>OZ026520.1:37144482-38586798 GCA_964019695.1 Loripinus fragilis | reverse complement strand
TTTGTCCCTTTTAGATAGGTATGGGCTAACCAACGTTCGCGCTGGTAAACTAATAATTTTACTAGGGATTTAAAGACGTTACATATGAGTAACGTAAAGTACAACGTATAAGAGATCACCACGGAAAGGTGCCTAGGATATATATCAACTTTAAATAGGCCTTCACTGAACGTATTTGACTAAAAAACGTCATTCATTTTCTCGTATTTATGTCAAGAAATGTATACCTACGCGATATTAATATAAACGCGTTACAGTCAAGTCAACAGTCACTTGTCATAGCAAGACATAATAATTGACTAAAATAATCTTTCTATGGACTTCTTCTAATAATAGAAATCAGTTGAGTGGCGTCACACACTATGACGTCACTGAGGTGATTTAAATTATTAGTACCCTCAAACGATATGAAATTTTCCACATCAGTATCCTTAATTAATAGGAATACAGGGCATAAGCCAATACACAATAATATGGGTAAAATAAAGGTGGACAAGTCTAATAATTAAACTCTGTCAAATTTTCCTTGGGTTTTATACCCTAATGGCAATCCACAGAACAAGAAAGTATGGGTCCCCTCAGAATGTTATGTGATGACTTATTTACATGTGTCGCACTTCATCACAGGGGAACGCATGCAATCGGTACTGTGTGTTGACACTCACAACCTTTCTTGTAAAGGAAAACTACTAGTGTGCGCCCGAAGCAACGTCACAGCAGAGAAATTTGCCAATAAAACCTCAAAAATCCCACTTCTGACACCATTGTTACGACATAATGCCGGTCAGGAAGGAAGAGGGGAAATCTTATTGGAAAATTCCTTTATGCGATGACGATGCTACCAGGGAAAAATAATGCACACAACTAGCAAAAACTTTTCAGTACTTTATGTACTAAGAAAACATCAACAACACATTAATATACAATGACACCACCTACGCTGTTATTTCTGGCTAATTGACCATCCTATACTAGAGCAAGTTGCCACTCCAAGATCGTTTCAATTAGAACCAATCTTGGACTGTCCTGTTCTAGATGTACGTCAACTAGTCAGAAATAAGAGACGTAAAGAATATGATTAACATATAGCTTAAGTTCTCATAAAAGAGAAAAAAAACAATTGGATCCTTTAATATTTTAGTTCTCGTATTGACGAGAAATCTCGAGATTATACGCGTCTCGCGAACACTATGTCTTCTAAGCTGCACGTGTGTCTACTTCAGACCATCGGCGCTGAGGTGATCGAACCTGTACTTTGGTCGTCACTGGATTCACGTAATCGTATTATCTGTTACGCGTACTGCTGATCGTCACTCAAGACGTCAGTATTAATATATGTCCTCCTGATCATATCCCCGCGTCGGGGTGTCAGATTTTACATATAACCATTCGAGCCGGTTGGCTTCCCATTTAATTGTGCTACGTTGTAACGATTGGGCCTTGATCCACGCTGGTCGTGGCCTGAGGGGGACAACTAATATGTGCCCTCAGGTACTAATCAACGGCTCACCAACATTCAGCCTCCAACGTAGGAGGGGACACAAGAGACGATTCTGCAAAAAACAATCTATATTTAGAATCTCAGAATCACTCTTTTGCGTCGATAATGGGGTTGCTCGTTCGAAGTTCACAAAAATAGAAATAATTTCAGTGGTCTTACTCTTTTAAATTACAGCCTAACCCTATAAGCGCGCAATTAGCCCACACCCGTGGGTGTATGGCTAACGGCTCCCATGCGGTTAGGATGGATCGGCTCTTCTAAATACCCACACTTAAACTTATATAATAGAGAAGTATTTTTTAGTGACTGGCCTATGTCAGCGCTAAACAATACCTCTTATGCCAAACGAACAAACCCATACGTAACAAACTCTTCCATACACTGTCGTAACGTCACCCTGGTTGAGACGCTATCGCAGCCGAAACATCAAGATCCTGTGGCCCTTTTTCCCTTCAAGGTCACGTTATCTAGATAGTTTCGAGGTTTACAAATACTGATACCAATTCTCTTAAAATTCCAGGAAAAAGGTTGAACAGTGTGGTGCCGACGTAACGTTTGGACGTTTACGTCGGACATCACCCTGCCCACGCACTAATTTCGTACATGTATAACGTATCAGTTGTAAACAACTAATCATGACCTCTCGGTAAAAAATATTTACATCAATATTGAGAGATTACATTCTGCTGTTTTATGTGTGTAAAACCGTACAATGCTTTCTTACATTTATTTTGGTGTAACACAAAATATTTTACATTTACTTTGGTGTAACGAAAATATCTTACATTTACTTTGGTGTAACAAAAAATATTTTACATTTACTTTGGTGTAACATTACACCTACCTAATCTCTAAACATACATGTCAGCTATCACCTTATTTATGTAAGTGTGTTGTAGTGTATGCACCTAACCCTTATTCTTATATGCGTCAGATATAACTCGAGGTGACACATACAGGTCGCTACAGAAAGTCGATTATCACTGGCAGTTAAATCGTCTTTCCAACAACGCCGTACAAATCACAACAATTTAAAATCTAGCTGCTAAAATTGTTTTTCACCTATCGGTCCCTGGTAAATCTTTCAGCATGCCATTATAGTTTTAGGTGCAGGCCCGACATGGCCTGTGACTACTTTTGTCCGAAATAACCCGACGAGTCCATCCGGACAGCTTTTACTATAGCCGCAAGAATGGTCCCAGCAGATTTTTAGGCAATACGCATGTGCGTAACTTCATACGCAAGTGCGTAACAATCGCTATTTTCACCAAAAAAACGGGACGTTATTGATAACACCCGAAAGAACACATACACGGAATGCTGGCCGATTCAACAGACGACAAAATAGAAAACGAGTGAATTATTATTTCAATACAATGTGACATGCTAGAGACATCGCGATTCAATGCAATTACACGGATCGCCATCGCCCTGTCATGTACAATATCAATACAGTAACAATATATATAACTTCACGTACCTTTTATAATAATGAATAGCATCTCTATATCGAACCTTTCAACGGTATGTTTAAAATGTCCCCTAACAAGAATGGGAAATTCCATCCTTTATATATTGAAAAACGCACAAGATTTCCGAGATATTCAAGAAGAATAAGGAAAACGTGCAAGCGTTGATAAATATAGATACAATGAATTCCATCTCAGACAAACCGACCTTTTATTGGGACTATCAATAGAAAGAGTACCGTATCATGATTCGAATAGGTGACCAGGTGCATACCTAAACCACTGCGTATTTGTGCGTATACGCAACCATAGCTGATTCTGTTATTCCAGCCATTCTGTATCGTAACAACGTGGTCTAAGAAATCAGTGTTTTTTCATCATCCATGTATCATATTTTAAACGAGTTTTCGCAGCTCTGCAGAGGTAATTATTGTCTATCTTGCAGGGGACCAGAAGGGGGGGGGGGGCAGGCGGTGTGGACAATATGTAAAAATCACATTCAAGCGGTTGAACATCTTTAACAAAATAGATGTTCAATAACGATTTCGTTCCATTCAACAAAAAAGCATTAGCAGTTATCACATAATTGAAAACAGTGGTAAAATGCCAACTAAACTGGTCTCAGACGCGTTCATTAACGCATTATTTAGAAGACATTGATCGGAATATATAACATCAGAAAGCATTGTATATATTCTTTTCGCTTCTGTAGTGATAGTAATAGCCTTGACCTCCCGTATGAGAAAACCCGGATGTATGAGTATTAAAGTCATAAATGATCTTCCTCAAACATAGGGCTGTTTTCCCTTTTTTTATTTTGCTGAAAAAACAATGATAGATGAGTCCGACTTGTTAGGTGACGAGCATAACATATTTTTTAAACGGCGTGGTGTATAATATGCTCATCAACATAATTTAAGGGATTCCGATGTATGCAAGCTTCTGTCGGGGCTATGGGTAGACCTTTCGAGCTGTCCAACTTTCGTTGGGAGATTCTTTTCCTGCTAGTTTCCGTAAAACGAAGTGCTTGAAAAGGTTTCATTCCAAACTTACAGAAAATGCTATTTTTACCACATCAAAAATAGAAACAAACAATATCTGGACATGATTGATATTAATGAGTTTCAACTAATGTGGCATTTGACAAGTGTAGACTCAGACGAGCCTGTGCGGCCTCCTTTTAAGCTTAGAAACTCCAAATAATGTTCATTCAGTTGCTTAACACTAATAGAATATTCTAGTGACAAGCAAAGGCTCCGATTAGACCGCGCGTATCTGAGGCTTTGCTGGTCGTACATACCACATTTTTGGAAATCTCATGTCGCGGCTCAAATTTTGGCTCTACGTGTGACCAAAAGCACACGCGATTTTCTGGAAGTGCCTAAATTCGTTTTGCAACTGTCCGTCGGAAGTTGAATTGGCAATTTTAACTTTTTCTCGCCGCATCCTTGCGTCTTTTGTCACTTTTGAACAAATTCCATTTTGGGGCAAATATTAGATTTACAGACAACATTCGTTTTCTTCATACCGGTAATCAATTGGTCAGATTGGCATTTTGAAAACTGTTGCAAATGCGCCTACATGAACCATATCCGCCTGATCAGAATCCAAACTGTTCATCGGCAACTTAAAATCGTCTGTTGTGCAAGGAAAACTATTCAGCAGATGGGGTCAGTTAATGAGGTAATAGTTCTGCCATGGTTTTCCGTATTTACGTGGAGATCATCCACGAGCTTCTTATATACCACAAACGAGATTTCGAACATCCTTGCACATTGTGAAATATTTAGCTTTAAGTTGACTTGTTTGTATGCGTTGATGCTATGCGTGCCAGTCAACAATAGTTCGGTCATATCGGGATGACCTCTTAATTATTGTTATAGAATATATTTTAACCTTAACAATTTCAAAAGAAGCGACCGACCTGTTGTTTTTTTTATTATTATTTTTTTATTTTGTTGTTGTTGTTTTTCGGGGGGGGGGGGGGGGGGGTTTAGAGGGGTCCCTTAGAAATTCATGTCTTTTCTATAGATTTTAATTATTGCGCATCATCATCTGGCTGATGGTATATATTTGTATCGAATGAAATTTCTTATTTTTAAAGGATTTAATTAGTCCCTCTAAAGTTAGAACTAAACTATCTTACCAACTGCATGTTATCCATAAAAAAATCTACAAAATCGTTTAAAACATAAACATCCTTAAGAAGCACTTAATATGCTTTAAAAGAGTTTCCGTTTTGCCCGGAAATACATAAACCGATCTGCACAGTCACACAACTTCTTATCAGTGAGATATGAGTTTTGACGATAATGCTTCACGCTCAATGTACTCTCGATAAGCAGAATTCTACTTGACCATCCTCAGTTTTCACCTTGAAATATCATTATCTTGAGTGAAAAGGAGTTGATCTGTAAATGATACATACCAAAAATGATAAATTCAATATTTTGATTGGGCCTCGCCGCGAGAAAACCCTACAAAGTAATGCAACGAAGTAATGCCCAAACCAGCTACATGTACAAGCATTTACTAGAATTTTGAAATTTTGCACGTAGCAAATGTAGGTATTATTCTTTCCATAGAGTGAACAACAAAGGGGCTGATTAGCATGTGTGTATGCGCATGATGGTCTGCATCTTTGTTGTTCCCATAAAACAAGGTAAAGTTTTCTCTCATCGACGCCTATATAATATAACAATAGATAAGTTGTAGATAATAAAAAGAATCGTCTCAATGAGATGGTTCTTTTAAGAATCCACAACATATCTTTTAAGAGTAAAAGGGAAAACAAATTGATATGCATACCAATTCCCAAGTACAAACGTAACAAGTTAAACAGCCTTAAAATTAACTTTTTCAAAAAAAGTATTTCAGGAACACTATCAGAGTGTTAGAACGTTGATCCTGATCCCCTAAGTCTAAATTGTTTGCATAGGATATCAGCAGACGAAAAAAGTCACCACTAGCAAGGAAAGAGTTAAGCAATTGAGTTCCGTCGAGAGAACCACTTTCTTTTTCTTTGTTTTATGCATATAACAAAGGTGGGTATAAGTCTGTGAATCTGTGAAATCTAATCGGAGCTTTCCTAAAAGTATAAAAGCTGTTTTGCTGCACTCAGATTGTCAGACGTCAAGCTAGTTTTAGAAGCAGAACAGGACCTATATAGTGTTGATACTTTTCATGTTCTGGTCCTTCAGGAATATAGGGTTCAGACTGAATGCAGAATACCACTTAAGCCGGTGCTAGTGTGCGTGAGAATTGTAGTCATTTCCATTAGTTATCATGAGTAGACTCAATAAGACTGAGTTTGATGTTTTCTTATATTGTAGGTTCTCTCTATTTCTGAAGTATCTGTTTTTTATTTTTAGATTATTTAGAGGTCACAACAGCTGTTCTGTGTGGAGTTGGTAAAACTTCTCCCCATGCATCGATATAGTGTTGATATTTTTTCATGTTCTGGTCTTTCAGGAATATAGGGTTCTGACTGAAAGCAGAATACCCCTTTAGACGGTGCTATGGGGAGTGAGAATTGTTGCAATTTCTATTAGTTCTCATTAACAGACTCAATAAAATCGAGTTTGTTGTTTTCTTATATTGTAGGCTCTCTCTATTTTTGAAGGGTCCATTTTTCCAGATTATTTATTGAATGTTTCTTTGCCAAAACCTGAAGATGGAGTTTCTAGTGTGCTCAATTTGTTTAAGGTTTAGCCAAAATAGAACCGTCTTGCAATCTGATGCACCAGCTAATGACATGCTATGCCACTTGCATGCTTATATGTTTGTTAAAATAGTGCATTGGGGCACTTTATCTATTTTTCAACTATAGGTTGGAGCAATGTAAACGTTACGTGGTGTATTGTGAAATACATATATCAATTTATTCATTGTGCGCATTGAACAGCGTATAAGCTGGGAGAAGTTTTGATGAGCTTTGTTACTATTTTTAGATTTTTCTTATGCCAGTGTATAGAAATACCTAAGGATTCATCTGAAACACAACATAATATTTTTACCAACCTTCTTTAAGCAGCCTTCTTTAAGTGAAAGGGTGATTGTTGATGGGCATGGTTGCCATACAGCCCTACATTTTGGTGTCAAAGCTAAAGAAAATCAAGACAAAGTTCCTACGTTATACTGGTTACCTAAACTCCATAAAAACCCCTATAAAGCAAGATTTATTGCTAATTCTAGTTCTCTTACGAAAACAGAGCTTTCTAAATTGTTAACCTCGTGTCGTACAGCTGTTAAAAAACATGTTATCAAATATTGTGAAAAGGTATATGAGAGATCTGGTAAAAACCTATTTTGGTCTATTAAAAATTCAGGTGAAATTTTAGATAAACTTAAAGCTAGAGATTTCAATGCGACCAGTTTGTCTACTTATGATTTTTCTACTCTTTACACTACTTTACCTCATAATTTAATTAAAGATAAACTTATTGATCTTATTGAAAGTACCTTCCAAAGAGAAGGCTCTCCTTACGTTGCATGTAATGACAGAAATGCATTTTTTACTTCAGAAAAACCTAAAAAATATCATGCATGGTCGTGTCAAAATGTATGTGATGCGCTGACCTTTTTGTTGGACAACATATTTATTAGATTTGGCACCAAGCTCTATAGACAAGTAGTTGGGATTCCTATAGGCACTAATTGTGCTCCCCTGGTTGCAGATTTATTCCTGTTTTGTTATGAGAGGGACTTTATGATGTCTCTTTCTGATGATAAGTAGGCTGATGTTATTGATGCGTTTAACACTACTTCCAGATATTTGGACGATATTTTAAATATTGATTATGTTTATTTTGACAATATGGTTAGTCAAATATACCCTTCAGAGCTCAAACTTAATAAAGCCAATGCCTCTGATACCAAAGCCGCATTTTTAGACCTGCATTTGTCAATTTCTAATGATATTGTTTCTACCAAAGTTTATGATAAACGTGACGACTTTGATTTTGAAATTGTCAATTTTCCGATTTTTAGATGGTGATGTTCCTCGTTCTACATCCTAAGGAGTCTATATCTCTCAGCTCATTCGTTTTGCTAGAGCATCTAGCTATGTTGCTGACTTCAACACTCGCAATAAATTGTTAACTCAAAAACTGCTTAAACACGGCTATCGGTATCGTAAACTTCGCAAAACATTTTCAAAATTGTATAGACAATACTATGATTTGATTTCTAAATTCCAAGTTGGACTTAAATCTCTCTTGCGCCAAGGACTTTCAGAACCTGATTTCTATGGTGACTTGGTGTATAAATTGAAGAAGATTGTTGGCTCCAATTTTTAGCGCAGTTCATTAAAATAATTTCCCATTATAAAAAGATTGGCTATAACATTAATGTATTGCAACAGACTGCATGCTTGGTAGTCAACCCAATCATGATTGGCAACTTTGCTTTCCTCTTTAATTGCACGCCAGTGGGTCGGACTTCAGACTCTATGACGGTTCCGACTTAAAGACTTTTCTATTGATGAGATGGTAGGGGCCTGATGCTTTGGCTGTTTGTCCGGCCCACCGGCGTGGCGTTTACCTGTAGGATTTCTTTTGCTCCGGTATTCAGTTTAATTTACTGTTGAGTCCTTATCCTTGCTTTATCTCCTTGTTATATCTTGATCTATATGTTTTAGGAGATGATGCATTGATAAGTTAGGGGTCTTTCATGCAAACCAAATATCTATGTGTCTTGATCAACATCTGAATTAAGGGTGAGTTTGGCGCCGTTAAACCGGTTTAAACCCTCCAGTAAAATATTTTACTGACCGTTCCAAGGCGGTACTTCTTTTGTGGATCTTTTATGTTTTTGTCTTGTGTTTGCTATGTCTTTGTGCGGGTCTGTTTATATGTGCTTTGTGGTCACCTGCTGGGAAAGGGCAGACCTCTTGGCTCTCGTTTGTGGTGTCTACTGTGAGTTTGTCACTTTCCCATTGGTATCCTGGGTCTGGTGTGGTACTTGATTGTATCGATTCCTGATCTTTGCACCCTTACTTACTTTCTTGACTTCCACTATATTTTCTATTTTGACAAAACGATGTCAGCCACACATGAAATAATTAGAAACATTGAAACAGACTTATGATTTAATTGCCTTATTTCTGTCTGTCTGCTTAGGGATGATTTTCGCACTGATTCCGTTCATAAGCCTATTCCTCTATGAATGGAATTGGATATAAGTTCTTTAACAAGCCATAACTTATTTTTTATATATAAATTCTAATGTTTTTAAAATATGCGATAATGCAACACTAGCCACCAGTCTGATATCTTATCAACTTTTATCAAAAATGAAAATTTGTTCTGGATCTTTTTCTCCCTTCTTTTTCAAGTAACATGCCATTACATTATATATTTTACTCACTTAAACTCTTTGCCTACTAGCTAACTTTGCATGCTGTTTTGTCTTCTGTTGTTTTTTTTTTTCAAAATGAATCTTTTGGCAAAAAGTATTTTGAGAATAACACCTGAGTGTCAAAAAGTTTGGATCCAGATCAGCTCCAGCGTTTTTGCTTGATCTGGGGTCAAACTGTTTGCATTGGTTATCAGCTGGCGATACTAGCAAGTAAAGACTACATGTAAAAGTAAGTAGAATAGTTTCACAGTCAATGTAGCAAGCCAATGATAAAGGATAGGTCAATACTATGTGCCTGAGTAAAGTGAGTAAGTGCTTTGGTAGAAGTTGAGGCCAAAACATGACCAAGTTCAAACTGCGAAAAGAGTGATAAAAATTAACTTGAGGATTACAGCTATGCGTCATGCACATCTCCAGGCCTTGACATAAACACCTGTTAATGTTCAAATGCATCCGGATAAACTTGTAGGGGAGTTGCATTCACAAGATATGCAGTGTCTACATGCTTTGGTAGAAGTCGAGCCAAAAATGACTACGATCAAATTGTGAAACAAGTGACAAAATTTAATCTGAGGATTATAGCCAAACGTCATACATATCTTCGGATATTTAAAAAAAACACCCATAAGGTTTCAGAAAGATCCGGATAAAATTGAAGAGGAGTTGCGTTCACAAGATTGGACACAATTTGTGATGGACAGTCAGACAGACCCACTGGAAAAAAAACAATATGTCTCCTGACCCTGACGGGGAGACATAATAAGTGAACAAGTATTGCTAACCATATACTTCAATCCTGTTTGTTAATCTTGTTGTTGTTGTTGGTCGTAGTGGTGGAGGTGGTGAACGTGGTGGGGATGGTGATGGTGGTGGTGCTGGTGCTGGTGGTGGAAAAAGGAGTAGTGTGTAATGATTTCACGTGCCAATATCCCAATGTCATCATGTTTGTGTTGTATGTCTTTATAGGCTTTATGGCCTGAGTGGTTTTAATTAAATCTACTCTCATCACCTTTGGAACAACTTGTAACGTAGGTGTTGGGCGGTGGTGTAAGTGCTTGCACCTGGCTGTGAGTAATATATTATATTAAGCCTAATTGAAGACACTACATGAATACTTATTAACCCATTTATACCTAATAGAATTTCCCACCCTTTTCAATTGGACCAGTCCATTTCCGTTTGAGGGTTGTTTGTTGGTAAACCCGTTTGCCGTTCCTCATAAACAATTGTGTACAGCCAAAAGATCATCACAATTTCAAAATGTATCGAGTTTTTTCTGCTTTGAAGAATCAAGATATATACAGTCAAATTTCGTTAATTCCAATAACTCGGGACCAAAGGTTTTACTTCAAACTATCTCAGCTGGATTTAAAAGGAGTTAGTCATCAAAATATATAACCCCAAAAGATAATCATTTTCAATGTTTCCTATCAAAAATATAATGTTCTGGTGCTTGAAAGAAACGTCTCACTGAGACGCTTCTTTCAAGCAATCAAAACATAATTTTTTAAAGGAAATTATAAAATAGTTGAAAACTGAATGCGAGTATTTCGAACTTATTCTGATTTTATCCCAACGTTATCGCCATTTTGATTTACGGAATCCTGAAATAAACAGCGGAGCTGATAATGAGCCAGTGCACGGCGAACTTTTCGCCCAGCGAATACTCAGGTCATTCTGATCAGCATCTCAGTCAGATTGAAAGCTTCGTCTTGTGCCCATTGAGTAGCTTAGGACTTGTGACTGCTTCATGGGGACAGTGATAACTCTGGTCAGACTGGACTCTGGTCAAAGGCTAATCAGAGTCGTCACTGGGTGCAATTGTACTTGTGGTGTTTTGAAATGCAGCTCAAATGTGATATACCTGCATTATTTTTATTTTGTAAGGTCCTAATGTTAACCAGGTGCCGTGTCTTGGAGCGAATATGCAAGCAAATGTTTACCTCCCGGTGCCATGAAGATATGTATTCCGAAATAAATGGTTAACTGTTCGTAGCCGTCTAAAGCAAAAAGAGAAAGTACTGTGTGTAGAATACGAGTGTCAAGAGCATCACCAACATTATTTTTCTGCACACACAAACTGGCGAGCTACTTATAGGAACAATTTACATGCGTGAAACTGAGAATTTCATGGCCACTCAGCCAACTATAAAGTGGTATTATAGATGCCCTCAATACTATATACCGCAACGTCAAGACTCCTTACTTTAACCCTGAAAATTTTCAAATTGCTGTACTTAACATTTACCACAACCTACAATTTCAGCCCTGAGTATTTCCAGAAATGAAACAAAGTGCCAAAACTGCTAAATGCAGAAATATCTTTTTGTTTGTGCTAAAGCCTTGACTGGAAAATAGGACCCCAATTAATAGGGTGTTATAGTTTGCAGATTTTTTTTATTTGATTCTTTACGTCCCTTCAACAATCTTTCAGTTATAAAGGGACGGGTCCTCCTGGGTTGAATCAGTACCAAACTAGGATTAATGTTCTTGCTCAAGGACACAACGCCGTGTCGCCAGTGAGGCTCGAACCCGTGGCCCTTTGGTCTCCAGTCAAGCACTCTACAACTGAGCCACTGCGCTCCCATATTTTTATTTGTAACACTAAGGAACACATTAGAATTAGCCGTAAAAGTTAAGTACAGCAATTCGGAAATTCGCATAGGTTAAGGTAAGGTTATAACATGTCGATGTGGTTCATTATCTACTTCTTTGATGTACTAGACTGTCTAACAGAATCAATGCACAATGATACATTTCTATATTGGTGGTTAGGGTTAGGTTTGAAAGCAACTATAACTACTGTAAGTATGGGTCATATGGAGTGGCGGACATATTGTGATGACGCTCAAAAAGCTCAGTATCATAGTATGTTTGCGTCATCATGGCAACACTTGAACCTATATTGGCTATTAAGACTACATAGAGTCTTGGAAATCTGGCTGCAGCAAGTGTATCATATGTTGACGATGGTGCTGATAGGCATGAGCTACTCATTTGAGGTGCTGCCCTCCCCGCCCCCCCCCCCCCCCCAGTATTTAAATATCCTATGAAAATATAATAATAATTTGGTCTCACGAAGACCAAATTATTTCATTTTCATGGGATTTTTAAGAAAATGGGATAAAATCAGCAAAGCAAACCCACACACATTAATATATATGAACCCCCTTTTCCAGAAATCCTTGATCCGCCCATGAGGCCATACACAATACATAGAGGATCTAATATTAGTGATATTATACGAGTTGAGGAAAAGAGATAAATGTGAGGATTGGCGAACATTTTATTTTTTTTTTCACAACGAGTTTAATTAATTTAATATTACAGGGGCACGAATGTTAGATGGCATTAAAATTACTTTGAAATCGCATTTTGGCGTGAAAACGTTTTTAAGCTTTTGACAGTATGTACGTATATATACGCGACGTTGTTATGGACGTCATTACCTTACGTAGTATAGTAACCAATAGTGTTTAATTGAGTTTAACACATGGATGATCAATACAAGATGATGATAAAAGCAGTTTTTCGATGGCGTGGCTCAAATGAGTTGTTTCCGCCCCCTGTTACCGAATACTACTTTATATCTAGAGTAGAAAACAAAAACAAAAATCTAGTGTATAGGAAATAAAGATAGACATACCTTTTCCATCATTTTTTTTTAAATTATCATTTATATAATCTATATCTATTTATTTTCCTTTTAAACAAGACCAATTAGCGAAAATACACTATACTAGACATGTGACTCTTCCTCACAATGACTTTATCAACTAATGCACACATATACCCAGAGAGATTTGATAATAATTAAGGTTTATAGCTATTAAGCACGACTGAAGATAAAAGTTTTATCAGTTTATTCACCATCACGCACAACGGAGGACAACAGCTTGAAACGGAAGAAAATGTACCCAAACGAACACGACTTTCACACACCGGGTAAGCGGCAATCGAAAACGTTATCAATAATCGACGAAAGCGGGTCAAAAATCGATAGAAACAGAGTTTTCGATTGCCATTTGTCGCCAGTGTGGCGACAAATGGCAATCAAAAACTATGTGGCGACAAACGGCAATCGAAAACTCTGTTTCTAACCATTTTTGATCTACGTTCCTCGATAGTTTTTGCGTTTTCGATTGCCACCTACCCGGTGTGTTTTTGGTAAGGACTTCTGAGGTTTTACCCAGTGATCTTCCAATGGTAGCACCACAAGGCGGTACTCTAATTAAATTTAGCTACATAGCCTCGGTCCCAGCATCTACTGTTTACTCCAAAAAGTATTAGGCATATCAGGCACACCCCCAAAAATGCTTGAAATGTTAGCCTACTCCCCAAAATAGTATTCTGTATCGTGACTGTAAAAGACCCTAAAAGGACAGTTGACAATGGAAATCATCCCCTGCTCCCTCCCCCACCCCCCCCCCCCCCCAAAAAAAAGAGAGAAAAGTCCAGTTTAGTGATGAGCTCCAAAAATATATACAAAATCTTCATACCCCCCAACCCCGCCCCCATCCTCCAAAAAAATCATTTTTCTGAAAACTCAGTTAAAAAAAATGAAGAAAAAATCGACCAAGCCTTTGTATATATGATAAATCAGAGGTCCTGATCTGGATTGCCGTTTGACACTTAAAGATTTTGTTTTTAAAAAGTTAATTTTAAAAAGTCAGCAGACGACAACAAAAAGCGTGAAAGATTACCCATTAAATCGAAAGCTATGCAAGAATAGGAATCGTGGAAATTAACCCATATAAGCCCTGCGTCCTTTTTGTGGGACACAGGCAAACAGTGCAGACCGAGATCAGAAGCCGCAATATTAAAATTTGAATTAAAACGAAAAATAACACAAAATCCCTTGAAACAGAAATGTACTGGTCCAGTTGATGGGAGTGGGAAATTCCATTCGGCTTAAATAGCTCCTATTACGCAGTTATGCACGTGCGCAATAAAAATCGCAACATTCAAGGGAGGTCAACCAATGTGGTAAAAGTGCGTTTCCATACTCCTTCTTGGAGCAAATTATTTCCTTTAAAGGAAGTTTTCATTTTGAAAAGGGGCGCAATTGAAGAGAATCACTGCCTGTTGCAGTAGTCTCCCCTTGATGTGCGTATCTTAGTGTTCTGGCTACGCCATTGAAATGGGTTAAAGATTATTAACATGATTGATAAAGAAGGTAATTTCTTTCGGTGCAATTCTTTGGACAACGCATTCGCTTTTATGTTCAAAATCAATTTGTTGTAAAATGAGGTGTTGCATCAATTCATGTCATAATAGAACATGCATTAAAATTTTATTTATTGTCTTTTGCAAAACAATTTCAAAGGCTGAGGTTTCATTGCAAGACGAAAAGCCCACTGAATATGTCGTCTGCTGATGACGTCTGTTTTATCATTTTCACTTTAAAACCCCAATTTCGTTTACTTTGGATAACGCAAAGAGCTAGAGTTATTATTCGGTAAAATGAGGTGCCGCATCTTGTTTTGAAACATGCATTAACATTTATTATGACTTGTAAAACGTTTCATCTTTAAAATTGTTTTCAATGTTGATATTTCACACACACAATAGTTGCATTCAAGAAATTGTGTCTTATTTGACCAATGTGATTCTGCTGGTTACCATTCCAACAGGACCTGCAAATGAAATTTGAACAATTCTTTATTGTCTTAATATGGGTGGTCATAATCTATTTGTGTGAAAGTTTAATCCAATTCTGAGACGGTGCGTGGAGTGGGTATATGGCAAACGTTTGCGCTCTCAGAGAACCAAAATTGCCAGAAGAAGACGCAGCTGAAAATGTCACCTGTTGATGGCGTCTGCTGCTTTTTTTTTTCACTTTAGCAACATATTCTTTTTTCAACTTGCATGATATGATGGTTTATTTGAAAATTCCAATAGGTAATAAAATCCTATGAGGACACATATAAGCATTCAAGAGAGAATGGGGCCACTATCAAATATGGTGCCGCTGATCTTGGTCCACACTGTTTGCTAGATACTTTCAAACTACAACAGCATACTACAAAGTAGACGACTTTTGTCGTGCATGGCATTGACACCTAGATTACTTCTTACAATGACCACAATGAGACAATGTGCTTCTGATTATTAACCCTTAACGCGCCAATCACAACTGCAGCAGATGACAAATTTTGCGACATATTTCCTGATTTAAAAAAAAGGTATGATATTTCATGAAAATCGTCTGCAAGCAGACGATTCTCAGGAAAGATCATGTCTTATTTGTTACTTTTGAAAAAGCGGCAAAATTTGAAATTGTCGTCTGCTGTAAATCATAGGTGGCGCTTTATGGGTTAAAGGCGAGTGAATCTGAATTGCAAGCCCGTATTTAATCAAGAAGCAATCCGCTGCAAACATGATTAAACTGGTTAATAAATAAGAAAATTATAGCAAACCGAAAATCAAAATTCTGACTTCTATTTAGCCAATGGATACCGCCATTTTGAATAGAATACCTGAGGCGAGTTCAATAATGCGAGCGCTTGCTAGCGCTCGTTGTACTGATGTCAGGCTTTACACATACCGAATATAGATAGGTACCAGTCAACGAGCGCCCGGCGAGCTCTCGCATTATTGAACTCGCCTCAGCTTCCTGTTAGTTTTGAAAAGCCAATAAAATCACCAATTTTATTGCAAACTGTACAGATTTTGGTCAAAATCAACTATTTTCAACAGAAGAAAAAGTAAAAATGAAAACAAAATTAAAATGAATAGCAGGCAACTTGTTAATCTGTTTATGCATATTTAATTAGGGATG
This sequence comes from Loripinus fragilis, assembly GCA_964019695.1. Lineage (NCBI taxonomy): Eukaryota > Metazoa > Mollusca > Bivalvia > Lucinida > Lucinidae > Loripinus > Loripinus fragilis. The sequence continues at coordinate 38,570,690 of OZ026520.1, read as the reverse complement.
TGTGACGTCACACAGCCTAAAATGGCGCCCTCCATAGCTTTCAATTCTCTACACTATACATATCTGTAGCTTTCTTATTCAGTTTCATTCGATTTTTAACCAGGTTTGCGGCAGATTGCATGGTTTAAACCTTAAAACGCCAATCGCAACAAAAGTCGTCTGCTTTTCTCGTCTGCTGAAATGTTTAAGAAGGCTCTATAACAAACAGTGAGGACCCAAGTCAGACTGCTCCTATAGGAGCAGTCTGTTCTGGGTCCACGCTGTTTGCTTCTATACTTAATTCGTCAGTAATGTTAGGCAATTATTTGCAGCAGACGACTTCAGCAGACGCCATTTTCAGATGAATTTTTGATGGCGCTTTAAGGGTTAATAAGGGCTAGCATTTAAGATTCGCCTGTTTTCAATGTTCCCGTCCCATTAAATAGCCCATAAAAGCCTAGCGTCCTTTTGTGGAACATGGGCAAACAGTGCAGACCCAGATCAGCGTTCTGTGGTGTCTGATCAAGGTTTCCACTGTTTGCATACAGAATGTTCTATTAAAATTTAAAAAAAATACCACTAAAACCTGTACTGGTCCAATAGATAAGAGAGGCTATAAAAGAAGGCACCTTCACTCGGTACACTTCTTTCGACAACGCAATGAGCTAATATATGAGCCAGTGCATGAGATTTCCAACAATGTGGTATGTACGACCAGCAAAGCCTCAGATCAGCCTGCGCATATGCGCAGTCTGATCAGAGCCTTTGCTAGTCGCTTGAATATTCTATGATTGTTAAGCTACTGACTGAACACCATCTTAAAAGGAGGCTGCAGAGGCTCATCTGAGTCTACACATGTCAAAATGCCACATTGTTGGAAATCTCATGCACTGGCTCATATATTATATGAAATAATCAATTTGTTGTAAAATGAGGTGCTGCATCATGTCATTAAACATACATAATCATCTATTATAGCTTCCAAAACAATTTTCATCTTACTGAAAATGCCGTCTGCCTCATTTTTTCCGCCATAACAACTTGCAGGCAAAACAGAATGGACCCATGTTTGAAATGGAGCTGTCTAATCTTGATCCACGCTGTTTGCTGAAAAGACTTCCAAAATACAACAGCAGGCAGCAAAGCAGACGACTTTTGTCGGACATGGCAGTGAAACCATTAATACTTCTTACAATGACCACAAATGAGACAATGTGCTTTTTAAGGTCATTGGAAGAGATAGCAAGGTTTCCTAACCTTGAATAGAATGACCCTGTTGGAAGGTATCATGGGTGTGAATGGCAGAGAGAGAGAGAGAGAGAGAGAGAGAGAGAGAGAGAGAGAGAGAGAGAGAGAGAAATGGGGCGACTTCTGCCTTTCCAATCCACGTAATGATCTTCTATCTGTCTCTCACATTCAATTCATAATATTTTTTTCAATGTAAAATGTTTGAATAAAATGTTTTTGCTGAATATGGCTTTTATTTCATCAAGTGAAGTGGAAACTATGTATATTTCACGAGTGGCAAAGCCAGGAACGAAAAAATACATATTTTCAACCCCTGAGAGAGATAAAAAGCATTATTTAACAAAAAACAAACAAAAAAACAACAACATTTGAATCTTCTGTTAATTATATACAAGCATCTCAGAAAACAAGCTAATTATCATTTCTCACTCAGTCCTTTGGCAGTGAACATGAGAGTATGTCAAAGTGAAACAAGGCTATTTTTTTTATAATTCTGGGACTGAACTTTTTCAAAAATGATTTAAATGATTTCTTTTTTCAGAAATAATCGCGGCTACGGACGTTTTGACGTCAAGTTCAAACCCTTACGTCACTACTTTGGCCTGGCGTAGCGCTAGTTTGCACGTGTTTTTTTTTCAATTCTGGGACTGATTTTTTTTTCAAAAATGATTAAAATGAAAAGTAATTTTTCAGAAATAACCGCGGCTGCGGACGTTTTGATAAGTTCAACCCTTACGTCACTGCTTTGGTCTGGCGTAGCGCTAGTTTGCACGTGCCGTTTGTTCTACGGCACACTAGAAAGAAGTTCTTTAAATGCTGACTACTTTTGTTTCATTCGTTAAAATGTATTTTCTAGGTGCAAGCTACGTTTACATCTAATATTAACAATAAACCAATTTCTGCACTTTAAACACAATTCTCCTAAGATTATATTACGTGTTTTATGGCTTTGTTTAGTATGGTCCTTGTAATTTTATTAGACAATAAAGACAATTAATCGAGTTTCAATAAAATCCCCGCAAAACGCATGTATTCCATTTCAAATAATGCGACACACATCCTGCTTTAAGAACCGCTTTGCGTACTGAAAAGGCAAGATTGGTCTCAGAGCTCTCACCAGGATTTTGAAAACAGGAGTCACAGAGCCCTCTTTGCCAAAGAGTGAAGGTCCTACCATACAAAAGAATATAGCCTCCTTCAAAAAGTAGGAGTCCCAGCACCAAAAAATGTGAGTTCAGGACTGCAAATTAGCAGTTAGTAATAAGAGCTCTGGGTCTTATGGGATGAAATCGGACTTGGGCTATAGGGTTTCCTTTATAGTAAAACCTCTGTAAACTGCCACTCTCAAAAAGACCATACTGATTATCGGTTAATTCAGATCAAAAGTTTTGCAGAATGTCCCAAAGGGAGCATTCTGCAATACTTTCGACCTTCATTAAGCTACCAGTTGTCATTAAGATCTTTGTTTCGTCTATTTTTGTGTGTTCGTTTTACGTGGGTCATCCAATAAGTTCTAACAATGGTCTCATGTCTCAGAAACTGTTATTGAAATCAGAATTCTATTACCCATTACATGTGGCCATGAGTGTTGCCTATCCATGTTTGAAATATGGAGTTTTATCACAACCTGATCTTATGCATAAAGATTTGTAAATATCACTGTGAGAGCCCATGGCCGCAAAAATCACGTTTTAACTATTTTTGCTGGGGTAGAGTTAGATAGAGATGAAGTATGTTACTTTGGAAAGTTAAATTAGTGGTTGGGGATGTTGTCTGAATACACAATTGACCCACATAAGCAAATACCACAATGTCATTAACCTAGTTGCTTTGAACGTTGTTGGTTGCTAGGCAACAATAGAAAATTACATTTTTGTCTCACTTTCAGCGTTAATTATAAAATAGTAAATTTTGAACACTTAAAAAGCCATTACGATCAATTTGCGTATTAATAGATACATGATAAATCTTTCAATAAATGCTCTATACTACTGAATATAACGCACTTTTAGTACGATCCATTTTTTGTAAAATATTTCTTGAAAAATCGGTGATATATCATATTCAAATCATGCTAACACCACATTTGCAAGCTAAACCATTATCTAAGACGTTTAGAATCTACATACATAATGTCTTTATTTATCTATATAAAAAGTTTTAAAGACGATATTGTAATTTCTTAAAAATTTGGGCATGTATACCACATATAGTGTCCCGTCCATGGCCCTTAACCTTGTGGTCTTTAGTTGCCTAGCAACCATTGCGATTGCAACATGGAAAATATTTGAACAGGTGATTCAATTCCCTTCATTCTAAATATATACAATCAATATAAATTTATTCAGCATAAAATATTTACAACAATGTTTATAGCCTACAAACAAAATAACATGAGAACATTACATTCATACATATATACACAACATAAATATATATATACATTGTGCATCATCCGAGGATTCTTTTTCGTTTTATATCTCCCAAGATAAGACATGAATAACATGTGAAGATTATTGAAACACGTATTAGAGAAATTGCTTTTTAAGAGGTCATTGTCAGAACTTATTGGATGACCCTTGTACACAGGTTTTACTGTATTAACGCACACCAGGTCCCGAAAGAGATGTTAAAAAACGAGGGCGAAGTATTTCACGAGGGACCAGTCGAATGTTAATGCATTGACTTCAAGACAAAAATATTGGCGCGATAAGGACTAAGGAATTGACTCGAATATCTTGGTTCATACGTTCAAGTCCTAGTCAATCTCGCAAGAGTACTTGCCAGATATTATTTGTGTAAACAATGAGGTAGTTGCGCTTGAACCGTTCGTCATAGCAACAGCAGCAGCAGCGACAACACCAACTAAATAAAACGCCGGAAGCCCAGACTATTTTAAATTCTAACACACCTCGCCTATAGAGCCAACGGTAACAAACTGTGATATATCGTACAATAATTCACTGCTAAAGTGTGTGATAGCTGACGTCACTAGAAAATGACGTTATGCATGGCGTTAGACGGTGCAACGTCGTTTTTACGCTTGAAAGACGTTATAATTACATATAAAGGTATGTGACGTAGTCTAAGAATTGGCGGGAGTTCTTCAGTGCAATGGCGGAAAGTAGGAAGAAGCTGAAGACTTCGAATGTGTTTTCGTCGTTTACTGTGTGTTAGAATCGAAATAGATCAGCTCCAGTGCGTGAATTGTTGAGTAATAATTCACTGTTTGTCGGTCAGTTGTACGACGATAAATCACTCGCGCTGCGCGCTCGTGATTTGATCTTCTTTACAACTGACCTCCAAACAGTGAATTATTACTCAACAATTCACTGCTGGAGCTGATCTATTTCTTAAGTGATTCCGCGATTATCTAAGGAAGGTAAAGAGATTACCAGGAGGGCAGTGGCTTAGTGATAGAGTGTTCCACTTGAGACCCAGGGGTCGCTGGTTCGATCCTAACCGGAGGCACTGTCCTTGTTCCAGACACTTTATCCTTTGCTAGTACTTAACAACGAGCCATGAAGCGTCCCCGCATTACTGAAAAAAGTTGACTGGGATGTAAAGCATCATCCCAAACTATTTAACCGCCAGAGTATTTTTAATCAATTGCCATCTTACAAGAAATAGTGCCATTATGGGGTCGGGTTGGTCCAAGAATTTTGCACCAACCTGTACTTTGCGCAAGTGCTTCACCGACATTTCATGTCTCAACTATGTTCTATATATCAACTTGTTATGCGTTCTAAAGTTGACATTAATTTTTTTAATGCGCTTTCGTGAAATTAACTCTAGCTCGATCTTTGCCTGCCAAACGGCGAATTTTGTCGTCTGCTCCTGATCTCTGCAAACAGTTTGATCTAGATCAGGCCCGACGGAACTATTTGACACTCTGATAGTGTTCCTGAGATTATTTTTGAAAAAGGTTAATTTTGACGACAAAAATCATGAAAAATTAACCAGCATGCAAAGAGTTAAGTATCTAGAAATACGGAAATAAATGAGCCAGCCTATGCGACAACGGTACTAATCTCACGCTTTCTTACTAAACATTTCAGCCTGTTATTGTTGTAGTTATTCTCCTGCTCAATAAGGCCGAACAGACCATAACTTTTAGAGCTGTTGGAAGGTTACCCAAATATCAGTGACAGTTCAGCTGCCACCAAAATTGTTGCAAACGTTACACTTATTATCTACAGTGATGCATCTACACCTTCACTTGATAGCTACACATGAACTGCCAGCACCTGAAAAGGGTCGGCTTATGCAGTTTGCTGTAATTTTTCTTTAACAACAAGCGTATTACAGTAAAACATGCCTTAAGCGGTCACTCAAAAATAGACAAAACAAACGTCTTAAAGACAAATGATAGCTTAATGAAGGTCGAAAGAATTGCAGAATGCTCTATTTGAGCATTCTGCAATATTGTTGACCTACATTAAGCAACAATCGGTCTTGAAAACCAATTTTTGGTCTTCCTTTTGAGTGGCCGCTTAAGACAGGTTTTACTGTATCAATTTTTTCTTGCATGAAAACGGTATGGATCCAGATCATATGCAGAGAGACTCCATGTGGAGAAATCTAATCTTGGTCCATACTGTTTGTAAAATACTTTTAAAAGTACAATAGCAGACGACAAAGCAGGTGACCTCTCATTAAGCAATAAAGCATGAAAACGGACATTCATAAGCCCATCAGCGAAACGCCATTCCAATGGTGCTTTGTTGGTGGGCCAATTGTGGCCCAACATTGTTTGCTGGCTGCGTTTAATCGTGAATGTAAAAGAATGGTCGAATTATAATGAGTTTACGCATACCATACTCGACAAGAACCAAATTCATACTAATTGGCTGAAATGTTCACTACGCACCAATACTAATTGCACCTGTATATCTGTCATAATGTGCAATCTATTTATTCATGCTGAATGACAGTGGAGATTTTTGCAGGAGTTTTTTTCCAATGCTGAATGACAAATAGGTGAGGTGTGAACCGTCGTAAATGAACTAGCTCTTCGGCTGCTAATCGCGACTAAGTGTCGTCCGCTGTATGTCGTCAGCTGGTCTATTTAAACGTCTCTGTAGCAAACCGTGTGGACCTAAATCAGACTGCTCCTAAACAGTCTGATCGGTCCAAGCAGTCTGATCTGGGTACACACTGTTTGTCTGTATGTCGAAATTAGTAATTGATGTAAGCATTTCCATGCAGCAGACGACTTCAGCAGACAACATTTTCAGATGCATTATTTTCCGCAGCAGGCGATGGGTTAAAAGCAAGCTTGCACCAAGATTTCCTGTATTTTTGTTACAAAACTGCACCAAAAACAATAGAACCAAAAGCTAAAAACGACACTTTTGGTAATAACTTTTTTCACCTGCTATCACAACTTACTTTTCATTGGTGTAGCTCCCATTACGCAGTTTACGCACGTGCGTAAAAATAGTAACATTCAAGGGAGGTCACCAAATGCGGTGAAAGTGATTTTCTTCACCATAAGGAACTGCTCTTAAAGGAAACAATTCGTTCCCTTTGAGAGCAAATTCTTTCCTTTAAGAGAAGTTCCTATTTTGAAAAGGGGATCAATTGAAGAGAATCATTGCTTGATCCAGTAGACTCCCTTTGATTTGCGTAACTTCCAGTGCTCTGTCTATGCCATTGTTTTTTATTGGAGACAACTCGAACACTGTGTCGTACCTAACATCTAAAGTATATGAAACAGATTCATAAAACTGTACAAGATTATGTGCACTCATAAAGTGGGGCATTTGGTGCCAAATATATATTCAAAAAAATAAAATTAAACTGTTAACAATCTCTGTAACGTAATCACCTAATACGGTCTTGTAAACTTCCTTACTGATTGACAATGATTGACAATGATTTATTTGCAACGAAACGCAATTACAATAAATGGTTATGGCAAACACATAAAACATTGGCTCTAATAAAACATCTGTCCCAACTGTTTCTCAACGCACTGCACTGTATAATATGATTGCACTGTAGAACTTGATCATTTCTAAACTGTGTTTGTCACCACTGCCTGAGTATGTTTTCAGGTTATTTTCATGTCATTTATAACCACAATTAGCTTTATCAGTGCATGAGCTGTAAGCATCCATTAGGGTAGCCTAAACAGAGCACTACCAATGGATAATTACAACCCATGCCCATGTGAACTGATGACATTACCTTAACTGGTGCTCCACAAGTTACAGTAAACTTTCACAAATCTCAGAAATAGATCTAAATTACATTTTACAAAGATCTTTAGAGCAGTTACATTCTTACTATTAAACTATGATATTAATGGAAACATTTAGTGCTTTATGATTAAATTTTTACTCAGTTGGTTAAGTTTCATAAAACAATCATTCTTCTCTCTCTGCTGTATGCCGAGCATTCAAGCAAGAAGCATGTTTCATTTTAACTGATGTTGTACTGCAAACAGTGCAAATTCTGTATCTGCATATCTACCTTTTCTAATGTTCAGTTTATGGGCACTTAGACGAAGTCAAAGAAGATCTGTCTGATCTGTAATTTAAAAGGTCTGCAAATGGGGCACGTGTCAGAACTTTCTCGTATACATTTATAAAATTCTAATTTTGAACAAGAATCCTGCTCTTGTAGTGTTGGTCATTAATTCGAGTTTGCATATGGTTAATGTATGTGTTAATTTAATATGAGAAAAGTCTAGTTTGTTAACAATGTCTATAATTTTCGTAGTCCATGAATTTGTGTCTACTGTAGTATAGTAAATCTTGTTAATAAGAGTATTATTGGATGATAGGATATGCTCTCAAATTTATTTATGTAACTGTTCATTACACGTTATGATTTGTGTTATTTTTTCATTTTTCCAGATACTTCATGATATTTTTTTCAGGCCATTCTTGCAGCCGAAAAAGTTTTTGCCGATCATGTTGTTTTTCTTGACTTTGGTGCTATTGGATTTGGCGTAGTTTAGTAACCAAAAGCAATAATTTTTGCCACCTTTGGTGCTCATTGGCGTAGCTCTCATTACGCAGTATACACACGTGCGTAATAAAAATAGCAACACTCAAGGGAGGTAACCTGATGTGGTGAAAGTGACTTTCTATACCTTAAAGAACTGCTCTTAAAGGAAAGAATTCGCTCCCTCTGGGAGCAAATTCTTTCCTTTAAGAGAAGTTCCCATTTTGAAAAGGAACGTAATTGTAGAGAAGCATTGCTTGAAACAGTAGTTTCCCTTTGATGTGCGTAATTGTTTCAGCGTTCTGGCTACGCCATTGAGTGCTGCAACATGAACATAAGCAATTTTGCAAAGGTTTCATATTGTGTACCTTTTCAGTGATATTCACAGCCACAAAATACCACACGCTTTTTAAGCAATAGTAAGTGAGTATGATCAGGAAATACCACAATCACAAACCACAGACAACCCCATGGCACCGCGAGGAAGAGCCACTCAACCATCACGAGACACCAGGAAGACAAATTAAGCAAAGAAACCAGCTCTCTCTTCCCCATCAAGATGATTGCAATACTAGAATAGACATAAAGTAACGTACAACAAAACATAGAACAATTACAGACTCCCACAATGGAAGTAACAATAAACAAAAAGTCAACAACACCAGAACCACCGCCTTAGAACGGACAGTAGCCTAAGCCACTGTTATCAGCTAATTCTTGTAAGTTTTGGTAAATAACATCTGGTCCACTGCATATTTGTAGAGGAGGGCACATCTACAAATTTTAATTCTTTTTAGACCAATGTACTTTTTTTTATCTGGATCTCAACTCACTTTTGCCACGGTACCAAGTCACACGAGTGTGCCGTTTTAAGTCTACAAATGGGTTAACGGAAGATCTTTTATTTTGTTTGTTTGATTCGATTCTTTACGTCCCATCAACAATCTTTCAGTTAAACAGGGATGGGTCGTCCTGGGTTGAACCAGTACTAAGCTAGGATAAATGTGTCTTGCTCAAGGACCACAACGCAGTGACGCCGGTGAGGCACGAACCCGCGGCCTCTCGGTCTCGAGTCAAGCACTCTACCACTGAGCGACTGCGCTCCCATGGAAGATCTTTTATTCAGACAGATAAGTTTTTACTGAAAAAAAAACCCCGGATTTTTCATGGCAACCGATAATGCATATTTTCTGAGATGTTTATTCTGAATGGCATCCAATATCATTTCCAGCGAAGTTAAAAAAAATACCTGTATGTTTTCATCGAGATATTCAATCCAGAACGGCAGCCAAGGTAACGTTTTTCCAGCAAGCTACAGGATATATACTATTCATTAATTATGTAGTGTGCATGAAAGAGAAAAGCTTTTAACTTTAATCATATATTTCTATATCCCCCCCCCAAAAAAAAACAAAAACAATCAAACAAAAACAATTCCGTTTATACTGTAACACTTACCAAGCTTTCTATTCCCAAAATCAGGTCACACCGTACGATGAAACTGTACCATCTTACTCGTATAACCCCAAAAGACTCCATGGGATATTGATCACACAGATAACGAACCACAATATCTCAATTTTCTAGTCTCCTCCATCATTTTCAAGTCCTCTTGTCCCTCAAACAACGGACACAAAACATTTTCCTGACCAAGTGATCCATTTTCCCGAAGCCGAAGCAAGTTGTTACTCTGATTTCCCCCAGTTTTTACTGTTTACGGCCAGCACTAATCACACTACAGCGTACAGTGAATGGTAAATCCCTCTTCAGAGAAATTGATAAGAAGCACTGTTCCATGCCAATTTTGTTAATATAACCTTATCTCACTCTATAAACATATGTAATTGGTACTCATTTGAATCGCCTCATCGAGGCGATTCAAACGAGTACCAACAACATATACATACACACACGGGATGTGACTTTTTTTTCATAATGTTCATACCAAAAATGTTCTGTATCAGGTTTTCTGCTAGCATCACTGGTATCGATTGTCAGTGAATATCGCATTTTCTCCCAATATTACAAGGAATCATTGGAATTCTGACCAAAGATTGTAACTGCTATGGAATAGCTAAATGCATCGATTTTAGAAAAGTGATTTGCATGTATGTGACATGGGCAGTACCGTAGATTGTATAAAAACAAATCTTCGATGACCATGGGAATAGCTAAACTTTTGGCCTTTTTAGAAACGTTGTTTGCATGTTTGTGCCATAAGCAGTACCGTAGATTGTATAAATAATAGCTGTTCGATGACCATGATACAGTGACCTATATATAGAAACTATTGGGTCTATATATTGGTCACTGCATGATAATAGCTAAACTTTCGGCCTTTTTAGAAATGTTGTTTGTATGTACGTGACATGGGTAGTACCGTAGATTGTATGAATAATAGATGTTCGATGACCATTGAAATAGCTAAACTTCGGGCCTTTTTAGAAACGTTGTTTGCTTTATGTGACATGGGCAGTGCAGTAGATTGTATAAATGATAGATGTTCGATAACCATTGGAATAGCTAAAGTTTGGGCCTTTTTTGAAACGTCGTTTGTATGTATGAGACATGGGCAGTGACGTAGATGGTATAAATAATAGATCTTCGATGACCATGGGAATATTTAAACTTTGAGCCTTTTGAGAAACGTTGTTTACATGTATGTGACATGGGCAGTGACGTAGATGGTATAAATAATAGATGTTCGATGACCATAGGAAAAGCTAAACGTTGGGCCTTTTTAGAAACGTTGTTTGCATTTATTATACGATATGACATTGTGAGTACCGCATGAGTACCGCAGATTGTATTAATAACAGATGTTCGATAACCATGGAAATACACATGTAGCTGAACGTTGGGCATTTTTAGGAACGGCTGCTTGCACGTATGTGACACGGGCAGTACCGTAGAATGTATAAATAGATATATTGTTCGATGACCATGGGATAGCTAATCTTTGGGCCATTTTCGAAACGTTGTGTGAATGTATGCTTACACAGTCGATGCTTTACCACTGTTGAATAAGCAAACTCAGACGGCTTCTTATCACAGCTTCTAACTCAGACTGTCTTTTTTGAAGTGATTAGCTTGCAATAGATATTCTTAGGTCTTAAGCAAAATTTTAGCGTAAAATGTTTTTTTTCTATATATTTTGACGGTTCTTTTGAGTACCCACAGCATGTTTTGGTTCAGAAATAAGCAATATAACTTTCAATTACGATAAAACCTGTTTGACGTCGCGCACAGTATTGGAGTACAAAACGGGGTTTTGCATTTTTTTTTCTGTTTACAGGAACCGATTTTTGATGTTCTGGTATTTTTTTTGTTCTAAAACTAGAGGTGTACGTTTGCTTTGTTAAGAGTTTATTGATTCTTAGATTTTATTTATCAAAACAGTTAAAGGAGAGCCCAAGAACTCAAAATATGGGAGTAACACCTCTGTAACTCTGTAACAATAGCGATGTGGTAGGCATACGCAAACGCGTATTACAACGCCTTTTTGACGTCAATTATTACTGGATTTAGTCTACGCCAAACCTGAAACGCCACCGATCAACGTCATATCAAGTATGTTGTTTATTTCTCTACAACAACGTCTCAGAAAGTTAAGTTTTGTAAAATAAGATCTGTAACTCGTGACAAAAAACGAGCGAAAAATACAGGTATGGTCTCTTCGGTAAGAAATTTTATAATCTTGATGGCGTTTTATTGACAAAGTATTTGTACTTTTTCCGTTGTGAGAGTTAATCGAAAAATATGTGCATTGCCGCTTTCCATTTAAAAATGTGCAGTAAAACCCCAAGTCTTAAAATTTGCTACCAAAACACAATTTTCATTAAAATAAATACACATACTCTTGAAATTTAAGCATAGCTTTAACGTTGACAATGAAACTCACTAGAAAATTATATCTCTACAATGTACATTGCTTGAGCACTTATAAATGCGGTATATGAAGTTTATCCGCCGAAAAATAAAGAAAGTGTGAACATTTACCCCAGTCTTAAACTTTGCTACTGGCGGTAAAAATGACGTTAAACAAAGAAACATCAAACGAGGGATTTGAGAATAAGCTGCCGTTCTCAGTTCTGTTGTGTTTGCGTGTATACTAATTAAGAAACACTGATTCTGACCTGTATTGATGTTTGAAAGCTAGAAAACGGTTTTCATATAGTTTACCAGCAAATGAAAGTCTCTCTAGAAGCAAGACGTCTAGCTAAATATAAGGAGAAGAAGAAAGAAATTAGCGTCTCGACGTTACAATTCGACGTTACGTTTTGTACGCCAATACTGTGCGCGCCGTCTGTACAATGGCCACTCTTAAAAAGATCGAAAACTGTTTTTCAAGACTTATTATCGCTTAATGTAGGTCAAAAGTATTGCAGAAGGCTTGGGGCATTCTGCAATACTTTCGACCTTCATTAAGCTACCATTTGTCATTAAGATCTTTATTTTGTCTATTTTTAGTGGCCGTTTTACACAGGTTTTAATGTATACACTCTTATCCCGAGCCTGGATACGGCATGGGCAGTGACATATTTGGACAAAGTATTATGTTCTTTAATATTGATATTCTTAAGCCTAGTCAATGCGACGAGTTCAAAATGATTAAAACATCATAGCTGTTTTCCTTTTCCCTTCGAAAACCGAGAGACAGTATGCTAATGATCTTTCAAATTACCGAGTATCACACACAAAACCCCACTTTGAAATTTTAACAAACGTCCATGCTGCATGGCGTTTCCAGTGAAGCGATATCAGTTTTGGTCTGAGTCTTCATCTACATCAATACCTTGTGTATGCGAGCAGCGAATGCTCCAGCGAGTCTGCGCGTAGGCGCAGACTCACCTGAGCATTCACTGCACGCCAATGCGATAAGTACCGAAATCACGTTCACTGGCCCAAAATGTAAGAAGCTTACAAGCATCAATTAAAGTCTGGCATTGGTTTATTCTGAGAATTACAGAATATTAGCGAGGGGCAAGAATGCTCGCAATGTGACCATGATTTTGACGCCAGAAGAAGGTCTAAGCCAAGTATCTATGCCGAATCACACTATCAGAACGTACAGTATTTTCTGTACACTGATAACCCTATATAAATTTTGTAGCGAGTTTCGACAAAGCGTACAGTATGAGTTTCTTCTTTTTCAATTAATTTCCTTGCGTTAGATTCCGGCCCCTCAGTGGGCGTGACACATTAAGTCTTTTGTCAATCAATTTATGCTCATTGGCAACTGTTCTTGCTAATAAAATATGTTTATTATTATTATTATTATTATTATTATTATTATTATTATTATTATTATTATTATTATTAACAATGTTTTCGGAGGCGAAACACATTTAGCCTATCGGCTATTCTAACCAAAAACATATTCTATTTTCTGAGTTGTTGCTTTTGGCCCCTGCCTCCTTCTCCATAAGGGTTCTAAAATGAAAAAAGAAGATAGTTTTGAATCTAGCTATACACGGATATCACCTTCCTTCCCGTGCGCAGTTGCTGCAAAAGGGATAGTGTAGTAATTATTAATTGTTTTTGTTTATTCTGGACCGTATTGAAGTTGGGTTAAAATTATGCGATGCTCATTTTTCATCATAAGATGTGAGCTTGTACAAATAAGAATGTGGCATTCTTCAATATTTTATTCTCAAAGGACCAATTAAATGGAGAAAAGCAAATATTGGGCTGTTTTATGTCTCTAAGTAGGATGCTGATCTTTAGTCTAGCACCTAAAAAAGTAATAAGAAAAACAGGAAAAAACCAAGATGTTCCAAATGAATGAGTACAATTTTACAGACCATCAAAGTTTTCCTAATATGTTTTTTGTTAAAATGTAGACAAATGAATTACGGAAAATGATAAGCTTTACATAGATGATAGCAAAAATGTTGCCAGATTTTGAAAACTAACAGAAACATGTGACTGTTGAAAACATGTGACACCACGATACCGATTGGATTGATCTATTTCCGATTTGAAGGGTTGTTTACATTTTCCGATTTCAGTTTTATTGGAATTTAATAGAAATTTCTGGTACCCTGATCAGACGCCACATTCTGTGGCATTTGACTTGGATCTGCACTGCTTCCTGTTTGTTTGTTTGTTTGTTTGTTTGTTTGTTTGTTTGTTTGTTTGTTTGTTTGTTTGTTTGTTTGTTTACTTTCAAATGTTGGCTGCTGAATATTACAGCCTGTGTCCATGTTCAACTCATTTGAACATGGAATTTATAATCTCACAGGTGGATCCTAGAGTGGGGACAGGGGGTCCGGACCGCCCTGGAAAATCACAAGTGAGTATAGGCTTCCTTAGAAATTCTGGGACGGACACCCCTCGAGAAGCGATTGGACCCCATGGGTCTAATTGGTTCTCGAGGGAGGTCAGTACGGCCATCTGTGGAAGAAAAAAAACATTGTCAGGACCCTCTGATGGAATTTTCTGGATCCGCGCATGAATCTTCATAAGTACCAAGTTGGTGGGACGTAGATCCAGTTTAGAAACTTTGATCAGAAGTACAGTTGTTCAGTCTGATCAAGATCTTTCCTGACTATTATCTAGCTATCAGTAAAACAAATGCAATACCAGCAAAGACTAGTATCCCTTACTGAACTAACAACTGTCAAATATGGCTATTTTGACTGTACCAGGAATATCTTGCAAATACATGTAAGTTAAATGAGATGATCAAATGTGTATCCATGCTTATATTTAGAGTAATAAGGGATTTTTGAATACTGTTGTTTTATTCTTTATTTCATATAGTAAACCTTGTAGCTAAGTTTTCTTTTCTTCAGGATTACATTTTATTAAGTCTTGAAAGATAATACAATTCATTTATTGCTCAAAAAGAATCATAAGTAATCATAAAGTAATCATGATTACTTTGCAATGTAATCTGTAATTGTAATCGATTACATTTGAAAAAAGTAATTGTAATTGTAATCAGTAATCATGATATTTCAAAGTAATTGTAATTGTAATCGATTACATTTGCATGTAATCGACCTCAACTCTGGTACCAACATTGCTTGTTGGTATTTTATACATTTTAACAACTGCTGGCAATTCAAAAAAATGATTAGGATAAATTCATGCTTATATGAGTTGAGCATGAAACAAGTTTTATTACATCGGGGCCTGGTTTAAATAATATTTCATGTCACTAGCCTGCTAGCAAGATTTGTCTGCTCCTGAAACGAAACTGTTTTTTTTTTGTTGTTAAAATGCCGTCTGTTGCAAATAATATTGCTAAGTTCTTTAAGGATTTGATTGACAGAAATTAATTAACAGCTACAAATTAGTCTTGGTATACCATTTGAATCGTCTGGAACGTCAAGATTTGTTTGCTT
Source organism: Loripinus fragilis (assembly GCA_964019695.1). Lineage (NCBI taxonomy): Eukaryota > Metazoa > Mollusca > Bivalvia > Lucinida > Lucinidae > Loripinus > Loripinus fragilis. The sequence goes on along the minus strand of OZ026520.1, from coordinate 38,555,157 downwards.
CTAAATAATAACATTTTCCAAATGTCGTCTGCTGTCAATTATAAGGTTTTAAACATCATAAACAGTTATATGTTCAGACAAAATGACATATTAAGGACATATGCTACTGAATACTTTCAACACTTTGCCTACGGTTTGTTTTACGCATGAACTGTCAATTAAAGAAATAAAAAGAATATGTCACCATGTTCAGTTTTTCTTAATCTCAAATGACAGTTGTCGCTGATTATGCGACAAAGCCATAGATGCAAACTGTTGTTGATATGCGACATAGCCTTAGAAACAATATTTTCAAATGCAAACTGTCGCTGATTTCTGACAAAGCCACAAAAACAGCATTTTCAATTGCAAATTGTCGCTGATAGGCGACACAACCACAGAAAAAGCAGTGTCCATTGCGAATTGTCGCTTACAGACGATAGAGCCTCAGCAACAGCACTTGCAATTTGTCGTTGATAGGCGACATTGCCACAGAAACAGAATTTTCAATAGCAAATTGTCGCTGACAGACGACAACGACTTAGAAACAGCACTTTCAATTGCAAATGATCGTTGAAAGGCGACAAAGCCTCAGCAACAGTATTTTCAAAAGCAAAGTATCGTTGATAGGCGATAAAGCCTCAGCAATAAGCATTTTCATTTGCAAATTATCGAATATAGGCGACAAAGCCTCAGCTTTGCTAATTATCGAAGATAGGCGACAAAGCCTCAGCAACAAGCATTTTCAATTGCAGTTTGTCGTTGATACGCGAAAAAGCCTCAGCAACAAGCATCTTCATTTGCAAATTATCAAAGACAGGCGACAAAGCCTCAGCAATAAGCATAATCAATTGCAGATTGTCGTTTATAGGCAACAAAGCCTCAGCAGCAAGCATTTTCAATTTCAGATTGTCGTTTACAGGCGACAAAGCCTCAGCAACAAGCATTTTCAATTGCAGATTGTCGTTTACAGGCGACAAGGCCTCAGCAACAAGCATTTTCAATTTCAGATTGTCGTTTACAGGCGACAAAACCTCAGCAACAAGCATTTTCAATTGCAGATTGTCGTTTACAGGCGACAAAGCCTCAGCAACAAGCATTTTCAATTGCAGATTGTCGTTGACAGGCGACAAGGCCTCAGTAACAAGCATTTTCATTTGCAGATTGTCTTTGATAGGCGACAAAGCCTCAGCAACAAGCATTTTCATTTGCAGATTGTCGTTGATAGGCGACAAAGCCTCAGCAACAAGCAAAATTGTCGCTGACAGACAACGAAGCCTTAGATTCAGCATCAGGCGACAAAACCTTAGTAACAACATTTTCAATTGTAAAGTATTTGTATTTCTGATATGCGATAAAGTCTTAGATGCAGCATTTTCAATTGCAAATTGTCGTCTGTTAGAAACAACATTTCAATTATAAAATGTGGCCTCTTAGAAACGACATATTCTATTGCAAAATATCGCCTCTAAGAAACAAAATTTTCAATCGCAAACTGTCGCCTCTTAGAAACAACATTTTCAATTATATGCGCATAGTCTGGCCAGATCCATCGCTGTTTACACACGCTGTTCAAACACTGCTCGCCTGCGTATGCGATACGAATACCCTTTTACTGGTGACTGGCATATTTTCTCTGCTATTTGCATGCATCTTGTAATGCGAATAGGGATGGTCGCCAGAACTCTCTTAGTGATAAAATAATATGAATGCTAATCAGAGTTGATCTGTATTGTTTGGCAAAGAGCGCAACAAGCAGTAAGGTTATTCCAGGCGAAAACGTCCCAAGTCTAACACCGTCTACGGCACACAATCAGGGATTTACCTAGTCAAGCTCATCCGATGACTCGCCGCCAGTCACACGTAAGGCCATTGGATGGCAGGGGCATTGAGGGACTTTTTAATCCTTTCCACGCTAAACCCAGGATATAATCTGTTTTGAAAACAGTGCAAATCCCGATAAGAAGCCAGCTTCTCAAGATCCACTCTATTTGTAAATTCATGCTAAGAAATGGAATCTTGGAAGTTAATTGGATAATAGGATGGCCACGTGGCCCTGAATCGCCCACCTGAGTTTTATTGCTTTTTGTATTGGTATATATTTGAAATTGGCAACACCCCCACGATGACATGTTTTTGATGGATCAAATTTGTTTAATTTTTGTAGGTCACCCCATGGCCATTTCTGCCAAATGATTATATTATACGCTACGTAATACATAACGTTACCAAAATCTGTAAACCACTAAAGGGATCACACATGTTATCTATGCAATAACACTTGCCGGGTCCCGAGGAAGTTGTCTGAACACGAGGGACCCGGCAAGTGTTAATGCAATATGAAACAAACATCAGGCCATCAACTTCCAAGTGGTGCTAGATGCCTTAATTGTGGCCTAAACCTTTGTGTACACTCATTTTGTGTGCGTGAGCAGCAAAGGCTCTGTCGAGACTGGGAACATTCTTAGGCGCGTCTGAGTATTGATTGATCAAATATTTGATATTTAAACTGGTCCATTTCTTTACAAAGCAGTCATTTTCTTATGAGAAGTTGTGGCAGTTTTCTCTTTTTAGTTCAAAACAACGGTTGATGACATTAAATGGACGCTTATTGCCAGCCAGTGCATGAGTTTTTGGTATTTATCGCACATGCGTAAAACTGCTCATTTTACATCCATGGACAACTATCATGTAGGGCTAAATGCCGACCCTTTATCTACATCATTCTTTATGTATACGAACAGTGAAGGCTATGGCGATGCTTCGCACATGAGTACTGACTGATCAAATTTTCGATTAGTATCATAATCTCATTAGCTGGCCCATTTCTTTAAAAAGAAGTCATATTCTTATGAAAAGATTTGGTAGTTTTCTTATTTCAGATCAAAACTAAGGTTGGTGGCTTTTTTGATACTCATAACACATGCGTAAAATTGCTCATTAAACATACATGGACAACTATCAAATGGGGCTAGATATGGCCTGACCCTTTATCTACACCGTTCTTAGCGCGCGTGTGCGAGCAGTGAAGGCGCACAAGCACATACCCGTCTGAGTATTGACAGATTAAATATTCAATTAGTATCAAAATCTCATTAGCTGACCACTCTTTAAAATTGGGCCTATTCTTATGAAAAGTTTTGGTTTGTTTTCTTATTTCAGATCAAAACAAAGGCTGGTGACATTAACGAGCCAGCGCATGAATATTTGATATTTTTTTGCACATGCGTAAAGTCGCACACTAAACATGGATGGACAGCTAACACGTAATTCTAGAAACCTTAATTTTGGCCTGCGCCTTTTTCTACTCCATCCTTTTTGTCTGCGAGCAGAGAAGCCTCTGGTGATGCTGCGCGCAAGCGAATCCACGTCTGAGTATTGACTATTCAAATATTTAATAAGTATAAAAATCTCATGATCTGGTCTAATTTCTTTACAAAATGGCCATTTTCTGCAGACAGCATTTGTACAGTCTTATTGGAGTTGTAGCAACCTGCATACACGAAATATGAATATGATAGTTTGCATATCACTAAGTACTGTAAATCCGTTTCAGAGCATCCTGCCCAAGAACACTTTTATATGATAATTGACTACAGTTACACGACTGAAAAAATGTTGATAGTGATGTTAAAGTGTATGTGCATGGTTTTGAACATGTTACTTAAATCAAAAATAAATATTTCATAATGTACTTATTTATTTTTCATAGATCATCCCCCTCTTATGGCAGTGTTCATTGCCTTAATCTAAACATCTGGGGCTGCCTTTTACAGTAATGGACATTAAAAGATGGACATTAACCTCTATTTCAGGGCAGCTAAATGACTCATGGAATCACCTTGCTAGTGGTTCCATACATTGCTTCATTTCAATATTGGATAATTGATATTCTGTATAAATAACAATTATCAGTCAGATTAATGCAAATTAGAATGTTACGACTATTAAAAGAAAAGTATTTTGTTTTTCAATAAGTTTCAGTCGGTTTTGCTTTGTCTTATTGTACCCAAAATGAAGAAAGTTATTACAAAATATGTCGTCTGCTATAGTAATAATTAGTGCTTTAAGGGATGAATTTTAGAAATAATTATCAAATCTTGGCCAATGTATCAAAATGTAGTCATCAATGTACACCCTGCTTAAAATATTACTTTGAAACATTGTTAATTTTGCCATTATCAAGGATTTAAGACTTTGGTCTGGTAGTGTTTAAGCATAGCGAATCATAGTGATTCCAGTCCACTTGTTAGGAGCTCATTGACCTGCAAATGGCCAGACCCCCAGTTCCAACTGAAAGAAATTAATTACCGGCTAATTGAAGGGATTTCACACACATTAAATGAATGATTATTCCTACCATACTGTAAGCTCTATAATAAATGCATTTCAAAAAAGTGTGAATTTTCCCTTTAAACATAAATGCAACATCAACAGAATGAAAATCAAAGAAATGAATAAACAAGAGGGCCAAGTGGCCCTAAATCGCTCATCTGGCCCCAGGGGCATAACTTGAACGAACTTGGTAGAGGTTCACTAGGTGATGCTATAGACAAAATATCAAGACTCTAGGCCTTATGGTTTCAGACAATGTTTTTCCCTATATAATCCTATGTAAAACATGTGACCCCAAGGGCGGGACCCTTTTTGGCCCCAGGGATATAGTTTGAATAAACTAGATAGAAGTCTATTAGGTGATGCTACGTACCAAATATCAAGACTCTAGGTCTTCTGGTTTCAGACAAGAAGATTTTTTTAATTTTTTCACTATGTAAGCCAATGTAAAGCATGTGACCCCCGTGGCGGGGCCATTTTTGGCCCCCCCGGCTTATAATTTGAACAAACTTGGTAGAGGTCGTCCACCAGGTGATGCTACATACCAAATATCAAGACTCTAGGCCATATGGTATCAGACAAGAAGATTTGTTCATGTTTTCACTATATAAGCCTATGTAAAACATGTGACCCCCAGGGCCACAGGGACATAATTTGAACAAAATATGTAGAGGTTCACTAGGTGATGCCAAATAATAAATATCAAGACACTAAGCCTTATGGTCTCAGACAAGAAGAGTTTTTCATACTTTTCACTATGTAAGCCAATGTAAAGCATGTGACCGCGGGGCGGGGCCATTTTTGGCCCCAGGGGCATAATTTGAACAAACTTGGTAGAGGTCTACCAGGCTATGCTACATATTAAGTATCAAGACTCTAGGCCATATGGTTTCAGACAAGAAGATTTTTTTCATGTTTTTCACAATATAAGCCTATGTTAAACATATGACCCCGGGGGTGGGGCCATTTTTGGCCTAAGGAGCATAATTTGAACAAACTTGGTAGAGGTCCACCAGGTGATGCTACATACAAAATATCAAGACTCTAGGTCATATGGTTTCAGACAAGAAGACTTTTTCATGTTTTTCAGTATATAAGCCTATGTAAAACTTGTGACCCCGGGGTGGGCCATTTTGGGCCCCAGGGGTATAATTTGAACAAACTTGGTAGAGGTCCACTGGATGATGCTACATACCAAATATCAAGGATCTATGCTTTGTGGTTTCAGACAAGAAGAGCTTTGTGGTTTCAGACAAGAAGATTCTTGAAAATCTATTTTTAGCCTGTAAGACCTAGATATGCAACAGACCAGAACCATTTTGAAAGAGGGCCATATCAGGTTCATTTCTGTCAAGTTTGGTCAAAATCCAGCCAGTAGTTTAGGAGGAAATGTCCTTTTAAGCAATTGTTGACGACACACGACGCACGATGGACACCAAACGATCACAATATTAGCTCTCCATGAGCCAATGGCTCAGGCGAGCTAAAAAGAACCATAAAAATATTTTTTTTTCTTCTTAATTTGACAGGGTTCAAACCAGTCCCATGAGGTTATGTTGTGCTGGTTATTTTGTGCATAAGACTGACGCTCTAAACCCCTCAGCTATTTGGGCCCATTGGGCTCTCTAGGTATACAATGCATCAAAATAGCATAATAGAACCAAGTGTTAAGTGACATTACTCATGGGTGATTAATATTTTAAACTCAAAGCAGTCAAAAAACAGAGACATCTTCCTAAAGAAATGGGTTTTAAAATGTGCACTTGGTCTTATTTTGCTATTGAAGAATACATCAGTATTATTATTTAACAGAAATAAAAACTATCTAAAGCAGCTTTATTTTTACCAAAATGAATTAATAGTTTCTATACATTTAAGTCAATACTTGCTAAATTTATGTGCTTTACCTTCTCTGTCCTGTAAGGTGATATATCTTTTAAAAGATCTTACTTGCATGAAAAGTTTCCTGTATAAACAAGAATTGCTTTTTTGTCAAGGAGACGGAAACCTTTGGCCACATTGTTGTATGAACAACTTATACATCTCACATAGATCACTTAACGCCCCACCATACAGCTTTTGAGCAATAGGCAGCATGCTTATCAGTCTTTTTAGAGTTACTTCCTGGTTTGATACCGTTAACAATGATGTGGCACGCTGGATGAACTTTAGTGAAAACAATTTGCATGAACATGACCTACAATTATTCAACTACAATGTTTAGAAGTATTTTGACCCAAATATTATGTATTTCTGGCATTATTTACAATTTTTCAATTTGAACTTGAAAAATTCATAAGCAAAGATTGAAAATTTATATTTTTCTATCAGAAATTTGTACATTTTGGGCGAAAATACTTCTAAACATTGTAGTCAAATAACTGTAGGTCATGTTCATGCAAATGGTTTTGTTTAAAGTTCATCCAGCGTGTCACAGCATTGTTTACGGTATCAAACCAGGAAGTAACTCTAAAAAAGACTGATAAGCATACTGCGGATAGCTCAAAAGCTGTATGTTGGGGCGTAAAGTGATCTATGTGAGATGTATAAGTTGCTCATACAACAATGTGGCCAAAAGTATCCGTCTCCTTGACAAAAAAGCAATTCTTGTTATACAGGAAAATTTTCATGCAAGTAAGAGCTTTTGAAAGATATATCCCCGTAAACCTAAGTCTTGTAAACCAGGGGTCGCAGGTTTGATTCCTGGCTTCTCCAAGTCTGTCGAATGAGGCTTTAAACCGTGGCCCCGTCTTCTGAGACGCTTTTAAACCAGAACCACTGCCGGTGAGCCTTTGGGAGCTCCTGGATATAAAAAAAGAGGACCCAAGGGCCCTGGGTCGCTCACCTGAGTCTTGGCACATGAGTAGATGATGTATTGGCCTGTTGCTGAGGAGATATGATATGATTTCTGATCAATTTAAGTAGAGGGCAACATGAGGACCATTTCTGAGGAATTACACTGAGCAAAGTTTCTAATTGGTCACCTTACATTTTTTGCATTAGTTTTGAAAGCAAGATTCGGTTATACATATTCCATGCTTCTATAAATCAACCAAGGCCTTTCCGAAACTCTGCATGTAGGGAGCGCAGTGGTTCAGTGGTTGAGTGCTTGACTCGAGACTGAGGGGCCGCGGGTTCGAGCCTCACCTGCGTCACTGTGTTGTGGTCCTTGAGCAAGACACATTTATCCTAGCTTAGTACTGGTTCAACCCAGGAAGACCCGCCCCTGTTTAACTGAAAGATTGTTGATTGGACGTAAAGAATCAAATCAAACAAACAAAAACAAAATCTACATGCCATTTCATTTTAAAATGGCTGGTACGTCTTGTACAGACGATGCTAGAGTAAATCTACCCTCATTTCAAAAATTCACAGTTTTTCTACAATATGAGATATTCCACAGAGACGCCATCCATTTGTATTTTTGTGAAGATGTTTCTGACTGCCGTGATTAAAGACGAACACGCTTCAATCAGACTCTTCTCTTCTGTTCCGTAATAGGATGATGACAAACACTACCAGCAGCTAAATCATAGAATTTCAGCTTTTTGCATGTAATTTACATAGGAAGTTCGGAAGTTTCTGTACGCCTTATTATCTGTGATACAGTAATGAAATTTTCAGCGATCATTTATTACTACTAAACGTCACTGTTCTAAATAGGAAATTGAAAAAAAAATAATGCAAAGTACCGTCGAATTGAATTTTTAAGTATAATATTCAAACCGGAAGTGCACAGCAGCAGTGAAATGATTGTCATCACAAAATGGACGAACCAAGTTCTATTCTGTTCGGTCTATCTTGTTCAGGTAAAATGAAATGCATACAATATTTTTTGCACAAGCTACATATTATTTTATTATGAATTTCAAAAATCTCGAAAAAATGATAGTTTAAAAAATCTATTTTAGTCAAAATTTTAAGTGTTTGGTGTTTTTTGTAGTCGACTAGACCAGTTTATTACCAACTGCACTTAAATTTGAAATAAAAATTCAATAAAAACCATTTTTCTTAAAAAATGCATATTTTTGTATTTTTAACCAAAAAACGTGGATTGGAATACACATTTTCTAAAAGACCGCTAATCTTTTGCCCATTAAACTGAACATATATAGGCAAAAATTAGTTTCAATTTTATTAGCGCTTGATCAGAAAAAATTAGTTTAAAAAGTGACCAATTAGAAATTTTGTTCAGTGTATTTGATTTTGGACCAGTGGTTCAGGAGATCTCATTTGACATTTTTGAAGAGATTTCTTATCTAGAGCTCTGCCAACCCCCTTTTCGGCGGAGCAAAACCATTTGTGCAATTTTGGTAGGGTTATCATGAGGAACATTTCTGGGAAATTATTTTAAATTTGAACCAGGAGTTTAGATGTAATTTAACGACAGATCTTATCTAGAGCGCTGGCGACCCCTGTATTAACCCGGTGTATTAAGCCTAGCGAACTGTTTGTGCAATTTTGGTAGAAGCCTTCATGAGGAACAATTCTGTGAAATAATTTTGAATTTGAACCAGTGATTCAGGAAGAAATTTCTCATCTAGAACTCTGGCAGCCATTTTGTTCGGTGGAGGGGAACCATTTGTGCAAATTTGGTAGAAGGCATGACGAGGAACAATTCTGTGAAATTATTTTGAATTTGGACCAGTGTTTCAGGAGATGTCAGTTCAAGATATTTCTTATCTGGAGTTTTAGCGGCCCTTTTGTTCAGTGGAGCGGACCCATTTGTGCAATTTTGGTGGAGGGTATTATGAGGAACAATTCTGTGAAATTATTTTGAATTTGGACCAGTAGTTCAGGAGGAAATGTCATTAGAAGACATTTCTTATCTAGAGCTATGGCAACCCCTTTATTCAGTGGAGCAGAACCATTTGTGCAATTTCTGTAGAAGGCATCATGAGGAACAATTCTGTGAAATAATTTTGAATTTGAACCAATGGCTCAGGAGATGTCGTTTTAAGATATTTCTTATCTGGATCTCGGGCAGCCTGTTTGTCCAGTGAAGTGGAACCATTTGTGCAATTTTGTTAGAGGGTATTATGAGGAACAATTCTGTGAAATAATATTGAATTTGGACCAGTGGTTCAGGGGACTTCTTTTGAAGAAATATCTTATCTGGAGCTCCGGTGGCTCTTTTGTTCAACGGAGCAGAACCATTTGTGCAATTTTGGTAGAGGGTATTAATGGGTGCAATTCTGTGAAATTATTTTGAATATGAACCAGTGGTTCAGGAGAGGCCTTTTAAAGATATTTCTAATCTGGAGCTCTAGTGGCCCTTTTGTTCAGCCGAGCAGAACCATTTGTAAAATTTTGGTAGAGGGCATTATGAGGAACAATTCTAGGGCATTATGACAAGGGTAACAACCTACGTCATAGCATTGATGTTGTAAACACGTAGTACGGCGCCATCTTTGATTTACAAGGTCAGTTTTCCCCTTCGTAAAATTAAACAAATGAGTGTCTGTACAAACAAAGCAGTGCAGGCGGTGCCTAACATCACACTTGAACAGAATATATAACGGTCACGCCCCGATATGCCGTTGCTTTTGTAATCATTCACCCACAAGAATCGAAGCAGGAGACAAGAGGATAATTTTAGCAGTCATCCACTTCGATTTTTGTGGGTGAATGTTTACAAAGGCAACGGCATTTCTGGACGTGACCATTGTATATTCTGTTCAAGCGTGATGTAAGGCACCGCCTGCACTGCTTAGTTTTGACAGACACTAATTTGTACGACATTTACGAAGGGAAAAACTAACCTTGCAAATCAAAGATGGCGTCATACTACGTGTTTACAACACCCACGCTATGACGTAGGTTGTTACCCCTGTATGAAGAACTATTCTGAGTTTGGGCCAGTGGTTCAGATGTCGTTTAAAGATATTTCTTATCTAAAGCTCTGGTGGCCTTTTTGTTCAGTGGAGCAGAACCGTTGTGCAATTTTGGTAGATGTATTATGAGGAACAATTCTATGAAATTATATTGAATTTGGACCAGTGGTTCAGGAGTAAGTGTCATTAAAAGACATTTCTTACCTGGAGCTCTGGCCGCCCTTCTGTTCAGTGGAGCAGAACCATTTATATTGGTAGAGGGTATCATGAGGAACAACTCTATGAAATTATTTTGAATTTGGACCAGCTGTTCAGGAGGAAATGTCATTAAAAGACATTTCTTATCTAGAGCTCTGGCAGCCCTTTTGTTCGGTGGAGCAGAATCATTTGTGCAATTTTGGTAGAAGGCATCATGAGGAACAATTCTGTGAAATAATTTTGAATTCAGACCAGTGGTCCAGATGTTGTTTAAAGGTATTTCTTATCTGGAGCTCTTGTTCTGTTGAGTGGAACCATTTGTGCAATTTTAATAGCGGGTATTATAAGAAACAATTATGTGAAATTATTTTGAATTTGGATTAGTGGTTCAGGAGAAGATGCCTAATGAAGATATTAGTTATCTGGAGCTCTGGTGGCCCTTTTGTTCAGCGGAGCAAAACCATTTGTGCAATTTTGGTAGAGGGCATTATGAGGAACAATTATATGATTTTTTTTAAATTTGGGCAAGTGGTTCAGGACGAGATGTTGTTTGAAAGATTTCTGTCTGGAGCTCTGGCGGCCCACCTGTTCAGTGGAGCAGAACCATTTATGCAATTTTGAAAGAGGGCATCATGGGGAACATTCAAGAGAAGTTATTTAAATTTGGACCAGTGGTTCAGGAGATGTCGTTGAAAGAAAAAAGTTTACTGATGACGAAAGATGGATGGACACCGGACGAAGACAGATCACAATACCTCACCTTGAGCCTTCGGCTCAGGTGAGCTCAAAACTCACCCGGCCAGTACTTGTTATAGCCAAGGAACACGGCCATTAACAAAAGTCCTGGTGATGATTTGTCCATGTTTCATTCTAGTGTGGAGTAAACATAGTAGTTTGGAACAAAAGTTCCACATATCCAACATGCCAGTATACAAATCATGTCCCAAGTTGGAGGGCCTTACTGATATTGGCAAAAAATGTCTTGCACACCATCAGGTTTCATTTTGACTGGTAGAAAATTGTAATATTTCAAGACACGAGCTCCAGCTGTCTGTCAGTTTTAACACATGGACCAGGCTGGACCAAAATTGTGTCTTGCACGTGATCATTTTACCAGGTATCCTTTAGATTTCGTTGAATATTGAAAAGAGTAGATAACAACACAAGGTTCACATGTCAAAGGTGACAGACCACCCTATTGACAAGGTGAATCCAGCACAACTCCTTAAAGCTTTCCTTCTCAAGAGGATAACAATTTTAAACTTACTTGGTCTATTTACAGGACAGGTATAAGACTCATGCCCTACAGAAAATCATGAAATACAAGAACTTTTAAAGATCTTCGGGTGGAATTCAAACACTTTGTAGGCAGACTTTATATTCCAAAACTTAAAAAAACCCGCAATTTTCAAGTATCATATCCCAGGCCTTTAGTTAAAGAGTGCATACCAAAATATTAATTTTCTTATTTCTCAACCAAAACATATATTGGTACTCAAAAGAACTGTCTCAATGAGACAGATCTTTTGAGCACCCAAAGCATATGTTTAAACTCATGAAACTGATGGGTAAGAAAATATTTACAATTTTATGCTCAATTTTTTTGTTTATCTAAACCTATGTATCCGACTAATAAGCACACTGTGTGAATAACTGTTTCGAATTGCTACACCCTATTTTGAAAACAGTGTACCAAGTGATCAGCTAGCTTCTGATGAAGCTAGCGGATCAGGACCAACTCTGTTTTTCATTATAGGGATCAAACATGTTTTTCTATGCATTAACATTTGCTGGACCCCGAGGGTAATGTGGAAACCGGAGCCTGAAAGGCAAGGGTTTTAACGACCCCCGAGGGGTCTAGCAAATGTTAATGTATCAGAAAACCATGTTTGATTGTTATTATTGCATATAAAGTCATTTTGTCACTTGAAAACTTTAGAAAAACGCTTCAAAAAGTTTATTTTGTATTACTATAATGGCGTGCAAAAGCATGGCAGATTTGAAGTTTGTGAAACCCCCTGCTCCAGAGCAAAGACTTACCTCATCCTAACGTCACTAAATTACATTCATTCCTATGCCCGTTACTGTTGATGACATCAATTTTTGTGACGGCCTAGAATGTGTATATGTAAAGTACAAAATCCGTGCATCAACAGCATGTGAATTGCCTGATTAATACATGGGTTTTTGCCAGTTAAAACATGGCTGCTAATAGCGTGTGACACAGCTTTTTATGCAAAAATATGTTTTCATCCATACTATGAATCCATATTAATATGAAATTAAACCACTGGATTGACTGGAAATCAAAAGTTCATAGAGGCGACTTTGCGACAAACCGCTTCGGAGTTTCTGGCGAAGTGAGATTCAAACCTGCCTGCTCATCTATTGAGACTAGCTGGAATAGTGAAATTTCGTTTGTAGCAAGTTTTGATACGATACTTTCCAATAAGGGAATAACAAAGACTGCGCAGATGCTGAGGCTGGTCTGCGCCTTTTTTGTTCGCAAAACGCCGAAGACAGGATTTTTCGCGTCAAGGTTCATGTAGTGTTTACACCAATCACAGTACAATTATAAGAGCATGTGCACCTGTTACTTTGTTAAATATTCATAGCCAGGCCCCGATGTTATTTTTTTCATGCTCAACTCAACTGAGCACGAAATCTTAACTGCTCATAACAACTAAAATGCTTTTAAATGAAGACTGTTCATGCTTTCAGACTCTCAGATGGTGTCTTTATCCTGCTCATAAATGTTAAAATGCCAACAATTGTTGGCATTTTAACATTTATGAGCAGGATAAATTTCATGCTCAGCTGAGTTGAGCATGAAAAATGTTTTATAACCTCGGGGCCTGGTACACATTTCTTTCTACTCGTGTCAAAACAACAAACAAGTCAATACATTTCAGTTTATTAATTACAGCCATTTGTGATGGATGGACGGGTTGGACCTATCAAAACAAGCCATTCTGCTCAGCTACAAGCACTAGCTAGTAGAAATTTTGGATGTAGCATGTCATTTAGGAGATAACTGTATTTAAAATTTTCATTTGGGGAAGTATATTGTTAGATATACGGTCGGAAATTTAGTTTTACAGCAATTTGAAAAGGGAGCCGCAAAACATGATTTTCAACCTTATACTCACTGTAATACCGTCCCAAATGAACATTTTGAATATAATTATCCCTATTCCATATGATAAGATTATTGTGCATAATGGATAATTGTTTTTCTTATTTCTCAACCAAAACCTATGTTGTGGGTATTCAAAAGAACCATCTCAGGGCGCCCAGATAGCTCAGGGTGCCGGATAGCTCAGTTGGTAGCATGTTTAGCTCTGACTAGCTAGATACCTCTGCCACGCAGGTTTGATTCTCACTAGCAAAAATATCGATTAGTGAAACAATTATCAAAATAGTTCTTTCAGTGGTATGTATCAATGGTTTGATTGTCACCTTCCGGGTTGCGGTGGTTTCACAGGGTATTTCCCTGCCGAATGCCGAGAACTGCACTGGCTTTCTCCCACGACTAGACAGTTGGCGTCTTAGAAGCAGGATTGCTTAAGTCTGACGTCTATCTCCAGTAAGTTTAATGAGATGGTTCTTTGAGCACCCCAAAACAGATGTTTAAATTGATGAATAAGAAAATAATCACAATTTTACACTCAAAAATTTCCTTAACTATACCTTTGTATTCTAATGCACCAGTAACATTTTTATGTCAAAAGAGCAGTGAAGGTGCATTATGCATGGGTGAAAGTTCAAAATTTCCAAATTCCTGAACTTTAGAAAAATTTAATTTTTAAACCTGTTAGATGCCTACAAAAATGAATAATTTCATGTTTAAATGATTAATTGCGTTTAGATAATCTAAAAGATAATCAAAGAAACTACTACAATCTCCCGAATCCAGTATTTTGAGGCTGACGTTCTATGGAAAGTCAGCCTCAAAATCCTGAATTCAAGATTGATCCTGAACGCTTTCACCCATGATTATGTTGCACCTACAGCCAGCAGCTACAAGCTGCCTTAAACCACTTGTCAGCCAATGAAAAGTGACATGGTGTAATGATGCCATGTTTCCGAGAGTATATAAAAGGAGTAACTGTCGCAAATGTTTGACCTTATCCAATATGATGTTGCGTTACATTTGCAAGTGCATAGAATATACAACATGTATCTATGCAGGCAGATCTGTGCCTGCATAGTTCTCAGGCCTTGAGATAAGAGTGCCTACAATAAAACCTGTGTTAAACGTCCACTCTCAAAAAGACAAAAAATTGGTTTTTACGACTGATTATCACTTAATGCAGGTCAAAGGTATTGCAGAATGCTCCAAGGGGAGCATTCTGCAATACTTTTGACCTTCATTAAGCTACCATTTGTCATCAAGATCTTTGTCTATTTTTGAGTGGCCGTTTTACACAGGTTTTACTGTAATAGAAAATTGAATTTCTTGTTTCTCAATGAAACCATATGCTGTGGGTACTCATAAGAACCATTTGGGTATCTCAAGTAGGTGCTAAGTGAGTGACTAACAGTCTCAATAGGTTTATTCCATCACAAAATATTTAATTTGATAGGCAGATGTCTTATCATTTACTGGCCATAAATACAACTACAATGTATATCATAAAATATTGTGAATATACCCATAAAATCATAAGAAATACTCACTTGTGTGATCTTTAACCTATCTACGATAAATGTGTAAAGCCACTTTATAGAAACTCTTTGCATGCTGCGTGTTTTTCATGCTTTTTGTCATCTGATTTTTAATAAAATCTAATGCTTATTTTTTTACAGCAATATCATCAGTGTGTCACACAGTTTGTGGGTCCAGTTAAGGTCTGATATTCTGTCAAGCCTGACAGCATGTGACACTAAAGTTAAAATGGTGACAACATCCATGCAATCAAATTTTATTCAGCAAAATTAAAAATTGGACCACAAACACTCATAATGCCATTCACACTACTTTATCAGTCATGATCAGACACCATAAAGTAAATCCTGTGTAATTGTTTGTTTGATTTTATTCTTAACGTCCACTCAACAATCTTTCAGTTATGCGGGACAGTTCTTCCTGGGTTTAACCAGTACTAAGCTAGGATAAATGTGTCTTGCTCAAGGACCACAATGCAGTGACGTCGGAAAAATCCTGTGTAAAACAACCACTATCATAAGGACAGAAAATTGGTTTTCAAGACCAATTATCTCTTAATGCAGGTCAAAAGTATTGTGCCAACGAAGAGTGACAGTCACGTGATATTTTGTTTACAGTTGCTGAGTATATAGTACAATACTACCCATAAAATATTAACTTGTGTACTTCACGTTAGAAGATACTGTAGTGTAGTGGTTGTGTCTAGGGCGTTGGGCGCAGGCGTACCAGGATCGAACCTATCTAGAGGTGTTTTTTTTTAAATATTTTTACTCAAATAGTTGACAGACCTATTTAGTCAAGTTTTTAATCGCGCGTTATTCCCGTGTACTACACCTCAATTTGATTTTTCCCAGACATATAAATATCGACATGGCAGAGTCTAAGAGTCTTAATTCTAAGGCCAAACATGGCAATTGGTACAAAAATGCAACAACATGATAAACCATGTTCTTGAGATTCAGACTATGGTCATAAGGCCCAAAAGGAACAGACTGCATTATTACAGCTCACTGTAAATTCGGAAGTTTTCGCGAGGGTTTTATTTTGCGAAACTTCGCTCGTGCAAAATTTCGTGAAAATAAAATCCTCGCGAAAAGGCGAGATCACTCTGTTGTTTACTGATATATAGGTTAATCATGCCCTAGTCACAAATTATGATGTCGCAAATATGTCTTTTAACGCTATTCGCGTATATTTCCGTATTGGCAGTAGTTTATGTTGTTACCTACGTTTTTATATATGTGCCTTATACATGTTAAAGGAATAAAAACTAAAAAAAAATAATGACAAAATAAATAAAAAGAAAAAAAACATGAAGAGAATAATAAAAGCAGACCCCCCCCCCCCTCGAAAAATAATAAAAAAAAAAAACTGAAAAAAAGAGCAGCCAGTGAGATTCGAACCTGCAAAATTTCTTTGCGGTTTAGTAATTAATCCTCCTCGCTACCACTTGAGCTAACTCGAATCAATAGATCAATTTTGTATTAATCCTGTCATAAAAGGTAAGTCCCATAACTTTGTAAACAAAACATGACGTCACTTCAACTCTTGGCTGGCAGAATAATACATACTTATAACACTTAAAAGCTAAAATGTCTGCTCCACTCCCGTACATGATTAATATCCAAAATAACTCAAACAACACATGCAGCCTCCTATGCCACACCCCATAGGGAACAGTTTACAGGAGCTCAGATAAATAAAGTACAGTAAAACCTGTGTAAGAAGACCACTCAAAAATTGACAAAACAAAGACTTTAATAACAAATTGTAGCTTAATAAAGGTCAAATATATTGCAGAATGCTCCCCTTAGAGCATTCTGCAATACTTTTGACCTGCATTAAGCGATACTTGGTCTAGAAAACAAATTTGTTGTATTTTTAGAGTGGCTGTTTTACACAGGTTTTTCTGTACATTACTTCCCTTGCTTTACCAGTCATATTCATTGTGAATCATTTGCAATTATACCACTATCAAAAAGTCAAAATGGCTGCTTTCTTACCCAGGTCATTACCACTGCCCGCCTTGTATAACTGCTCCATTCTTATCAAGATTAAGGAGAATGCCCCACCTTATAAATACGGCTGCCCCATCTTACCCAGATCAGTCACTGCCCTACCTCATGAAACCAAGTTTAAGGAGAGTGCCCCCATCTTATCAATATGGCTGCCCCATCTTACCCAGATCATAGTCACTGCCCTACCTCATGAATGTTGCTTCCTCATCTAACCATGATTAAGGAGAGTGCCCCACATTATATATGTGGCTACTCCATCCTATCCAGATTAATGCCATTGTCCATTCTTGTTGCCTCCACAGCTTACCAGCAATAAGGAGAGTGTCCCATCTTATATATGTGCCTGCTCCATCCTACCCTGATCATAGTCACTACCCTACCTCATGAATGTTGCTTCCTTATCTAACCAGGATGAAGGAGACTGCCCCACCTTATCAATATGGCTGCCCCATCCTACCCTGATCATAGTCACTGCCCTACCTCATGAATGTTGCTTCCTTATCTAACCAGGATGAAGGAGACTGCCCCACCTTATCAATATGGCTGCCCCATCGTTCCCTGATCATAGTCACTGCCCTACCTTATGAATGTTGCTTCCTCATCTAACCAAGATTAAGGAGAGTGCCACACCTTATCAATATGGCTGCCCCATCTTACCCAGATCATAGTTACTGCCCTACCTCATAAATGTTGCTTTCTCATCTAACCAAGATTAAGGAGAGTACCCCACCTTATCAATATGGCTGCCCCATCCTACCCTGATCATAGTCACTGCCCCACCTCACGAATGTTGCTACGTCATCTAACCAAGATTAAGGAGAGTGCCCCACCTTATCAATATGGCTGCCCAATCCTACCCTGATCAGTCACTGCCCTACCTCACGAATGTTGCTACGTCATCTAACCAAGATTAAGGAGAGTGCCCCACCTTATATATGTGGCTGCTCCATCCTACCCTGATCATAGTCACTGCCCTACCTCATGAATGTTGCTTCCTAATGTAACCAAGATTACGGAGAGTGCCCCACCTTATATATGTGGCTGCTCCATCCTACCCAGATCATAGTCACTGCCCTACCTCATGAATGTTGCTTCCTCATCTAGCAAAGATTAAGGAGAGAACCCCCACCTTATTTATGTGGCTTCTCCATCCTATCCAGCTCATTGCCACTGCCCATTCTTATGAATGTTGCCTCCACAGCTTACCAGGATTAAAGAGAGTGTCCCATCTTATATATGTGCCTGCTACATCTTGTCCAGATTATTGCCACTGCCCTTTCTTATGAATGTTGTCTCCACAGCTTACCAGGATTAAGGAGAGTGTCAAATCTTATATATGTGCCTGCTACATCCTATCCAGATCATAGCTTCTTTTCAACCTTGCTTCCCCATCTTACCAGGATTAAGGACAGTGCCCCACCTTATCAATGTGACTATCTTATCTTACCAAGGTCACTCTTCCACCTTATCAATGTGGCTATCTTATCTTATCAAGCTCATTGCCCCACCTTATCAATGTGACTATCTTATCTTACCAAGGTCACTCTTCCACCTTATCAATGTGGCTATCTTATCTTATCAAGGTCACCCCCACCTTATCAATGTGGCTATCTTATCAAGCTCATTGCTCCACCTTATCAATGTGACTATCTTATCTTACCAAGGTCACTCTTCCACCTTATCAATGTGGCTATCTTATCTTATCAAGCTCATTGCCCCACCTTATTAATGTGGCTATCTTATCTTACCAAGGTCATTGCCCCACCTTATCAATGTGGCTATCTTATCTTATCAAGCTCATTGCCCCACCTTATTAATGTGGCTATCTTATCTTTCCAAGGTCACTCTTCCACCTTATCAATGTGGCTATCTTATCTTATCAAGCTCATTGCCCCACCTTATTAATGTGGCTATCTTATCTTTCCAAGGTCACTCTTCCACCTTATCAATGTGGCTATCTTATCTTATCAAGCTCAATGCCCCACCTTATCAATGTGGCTATCTTATCTTACCAAGGTCACTCTTCCACCTTATCAATGTGGCTATCTTATCATACCAAGGTCACCCCCACCTTATCAATGTGGCTAACTTATCTTACCAAGGTCATTGCTCTACCTTATCAATGTGGCTATCTTATCTTATCAAGGTCATTGCCCCACCTTATCAATGTGGCTATCTTATCTTATCAAGACCATTGCCCCAACTTGTCATTGTGGCTATCTTATCTTACCAAGGTCATTGCCCCACCTTATCAATGTGGCTATCACATCTTATCAAGTTCACTCCCCCACCTTATCAATGTGGCTATCACATCTTATCGAGTTCACTGCCCCACCTTATCAATGTGGCTATCCCATTTTATCAAGATCAAGGCCTATGTCCCATCTTTTCCAGGCGTCTTCATGGTCTTGGATGATAAGACCTTATCATGCCTTATGCCCTACCACAGGCCACAATGAAGATGGGACAAAATCTGAATTAATTTTCGTATGTCTCAATAAAAACGTACATGTGGTAACTCTTTTGAGCACCTATAAAATGAGCCAGTGCATGAGATTTCCAACAATGTGGCAATTTGACAAGTGTAGACTCCGACGAGCCTGTGCAGCCCCCTTTGAAGCTTAGAAACTCCAAAAGGAGTTCAGTCAGTAGCTTAACAGTCCTAGAATACTCAAGTAACTAGCAAAGGCCCTGATCAGACTGCGCATATGCGCAGGCTGCATTGAGGCTTTGCTGGTTGCACATACCACATTGTTGGAAATATCATGCACTGGCTCAAATGCTTTGTTTAAATGATAGAAAAATAATCAGAATTTTTTGCTCTTTCTGTTTCCTTATCCCAGGCCGAGGGGGAGGGCAAACTTTTTTCATGCTAAATTTTAAGGAGCATGAAATTTATCCTGCTCATAAATGATTAAATGCCAACAATTGTTGGCATTTCAACATTTATTAGCAGGATAAATAAAACATCTGATCATCTTCAAAGCAAGATTTATCGCTATTTTTCAGCATTTAAGTTAATATAAGCAGTGGAAATTTCATGCTCAGTTGAGTTGAGCATGAAAAAAAGTTTTATAAACTTGGGGGCCAGAACTAATCCAAACATTGCACTGGTTGTGTTGCCAAATGATGCATGACCACCAAGAATTTTTCATTTGTCAATTAAGCCGAAATCTTTTAACTTATTGTTCAGAAATCTCTCCATGGTGTTTGCACATTTGTAATACTCTGTGTCCGGTTTATTGTAAGAACGACAGTTTGTGAAGATTCTGTTCATGTCCGCTATAAATAGTCTCTTATGTACATAATATCGATTCTTCAATCTATCAGTCATTGTTCTGAGATCTGAAATGTACATAAAGAAGTTTGTTAGTATGTGTTGTTATAATTGTATCATTTTGGGATAAAATAAAGTTGTATTAGTGATCACTCAAAGTACAATAAAACCTGTCTTAAGTGGCCACTTAAATATAGACAAAACCAAGGTTTGAATGGAATATGGTAGCTTATGGAGGTCGAAAGTATTGCAGAATGCTCCCCATAGAGCATTCTGCAATACTTTTGACCTGCATTATGCGATAATCGGTCTTGAAAACCAATTTTTGGTGTTCTTTCTTAGTGGCCGCTTAAGACAGGTTTTACTGTATTGTATTCTCCCTATTTATCATTATCCCGCCAATACTATTTTTGTCCAGAAAATGGTATTCTGCTTATTATGTCTGCACTATAAACCCTTAGGGAGCAGTTCAATCTAGGTCCATATTCTTTGCAATATTAAAGTTTATAAGCAGACGAAGGAGTAGACAACAATTTTTGTGCATGGCAGAAAAAATGGTTAAGTATGTGACTAAATATTGTGACATTTATCTCATAGTTGATTACTCAAAGTAGCCTATTCAACCTTTTAACCACACATGACATTAAGTACACTATGGTTTGTCTACAATATACGAATGTAAGCTTTTTCAACATTCTACACCTACTTTTGAAAACAATGAAGATCCAGATCAGTTAGATTCCAGCTGATCAGGACTTACACATTTTTATCTTGATGTAACACACAGGGATGAGAACAGTCAGCCATTCTCAATCAGGAAAATATGCCGGTTGACTCCAAAATGGAGAAAAGCAATTTTTAAATCACTTATTAAAGGTTTAAAATCACAAAATATCAATAGAAACTATTCAGTTTATTATCTAAAATTGAGTTTAACTTCATTCAAAAATAAATTTCAGCAAAAACAACTGGCATTATATAAATCATATGCCAGTGCTCAATCAGGAAATCCTGATCAATCCTGAACTTTCTCATGCCTGAACACATCATTATCATATGACATCGCATCTGGGAGTGATATAACACCATGAATTAAAATCGATTAACCCCTCGTGAAGTACATATTTTGGTAAAGTTACAAAATGACACACACAAAAACCCACACGATAAAATCTTTGCATTTTAGAGAGCACAGATCTGACAATTTTTGTGAATAGCAGGGAAAGGATTACGATATTTCCAAAGAGTAGCCACAACATGTGCATTCCTTGAAATATCAGAAGAAAGCAATCTGGACACCCTCTTATCTAGAGTAATCAAAGCACTGAAAGTACTTACCCATTGGAAATTTGATGTGATCATAGTAATCTGGAGCTTCAGCCTTGTCTACTGGTTTCAGGAATGGCCAGGCACTCGCATGGGTCTGTATAACAAAACCATGTAAGAAAATGAATATGATACAACTGCACATTTATTTCCAATAAAACACAGCAATTTTCCACATCAGCTCAATGTGAGAAAAAAATGTTTACTGAAAATCAAGTAACTTTTGTGTGGTCCTTATTACCCCATAGCCCTCGGAGGGACCACCAGTCAAACTGTCATGACATTTGTCGTCTGTTCCATGTGTCTGCTTATGTTCTTAGGTAGCCTATACAGCAAACAATATGGACCCAGATTAGACTGCTCCCTAGGGAGCAGTCTGATCAGGGATCATATTGTTTACTCCCATGAAAAAATCTAGTCTGAAGTGCACCTGAATATATGTAGCAGACATCAAAAGCAGACAACATTTTCAGAAAAATATATACTGGCGGGATAAGGATTAAGCATTTTTACATAAAAAAATCATTTCTAAGTATAGATAAAATTTGTAAAGTTCTAACCTAACTTGCAGTGGATGTGTGTGGAAATATGGGACACATGTTCTGTACATGTACTTTTTGACACAATGACCTAAATTACATTGGACCAGGGTGACTGAAACCTTCCCACTGTATGTTATCTTCTTGAGGTGTGAAATAGTTTAAGAATCAAGGTCGCACAAGGAAACCTCCATTTTGTTCTGTTTGTGTTGAGGGTTTACGTCCCAGTCAACCATTTTTCAGTCATGTTGGGACAATCTCCTGCCAGCCTAGGTTGAACCAGTACTAAGCAACAAACAATGTGTCTTGCTCAAGGACACAACACAATGACTCTGTTGAGTCTTGAACTAGCAACCCTTTGATCCCCAGTCTAATGTTCTACCAACTGAGCCACTGTGCTCCACACCTCCATTTTGCATGTTGTCTCATTCAGTAGGGCATGTGTATGAATATTTTCAGATTTGGAGCACCTTTCTTCGTAAAATCATTCCAAAATGTCCTGATTTACTGAAGCACAGATCAATCTTATTGATCCTGAACATATTAGTATAGCTGGACCCGAGGTTATAAAACTTTTTTCATGCTCAACTCAACTGAGCTCAGAGCACGAAATTTCAACTGCTCATAAAAACTAGATGCGGACAAATAAAGAAGTTTCTTGCTTTAAGTCTCTCAGATGTTGTATTTATCATGATAATAAATGCTAAAATGCCAACAATAATTAATGCCAACAACTGTTGGCATTTTAACATTTATGAGCAGGATTGTATTTATCATGCTAATAGATGCTAAAATGTTATTTTAACATTTATGAGCAGGATAAATTTCGTGCTCAGCTGAGTTGAGCATGAAAAGAGTTTTATCACCTCTGGGCCTTGACAACTACTGCAATTGGGCTCATTGACAATCTTGCAAAACCATGCCATACTAACAGGCATTTAGATACAAGTGCAAAATTTAAAAAAAATATTTATCAACCAAAACAAATGTTTAAACTGGTGGATAAGAAAATACAGTGCAGTCCTTTTATAATGCTACAGGACTGTATAGTGTTATAAGTGAACTGTGTTATAGAGGGACAATTTTACAAAGGAATTATTTAAGAAATGAATTTAATTTTTGGTCTGTTCATGGAGTCATTAGTGTAGGCCCCTGTGTCGAAATTTGGGCTCCCGTGTGCATTTTTTGGTAAAAGTGATTCTTATCGATTTTCAACTAGAGAAATATATGCAGTGTAAGGAAAAAGATGTTTACAATTTTTTCTTGCAGTATTAACGTCACAGTGACGTCACAAAATGGGGTACCGTCGTTTCACTTGCATCAGAGAGCTTAAATGTGGTGTAGCTATTTACACACCTAAAATAATCTTATTTTTTCTGTGTGTTGCATTGAAATGGTTGAAAACGTCTATAGAAACACAAAAATGGAAAATTGATTCAATATGGACCTCAGTTTTACGTGAAATTGACGTCGATTTGACGTCAGTGTGCTGGAAAAACACATTGTGTACAAAAAATAATAATTCTGGAAATCTGTGAGTGCCTTGCGACCAAAATCAGATCTTAGCATAACTGTATGTTCCTGGCCCAGCTTTTTGAAACAAGTTAGCTCTCTGATGGTTGGGTCTTTTAGCTGCTACAGCGTGTTAACTACGTTACCCTACAATTTTAAACACAATAAATGTAATCAAGGTTGTTAAGGTAATACTTGAATTATTTAATTTTGACAAACATTCATGTAATATACAAGAACATTTCATTCCTTACATTTATAAAAGTTATATGGGCCCATTGTAATGTCCTTTATGTTACATTTTAAGCTACTCCCTTCAAAATCACTGAAATTCTGTTGAATAATTTTCTTTATAAGTGATCCAGTTAACTTTCAGGTTTCAAATACATCTTCCAAAAAACAAGTAATGGACCATTATATAGCTGCAAACAGTTTGTTTGTATCACAAATGCTTTAAGAGTTATAAACTGTTAAAAATGATAACCCTGAATAAAAAGTTCATTCTTTAATTCAGCATGAAATTCAATTTGAAAACCTTAAAACACAATATATGAGCAATCTGTTGATAAGCGAGAGTACAAAGCCATGCTTAACTTCGTTTCTGGTGTAAAATATTAGTTTTGTTTTTGTTTGTACCGTATCATGTAACGTATATTACAACTTTCAAGACTGCATATACATTGCTTTATTCTGTATATTATACGTCATATGGTATTTTATTTCATCTCAAAACTAACTGTGCTTGTTAAAAAGATATCAAGATACCAGTCCATCTGAAAAAATTATTTTTGAGGATATATTAAGTTCCAACTGATTATCCATGCACATTTACATTTGCAATATAGTATATATTTGAACTTTCATATCTACAAAGAAATGATTTGTCCATAATTATAGATTGTAAAATTCATAACACAGAGGAAAAAACAGCACTCAAGTAACAGCACTTAGAATGATACATTTCAATTTTCTGTCAAATGCGCTAAAATAACATAATATTACTGTACCAAATATATTATACTGCCATATGTTTATCCAAAATGTTAACGCAGAGTATATATAATTGAGCCAGAAAAGCTGATATATTATGTTAAGTTAAGAGTTTTGTTATATTTTTCTAAATAATTCTAAGTTTAATTGAGCTACTTCTATTCAGCTATTTAAAGTGTCTGTAATTAGTTATTGTTTAAAGTGACTGTCTCAAAATCAATTTTTATCCTGTTTTTTAGCTGTGTATGCATATGGTGACGCATTACAGAAGCTTTGAAATTAATTTCAGTCTAAATACAGCATAGCTTCCGTTGTGCAATCAACGAAACTGTCCATCACATAAAGTAAGTACCTTGGATCACTTGCTCAACCAATAATATCTAAAGAACTGCTTTAATGATGAAAAACATTTCCTTGGAAATAGCGAAATTTGGTTATAGTGGTGAGTTTTTTCTTTAATGCCACATTAGGTATGGTCATACACAAGGAAATAGGTCAGCTGTTACTAGGATAACAATTTAAATAAAGACTTTTCAGCTAAAAAGTATCGGGCAAATTTTAACAGATCACATTCAAATTATTGTAAAGCAGTGTTTACAATTGTTTTAGAATGCTGGATAGAAATGTGAAACATAAAAAAATGCAGTCAAGAGATAAGATCTGATTTAATTTTAGGAATAAATCCTTTTTTCCTGATGTTAATTTCCACTGAACAGAATGTTGGCAAAATATTACAGGAACCTCGCAAACATGATAAATGTAATCATTAATAACAATGTTTAACATGTATATGTGTACTTAAGATTAGAACAAGTTGTTAACTTGCCAGGACATAGATTCAAAAGGAGCATGCACAATGCTACTTGTGCGGCACTAAGATGGCACTCTTCTTAGTTACAACATTGTCACGAATGATAGTCGCACATGCAAAGTTTTAAAATGTGCATGATCTTATGAATATCTAATTTGGCATGTATACTTTTATTCAATTATCTCTTAAAGAAATCATTTCATTTAAATGTACAGAATATCATTATAAATCTAAGAGGTTGATTAAACAGTGCATCATTGTCAATTGTGTTATATGTGTGTATGGTACAATTTACGAAATGTATTACGAATAATTCAGATATGTTCTTTGACAGTAGCGCAAGTATAAATCACATTGCTTTTAGATGAAAAATATTTTAGACTCTTTTACTGTCATTCATAAATAAATATTTGGACTGGCAAATGCATTATTTAATCACTCATGATGAATGCAGAGGGGCTAGCCTTCTAAAATGTGGTCTTAAACCTACATACTACGTTGTGTATACGAGCAGCGAAGGCTCTGGCAAGTCAACCAACACATATGCACAGGCTCATCTGAACATTCACTGCTCAACACTGCGGCATGTACCAAATTCCTTTGATATGTTTTTTTATCACTAGTAAATCTATTTTGTTTGAATTGCACTATGCAAAGAATTTTTAGGCTGCAATTTTATATCAACGATAAAGTTCACATTTGCCATGCTAAATATCAATTTGAAATTATATGTATCTGCAACAAAATTCCACTGTAAGACCAATGTCTTAGAATAATTACCAATTGATAGAATAATGCAAAACAAATAATTTATTAAAACCAATAATTTATTGTGAGTCAGCTAATTAAGCAATGGCTACAATATACATGCAATACTAACACTGCCTGGGGGCCTTTGTAAGTGATAAACATATCTCTTTCAAATGTATGACTAAAATGAACCAATAGAACCAATGTTGTTCTGTTTGAATGTTTCACAATAGTTTAGAACCAGGCAGAAAAGATGATAAGACATGTCCTTGAAATTCTCTTGTTATGCATTTTACTATCTTAAATGGTATTCTTTTTATCACCAAACTGTACATCGTTTTGATATAAAGCAGTTATAGCCATATGGATATGTTTGGCGTGTGACATACCGTTGGGGCTAAAATCGTTAAGTTTTTGAATCATTTCAGTTTATTTTTTTCAAAAGAAAAAGATAAAAGACTGTTTTAAATTCTCAATTCTCGATTTTGACATATGCTTGAATCGACCTTAAATTACAAATTCTGAATAAGTTTTTATTCCTGAATGGTATCAGCATAGTAGTTGTAATTAATAGCTGGCTTACACAATATGTTTTAAATCTTTCTAAGCTAGTCTATGCATAATATTATTATGTTATCTAAGATACGATACAATACAATACAATATATTTGATTCAACATTAAACATATAACAATGTTTATAACATACACAATAAGATAACATGCTAATGTCGTAAAACAACAACAATAATTTTCTGAGGAGCAAAAAACATTTCTTCGGATATGTTTGATGACTTATATGCGTCTTTTATATATCATTTCACAGTGAAAAGATGCAAATATATCAGTGTCAGTGAGATAAAAGATAAAATTTAATGAGCATTTAAGAAAATAAAATGCTCTTTACATATTTGATAAAACGCACAGATTTATAAAAAATCGTTGTATGTGAATAAGGTTCAAATTTCATTATTGTATTCATCAATGTTTTGTTAGTAGTTTCCTTTAATGACAATTAGTGGCAATTAGATGGCAATGAATAGCCCACTAGAACTGTAAACTTAAATAGTATTCCTTTGTAATTTAAAATGTATTTAAAAGAAAGTAACGTATATCACTGTAAAAACAGATCCTTCTACTTTGATAAGACCATATTGCTAGTCATTTGCTTGCAATTAAAGGTTATATTGGTATGTAAGAATTGGGAGTAATAAGATAATTTTTCCAATTATTATACAGTAACGCAGAAAATTTTGTTATAGCGTGGTATCGCCCCAACTACTAAAGAGTTAACATACATTATTGTTTGACTTGTAGAATGTGGTTTTAGAAAATTTAAGTGCACAAAACTTCCCCATGAGGTATTTTGGTAGGCAAATGCCTAGTGACAGTAATGCATTAAATAGTTATTCATTTAAAGTAACATATATAACTGTAACATCATAGTGGTGTATTGTTTAAATGCATACCTGTTGTTCCATTCCTTTAAAATGTTTCAAGGCAACAATATGTGGATAAATAATAATTAGGTATAACTTGGTATTTGCAAAATAGGATTTTAAACTATAATATGGTAACATAGTTAACATGCCTGTCTAAATATAGGTCAGAAAGCTAACGTGTGTCATTTCGCATCTTACATAATGTAGTTTCAGAAAATTATAGTGATCAATATTTTCCCTGCTGTGTAAAGAGGAGGCTCTAGTTATTTGAACTTTCACTATCGCAGAATTTTAATTTTGGTACTGACGTCACTTTTCCATGTACAGACATCATTTTGAAGATAATATAACCTCTTTAAAATTCAAAGTCAGGGCCTATGCTCCGAAATCAAAATGTCGCAAGTTAAATTACCACAGCTGATCAAACAGTTCATGTTTTTGCCTGCTGGAATTCATAACACTCCTCTTTCAAGCCTTAAATAACCTTAAAATGGGTACGTCACTTTGTGACGTCACAGTGACGTTAGAACGCCAAGGAAAAATTGTAAACATCTTTTTTCTTAATCAGGATACATTTTTCTACAAGAAAATATATGTTTGACACTTTTACCAAAAAATGCACACGGAATTACACAGCGGCCTACACTACATGAATACTTTGGGTCTCTTGCAAAGTAAGTGAAGCCTGAAGTGCTTCACGTTAACTTTGAAGGAGACCCAAAGTATTCATGATTCCATGAACAGACCAAAAATTGAATTTATTGCTTATATTTATGTTTTATCATAAATATCTAATATATAGAAATTATCTATAATTTAGGAAACAAAACAGTTTTGTATTTAATATGTAATCATATTAATGGTTTTGTTGGAGTGTAAAAAAGAAAAACGGAACAGCGGAACAGCCAGTGTGACACGGAAAGCCAATGGGGCAAACAAGAGGCTTGTTTTGCACATGGGACTCAGGTGTGGCTCACGGTCAATCACAAAACCAGTGTCACTTCTGGCGAATGAATTCCATGTTTGAAGCGTATTGCACGGGCAAGTGAGCTTGGCAGCTGTCAATCATATTTATGTCCTTTATGAGGTTATGAACGGTTTCAAAAATCCAAAGATTCATTAAAGGCTTGCTTCGATAATGTAAATATAGGAAAATTACCATTTTATTAGTTTGTAAAATTTCATGGTAAAATATTTTTTGGAGCGACCGTGTTATATCCAAATCCGTTGAAAGCGAGGTGTGTTATAAAGGGACTACAATGTATGACAATATTATGCTCAAAATTTGTGTTTATCTGGACTTATGTACTCACTTTAAATTGCTGCAACATGGTTTTAAATGCATTATAAAGCTGATCAGGATCCATAGCTGGTTCTTTTCTGTAATGAAAATAAATAGGGATCATCATTACAGCTCCAATCATGACCAGGCATTTAGTTAAGAATGCGTGACAGAGAAATATTTTTCTTATTTCTCAACCAAACCATATGTTGTAGGTACTCAAAAGAACCGTCTCAATGAGACGGTTCTTTTCAGCACCCAAAACATATGCTTTAAAGTATGGGTAAGAAAATATTTACAATTTTACGCTGAAATTTTTTGTTTATCTAAACATGTGATGACAGTTGCACACAAAAGTATTTTTGATATCTTTCTCGTTTTCATTAAAATAAGGCTTGATGTTTCTTCATCTGCTAGCAGGCAATTTACAAGATATATCAAGCCTGTTTTTTGTATCTTTATGCTGTGACAAAATTTGAAAATGCTGTCTGCTGCAAAATTTTTTGGATGGCGTGTCGTCTTCTGCAAGGGTTCATCCTTATATTTTCGCACACCAGATTGAGATTTCCAAAACCATGTTGCATCTCAGCATATTCAGGATTTTCTGGAAGTCTTTTTCACTTTTTGCCAATGTAAAATGAGGTACTTAGTTTTGAGCAATAAAAAGAATGCATCATTCGTGTGAGGATGGGATAGAAAAATCTGTCCCTTGGGATGACTGTTAGTCATCACTCAGCAAGCCTCGTGATGCAAATTAGTGATCTTCCTGACAGATTTTTCTATCCCATCCTCACACTCATGATGGATTCTTATAGTACCGATCATGACTGCTGCAGACAATCTTTCCTTGTTTTCATCAGAAATAAGGCTTGATATTTCATTTGCTAGGACGTGATTCATATATGATATCAAGTCTGGATTTTTTTATGCAGTGGAAAAATTTGAAAATGTCTGCTACAAATTTTTGGTCACATTCTAACGTTAATATGGAAAGATTAAAACAGCAAATTAGCCAATATCTAGGCAATATAAAATCCTATCTAGTATCTACAGTAAAACCTCTGTAAAATGGTCACTCAAAAACAAAGATCTTAATGACAACTGGTAGTTTAATGAAGGTCGAAAGCATTGCAGAATTCTACTCAATGACCTACACTTTATCAATGGGAGGTTTCCAGCCACTCTCCTGTAGCCCAGGTATACTTTCTACGGGAATCTGCCGTACACCATCCTTGAAGCAGGTTAACCCAGGATACACTTTCTGATATTGTTCCTGTTTCTCTTCTATTATTCTTTTGATAATCTGTAATATATAAGGATCAAGTTAGTCAAGGTATTGTAAGCTAAACAAGTCAATAGTGGGGCAATTTGTTGAAAGGTACAACTGCATGGGTGAAATTTGAAAAGTTCCAAAATTTAGAACTTTAGAAATTTAAATCTTATACAGTGAGCCACTTTAGTTACGCACCACTTATAAAATGTATAATTACTCGGAAAAGAAATGTGATATTTATATTCTGAGACTACCAACGTAAAGCACATCTATATTTGCATTAGCCATTGAAATTTCATTGTGATCAGATCAGAAACGAATGAGAAAATGGATCTTTAAGTGCACTACCCTCAAAACACCATTTCACATTGGATTATCTCGAATGAAACTCAGATCACATTGCACTTTTTTTCATGGTCGAATTTCTGCTATGCCAGAGATAAGAGCCGATTTATTCTTGACAATATATAAGACTGGAATGTGTTTTGTTAACTTCATCGTTTTTTTAATGTTTTACTATTTTGGTTCCCAGCTGGTCAGGGTTTGAAAAAAGTTGGTTTTAGTACTTTTTTAAAGTTAGTTAAAATTTCGTATGATTCTGAGTAAACAAGTTATCAAAACACTTCTTTTATAATTTCATGATTTTAATAATTTTAACAACCATGTATCCACCTTTTATTTTCGTAAAAAAATAATGGATTTATTGGCGTCATGGTGTTGACGTCAGTGATGACGTCACTACTACCAAGGCTATAATATGTGCCAATGATAAGATGGTTTAGTGTTTTGATAGTTCTATGTCAACAAGTGACTCATAACAAAACAATTTGTGAAGAAAACCCTGTTTGATTATTGTAACTGACGTTAATATGACACCAAAACGAGCATTTCGTCCAAAAGTAACGGTGTTACTAAATTCAACGAGCGAAAAAGGGGGTTTTACTTGAATAAAATAATTGTTTTTGGTGTTTTTCTGTCACAACGATCACCATGGATAATGCCTAGTGCAAAACAAAAATAGAAAATGTAGACGTTCAGCTTGCACTTGCATTTTTGCATTTTTGTCAAAATTGCCTTTGACGTAGCAGAATGATTCGCATGAGTGATTCCAATATTTTTTTTCGTTGTCATCAAACAGATAAAATGTCAATAAATGAATTATCATAGAGAATGTTTGATTCCAGCATTTTTGTCAAAAAATGTGGGCCCTGAAAAAATGGTGCGTAACTAAAGTGGCTCACTGTAATTGCAGTTTGCCTATACATTATTGACACTTTCAGGTTAAAATAGTGAACTGACTATTAATAAATTGTAAATTAAACAGAGAAGCTATTATAACTGGATTAATTCAGCATTCTGATGTTCACTTTCTTGACTTTCACCATCAAAATCCTGAATTCAGGAATAATCCTGAAAACTTTTACCCATGCTCACTGATAGGCCTTGACTTATGCCGTTATCACAATATTCATATTTGAGCATGCACTGGCAATTTCTTTGTTGGAAATAAGTGCGCAGTTATTGATATTGTTATGGTATCAGGTGTACTTCATGTGATATTACTAAGAGATAAGAAAAAACAGATTTATGAACCATATACCGTACGGGTAGTTACAACTGCAGTAGACAACAGTTTTTGGGCTAATTTTGTAGATTTTTGGGGGTAAAAAAAGCTTGAAATTTCATGTGACCTGTCTGCTTGCCTTTTCAAGTCTTATTTGGCACTTAATTGATGTCTAATGCAAAATTTATTGGCATTTTAATGGTTAAGCTATGTCCCATTATCCAGTTCAGACTGCTGATCAAGGCTTACACTATTGGTCTCTGGACAGTCTAATAGCTATAATATATGCTTAGATTCCAGCTGGCCTCTGTAGTTGAGCCGGCTGGGTTGAGCCTTTCCCGGTCCCAAAACCTGAAGACAGGTTTTCTAATAATCAGGTCCATTTTGTATTGGTGCTTAATAAGCCATGCCTTGTTATCCTTTTCTCACAAGCGAGCTCATATGCCCTTTCATCATAGGGGCCTCGACGCTAGAAAACCTGTCATAGGGGGTTTCGGACAAACTGAGACTCAAACCAGTCTCCTCAGCTACAGAGACTAGCTAGAAAATTGAAATTTTGCCTGTTGCATATTCAAATATGATACTTTCCAAAAAACAAATAACAAAGGCCCTGATCAGACTGGGCAGATGCGCAGGCTGGTCTGCGCCTTTGTTTTGCAAACCTCCGAAGACTGGGTTTTTCGCGTCGAGACCCATATGTGTGTTATCATTAAAAGAACATAATGCAAAAATCTTCTCATTCAATGTTATTGGCTACATAAATCATACCTCTTTTTGCTTTCTTATAGTTTTTGAGAATTCTGTGTAGCAGATCTTAGGATTGAGTTCACAGCCCATTAGTGTGGCGCCCTCATAATCTTTGATATAACCAAGGTAGGCGGACTTTGGTAGCTTGATTTCTTTAGAAAAACCCTGCAATAAGATGAAAATGGCATATTAATATTCAGGCGTTTGGAAAAATCATGTCAGACTTGTCACATCAGGCATAGAGGTAATAAAACTTTTTTCATGCTCTACTCCACTGAGCATAAAATTTCAACAGCTCCTTCAACCTAAATGCTGAAAATTAAAGAGTTTTCCTGCTTTCAACCTCTCAGATGTTGTATTCATATTCATGTGCTGTTGAGTTGAGCATGACATTTATTAACCTCTGTGCCAGGCCCAGAGGTTAAAAAACTTTTTCAATGCTCAACTGGCTGAGCACAAAATCTATCCTGCTCATAAATGTTAAAATGCAATTTTATTTTTACATTTATGAGCATGATAAATACAACATCTGAGAGGCTTAAATCAAGAAACTTCTTCATTTGTCAGTACATGTATTTTAGTTTTTATGAGCAGTTGAAATTCCGTGCTCAGTTGAGTTGAGCATGAAATTTATTTAACCTCCGAGCCAGGTTCCATTTCATTCAAGACAAGTGAGAATCTTTTTTAATTGTTTTGCCTGGAAAAAATAAAAAGACAGTTACTACAATTCTGTTCTTACAAAGTCGTTCAGGCATAAAAAGGCAGTACAGTAAAACCTGTGTAAAACGGCCACTTAAAAATATACAAAACAAAGATCTTAATGACAAATGGTAGCCTAATGACGGTCGAAAGTATTGCAGAATGCTCCCTTTGGAGCATTCTGCAATAATTTTGACCTGCATTTACCAATAATTGGTCTTGAAAAACAATTTTCGGTCTTTTTGAGAGTGGCCGTTTTACACAGGTTTTACTGTATGGGTTAGTACAATTACTCATGGACAGAGCCAATTATCTTTGTTCTCGATGAGACACTCTAGGTGCCTTAATGAGACACATCCAATGAACATGAACGCCATGAAAGTTTTCAGGATTATTCCTGAATTCAGGATTTTGAGGCAGACTTTCCATAGAAAGTCAGCCTCAAAATGCTGAATTAGAAGAATTATAATAGGTTTTCTTATATATCAGGCCTCATATTTTTCAGGCTTCTGCAGTATTTCAGGCTTTCACATCTTGATTTCAGGCTTAAACTTTTAAATTTCCAGTGTTTATGCTGCTTAAAAAGGGCTATTTTAGGCTGTGAAAGCCGGCATTTCAGGCTTGGAAAAGCTTTGTCAGTATTAGGCCTGATAATATACAGTCTGTCTGAAGACAATTGGCCAAGAGGAACATTCTGCAATACGTCGACTTTCATTAAGCTACCATTCGTCATTAAGATCTTTGTTTTGCATATTTTTAAGTGGACGCTTAAGACAGGTTTTACTGTATCATATGCCTAAATTCACTCTTAAAGTGCATGTACATCTATCTAGTCTGGCTTATTTTTTTTTTTTCTGACCCCTCATCTACTTCTTTCCTTTTAAGCAGTGAAGGCTCTGGAAAGACTGTGCTGATATGCAGTCTTGTCTGAGCCTTGGCTGCTCACAAATCGGATAAGTAACGAAATTTCATATGCCTATAATAAATTGTACCGCTTTCTTGAAGTACAGTAAAACCTGTGTAAAACAGCCACCCAAAAATAGACAAAACAAAGATCTTAATGACAAATGTTAGCTTAATCAGCGCCCTAGATAAGCTTTTGGGTCAATTGGCTATTTAAGCAACCTGGTTATCCTCAATTGCGTACTTGTAAAAACAATTGCGTATTTTCATATTTTTTTATGCCACGTTTTTTTTTCTGTGATTACACCTTTTCTTATTGCATGAAGCCATCGGGAATGTGCTTGCATATTTATTCACTCCCATCGTCTGCCTTTCTAAAATATCAAACTCGCGGATTTTATTGTACCTGAAGCAAATCTCATCCCCTTGTTGACATTCGAGCGTGTGTACTTTGCAAAGTTTCACTTTCATCTTAGTGTTTTTCCGCGAAATACTGGACTGGGTACCGATATTTTCATAAAACTGAAGTATATTGCGCGCTCGCTGGTAAAAATAAAATCAATACCCGACTGGCATTTGTTTATTAGCCGAGTGGAAACGAAATGGACCAAATAGTACGCAATGGCATCGCATGTAATTGCATACCGATAGTTAGAATTGCTTTTCGGTACGCACACATTTCATTTTAATTGCTTTTTTGATGATTTTAAATGCGTATTTACGCAAATACGCTGCTTATCTAGGGTGCTGTTAATGAAGGTCAAAAGTATCGCAGAATGCTCTAAGGGGAGCATTCTGCAATACTTTTGACCTGCATTAAGCGATAATTGGGTTTGAAAACCAATTTTCTGTCTTTTTGAGAGCGGCCATTTTACACAGGTTTTATTGTAACCAATGGCAAAGTTAGGAAGGAGTATATTATGACTGAGGTGATAATCTTTTAAATGGTTCAAAAGCAAAGGCTCTGGTGAGACTGTGCAGTCTCATGTGAGACTTGATTTATTGCCAATGTAAAAAGAATCAAAATTTCATGCGCTGACTTTTACCTGTTTCTTGAAGTAACCAATGGCAAATTCATCGGCAAAAGTTAGGAAGTGGAGTATATTATGACTGAGATGATAATCTTTTAAATGATTCATCATGTGTGTACCATAACCCTGCAATAGAATAATCAAACAGTTAGAATTACAATGCAGTCCCTTTTATAAGACTATTTTTGGGGTCCATAAGAAGCAAATTGTGTTATAAAGGGACAATTTTACAAAAGAATTATAGGAAAATGACCTTCATGGTCATTTTCCTATAATTCCTTTGTAATATTTGGTAAAAAAATATGGAAGCCACAACATGACAGTATTTCATCCAAATCCATGTTATAATGAGGTGTGTTATAAAGAGACTGCAGGTATTCAGGTGATAATTGCATCCATATTTTACATATGGTAAGGTATATATGATCAAATTGTTATGTCAGAAAGGAGTCGTAAAGCAATTTTAGGACTATATATTAGGCATTATACCTCCCAAAAAGAAAACTTTAAATACTGCTCTCCCTGTTATAAAAACTTCTTAACATTTTTGATTGAAAAAGCACTGTGAAGATGCCAATAGCCATTGGCTGCCTGCTACTTAAAACTACATGTCAGTGAAGGAAAAAAGAAACTTTTTCCCTTTTTCGAATGATCATGATAGCAGAAATGCATTAGGATTAGTTTTAAGTATGGGATGCATGAAGTTATTACATTAACTCTTTGCCCCCTGGGGAATTTTTCATGCTTTTTTGTCGCCTTTTTTCAAAATCAGTTTTTTTTTCGAAAAAAAAAATGGTTTCGGGAATACCATCTGAGTGTCAAACAGATTAGATCCAGGTCAGGCCCGACATTTTGTTGGGCCTAATCTGGGTGAAAACTGTCTGCAAAAGCTATCAGCAGATGACAGTAGGTGATAAAGAAGTATTAAACAGAAATACAATAACCAGAGACGTTTGCTCAAAACATTGAAAAGCAGTCTATTTGATATGAAAAATCAAATATTACATCAAGAAATCAGAAGTTGTGAATCTATTGATGTCACTTATGATGTTACATATGCACCCAACATTGCATGACTGTAAGTTCATGAGAAAGCGACTACAACTAAGGTTCATAGAAGGAAATAACTTGATTAGGAATTATGAAATGACATTACCGCTTCCTTATTTAGTGTAACCTAGTAAAGGGAAGTAAATAGGGCAATCTAGACTAAGCACATGGTATTTACTATTGATAAATGTCGCATCGGTATTGATTTCTTAACCAGTCCAATACAACAACAATGGTGGAAAAGCGAATTTAGAAGGCCAGAAGCTATTTTAATATAGAAATAGTAAATTTGCTGGTGAATTCAAACTACTGCAAACTTCTTCACAGTCATCTGCACCCCTTCTCGAGCCCAAACTATCGACATCGAGCTCAAAATTGAATAGAATAAAAACTTGCCAAAAACTGTTTTCAATTTAACAGGTAAAAATCGGATAGATTTGGTTTGTCCCCCAGATTTTGCAAATGCCCCCCCCCCCCCCCCCTGAAATTCGGGTCGAGGGACACTGGTATCCCCCAGAAATCTTGACCTATGCACAACACTGCAAACAGTAATTCATGCACAATACTGCAAACAGTAATTCAAAAGACTGCATATAATTTGGTTGCAAGGCAAGACCAAATTATATCCAGTTTGCATTATATTGGGTCACCTTAAAAGGGTCTGCACTAAAACAATCTTACCTTAACTTGTTCATTAGAGGTAACAGCACAGAAGACAATTTCTGTAAAACCCTGGGAAGGAAACATACGGAAACAAATTCCTCCTATCACATTGTTATCTTTCACCAGAGCCAAACACTTGTGTTTTCTGAAAAAGAGATGAGTTTATAATGATTTAATCAAAATTATTAATTGTTTCCTAAAAACAGTTTACTGGGTGCAGTTTATGATGTAAAACTGAAGCTTAATGTTCTGGTTGTTGAATGATGGGGGCTGTGCCCCCACACCCCATTTTTTTGTGTAAGGCTATTCAATAACTTGCAGGCCATGCTGTTCCGATCATTTGGGATTCCAATAGGTAGTTGTTTTCTGGAAATAGAGGTATTAAATTATATACTGATTTTCTAAGTATATTTCTTTTTACCAAAAGAGATAATTTTATACTGATTTGATCACTAGTAATATTTTCTGAAAAGGTAGAAGGCTGTAATAATTGTTTTTGGAAAGAATGTTTCAAAAGAAATCTTTCATTATAATGCAAGTAATGAAAAAAATATTTCAGCAACTTACGGATCAAACACAAGCCTTGTGATATATTCTTTTGGCATTCTTGGCAGTTGATGAGAGAACACATTCTGCATTCCTATCAACCACACAAGCAGCTGTCTAGTTGGTTTCTTCGTTAACGAGTTACCAATCACATGAAACTCTATCACACCTTTCAGCTCTTCCTTCCTTGCACTCTCATCACGAGAGGCATGGGCAGGAAACAGTGATGGCTAAAAACACAAACAGTAGTCCTCATCAGAGAGTGTACATGAGCCGCAACAAGTGAGTTCCAACAATGTGGCATTTTGACAAGTGTAGACTCAGACAAGCCTGTGCAGCCTCCTTTTAAGCTAAGAAAATCCAAATGATGTTCGTCAGTAGCTTAACAGTCATAGAATATCCAAGCAACTAGCAAAGACTCTGATCAGACTGTGCATATGCGCAGGCTGGTCTGAGCCTTTGCTGGTTACACATACCACATTGTTGGTAATCTCATGTTGTGGCTCATATATTTAATCGGCCGTAATGCAAGAAAACATGTCTTCGGCATTTCCGACAAAAAGAGATTCATATCAGCCTGCTCAGCTACAGACTAGCTAGATAATTGAAATTTCCCTAGTAGCAAGTATAGATATGATACTTTCCAATAAGCAAATAACAAAGGCACAGATCAAACTGCGCAGATGCCCAGGTTGGTTTGCGCCTTTTCTGTTCAAAAACAAAAAAAAAAACGGTTTTCTCGGGTTGAGGGCCAAATAATTATTGCACAGCAAATCACTTAAAGTATGGTGAACATTAAAAATGATTATATTAACCCTTAAAGGGCCTGCAAAAAATGCCGTCTGGTAAAGTCATTTGCTAACATAATTGAGTAATGTAGGTGTAGAGGCAAACAGTGTGGACCCAGATCAGACTGCTCCTATAGAGGCTTCTAAGCATTTCTGCAAACAACAAAAGCAGACAACTTTAGTTGTGATTGCTTTTGTTGTGATTGGTGCTTTGAGGGTAAAATTATTCTGTGTCCTTTCCTGCAGTCTCTTTTTTTATTTTGGGATGTAACTGGTTGCAGCCTATTCAGTTTGGAAGTAAGGTTAACCCCTTAACTCTTTGCCTACTGGAAAATTTTGCAAGCCTTTTGTCGTCTGCTATTTTTTTCTTTCAATATCAACTTTTTTGAAAAGTTCTTTCATGAATACCATCAGAATGTCAAGCAGTTTGGATCCAGATCAGGCCTTACAGTTTGGGCCTGATCTGGGTCCAAACTGTTTGCAAAAGTTATCAGCAGATGACACTAGTAGGTAAAGAGTTAAAGAACACCCAATAAGCTTGTACTAACACAAGTTTGGTAAAAATCTACCCATCTTCCTATAAAGTTGCATGAAGATATCCCTTATGGTAACTGAGTTACGGCACATACAAGAATATTGGATAAAAATAATCAAAGGGGCATAACTTGGAGCTAGGAAAGGGGAAGCAATCATTCTTGTGTGTGACCTACATCTAGACTTTAAGCACATTCTTATAGAATTGCATGAAGATTTTTTGAATGGTTACTGAGTTATGGAGCATTCAAGAATGTTTACCAGCAGAACCATGTCATAATATATGTCCTTTTTTTTTCAAAACAGTCTAAAAAAAAGGCACATTAATATATACAGTCAACTAGTTTTAAAAAGTATTGACTTCATTTAATCAATTACCCTCCACCAAACGATGACAAACAAACATCTAAAGCCTCTAAAGATATTCTTTCTCATGTTCTGGCTACCATAATAACCCTAAATATTTAACCCATAAAGCGCTTCTATAAAATGTGCAGCAGACGACAATTTCAAGTTTTGTCGCTTTTTCAAAATTAACAAATAAGGCATATTTCATGTGAATTGTCTGCTGGCAGACAATTCACATGAAATGTCATGCCTTATTTTTTCAAAATTTAAGAAAGATGTCGCAAAATTTGTCGCCTGCTGCAGTCGTGATTGGCGTTTTAATAATTAACATCTGCCTATTTTATCAACCAGGCAGGGGACAAAAATATTTCAATATTGTACTTGTCCTGAAGGACGAGTGACTTACAATATTCACTCGTCCTGCAAACACATGCACTTGTCCTTTAAAAAATAGTATGCAATAAAGAACATAAGGGAGTAATATGTAATATGACTTCCTTGAGTTATTCTTCCCAAAGCACTCCAAAAACACTCGTCCTACAGGACCAGTGCTAATTGGAAGAATTACTCGTCCTTTCTAGATTTCATTTGAGTGGACGAGTGGAATTTTTGCCCCCTGCCAGGGATATGACTGGTCTGGACCTGAACCATTTTGCCAACATTTTCGAAAAATTCTTTCAGGAATACTATCTGAGTGTCAAACATATTGCATCCAGATCAGGCCGACAAAATGTCGGGCCTGATCTGGGTCCAATCTGTTTGCAAAGGCTATGAGCAGATGTCACTAGTAGGCAATGAGTTAACCAGGACCATTTCATTACCAGATTGGATGTAAAAAATGTAAAGTTGGCATGGCAACCAGAGTAAATCCCAATCAGACCACTCCTTCAGGAGCAGCCTGGTCTGGGATGACCCTGTTAACTGATGGGAATCTGTCTTAATATCTAGCGTATACAAACTTTTAGTTAAGAGAGAGTACCAAAAAAAAAATTCACAATTTAAGGCTGAAAATTTTTATCTATATAGACCAATGGTGAATGGCCAGAAAATTGAAATTTTGATGGTAGCATGGGTAGAAGATATCTATACTTTACTTATGTTAAATACAGTAAAACCTGTCTTAAGCAGCCACTCTAAAAGAAGACCAAAATTGATTTCAAGACAGATTATCGCTTAATGCAGGTGAAAAGTATTGCAGAATGATCCATTAAGCTTCTACCATTTGTCATTAAGATTTTTGTTTTGTCTATTTTTGAGTGGCTGCTTTAGACAGGTTTTACTGTAACTGTATTGCTGATCAGACTGCATAATCGACAAAAACAGGTTTTCTCATGAAGTGACTCAGTAAAAAGATATTGTTTATCCCAGCTCATGCAACTCACATATAAAGCTGTCCTTCTTCCATTTCTGCCAGGGCTCCAAAAGTTACCTGTTGTGTTTGTTTATAACAGGGCTGCTGAAGTTACCTGTTATTTCTGTTTGTTTAAAACAGGGCTGTGAAAGTTACATGTCTTGCTTGTTTGTTTATAACAGGACTGACAAAGTCACCTGTTTTGTTTGTTTGCTTATAACAGGGATGTGAAAGTTGTATGACTTGTTTTTATGTAATAAACAGGGCTGCGAAAAATACCTGTTATAAATAAATAAAATGATGCCCATAATAGCATCCTGTATACATTGGCATGTTCTTGACATTTTCATGTCAAAAAGTGATTTCATAGCTATTTTAGTGGTATATGGTAAATACCAGTTGTACTCCTGTATCATTGAATTTATTATAAGGCCAAATAAAAATAAGTGTGTTTAGGGAAACCGGTCTGAAAATTTTAGGTAGGGTAGGCACACATTTTTTTTAACATTTTTTTTTTCTGGAAAAATATATAATTTCATGCATTTTGAAAGGCCTTTCAAAATGCATAAAATTATATTTTTTCCAGAAAACCCGAAAAAAAATCTAGGTTTCCACAATAAATTTATGTAGGGTCGGGTTACCCTAAAGTTGGCCTAAACACAGGTATTTTTTATTTGGCCTAAACATGTTGTGAAGAAGTGATGAAACACCATGCAAAACCTTGCAATCTATCTCTTGTTCTCAACTCGTTTAACTCTTTACCTCCTAGTGTCGTCTGCTTATAACTTTTAAAAACAGTTTGGAACAGAACGTCCGGCCTGATCTGGATCCAGACTGTTTGACACTCTGATGGTATTCCTGAAAGAATTTTTCAAAACAGTTGATTTTGAAAAAAAATCAGCAGACGACAAAAAAAGCATGAAAAATTTTCCAGGGGGCAAAGAGTTAATAAACTCAATTATACATAAGCACTCTTATAAGATCCTCTGTCTAAATTTTTTGTTTGAAAGGAACCCTGGCTTTCTACGGCTCACAATACCGCATGCAATAATTACATCAGGTCCAACCATTTCATCAGGATCAGTGATCGTGGCTATAATTTCACTGATGAGCTCGGCAGAAACGTCACCCTCTATCTTCCCTTTCTTGGTGTCTTCTTGCGGCCCTGAATCCTCCAGCTTTCTTTTCTCACCTGAAACGAATTATTTATTTTCAGTATGAAATATACTGAAAGACACACACAATTAAAGTAGTAATGTAGCTGAATGTTCAGGACCAATTTTAGGCCTCTAGTTCTACTAGACGGCTGTGCTAGCATAATCGGGCCTTGATGCGAGAAAATCTGTCTTCAGGGGGTTGCAAGCAGCAAAGGCGCAGACCAGCTTGTCCATCTGCGAAGTCTGGTCAGCGCCTTTGTTATTCGCTTATTCACCCTTTCCTCAATCCTGTATGAAAAAGCTCCGACTTGATTTCTGTGGAAAATCCATTAAATCAGTAGTTATTGATGTGTGTTTACATAAAGCTGCAGTGGTTTCAAGAAATATCTCTACCAGCAGACTTGTAAGGTTAACTTACTTGGAAGACATACTCTGAGAGAAATCATTAGGAGTTTACCTTCTCACTCATTTTATCTCTATAGAGTTCCTTAACTGTTTTCATGCTCGGTAATTTTGCATGCATTTTTTTGTTTTGTGCTAGCTTTTCAATTTAACATTTTTCATATAATCCTTTCAAGAACAAAATGAGTGTCAAACAACTTGCAATCGGATCAGGCCCAACATTTTGTCGGGCTTGGTCTGGATACAAATTGTTTACTATAGTCACCAGCAAGTCGCCGTGAGCATGCAAAGACTTTTAAATAGCTACTTTGCTAGAAATCTGTCTCTGTGGTGAAAAGATACACTCACTAGCAACAGCGATAAACAAAGGTGCTGATCAGTCTGTGCAGTAGTGATCAGGAGTTTTTTTCCTAACAACTCAGCTCATTTATTAAGGATACAGGGTTGCTATTGTGATGATTTGGAAATTATTTCAATGTTTCTCTATAAAGTCATCTGTTGTGAGTATCTATAAGAACTACGTCACCAAGGCAATTCTAATATATATCCAATTAAATGATTTTATGCCATTCTGGCGGTTATTAATAGCCCATAAAGCTATAAATCTGTATTTGTCTGGTCAAAAAAACTGAATAGAAAGCTTCAGAGTACTGAGATGTTTATGTTCTATTGTGTACCCACAATCTATGATTTTAACAATAAAAAAAGAAATAAAAAGAATACGAAAAAATAAATAAATATAAAAAAATTGAAAATCTGAAAATTACAGCTGTAAAATCGCTTTACCTGTATATTATATATTTGTATGACATTTAAAACATACATAAAAAATATCTGCTGAAGTCGTCTGCTGCATATATTTTCTAACATTATTCAAATTATATCAGTTTGAAGGCTATCAGTGTGGACCTATTTTTACCCTTTGTGTACTGGTAAGGTGTAAACAGGTACTTTGGCTAACAATGAAGACCAAGATGAAATGCAGCATAATGCTGCAATTCATCAGGGTCTGCACTCTTTGCTAAGATAGAAACAATCTTCAGAGTAAGAAATGCAATATTATTTGGAATTTATAACCTTTATAAACATTAACCCTTCAATATAAACAATGGACCATCCCAAGTTTATTGTATCGGTCAGGAAGGAAGAATCAATTAGTACACAAATGGGTTAAAGTGCCTTTACAGGCCTTTAGTTAAGAGTGTGTAAAAAAAAATAATTCTTATTTCTCAACCAAAACATATGTTGTGGGTACTCAAAAGAACCGTCTCAATGAGACGGTTCTTTTGAGCACACATAAGTTTAAACTGATGGGTAAGAAAATATTTACAATTTTACGCTCAAAAATTTTGTTTATCTAAACCTGTGCTTTACCTTGTGGGAGATCAGTCTGTTTTGAGGATTTGCGGGATGGTGATATCATAGCAGGTGTGACATTAATAGAGTTCAAGCTGTCTATTACTGGACTAGATGAAGGAACTGTCCCTGTAGACGTGAAACGACTCAAACCACTCAATCCTGTAGGCGTTGTAGGTGCCTCACCTAGAACAGATATGAATCATTAATAGAGTTCAAGCTGTCTATTACTGGACTAGATGAAGGAACTGTCCCGGTAGAGTGTAGGACAAAATCCCCCCG
The DNA here is from genome assembly GCA_964019695.1 of Loripinus fragilis. Lineage (NCBI taxonomy): Eukaryota > Metazoa > Mollusca > Bivalvia > Lucinida > Lucinidae > Loripinus > Loripinus fragilis. Next base: position 38,511,502 of record OZ026520.1, on the reverse strand, counting down.
GACAAAACCCCCCTGCTCATTTTTGTATACGTGGACAAAATCCCCCCCATGAATTTTATAACTAGGACATAATCCCCCCCGCTGAATTTTACAACTAGGACATAATCCCCCCCGCTGAATTTTACAACTAGGACATAATCCCCCCCTTATATTACAGCATACATCATACCATGTAAATAATTTGGACCCAGATTGTATGTCCTGATCTTGATCCAAACTGCAAGACAGCATGATAGTGTTTTGAAACAATAAAATTATGAAATTTACTCATATATAATTAAGCAATCACTCTCAAATTAAATTGTAAATGTGCTAAAATTTAATGGTCTAATTGAGTGACTCACTAAGGTCAATTAACTTTCTGATTGCCTAATTAACAGTTACTCAATTATAAGTGTTAGTTTTAAATACTTAATGGTCTGAAATGCTGATATAGATGAATATAATGATGGGAGATCAAAGGGTGTTTGTATGTTATTGAATAAAATGTAATTAATTTCTTTGTCCTTTTATTATAAAAGTAACAATTAGCTGGTGAATTGCATTATTTTCTGAGTAATCATCATTTTCATGCATTGTTCCAAATAATTCAGGACCCCTATCATGCTGTCAGATAGTTTGGATCCAGATCAGGACTTACTATCTGGGTCCAAATTGTTTAAATGGTATGATGTATGCTGTAATATAAGGGGGGATTTCATACGGGGGGATTATGTCCTAGTTGTAAAATTCAGCGGGGGGGATTATGTCCTAGTTGTAAAATTCAGTGGGGGGGATTATGTCCTAGTTGTAAAATTCATAGGGGGGATTTTGTCCACGTATACAAAAATGAGCAGGGGGGGTTTTGTCCGGAGGGGATTATGAGGTGAAACGACTCAAACCACTCAATCCAGTAGGGGTTGTAGGTGCCTCACCTAGAAAAATATTTCAGATACAGATACAGTAAAACCTGTGTAAAACGGCCACTCAAAAGTAGACAAAACAAAGATCTTAATGAAAAATGGTAGCTTAATACAGGTCTAAAGTATACTTTTGACCTGCATTATTTGTTTGTTTGATTCGATTATTTATATCCCATCAACAATCTTTTAGTTTAGTGTTTCCCCCAGCCCCCAAAAAGGGCATGGTAAAGTTTCCAGGAAAAGGGCACTTTAAGCGCGTGACAACAGGCTAAGAGGGCACTTTTGAATGGCGGCGACGGGCTAAGAGGGCACTTTTAAGCCCAAGTTGGAAATTGAAAATGATATTGCCAAATAAAAATTTAAGTCCCTTAGCATGATGCAGCTGTTATCTGTCCTTTTTAAGTGCAAACTACCTTATTATTTAGACTAATTTTAGTATTTTCAAGCTGACTGTTGAATGGCAGTTTCTGGACACCTATTTATGAGCACACACTTATTATTATTTTTTTTTAATTCTTAAAATTTATCAGAATCACTTTATTATAGGAATCATTTTTTTTTCTTTAATAGCCAAGATCACTCCCTAAGTTTTTAACCAGGCTGCCTTTCTTTACAGTATTTGTTTTGACAATTTTACTTGTACCTTAAAATTGTTAGTGGTTCAAATTCACACTTCATTTTTAATAATTGCTTATTGGGGTATTGTCCTCAAAGTGATGTGTCAAAATTGCCTCAGGTAATTAGTGACCATTGTAAAAGGATTAACACTGATTAAAATATTGTAACAGCAGGTGTCTTCCTTGCTACTTCAGGCTTCACAAAAACTGTAACTTCTTTAGTTATTGTCAGATTCTCATGATTTTTTTACCAAAATGTAGGCCATTTTATATAGTTTTAGAAAAGGGGCATGGCGCTGGGGAAAAAGGCATGGCGCTAGAGAAAAGGGGCATGGCGCGGCGCCATGCTAAAACTGGCTAGGGGAAACACTATAGTTATAAAGGGACTGGTCTTTCTGGGTTGAACCAGTACTAAGCTAGAATTAATGTGTTTTGCTCAAGGACATAACACAGTGATGCCGGTGAGGCTCAAACCCGCAGCCCTTCAGTCTAGAGTCAAGCACTCTACCACTGAGCCACTGCGCTCCCTGAGAAAATAATTGCACTTTTTTAAGCAAGAAAAGATTGATTATCTGGACCTATAGCTACAATTTTACAAATAGGGTACTAGGTAGGTTACGTAATAGAAAAAATAGTTTAAATTAACAGATGCATATATGGAAGGAAAGACACCTATCACTGGTAGGGGCCATCTTGTAAATGATCATCCTGATATCTCAAGGTAAGATTGATGTTCTAAAAACACTAACTGCCTGCTAAAAAAGGCCTAGTCAAACAGTGCAGACTCAGATCAGACTGCTACTGAAGAAGCAGTCTGATCAGGGTCTTCCCTGATTGCTATTCTGACAAGCATTTTGTAAATTTTGTTTGATTTGATTCTTTATGTCCCATCAACAATCTTTCAGTTATATAGCGACAGGTCTTCCTGGGTTGAACCAGTACTAAGTTAGGATGAATGTGTCTTGCTCAAGGACCAAAACGCAGTGACACTTGTGAGACTTGAACCCACAGCCCTTCGGTCTCGAGTCAAGCACTCTACCACTGAGCCACTGCACTCCCAACATTTTGTAAATTCCAGCCCTGATAACCAACATCATATTTGCTAAAAAAGGTGAAAAGTGTTCAAAATTTTAGAATAATTACCGTACCTGTTAAATTGAAGTCAATTTGAGATATATTTGATTTGAATAATGCCTGCTTTGTCATCTGCAGATGTATTCTGAAAGTTCTTTGGTAGCCTATATTGCAAAAAATATAGGCCCAGACCAAACTGCTCCTGAAACTTCCAAGCTAAATTAGTCAAGAGTGCATTAGCACATCTACATCAGAAGCAAAAACAAAGACTTTAAACATTTTATCATAAAAGCTCTACTTTCAAACATTTACCTGTGGCCTGTGGTGGAGAATTTGGCACATTAGTCTGTGAGAATTCAGGATCCCAGATAGGAGAACTAGTACCATATACCTCATCTTCTAACATGGTTAGAAATCTGAAAAGAAAACAAAGCAAAACATCAAAATAGTTCTCATTTGCCATGCTGAATATATAGAGGATCTTATATGAGTGCTCATGTTTTATTGAATTTATTTAAACTGGTTGAGGAAAAGAGATAAAATGCGAGGCTTGCCGAGCATTTTATCTCTTTTTCGCAACAAGTTTAATAAATTCAATAATACAAGAGCATGAATGTTAGATTCTATTTATCTTATGACATTAAGATAACTTTGAAATCTCATTTCTGCCGTAAAAACGATATAATGTTGTCATTATGTACACAACGTTGTTATGGACATCATAAGGTTTCCTGAAAATCTGTAAACCATTAGTGGTTTATTGATTTTATTGCATGGCGTTATTTCACTCCCAGACGCGACATCATATGATAAATTTATGTACTACACACCTCAATTTTTATCCTGTAGCATTCCAAATGTAAGCATCATTTTCAACCAGAGTTGAAAACAGTGTAGATCCTGATCAGATGGTTTTGTCAGAAGCCATATCACTGTTTTATATCATTTCTATGATAGAAGTGGAAGAAGTTGTTGTGGGCACAAGCTTTTTACATTTATAAAACTAAATTTAGAACTGCTATAACATCAAAAATGTTTGAACCAAACTCACATGCACATCTTCATATGATAGCAAGAAAACCTGCAAAGTTTCAAGAAAATTGGGTGAGGCAACCAGGAGGAGTTGCAGACACAAGCTTTTTATATGGAAATTCTAATTCCAAAAAGGACAGTAACTCAGTCAAAAATGATTGAACCCTAAATTCAAAACCACATGCACATCTTCATATGATAGCAAGAAAACCTGCAAAGTTTCAAGAAAATTGGATGAGGCATCCAGGAGGAATTGCAGACACAAGCTTTTGATATAGAAATTCTCATTCCAAATGGACAGTAACTCTGCCAAAAATGATTGCATCCAAAATTCAAAACCATATGCACAGCACATCTTCATAAGATGGGCCTCGTCTTGAGAAGATCTCGTGTTGCATGCAAATAGCTAAGGCGCAGATCACCACGCGCATCATTGCAGTCTGATCAGCACCTTTATTAATCGCTTTCTGAACTTGATACATGCAAAATTTCAATATTCTAGCTAGTCACTGTTGCTAAGCACTTGTTTGAGTCTTAATTCGGGTGAATACCCCAAATCAGGTTACTCCAGTCAATGCCCATATGATAGCAAGAAAGTAGTTTCAAAAATATTGTATGAGGAGTGTAAGGAGTTGTAGCACCAAAACTTGAGTATAAAAGTTTTAAGGTACAAAACATTGGCAATCTAACCTTGGAAAATGAGTGAGCACCAAAGTTCTCTTCTCTGCTGGCATTCTGTCTTTCTCCGCTCGGAACTTATCCAGAAGCTGCTTCCTCATGATCTGGAATACTGACCGCAGCAGGGTTCGACCGAAGATGAGAGTGGTCTCGTACCGAGGTAGGCTATCACAGAAGGCGGGGACATGGCAGTAACATAACCACCTGCAGCAAATCAAGTGAGCATTAGCTGTGTTTACTCTATGAACCATTTAAGTTATATAACTGCATGAAATATACAAAATATGAAACCTGTGCAATTTGCACAGGTTTCATATTATGTAAATTTCATGAGAGTATATCATCAAAATAAAATGAACATGTGCATTACTCAAACTAGAAATTGTGTTTATAAAACACTGTGCCCCCAACCATTAGCTTGTTGATAAAGATGATCTTACTATCCAAAGTTGGGGGAAGTTGGGGGTATAAAAAAACATTGTTAACTTATTCTTGCTGATATTTGTAAGATGCATCTGGTTTACCACTGTGCTTTGCTATTGAAACCTCTATTCCGCAATTTTGATCATTATGTTTTATTGCAGTAAGATTGCAGTTTAGGTAGGAATTGCAGCCTGCGGTTTTAACATTTTCAACATTATTTTGCAGCCTTACAATGAACGGCAGGTCTACATATTGGTACAAACTCTTAATGTATTTACCCCCTTCTTATTAACAAATTTATTTGCTATTCTGTGACCAATATTTTTCAAAAAAACTTGTTGACGGTATGCTCATGGAAAAACAAATTCTCCTTTTTCTGTTGCCCCAATCTCAAGTCTAACACTCCACCACTGCGCTTCTAATCTGTTACTTAGAATATGCATAAATTCATCACTAACTGACATCTACCCAATCTGAATCAGTGGTAGAGAGAAAATAGTCTCTATTTAAGTATGTGACTGGACTGGGGGTTTGATTGGAGTCAAATTATCGATCCAGCTCACTATCAACTGTGCTATGCAGATTGGCATACAAGGTATAATATACTAACCTTGTGTAATTGACTTTATAAGTGGAGATATCATCTGGGCCGGCATGCTGCTGTCTGATAGTGGGGGTTTCTAACTTCCAGTGGTTTAAACAATGAAGAAACATTTTAGCCAGATCATACATAGTCTGCCATTCCCTCTGAGCCAGATGACCAAACTTGTACAAAACAAAGTTAGTGACACCCTGCAAAAAGGATAAATAGGGGATCTTACAGGAATGCTCATGTTTTATTGAATTTAATAAACAAGTTGAGGAAAAGAGATAAAATGCAAGGCTTGCAGAAGATTTTTACTCTTTTTTGCAACAAGTTTAATAAATTCAATAATGCAGGGGCACGAACGTTAGATTCTATTTATCATAGGCTTAAATGAAATATATGTGTGGTTCCTTTTGCCATCCTACGCTAATTTTTTTAACCCTACCCTAAACATAAAATGGGTACGTTTTCAGATTTTGTCACTGTTTTCTTTGTTAAATGTTATAACAAAATTTAATAATTTACCTACCTACCTACCTACCTACCTACCTACCTACCTACCTACCTACCTACCTACCTACCTACCTACCTACCTACCTACCTACCTACCTACCTACCTACCTACCTACCTACCTACCTACCTACCTACCTACCTACCTACCTACCTACCTACCTACCTACCTACCTACCTACCTACCTACCTACCTACCTACCTACCTACCTACCTACCTACCTACCTACCTACCTACCTACCTACCTACCTACCTACCTACCTACCTACCTACCTACCTACCTACCTACCTACCTACCTACCTACCTACCTACCTACCTACCTACCTACCTACCTACCTACCTACCTACCTACCTACCTACCTACCTACCTACCTACCTACCTACCTACCTACCTACCTACCTACCTACCTACCTACCTACCTACCTACCTACCTACCTACCTACCTACCTACCTACCTACCTACCTACCTACCTACCTACCTACCTACCTACCTACCTACCTACCTACCTACCTACCTACCTACCTACCTACCTACCTACCTACCTACCTACCTACCTACCTACCTACCTACCTACCTACCTACCTACCTACCTACCTACCTACCTACCTACCTACCTACCTACCTACCTACCTACCTACCTACCTACCTACCTACCTACCTACCTACCTACCTACCTACCTACCTACCTACCTACCTACCTACCTACCTACCTACCTACCTACCTACCTACCTACCTACCTACCTACCTACCTACCTACCTACCTACCTACCTACCTACCTACCTACCTACCTACCTACCTACCTACCTACCTACCTACCTACCTACCTACCTACCTACCTACCTACCTACCTACCTACCTACCTACCTACCTACCTACCTACCTACCTACCTACCTACCTACCTACCTACCTACCTACCTACCTACCTACCTACCTACCTACCTACCTACCTACCTACCTACCTACCTACCTACCTACCTACCTACCTACCTACCTACCTACCTACCTACCTACCTACCTACCTACCTACCTACCTACCTACCTACCTACCTACCTACCTACCTACCTACCTACCTACCTACCTACCTACCTACCTACCTACCTACCTACCTACCTACCTACCTACCTACCTACCTACCTACCTACCTACCTACCTACCTACCTACCTACCTACCTACCTACCTACCTACCTACCTACCCTAAATTTTGTTGGTATGCAACAGGAACCACACATATATTTCATTTAGGCCATATGACATTAAAATTATTTTGAAATCATATCATGCAGTGAAAATGATAGTGTTTTGTCATACATGTGAGGTTAAAAGTGTCATTTCATAGTGTTACCCGAAAATCTGTTAACCAGTAAACTACTAGTGGTTTATCAATTTTAATGCATGGCATTATTTCACTCTCAAGTGTGACATCATATGGGCCTCGCTACGACAAAACAGTCTTTGGGTTTCTGAAAAAGTGAGATTCAAACCAGTCTCCTCAGCTACAGAGACTAGCTAGAAAATTGAAATTCCCCTTGTAGCAAGTCTAGATGTTATATTTTCCAAAAAGCGAATAACAAAGGCGCTGGTCAAACTGCGTGGATGTGCAGGCTGGTCTGCGCCTGTGTTGCTCTAAAACCCCCGAAGACAGGTTTTGTCTTGTCAAGGCCTATACGATAAAAGTTCAAAAACTATTTTCATTCTTTATCCTTGAAATCTGCAGAAGAATGATTAATTCCTACAAGAGATCTTTGTCTGCTAGTCATCTACTGATTACCTTTGCAAAATGAAATTAAGTTTCAACAGTTACATTGACTATATTTGAACCAACAAAAGCTTACTTTAATACACATATGGGTACAGTAAAACCTGTGTAAAATGGCCATTCTCAAAAAGACCAAAAACTGTTTTTCAAGAACAATTATCCCTTAATGAAGGACAAAAGTATTGCAGAATGCTCCAAGAGGATTCTGCTATACTTTCGACCTTCATTGAGCTACCATTTGTCATTAAGATCTTTGATTTGTCTATTTTTGAGTGGCTGTTTCAAAAAGGTTTTACTGTACAATAAAACTAGTGTTATTCAATCCATCAAACTGTTATATGATATTTTGCTAGTAGCTGACAACTACCGCACTTGATTCATTAGCAATATATCATATATACTTTCAAAATTTGCTGCTTCCATAGCTCTACTTTCAAACTAACCATATTCAAGAAACTCACCTTTGCTATACTTGGTTTTTCAAAAGGGGGATTACCCAGAGGTCCTTCTATGGTTGGGTTATTCATGTTTAAAATACACTTCCGCAGCAACTGAAAATAACAACAAAGTATGACAAAACTGACTCTATTTTATCACAAGCAGTGAATTCAATGCATATTAAATGTGAGTAAAATTGGTATTTTTCTACAGTGAAAAAATATCGTATTTTTTCGCTTGAGAATGATACGATATATATTTTCACTGTAACAAAACATGGCTTTCTTGGCAATTTTGGGACTGGGATTTTTATCTAAAGGTTTTTAAAGTGAAGGATATTTGTCAGAAATAATGCTACACATAATGTGACGTCAACATCAAACATAATGACATCACTGTTTGACCTGGCGTAGTGCCAGTTTGCATGTGACCCCTACCCTAAGACACATTCAATAGACTTTCTTTAAATACTGATTTCTTACATTTCATTCGTTAAAATATGAGTCTAAGCCATTTTCTAGGTGCAAACTATGTTTACACCCAATGTTATACCCAATAAACTCAATGCAAAAGTCAAATCGAACGAGAAACGACCAAGGAAAACGTTATAAAGGGTGTTAATAAAGTTTGTTCGGCTTTCATCATATTATTTCGGATCATTTAAAAAGGAAATTATGCTGAGAAATTGCATTTTCAATGGGCATGTTATTCCTTGCGATGTTTTATAGTGGTTGGCATCGCGTCTGACAAGGAATGTCTTCACACAATTATTTTTAATTTGGGTACTTTCTTTTAGTAGGTCTAGAAAATCTGTTATTTTCCCAAAAATGCGACAATTATTATTTTGGATGTTTTTTTACAGCCTTGCATTTAAGTAAACTTACTAAATGCTTATATAAGATGATTAACAAACCAATCTAGAGTTTCTTAACTAATTAGAATATCCTTATCACTATGACAAGGACATGACAAGGGTTCTTTGTCATATACCCCCATTTTGCTCCTCGAGCCCAACAAATTCCGAGGGGTACTTGATTTTGAAGATAATTTATTCGGTGACAAAATATTTGATTAAACATCCAGTTGTTTATTTCCTGTCAAGTATGTCGACTTTGAATAATTCCAGTTACATTTATGTCATTAGACACATAATAACTAAAATAATAGGAACATAATTTTATTGCGGAACGAACTTTCTTAACACCCTTTAGGTTGTGCTTTCTGTATTTCAGTTGAGTATAAAATAAAAAGAAAAATTACTTTTTTTTTGGCAAATACCAAATATATTTCATCTTGCGCGGTGAAAATATCAGCATTTTCACTTGTGCTATGCACTCGTGAAAGATACTGATTTTTTTCACTGCACTCGATGAAATATATATTTGGAATCACCTCAAAAAAAGTAAATATCCTCTATATATTATATGGGTCTACGGTAGTTGCAAGAAAACTTGATTTTATCTCATGCAAACAACAAAGGCACAGATAAGCCTGTGCATATCTGCTTTTTTTGCATTCATTAATCGAAAACTGTAAGTTGAATGCAGAGACCTGACATGCAGAAAACTACTCAGTAGATAAAAAAGCTTCAGTTTAAATTAAATAATGATTATTTCCAACTTTCATAATAAGATTGAGAGCTACATCTAGATATAAACCTATATATTGGATAGGCTATTTCTAGCAATTTACTAAACTGTTTCCAGGATCTTAACCAGATGCCTCCTAGTGTCGTCTGCTGATAACTTTTTCAAACAGATTGGACCCAGATCAGGCCAGACAAAATGTCAGGCCTGATCTGGATTCAAACTGTTTGACGTTCAGGTGTTTTTTTTCGAAAAAGTTGATTTTGAAAAAAATCAGCAGACGACAAAAAAACGTGGGGGCAAAGAGTTAATTGTATGCCTGTATTTAACAATGCATCATTTAGAACATTTTGGAGATTACTGCTATAAAAAACTAATTTAACTTTTCAAGAATCTCGCTATAATACAATATGGCAAGTTGTAGCATCATAGTAAATGGAAATAGTGAAAGGTTATCCATAATCTGAGTTACCTACAGTACCTTAATTAATTTTTTGAACAATTGGGTACGTTATTCACTCCTTTTTCATTCATTTGGGTATTGCAAATGTTAATTGGGTATTCAAAATTTCTAATAAATATTTATTTGGGTATTTTTGTTTTTCAATTGGGTATTTTTGTAAATGTTAAAACTTTACTTACCAGTTAACATGTTGCTCACAACTAACTTTGTTCTCTCAGATCATATTGAATAAATGCTGAAAACCAGTCAGTTGGCTGTGTACATTTAGCCACTCCAAGCTAATCTTGAACTACGGACAGCAAAGTGATAAAATCTGGTACCCATGACTTTTGAATTGTATTTGGTATACTGAATTTCTTTTGCTTTTTGTTACCCTACCAGATCATTTTTTAATCGCTTTTTTTTTGAAAATTTAATTGGTTAAATACGCAAATACGCATACTAATTAAGGAACTTGTTAGTGGCTACCTACCTTGAAGAGATAAAAATAGACTTGTTTAGTTTCAGCATCTTCCTCTTTATGAACACACATGAAGAGATTCTCAACATCAACAACTATTCGCAACAGTCTATTCAGTTCCTCTTCTGCCGTGCTATCAAGATGGGATACATGGGCTCCTTAAATAGATTAACACCAGGACTTTAGTTAAGAGTGCGTACCAAAAAATAGTTTTCTTATTTCTCAACCAAAACATATGTTGTGGGTACTCAAAAGAACCGTCTCAATGAGACAGTTCTTTTGAGCACCCAAAACATATGTTTAAACTGATGGGTAAGAAAATATCAACAATTTTACGCTCAAAAATTTTGTTTATCTAAACCTATGTAACACTTGTCATGCTGAATATTTCTATGTACATGTACTACACTCCTCCCCAATTTTTATCCTGATAACCTGCAGCATTCCAGTTGTAAGCATTCAATTTCAATCAGAGTGGAAAAGGGCGTTGATCCAGATCAGATGGCTTCGTCAGAAGGCTGCCAGCTGATCTGGATCTACAGTTTTTTCAAAAATGGATAAATCCGTGTTCAGCAATACAAGCGTTAATATCAGATGAAGAAAGGCCTGTATGAAATCTGCTAGACAGCAGCTCAGGTATCAAATTTAGCACTCCCTAACTAGCTAAATGCTAGTAGTTTTCACCAAAAAGCTAGAAATTAACCCCCATTTGCTACTTTAGCAAGTGAAAACAGTCATAATCCTACAAACCCTGCAACATAATATAAGAAGACATTGTAGAACTTCAATTTCAGTGACTAAGTAAGTTGATTTACACCGCAAGTGAGGAAAATAGTCCCCATGACACTAATGCATAGGTACATTGTACACCGTAGAACACAGATAAACTTTACCGAAATTGGTAATTTTTTGTAACTTCAAACTGTCATAACTTTTATTTTAATTTTTTATCAAATTAAGATATTTAAAAATGAAAAACAGTGCCACAATGAGCTCTATTTAAAAACCATATATTGAGCTGATAAAATTATCTGGGGTTGCTACTTAGTAACTACATGTAAGAGGCACTTTAAGGTTTAAAAAAGTATACTAAATGTTACCTAAAGTGTGACTGCAGCTCCGACACGGATCTGTCAAGTTGGCCAAAGGCTGTGAAACATCCACCCTGGGAGGGGTAGGTGGTGGGTTAGGATTCTTCCAGCCATTGCATTTGCAACCTTCAGACTGAAACAAATTCATATACAATTTTAACAAATTTAGTAACCTAACCCTTGTCTTGCTGAATATATTATATGGGCCTTGTCTTGAGAAAACCTGATTTTGTTGTATGCAAACAACAATGGTACAGACCAGCCTGCACATACATGCAGTCTGATCAATGCCTTTGTTATTCACTCTCTAAAAAGGAGCGACTATAGAATATGTCCTCCACTTATCTGACCCATTCTTTCAGTAGCTATATTGAATATGACATAGCAGCTACCAAGCAATACCCTAACCCTAACCATCATAATAGATGTTAACATTTAACATTACTTCCATGTAATCTATGTTCAAGCACATTTGCCCAATGAACCAAACAAATTATGGTGGACAGATTCTATAGTTATACCATAGCAAAATCCAGATCAGAGCTGTCATTCTCAAACATAGTTATATTGGAAATCATATGTATACTCAAACGCCATATTCTCACGGCATTCATATTCTCACGGTAAACCATTATTCCAGTATAAATCATGAATCACCACACCATCTTTCAGCATTTTAGAATATGTAATGCAAGTAATTGAACTGAAGGCTAAAAACTACTCACAGAGTAGATATTAAAGTTGTGAATGAAAAATATTTTTTATCACTTTTAACAATGCAAATGTCATATGCCTTCCCACCCGGTCCGTGTATTCACCGGATCGGACCCGAAATTGGCCTATTAAAAAAATATGTACATGTTAGTTAAAGTAAAAAGTTACATATGAACCCTCCCTACACTGGGATGCGCTAATCGGTAGCGACTCGAGTGCATATGTAGAAATCTGGAAACTTAAAAAATCACCGGTCAGATTCAGAGCGTTGTAACATGCAAAAAGAGTCCTTTGAGCATGGGGTTTTGCCGTTTTTATCATTATTAATATATTCAAATGCATACAAATTGTACTAAATACATTATACTTTCCTATACATCATTCTTGTAAAGAAAAAAAATCAGTTAAGCAAAGGAATAGGCCAATTTCGGGTCCGATCCGGTCCGATCCGGTGATCAGGCCCGATCCGGTGAATACATGGACCCTTCCCACCCATGTCATATAAATTTCATATTTCTTGAAATATTTTTAGTAGATCCCTGCAGCTTTGACAGCTCAAAGCGAGTTACATATTGTTTTTCATGAATTTGAAGAAAAAATTGCATGACCAGATCAGGAAATTCCTGCAAGGCAAAAACAAACTAGTTACCGTGAGAATATGAAGTTCCAATTCAATATGGCTGTCGTGTGGAGGTTGTGTTTACATTGGAAGCCAGGTAGAAAATCTAGGCTACATCTGCCATTAGATGATATGTATTGAAGGACTAGATAATAGGCTAATAAATTTTATGATTGCTATGATTATATCTTCAGTAAGTATATAAATATTGATCACTGAACTGTTAGTACCGTGAGAATATGGAGGACCAGGCTATTTCCAATTCTATTTATTCGCGAAAAGTGTTTCCATTCCAACTGTAGTGGTAATGGGTACCACAGGTATATAAGACACACATACAGCCTCGCTGTATGAGCTAGCTTTTACAGCGACGCGTAGTGTGTCAGGCCAATGTTGCGAAGTTAAGCAACGCAGAGCTCGGTTAGTAGCTGGATGGGTGACCCAGGCATTGGAGCAAGGGCGACTGGGTAGTTGCGCTCATGCTGAGTACCATCAGTACTACAATGGTGTCGGAAGTGTTTGACGAGCTCATGCAGGGACAACTCTGACTCCTAAAGAAAAAAAGGAGGGAGTGGTGTAGTGGTAATGGGTACCACAGGAATATAAGAAACACATACAGCCTCGCTGTATGAGCTAGCTTTTACAGCGACGCGTAGTGTGTCAGGCCAATGTTGCGAAGTTAAGCAACGCAGAGCTCGGTTAGTAGCTGGATGGGTGACCCAGGCATTGGAGCAAGGGCGACTGGGTAGTTGCGCTCATGCTGAGTACCATCAGTACTACAATGGTGTCGGAAGTGTTTGACGAGCTCATGCAGGGACAACTCTGACTCCTAAAGAAAAAAAGGAGGGAGTGGTGTAGTGGTAATGGGTACCACAGGTATATAAGACACACATACAGCCTCGCTGTATGAGCTAGCTTTTACAGCGACACGTAGTGTGTCAGGCCAAAGTTGCGAAGTTAAGCAACGCAGAGCTCGGTTAGTAGCTGGATGGGTGACCCAGGCATTGGAGCAGGGGCGACTGGGTAGTTGCGCTCATGCTGGGTACCATCAGTACTACAATGGTGTCGGAAGTGTTTGAAGAGCTCATGTAGGGACAACTCTTGCTCCTAAAGAAAAAAGGAGGGAGTGGGGTGTAGTGGTAATGGGTACCACAGTTATATAAGACACACATACAGCCTCGCTGTATGAGCTAGCTTTTACAGCGACGCGTAGTGTGTCAGGCCAAAGTTGCGAAGTTAAGCAACGCAGAGCTCGGTTAGTAGCTGGATGGGTGAGCCAGGCATTGGAGCAGGGGCGACTGGGTAGTTGCGCTCATGCTGGGTACCATCAGTACTACAATGGTGTCGGAAGTGTTTGACGAGCTCATGTAAGGACAACTCTGGCTCCTAAAGAAAAAAGGAGGGAGTGGTGTAGTAGTAATGGGTACCACAGGTATATAAGACACACATACAGCCTCGCTGTATGAGCTAGCTTTTACAGCGACGCGTAGTGTGTCAGGCCAATGTTGCGAAGTTAAGCAACGCAGAGCTCGGTTAGTAGCTGGATGGGTGACCCAGGCATTGGAGCAAGGGCGACTGGGTAGTTGCGCTCATGCTGAGTACCATCAGTACTACAATGGTGTCGGAAGTGTTTGACGAGCTCATGCAGGGACAACTCTGACTCCTAAAGAAAAAAGGAGGGAGTGGTGTAGTGTTAATGGGTACCACAGGTATATAAGACACACATACAGCCTCGCTGTATGAGCTAGCTTTTACAGCGACACATAGTGTGTCAGGCCTATGTTGCGAAGTTAAGCAACGCAGAGCTCGGTTAGTAGCTGGATGGGTGACCCAGGCATTGGAGCAAGGGCGACTGGGTAGTTGCGCTCATGCTGAGTACCATCATAGCACTGAATTCAGGGCTATATGATGGATTTTTATTTTATGTTATCATATAGCCCTGATTTTTTAAGCCTCTATCTTTTCCCTTACTGTTATCGCGGACGTAAACCAAGTGAAAAACACATTTCCAAACAGTGTCTTCCTCTAACACTACTCCATTTTGTATGTTTATAGGTTCATCTATATTTTGCTATTTAGTTTGCCGCTGATGCATACCTGATTAGTTCTAAAAAGATAAAATACTCCTGTCCACACAGAATGTTTACACTATTTGTTTTCAAAACATGGCGTCATTTTTGTCTTCTGCGCTGAAGAGCATGCTTTTTCTGTGGGAAACTAAAGTCACGCACGAATTTGTTTTGGTATTCTATGTACCGACAATGACCCGTTCACTTTCCGTTTTCTGAATACACAGATGTTTTTACAACCTTAAATACCAAAATCAGACTTATATAATGTTTTCTTTTACCTTCCTTATTATTATAATAGGCCTAAAATGATCATACCTGGTCTGTTGAGATTAAAAGAATCCAATACCATCTCACCATACATTTGTTACATGTAGATATTTGCAAAAAAGATGCCCAATTAATGATCTAACAGGGGCCGCCTTTTACCAATTTGTTGACATCGAGAACTACCCAGTTGGATATGTACAAACTGTGTCCGAGGAGTTCTTAATGGCAATGGATGGGATCCTTTTTGTGCATACAGGTTGATTTTTGTGGTGACCTCTCTCACCATTTGTAATAGGTTTTCTTTTAATATCTTGATGAATGTCAACGAATATAGGTCAATCTTCAACCTAGTATGCAAATTTTTCACCCTGGTTCTGAATCCCGACGGATGTCACTGGATAGAAAATTGACTATTTTCAGATAAGGAATTCCCCCGCTTCCGCAAACAGGAAATACATAGAAAAAATGCCAAATGATTTTGCATATTCAAACAATGACATCATTCTACAAGTCTAATCTTAAACCATTGCGCACATGTTCAAAAAGAAGGTCAAAACACCCAATGTCTCTATATAAGATTCACGTGGTGCTTTAAAACGATGGGCGCCAACTGTGTGTATTGACTGAAACCTATTTGAACATAAGTGTGTACTAGTAAAGCTATTCAGCTTGCAGCAAGGTTAGCCATGATATAAAAAATATTTTCCTTCACTAATATCTTACTGATCACTGTGCAAAAGTAATTTGATTCTGATCTTTCCAATCCATCGCTTCTTGTCGTAAACAAGCTGACCCCCTCTCGGTTCAGAGGTCAATGTACTCTTGCGTTAGCTTGCTACTATTGGCGGGAAACTTGTCATGTGAGCACATGATCAGAATAACAATTGTCCGCCATGTTGGAAAAGTCCATTTTCGGTCTGATTATGACATTTTTGGACATGACAAAGCTTCCTTTCCGAAAATTGGATTTATATAGTGTAATATGGGTGGGGTATGTGATTGTTAAGGATTTCTGTCAAGTAAGTATCTCATTTTCTTTGGCATGCTATATTAAATTGAAATCAAACCATTCTTGGAAATCGACTTTCATTTTCTGAAATAGGTCATTACTCGTTATAAATTAATAGAAAATAGGGGGCGCTACAGCGCACAATAATACAGAAACGAGACTGCTGCGAGCGTACCAACATTGAGTAAGTTAACAGAATCAATAACTTTAACAATTTTGCGCTGATTTTCACAATTCAAACACCTACTTGTTTCTTATAATATCCAAAATCCACTGTTAATGTTATTCTAAAAATGTTCTGAGTTTTTGAAAAAGTCCTGACATCCCTTACCTAGTCATGAGGAGTATAACCAGTACCGGGTTTTATTATAATATTTCTCAACGTTTTAATAAGTTTGTCTCATCAATTTAACATCCGAAATTTATCGCAAAAACGTCATTACCCCTAGCTCATGAAAAGCATGCAAAATGGCTGCGATGAGCCGAAAAACAACAACAAGAACATGATATTACAGATTGCATTGATCATGTCATAATAACGAAGTCAATGGTAACATTTTTATAACTTTGGTTGTGTATGTAAAACACATCTATCTATCTATCTCTATCTATCTTTACTGGTTCGCTCATATATGAGCATTACACCAGGGAGTGCGAATTTGGAAATTTTGATAAAATAAAAAACAAAAAACACAAAAAAAACAAAACAACACAAAAAAACACAAAAACTTTTGGCTGAATTTTTGTTTAAATAAGGAGTGCCCTAAACTCCTCTGTGGACTGGGCATTTGCCACAGAAGGAGGCAGACTATTCCAATGTGGAATAGTACGGGGGAAAAAAGAATTCTTCAGGGCATCACTGTATGTCTGGTGTCTGCGGTATTGTGCACTATGTGATGACCTGGTAGTTTTCAAACTATGAGCAGGGGTCATATACTTGTCTTTTTCAATAGACACTGCTCCACAATGAATCTTGTGAAAGAGAAGCAAGGAGGACTGGTCCCTACGGGCCTCAAGAGATGGCCAATCAAGCTCATCGAGCATTTCGCCGACGCTACTGGTGTTTCGCCATCTCCTGCAGGTCCAGCGGGCTGCTGTCCTCTGAACTTTCTCAATCTGATTAATCTGAAGTGTCAAGTGAGGGCTCCAAATGGGTGCTGCATACTCTAGTTTAGGCCGAACCAAAGTTTTGTATGCAACTTCCTTTGTACTCCTAGGTGCAAAAGCCAAATTCCTGCGAAGGAAACCAAGTGTCTTAGTTGCTTTGGAAGAGATTTCAGAGACATGCTGACCCCAATCCATGTTATCTGTAATAGTGATACCAAGGTATTTTGCCGACTGAACATTTTCCAAAGTTTGATTGTGTAGTGAGTAGTCGAAAAGAATTTGTTTGTGATACTGATGCCGAGTCACTCTCATTGAGTGACATTTGGCTACGTTAAATTTCATTTGCCAATCGGCTTCCCACTGTCCTAAGCTGGTGAGGTCTTCTTGCAAGGTCAAACAATCCTGAAGTGAATGTATATTCCTATACAGGACACAATCGTCTGCGAACAGGCGAACAGAAGACCTGATGTTATCCGGCAGATCATTTATGAAGAGGAGGAACAGGACCGGACCTAAGACCGATCCCTGGGGCACGCCGGATAGCACTGGGACTGGATCTGAGGCTTGGCCATCTAAAACAACTTGTTGAGTGCGCCCAGAGAGCCATGAGTTGATCCACTTGTGGGTGGATCCTCTAATCCCATAATATTCCAATTTGTGTAATAGCCTCCTGTGTGGAACCTTGTCAAAGGCCTTAGCAAAATCCATTATGATTAGATCTGTCTGTTTGTGCCCACGATTCACAGCCCCATCCAGGTTGCTGATGATATCGTGCACAAACTGGACCAACTGGGTTTCGCAAGACCTCTGACTTCAGAAACCATGCTGACAGTCAGCAAGTATGCTATCTAAGGCTATGTGTTTGTTGATGTTGCTGACTAAAATATGCTCTAGGGTTTTGCAGCAGATGCATGTGAGCGACACCGGCCTGTAGTTAGCAGCATCATATTTTTCACCCTTTTTAAAGACCGGAGAAACATTTGCTTGTCGCCACTCATCTGGTACCTCGCCCCGAGCTAAAGACTCATTGTAGATGAGTGCCAGTATTGGAGAGACCTCATTGCTACACTCTTTAAGTACTCTGGCATTCAGTCCATCCGGGCCAGAGGCTTTATGAACATTTAGTCCGTCCAACAGTTTGGTGACCCCTTTCGGGTCAACTGTTATGTCCCCCATGGAGGAGAACGGACTAGCCCCTTTCGAGGGCGGGTCAGAGTCGTCTTCACGTGTGAAGGCTGATTGGAATTGCCTATTACAAATGTTGGCTTTTTCCTTAGAATCTGTCTTAAGAATTCCGTTTTCTCTGAGTGATGTGATCCCATACGCGTCTTTTTTAAGTGATTTGACAAATGACCAAAACTTTTTAATCTTTTCAGGCTTGGGAGTGTCGGGATCTGAGCTATCGTTCTCGAACGTAAATATATTGGAAACGTATTTCCAATAGGCATCTCTCAGTACCTTCTGAACATGTGCTCTGAACCGCTTGTAATGAATCTTGACATCAGGGTCCTTTGATTTGCGAGCACGAAGGTAAAGCTTATGTCTCTTTTTTACAAGCCGTTTGATCGTTGCATCGATCCATGGCACAGAGTATTTTGTTTTGGTCATTTTTGATGGGATAAACCTTTCTACAGCCTCTACAAAGCCTGTTTTGAATTTGACCCACATGTCATTAACTGACATGTGACTGTGGTCTTCAGAAAGGTACGCGTCCTTAAATTGGGCCATGTGGTCTTTAAGTCCGACCATGTCTGCACGTTTATAGAGATAGATCTTGCGTGATGCCTGTTTTATTCTTTTAGCATTAATGTCATACTCAACATATACAATGTCGTGATCAGCTTTGCCGATCGGGGGCATCCCCTTGACTCTATTCACAGGGGATGGGGCGTTAGTAAAAAGCAGGTCAAGAGTTTTATCATTGCGCGTTGGTATGTTTACAACTTGAGTTAGACAGTGCTCTCCTATAATATCCAAAAGTTGCTGCTGAGACTGTCTTTTTTGTACCCCATGAGGTACTTGCATGTGACTCCACTCTATGTCGCCGCAATTGAAATCTCCTCCAACCAGAACATGTACATGAAGAAGTCTGAATGGTTGGATTGTCAAGGAAACGAGTTTTTCCCAAAACAAAAGGGGACTCCATCACTGGTCAAGATAGAGCACAAAAACACTGCGACTTTAGATTCAGCCAGATCGAAAAAAAAATCTAAAGTCGCAGTTCTGCAACTAAGTACCATCAGTACTACACAACTTCGGGTTAGACAGCTAAAACCTTTACAAATGGCAGTGACACTGAAAATTTGTAAGCGACTGAATTAACGAGGCCATTTACTGCGAATTTAAATAAAGTCAAAGTTGAAAAAATTTACAGTCTCAGATCTGCAACCCCATGCAAGAGTTACCTACCTTGCATGAGGAATAAACAGCAAGTTTTTCTAACTTTTTTGTCCTCGAATAGCTGCGCACTAAGGCCTTTTTCTGCGCTATTCTTTGTAAATTGTTCGGCCTGCTCATTTCTCCTGTTGATCCCTGTGATGGGGCCTGTTTTATTTGTGAACTTCCATTCTGAACTGACGCGGAAGTCTCCGCATCAGCCATTTTTATCGCTTATATCTTTAAAAAATCTTACTAGTGATATCAATGTCGTGTAAAGCTGCAATTCGGGGACGTCTTGACTTGAAGACTTTTTGTCTTGCATTGAAACTATAGGGTATGTCAAATTTGGATAAGCTTTAAAATATCTCGTGGATGATTTTATAAACTATTAATAAGAAACTAAATAAAGGTGGCTGGTCAACTCGTACCTAAGTCAACTCGTACCTTAGTCAACTCGTACCTAAGTCAACTCGTACCTTAGTTTATTGTTTAGGTGCATGAGCACCTAAACACAATACATAAGGTGAGAATTAGAGCTGTACCATGGAGGAGCATGTGACCAAATGTAACCAATCATGGGACCTCTGTCTAAGATTAAACTGATGTCATTTGTAAATATAGATTTGTCATTTTCTGGTTTCCCAGTCTATCTCGAAATTCTGATTGCATCATGTTCTTCAAAGATTGACCTAGGCCCACCTGGTATGACATTTAGCCACTATTCTGCTGAAGAGAATAATAAGACAGTTGGTCAGTCAGGAATCCAAAGTAAAAAGGGAGCTTATTAAAGCACAGATAACATGAAATTATACAAGTTACACGATGCATGGATTTTGAAGAGGCAAATAGTCAAGTAGATTCTTTATGTGGTGCCTTACCCAGAGATGATTTGCGAATGCATAAATGCATAAAGTCTGACATCTCTAAGGTCACGTACCAGATGAAATGTATGGACCCTTTGCATGCTAGTCTTACTGTTAACCTTTCAGACCCTAATCAGACTAGCAACTGTTCGACATACTTATGGTATTGGATGGTCTAGACTGGCATCAGTCCTGAAAACAAATTGATACACCAGAAAAAATAAGAGTATCTTTTATTTTTAGTTGGAGGTATTAGACTGGCCCCAGTCAAGACAGTGTCATTAATATATACTGACTGACGAAAGAAACGCTATAGGTAAAATTCAAAGCCATGTCACATCAATGTTTATACATTAGGTAATAAATGTAAATTTGGATTATTTTTTACTTTTAAATGCATGTTAATGCTGTACCTCAAAATGTACCGCAGAGGAACAGATAAGCCGCTTTTTGGGGGTATTTAAGCAATTAAATTTGTGAAAAAAGCAATTGTTTTCAAATGAAGGGGTAACAAAAAGGAATTAAATTTTGGAAAAAGCAATGGTTTTATAAATGAAGGGGTAGCGAAAAGCAATTAAATTTTGGAAAAGCAAAAGAAAAAACAAACTGATCTAAATATGAATATATCCCATGTTAGCACACTTAGTGTGGTAGCCAGTTCAAGCCTTTCTTTTGTTGTGATGTTACTAAGTCTCCTTTGAAGTTTGATACATTAAGCAAGTCATTTGTCAGTTACTGGCTAAAGTATTCGCACAAAGTACTTAAAGTCACTCAATCTGTATGTTTCTTCCATTACGAAAACTAAGATTATTATTTAAATTATTAACTAAGATTATTAAGTACTTTAATTACAACTTATAAATAAGCAATTTCAAAAATCTATGTTGGGTAAAAAATATTTTAAGCAATTGATTTTTGGAAAAAAAGCAATTCATAAAAATCGTGTGGGGTAAATACCCAATTGAACTGAAAGCTTATCTGGACCTCTGTACCGTCCGAGAAAATTCAATGGATAAAATCAAAACATGGAAAATTGATGTGTGGTTTATTGAAAACAAAAACATCAATATTTTTAGGGAGCACACAAAATTTTGGTACTTTATTGTTTGGTAAAACCCTATAAAACCTACCCAGCGGCTTAAAGGTCTAGATTTTGGTCAGACATTTTCTACATGTAGTAGCGAAAGTTCATTCGCAAGAGCTCATGCTCGATAATACAATCTGTACAAATAATCTTTTCAAACACCTATTCTGCCTCGGACCCAGTATAATTGGGTCTGAGATTCTGCTGACTCTAAGATTTGTTAAACAAGACCTATTATAATAATAATAAAAGTAAAGGAATGCTGTCATAAAAACAACCTATTTGCCAAACCTAAACTATTGGCGGCTTTTTAAAAGCAGCCAACTTGTTTATCATAAGATATGAAAGAGTTTTATGCCGTTGTCTAAGTACGTTAATCATGACAAAAGCAAAATGATAAGTTTGGTTACGACTTTGACGAGTTCTGCCCTCAAAAGGAGCTTTCAATTACAAATGGATAAATTGTAACACACTTACATATCTAAGTGTTTATTGGGTTGTTAAAACACAACATGAACACATGTATGAAAGTTCCAATGTTTATTTACTCGATCGTATAGTGGTTTTTATTGTCCATAAAATTATACTCATGCAATTGTTAGTTCTCATTCTACATACGGTAATAATATCTGAGTATAAGATCCATTCCAATATTTCTTCAGTAACTTTGATAGTCATACGTCACTTATCATTTGGCATCAAGTCTTAATAAGCAATAGTCCAGAAAATATTTATGATTATTTGACACCAGCATTCCTTTCTGAACACGTCGCAAGGCTATAAAAGCCTGCACAGTAATTTCTAAGGTTCCTGTCTACATTTTGTTCTCTTGTTTACATATGCCAATATTCTAACTGAAATCAATCTTAACAATGCAATCTGACTCTCTCTCGCTAAACAGAAAGACGGATGCTTATATACCAAGACTCAGTTAAATAAGATAACAGGTGCGTAATGTAAAAGTAATTAACATGCTTTGAACCATAAATCAAAAGAAAGCATGAGCGCAATTATAATCTTTCTTCGTGATCGTTAGCAGAGCTGATGACAAGCCAGCCTTTTGTTTAACACATTAAATGATATTAAAAGTAGATCGGTCCGTTATTTCATCTTTCTAATTGTCTATTAAAATTTAGCCGACAATATGATAAAAGTGTTTAAGTGATAATACACAGTCGATGACTCTTTGAATTTAGAAATCAAAGGAGCTGAAATGTAATATGCAGAGGCTCTGCCAAGTTTATGATAACAAGCTAGTGCGATACTCATTATCCAAGAAAGGAAAACACTTGTATAAATATAATCAAATCACATTAACATCTAATCCATACCGTACACCTGTTGTTACAGTCATCAAGAAGTAACGGTACATCACCTGTATAACTAATTATACGGGCTAATGCGAGTTTGATGGTCTTCGCAGAATTAAGTATAACGTTTGAACTAGGTATTTCAAAGAGTCTTGAAATTAATTACTATTGCAGATGTGTTCAGAGAAAG
This sequence comes from Loripinus fragilis, assembly GCA_964019695.1. NCBI lineage: Eukaryota > Metazoa > Mollusca > Bivalvia > Lucinida > Lucinidae > Loripinus > Loripinus fragilis. The sequence continues at coordinate 38,488,262 of OZ026520.1, read as the reverse complement.
TATTTTAGAGAACAAGAATTCTCACAAAAAGGGTAGATACAAAACAATCAATTCTACACGATTGTTTTACATTTCCTCCCAATCTTTAGAATTCTTGTTATATTTCCTTATACAATAAATTTTAATGATCATTCAAAATCAATGTATGCAAGCCTTATTCTAATCATACAGTGAGAAATGGTTAGCACTCATTTGATCATTTCTACAGCATAAGTGTATGCTCTGAGCTTAAGTTTCACACAGTTTTATTCAGAACCCAACAGTGCTGAGTAGTAATTCCGTAGTTGTAAACGTGAAATGCACTGGGTACAATTACTTCTTCATTGCAGTTTTACAGACTCAATGTATAAATTTTAAGGTACACAGACACATGTAATAAAAGCATCATTTTAGCTATATGTAGTATGTTAAATTTTTCCCCCATCATGCACAATCATTTTGAAATATAAACAGCGTAAATTTAATATACTTGTAAAACTTTCCTAATTATTGTTATCATCAAATTTCTGTTACCTTTAAAATGTGTTTTTCTCAATATAACAATTCAAAACCGAATACATGTTATAGACATGCATCATATTAATTTTCATAAAATAGTAAACTTTTTGAATTACAATTACATCATATAGGTTAGATTTCTTGGTGATATCACATTAGTCCTATCCCACACAGTATTTCCAAAAAAAAAGTATTATGAAATAAAAATCCAGGCACTTGGTGTTATCAGTTTGTCTATATTGACACTTGTCCTTTGATAATTTTGCTAATTGTCAATATTGTCTGCTGTACAGTTGTTGATGTTCAATAAGCTTCGGGGAATTTCGGACTTCAATCACACATATTATCTACCATTAATGGTGGTAACTGGAAGTTCTGTATATTTACATAAGGTGTTTATGCACCCAGTTTCAATTGCTCTTTAAAACAACCACGTAAAGCACTGTTCCATTGTAGCAACTGGTGTTTTTGCGTGGATACTTTCATTTTGATACTCGTATATCTACGTTCACAACATATACCCTCTACTGATTACACAAGGCTAAATATACAGTTTCTCTCATTCAAAATGATGTGTCTGCTTCTATCTCCCTTCTTGACCATTGAAAGTTTACATTCATACCAGCGTTCAGTTCCCCAGTTCTTTGCTCAACATATGACCAATACCCATTTGTATGGCTATGTGTCCACTGCATTTCATGTACATCTCGATTACATAGCACAATGATCATAATTTGACAACAATATTAATTCATTGAATTGCATGATGTATTATTAAAACGTACATGACTGGGCTTAATGTTATAACTTAATCTTGCTTCAACAACCATTCGTCAGATATAAAAAAAAAAATTCTAAGAAATGAAGTGCCAAATCACTAAGGCAACTCATTACTCCAAAAGCAAAAACATTTTGGCGCAAATTACATGTATATACACTTATACTCCGATGCCAATGGAGCCAATTCATTACTCTTTGTACTCAGGTACTTGGCAGCCAAAGTGCTGAAATACATTGTTTCAAAAGCTAAAAGTTAAAGCTCCGGCTTAAATGCCTACACGATGTTCCAAGCCTAAATCATATGATGCAATCCAGCATCCGTAACTGCAGAATGTTTACTGCTATAAGTTACACAGCACAAATTCTATATAGTCGTATACTCCACGGCCATTAGAGCAAATTCATTTACTCCCTATACTTGGGTACTTGGCAGCCAAAGTTCTGAAATACGTTGTTTCAAAAGCTAAAAGTTAAAGCTTCGGCATAGATGCCTACACAATGCTCCAAGCCCAAAACAATGATGCAGTCCAGCATCCGTAACTGCAGAATGTCTACTGCTATTAGTTACACAGTGAGAACTTTAGGGATCACTAAATCTATGCGCCATCTACATGCTTATACTTTACAAAATATGCAAAACTCATGCAAAGCATGAAAAAAAAAAAACACAAAAAAGGCATGCCTATTTACAAATATGATTAAACTGAATTACATTTTCTTTGATTTTATCGTTTGTTTTATTCTACATTTGAGACCTCTTACTTGCGAAACAAAGTTCACAAGAGGAGAAGTGTACACTTCGTCAATCAACATTTTCTAGGCTTTTCTTGAGATTCTAGATTACAAAATGCATTCTCATCTTTCTTCGTCACTGGACATCTAGTCTGAGATAAAAAATTTCTGTTATGCGGGTTGACAAAAAAAATATTTTGTCAGCAATATCATTCATTTTCTGTTTCCTAAATGTGCTTCAAAAGTTCCACAAGAGGAATGCCATCTACATCTTCAGACTCGGTTTGTTCCATGGGATAGCACTTGACTATCGTTTAGTGGGACAATTGATCATCCATAAAATCTGATTTACTTTTTGCTGATAGAACAACAGATGCTGGTTTAAGCATGCTTTTATAGAAATATTACGAATTTATGCAGATCCTGTTCCGACCCAAATGTCTCGACGGTCTAGCTAACAATTATCAAGACGTCACCTATATTTACTTTAAATCTTTGAAACAAATAGAGTTATCTAAGCCATTTAGACAAAATAATATTTTATTCTCTGAAGTAACTTGAAATATATTTCGCTTTATTTTTTCTATTTTTACCAAAGCTTAAGAATATACCTAAAACACATTGTATCAATTTTTAATATCTAAATTTGAGTTCAGTACCCAACACCTAACTGTCGTGCTGAACAGCGAAACAAACAACTGATTGACTCAGTGTGGCACTGACAATTAATTTTACAACACAGTTAAGTGTTCCTAAAATACCTATTATTGTTGTCAAACCATGGTTATTCTGCCGGTAATGAAATGTGGTATATGAAACCAGTAGAACACTCACCTGAATAGTTAAATAGCCATCGTTTGTCGGTGACACATCCCTGATTATCTGTCCAAAAGTAGACATGTCATCCATTAGATATTCAAATCTATAACACAGTTCAAATATTCCTCTTTGCTTGAGAATGTTTTAGTAAAGATGATATCTTCAGAAGAGAATGTTGTTTTGTTTTCCAACCCGTTCAATGATCATCCTGGTCACGGCACCAAAAACGCAGGATATGTAACACACTTACATATCTAAGTGTTTATTGGGTTGTTAAAACACAACATGAACACATGTATGAAAGTTCCAATGTTTATTTACTCGATCGTATAGTGGTTTTTATTGTCCATAAAATTATACTCATGCAATTGTTAGTTCTCATTCTACATACGGTAATAATATCTGAGTATAAGATCCATTCCAATATTTCTTCAGTAACTTTGATAGTCATACGTCACTTATCATTTGGCATCAAGTCTTAATAAGCAATAGTCCAGAAAATATTTATGATTATTTGACACCAGCATTCCTTTCTGAACACGTCGCAAGGCTATAAAAGCCTGCACAGTAATTTCTAAGGTTCCTGTCTACATTTTGTTCTCTTGTTTACATATGCCAATATTCTAACTGAAATCAATCTTAACAATGCAATCTGACTCTCTCTCGCTAAACAGAAAGACGGATGCTTATATACCAAGACTCAGTTAAATAAGATAACAGGTGCGTAATGTAAAAGTAATTAACATGCTTTGAACCATAAATCAAAAGAAAGCATGAGCGCAATTATAATCTTTCTTCGTGATCGTTAGCAGAGCTGATGACAAGCCAGCCTTTTGTTTAACACATTAAATGATATTAAAAGTAGATCGGTCCGTTATTTCATCTTTCTAATTGTCTATTAAAATTTAGCCGACAATATGATAAAAGTGTTTAAGTGATAATACACAGTCGATGACTCTTTGAATTTAGAAATCAAAGGAGCTGAAATGTAATATGCAGAGGCTCTGCCAAGTTTATGATAACAAGCTAGTGCGATACTCATTATCCAAGAAAGGAAAACACTTGTATAAATATAATCAAATCACATTAACATCTAATCCATACCGTACACCTGTTGTTACAGTCATCAAGAAGTAACGGTACATCACCTGTATAACTAATTATACGGGCTAATGCGAGTTTGATGGTCTTCGCAGAATTAAGTATAACGTTTGAACTAGGTATTTCAAAGAGTCTTGAAATTAATTACTATTGCAGATGTGTTCAGAGAAAGTATTTTAGAGAACAAGAATTCTCACAAAAAGGGTAGATACAAAACAATCAATTCTACACGATTGTTTTACAAAATACAGTAAACTGCCCATGTGATGCTCGCTCTAACAAATTACAGTAGATGAAGAAAAAGCTCTAGGCTCTACATTGTAAAAGAAAAAAATGTAACTTAACACACATTTTGTGGCAGTCGGACTGCCACTGGTCTTGACATATTTAACGTATGAGCTTTTTTGTTATGACAGGGATAACTGTTAAACAACAATCACTGGTTAAATGTTAGCCTCTGCTAGCTTCGTCTTATATTATTTGGTATCCTGGGTCAGGTGTGGTACTTGATTGTATCGGTTCCTGATCTTTGCAACCTTACTTACTTTTAGGATGAAAGTGTAGCTAAATGAACATCAAAAATCGGTGGCAACTACGCAGTCAATTCTTTTAGTGTTAAGGATAGCACATTGCAAACTTATCATCGCAAATAGCCATGGTCCTATCGAAAATCATAAAATCTGGTTTTGCTGCATGCAAACAATACAGGTACAGACTCGATGAGATAGACGGATCAGAGCATCCAAGTTGTCTGATCAGCACATTTGTTATTCTATCTCAAAACTTTTAAAGCTGAACTTACTATGCGCATTATTCAAATTGAAACCTAGTCTTTGTAACTGAGCATGCTGGATGTGTCCTTATATAGGGTACTTAACCCCTGAAGATATGTTTTCTCGTGGCGCGGGTTTTGTGTACATAAAGCTGCTTTACAGCCACGTGTTGGTAATTGGTAGGGTGTGAAAAACAGTATTTGGTACCTAATCAATAATGAATATGTGATTGAATTAAACTAAGCTGTAATAAGAAATTAACATTGCCTGACAGTGTAAAACTTGAATAATTAAAAACAACAGCACAATCTTATCAAAGAAAATTCGGAATTGCAATGCAATAGACTGAAATCTTTCTGGTTTATAATTGATTAAACATTTTAAAAATAAACCCATCTCACGTCAGATGGTTTGGTTCTTTAATTTAGAAAGTCCAGGTGAGTCTCTCATCATGCAGTATCACCTGAGCCTTCGCTACTTGCAACTTAAATGACTCCAAATTTGCATTTTGTTTTGTAGTCTGCTGACTCATTTTGAAATGAGTAGTTCAAAATACTTTCTAACATTTTAGTGCTAGTTGAAAGAAAAACACCGCGTGCTATCATAACAGACCTATGTCCGAAATTCAAAACTTTGTGTATACGAGCAGCGAAGACCCTGCGGAGCCGTCATTATATAAAGGTCTAGGATATTAGAACAGGCAGATCTGAAGCTCCCCTAATCGCAGCCTCACAGGTCGTAATTTATAGCGTTTTTTAATATTTGAACAGGCTGGCCCGAATATCTCCTTACTGCAGATAGCAAAACTTTGTTGATTTGGTCGTTAAAGCAGGCTATTTCGAACAGCGACCCATAGGGAAAGGGCAAGGGAACTTGCCGCAGCTGGCCTGAACCTCGTCCGATCGCAAATACTAAATTGTGATGATTATGTATGATTGAACAAGCCCCCAGAACGCCGCCCAATAGGCATAAGAGTTGGGATCTTTGAACAGGCTGGCCCGAACCTAACCTCAGCACAGATAGTAAATTGTGATGTTTTAGTGTTTGCACCCTTACTTACTTTGTTAGGACCTAGACTTACCAACTCTCCGTCTATCATGCTCTACCCTGCCCCGTTTTGACTCAGGTACGAGTTGACTTGGGGTAGGTACGAGTTGACCAAAGCCCAGGTACGACTTGACCAAAAAAGGGTACGAGTTGACTTAGGTACAAGTTGACTAGAAACCTTAATTAAAAACCTCTTGGTTGTGTTTTTACTAAATCATGTAAATGAGACCCCAGGCTGAAACCCATGCAGACCCGAAGAATAGGTAATGTTGTTATTTCATTGTTACACCATGCTTTTCAAAATGCATCCAGAATGTTGTTATTGCCTCCGTCCGTCCATTTTGTCCTGGAGTTATATTATCTCTTTCTCAACCGCTAAAGCAAATTCAAATATTATTCGGTGACTTGCTTACACAAGTGGAGCATGCATAGGTCACCGATTTTACCTAGCTAATCCTAGGTGCCCTTAGGAGGAGTCAAACGTTCTGGAATGTGTGTGGATTTGCAATGGCCCTCCATCGACTTCGCGATTCTAGTTTGTTGTTGCTTCCAATGTGTGTATGGGTTACATGTTTAGCTCTGGTTTCTTTATATAGTTGTATGTGTCCTTTATAGATCGGCAGTCATCTCGCTGAGGAAAAGTGAACTGATCCCTTGACTTGATTGTATTCTTGCTTTCACGTGTGTGTCTGTTCTTGTTTGTGTGTGTCCCAATGTCTCTTTCTCATGGTGGCATCGGTTGATCTGTGACTGTGGCATTTCCTGGTCATACCCATTTTTATTGTTCATTTTTTTTGAAAGAGCAAATGTTCACAATGATAAACAAAATACAGTTACAGTAAGAATAATCCTTTTTTTAATGAATTGAAGGAAAAAAATAATGAATGAATAACCAGATCTCATTGCCACATTTCTTACTTTTAATGAATAATTGGTCTTATTTTAATGAATAACCCAAAATTTTAATGAAATGAATAATGGGCTTTTTTACTGAATAGTGAATACCAGACCTCCCCATCCAGACCCTCATGCATTATAAACAAGGAAATAAGTTGAAATAAATATGTTGATATCATTTCTTTTTCTTTATAGGGCTGTTACACTGGAACCTGGCCAACTACATGTAAAATATCATTTAAAAAGAATATAGGCATGCCCGGTTATATATAATATAGGGACAATGTGCATGGTCCTACTATATACAGATGCTATTTTCAGTTGGCCAGGTTCAAGTGGGCTGTTATGTGGGTCCCATCTGGGCAAAGTAAGAAAGAGGGCAAAGATCAGGAATCGATACAATCAAGCATCACACCTGACGCGCATATGGGTTAATACATATGGGTGGGACCCATGCGGAACCAGGCTGCACTCCCCATATGCGACCCATATAGGCATGCGCGCTGGGCTGTTGCCGACCTACACTTTCAGCAGCACGAGTATCGAACGAATGGCTCTTATTAGACGACCGCTTAAGTGCTAAAGTAAAAGAAAAAAAACACGTGTTTTTAGTAAACAACATGGCAGCTGATACGCAAGAAATACATAGACCGGGGGCTTTCAAGCAACAAAATAAGCCTCATAAGCATGGGAAACATAAAAGTAAAGGCCAGTTAGAACGCGGAGTTAAAGGTATACTGGGGTCAAGCCTTTTGATCATAGATATTCACAGTAAACTGGTCTCCAAAGAAATAATGTGCTGACATTATTTTAGACAAAATAAAATACCCCACCCCCATACACATACAATAACAACAAACAAGCAAGATGACCCCCATTAAAACACATGAGAGAAATATAAACATAGCAACCAACACCAAGAGTCATAAGTGACAAAGAGTCCGTGGATCGAGGATAAGACATCAATTATAAAAGAAAAATTCTCGCAGTTTTTCATTCTTTCACAGTAGATTCACCCTTAAAATGCACCAACTCAGTTTCTGCAAGGTTAATGTTTCTTTTGAAAATTTGACTATCACGGTTTTTATCTCTGCAAACAGTGCATACTCCCGATGAAATGCATCCTTATGCGGCATTTCATCTGGATCTTCACCGGCAGTGTTTGTCAAAGTGCCTGTTTACCAATATCCAGAATGAACAAGCACCAAAGCAGAGGTTTTCATAGGGAATTATGGTGGAATTTTTGGTGGGAAAAAAGGGGCATCTTAATTATCTGAAGGTTTAAAGTTTCTTCACTTTCTTATAGGACGAGTAGATGTGAAGACACTCTCAAAGAAGAATAAGCTATGGAAGAAAAAGAATGACAGAAGATATTTGGTATGCTAAGTTGCTAACCCTAAACCTTTAAAGTGCATGCAAAATTTTGTCTAAAAATGTTCCATGCCTCTAGTTAAGAGTGCTTATAAATAAAAAATTCATTTTCTTATTTCTCAATGAGACGGTTCTTTTGAGCACCCAAAACAAATGTTAAAAGTGATGGATAATAAAATGTTCACAAATGTATGTGTAAAAATGTTGGTTATCTAGATTTATGTGTTGTCTGCTAAAGTCGTCTGCTGCATACATTTGCTAACATTATGAACTTTGAACATTATGAACTTGCATAAGTTAAGTTGAGTGTGGACCCTACAAGAGCAGTCTGATCAGCCGACAAAACAGACAACATTTGTTGTGATTGGCGCTTTAAAAGCTAAGGCCAAGAAAAAAATATGTGTGGTTCAGGTTACTTGACCAATCCTAAATTTTAACCCCATACCCTAAACAAAATTTTGTTCTGCTATTCTCTTCCAACTTCAGAATTTGGAGGAAAAATACAAATCAAATGACCATCTGAAACAGAAATCATCTAAATTTCAATGCATTCAGTCTTTGGTATTGAAAGTAAAAGGATTAAAACAAGGTCTTCAAAAATAGACCATTTTTTATCAGTTTTGTCTTATTTAATACATTTCCAACCAGGTCTGAATATTCCAAGAAAAAAAGTAAAAAAAAAAAATAAAAATAGTATCCAATCTACCTACCCTATAATTTTTTCCAGGGTATAACCTGAACCACACATATTTTTTTTAGATCAGGACTTTTTAGATCAGAATGTCGGGCTTGATCTGGATCCCTATTGTTTGACACTGATGGTATTTCTGAATTTTTTTTCCCGAAAAAGTTAATTTTGAAAAACATCAGACAAAAAAGCATGCAAAATTACCCAGCATGCAAATGGTTAAATGATGATTTTATGCATATTAATTATTATATTTTTGCTCCCGCCATTTTTAAGGGGGGATAGCATCACCCTTGTCGTTACATACATACAAAAAATGGTTTGCAGGCGATATCTTTTGGATACAGTGGTGTATTGGATTCATTTTTCATACACACTTTTTTTTCAAACAAAAATTATATAATCATAAAATACAGGTCAAGTTTGATTAAGGCTAAAATCCACTAATTATTGTCAGAGTTATGGCCCTTGATCTCTGTAAGAAAAATGGTTTCCATGTGATATCGTTTGAATACATTGCTTAATTGGATTCATGTTATAATCATAAAACACAGGTCAAGTTTGATTAAGGATAAAATCCACCAATTATAATCAGAGCTATGGCCCTTGACCTTAGTCAGAATTTTGTTTCTGCTCAATATCTTAAGAATGACTGGATGGAATTTACCAAGATTTTGCATACACTTTGATATTGACAAGATCTAGGTTGAGATTTTTTCGGTCAATTTGTGCAAATTTATAAAAGAGTTATGGGCCTTGAATGGTCATTTCAGAATTTCATATCGGCTCAATACCTTTAGACTGAATAAAGGAAATTTGATAAAATTTTGCATATGGATAGATATTGACAAGCTCTGGGTTGATATACAGGTAGTTATGCATCAATTGGTGCAAGTTTATAACAGAGCTATGGCCTTTAAATCATGTCATAGTTTTGTTTCTGCTCCTTATTAAAAGAATGAATGGATGTAAGTTACTTGACAAACTAATAACTTTCGGCATATTGACATGTTACAATACCAGCCTAGATTTTGTCAATATTAGTGAATCAGTCATATCTGAGAGACTTTTTTCTCATACAATGGCCCTGAGCCGGGGTATCTGTGTCACACTGACACATTTCTAGTTATTATATGCAGTAAGTATCAAAATCTGATGAACTGGCTCCAATGGTAATCTCAATTGGTAACCCTTTTATCTTGTTCAGAGACATTTAATATTAGGCTTCATAAAAACAAAAAATAATGCATGTTATAATGAAGTGTGTTATAAAGGGACTGCACTGAAGTCGTATTTTTATACCCTGCAGATCTTTTAGACTGAACTCTTTTGCCCCTGTAGCATAACTCAAAAGCCTTGCAAACAGTATGGATCCTGAATACCATGATTTACTAATTGTAGGCAACTCAACACAGAAAACAGAAGAGAGAAGAGGTGATGGCAAAGAAACGTAGCAGAGGATCACCAGGGACTCCACCTCATTGCGTGGTAAGAATGATTTTTTGTCACATTTATCTGCGGTGATGGAGCTGACTTATACGTTCATGAGTATACTTCAGTAAAAATTTTAAGCTCAAACAAAGAATAACATTGAATTATTTTTCATATGAAATTTGCATTTATTATGTATCTGCTTTGCATGTACCTACTAGCTAGTCAGTTACCTGGAGGAGGTACACCAGGGTTCGCACAGGCTTGAAAAGTACTTGAATATACAAGACTGTCTTGAAAAGTCCTTTAAAAAATTTGCCTTGAAAAGTACTTGAAAAACACTCAAAGGCCTTGAAAAGTCCTTGAATTTTACCATTTGCAAGGTGATTCAACACTGATTTCAGGGCCTTTTCTCCCTATCACGAGGGGCTGAATATAGGCTTCATTCCCAATCCAAAATATCCTCCTTTTTTCCCAATTTCCCAAAAAAAAATTCCCAATCTGAAGCTCAAAAAAAGAATATTACCAGGGAGCGAATTCAATTGAAAAATAGCCGCATAATTGCTCTCTGAGCAGAACTGTAACTTTGACATTTGTGATAGTAATAAGATATAATACATGGATTTAACTCTTCATATACACATGAATAAAATCATCATGATCATGCACATGCTTAAGTGTTGTTTTTTTTACTGTTTAACAGTTTACACTTCTAAAAAAAATCCCGAAATAACCTAAAATGTCGCATATTTTTTCCCAATTCAAGCCAGGGGCCTTTTCCCAAAATAGCTGGAAAAGGCCCTGGATTTTGGTGGCCGAAATCAGTATAAAACTTTGGTGCCTTTATTTGGTGCAGCATATGCTGCACCAAATTAAGGCCCCACAATTTTACACTGATTTTCTAAAACTAATATCTTTAGTAATGGACTTTAGCATTTCAGAAGTAGTATTTTAATGTGTAAATCAGTAATTTTCATCAGTCCTTGAAAACGGTAGGAAAGTCTTTAAGAAGTCCTTGAATTTTACACTAACTTGCCTGTATGAACCCTGTCCACTGATGTGGACAATTCCCCAAAACCTGATGATGATGTTATGTGAGAAATAAAAGGACATTAGCGGAGTGCAGTGGCTCAGATGGTAGAGCGTTAGACTGGGGATTGAAGGGACCCTAGTTTGAGTGAGTCTCACTGCCGGTGATGTCAATGTATTGTGTCCTTGGGCAAGATACTTTATCTGCTGCTAAGTACTGGTTCCACCCAGGAAGGCTCGTCCAGACATGACTGAAAAACTGTTCACTGTGAAGTAAAGAATCAAAACAAACAAACAAACATTAGTAATTTTCTGCAAGTTCTAGAGTGTTAGACTGGGAATCGAAGGGACCCTAGTTTGAGTCTCACTGCTGGTGAAGTCACTGTATTGTCCTTGAATAAGATACTTTATCCCCTGCTTAGAACTGGTTCAACCCAGGAAGATCCGTGGCGACATGACTGAAAAATTGTTCACTGGGACATAAAGAATCAAAACAAACAAATATCAATTAGTGATTTTCTTGCAAGTGAGCTTTTGTCTTCAGTATTGAAAAGAAAAAGCTACTCAGAGTGATTCATTAACCCTTTGTATACTGAAAACCGCTAAATAGGTACTTTTACATACAGTGAAGACCCAGATGAAATGCCACAAAATGTGGCATTTCATCAGGGTCTACACCAGTGCTTCCGTTAGTGGACAATTTGGGCGTTTTCACGTCGAGAAAACACAGCAGGACGTCCAAAAATGACATTGCAGACGTCACCGGACTTCCCCAGATTCCCGAGGACGCCCGCTGGCAAAACAAGCGACGTATCATCTGCCTGTGATAATTTCCAACACAGATAATGAGCGTGAGTTGACCAATGAGCGAAGGTGGGCGGTGCTTATTTTGGCGAAAGTGGGCGGCTCTTGAAATTACTGAGTCCAATGACAGCGTTTCTTCACTCTACCGATATATTTTATTGACCGCGGGAACATCTGAAGGATGGCCACATCTTTATCGGCTATCTGTTTACTCGCAGTAATTAGGTAGGACGCTTGTTCTGCCGTCACGTTGAAAAACATTAACGTTTCTGTTCATGTAATACTCATTCTGCCATTCGAGGGAGAGATAGATTCCATATTGATTTTATTAGTAATTCGCTGGAATTTTTTCCTTGAAAAATTCTTTACAAAAAGTACCTCGTTACTGGTGATTGCAAACACTCGAAATTGTTTAGCTGTGTGATGTGAACGAACCCAGATCATGCGCAGACTCGTAGGTTAGCGACCTGATCCTCCCTTCACTTGTAATTAACCTGTGTGTAACAAGTTTACGTTCGCGAGACATAACTGCCGTCGATCACATACGCCAAGCGTGTCCACAGGAAAGTAAAAAAATAAACACTTGTGTTTTGTGCTTTCAGCAAATTAATATTCAGACATGCGGTAAAATTATAAATGCATTATTATAAATGCATGAATATTGTTCCTTTAAGATCATGTCCGTCGTTATTCTACAGATAGAAATTTATCAGGTAACAGTGTAGTAGTTACTGTGTAGACCCTGATCAGATACTTCATTATGCGCCATCTAATCCATGCGCGGATCCAGGAATTTCTTTCAGGGGGGGGGGTGTCCAGGCCCGACTGGACAACATTTTTTTTTATTCATTTCTCAACTTATTTTGCAGTTTACAGAGGGCAGGGTTCATCCTGGCCCAAAATGATGATGGGCCCTTAAAATGGGCCAATGGCCCATATCCCATCCAAATACATGCAAATTTCCAAATTTTGATGGGCCATTTGAAATTTTTATGGGCCCTTTGCAAAATTTGATTGGCCCAAGAATCCATAATATCCACATTAGAGCATATTTGACATGAGATTTGAATAGCTTGTATATGGAGCCCAACCAAAAATAATGTCCATTTTAGCAAAACATTAATAGTTTTCTCACAAAATGGATCGGGCCCATCCTAGGATGAACCCTGCAGAGGGGGTCCAATGGTTTTATTACAGAGAAAACTATACTTTTCAAAGGATCCAGAGCGGGTCCAACATTTTCAAGGGGGTTCAACTTTTTCCAGGGGGATCCAAATGTTAATTTCTATAGAAGCCCATATAACTTGTGATTTTCCAGGGGGGGGGTCCAGACCACATATCTCCCCTCTGGATCCGCACATGTACATATTTCATTAATATTTGGGCGCAAACTGTGTGCGGGCTGCTGGACTTCCAATTTTTAGCCCAGGACTTCCAAATTGAAGAGGGTGGAAGTCAGGACTTCCTGATTCAAAATGTTAGTGGAAGCACTGGTCTACACTGTTATGGTATAAAGATTGTCAGACAAAAAATAGGATAATTTTTTAAATTATAACCTGACACCCCTAGATATGTACCATCCCAAGTTTATTGTATCAAACAAGAAGGAAGAATCAATTAGTATACAAAGGGTTAAAATAACCATGTTTATTGATCAGGTTTTTCATGTAAATACCTTAAAAGTAAATTAATGAACAATTCGGCCTGGAATTATATAAACAAAATAATGAGATTTCGTATTTTTATATATTTTTGGTTTCCAAAGGATGCACATATATTTTCTTTGGAAGGGTTTTGGGAGTCCAGAACTCGATATTGTGAGTCAGGGAAAATCACGTAACTTGATACTTAAGCATGGGTGTTTTTCAGTTGGCAGTGCCACTACACAGTAGTTTAGATGTGAAATCAGCTGTTAAATTGATCCTGGAGAGTGATGATACAGCCACCACAGTAGAGAATGAGCTAGGAATACATCATATTAGGTAACACTACAATGTTCCAAAATCATTTTCACTATCAGAGACTATTGCATACAATACATTAACTCTTTCTTGCCAGTGGAGACTTTGTTGTTTGCTGATAACCTTTGCAAACAGTTTGGACCCAGATCAGGACTGACAAAATGTCAGTCCTGATCTGGATCCAAACCATTTGACACTCTGATAGTGTTCCTGATAGATTTTTTTTAAAATGTTGATTTTGAAAAAAGTTAGCAGATGACAAGAAAGCAAGAAAAATTACCCAGCATACGAAGAGTTAAATCTGTGAACCCCGCAAAAACAACAACAAATCTACAAGTTAGATATGCCATCTCTCCTTCATGCAAGGCCAAATAAAAAATCCCTGTCAGTGTTTAGGGTAATCCGACCGTACCTAAATTTACTGGTGAAACCTAGAATTTTTTCTGGTTTTCTTGAATTTTTTTTTTATTTTATGCATTTTGAAAGGTGAAATGCTTTTCAAAATGCATAAAATGATATTTTTTTATGTATTTTGAAAGGCAAAATGCCTTTCAAAATGCATTAAATAATATTTTTTCCAGAAAAAATATGTCTGTGCCTGCCCTACCTAAAATGTTCAGACCCGTTACCCAAAACACACTTATTTTTTATTTGGCCTTATTGCTGAATTTAGGATTTTGAGTCTGACTTTCTCTATTTACATGATTTATGCTATATTTGCAGCATACCAAGATTCAAACAGCGGGCTGAATTTGTGTGTCACTCTGGTAACTTGTATGATCTACTTGATGCTGTTAAAGTGGCTGACTCTCTACTGCTACTACTATCAATAGATGAAGGTCTAGATGACTATGGAGAACATTGTTTGTCATGTCTGTTGGGACAGGGTCTGCCTTCTGTCACACTAGCATTACAGGTTTGTATTTGACCCACATCAGGAAAAAGACATATAAAATTTGCAGCAGATGACATTTAAAATTTTGTCGCTGCTTCCCTAAACCAAATAAGGCTTGATTTTTTTTTTTAAAAAAATTGTCGTCTGCTGCAGTTGTGACTGGTGCTTTAAGGTGAATAAAATGTAAAAAATGAATAAAAGTGTATTTTACCTGCATCCCTTTAGCGACAGCAGGTCTAGTAATCGGTCAACTCTGTCCGTCTGTTGGTCCATCCGCAACACTTTTGGGGTGCCTAGTTTGTGTAATCTGTAACTCCTAAATTTTTCATTCCTTTTTGTTCGGGTGTTGAACTTAGACATTTTACTGCCCAAAAATGCTTAGATGGTGTCTGGTTTGTGTAATCTGTAACTCCAACAGTTTTCATTTCTTTATTTTCAATCTTTGCATAATGATTGTTCACACATTGAATATGTGAACAAACCGTTTTGTGCACATTTGATAATATTTTCTCATTTTTGACGGGTGTTGAACTTTGATGCATTTTCCATCCGAAATGCGTAGTGGGTGTCTGGTTTGTGTAATCTGTAACACCAACAATTTTCATTCCTTAATATTTAGAATTTGCACAATGATTGTTCATAGTACATTGAACATGTGTATTTCCTATTTTGTGCACATTAATAAAATATTTTCTTATTTTTTAGGGCTGTTGGACTCAGACATTTTATCCATCCGAAATGCTTAGGGGGTGTCTGGTTTGTGTAATCTGAAACACCAGCAGTTTTCATTCCTTCATATTCAAACTTTGTACATTATGATTGTTCACACATTGAACATGTGCACCCTATATTTTGTGCACATTGGTAAATTTTTTGGGACTGTTTAACTAGGGGTCTCTATGAGGAAAGGGGTTAAATACCTACAACATATCACAGTTCTTGAAGGTACACACAACATACCAATGGATGGCTCTTTTGAGCACCCAAAACATATGCTGAAAATTATGGGTAAGAAAATATTTACAATTTTACGCTGAAAACTTTTGTTTATCTAAACCCATGGGTAACTCAAACATGATGCCATGATTCCTATGTTCTCTAATACCCCGGCATCCAATTTAGGTTACCTTGCACCCCCCCCCCCCCCCCCCCCCCCCCAGGACAATTTTTCATGGGTGCCAAATTGTTCATTGGGACCCCCTGGATGGGAAACGAAGGTGTCCTCAAAAAAATTTTGGTTTGGGCTATGTGAAATTGCATGGTTTCTATGCCAACCCATAGCGAATTTGAGAAGGGGGGTCTGCCTATAAAATTACTCATATCTCAGCTGTTACTTATCCTAGACTACTAAACTTAATATCAAATTAAAGCTTAGACATATGCCTATTATCCCCTTGTTGCATATGGAAATTATCTAATTTGCATATTCATAAATATTTATGAAAACATTAAAAATGTGTTTCACGAATGGGGGTATACGTACAAGATCAATAATATCTCAGCTCCTTTTAGTCATAGAGTACTAAAATTTGTACTAAAATAAAGCTAAGACATAGGCCTTTCATTCCATGGTCAAATATGCAACGTACCTTATTTGCATAATTTGCATATTCATGAATATTAATAAAAACGCTAAAAAATAAGGGAAAATCATTACAAATATAAATAGGCTGATTTCATCCTAATATTGTCATTGTTGCATGTTTTAATATAATCAATGTTACAATTTGACAGGTCCAATCATCCAGTGGTCCTATATGAATATTATCTCATTTGAATATTCATGAAAATGCATGAAAACTTAAAAAAATGAGGGAAAATCACGTAAAAACTATAAGCCTAGGGGAGGGGCTAAGGTACGATCTATCCTGCACTCCTAGGGCCTTTTAAATTAATGCCAAATTGTTAAGTGGGACCCTCAGAAAGTGAAATGAAGTTCTCCTCTCAAGAAATTAGGTATTGGCTACGTGAAAATGCATGGTTTCCATGGCAACCGCTTATATGATTCTCGAGATTGGGGGGTAGGCCTACAAATTCAATCATATCTAGGGTTCTACTTATCCTAGAGCACTAAAATTAGTGTCAAATTAAAGCTAAGACACATGTCTTTCTTCTTGTGGTCAGATTTGTAAATCATCTAATTTGCATATTTATGAATATTAATGAAAACCTACAAAAATGAAGTTAAATCATAAAAAAACAACATAAATGAACATATTTCAGCACAAAAACATCATCAAACCACCACTGTTGCCAGTTTTATACCCTCAGTGATTCAATTTGATAAGTTCTTTCATCCAGTGGTCCTATATGAAAATTATCTCATTTGCATATTCATGAATATTAATAAAAGTTTTGTAATTAAAGAAAAAATCTTAGAAAAATTAAGGGATGTACATATAAAATGACAAATATTTCACCTACCATGTGTTCCAGTGTATCAAACATAGTGCCAATTTAATGCTTAGACATTGTACTTTTACCATAAGGTATAATATGAAAAATATTTATTGTCCTGGGGGGGTGCAAGGTAACCTAAATTGGATGCCGGGGTATAAACATAGTAGAATAATGGGACTTTTGTGTTAAAAGGTGTCTATGAGGTAAAGGTTTAAATACCTACAACATATCACAGTTCTTGAAGGTACACACAACATACCAATGGATTTGAAAAAAAATAGAAACAACAACTTCATCAACCATTTTTTCAACTGATACTACAGATAATTCAGGCCTTTAGTTAAGAGTGCGTAACAGAAAAATAATTTTCTTATTTCTTAACAAAACCATATGTTGTAGGTACTCAAAAGAACCGTCTCGATGAGATGGTTCTTTTGAGCACCCAAAACATATGCTGAAAATTATGGGTAAGAAAATAATTACAATTTTACGCTGAACACTTGTTAAACATATGGATAACTCAAACATGATGTCATGATTCCTATGTTCTCTAAACATAGTAGAATAATGGGACTGCTGTGTTAATTCCTTTTCACAGGGCCTCACAGATATTCCAACCAAGAAACAATCAGAAGTCAAGAAGAATATTCAGAAAACTATAGAAAGATGGTATTTATACTAACAGAGTATTACAGGCCCCCAGATAAGAGTGCATAACTGAAAATTATTTTCTTATTTTACAACCAAAACATATGTTATGGGCACTCTTTTGAGCACCACAAACACATTTTAATTGGTGGTTTAAGAAAAGAATCACACTTTTATGCTGAAATGTTTTGCTTAACTGGCCCTATGATATTGTTCGTGCTGTTGCTATATAGCAAACCAGTTTTATGATAGGTGCAACAATGTGAGAAAACAACCACTTTTAGCATATCTATATATACAGCCACCTCCATTTAGTGCACATCTCCATTCAGTGGTGGTTACATTCCCCAAAATGATATTATGCGTGCCACTAAATATTTACCCATATGACAAGGAAATCTCCTGAGTGGCGATTGAAAATGACTGACATTAATAGTGGTCACATTTTACGCTGAGTACAAATTCAGAGTGTTTATGGTATGGAAATACACCTAATCCAATAGTGAAATGAAGTGCTTATCAAACTTGACCATGTCCTGGTTCCAGCTTACTGTTAATTATGAGTATTCAGGGTAACCAGTCATTGGTATTGAGCCCATTCCTATTTAGACATATTTGGATATTCTAATGCACTTGCTTTTGTAACGCTACTTCTGATTGCATAACGTCAAAAATTTGCGACAGTATATCCTGCGATATACTGTAGGAAACAGTTTGACGTCATTAATTACGTCACATTTCATTAGATGACATGCGGCATTATGCGGCTTGTAACATTCCTATTTGAGACGAAACTGAAGAAGTGCATTAGAATTAGGTCGCCGTAAAACTGAATTTCCGACCGTATATCAGACGATATACCTCCTCAAATGAAAAATTTGAATACAGTTATCCCCTAATTTTATGGGGCTAATAGCAAAAACATTTAGCTCTACACGATCTACATTGCCTTTTCCATTGACTTTCATAATAAATAAGAAAATATGTTTTTATGTTAAAATTTTTCATTTCATTCTAAAAAATACTTTGAAAATTCTTGAAAAGTTGTTTAACTCTGTGCCTGCTAGTGTCATCTGCTGATAACCTTTGCAAACAGTTTGGACCCAGATCAGGCCCAACAAAAAGTCGGGCCTGATCTGGATCCAAACTGTATGCCACTCTGATGGTAATCCTGTAAAGATCTTTATGAAAAAAATCTGCAGACGACAAAAAATTTGGATGACTTGTCTGAATCCAAGCTGTTTGACACTCTAATGGTATTCCTGAAAGAAATTTTTGAAAATTATAAAAGTCGGGCCTGATCTGGATCAAAACTGTTTGCCACTCTGATGGTAATCCTGTAGGAATTTTTTGGAAAAGATCAATTTGAAAAAAATCTGCAGACGACAAAAGATTTGGATGACTTGCCTGAATCCAAGCTGTTTGACACTCTGATGGTATTCCTGAGAGAAATTTTTGAAAATTATAATTTTGAAAATTTTTGCAGATGACAAATGAGCCGCGACATGAGATTTCCAACATTGTGGTATGTGCCACCAGCAAAGACTCAGACCAGCCTGGGCATACGCGCAGCCTGATAAGAGCCTTTGCAAGTCGCTTAAGTATTCTATGATTGTTAAGCTACAGACCGAACATCATTTGGAGTTTCTAAGATAAAATGGAGGCTGCAGAGACTCGTTTGAGTCTACACTTGTCAAAATGCCACATTGTTGGAAATCACATGCTGTGGCTCAAATATTCATGAAAAGTTACCCAGCATGCAAAGAGTTAACATGGATATTAGTATCAAGATCCAATCGGGAAAGTCTGCCACAATTCCAGATTCGAATCATGGCTCGGGTGTATGTAAGGAGCATTACGCGTAGTACTATGTACCAAAAAGCTCCATTTTGATAGCCGGAACTGGCGTATGGAAAATTAGTTCTGTAGCATGTGGGTTCAGCTCTTAAAATGGATTAATCTGGTTATCCAAAAAGTTAAATCAGCAGAATAAATGAAGTTTATGTTTTTTTCAATAAAATATCGCAATAGCGATATTTTATTGAAAAAAACATAAACTTCAATTAAGCCATTTGTTTTGCTGCAATAACACTTGTTATTGTTTTAACATGGTTTCTGTGACGTCAGGCTTGCGCGATATAAGGCCAGGGGCACGTTATCACCCGTGCTATCAAAGAGATCCTCGATGGTCTGATTCCACGGAATTTCGCGGAATGGGTCAAGGCAGTTACGATTGTATTAAGATCTTTTGTTATTATTATAGGTTTCCCCATGAGAAAATACACAGTTTAGACAACACTAAAGATGGTCTACTGGTTCTGAGGCATATTACATCACAGAAGTTGAAGCCTGTTTATTATAGAGAGAACCGACCACATATGTTGGCTGAAAATATCAAGTTTGAAATGGAGGAGAGCTCTGTAAGTCACAGTGTCATTGTACACTATTTGAGCCAGCGTCAGGCCTCCAGATAAAAGTGCATATTTTTTAACCTTAAATGTGCCAATCGACGTTTTCAGATGTATTTTTTTCTTGGCGCTTTAAGAGTTAAAACATGATTATCTTATTTCACAACTAAAACATATGTCATGGGTACTTGAAAGAACAATATCTGCTGCAAATTTTCAAATGCACTTCAGACTGCTTTTGATCATGAAAGCAAACACTATGAACCCTGATCAGACTGCTCTTAAAGGAGCAGTCTTATCTGGGACCATATTGTTTGCAATATAGGCTTCCAAAGAGTAAAAGCAGGTAAATGAGCAGACAAAAATTGTTGTGAATGTCTTATCTACATCAATACCTCACGGATAAAAGTTTTCAGGATTATTCCTGAATTCAGGATTTTGAGGCTGACTTTCCACAGAAAGTCAGCCTCAAAATGCTGAATTATGGATATTATAATATAAGCTTTTCTTATTTATTTTCTGTCTGTCTAAGGACAATTGACTAGTTAAACTTGAAATTGTGAATATTTAGTGGCCTTATTGCAAGCTTTAAGATTGGAGTTTCAAAAGTTCAGGATTATGGAAATTTTGAGCATTCACCCATGATGCCTAGTAGACGGATGGCTGAGAATAGGTTTGCTCCCCCCCCCCCCCCCCCCCTAGGGAATTTTGCAGACATATCCTATCTTGTAGAGAATTGAAAGCCGAGTCTTTTAAGAGATGTTTGCACTCTGTGCTCCGGGGTGTTAGTCTGACACAGCCTGTAACATACGTTACTTTATCAAATTAAGAAAAAGTAAATTGAAAGTTTGGGCTACAAATTAAAGACATTACAATATTTATTTTTAAAAATCATTCATATAGTCTGCATACTGGATATCTTAACTACGCATGACAGCCATTTGAACAAAAATTGGGGCTTCCTAAGTTGTCATATATGTTACATAAATCAGATAACCCATTAAAATTTGCAAGTGTGGCTAGTATCATTTACATTCACAATCTCTCTGTGTGTTTTGCAAAATGTTTTTAACCATGTCTGACTAGCTTATGCATTTGGCTAACAGAAAAATTAAAGTTTGTTTCCCTAGCTTAAATAATTTATCTAGAATAAGCAATTAAACAACCCTACCCCTATCCAGTTTTAAGGTGAAATGGTTGGTATTAAAACTAAATTAAAAATAGTTAAAAAATATTTGCAGTTGATGAATATGTTTCATTGTTTGGGATTTATTTGCTTATATAAAAAGACTCATAAATCTGCAAGTTTGTTGCAAAATTTTTTATATCAGAGGCTGAAACATATGTTACCTGATGTAATAAATGGGCAAGCTCATTGTATTTACGTAAGATATGCCTAATAATGTTTTAATCTCTTCGAAGGAATTTTGCAGACATATTTCTTCTTATAGTTCAACTCAAGCTGCATTGAATAAGGGATGTTTGCACTCTCTATGTTGGGGCGTTAGTCTGAAACAGCAAGTTACATGCGTTACTATATCAAATAAAGGAAATGTAGTTTGAAAGTTTGCGCTAAAATTGTGAAAAAACTTGCAGCTGCTGGATATCTTACATTGTTTAGGGATTTTAAGCTGGCTCGTATGATAAAGACTTATAGATCTGCTAGTTGTCACCAAGTTTTAAAGATCAGAGAGTGTTACATATGTTAGCGTGATAAGTAAAATCATCCAAACAGTATCTTGACATCAATCTGAGTAAGGGCCTGCTCCATCCTAATCCCCTTTGGAATTCTGCAGACATATTGCATCTTATGTAACCATTCACGATGCATTTAATAAGAAATGTTTGCACTCTGTAAGTCGGGGCGTTAGCCTGTAACAGCTTGTTATATATGTTACTATATCAATTTGAGAATAAGAAATTTGAATGTTTGAGCTACAGAAAGAAGACATTAAAATTATCTAATAAACGGACATTCTTATAGTCTGCATACTGGATGTCTTTACTACATATGGAAGTTGTTTAACATTAATACGGCTAACTGTGGTGTTATGTGTGTTACATGAACCTAATTATATTTAAAAGCTATAATTGTGGCTATCGTCATTTAGTTAAACAACTACTATGACTTGGTTTCAAACTGTTTTATTAGATTTTACAAACATATACTCAATTGATGAATAGGAAAAAGCAAGGTTGCTTTTCTATCTTAAATATATTGTACTATAGGAGCTAATACACAGCCCTACTCCCAGTTTTACAGAGAAGCAAATTTTGTTATTACCGTTTAAGTAAACACATGAAAGCGATTGCAGCGTGTGGATATTTTACATTTTCTTAGTCTGTCTTGCTCATATACCTGCAAGATGTCATTAAGTTAAGATCAGGACACTTAATGTGTACTTATAATATAAGTTTTGGGTGCCAAAACACTAGAAATTATATTCATTTCTGATTATCAAGCCCATGGACTGTTGTTACAGATGTTATCAATGACCTTTTGGCCACATTTAATAATACTGTGCGTATAATGCAAAATATAGAGCAACAAATAGAAAAGATAGTTTTACATTTGTACAAGATAATACAATAAATGGAATGGTCCAAACTAATTCTCATCGATTTAACACTCATGTTAAACGTTTGTCGTTGTCTGCTTCTGTGGTAATCATTATTATCACATGCCTCCTTTCAACTAGTAGAATCATCACACAATATTTCAATCATTTACTGTTATACAATTTTTACCACCAGTCCACTCAAAATTGATGAGCCATTATCAACTTTCCAATTTTGCCATCCATGGCTTGGAACATTCGGAAACTGATATGAATTCCTAATAAGTGGCTTTTTGAGTATGTGTTTCAAGTAATGCTCGGCAAGTAGGAGAAAGACTAAAGCTTTACAAGGAGGAAAACTATGCCATTAAAAGCAATGAGTACCTGGACTGATGTACCTTGATATTTTTGTGATAAAGAATCATACCTTAGCTGGTTAACTTTTATAAATGTAGCCTTTCCATACATGCAACGAACATATTTTCATCTAATAATGTCTCTGCACTTATTATCTTTCCCCAAGCATTCAAAAACTTATTTGAATTCTTAGTACTCCCGAAGTGCTGAAACCGAGGTAACCCTTTCCCTTCAGATAAACAAACTAGATGTATCACAACAGGTAAAGCAATGAAATGCAGGATGAACAGAGCCCAAATAAGACCCTTTCAATTCAATGATTCACATCTAAGATAAGAGCACTTATTAAAGGATGTAACATATATAACTTGTCATAATAAATGAGCAAGGGCATTGTCGTGACATCCTTTTTGATTTCACATTCAGAGGCAAGTGTTTTCAATTTCAGTGTTTTCAATGGATCATGAAATGAGGCACCTTATCAACTTATTTACTCTGTATAAATCTTCCTTAGAGCATAATATAGAACTACTGGTTACCCATAGTCCACTTTCCTTCTTTTGAATGCAACAGCTAATGAAATGGCTGCAAAAACGGAGAAATCATAGGTTTTACATTATTTTATGACTTGCTTCAATGTACTGACATCAAAAAACAACCAGCTGCAAACATAATTGATGACAATGTCCAACTTCATATTCTTTCTCTTATACCAGATAACTTTCAAGGTGTAACAGAAATTTTTCAGACAGTCTGCAAAACCATCAAGAGTCAACATTGTAACTAAAGAAAACTTATAAAGTTCTTTGGGCGGGGCGCAGCAAAATACTATTGATCTAAGACCTGAGGACTTAAGCATCAAAGGACTGGATAGGTTCCATGGCAAATGATGCAAAAAAGCAGCTTATCAAATTTCTGTTTGACCAATGTCAGAAATCTTAAAGTATTCTTAGAGGTACACGGTAGAGACATAGCTTTTGCAAAATCAGAGCAAAGTTATCATTTGACTAGCACAGATGCAGATGCAGTAAGATTGCTCTTGCCGATTCACAGGAAGAGACATATACCAGGGTCATACTCAATTGTATGCTTATATGTGAAATGGCATTAAACCCCTATTTAATCAGGCGTTTGACCCCATGACACTGACATGCTGTTTCTGCTTTTGAAGAATGCTAAGGATTCAATTTATAGCTGAGTCAATTTGTTTGACGCTTGCACTGGCCACACATACAAAGGAAATTAAGTCTTTTGATGGCAAAAGAGGAGGATCACACGAAATGCTTATAAGTGATGTTTGTCACAATTACCAATTTTAAAAAGTAATCTTAATTAATGTAACACATATAACACCATAGGAAGCTATATATCTGTTAAAAACACTTTCTTATGTATCAAAGGTATTCAGAATGCAAACTACATGAATAATTCAAATAAATCGATAGTTTTTGTCTTCTTTCTGTTGCTCAGACTTTTCAATTCATTTATTCTTTAATTGATATGGTAACATACGTATCATACCATTACAGGCTAACCCCCTAGTTAATAGAGTGCAAACATCTCTTATTTGATGCAGCTTAAATTGTTCTTTAAGGTAGGATATGTCTGCACAATTCCCCAAAAAGTGGAGAGGAACAGGATTGTACTCAGTTTGCAGTCCTAATACTATGCCATGATTCTACTGGTTGTGATGAAATGGGTGATTATTTTGTCATAGAAGCAGACACAATGATAGACATTGTGAGGGTGACTTGAATAAAGATTGTTTTTGAATAATTATATTTAATAGGAATATTTATTGAATTGTGTCATTTAAATGAGAACGATTATTTTCTATATATATGTCTATATATTTTAATATTATAGGCATAAGGAAATATGTGATAAAAAGATTATATATAACATCTGTAACACAATTCCATGGGCTTGGTATCAGCAATGACTGTATTTACTAAGACTAAGGCACCACAGGCTAGAGATTAATAGGAAAACATGTGAAAAATAGTATTTTTTCTGAAATATCATCTCTTACTTCCAAGACAATTTCCTTGCTCATTCATTATGCCATGTAACATACGTTACATACTTAAATAAGTGCTCTGATCCTGATGTCAAACTTGCAAATGTATGATTCTTTATTGCATTAGCAAGACAGTGCCAAAAATGTAAGATATCCACAAGCGTCAAATATTTTCATATATTTTTCTTCAATAATAGATGCCAAAATTGGACACTTAAAATTGGGGGTAGGGTTGTTTAATAGCTCAGATAAAACAATGTATTTGAGATAGAATAGCAAACTTTGCTTTTTCTATTAGTGGAATGAGTATATTTTAGTAAACTAAGATTAAAAATACTTGTAAAAATGCACAAATCGTCTGTAAAATTAAACGATGTTAGTCACTTTCAACTTTCAAAGGGAAATTTAATCTAGGTAACGCATAAAACACCATTGAAGGCTGTAATTTTGTTTAAAATGCTGCTTTTATGTAGCTTAGGCACCCAGCTTGCAAACTACATAAGAAATTTGAATAAATACGAGGGGTGTTCAAAAAATACGCCGACAGATGCTGTCATTTCTACATCGGTTGAGCAATAGAGCTGGAATTACAGCACATAATACTGCAATATATATGCAGCTGATCGGTTACAACATGCTTGATGTTAGTCATCTACGTGCGTTACAGCTGTCGTCAAGGCAACGCTATATAGCGTAAACCGGCCCATTTTACGTTGCATTTTGACGTTTTACTACACAACCACAAAAACTTCAACGTTTTGTAGAATTTTGTTAAGCGCTGATAGCCCTTATTGCGTTCCATTTATATTTAACGATATATTTCTCCTCTTCTATGCAAACTTGCAAAGATTTATATCAAACGGATGGTGTTCTAAATCGAAACGAATTAAAGTACTGTCAAAAGGCAGAGCATTCAACTTCTATGAACCCATTGCCTGTTTTGGCATGTCAATTCTTTAAAATGAACTATTTACACACTTCGAAAAACACCATTTTTCAGGACAGTAGATCTAATATTCAGGCTTTCAAGTGCCCATCAATAGAAAAGTAGGGAAAAAGTAGGGATAAAAATTTGGAAAAAGTAGTGAAAAAGTAGGGATTATCAGTGTAAAAAAGTAGGGAAAGTAGGGCTTTTCCAAAAATAAATTCATTAGAACGAGCTGTCGATTCAATGGGCAGGATAATACCTGTGACAACAGTATTAGCCAAACAGAGAGACTATAAGGTTAGATATTTAAAAATTGAGTTGTTAAGCGGCGCACTCCCCCAATAAACATAGAGGTTAACTTGTAAAAGCCGAGCGAGCAAGGAAAGATTTCTGAATTTTTACGCGTAAATGTCATTTTAGAGTGAAAAAGTAGGGATAGTAGGGCATTTTCAAGAAAAGTAGGGAAAAGTAGGAGCAGATCAAAAAAGTAGGGAAAAGTAGGAAAAATAGGAAAAGTAGGGCCCACTTGAAAGCCTGAATATTTATAGTTAAGTCTGATATTATAATTATTGTGATGAACACTGACAAGAAAATAAAAAAAATTATTTAATATACACAAAAACTCTAAAAATTGACGCATTTTAAGCCTGCCCTTCGGACTGAAACCTATTAATTTGAATGCATAGCGCAGCGGAATAACATAAAAACCTCATAATATGTTCAAAGATTGACGGAACATTATTTTCCGTTAAAAATACCAATCACTTCAAGCACCACTACGAGTTTTAGCCCCAAGAAGCAACCCAGGGGTACAGATGGGCCGATTCCAGCGAAGTGACGTCACAGCGGCGCCTCGTGCTCATACGTCTGACGTCACATGTTCTAAATTTCAATTTCAGTTAAGTTGCTATGAATGGTAGTTAATATTTATGAATTTTCATTGCAATCGATAAAAGCAATGCGATTTAATAGCACTTTTCCGCGAACTTTCTGATCACCCCTCGTAGATGGTTTAATGCCTTCTTTCTGTAGCTTAAACTTTCATTTCAATTTTTTCCTTAGTTTGTTACAGTAACATATGTAACAGGCTGTCAGAGACTAACGCCCCGGAGCACAGAATGCAAAAAATCTCTTAAAAGATGCGGCTTGAAATTTTCTTCAAGATAGGATATGTCTGCGAAATTCCCTAGGGGGGGGGAGCAGGACCTTTTTTAGCTCGAAGTCTATAGCAATAGGTAAGAGCAATATCTGTCTGCTGCTCAAGTGCCATAATTCCACATGAAAGCCTTTGAATTCAAGTTTTCTGCATGCGCCTCACAGCACTGAAAGGTAAAAAGCTTTTTGCCTACTAGGCTACTAGTATCATCTGCTTATAACCTTTGCAAACAGTGTGGGTCCAGATCAGGCCTGATCTGGATCAAGACTGTTTGATACACTGATGGTATTCCTGAAAGAAGTCTTTTGAAGGGAGCAGTCTGATGTGGCTCCATATTGTTTGTAATACAGGCTATCAAAGTACATTAACCCTTAAGACAATTTAAAATTTTGCTGCTTTTTCAAAAAATAACAAATAAGGCATGATATTTCATGAGAATCGTCTGCTGCTGGCAGACGATTCTCATGTAATATCATGTCTTATTTTTTTCGAAAATTTTTTGTCTGCTGCAGTCGTGATTGGCGCTTTAAGGGTTAAGCAGATGAGAGAGAAGATGACAGTTGTGGTTGATGGTGGGAAAAGGATTGATATTGATAATTATTTTACCAGGATGACTATGGAACCCTACAGTTGACTGGTTACCTTCGAGGTCAGACATTATCAGTGAATAGACTGATCCACCTTCCCGGCTGGGGGGACTTCCAGCTGTCACAGGTAGACATACTTGATGACCCCCACCCACTTCAACCTAGGTCAGATAAACAGAACAGAAAAGGACAAAACCAGGTTTGTTTGAGGATTGAACACACTGAAGGACTTTAAAACGCAAAAAATGAAATATATATTTTTTTGTATCCAGAACATTTTTTGCCTACTTTAACAGATATAACGACACTCTGCTTCTATCTACACCCAACACCGATGTTTTTAAAGACACTGGCTACCACCAGCTATGTATTGCTGAATTACTATGTTTTGCACTTGGCATCCCCACGAATCAATGAAGCAAAATATTTTATCATTTCACATGTCGCTTGTAAGTAAACTTGTATAAAAAACACAGCAGCTTTAGTTTTATAGCTTTATTATTCATGCCACGTTTGTCTGAACATGTACGATCTGGCGCAATTGGAATGTTAAAAACTGGCGTGTGTGTTTCTGACATGGCCAGATATAATCATTGCCATCCGTCAACTATACAGCACCTCAGAGATCGTTTCCAGGCTACTGGAACAGTTAAAGATCGACGCAGGTTTGGTCAGCCAAGAATGGTGACAGGTGTTAAGAGCCAACTTACGTTGATAGTGTATCAACAATATTTACATCGACGATATCAGTTCCGGCCGGCTACTGTCAGTGCCAGACGAATTATCAATAGTAGGGCTCCAAGGGTAATTTGTTTCTGATTTTTTAATAAAAATATTTTATCGCAATAACTTAAAATCGTGTCCAATTTCTAGACAAATTTCATATTGCAACTTTAGAATCATAGGGTATTGCTATTTGATAGACTGTTGCTCTAGCATTATTTATTATTTTGACATAAAATTTAAAACATGTTTTGCTGACATATTGATGTTCACTTCTGCCAAATCTCAATAAAATTGAGACATTAAAAGTTAGTAAATATACTCCTCAAAATAATTGAAGGACCAATACTATCAATTATAACATTGATGCATTTTGTGTAGAACGTATTTTGAAAACCAATTTTACGATCTAGCCTAAATTTTTCCGACATCTTTGACGCCCAATTGCCAAGTGAAATGGCAAAAAAGAAAATGGTAGAAAATGTTATTAACAAGGATTTTTTGTTATTTTAAAACTTGACCTAAATGCATTGGAATGCCATTTTTTGAATGTGATCCATGGACCACAGAACTGCATGAAAAGAATGAAAAGAACTTTTAGATGCTGAAATATCTGTTTTCACATGATTGTATGGTGTTTTAATCCCATCAATACCACCCACCTATTCCCGTGAGAGAAAATTGCCCCTTTTGGCTGCGGCGTAATGGTCAGACTATGGTTTCAGACAACTGGTTTTGGCGCTTGTCTGTGATAATCTTTAAACAATTCGTCGGGGCATCTTTCTAACACTCAAAGGCATAGAATGACGATTGAAAATCTGATTCTTTATGGCCAAGTACACACATTGTTTTCAGAAAACAAAACCATGTCAAAACTCTATTGATAGAGATGAAAAGGCTTGCTTCCCAGTATATTGAAACTGTTTGAAGAAATGTTTAGCATGTAAGCTGAACTGTTTAAAACCAAGTTTAATTTGATGTCACTTTCATTCAACTCGAATGACCACAGAATGATTTCTTTTCCCCACCCACTGCCTTTTGAAAGGGTGTTTTTGAGGGTATGTTCATTTGAGACACAGTCATGGCAGAATTAGGCATGGAAATCAGATATAATGATTCTTGATTTATGGGCATAAAGAAGAGAAAGCTTTGGGCCAAGTTTTATAGAATTTAAATATTTCAGTTAATTATACTCGCATTCTAAAATCTTGGTCCTTTAATTATTTTGAGGAGTATATTATGAATTTCGATATTTGCGTTTTTAAAGTCCTTCAGTGTACTACATGGTGAAATCTTAATTCCAAATGAGTATCAAAAAACAGTTGTAGCAAGTCCTTGAAATGTTATACAAAGGGTCAATAATTAATATTGAGGAGATATGCAGGCTGATCAGGATCTTCATTGCTCTTATGTGGTCTAAAGGTCTTTTCTCTCTGATTAGATTACATTCTGGTGGACTGCATTCCTACCGTCCTCCAATATGTTAACATTGTAAGAATGCAGGGATTATTTATTTTTTGTAGCATTTACATTTTACAGGTACTAAAGAAGATGTTTTACACAAGGCCATTGTGTTCAAACATCTCCCAAAGGAAGTGGCAAGTGTGTGTTAATGAAATGAAACAAACATGTGTGATCATTATTCTTGCATATTTTACCTGGTTCCACCTAAAATATGCCCAGAATATGCCCCTAAAACATTAAATATCAATTTCCTTACACTCTCTACAAAGTGGCCTCAGCTTGTAAACTTTTGAACATTATATCTTCGTAATAGCACATAAACAAAAGCATCAGCAAAATGATCAGCCTAGGCTGCAACGCTTTCCTGTGTAAACATAACTTCTCACCATAATTTAACATAGGGACGGAGTGATTAAAGAAGAATGACACCAGAAGACACATTTGTTTTAAAAACACATTTGTTTTAATTAAGGCAAGGGAGTAACTCATTGACCTAAAAATGTTGTTATAAACCTAAGTTATGGTACCTGACCCTTAAATATCATTGAACTAGCTCATGAGATTTTGTTACTACGGAAACAGACAGTTACAGGCCTCCAGATAATAGTGCGTAATTAAAAACAATTTTCTCATTTCTCAACCAAAACATGTTGTGGGTTCTCAAAACACCCCAAAAAACATGTTTAAACTGATAGATGAGAAAAAAATGATCAATTATACACTATAAAATTTTGCTTACTTGGACCTATGAGACATCCTTTTAACATGCATATGCAGCTACCTAGTGGGCTATAGCTCTAAGTTTCAGTCTGTATCTTCTTCTCCATCCATACTTTGTTCATGTGAGAAGAGAAGCATATCTGACAGGGTTCGCACAGACCTGGAAAATTCCTTGAATTTGACCTTGGTCCTGGAAAACTGGAATTTGAAAAAAGTGCCTTTTTGTCCTGGAATTGTCCTAGAATTTTGTAAAATCATCCTTGTAAATATGAATTAGTTAATCAAATACGAGTCATTTCAGATTTATGGGATGTGCAAAAAAACTGTGTGAAAATCGCAAAAAAAACTGATTGAAAATCGCTAGATACACGTCAATGAGCGAGGTGCGACTGGTATTCTATTCTATTCTATTTGTGCGGTAGTCCCAGTTTTTATCACCGGAATCAGAATCAAAGAAAACAAGTGTGCCTTTTCATTTCGACGTTTCCGGGTAAAAAAAGTCAGTATTCAATCTAGGAAATATTTAAGGGCGTCATTTTCATTT
The DNA here is from genome assembly GCA_964019695.1 of Loripinus fragilis. Lineage (NCBI taxonomy): Eukaryota > Metazoa > Mollusca > Bivalvia > Lucinida > Lucinidae > Loripinus > Loripinus fragilis. The sequence continues at coordinate 38,456,923 of OZ026520.1, read as the reverse complement.
GATTTCAGATGAAAATAAAACATGGCCTGATATTTCCCCATTCACATAATGTAAAAAGGTGGCCCACTCTAGATTTACCAAGGGGCCATTTGATGAAAAAGAGGGCAAATGGCCCCATGGCCCCCTCTAGATTGAACACTGAAAAAGTGCATTGTTTTGCAGGGTTTTATACAAAATGGGGAAGAAATTGAGTCCTTGAAAAAATAAAAAAAGGCCTGGAATAGTCCTGGAAAAGTCCTTGAATTCTGTTTTCCCATTTCTGTACGAACCCTGTCTGAGCCTTCCATGTTCGCCAATGCAATTAGTATCAAAATCTCCTGTGTTAGTTTACTGTTAATTTCGAACAGTAGTTGCCTCCTACAAAAGCCTAGACAAACAGGGCAGACCCAGATCAGACTGCTTCTGAAGAAGCAGTCTGATCTGGGTCTTCCCTGTTTGCTATTCTGACAAGCATTTTGTGAGTTCCAGCCCTATTAACCAATTTTTATTCGAGAACAGTAAGAGGAAATTATAGAACACTTACTGTTATTTGAATTTTAAACAGGACACAGAAATGGTGGAGAATGATTTAGACAGTACAGCTAGACATACAGAAAAAGCTAACCCCAGTCAGCAAGAATCTCTGGATTCAGAAGTTATCCCAGATCCCATGGAGGGAGAACAGACTTGGCCGACTGAGGAAGAACTAGCGGAAGGTAATATGGGCCTCATTGTGAGAAAACCTGACTTTGTCATACCTGTAGGTTTAGATAAACAAATTTTTTAAGCGTAAACTTGTAAATATTTTCTTACCCATCAGTTTTATCATATGTTTTGGGTGCTCAAAAGAGCCATCTCATAGAGACGGTTCTTTTGAGTACCCACAACATATGTTTTGGATGAGAAATAAGAAAATTAATTTTTAGTATGCACTCTTATCTAAAGTCCTGCTTTGTTGTATGCCAACAACAAAGGCACAGACCAGTCTGTGCATCCGCACAGTCTGATCAGTGCCGTTGTTATTTGCTCTCTGCAAAGTATAATATCTAAGCTTGCTTCATGCAAAATTTTAATAGCCTATTTAGTCACGGTAGCTGAGCAGGCTGGTTTGAGCCACATCTGATCGCAAACTCTGAAGACAGTTTTCTCGCCACAAGGCCAATATGATGAGCACATCTTATATCTGCAATCAAGTAAATAGGTTGTGCATGCTGGGTAATTTTTCATGCTTTTGTTGCCGTCTGCTGACTTTTTATATCCCGCCACTTTAAAAAGTGTGGGGTATTATGTTGTACCCTCCATTCAAAAAATTGCGTTCAAGCGTCCGTCCATGCTACTGATATGGATTTGGGGGCCTTTTTAGTCGTCTGGAGATAGACAAAGGGCCATTTCTTAACAAGGGGCCATGGCCCTCTGTAAGTTGCATAAAATGATTCAGGGGACCTCAGGGGAGGTAAAAAGATAAACATCTAAAAAGGGCCATTTTATGTCTATGGTGATGGACGTCCAAACTGGAAATGGCCTGTAGTGATTTGTCAGTCTGATATTAACGAGCCAATTCGGAGCTAAACTGGCCTGTTATTTAGGACACTTGGCCCCTTATTAATGGCCCTTAATAAACACTGAACTCAGAGTTCAATTTTACAAAACATATATTCAACCCCACATTGACTATTGTTCTACAATATGGGGAGGAACATCTCAATATAATCTTAACAGAATTTGTAGGCTACAAAAAAGAGCTGTTAAAATCATTGTAAACTACCAATACGATAACATTGCCAACAGCACTTTTATCTAGAGGTGCGATATCTATAATTGTTTATGTATATAAAGTGAGCCTGTGTGTATGTAGGTTTGAAAGTGCTCCATGCTGCTTGTATTATTTTGTATACATGTAAATCATCTTTGTACTTTATACTTGTATTCTTTTTTGGCAGTAGTTTATAGAGGGCCTCATGGAAGATTAGCTTTTTTTGTTGCTAAATGTGTTACCCTCTGAAAATAAAGACTATTATTATTATTATTATTATTATTAATAAACTGGCCCGATATTCAATATTTGGCATACGTCCGTCCGTACGTCCGTCTGTCCGTCATCGCATCCTTTTCACTCTCTGCTGGAAGCATTTTTTAACCAGTTTTCTTCAAACTTGCTATGAGAGTTGATATTGGGAAGGAGTGTCCTGGGATTGCAGATGGGTAAATTTTGGTAAATAAGTACAGAGTTTCGGCCCTTGATTGATGTTAGAAATTGGTTTTCATTCTCTATCTTTGGCATTTTTTCACCGATTTTCTTCAAACTTGGTATGAGAGTAGATATTGTGTAGGAGTGTTCTGGGATTGCATATGGGTAAATTTTGACAAATAAGTACAGAGTTACAGCCCTTAATTGACTTTAGAAATTTGTTTTCACTCTCTATCTTCGGCATCTTTTTACTGATTTTCTTCAAACTGGGTATAAAAGTTGATATTGAAAAGTAGTGTCCCGTGGCGGGGTATGTTGCATGCCTGTAGCGCTTTTATTTCATTATAAACTTTTTCAAAAAAATCTTTCAGGAACACCAGATTAGGCCTGACATTCTGTCGGTCCTGATATGGGTTCAAACTGTTTTCAAAGGTTATCAGCAGACGACAAATGTAAGCCTGCAGAGGAATAATAATAAAAAAAGTAACCAAACCTAACGTGACTTGGACTGTGTTAACTAAACCATGAAGCAACTGGACAAACAAACTGACTGTCAGGGTAACAAAAATTGTTGAAAGCTGTTAACTCTTTGCCTGCTAGTGGCGAATATGTCGTTTGCTGATAGCCTTTGCAAACAGTTTGGACCCAGATCAGCCCCGACATTCTGTCGGGCCTGATCTAGATCCAAGCTGTTTGAAACTGATGGTATTGCGGAAAGACTATTTAAAAAAAAAGTAAAATTGAAAAATATCTGCAGACGACAAAAAATCATGAATGTTGGGCCTGGTCTGGATCCAAGCTGTTTGAAACTCTGATGGTATTGGCATAATTGCTGAAAGAATATTTGAAAAAAAAGTAAAATTGACAAATATCTGCAGACGACAAAAGATCACGAAAAATTCCCAGCATGCAGAGTTAATTTTGCCTTGTATTATTACAGCTGATATTCTTGCCAAGAAGAAGACAGTTAGAAAGGTCCCTAAGGGAACGTCAGAGTACCAGGCTTCCTGGATTATTGACAGTGATCATGAAGAGGTGGGTATTAACATCATATTTCAGGGTAATCCCCTTTACTCCACAGGCTATTTTTAGATCATGACATCATTTTCTATTTTTAGACGACATTGAAAATTTCAACAAAAGTTTAAGTAAAACTTTGAATACTTTTGAAAATTTTATGGAAAATGGAGCATTTGCTCCAAAAGAGCAAATGCTCTATTTTCCATAATATTTTCAAATACATGATATTTCAAAGACGTTATTATGGAGTAAAGGGTTAAAAGATGTAAACCCATTTATATATAGTGCTGTGTTTAAAGAAAATAATTTTTGCCTTCTTTCCTCTATCCCCTCAAGTTCTTGTAGTTGGTAGAGCATATTACTCTGCTTGTTCGTCTGTGATTCTGTCCACCTTATGGACAAACATAGGGTTTGGAGCAAAGTGATTCACATATGATTTTATTGAAGTATAAAACTGGATCAAATAACTAGGACCCAGAGTGCAGTCGATTGCGAGTCCGACTGCAGATCCAGGGGTTGAAAGTTTGATCCCGGCCTGGTCCCATACTTTCGTGGATATTGATCATGAAATGATTTCGATGGCATTCTCCTCCTTTCGTTGATTCAAGAAGGGTTGTTGTCAATTACAAGTGAAAGTTTGTGCACAAAGTACTGGTTAACCGCTTAGTCAAGCTTGCCCAGGAAAAGGTGTGGCTAGGTGAACTGATCATCTCAACATGACCATAGATATTGACCGGGACGTAAAACCTCAAACAAAACAAAAACAAAAAGCTGGATCAAATTTCACTCTTAACCAATCAAAAACATTAAAATGTGTGTAAAGATTGTTAATTGGAACTATCAGTGGTTAACTCTGACAAATCAGTCACAAACTTACCTTTGAGCTTCTCTAACAGTAAATGTTCTAAAATTTCAAACACATAACAAATAAAATGTTGGTTTACTGGATTGGAATTCATAAAATGCTTGTCAGAATCGCAAACAAGAGAGACCCTGATCAGACTGCTTCATCAGAAGCAGTCTGATCTGGGTCTGTGCTGTTTGTTTAGGCCTTTTGGCAGGTATCTAGTTTTTGAAATCTTATAACCTTTACCATAATTGATGAGGGATTTACCATAACTAACACATCAGTAAAGTAAAAAAAAAAAAAATCCTCTAATTATTTGTTTCAGGATAATGATGATGACGAATCTGAGGATGATGATATTGATGCTGAGATGGAAGCTATTGATGAAAGTGATGATGATGATGACATGAAGGAAGACAGTGAGCAATAATAATTAGTTCTTCTATTGATCTGTTTCAGGATAATGATGATGATTCTGAAGATGATGATATTGATGCTGAGATGGAAGCTATTGATGATAGTGATGATGACGAGGACACAAAGGAAGGCAGTGGGCAATAATAATTAGTTTCTCTATTGATCTGTTACAGGATAATAATGATGATGATGATTCTGAGGATAATGATATTGATGCTGAGATGGAAGCTATTGATGAAAGTGATGATGATGAGGAGGACATGAAGGAAGGCAGTGAGCAATAATAATTAGTTTCTCTATTGATCTGTTTCAGGATAATGATGATGATGATTCTGAGGATGATGATGTTGATGCTGAGATGGAAGCTATTGATGATAGTGATGATGATGATGAGGACACAAAGGAAGGCAGTGAGCAATAATAATTAGTTTCTCTATTGATCTGTTACAGGATAATGATGATGATGATGATTCTGAGGATAATGATATTGATGCTGAGATGGAAGCTATTGATGATAGTGATGATGATGATGATGATGATGATGATGATGATGATGATGATGATGATGATGATGATGATGATGATGATGATGATGACATGAAGGAAGGCAGTGAGCAATAATAATTAGTTTCTCTATTGATCTGTTTCAGGATAATGATGATGATGATTCTGAGGATGATGATGTTGATGCTGAGATGGAAGCTATTGATGATAGTGATGATGATGATGAGGACACAAAGGAAGGCAGTGAGCAATAATAATTAGTTTCTCTATTGATCTGTTACAGGATAATGATGATGATGATGATTCTGAGGATAATGATATTGATGCTGAGATGGAAGCTATTGATGATAGTGATGATGATGATGATGATGATGATGATGATGATGATGATGATGATGATGATGATGATGATGATGATGACATGAAGGAAGGCAGTGAGCAATAATAATTAGTTTCTCTATTGATCTGTTTCAGGATAATGATGATGATGATTCTGAGGATGATGATGTTGATGCTGAGATGGAAGCTATTGATGATAGTGATGATGATGATGATGACATGAAGGAAGGCAGTGAACAATAATAATTAGTTTCTCTATTGATCTGTTACAGGATAATGATGATGATGATTCTGAGGATGATGATATTGATGCTGAGATGGAAGCTATTGATGATAGTGATGATGATGAGGAGGACATGAAGGAAGGCAGTGAGCAATAATAATTAGTTTCTCTATTGATCTGTTTCAGGATAATGATGATGATGATTCTGAGGATGATGATGTTGATGCTGAGATGGAAGCTATTGATGATAGTGATGATGATGATGATGACATGAAGGAAGACAGTGAGCAATAATAATTAGTTTCTCTATTGATCTGTTTCAGGATAATGATGATGATGATTCTGAGGATGATGATGTTGATGCTGAGATGGAAGCTATAGATGACAGTGATGATGATGATGACATGAAGGAAGGCAGTGAGCAAGAAGAATATGAAAATGTAGGTATTAAAGATTTAAAAAATATTTGGGTTTTGAGTTGGGTTTGTATCAGTCAATATTTTCAATAATGAAAGGACTTTAGTCAACCCAATCACGGTTGGCAACTTTGCTTTCCTCTTTAATTGCACGCCGGTGGGTCGGACTTCAGACTCTATGATGGTTCAGACTTAAAGACTTATCTATTGATTAGATGGTAGGGGCCTGATGCTTTGGCTGTTTGTCGGGCCCACCGGGGTTTACCTGTTGGATTTCTTTTGCTCCGGTATTCAGTTTTATTTACTGTTGAGTCCTTATCTTTGCTTTATCTCCTTGTTATATCTTGATTTATATCTTTTAGGAGATGATGCATTGATAAATTAGGGGTCTTTCATGCAAACCAAATATCTATGTGTCTTGATCCACATCTGAATTAAGGGTGAGGTTGGCGCCGTTAAACCGGTTTAAGCCCTCAAGTAAAATATTTTATTGACCGTTCCAAGGCGGTTCTTCTTTTGTGGATCTTTTATGTTTTTGTTCTGTATTGTGTTTGCTATGTCTTTGTGCGCGTCTGGTTTTATGTGCTTTGTGGTCACCTGCTGGGAAAGGGCTGACCTCTTGGCTCTCGTTTGTGGTGTCTACTGTGAGTTGGTCACTTTCCCATTGGTATCCTGGGTCAGGTGTGGTACTTGATTGTATCGATTCCTGATCTTTGCAACCTTACTTACTTTAGTCCTTAAGATGATAGTGATGATGATGAGGATATGAAGGAAGGCAGTGAGCATCAAGAATATGAAAATGTAGGTATATAAGATAAAATATTTGGGTTTTGAGTTGGGTTTGTATCAGTCAATATTTTCAATAATGAATGGGCCTTGTCCTAGGAAAACCTGTCTTCAGGGTTAGCGACATGGTCATACTCAAAGCTGCCTACTGAATTACAGAGACTAGCTAGAATATTGAAGTTTTGTCTTGAAAATGTTGTCTGCTTTTTACATCTGCTGCATATATTCAAATTCACTCATCATTGAAACCGGCCGCGTAACGTGTCTGGCAACAGATGTGAGTCTGACTGCAGATCCAGGGGTTGCGAGTTCGATCCCAGCCCGGTCCCATACTTTCGTGGAGATTGATTATGAAATCATTTCTAGGGTCATTCTCCTCCCTTCCGCTGAATAATTCAAGAAGGGTTGTTGTCAGTTACAAGCAAAAGTATGTGCACGAAGTACTGGTTAACCGCTTGTTCAAGCCTGCCCAGGAAAAAGTGTGGTTAGGTGAACTGACCGTCCCGCCATGACCATAGCTGTTGACTTGGGACGTAAAGCAACTAAACAAACAAACAAACAAAACTTATCATTGAAGCAAGTACTATGATCCCTGATTACATGGGAGTAGTTTGACCTGAGTCCATATTGCTTGCAATATAAGCTACCTAAGAACATAAGCAGAAATGTAAGTTACATTTATCAAGTACCATGTCCATTGTCATGCCAAGCTGTCAATCAGTGTTGCAATTCCTGTCACTATATGGCAAATATCTATATTTACATGACATCTATATCCAGTGATTTTTTTACCTGCGCGTCCTGCGTCTCAGACGCATGATTCTCACAAAGGACGCATGATTTTAAACCATGTGAATCCCGCAGGACGCATTAAAAATTGTGGCGAAAGGTCTGCATTTAAAAATTTGCAACTTTCGTTTTGAACGTTTTTTTACTTGCGCACCGTGTCTTGAATAATATTGGTAAAAACCGGTACCGAAATACTCCCCAACAGTTTAGCGATCTTTACTTCCCTTGAGAAACATGTGTTTTCAGATATTCACGGGGAGTTTACTGGTAAAAGCCAGTGCCGATAAACCAGTACCGACCAAAAATGAAGCATTGGAATAATGCGTTTTACCCACAAGTTTAAACACCCTTTCCATAATGCCCCTCCATACTTTCATGAGAAGATTATGTCTGCAAAAATAGACCCTAAACAGCCCACACTGGTGTTCTTAGCAAGAGGCCCAACTTGGAAATAAAGGAATGGCATGGCATGAGAGTCTGACATTTCTGAGGAATATTAAATTGTCTTCTACCGACCAGGTATGTGCCATTTAGTACTCTATTTTCCAAAAATCTATTATTCTGGAGAAGAGGGTGCTCTGATTACATTTGTTTATATTCAAATCATACACCCCTCCCACTCTTCTCCCTCTGTCTTTGTCCAACACTTTTGAAGGCCAAGGTTATTGTGGTTGGGGGGTGAACAGAACAGGCCAGCGCCTAAAGACAACCCCTGCTCGATATTTCTTTAGGTGTGGACTTAGTTTTTTTTAGGGGGGAAGGGCTGGTGGGGCTTTTTTTTTTAGAAAATTACCATTACCCATTTGATTTGCAGGTTGGCCCCCTTTTGGGAACACAGGGGGAGGGGGGGGGGGAGAGTTGGCCCCTTCTAGACAAATCCTAGAATCAACTCTGCAAATAGAATTGTTAAAGTATTACTGGAGGCTCATGAAGTACGGGGACTGTACTGTGAACAGATGGTATTAACAAAAATTGATATGGTATCATCACCGTATGTCCAAGGGCTCAGTAACTTCCAGCAGTACACTTGTAGGCATGCAGAGTTAGATGAACACAAGCTAATGGCCTGGGCTCTAAAAATTATTTTACATGACAAAGTAAGCTTGCTCTTTATTGTATAAGTAAGTATGACAGTGTCTTGTTTCTCAAATTGGCTTCTATGAATGGGTCGGATTTGTATGGATACATAAAATTTATGATTCAAAGTGGGCCCCATATGGGATGCAGAACTTCGAGTTTGGGATGCAAAGAATTTTGGCCTAGTGAGTCCCGGGACTCATAGAAACAAATTTGTAAAAAAATCACTGTATATCACCAAATTTGATTACGTGAATTACCTACAGTAAATGTTCTAAAATTTTGAATTCTAGTGAGGCTTGTATAGGGGTTTTAGGGATACACTATATTTTCCGTTTTACTTCCATGGGATATGGGATACTATCCATTTTACTTCTAGGGTTATGGGATACTGTATTCAAGATTTTTTGTTTGCTTTCAGGGATATTGGATATTTAGGAAAATTAATTATAGGGATATTTGCCAGTTTATAAGGGATACTTGCCTGTTTACTTCAAGTGACATGGGATATTGGTAACCCTCCTATACAAGCCTCACTAGTTGCCTGCCAAAAATGCATAGACAAACAGTGCAGAGCCAGATCAGAAGAAGCAGTCTGATCAAGGTCTTCTCTGTTTGCTTTTCTGACAAGCATTTTGTGGATTCCAGCCCTGATAAGAAACATTTTATGAGAACAGAGAGAGAAAAATGTTCATAATTTTAGAACATTTACCATAATTATTGCTAACCTGTTACATGCATGTTTTCTAGCTAACAATAACAGAGGCTGATGAAGACACCAAGTATGATGAAACATTGGATATGGAAGAGGAGAAAAAGATGTGAGTAACCTGTCCACAGGTTTAGATAAACAAAACAATTCTGCTAAAAATTGTAAATATTTTCTTACCCATAATTTTTAGCATATGTTTTTGGTGCTTAAAAGAACCGTCTCATTGAGACGGTTCTTTTGAGTACCCACAACATATGTTTTGGTTGAGAAATAAAAAAATATTTTTCTGTTACAAACTCTAAACTAAAGTCCTGCCTGTCTCTTTAACCCTTGAAGTGCCAGCAACAACAACAAGTCATCTGCTTTTGTTGTCTGCTGAAATGTTTTAGAAACCTCTTGGTCAAAACGGGGTAGACCAAGATCAGACTGCTCCTATTCTGATCTGGGTCCACACTGATTGTCTCTACTTTTACATTAGTGAATAATGTTAAGCTAATATGTGCAGCAGACATCTTCTGGTGCATTTTTTGCAGCCACTTTATAGTTAGTTCATTTTTGGAAACGATGTTTTCTCAAAACATCTGTTTCCAATGGTATCATATACACAAAATACACACAAAATCCCCATACCATTGAACCCCCGTTCAACGTTGCTACCCAGTCCACATCTCTAGACCGTTACAGCCTGTGTAAGTCACCGGGAACCAAATTACCTTAATGCAAACAACCCTTGTCCTGCTGCTAGACAAAAACAATATTGCTATTTATTAGTTTGTTGCCGTTTTTAGCTCTGACATGTAAACCCAATGGTCAGAAAAACGTTGTTGTGCTTGAAAACTTGAAAATTGAAAGCTTAAATATGATTGAAACAGAATTATATATATTTTTGTACATCAATCGGAGAGGGTCTCAATGGGGTACTTTAAAAATCAGTATTTTGTTTGTTAAAATTGCGCTATTCAGTTTAATTAAGGACAGAAATCAGTGACAAAAATCATTTTGCAATGCTGAATGTGCTAACTGGTAAAAGTAAGTTTTATGAAGACGCTAATTGGTAAAAAATCGGGACAAATTCGCTAATCAGTAAACCCCATTGGATGTCTCAAACGATGCCTTAGCATGAGAAAACCCGCTCTTGTACGACGATAAACCGTTTGTAATATCTATGTTGCCAACCAATTATTGCATTTAAATGCATAATATCTTGCAATAGTTTTTATCATTATATTTTTCTTTGCTTTTAAACATTACGAGACGGACAATAAACGCAGCCTTGCAATTAAACCTGAAGAAGACACGTTTTCTTGTGGATTGCTCATGTTTTCCCGCACTTTACGGACCTGATCGCCACCAAAATAGTTCTAAAAATATAGTGCGTTAGGTATTAGTTAATAATAAAGTTTTTATGGACAGAATGATAGAAGTGGCGTTTGAAATTAAGTCAATTGCACGAAAACACAATGTCGATAGACAGAAACGAATAATAATAAAAATTACATCTTAATTTTCTTTTCGTTTTGCGCAATAATATCATCACAGCCGCGTGACGTATTCAACCATATTGGAGAATGGATGTCAACAAAGTCAGGTATGAAAGCCAGACCGCGCCGCGCTGCCGCGCCAAAATGCTGCCCAGAAACAAGGCCGCCGTCGCCGGTCCGGCAGGACGGCAAGCGCCGGACCACTTTTTTGACAAGTATGCTTTCCGCCGTGTCCCTTTTTTCTCGTTTTGGCTTGTTTTTCTTTGTGCTTACATCTGATTTTCAATTTATTGATGCAATCATCAATAACGCTCGTTGCGCGTGTCATCCATAGACCGACCTAGCCAAGGTGTGAAAACATTGAAAAACAATTCAATTATTCATATGGGCCGCGTCGAGAGAAAACCTGACGTAGTTGCATTCGAAGATTAAAGGCGCAGACCAGTCTACGCATCCGGAGTCTGATCAGTGCCTTTGTTGTTCACCCTCTTGAAAGTATAATTGATAAACTTGCTACACGCCAAATTTCAGCTTTCTAGCTACATGTACTCTCTGTAACTGAGCAGGTTGGTTTGAGTCTTGCATGGCCGTAAACCCTGAAGACAGGTCTTCTCGCATTGAAGCCCAGATAATTTCTATGCGCCAGTTTCATTTCCTTCAAATTGACATTTTTTTTCTTCTAAATAACATGTCGAGCGACCAAGTATGTTTAAACGTTACGAGCATCGTGGGCATGTGTTGTTACAATTCATTCTGTTACGGATATACAAGTTCTGCCTGTTTCAATTCAGCGCAAGACTTTTCGGTCCCCCCAACGTTCATTCGACTTTAAGAAGCATGAACAGAGAAGGGTTTAGCCGTCGTAGTTCGACAGTAGGCCCTGGCTTCAAAGATCTCACGTTATGCCTATCGACAAGAAAACTCATCAAGGAAAGTTGTGCAGCAAAAATCTAGATGAAGCCTTCTGCATCCTTAAAGTAACAGGTGCACTAATTGAAAAGACGCTTATGTATATCTTTTCGAAAATACAACTCTTTGAAGTACAACCATGCGCGGATCCAGAAAGTTATGTCAGAGGCTGGCGGGCCGATAATGGCCCAACATTGAATGCTGGCTTGGTAGCTTTGTGTTTTTTCAGGAGATCTGGACCAGTATTGCTTAGAAACCCTAATTTTTGTGAGTTTTCAGGGGGGGATCCGGACCCCCGTCCCCCCCTCTGGATCCGCCCATGACAACCAAGGATCAGTGCTAAAAGTACTCTGCCAAAACCTGCAGGAACATAGGTGACATAATGTCTAAGAAATATGCTGAAGAAAAAAGTTAAAAAAATCGTGACTATCTGAAAACGATTTTGTTTAGCATTCGGTTTTCTCACGCGCCAAGAAATATCTTTTCTAGCAAACAATCCTGACTGAAATCTGGTCCCAAACGCATAAACGCAGGGAGCGCAGTGGCTCAGTGGTAGAGTGCTTGACTCGAGACCGAAGGGTAGCGGGTTCGAGCCTCACCGGCGTCACTGCGTTGTGGTCCTTGAGCAAGACACATTTATCCTAGCTTAGTACTGGTTAAACCCAGGAAGAACCGTCCCGCATAACTGAAAGATTGTTGAGTGGACGTAAAGAAACAAATCAAACAAACTTTTAGATACGCGGCGACGGCCCTGAGAAATATATTTTTCCTTTCCCAAAGCACTAAGAGCTGTTATTGCATTTTTTTTGCTCTATCATCTGCAAATAGTATTATTAACAATTGCCAAAAAAATGCATTAGTTTTCCAGAAATAATGATTTTAATGGTGATTTGACATGTGTCAGGCATATGAAAGCCCCTGCCGCCCCGTGCCGTGCCACTTGCAGTTTACCGTAATTTTTTTAACAGTCGATTACTGGAACATTTGTCCTGGGTGCATTTTTACTAGAAATCATGTCAAGGATGTTGCTTTTAAGAGTCCGGCCTGGTTTTGCCCTTATTGCGGTATGCTCTTCTGTGATACACAGAAATATACAATTGGCGATGATGCGACGACTATGGTGGTAGTGTTTTGTAGACAGTCTCACCTAGGGTGTACTGACATGAGTTTGCAGCAAAATAGGTACACAAATGCCTAAATTTGCTTCACTCTCAAACTACACTTAACAAATTAATTACACTTTAAATGCATGCGTAAAATATATGTTTTGTATATTATATATAGTTGTGACGATGAGCTTGTAATGCTTAAGTCCAAATAAAATTTCTGTTCTGTTCTGTTCTGTTCTGATGATTCTTAGTGGGTGTTTTTGGCATGCAATGGAATATATCAATAATAATAATAACGCACACACTCAATAGGCCGTTTTTCATGCATTGTTACAGCTGTACAATTAACTGGTCAGTTAAACTTGTTCACAGTCCGCTTGCATCATAATATAATCAAGGGACCATCATCAAATACCTATATAATCATAACTTTGATCAATAATAGAACCAAACAAACTCATTAAAGATGTACGCATGCCTTTAATCTTCTCAATTATAGTGCAATGCACAGATTTTAACACCTTCGTTAATCATTTATGATGAAAGATTTTCTAAAAACTTCAATGTGAACTCTCTCTCTCTCTCTCTCTCTCTCTCTCTCTCTCTCTCTCTCTCTCTCTCTACTTGTTGATCCGCCGATGCACTTTGAATTTCCAGAAAGGATGTGCATGCACCAGTCTCTCTCTCTCTCTCTCTCTCATCCAGATCAGACCCGAATGGAATTCAGGAAAGAATGTTTCGTCAATTTAAAAGAATTTCTAGCGATAAGGCGAGCAATCTCCCTAAAGGAGACGTTCGTTTTATTTTGTTGAAATGACGACTGGAGAAACTAGGCACATTAAACAAATATATATAGACGGGCCGTCGATGCACCATTGCCCCCGAATTTGTATATTTTAAAACGGGATTTCCTTAGTGCATGTAATAACTCTACTTCTTATTGAATGGGAATTTATTTCGATCATCAACTGTACTTGTTATTCAGTAACATATATGGGAACTAGACCGTTAAACAAGGGAACCAATCGTCCTTTCACGCTATGTACAGTAAAACTATTTATACAGTTGATGTACAATAAAAACGACCATCTTGCAAAGTGGTCTATTTTTTGTCAGGTATTTGATGTCTTCTTTCGCTTATACAACCCCTTTGCCCCCCTAGACCCAAGACGCCCTTTACATATGTTATGTATTTGTATTGCGACATTTAATTGTCCAAAGGGCATCTTGGGTCTAGGGGGGCAAAGCATCTAAAAACAAACTGAAAGACGCCAGTTTCATCTTTTCAATGACAAACGTCACAATTTTAAATATATTTCGTACGCATGCGCAGAGGAAAAACCGCAAAGTTTCGAAAATGAAGGGTACTTATATCCTTAATATTTTAGCACTTTTACTTTTTGAAAACCTGCAAAGGATTTACTAAAACTCTTGTCTAAACGGCACCCAGTCTAAAGACGTAAAATGAGGGGTGGGAGTAGAAGGCGCAAGTTTTAACGGTTTTGTAAATGATGAATCGCTTTGAAACCTATTTTGATGCTTTCTATGTATTTTTTACTACCGGAACAGACCAATTTTAAAAACATTAGGGCAATTTCAAAATTTAGGTTTTGCAATCATGTCAACTAGGGAAAATATACGCCTTATCGCTAGAACTCCTTTGTGCATGCGATAGAAAGTACAAAAGTTGATGCACATGATAAGATGGGCTTTCTGTAAATATGTGTATACATTGGCCGGTCCCACGCCCGTATCCAGAGGGGGGGGGGGTCTGAAAAATCACAAAATATAGAATTACTTAGCAATACTGGACCGGATCCCCTGAAATTCTCAAAGCTACCAAGCCAACAATCAATATTTCACCATCATCGGCACGCCAGCGAAGGGCTTTTTAAATGGAGTTTAGCTGGTGGGGCCTATGATGGCTCGCTTTTAGTGATATTTGGATCCTCTCTCCCCTAAAAAAAAAGAAGAAAAACGTAGTCAGAGTTGCAAAATTGGGCCCCCTCTGACAAAACTTTCTGGACCCGTACATGGGTCCTCATTGGAAGCAGTTGTAACAAGATTGATTGGTCGACCCAAACATTGTGTTTCGAGATTCTAAGAAACCAAGCCAATACAAAATAGTCGTGTGTATCTCTCTTTCTCTCTCTCTCTCTCTACTTTTACGACCTGCTATCAAAGTTTGTGAACCTGCTCGATTGAAAAACTGTCGACGGACATAATTTTATTACAATAGGCAACAAAGACAAGTCTGCGCAAATGTGCAGTCACTACTCACCGTGACACACATAAAGTTGGGGAGTAGATAAGGTATGTCAAGCATCACCGCTTTTATGTTGAATGGATGAATTTTATGTCTCACGACTCAAACACAACGTGGGGAAAGGCCCTTTTGTATATAAGCAAACTTACTTAGCATTTAATCAATTGTTTAAGGCTGTGGTTTATATGGCTTTTTTAAGTAATGCAAATGTTTAATTTTGACAGAAATGCAAGAAGATGACCAGGCAGCGTATGACCTAAGTCCTTAATGTTGAACATAAGCTTAGATGGGCGTTTTCTCGCGGTGATTGTAACTCCTAGCTCGAGGCATGTCTGTTTAATGTCTGTGACAAAGGAAATTCATGTTAATTGCTGAATACCTCAATTCCCATGGACCGAATGCTTCTTATAGGTAAAAAATTCGGCAATGAAGGGTTTTATTTGAACACGCTGCAGGTAACGTGCACTGTTTTCCGTCCGTAGATACCTTGGACCGAGTAATACATAGACAGCAGATACCAATATTAAACATGCACGGCCTCTCACGTACATGTAGGAAAGTCTGTGCTTTTAATGGGCTCATGCTTTTGATCTTATCACACAATTAGCAGACAAAAAGTATAATGTCGCACGCAGAACGTCACATGCCAGATTACCCATCTAATTATAATGGAACCTTCCAAAAGTCGCTACCGCTCACGTGCTGTATGGTAGAAGTATACCGAACACAGATGGGACAAACAGATAAACGGACATCGGTTTTTGCCAGAAACAACTCGTGTTCGTAATTTTACTGAAAATTCACTCTTTAGTTTAGGTGTTCGTAATTTGAGAGTGTTTGAAATTATAGAACATTTACCATAACATATTAAAAGCCTTTTAGGTAATTAGCTATGCTGATATCTAATAATCCCTGACAAAGTTGGAGGGATATAGTTATGGCGTCGTCCGTCCATCACATTTTTTTGTCCGTCCATATCTCAGTACCTTCTGGCCAGGTTTGATACATATTTGGTAAACACTAATTATCATGGACTCTTGATATCCTATAAGTTTCGTCAAAATTGCCCTTGTTGCATTATAATGCAAA
This sequence comes from Loripinus fragilis, assembly GCA_964019695.1. NCBI lineage: Eukaryota > Metazoa > Mollusca > Bivalvia > Lucinida > Lucinidae > Loripinus > Loripinus fragilis. The sequence goes on along the minus strand of OZ026520.1, from coordinate 38,440,772 downwards.
TCTATGTTAGCAAAATTTTAACGGGTTGGTCCACTGAACAAAATGTTATCAAGAGCTAGGCAAAAGGAAATGGCTATAAACCACCTATCCTTAACCATTGTTTCCTGTTTGAAATAATTCATCACACAACCCTCAAAATAGGGCAACAATGAACCGAATGAAAAACCTAAAATAGAAATCTAAACTTCTTAACCAGTGATCAAAACTTAAGATAATTTCAGTGATGTATTCGGCATAATGCCCTCTGCTAAATATGGGCAAAAGGTTTGATTCCACATAACAAAATGGCCACCAGAGCTAAAAACCGAAATATTATTTAAAGACATACCAGCCCATGTTTGAAACGATTAGATTGATATTTTGTCGCATGCCCCTTCCAAAATTCTGCTATGCTTAAACTGAACTAAAAAGAAATCATATCAAACTTTTCCTTCATCATTGGTCAGAAAAGATAAACAATATACAAATTCAAATGTTCCTAAAATATCATATACAGAATTTGCACTCTGCTTAGCCTACAAGAACTAAAATCACAAGACATCGTTTCCATCAGTACTCTCAGTACTTTGATATACTAATGGAATCTTCCAGTCGATTGGATTTAATTAGTTTGGACTATTATACACGATAGAATTTCCAAATTGCACTGTACTTCTGTTCCTGAAGAATTTTATATCAATGATCAATATATTGCTCTGTGGCACCTCATTTGGGTCTCCACAATTTGCGTAACCCTTTTCATTCTGGATACCAGTAAACTGGTGCAAAGATAAAAGCAAAGCTTCATGACAGATTTAGAAATTCTACTGTTACCCCTTAGTACTTGTCAAGGAAGAATCAAATTGATAGAGCCCTAGTTCTGTTTTCACTTTAACAAGGGAGACAAATTTAGAAACCCTGCAAGTTCCAACAATAAATATCTATGAAGTTGGTCAAAATTGTATGACAAAGTTACTAAGTTTGAACATAATAAAGTGCAAAAACACTATGTCCAGGCCCCAAGGTTTTAGAACTTTTTAAAGCTCAATTCTACTGAGCATGACATTATAACTGGTCATAAAAACTAAAATGCTGTAAAAGACTTTTCTTGCTTTCAAACTTTCAGAGGTTGTATTTATCATGCTAAAAGGGAACAATTGTTGGCATTTTAACATTTATCAGCATGATATATTTCATGCTCAATAGAGTTGAACATGAAAAAAGTTCTATAACCTCGGGGCCTTGCCTCTAGATAAGAGTGTATCCTTAAAACAAATTTTCTCATTAATCAACCAAAACATATGTTGTGGGTACTCAAATGAATTATCTCAATGAGACAATTCTTTAGTGCACAGAAAACAAATGTTAGAACTGATGGATAAGAAAATAATCAAAAGTTTAGACTTAAAATTTTGCTTATCTAGATATATAAGTACTGCCATATAGGCACTATTTTGTATGTATCAGATAGGAAGGTATTTGTTTGTTTGTTTTGATTCTTTACGTCCCAGTTGAAAAAAATTCAGTCATGTTGGGCAAGTCTTCCTGGGCTGAGCCAGTACTAAGCAACGGATTAAGTGTCTTTCTCAAGGATACAAAACAGTGACTCTGCTGGTGGTAAGTCTCGAATTAGCAACCAAGAGAAGGTATTTTAATATGGGTTTAACAGAAGTTTTATGTTCTGCTTTAAAATTTGAGAAGATCAAGGAAAATAGACAACTTGTGATGTCAGGTTTGAATTGTAATTGCAATTGGTTTATGTCATTCAATCAGGCTCAAGATTGAAAACTTTTTTCGTGCTCAGCTGGGATGAGCGTGAATTTCAACTGCTTATGGAAACTAAAATGCTGAAAAATATAGATTTTGCTTGCTTTTAAACTCTCAGTTGTTGTATTCATCCTGCTAATAAATATTAAAATGCCAACAATTGTTGGCATTTTAACATTAATGAGCAAGATAAATTTCATGCTCATTTCAGTTGATCTTGAAAAAGTTTTATAACCTTGAGGCCTGATGTCCTGTTATATTAATGAATGCATTAATAGAAAATTGTTTTAACTCAAGCGTAATGTTATTTTGTAAGATTTGAGAAGATCAAGGAAGAGAGGCAACATGTGATGTTTCCAGATGAGATAGACACTCCGCGAGATTCCACGGCAAGAACCAGATTCCAGAAGTAAGCATAAAAGGGTCTTTATAAGCTCAAACCAGTCTACTATATTTAACATAATATTTTGATATACATATATGTATTTGCCTGAGCAAATAGTGTAAACCCTGATCAGATCAGACAAGGAGCAGTCTGATCATGATCTACACTTTGGCATTTCTGTCAAGTACTGCATTTTACACACCTTTTAAAAATGACTTGATAAACCAAAACAAGTGAACCTTTTTACACTGCCTACTCCGACTTATATGCCTGAGTAAACAGCCTTGTCTTTGTTACCTATTTCATTCCTATTTTGAAAGAGAGTCCATTGGTCAGTAAAAAATTTATTTATACCTCAACATTTTCTCCCTTGAAATGCATTAAGGGGAATTAAACTTTTAATGTGTAAAATCCACTGAAATTGTATTGAATTTTTTATCCACAACCAAAGGTAGAGGCATATAATTTAGGCAGTATCCTTGCATCTGTCCAATAGTCATTTCATATACATTCACAGGTGGCTTGCAAATTCCCAAGTAAATGCTTGTGAGTTAAAAATGCATTTTTGGGAAAAAAGATGTACACTTACAAAGCAAGCCACTGAGGTATGTGGCAAAAATTGGCAAATACTTTAAATTCGAAAATTTTTGCAAGAAGACAAATTTGTGACGTTAAAAAATCGTGACTAGGGCATTATTTACCTTTATCAGTAAACAACAGAGTGATTTCATCGTTTCGCGAGGGTTTCATTTTCACGAAACTTCGCATAGTTTCGTGAAAATAAAACCCTTGCGAAAATTTCGCAATTTACAGTATAATTAACGAAGGCTTTGATCATTTAGAACATTCACCATACAATAATAAAAAAGAGGTTTTCTCATGACCAGACTCATTTGAGCCGTGACGTGAAATCCAACAATGTGGCATTTTGCCAAGTGTAGACTCAGACAAGTCTTTGCAGTTTTCTTTTAAGCTTAGAAACTCCAAATGATGTTCATTCAGTAACGTAGCACTCAAAGAATATTTAAGCAACTAGCAAAGGCTCTGATCAGACTGCACGTATGAGCAGGCTGATCTGAGGCTTTGCTGGTCGCACATACCACATTGTTGGAAATCTCATGTCACGGCTCTTTTGTGTTGTTTTTTTCTAGATACAGAGGACTGAAAAGTTACAGGACATCACCGTGGGACCCTAAAGAGAACTTGCGAGGTGACTACGCCAGGATCTTCCAGTTTGATAACTTCAAGCGTACCACCAAGAGGGTGTTGACGGGAGATGATGATCTAGATGGAACGATTGCTGTATGTACTGTAAATCCGGAAATTTTCGCGAGAATTTTATTTTCGCGAATAGCGTTAAAAGACATATTTGTGGCGTTAAAAATTTGCGACTAGGGCATGATGTACGTATATCAGTAAACGACAGAGTGATTTCGCGAGGATTCTATTTACACGAAACTTCGCATATGCAAAGTTTTGCGAAAATAAAACTCTAGGGAAAATTTCCGAATTTACAGTATACAGTATTAAACCTGTCTTAAGTGGCCACTTAAAAATAGACAAAACGAAGATCTTTATAACAACTGGTAGCTTAATGCAGGTCGAAGGTATTGCAGAATGCTCCCATTGGAGCATTCTGCAATACTTTTGACCTGCATTAAGCAATAATAGGTATGAAAAAACGATTTTTGGTCTTCATTTAGAGTGGCCTATTAAGATACTACAAAACAGTTGAACCCAGGGCTTCAGTCTAATTATGATTTCAGGTGGTTTCAAAGAGGGCAAATTGAGGACTGAAGATTGTCATGAATTTACGTCATATATGCAAAGAAAGGGATTAAAAATGGCTTTTCTCTTTTTTTGATGTTATAAAATTTGAATTTATTCTAAAATTAAACAAGACTATTTTTAACCAGATATTTTACAGGGTGAAAATGTACTGGTGCATCAGTCTAACACAATCAGCTATCGTTTTGTATACAAGTCTTTCCAGTTAAAATGATGCCCCATTTCTTTGTTGTTATCCACAATGAGATGATGTAACTCCTGTTTTATATGTCTACTCAACAATGGCGAGCCCATAGAACAGCATGAGGCTTCCAATACGTTTCTAATATATTGATCTTTGTATGGATTGTTCGTGTGTGTGTGTGGGGGGGGGGGGTTGTAATGATATGCCGATTCTTTTGGTTGATGCTCAGACCGAATCAGATTTTATGATTTCGCTACCCTTGGTTGGATCCTTAACCCATAAACCACCACCAAAAGTTTGCAACAGCAAACATTTAAAGGCGGAAGCTTATCACTCATATGTTTAGATAAACAAAAATTTTGAGCGTAAAATTGTAAATATTTTCTTACCCATCAGTTTTAACATATGTTTCGGGTGCTCAAAAGAACCATCTCATTGAGACAGTTCTTTTGAGTTCCCACAACATATGTTTTGGTTGAGAAATTAGAAAATTATTTTTTGGTAGGCGCTCTTAACTTAAGTCCTATCACTACAACTCCTCTTACAGCATTTTGCTAATCATTTTAAAACCGTGCAGATTTCTTTTCCATGACAAGAAATGGTGTCCTAGTATATAGACAGTATTTCGTTTGTTAGCAAAATGCTTTTACAGTTTTCCAATTGTCATTTTGAAATTTTACAGATGAATCCTGTGAAATATCTCTAAAATAGATACTTGGCATGCATCATAAAATTAATAGTTACAATAAAACCTATGTAACATGGCCACTCAAAAATAGACAAAACAAAGATCTTAATAACAATTGGTCGCTTAATGAAGATCAAAAGTATTGCAGATGGCTCCAATACTTTTGACCTGCATTAAGCGATAACTGGTCTTGAAAACCAATTTTCGGTCTTTTTGAGAGTGGCCGTTTTACACAGGTTTTACTGTATTATGGGGAAAATATGTTAATATACGGTTATATTTCAGGCATGGTCTTACATCAGAGTTTATATCTCTAGAGTACCTAAAGCATTTATGGGTGAGTTTCTGTACTATTACAGTGGTGGCAAGACACCAGATAATCAGACCCAGTAAACATTCAAATTGACCCTCCATCATAGGCCAATTAAAAACAATTTGAGTTACATCTAGAGGTAAACTTTAACATTTCCCATTTTGTGATTTCGTGGTTAGGGCTGAGGTACCAGGTAAGATTATTCTTGATACAAACATATTTTGAAAACCAAAGAATGTCATACTACCAGTTTTTGTCATTGTACATATATTCACCCAAAATGGTATTGAAAAGTTATTTGTTTTGTTTTCTTCTAGGGAGCACAGTGGTAGAGTGCTTGACTCGAGACTGAGAGGTCTCGGGTTCGTGCCTCACCAGCGTCACTGTGTTGTGTGGCAAGACTCATTTATCCTTGCATAGTACTGGTTCAACTCAGGAAGACCCGTCCCAACATAACTGAAAAATTGTTGACTGGGACGTAAAGAATCAAAACAAAACAAAAGTTTTTACCCATGTATCACTCTTAGTCTATCTATATCCTACACAGGCAGTGGCAAAAACGAAAGAAGAAAGTAACACAGGTACATTTGCTCTTGCAGTTTCAAACATCAAGTGACCTTTTATCATCCCATTCAGATATGTCTATACTATATCTTTTTTCAGTTTCTAGCTTTATACAAATACAGGCTTTCTTTTCGAAAACCAGATCCTTTTCACATAGGTGGTCAATTTGAAAATACAGTGGTCCATGTGACTAACACAGATTATAATTTTCTTTAGCTGAAAACCTAAAAAGATGTCACAAAATTTGTCATCTGCTACAGTCGTGATTGCTACTGAAGGGATATTTTATTTTTTAGAGGATTACAGTCCAGGTTCACCTGTTGCTATGTTTGGTATTCTTCCCCATGAACAGAAGATGTCCGTGTTGAATCTGGTGCTCAGGAAGTCTGCAGACATTACTAAACCCATAAAATCCAAAGAGAGGCTGATCTTTCACATTGGATTCAGGAGATTTTCTGCTTGTCCTGTATTTTCTCAGCATACAAATGGAAACAAACACAAGGTAGGTTTTTGTCTGGTTATGATCTATATATAGAGGATCTTATATGAGTGCTCATGTTTTATTGAATTTATTAAACCAGTTGGGGAAAAGAGATAAAATGCCTGGCTTGCCGAGCATTTTATCTCTTTTTCGCAACGAGTTTAATAAATTCAATCAAACAAGAGCATGAATGTTAGATTCTATTTATCATATGGCATTAAGATTACTTTGAAATCTCATTTCTGCCGTAAAAATGTTATACTTTTGTCATTATGTACGCAACGTTGTTATGGACGTCATAACATTTCCCATATATCTATAAACCACTAGTGGTTTATCTATTTTATTGCATGGTGTTATTTCACTCTCAGACTAGACGTCATATGATAAATTTATTTTATACTTAGCAGTGAATTTAATGCATATTGAATGTGAATAAAATTGAGGTTTTCTGCAGTGAATAGATATTGTTTCAATTCACTAGTGTGTGAGGCGATTTATATCTTTTAATGGCAGCGATAAAAGGCTTTTTGATAATTCTGGGGACTGAAACTTTTTTAAAAATGCTTTAAATGAAAGGTCTTTTTCAGAAATAATACTACTTTCATTTTGACGTCAATTTCAAACCCTATGATGTCGCTCTTTGGCCTGGCATAGCGGTAGTTTGAATGTTACATTATACGAAAAGGGACACTAAAAGACTCTTTAAAGGCCAATTTCTTTCATTTACTAAAATGTAATAAGCCATTTTCTAGATGCAAACTACTTTTACAACCAATATTATACCCAATAAACACACCGAAAAGGTCCAATCTGACAAGAAACAATCCGGTTTTGTTCTTATTACATTACAATTTTTTTGGGCTAGACTTTAGAATCTGTCCGCCACTATTTGTTGTATTCATTTGAAGAATAAGCTTAAACATATGATACATGGAAGTGCTGTACAAAATTATATACCTACTATGATGGTTAGGGTTAGGTTAGGGTTAGGGTTATGTTTGGTATCAACTATAACATATAGTATTCATTGTATCTACTGAGAGTATGTGTCAGATAAATAGGCGGACATATTCTAAAGTCGCTCCATTTTTTGTCCTGAAAATGTTGTGCCCTTTTGCATCTGCACTTCAGACTATTTTTTCATGGAAAAAATATTATGTACCCTGATCAGACTGCTCCCCTGGGAGCAGTCTGATCTGGGTCCATATAGTTTGCAATATAGAATGCAATATAGAATACATAGGCGGATAAGAGAAGCAGACGACATAACTTTAAGGCGTGACTGGCGGATTTTCAGCTTAATCAAATTTTCAAAATTCTAGCTAGCCTCTTTGTCATATAAAGCTGGTTAAAATTGTTTTTACCAGCTGATACACAGTCTTTTGGTACTCAAATCTCCTTTAACTTCACCCACATCCCACACCTTAGCACCTGTCCTTGTGTTTCAATGAGAGATACGGTGTATAACGACAATGATTGTTAATTTTAGTTTGAGAGATTTTTACCTGCTGACACAGCTACTGTTGCAACACTTTATGGTCCCATCACTTTCCCCCTGCTCCAGTCCTAGTGTTTCAATGAGAGATGTGGTGTATAATGACAATGATTGAGAGATTTTTACCTGCTGACACAGCGACTGTTGCAACACTTTATGGTCCCATCACTTTTCCTCCTGCTCCAGTCCTAGTGTTTCAATGAGAGATACGGTGTATAACGACAATGATTGTTAATTTCAGTTTGAGAGATTTTTACCTGCTGACACAGCGACTGTTGCAACACTTTATGGTCCCATCACTTTTCCCCCTGCTCCAGTCCTAGTGTTTCAATGAGAGATACGGTGTATAACGACAATGATTGTTAATTTCAGTTTGAGAGATTTTTACCTGCTGACACAGCGACTGTTGCAACACTTTATGGTCCCATCACTTTTCCCCCTGCTCCAGTCTTAGTGTTTCATTGAGAGATACAGTGTATAACGACAATGATTGTTAATTTCAGTTTGAGAGATTTTTACCAGCTGACATGGCTACTGTTGCAACACTTTATGGTCCCATCACTTTTCCCCCTGCTCCAGTCCTAGTGTTTCAATGAGAGATACGGTGTATAACGACAATGATTGTTAATTTCAGTTTGAGAGATTTTTACCAGCTGACACAGCGACTGTTGCAACACTTTATGGTCCCATCACTTTTCCCCCTGCTCCAGTCTTAGTGTTTCAATGAGAGATACGGTGTATAACGACAATGATTGTTAATTTCAGTTTGAGAGATTTTTACCTGCTGACACAGCGACTGTTGCAACACTTTATGGTCCCATCACTTTTCCCCCTGCGCCAGTCCTAGTGTTTCAATGAGAGATACGGTGTATAACGACAATGATTGTTAATTTCAGTTTGAGAGATTTTTACCTGCTGACACAATTACTGTTGCAACACTTTATGGTCCCATCACTTTTCCCCCTGCTCCAGTCCTAGTGTTTCAATGAGAGATACGGTGTATAACGACAATGATTGTTGATTTCAGTTTGAGAGATTTTAACCTGCTGACACAGCGACTGTTGCAACACTTTATGGTTCCATCACTTTTCCCCCTGCTCCAGTCCTAGTGTTTCAATGAGAGATACAGTGTATAACGACAATGATTGTTAATTTCAGTTTGAGAGATTTTTACCTGCTGACACAGCTACTGTTGCAACACTTTATGGTCCCATCACTTTTCCCCCTGCTCCAGTCCTAGTGTTTCAATGAGAGATACGGTGTATAACGACAATGATTGTTAATTTCAGTTTGAGAGATTTTTACCTGCTGACACAGCTACTGTTGCCACACTTTATGGTACTATCACTTTTCCCCCTGCTCCAGTTCTAGTGTTTCAATGAGAGATACCGTGTATAACGACAATGATTGTTAATTTCAGTTTGAGAGATTTTTACCTGCTGACACAGCTACTGTTGCCACACTTTATGGTACTATCACTTTTCCCCCTGCTCCAGTTCTAGTGTTTCAATGAGAGATACCGTGTATAACGACAATGATTGTTAATTTCAGTTTGAGAGATTTTTACCTGCTGACACAGCTACTGTTGCCACACTTTATGGTCCCATCACTTTTCCCCCTGCTCCAGTTCTAGTGTTTCAAGAAAAAGCTTTTGGTAGGTATATTAACTAGGAATTAGAAATAATCTGTTTTTGACAAAGAGAAGACAAGAACACATTCGATGGCACGCCATCGCAAATCCCCACGCTCTCGAAGAAATCTAATGGTATTTGACCCTTTAACCCCATCCTAAGGTCACCAGGTTGATCATAGGTTAAAATTTTTCAGTGTATCCTGGTCTTCTGCTCATCCCCTAAAATTTGATGTCACATGACCATGTTCAGAAAATTAAATTTTTGACCCCTCCCCAGTGGGGGAACCAAAATAATTGTGCAGGTGCATGTGCCATTCATGTTAGTAACTCACACACCAAATCTGGTTGAATTTCGGAATTTTTTTTTTTACCCTGACCCCCACGGTACCCCAAGTCCCACCCCTGGGCATGACCCAGGCGGCCGAATGAAAATCCCGTCTGATATGTTGTATGTCTTTCATTTGTGAGAAGATACACAAAGTTTGGTTTAAAAATCTTTGAAATTGACTTTGTAATTGAGATTTAATGATATTTGACATTTTGGCCCCTCCCCAAGGCCCCAGGGGGTGGGGACCCCAAAAATGGTGCAGTTGCATGTGGCATTCATGTAAGTAACTCACACACCAAATCTGGTTGAATTTCGGGAAAAAGTTTTTTTTTACCCCTAATGGTACCCCCAAGTCCCAGCCCTGGGGCATGACCCTGGTGGCCAAATGAAAATTGAATGATATTTGGCCCCTGCCCCGGGGGCGGGGCCAAAAAAATGCCGTTGCGCGCCCCATTCATGTGAGCAACTCACACACCAAATTTGGTTGGATTTCATCCAATGGTTTAGGAGAAGATAACATGACGGATGAATGGACAGACAGACGGACGGATGGAGGCAATTGCAATATCCCTGACGCCTTTTTTTTTAAAAGTGTAAGGATAATAATATATTATATGTTTTGTTAACAGGTCCTGAGGGAATGCTAAAACCCAGAGCAAAGTCCAGAGTCCGAGGTCTTTAACATCTTCTGAGGGAGACATCTCCTGAGGGAGTTTGGGAACATAAATGCATTTAAAAAATCATATTTGATTCCTGTAATTGCATAAATGTAACGAACTTCACCAAAATTTGCAATAAATACTGCACTATATTTGGGCCTCGATGAGAGAAAACCTGTTTTCTGGATTTGCAAACAACAAAAGTGCAGACCAGCATGCGCATCTGCACAGTCTGACCAGCGCCTTTGTTATTAGCTAATTTTAAAGTATCATATCAAAACTTGTCACAAGCGAAATTTCACTATTCTAGCTAGTGTCTGTAGCTGAGGAGACTGGTTTGAGTATCGCTTTTTCGGAAACCAAGAAGACAGGTTTTGTAGCGTTGCGGCTCATTTTATCACCTTTTTGAAATCAAGACATGGTTTGATGGTTTTATTGATATCTGTTTTCCAGGGCTAATCCATAAATAGAATCTAACATTTGTCTCCAGTATTAAATTTATTTAACATCTTGCAAAAAAGTGATAAAATGCTCAACAGGCCTTGAACTTAAATATTTTCCCCAAACTTGTTTTATACAATAATATACATGAGCACTCATTTAAGATCATCTCTACAACTGCAATTTACTAATTTATGATTATTATATGACGTAGCATCTGAGAGTGAAATAACACCATGCAACAAAATTGATAAACCACTAGTGGTTTATAGATTTACAGGAAACGTTATGACGTCCATAACAACATTGCATATAAAATAACAAAATTGTGACGTTTTTACGCCAGAAATAAGACTTCAAAGTGAGTTTAATGCCATATGATAAATAGAATCTAACATTTGTGCTCTTGTATTATTGAATTTATTAAAGTCGTTGCGAAAGATAAAATGATCGGCAAGCCTGGCATTTCTTTTCCCCAACTTGTTTAATAAATTCAATAAAACATGAGCACTTGTGTAAGATCCTCTGTATTTATGACATCCAGATTTCTATGATAATTTGTGGTGGAAGAAGACAGGTCATTATGGCTAAAAAAAATTGTTAACTATTTGCATGCTAGGAAATTTTTCATGCTTTTGTTGGCGCCTGCTGACTTTTTTCAAAATTTACTTATTTAAAAAATTCTTTCAGTAACACTATCAGAGTGTCAAACAGTTTGGATCCAGATCAGGACTGATGGTCTGTCGGTCCTGATCTGGGTCCAAACTGTTTGCAAAGGTTCTCAGCAGACGACAAAAGTCGCCACTAGCGATTAAAGAAATAATTGTTAAATGTTTGTTATTGCAGGTAATCAGGAACTGGTTGCCAAGGGAACTATTTTATCAGTTGATCCGGACAGAATTATAGCTAAACGAGCTGTACTGAGTGGCTTTCCTTATAAAATCAACAAAAAGGCCTGTGTTGTAAGATACATGTTTTTCAACAGAGGTAATTCAGACCCCCAGATAAGAGTGTGTAACTTTTTTTTATTTCTCAATCAAAACATATGTTGTGGGTACTCAAAAGAACCGTCTCGATGAGACGGTTCTTTTGAGCACTCAAAACACATGTTTGAACTGATGGATAAGAAAATAATTACAATGTTATGCTAAATTTTTTTTGCTAAACTGGCCCTATGTAATTGATGACCACATTTACCCTAAATAATTAGGCACCTTAACCCCCCTCACCATACTTCTCGTTTAAATGTTAAAAAAAGGGTTCAGTACACTACCTGATGAAGTGTGTAAAAGCCGGGTAGTGATGGAACGACATAGTTTAAACCTTGGCCCCCAAGGTTATAGAACTTTCCTCATGCTCAACTCAACTGAGCATGAAATTTGAAGTGCTTATATAAAAGAAAATACTGAAAATGAAATATGTTTCTTTCTTTATAGCACTCAGATGTTTTTATCCTGCCTTATAAATGTTAAAATGCCAACAAATGTTGACATTTTAACATTTATGAGCAGGATAAATTTCATGCTCAGTTGAGTTGAGCACAAAAAGAGTTTTATAACATTGAGGCCTGGTCTGGCTTTACACTGTTTGTTTATTCTTTTTGTAAAGCAAATGTATTAAAGGACTCATGTGTAGGAAACTGTATTACAGGGCTCATACAGGCAAGTCTGTATAAAATTCAAGGACTTTTCAAGGACTTCTAAAAACACGCCAATAGTTTTCAATAACTGAGCTTATGAAATATATTTGATTTACGCTTCAAAATTCAATTTCCTAAATGCTATACTCAGAAAATGGAGAGATTCGTATTAGCAAATTAGTAGCATACACCCTGGTTAATCTTTACACACAGGCACTGGAAACACCATACAGGTTTCATAATTTATACATAAAGGTTACAAACAAAATGGAGGTAATAGATGGGGTGAATCCGTAAGTACACATTTCAGTTATTATTCTACACTATAGGGATCAAACACGCCTTTTCATGCATTAACAGTTGCCAGGTCTCGAGGGAGGTGTTGAAAACCGGAGGCCAAATTTTCAACACTTCCCGAGGGACCTGACAAACGTTAATGCACTGAAAAGATGCGTTTGATCGATATTATTGCTTACAAACATCGTATTTCGGCTAAAATTTGCATCAATTTTTGGCACTATATTGTTTTGATTTTTATCGGAAGTCAAGTGGTGAGTTTTATGTTCGATATTCTCGATCCAGGGCCATATAGTTTGTGGTGCCCTATGTGGTAACTCACAATTTTTCCTATTTGCTTAAATAATTTGGTATTTTGAGTAGTTTTGTTGTCAACATGATGAAATTATCTGGTCATATATCAACTGTCTGTGATCGATTTTCTACTGACATCGCTAGGTATGTAGAACTAGCTCTGATCAGCTCTGATTATTTCATTTTCCTCCATCGCGACTCGAATCGACAGCATATATTTAGATGCCTGGCGTCAGCAGTGATTGCTTTTGGCTCAAAGCCAATATACACATATTTTCTTTTGCTGGCTAGACATATGGAGATCCCTTGGGGATAGAATTACCCTAAGCATTCCCCCACCGGTAACTAAACGCTTCTACACCTGCAGCTTTCTAAAACAATCTCCAACACTATAGACAGCGGATTAATTCGATGGACCTGGCAAGACATTCTCAAAGTACCAAAACCATGTTTCAACAGCGTGTGAATTCCATTGTTTATAAATGGATTAGCTCTGGTTAAAACATAGCTGTTGATACCGTGTAGCATGTATTTTATGCAATAATAATTGTAAAGGTTTTCAGTTATTCAAATAACTGCTGCAAATATTCGGTGGTGCTTTAAATGTTAATGCAGGCATGAAATATTACTAACATTCTTATAATGAATCTTGATTCCTTTTATTTCAGAGGACATACATTGGTTTAAACCAGTTGAGTTGAGAACAAAGTGGGGCAGAAGAGGTCATATAAAAGATGCACTAGGTATAAATAATGAGCTACAGTAAAACCTGTGTAAAATGGCCACTCTCAAAAAGACCAAAATTTGGTTTTCAAGACCAATTATCGCTTAATGCAGGTCAAAAGTATTGCAGAATGCTCCCCTTGGAGTGCAGAATGCCCCAAGGGGAGCAATCTGCAATACTTTCAACCTTCATTAAGCTATCATTTGTTATTAAGATTGTTGTTATGTCTATTTTTGAGAGGCCGTTTTACACAGGTTTTACTGTAATAACCTATCTTCTCAGCACCATAATAAAGACTCTATAGGTGCCTGTATGTTTTAATGGAGTTACTGACTTTTTTCACTAAGGTGATGCATTCCACAAATGAGTTTCAAGTTTCTAATTAGATCAACCAAGCAGGCCAGCTTTAGCATTTCCTAGTCTTAACTCTTTGCCTACTGGGTAATTTTTCATGCCTTTTTGTTGTCTGCTGGTATTTTCAAAATCTAACTTTTTAAAAAAAATTGTTTCAGGAACACTGCAGGAACACCATCAGAGTGTCAAACAGTTTGGATCCAGATCAGGCCCAAAATTTTGTCCGCCTGATCTGGTTCCAAAATGTTTGCAAAGATTATCAGCAGACCACACTAGGAGGTAAATCTCAGTGGTCTTGAGTCACATGACAAGAAAATATGTCAACAATGCTTGCAACCAGGTAAGACTGAAGCCAGCATGCTGAGCTAAAAAGATTAGGTAGAATCTTGAAATTTTGGATGTAGACAGCATTGCCTTTATATACAATACAGTAAAACCTGTGTAAAACGGCCACTCAAAAATAGACAAAACAAAGATCTTAATGACAAATGGTAGCATAATGAAGGTTGAAAGTATTGCAGAATGCTCCCCTTGGAGCATTCTGCAATTCTTTTGACCTGCATTAAGTGAAAATTGATCTTGAAAAAAACAATTTTCCATCTTTTTGAGAGTGGCCGTTTTCCTCAGGTTTTACTGTATTGGCAGCAAGCAACAGTGGAATTCATCAGCGAGTAAGGATGCACAGACTGAGCTACACTTTTGCTGTTTGCCTGAAGAACACTGTATTTAGGCCAAATAAAAAAAATACATGTGTTTAGGGTAGCCCGACCCTACCTAAATTTTCTGGTGAATCCTAGAATTTATTTCAGGTTTTCTGGAAAAAATATATAATTTTATGCATTTCAAAATGCCTTACAAAATGCATAAAACTATATTTTTTTTACAGAAAAAAAAATAATCAAAAAAAATATGTGTGCCTACCCTACTTAAAATTTTCAGAGCCATTACCCGAAACACACTTATTTTTTTATTTGGCCTTATCCTAAATATTCTGACAGACAGGCATGAGCAAACAGTGGAAACCCTGATCAGACCCCTCCTTTCAGATCACTCATAAAGGACTGGTCTGAGCCTCAGTTGTTGGCAAGCAACAAAATCAGTTTTTCTCGCAACGTGACCCCCAAAAAATGTTAACTCTTATCATGCCACTTTTTGTCTTGAAAGTAACATTCACTTTTTACCTCTGCTGCATATATTGGAGTGCACTTCAGACTAGATTTTAATATGGAAGCAAACACTATGAACCTTGGTTAGACTGCTCCCTTGGTCCGTATTGTTTGCAATATAGGCTACCTAAGAAAATAAGCAGACGAGAGAGCCGACATCAAAAGTCATGACTGGCGGGTACTAAGGGTTAGTGCATGATAATCGATAATATGGGCCATCTCCTGTTGCGACCAGCAAATCCACAGATGAGCCTGCGCATAAGCACAGTCTAATCGGAGCCTTTGCTAATCGCTTGAACATTCTATGAGTGTTAACTGAGTGTTACTGACTGAACATCATTTGGAGTTTCTAAGCTTAAAAGGAGGCTGCACAGGCTCGTCTGAGTCTACACTTGTCAAAATGCCACATTGTTGGAAATCACATGTCGCAGCTCATTATGTATTTAATGGATTAATGAAAATCTATTATTTTTGGTTTCAGGAACACACGGACACATGAAATGTATTTTTGATGGACAGTTAAAATCACAAGACACTGTGTTGATGAACTTGTATAAACGTGTATTTCCTAAATGGACATATAATCCCCATGTCACAGCACCTCCAGCGGTCAAGGTCATACAACCAGTTACTATGGAGACCATTGAAGAAGAGGCTGGAGATGCATATACTCTATTTGACTAAGTCTTGATCCTTGTCGTGCTGAACCCAGAGTTTTCCGCGTTTGAAAACAATGTAGATCCAGATCAGCTGGCTTCTGACGAAGCCATCTGATCAGGACCAACGCTGTTTTCCTCTCTGATTGAAATGAAAATACGTGCTTACAACTGGAATGCTGCAGGTTAACCAGATAAAAATTGGGGAGGAGTGTAGTGAATACAAATATTCAGCATGAAAAGAGTTACGAACAGTCAAGATCATTCTGCCAGTTACTGTGGAAACTAATGAAATATATTTTTGACATTCTCTTGGTTATAACCTTCAAGAGTCAAAGTCATTCAATTTGTTATTGTTGGAAATGCTTATACTTTTAGACCGCTAAAATGTTTATTACAGTATTATTGTTTTTTAATCGGCATTGTAAACTTGGTAAAAACTCTTTGAAATTTGAGATTAAGCAGCAATTCACCAATTATGGACACAGCAAACAAGTTTGAACATGTCATCTGCTGGCAAATATAGGTAAATACACATACATAGGATGTTGAATTTATTTTTTTCTTAACTTTCTATATAAAAAGAATTTGACATTTAAATCCTTTGAAGACAATTTGAATGAAATGATTGATTGTAAAAATAGGGAATTAAAACTCATTGTTCCAAAATTTGCAAATCCTTATCTGGCGCTTATTCTTGCTTTGTTAGTATGATATTCTTATACATGTCGAGTAACACTCTTCAACCAAATTTTACTGAATGACCTTTAAACCTTTCAGTATCTGAAGCTTAAGGCAAATTTGTGACATCTTTCTTAGATGCTAAGGTAAATATGCCTCAACATTTCATGTGAATTCAGCAACTCACAATAATAACAAGACTTACTGTCCTGCCAGCCAAGAGTGACAGTGACGTCATGTTTACAAAGTTTTCATGGAGTTATAATCGATAGATCACTTGTGTATTAATCCTATCTGTAGTTAGCTCAAGTAGAGTGTACAAGTAAATGTTTTACTTAACAATTGTTAACAAAAAATTACGTCACTGTCACTCTTGGTTGGCACAACAGTAGTTGCTCTTTACAAGAAATATTTGCTGATCTGTTATTGGTATTTCTCCCATGTGTTGAACAAAATGAAATATAAAAATGAATTATTAGCAGACATTAGATTAGATATTGTTTATTTCCTCCGCTTTCCTTTTCCATCAATAGTTGTTTCATGTTGTCCAAATCAAGGTTTTAACCCATAAAACGCCACCTATCATTTGCAGCAGATGCATTTTCAAATTTTACTGCTTTTTCAAAAATAACAAATAAGGCGTGATATTTGATGAGAATCTTCAAATAAGGCATGCTATTTTATGAGAATCTTCAGTTAAGGCATGATATTTCATGAGAATCGTCTGCTGGCAGACGATTCTCATGAAATAGCATACCTTTTTTTTTCGAAAATTAGGAAAGACGTTGCAAAAGTTGTCTGCCGCAGTCGTGATTGTCACTTTAAGGGTTAAAACTGATTATTTCTGATATTAATTGCTTCATGATTTTCTCATTTATAATACAATATTAGAATTGGATACTTGCAGTCTTTGCAGAATACCAAATTCAATGGTCTCAAATGTGATATGATATGTATTTAACTCATTAGGTGCTAGTACCAAAATACTCCTATACAGGAAAAACATGTGCAAACAAAATAGCCCCAGATCAGACTGCTCCTAGAGGCCTACAGGAGCAGTCTGATATGATCAGGAACTATTTGTTATACCCCCCCGCAAACTTTGTTTGTGGTGGGTATACTGTTTTCACGTTGTCCGTCCGTGCGTGCATGTGTCCGTCCGTAACGTTTTGTTTCCTTAATAACTAAAGAGTCATTGCTAGATTTTTATCAAACCTTGCAAACATGTTCACATATGCAAGACAAATACTTTAGACAAAAAAGTAAGGGCTAGGGGCCAATTCTATTAGAGTTATTTCCCTTTGTAGTTCTAAATGGCTTTTAATATAGGGTTTTATGCTTATGCTATTATAGGCCATACACAGGCTGATCAACTCCTACCACAGCTTTTGTTGGAACAATTTGATACTTTTCCTATACAATGCAGACACATTGAACATATACATGAAGGAGTTTGGTTTGGAAAAAATAATTTTTGACAAAATAACAGCTGTGAGAACTTAGACAATTTTCACCTAATAAGGTGTTTGTATATGCATAGATGGTGCCTTTATGGGCCGATCAACTCCTACCACAGCTTTTGATGGAGCAATTTGATACTTTGCCTATACAATGTAGACACATTGAACATATGTATGAAGGAGTTTGGTTCAGAAAAGATAATTTTTGACAAAATGACAGCAGTGAGAACTTAGACAATTTTTCCCTAATAAGGCTTTTGTAACTGGATAGATGGTGCCTTCATGGGCCGATCAGCTCCTACTACAGCTTTCGATGGAGCAATTTGATACTTTGTAGATACAATAAAGACACATTGAACATATGCATGAAGGAATTTGGTTCACAAAAAATGATTTTTGACAAAATGACAGCTGTGAGAACTTAGAAAATTTTTCCCTAATAAGGCTTTTGTATATTCATAGATGATGTCATCATTGGCCAATCAACTCCTACCTCATCTTTTATCAGAGCAATTTGATACTTTGCCTATACAATACAGACACATTGAACATATGCATGAAGGATTCTGGTTGAAAAAAAAATATTTTTGACAAAATGACAGCTGTGAGAACTTAGACAATTATTCCCTTATATGGCTTTTGTATATGCATTGATAGTGCCTTTATGGGCCGATCAACTCCTACCACAGCTTTTGATGAAGCAATTTGATACTTTGTCGATACAATGTAGACGCATTGAACATATGCATGGAGGAGTTTATAATTTTTGTTGAACTTAGACAATTATTCCCTTATATGGCTTTTGTATATGCATGGATAGTGCCTTTATGGGCCGATCAACTCCTACCACAGCTTTTGATGGAGCAATTTGATACTATGCCTATACAATGTAGACACATTGAACATATGCATGAAGTAGTTTATAATTTTTGTTTGCACAGATTCTACTGAAATCTTCTTTTCAAAACTAAGGTCTGCTGGTTTGAACTATAACTTGCCAAGTTTTTTCACTGACTCTTACTGTGCGGGGGGTATCTAATAAGCATTGCTTATTGACTTTTTTCATTTGCTTTGTTCAACATATTATTTACTGATAAGTACATGGGTGAAAGTTTTCAGCCAGGATTTTTCCTGAATTCAGGATTTTGAGGCTGACTGCACATATACTCCAGTTCCTCGCAGCCAATGCCACAATAAGTACAAATCTTATATCCTAAATTATTTAGCTAAAGGACATTTATACTAGCAGCCCCCTATTGGAACCTTTAAAACCTTTAGAAACCTTTAATTTGGTTGCAATCCTTTAAAACCTTTAATTTGGCTGAAAAACCTTTAATAATGTTTATTTTGATTAATAAACCTTGAAATTTTGCAAGATCAGTTTGAACATAAGAAATAGACGATACGTATGTTGACAAGTGATATCTGTGACATATTGGGATTTTCAGAAAGCTGTATTTATCCTCAGACTTTTGTGTCAAAACCTACCTCTTGCACCAGGGTGATTCTTATAGTCAATTTTTCCGATGCTTCAGATTAGGCAGCAATAAAAAAGAGTGAGGTAAGGTAAATATAAATGCTTTTGGGTTGATTTCTTGCTTTACATCCATGCTAAACAGCTGAGGTAATGTTGAAATGACTAATTGATCATAATCTCCCTTTTCCTAGGCTGGCTCAACTCATATCCTTTTACAACTACTCAGTGCTCTTCTTTCTCTTGTAAGGCTAACTGGCAACTAGTGAAAGAGTGTGCCCAACCTGGGAATAGAACCTGCATAACTCCAGACATTAGGTTGGACACCCTACCAACTGCAATAACTGCGCCAACAATTATTAATGGATAGCATCTATTGAGTTTATTGACTTCAGAATAGTGTTCTGATTTACTAATGTCATTGTCTCAGGTTGTCAAATCTAAAGTGTTATCTACACCCCAAGACTAATACAGACAATATATGCATATATGTCTAAATTTTATATTTAAATAAGAGCATACAATAAATGGGAGCATTATCCTCTGAAATTGTTCATTTACTGAAGGTAAAATTGTCCTTACAAAATGACCATAGATTGCTTTCTTGGTTTTCAAAAATTTTCCGGTGAGGACCCGACGCCTCTTAAATATAAAATATGTGATTTATTTTTTCCATTCAACACAGTGCTCAACACCAGCCTTTAGTTAAAAGTGAGGTTTTTAACTATGGAGTAATTTTTTTCTATTGATTTGTGATGAATGCGCTATACATTTATTGGCTTAAAATTTGCTGCACCCCTTTCATACTTTCATTTATCATAACATGGATTTAAAGATCAGGATCTGACAAAAATACTAGAAAGTTTGATGTTAGTTAGCTCTTTATTTTTGTTAGAATTTTAATGAAACAAGCTTTATTTTGCCTAAAATAGCCTTTACAAAAAAAAACTTAAATTTCATGAGACTCTGCTAGGGGGGCCTGTACTAGTATTAACTCTTCATTCTGGATACCAGTAAACAGGTGGGGTACTTTTGTAGACAGTGAAGTACCAGATGAAATGCCACATAAGATGGCATCAGGGACTGCACTGTTTGCTAAGATAAAAACAATCTTCATGGACAGAAATACATTATTATAAAAAAGTTGACTGGCAGCCCCTTAAAATACAAAATGGACAATTCCGTATTTATTGTACAGTCAAACCTCGATTAGTCGAAGTGCCAGGGACCGCAGGAATTCTTTCGAATAATCGGTAGTTCGAATGATCGAAAACGGGAGTTTTCGGAAATTTTCGGAAAAGCTCTGACCTTTCATAGAATGTCATTGTTTTGCCAGAGTTCGCAACTTCAAGTCGTGTTTTCCGTGAAGTAATTATATAATCGGAACATCTGTCAAAGCATTTACGAAAATTAGCTTCTTGGAGGTTGTGGTCTCATCGTCTCTTATGCTTTGCAGGTCTAAGAATGCCGAAAAGAAAGAAAATCCGACCTATATTGACATCTACTAAATGTATATACATGACAACAATGAAAATAAAGGTTAAATGTAAATTGACGAACCATTTACTGACGAAATACTGTCTCCTTTTTAATCGCCCTAATGTCATAAGGTCTCCATTCCAGCTAGCACACAGCGTCCGGCCATCAACGGCCCACCAGCGATAGGCCATTTAGATGGCCTATCGCTGGCAGGCCGTTGGTGGCCCGACGTTGTGTGCTTTTTGGGCTGTGAAATTCTCTTTTATTTCAGTGAAAACATACGATTTTGGTGTTTAAAAGAATCGTCTCGTTAAGCGTCCAAACCTTGGTTTTGGCTGTTTTCCCTCAAACATAAAATTGTGTTTTAGGCATTTAAAAGAAATGTTTCGATGAGACAGTTCTTTCGAGCACCCAAAACACATGTCCGTGATATTCTTCCATTATCGAAATTGTTATTTTTGTTGTACAAAGTCGGTGCGCTTGGTGTGTTCGCTTAATGTACACTGGTCAAGAATAAATCAAAGGATGCAAGACAATCAAATTAAAATCAATTTTAGCTCATTTATGCCCCTAATTAGACATTAAAAAGAAAACATCAAACAAAACCATCATTGCAGACGACCTTAATAAAAGACACCATTTACTCACTTAGCGGTTCATCACGTACTAGTGTGAACGTTAATCCGGTGTCAATTACCTGTTGCAACTTTGTTTGCTAAATCACTCAGGTGTGTAAATCGAACTCGACCAAACAAAGAAATCATGATCACCATGCGTGACTTTTGGACTTCGAATCTTGAAGGGTAATTTAATAACAACTTCTTCAATCGGGACCGACGAATCACTTCGAAAAATTGAATTTTTCGGATAATCGAAATTCGAATAATTGGTAGTTTTATTGCAATAGATAATAGAGAAAAAAGTCGAGACTGTCCATCATCTTCGAATAACCCAGTAGTTTCGGATAATCGGCGCTCGGATAACCGAGATTTGACTGTATCAATATATATGGGATTATCCATCTTTTAATTCAACAAAAGGGTAATGTACTCTCTGCTGCATGGTATGTATTATCCCATTTACATGTACAATGAATGGATTCAGGGTGCAACAAATTTGACAATGGTACTGCATTTGTATCTAAACCTATCTAGAATTTCCTAAGAGAAATTCCTGTCTTTTAGTAAAATTAATCAGGTCCCCAGATAAGAGTGTGTAACTGAAAATTATTTTTCTTATTTCTCGACCAAAACATGTTGTGAGTACTCAAGAGAACCGTCTCAATGAGACGGTTCTTTTGAGCATCCAAAACACATGTTTAAACCAATGCATAAGAAAATAATTGCAATTTTACACTGAAATTTTTTGCTTAACTGGTCCTATGATTAATATGAGCCAGCTCATGAAGTTTTAGTACTTGTTGAAAACGCCCATGCCAACATATTCAGTGGGGCTAGGTCAAAATTTTTTAAAATGAGTTCCATCTACATCCATACTTTGTATATGCAAGCAGAGAAGGCTCTGGCCAGTGTGCACTTGCACAGGCTCACCTGGGCCTTTGTTGCTTGACCATACTATAAGTACCAAAATCTGATGTGGTGGCTCATATGATAATTATCACTCATAAGTAGGATCTCCCTGTAATTGTCTTTCATACATAGTTTTTAGAATATTCATACTACTGCTATACTTGAGTTCATTAATTCTTGCTGCATTACACCATCTGAAATGAGACAAAGTGAATGATTACATTTACAGCACAGTCTATCAATAATGAAATATTAACATTTTAAAAGCAAGTCTGCCTTTAATGAATCTGCCTTTAATGAATCTTAAGATTTTTCGCAACAGTTCAAACCTTATGAACAACAGAAATATGATTGACAACTAAATTTGGAACTTAGCTCACTTGCGGGCTTCACATACTTTGAACTAGATGTACAGCGTTCATTCCTTCATGAACCGTCGAAAAAATGAAATGCTTTTATTAAATAACACCACTTGATTGGCTTGAAAATGTTCATAGAGTAAAAATAAAAGCACCGCAAGCACTGCATAATACCCCGCCACTGCTCGGGGCACCAAAAGTTATTTTGTGAGATATATAATGCCTAAATAGCAACAGAACTGAGATAGACAGTGATATGACGTCCCTAGTTACAATATGTAACCTTTGATGGTCAACATATCTGTGAAGTTTCATTCAGATATTTCATATAGTAAAGGATCTACAGGTCAAAAACATTTTCCAGATTAATCAAGGGCAGATAACTCATGAACTGGAAAGATAAGAGTGACGGTCCTTCGTTGTAATATGTAACCTTTGCTGTTCAACATATCTGTAAAGTTTCATTCAGATATCATAAACAGTAAAAGAATAACAGGCTAGAAACCATTTTTTAAAGGGAGAAAGGGCAGTAACTCCATCAAAAATGGTCGGAATTTGCCCATTAATAATCCCATACCACTCATCCCCAATAACAATATGTATGCAAAATTTGAAAAAAATCTGTGCATAAATACTCAAGTTATCGATCGGAAACAGTGAGCACGGACGGATGAAATGAACTACAGGTCAAAAACCAATTCTCAGATCAATCAAGGGTGGATAACTCACAATCTGGAAAGGTAAGAGTGACGATCCTTACCCACAATATGTAACCTTTGATGGTCAACACATCTGTGAAGTTTCATTCAGATACTCCATATAGTAAATGAACTACAGGTCAAAAACCATTTTTCAGATCAATCAAGGGCGGATAACTCATGAACTGGAAAGGTAAGGGTGACGGTCCTTACTAAAAATATGTAACCTTTGATGTTCAACATATCTGTGAAGTTTCATTCAGATATTCCATATAGTAAAAGAAACTACAGGCCAAAAACCAATTCTCAGATCAATCAAGGGTGGACAACTCGCAATCTAGAAAGGTAAGAGTGACGATACTTAGTCACAATATGTAACCTTTGATGGTCAACACATCTGTGAAGTTTCATTCAGATATTCCATATAGTAAATGAACTACAGGTCAAAAACCATTTTTCAGATCAATCAAGGGCAGATAACTCATGAACTGGAAAGGTAAGAGTGATGGTTCTTTGTCACAGTATGTAACCTTTGGTGTGAAACATATCTGTAAAGTTTCATTTAAATATTCCACATAGTAAAGGAACTACGGGTAAAAAACATTTTTTAATTCAATCAAGGGCGGATAACTCACAAACGGGAAAGGTAAGAGTGACGGTTCTTAGTCACAATATGTTACCTTTGATGTGAAACATATCTGTGAAGTTATATTCAGATATTCCATATAGTAAAGGAACAATAGGTCAAAAACCTTTTTTCAGACCTATCAAGGGGGATAACTCACAAACTGGGAAGGTCAGAGTGACGGTCCTTAGTCACAATATGTAACCTTTGATGTGCAACATATCTGTGAAGTTTCATTCAAATATCATGATCAGTAAAGGAATAACAGGCCAGAAACCATTTTTCCAATACGAAAAAGGGCAGTAACTCCGTTAAAAATGGACGGATTTTGCCCATTAACAATTCCATACCACTCATCGCGAATAACAATATGTATGCAAAATTTGAAAAAATTCGGTGAATAAATACTCAAGTTATCGATCGGAAATGGTGAGCACGGACAGACGGACAGACACCGAAAGGTATAACATAATACCCCGACACTAAAGTGTGGTGGGGTATAAAAAACCCATCAAGTATTCAGTATGCACTAATAAGAGCATGTATGCTTAAAATGTCAAATATAGTAAACTTAGTGACTTACGTATTTCTGATCCTTTTCCATCGGTCCATATGTCTGAGTAATAACTCTTCAGGGGGTGGACCTTCATCTGGGTCCTACAAAACAGTGCAATTTTGTTTGTTTGATTTGATTCTTTATGTCCCATCAACAATCTTTCAGTTAAACAGGGACGGGTCTTCCTGGGTTGAACCAGCACTAAGCTAGGATAAATGTGTGTCTTGTCGGCCCACCGGAGTTTACCTGTTGGATTTCTTTTGCTCCGGTATTCAGTTTTATTTACTGTTGAGTCCTTATCTTTGCTTTATCTCCTTATTATATCTTGATTTATTTGTTTTGGGAGATGATGCATTGATAAAATAGGGGTCTTTCATGCAAACCAAATATCTATGTGTTTTGATCCACATCTGAATTAAGGGTGAGACCGCTTTAAGCCCTCCAGTAAAATATTTTACTGACCGTTCCAAGGCAGTACTTCTTTTGTGGATCTTTTATGTTTTTGTTCTGTCCTGTTTGCTATATCTTTGTGCACGTCTGTTTATATGTGCTTTGTGGTCATCTGCTGGGAAAGGGCTGACCTTGGCTCTCGTTTGTGGTGTCTTACTGTGAGTTTGTAACTTTCCCATTGGTATCCTGGGTCAGGTGTAGTACTTGATTGCATCGATTCCTGATCTTTGCACCCTTACTTACTTTGCTCAAGGACCACAACAGTGACGCCGTCTGTGAGGCTCAAACTCTCGGTATCAAGGAAAAAAAAATGTGCAATTAAATATCAAAACCTGGGATTGCTTGTTCAAATTAATGTTTTCTAAAAATACTCGTAACATAACATAATTTTAGCTCACCTGAGCTGAAGGCTCATTGGTGAGCTAATAGTATACCAGTGACTCTGGTGTCCGTCGTCCGTCCGTGTCTGTCAACATTTTCAAACATCTTCTCCTCTGAAACTACTGGGCCAATTGAACTCATATTTCATATGGAGACTCCTTAGGATAGGGGGAACAAAAGTTTGTTCAAATGGTCCTGGTCACATGACCAAGATGGCCACCACGCCCATATATGGTAAAAACCCTTTAAAAATCTTCTTCTCCAAAACCAGAAGGCTGATGACCTTGGGACTTGGTATGTAGCATTGGGGATGTGGGGCCTACCAAGTTTGTTCAAATGATGATCCTAGGTTGACATTGACCTATAACGTCAAGATCAGAATTTGCTTCCTAATGCATTTAAATGGGAAAGTTCTTGAAAAGTTCATATTTTTGAAAACTGTAGAAGCCTTAGTCATTATTCTCTCTTGATATGTTGAACCTAATGAGACAATGGCTATAAATAAGTTCCAAAGGTCAAGCTTGACCTTTCAGCTTAGTTGCTTATATTGGAGTCCCATCAATATATTAAAACATAGTTATCTCACAAACTATTTGCCCAATTGAACTTAAATTTCATGTGAAGACTCCTTATGCTAAGTTAGCCAAAATTTATACAAAATATTTTGGTCATATGACCAAGATGACTGACATGCCCATATATGGTAAAAACCCTTTAAAAATCTTCTTATACAGAACCAGAAGGCCGGTGACCTTGGGACTTGGTATGTCGCATTGGGGATGTGGGGCCTACCAAGTTTGTTCAAATGATGATCCTAGGTTGACCTTGACCTACTTAATGTCAAGGTCAAATTTGCTTCCTAATGCATTTAAATGGGAAATTTTTTGAAAAGTTCATTTTTTTGAAAACTGTAGAAGCCTTAGTCATTTTTCTCACTTTATATGTTTAACCTAATGAGACAATGGCTATAAATAAGTTCCAAAGGTCAAGGTTGACCTTTCAGCTAAGTTGCTCATATTGGAGTCCCATCAATATATTAAAACATAGTTATCTCACAAACCATTTGCCCAATTGAACTTAAATTTCATGTAAAGACTCCTTTTGCTAAGTTAGCCAAAATTTATACAAATATTTTGGTCACATGGCCAAGATGACTGCCATGCCCATATATGGTAAAAACCCTTTAAAAATCTTCTCCAGAACCAGAAGGCCGGTGACCTTGGGACTTGGTATGCCGCATTGGGGATGTGGGGCCTACCAAGTTTGTTCAAATGATAAACCTTAGTTGACCTTGACCTACTTAACATCAAGGTCAAATTTGCTTCCTAATGCATTTAAAAGGGATTGTTTTTTTTTGAAAAGTTCATTTTCTTAATACTGTTGAAGCCAATATATTTATTAACCGATGCGATATTTATTTCAATTCTTCAAGTATTGAAGAAGGGTGGCATTTATAGAGAGTATACTTGTTTTCTGTAATACGTTGTATTAGAACTAATACGGTATATAAGAACTCACTTGTTCGTCACGAGAAATTCATGGAATTTCCTTAGTTAAGCTAATCACGAGTCAAGAACCTCGTGATTTAGGTGCAATAATTGTTCAGCAAGGGTATAAATTATCGTTTATAATTTTGTATGGTCATTCGAGGCTAGACAGACCAAATGAGAAATTCTGTTGGGTTTAGGTGGGATTACCCACCCATCCACCCTCATAAATGTTCGAAAAATGGTTGGTTATGTAGATTTGAAAGATATATTGCAAAAGGGCTTAAAATGATCCAGAATTTTTGTCTTTTATATGATATTTGATTGGTTATCAGTTTCTTTCAGATAGGCTGTAAAATTGAGAGATTGGTTTTATGGATGAGTTGATGCACAGTCTATGTTGTGTTTTGAACCTTGAACTACATTGATGTAGCCTAAGCAAGGAACTACATTTGGAAGGCGGGATGCTGGCTGGCTGTAAATTTATTGTTATGAAATTTTGTCTTATGAATAAAGAGAAAGCGCTCAGGTCTGTGCTTGCCGTCACACACGTATATGTTGTTAAGTTTGATATCTTATCCTTTAAGATATTGTACAAAGAAATATAAACTCGATTTTTTATGTTTTTCACATTGATTTTCGGCGATAACTTTTTTATTATTGATTTTAGTAAACTGTGTTCGCGATGAAAGTTGTAGAGAAAAATTAGCGCCAACTTCTCCAAGCGGTTCCAACATCATAGATGCTGCAATTAACTCTGCGCATAGATGCACTCTTTGAGCATTTTAAGCAAAGCGCAAATAAACAGAGTCAAATATGTCAGTCAAAAAGTTACATTGCACCGCCCCGATTCAATAAGAAAGGCGATGGATGGCTTGTTCAAATATATTGGAAATCGCGCCTGATTCGCCCGTGCGTTAAGCTAGTTGGGTCATCTCGAAACTGTCCGTTTAAGAGCACATGCATAAGAGAAGAATGGCGCGTCATGCGATATCACAGTTTCTGTACCTACAAGTTATCATGCAAATAGTAGATTCTGAATATGCACGGTACATTCTGAGTCTACACACGGCAGGATTATGTTATAAACAACCGTTAAATAACTGTATATACAGCCCTTCTGAATATTCTTTTGAGACGAACCCTTTCTGTCACGCCTCTACGAAATTTACCTGTCAATAAAAGACTTAGAAAATTTGGCTGAATTCAATTAATTGCAAAATCTTCATCTATGTACACAAAAATCTGTTTGTGCCACAAACTTCGGACCTCTTGGAGAAATCGGCGCTTATTTTTCTCTACAATTTTCATCGCGAACACATTTTGCTAAAATTAGTAATAAAAAAGTTATCGCCAAAAATCAATGTGAAAAACATAAAAAATCAAGTTTAGACGGTTATGATGTACACGTAAGACGCTGAATACTGATGTTGAGGCATATAGGCATGTACATCATAACAGTTGATAATTTGAGGTAGTATATCTGGTTTCCGAATATTAAGAAGTCTAGGTAATAAATAATTTATGTTTCGTCTGAATAAAATGAAAGAGAACATAAAAGTCATTATTCTCACTTGATATGTTAAACCTAATGAGACAATGACTATAAATAAGTTTCAAAGGTTAAAGGTTGACCTTTAACTTTTCAGCCAAGGTTGCTCATATTGGAGTCCCATAAACACATTAAAACATAGTTTCCTCAGAAACCACAAGGCCAATTGAACTCAAATTTCATGTGAAGACTCCTTATGATAGGTTAGCCAAAATTTAAGCCAATTGTACTAGTCCAAGACCAAGATGGCCACCACGCCCATAACCCTTTAAATATCTTCTTCTCTGCAACCAAAAGGCCAATGGCCTTGGGACTTGGTATGTTGCATTGGGGATGTAGGCCCTACCAGATTTGCACAAATAATGAATCTAGGTTGACCTTGACCTACTTTATGGCAAGGTCAAATTTGATTCCTAATGCATTTATATGGGAAAAATCTTGAAATGCATAAAAAAAAAAAAAAACTTTTTTTTAGTAAAAAGCAAATATACTTCATCTCTTGAAATGTTCATTTTTCTATAACTGTTTAGGCCCCAAATCATAATACTTGCAGGAAATGTTTAACCTAATGAGACAACGGTTTTATATAAGTAACAAATGTAAAACTGACCTGTGACCTTTTAGCCAAGGCCACTCATTTGGACTGCCACATACCTATCTAAACATCTTTTCCTCAGAAATCACTGGGCTGTTTGGTGGAGTATTCATTGGATTGTTTTAAGTCACTTGACCAAAATGGCTGCAACCCCCATAACACAAAATATGCTTCATTATTGAAGCCCTAGTTGATCCTTACCTATTTTAACATTATTAAAGTGATCAGGTGAGCGCTTCAGGACCGTCAGGTCCTCTAGTTTAAAAGTATTACTGAATATTTTCACTACTGATGACTTAGTTAACCCTTTGTATTCCGGAGACCCCTAAATGAGTACCTTTGCATGCAGTACAGACCCTGATGAAATGCAGCATAATGCTGCATTTCGTCAGGGTCTACACTATTTGTAAAGGTAAGAAAGATCTTCAGACAAAAACATACAATATTTTTTTTAAATTATAACCTGACACCCCTAGATATGTACAATGGACTATCCCAAGATTATTGTATCAAACAAGAAGGAATACTCCATTAGTATGCTACAAAGGGTTTAAGCCATGATGTAACACTACCAAGACTTAATGAAAGTTCAGAAATTTATTAACACAATTTCTAAAAGGCAAATGTGATCGTATAGTAGAAACTGATAATGTGTCATAACTGACTGACCAACTGGCTCTCTCTCCCAGCCGGAGAGCTACGTCTTAAGAGAACTACATCTCTAACTCTCTCTGAAATACCTCTCTCTTAGCAAGACCAGGGCCTGGAATTACAATGCCTCCTTAAAGTTAAGGAAGACTTAAGTTAAGTATTGATTTTTCAGGATGCGAAAAATAAAGTTTCAAACTGATTAAAATCAAAATAGTTTCTTTTTTTTCTGAAGATCATCATCATCATCACAATAATATATTTGACCACAAGTACTGCATGGATCCAGGCAATTTATGTAGCATCTAACATAGCATGTTAAAATATCAATACTTAACTTATATCTTCCTTAACTCTAAAGAGGCATTGTAATTCCGGGCCTATGACTGAGGAAATCTGGGCGAAACTCAAGACAGGTTTGCTGAAGACAACAGAGGAGGAGTGTGGCACAACAAAGCCCCACCGATGGCGACGTGAAACTTGGTGGTGGAATAAGGAAGTGGATGATGCCATCACAGCCCAGCACCAAGATTTCAAAGCATGGAAGGCTGGCAAATGCACACGAGCATCTTATAACACTGCCAAGCACATCTCCAGACGTGTGGTGCACCAACTGACTGGGGGCAAAGTTTCATTGTCTGCCTTTACAAGGGCAAGGGTGATGCTTTGGACAGAGGCAATTATCAAGGCCTCAAACTGACTGAGCAGGCCATGAAGATCCTAGAGAGGATGGTCTCACAAAGACAGGTGATGTCTATTGACGACTCCCAGTTTGGCTTTGCCCCAGGAAGAGGCACTACAGATGCAATCTTTGTGGTCGAACAGATGCAGGAATTAATACCTAGCAGTAAACAAGAGGCTTTATATTGCCTTCGTAGACCTGGAGAAAGCATTTGATTGTGTCCCTCGGAAGGTTATCTGGTGGGCCCTGAGAAAGCTAGGTGTTGAGAAATGGATTGTGCGGTTAGTCCAGGGAATGTACGCTAATGCGCGAAGCCGGGTTCACGTTGGAGAGGTTTCAGCAAAGAGTTTGAGGTGAAGGTCGAGTCCACCAGGGATCTGTACTCTGTCCTTTGCTCTTCATCATTGTGCTGGAGGCCTTGTCACGTGAGTTTCGGGCTGGTGTTCCCTGGGAGGACCTATATGCAGGAGATCTTTTCATAATTGCTGACTCCCTAGAGGAATGTGTCGGGAGGCACTCGATATAGAAAGAAGCCATGGAGAAGAGGGGGTTGAGGGTAAATGCAGGAAAGACAAAGGTCATAATCTGTGGTACAGGCCTGGACCTTTTGCAAAGTTCAGGCTAATACTCATGTGCTGTCTGTCATACAGGAGTAGGCAACAACGGCATCTACTGCAATGGCTGCAAACTTTGGGTGCATAAGAAATGCAGTGGGCTACAACGACTGACATCAAATCCTGAGTATAGGTGTCACAGTGCATGGGAAATGCCCACCCTATTGACGGCAGGCCACAGAATGAGGTCCAGGTCGGACCTGATAAGCTGGAGGTGGTAGCGTCCTTCTGCTACCTGGATGACATGCTGGTGGAGGCTGTGAAATAACGGTCACTACTCGTGTGAAAACAGCCTGGAAGAAGTTCAGGGAGCTACTACCAGTTCTCACATCCTGCCACCTCTCTTTCAAGACATGCGGCCATGTAAACAGCTCTTGCGTGCGGAGCGCCATGCTCCATGCCAGTGAAACTTGGCCACTGACCAAGATGAACCTGCAGCGCTTGCAGTGCAATGATAGGGCCATGATCAGACAGATCTGCAGTATCAAGCCAGAGGATGTGGCCACAGTAAGGTCAATCGAATTACTGGCAAAGCTTGAGCTTGAGGACCTCGACCTCATTTTTAGAGAGAAAAGACTTCTCTGGTTTGGGCATGTGGAACATTTAAGTGGTGCAATCAGAAAATCATGTGATATACACATTGATGGCAGGCGAGGGGCAGGGAGGCCCAAGCTAACATGGAAGAAACTGCCGGAGAGAGACTGCCGTGAGTGGAAGCTCACGACAGTTGACCCTCAAGAAAGGAGCACCTGGAGATCAGGTGTGAGATCTGCTATGCGTGCAGCTAGCCAGTTACCTGGAAAGGGGCCCACTGATGTGGATGATGCCCCTGCACCTGCACATTAATCAAAAATCAGATTATGATATGAAGGCCATGTTATATACCTGCTGCCCAATCGGCCTTATGTAATTTCAGGCATCGTATGTTTCTTAGTCACCTAAGCACTTTGTTATTGTACTAGTGGTAATAAAACTCTAAGCCCTGCTGTTTTGAACTGAACCATTTCCCAAGCTTACCCCGTTAACCTGCAGTATTCAGTCAAAACCATGTATTTTTAATTAGAGTGAAAAACAGTGTGGATCCTGATCAGATGCTTTATTAGAAGCCATCTGATCTGGTTCTGTAGTGTTTACAAAGAATAACAAGTCTGGCCTAGCAGGGAAAAGGATAACTGCGTAGCAATAAATGCAGAAGTATCATAATTAACGAAATTGTGCTATGCAAGTATTTTTTCCTCATCCCTTGATGAAAGGTTAAATATTAGCTGACCAAAATCACAAGTATCGAAATTAGAAAACTTTGCTCTGCTAAAATAAAATAATAAACTTGATGTATCCCTTGTCCTGCGATCAAATGAGACTGTGTTACATTGTCTCGCCCCTATCTGATCAAAATTATACAAAGTATCATTTTTAACACATTTGGGTAATGTAACACATTAAAATTTAGGTTCTTCAGTTTCCACGATACTAAAAATCTGCAATACAGGAAATTTCAGTTACGCACAGATCAGAGATTTCACAATTTCCAAAACACAGATGATTTGACATCCTGGATTGTGCCAAAGTTGGTCTGTTGTCTACCTATAGTAAGGTTTATTAGACCATAGTTAGTCATACATGCACCCTAGTAACATCTTAACCATAGAACCATAGTATTGTTGTCAGACCATAGTTAGTCATACATGCAACAGAGTAACATCTGAACCATAGAACCATAGTATCGTTTGTCAGACCAAAGCTAATATAGTATCGTCTCTAGTAACCATAGTATCGTTTGTTAGACCATAGTTAGTCATACATGCATCATGGTAACATCTGAACCATAGAACCATAGCATCATTAGTCAGACCATAGTTAGTCATACATGCATAGTCACCCTGTATTCATCTTGAGAGAAGCTGTTATACCGGGCCGCGTAGCACAGTCGGTAACGTGTCTTGCAACAGATGCGAGTCTGACTGCAGATCCAGGGGTCGCGAGTCAGCATGCCCATTCACGTACTGCAGTACCTAAAACATGTACAAAAACTGGTCTGCACGCATGGATCGTCTGATACATACGCGCATAAACGTACAGTAAATTTGATGCACGCATAACTTCTGTTACCTGAACGTGCGGCTTCATTGATGATTTCCTAAAATAGCTTAAAAATTTCCAGTTTTTGTTACTACATTCAGATCGGCAATGTTCATAACTTGCGGAAATTCACGATGGTAATTGTAAGGAAACAAGTTCCAAATATAGCCCAAAAATTTCCGAACTGTGTTTTAAATTTAGAATCGGCGAAAATCGTAAGTTGAAAACAATAACAAGACCGATTCCGACCAATCACACACCGCCACATGTTTTTTCTTGTCTAATCACAGTAAAAGCCGCATCAGTATCAATTATTCGAGCAGGCATGGCGCAAAAAAGCATTAAAACGTACTTTTTTAAAGGGAAAAGCACACACATCGGGGAATTGCAGAGAGGATCAAATTCAAAAAATGCAACTGCATCAAAGCAAATCGAACAGGAAAACGCATCAGAGTCCAAACAACCCAGAATGGACGGGGATGCACAAAAAAATCATAATGAACCCTCCGAGATGTCATCAAAGCAGGCCAACAGGGGGAAAACACGACTAAAAAATCCAAGGGGATTGGTGCAAGGAATTTGAATGGCTGAGGCGGGAAGGGGAAGGCCCTATGTTCTGATGAAAAACAATTGGTTTAGGTTGTACATGTATGATTATAACTAACACAGGCAATAAATGAGCAACATAATAAAAAAAAAGAATGAAATCATTTCAATCGCCACAACTGGTAAGGTTTCAGTTTGCAAATGTGTAGTCATTGAACTAGGTGTGTACCCCCAAAAATTGGCTTGTACCCCCAAATTTAAGAAGCAAGGGGTACATGTACCCCCAATTTTAAAATGGAGTGGGCATGCTGGCGAGTTCGACCTTGGCCCGGTCCCATACTTTCGTGGAGATTGATCATGATAATTTCTACGGTCATTCTCCTCCTTTCGCTGAATCATTCAAGAAGGGTTGTTGTCAGTTACAAGCTAAAGTATGTGCACGAAGTACTGGTTAACTGCTTGTTCAAGCTTGCCCAGGAAAAAGTGTGGTTAGGTGAACTGACCGTCCCGCCATGACCATCCCTTGCCAAAATTAAACGCAGCTCTGCGTAAAAGCTGCGTAAAAGCCGGCTTTTCCGCAGCTTTTTTTTAAAAAGCTGCGTTTTTTTCAGACCTGCGTTAAAGCTGTAGAAATGCTGCGTTTTTTTTCAGACCTGCGTATAAGCTGCGTAAAAGCTGTACTTTTTTGTGTGGGCTGCGCAGAAGCTGCGTATTTAAGTTGGTTTGTCTGAGAAAGCTGCGTATTTAATTCTGAAAGCTGTAGAAAAGGTGAATATTCTGTTTTATTAAACAAATGAATCATTAAGGTAAAATCTGCAGCTCCTGAGAGCTGCAGAAAAGCTGCGTATTACTTATATTTAAGTCCAAACAGTCTAAAAACATAAAGACGCAGCTTTTCTACAGATATTTAAAGCTGCGTAATTAACTTTTTTAGCTGTCCTGCTTCACCTGAGATTGCTTTGTTTCAGTAATCTAGCTAGTCTCTGTAGCTAAGCAGACTGGTTTGTGTTTCACTAGGTAAGAAACCTGGAAGAGATGGTTTCTCGTGATGAGACCCATAGATTGACTTGTTCCCCAAGCCAAGACTGATCAGCCTGGGCAGCCAAATTAATATCCAACTTGGCAAATTCTTCTATTTGACTAAATTACCAACAAGCAAGGGCCAACCTATGCAATGCATCAGCACAGGGAAACAGCCAAATTAGTTAACAAACTGTAATGAAATAAAAGAAAATGGCTGTCAACTCAGGCTGTCAATACTTAAGAAAATCCCCAGAAAACTCTACTACCCAACTGACCATATAGACCTCCACCCACATCCCCACCCACCTAAAATGCCCCAACCCTACCCCCTCCTCACCTCTACCACAAACTTACCTACCAATGCTTACTTAAACCTACCTGTATCCAGCCACCCACCCAGGACCCCAACAGCCATACTACCCAGTCCCACCAAGAATCCCTCCCTCAATGCTACCTATCCTACCCTACCCTAACCTAACCTCCCTCCCTCCACCCGCCCTCCTCTCACCCACCCACCTCCCTCCCTCTCGCCCACCCATCTATCCACCTCCCTCCCTCTTACCCACCCACCTATCCACCTCCCTCCCTCTTACCCACCTCCCTCCCACCCATCCACCCACCCACCCACCCACCTACCCACCTACCTACCTACCTACCTACCTACCTACCTACCTACCTACCTACCTACCTACCTACCTACC
The DNA here is from genome assembly GCA_964019695.1 of Loripinus fragilis. Lineage (NCBI taxonomy): Eukaryota > Metazoa > Mollusca > Bivalvia > Lucinida > Lucinidae > Loripinus > Loripinus fragilis. Next base: position 38,405,315 of record OZ026520.1, on the reverse strand, counting down.
TACCTACCTACCTACCTACCTACCTACCTACCTACCTACCTACCTACCTACCCTCACCCCTCCCCATACCTACCTGCCAATAGTTACCTATATATATCTACCTATACCTACCCACCCACCCATCCTGACCCCCACCCCCTCTCCATACACACAACCTACCTACCTACCTACCTACCCAACCTTCCCACCCACCCACCCGCCTACCTACCTACCTACCTACCTGGTAAACATATATTCAGCATTGCAGCTAAAATACAGATTTCTAAAGGGTGTAATCTATTTGGGGTCAAACTCCCCAACAGTGGCAACTTCCTTTCAGTAGAAAATAGTTTTTAAAGGGGAGTTTGATTTGGAGTGGTACACCACTGGGGAGTTCATTTCAAGTAGTTGGAGTTTATCCCTTAGTTGGAAAAATTTGAATTTCTAATATGGCTGTACAACAACAGATTAAACCCAAACAACAATTTTACCTTCACCTGCTGACCAATCTACACATGCTTTCTTTGAAGGACACAATAAAATCCAGTTTCTAGAAAAAGTGAGTGTAAAAAAAGTGTGACTAGTTAGTTAATAAATGGATAAAAAAAATTTTTCTAATCAAGCTAGATTCAGTGGGTGGGGTATGCATGTATATTTCCCTTAAACAACAATAGTAAGTTATCTAATGCTATGATATAAAGGATTAGTAACATTAATATATTCATAAGCACAATGAGTTATATTTCTATGAGAAAATTAAATGTTTACAGACAGATGTTTTTTTAGAAACAAGTATTGTCTTTTATAAAAAAAAGTAAGCAGGTATTTCAACATCCCTCAAAATTTGCTAGATTATTATGCCGTTATCATTTGCTTACATGCTAGATTTGTCTTTGGGTCCTGCTAATGCAGATTGAGACAGGTTAGCATTGGGAACAATTGGAGAAAGACTTCTTGTCTGCTTGAAAGATGGAAACAAAGGCGGGCTATAGGATCGACATATGTGCATCCCGTCTTAGAGGAACCAGTGGCAATGCTATCTTTTGTAATGACTGCTTCCTGTGGATTCACAAGAAATGAAGTGGTACTCCCTTCGGGTCGTATAGTGTATTTGGTTTTGTTTGGTTTGGCTCTTTATGTCCCAGTCAACAGCTATGGTCATGTCGGGATGATCAGTTAACCTAACCACACCTTATTTACTGAGCAAGCTTGGCTTAGCAGTTAACCAGTACTTCTTGCACATACTCTTTAGCTTGAAACTGACAACAAACCCTTCTTAAATCAGTGGAAGGGAGAGAATGGTCGTAGAAATTAATATTCCATGATCTGCAATCTCCCTGAAAGTATGGGACCGGGCCGGGATCAAACTCGCGAACTCTGGATCTGCAGTCAGACACATATCTGCTTCCAGATATTTTAACGACTGTGCTGTGCGTCCCAGTATGTTACCAGACATTTTAACGACTTATGTGTGTCCCAGTATGCGAGTCTGACTGGCGGTCCAGGGGTCGCAAGTACGACCCCTGCCTGGTACCATACTTCCGTGGAGATTGATTGTGAAATAAATTCTACTGTCATTCTCTTTCCTCTGCTGATTCATGAAGGGTTGTTGTCAGTTATAAGGGAAAGTATTTGCACGAAGTACTGGTTGACCAATTTAAGTCAAGCTTGCCCAGGAAAAAAGTGTGGTTACAATGTAGTGAACTGACTGCCTCGACATCATTGACATGATCATAGCTGTTGACTAGGACATAAACATCAAAACAACCAACAATTGCTGGACCCAGAGCGTAATTTTTAGGGATTCAGATCGCTGATCTAGGGGTTGCGAGTTCAATCCTCGTTGTGATCCATACTTTGGTGGTGTTTGATCATGAATATTTTCATAGGACAGGTCATTCTCCTCCCGCTGATTCAAGAAGGGCTATTGTCATAAGCCAAAGTATGTGCACATGAGTACTGGTTTAAGTCCCTTATTCTAAGCTTGTACAGGAAAACAGGTGTGGTTATACATGTACTAGGTTAATTGACCATCAGTGAGATTCACGGCATGTCCATAGCTATTGTATGTGACCACAAACCAAAGCAAAACTTTGAGTTGCAACCAATAAAAGGTAAGGGAGGTGTCAAACTTGAAGTACCAGAGTGCAAGGAACTGCTGCCAGGTGACAGTATAATCACATGATGCACCTTAGTGACCTAGTTGAGCTATCACTGGCCATGATGAAACACCTTGAACCTCCTACGGTACAATGATCCATTGGAAAATATGTTTCGAACTTACAAAGACACAGAGCAGATTATACGTCTAAGAGTTGCTAATGATTTTTCAACCTTCGGTAATTTGGACATGTGATGCTGTTTAACATTACAGGCTTTACTGTTATAAACAATGTATTTTTCATATCTTGGCCTTACTCATTTACACAAGACCAGTGCATATTTATGATATTCATAAAGTAAAGACCAGGAGTCATTATACTGCAATATGCTTATAAGCCTTTGTTTTGACCAATTTTTTGGCCACATCCAGAACTTTTTAAAGACGCAGGTTTCTGGCAGATACGCAGCTTTTACGCAGGTTTGTTTATCAAGCATTAGAAACGCAGCTTTAAATAAAAGCTGCGTTTCTGCAGCTTTTACGCAGCTTTGATGGAAGCTGCAGAAACGCAGCTTTTACGCAGCTTTCATTTGACGCTGCAGAAACGCAGCTTTTACGCAGCTTTTTGATAAAAGCTGCGTTAGAGCTTCGTAAAAGCCAGCGGTATTGGCATCTGCGTAAAAACTGCGTAAACGCAGCTTTTACGCAGCTTTCACTTGAAGCTGCGTTTTACGCAGCTTTTACGCAGCTTTCACTTGAAGCTGCGTAAAAGCTGCGCTAGAGCTTCGTAAAAGCTAGCGGTATTGGCACCTGCGTAAAAGCTGCGTAAAACGCAGCTTTTGCGAAGCTTTAACGCAGCTTTTAGTGAGTCTAGGCTAAAGCTGCGTTAAAGCTTCGCAAAAGCTGCGTAAAAGCCGGCTTTTCTACAGCTCTTCGTTAAAGCTGCGTTAAAGCCGGCTTTTCTTCAGCTCTGCGTAAAAGCTGCGTTTCTGCAGCTAAATACGCAGGTGCCAATACCGCTAGCTTTTACGAAGCTTCTGCGAAGCTTTGAAAGCTGCGCAGAAGCTGTAGAAAAGCTGGTTATTTTTGCAAGGGATAGCTGTTGACTTGGGACGTAAAGCAACAAAACAAACAAAAGAAGCTGTTATGTTGTTACTATATTGTTGCTACGTTGCATATAAGTCCATGCTACATGAAAAACAAGTGGTCAATACTGTTAAGCGTTCCTATCCTGATTGTTTATTACAACTCTGTGTCTAAACAACTGTCCTATTGCCAAAAACATGACACATCCTGTCAATAATATTTACATACTTAATGTCCTTGACATCCTTGAGCTTATAGCATAATCAGCTACCATTCTTTGACGCACGTTGCTCCTAAATCATCAAACTTTCATTTTGCTTTTGTTGTCTGAGTGGTAAGAAGAATGACTCTTGCTTAGGTGCATTGATAGGTCGCTAATTACGGAAGTTTCGGCTTTGTTGACGCTGTTCTACTTTGGCAATCTGCTTCACCATTGCGTGACATTTGACCTCCAGACAGTGCTTTGACACATGACCCCGACTTCTGACTGGTAGATGCACAAGACACATGAGCTTATACCTCAGAGATAAATTAGATAAACATATTATCAAGACCAGCATACTGTCCAATCAAATAAAAAGGTTTTGTGTATTATATATTGAGTTTTGATAATCTATTTCTTTATATTACTCTGCTAATAAACAGCCTTCTCTATTTAGTTAGCATAATATGTAGATTATAGGTTTAATTACTAAAATTGTTACATAATATGTACAAGCATGCATATATATCGAAAATGAAGCATCTATGCCCTTAAGTGGGTTTACTATTTGCCTGAATAATTGTCTGTTTATGTACTTATCTTTTTCCTGTGCAACAGGACATGCTATACCCATTTAACATGGCCGATTTCCATGTCAGGAAGTGTGTCCCTTGTCCTAATGAATGCACTTTTAGTACCTGAGCTTCATTCAGTATTGTAATAAAGTATTTTATAAAGATATAATGTCATCGAACTAGCTACTATTTATAGGATAACTACAGCTACATACTTCCAACTACCTATTCATCATTGTTTCAATCTGTGATAAGCATAACAACATAAGCACTCCAAGGGTTGCGCTACTCAGGGCTTTAATGTATAAAACTAACCCTTACCCTAATTCTACTTGAGATCCCAGTAAGAGAGCTTATACCAGCTCAGCATGAATTATGACCGCATGCTTGTTATTTAACAACTTACAATCTCACCCATTGACTTATTTTAAGTGGTTGGCCACCTTCGGTCAGTTACAAACAATCGTTGCTCAAGATAAACATAAATCTGGCCTCTTAGTCAAGTTAAATGGTTACTCGGAATATAACTAATTCTTTGTTCCAAAACAATTTTTCGAATAACAGATTAAATTAATCAATTTAATTTTTAATTTACTTTTTTATCAGCCCTCATATCAGATTCAGAACATTGAGACCATTTTTTGTTACATGTTAGTGTTAATTCTCTTGTTTCTATGTGCAGGCATATTGAATTATGTTGTCCCCTTCATGTTGCATCTGTACAAAGAAAACACTTGGCAATACTAAAATTGTAATTCATTATTATTATAGTGTTTTCACGTTCTCCTTCAGTGCGTGCGTCCCTGCGTACATCCGTAACGTTTTGTTTCCTGAATATCTTGAAGAGTCATTGCTGGATTTTCATTAAACTTTGCAAACATGTTCATATATGCGAGACAACTACTTTAGACAAAAAAGTAAGGGCTAGGGGCCAATTCTATTAGAGTTATTTCCCTTTTTAGTTCCAAATGGCTTTTAATATAGGGTTTTATGCTTATGCTATACTCAAAAGAAAAAGTTTAGTCAGTACAGACACTGTGTGCAATGATTTTGCAAGACAGTCTTAATATTGACAAAACCCTTACTCAACATGAAATTTATTAAATTCCTTACACGTGAACATTTTTAACAAAACGTTTTGAAAATATACCCATTTTCTTCATCAAAAATTACACAAAGGGGTCAATATAAAAATTCAAATTTCAAAACTAAAAATTCAGTCTAGCGCCCCTCAGACAATGTCTGGCAGTATCGACAAAATTCTCGTACCTGTTGCATGTCTAAGATGTTTAAGAAGTTTCCAAGCGGCCATTAAACGATTATGTCATGTTGACGTCACTATGACCCTAATTTCAAGTGACGTCGTTATCCGTGGTCTCCCTGGCGATGGCTTGCCTTTTTTACTGCCAAGCTGTCGAAAACGTGTTTGTAGACGATAAATTGTATGTTCATTACATACAAAACTGCGTGGCACGTCATCAACACCTGCATCTGCTTCAAAAAGTCAAAACGCGGTATTTCTGTAATTTTGTTGATAGCCTGGGCGGCGACTGAAGCTTGCTTACACTGGATTTTCTCCGGATTATTGCAATATGAACAACTCTCTTTCAATATCAAACAGTTTATGAGAAAATAACCCTGTCGGTTTAACGCAGCACGTGCACATCGTGTATTTTAAAATTTGGTTGACACAGTCTAATAGAGGCATAATTTGTTACACAATAAACAGGTACATGTAAAGTTACGATAATACAATCATGTATACAATTTGACAATGATATATCCAGTATTGTTGATTTTATGAGAAAACATAAATACTGACTAAACTTTTTCTTCTGAGTATATTATAGGCCATACACGGGCCGATCAACTCTTACCACAGCTTTTGATGGTACAATTTGATACTTTGGCTATACAATGTAGACACATTGGACATATGCATGAAGGAGTTTGGTTCAGAAAAAATAATTTTTGACAAAATGACAGCTGTGAGAACTTAGACAATTTTTTCCCTAATAAGGCTTTTGTATATGCATAGATGGTGCCTTCATGTGCCTATCAACTCCTACTACAGCTTTTGATGGAACAATTTGATACTTTGCCTATACAATGTAGACACATTGAACATATGCATGAAGGAGTTTAGTTCACAAAAAATAATTTTTGACAAAATGACATCTGTGAGAACTAAGACAATTTTTCCCTAATAAGGCTTTTGTATATGCATGGATAGTGCCTTTATGGGCTGATAGTGCCTTCATGGGCCGATCAACTCCTACAACAGCTTTTGATGGAGCAATTTGATACTTTGCCTATACAATGTAGACACATTGAACTTATGCATGATGGAGTTTGTTTCAGAAAAAATAATTTTTGACAAAATGACATCTGTGAGAACTAAGACAGTTTTCCCCTAATAAGGCTTTTGTAATGCATAGATGGTGCCTTCATGGGCCGATCAACTCCTACCACAGCTTTTGTTGGAACAATTTGATACTTTGCCTATACAATGTAGACACATTGAACATATGCATGAAGGAGTTTAGTTCACAAACAAATAATTTTTGACAAAATGACAGCTGGGAGAACTTAGACAATTTTTCATTAAAAAGGCTTTTGTATATGCATAGATGGTGACCTCATGGGCCGATCAACTCCTACCACAGCTTTTGATGGAACAATTTGATACTTTGCCTATATAATATAGACACATTGAACATATGCATGAAGGAGTTTATAATTTTTGTTTGCACAGATTCTACTGAAATTTCTTTTCAAAACTAAGGTCTGCTGGTTTGAACTATAACATGCCAAGTTTTTTCACGGACTCTAACTGTGCGGGAGGTATCTAATAAGCATTGCTTATTGACTTTTTTCATTTTCTTTTGATAACACTTCCAATTTTCACAACAGAGTTGGGGTAATTAAAATTGTAATTGTAATTAATTGTAATTTAATTACATTTTCTAAAGTAATTGCATATAATTGTAATTAAGACAATTCTTTAATTACAGTAATTGAATGTAATTAATTACATGGTCAAAAATGGCAGTAATTAACAATTACTTTCAATTACTTTTTAATTACTTTTCAGATCAGTTATGACCTTCAGTTATCTAAGAATACCAGAGATATTTAAAATGCTGCTAAATGTTTTTTTGTCTTTGTAAATGCATATATTATCATTTGCTGTACTCAATATATGAAAAGTTGAATGCAATATGGAACAAATGAGAATTGGAACTAGTCATGCTAGTATAGACATTAGACAGCATATAACAATTTTAACACAGACACAGACTGTATGTTACCTCTACTATTTTGAAAGCACCCTTTTTCAAGCAAATTGTATATTCTTTGCTCATCTGCTTATAAAGAAAAGGCTTTGTGACAACCAACCTATAATAGTTATGTTACCAAAACAATACAAAAACAAAGAAGGTGTGAAAATCTCAACAATAGTTTATACTCAGACAATAGATTTGGTTAGTGAATTGACTCCTTGAAGGCAATTTGTTAAATTTTCACACCTGGGATTAACACTCTCATATGCTAAGGTGCATGACACAATCTATCCACTACATTATTTTAAATCCTTAAACTGCTTACTTGCTATCTTCAATATCATAGTAATAATACATAGATTCAGATAAAGAAATTTTATGAGCGTAAAATTGTGATTATTTTCTTACCCATCAATTTAAACATGTGTTTTGGGTGCTCAAAAGAACCATCTCATTGAGACGGTTCTTTCGAGTACCCACAATGTGATTCTCTGGCATTTAAGCTAGTCTTACAAAATCATTTCCATGGTTTATCTTCCACATTGTAAGACATTTCTAAGGCCAATGTGTATTCATTTCTTTTAAGTTGCATCACTTGACAATAATACAAGAAGTCCTAAAATAAAATCAACCTAATGGACATATATTGAATTTAGAATGCCAAGGTTACTCAGACTTTTTAAGGAGTTTTAGCTCATTTCATATATCTCTGAAATTAAAATCTGATGAAGCTATCTATGTGGCAGTGAAATGTAATTGTAATGTAATTAATTACATTTGGCAAAGTAATTGTATGTAATTAATTACTTTGCTCAAAAGCCATGTAATTGTAATTGTAATTTAATTGAACAATTTCCAATGTAATTGTAAGTAATTAATTACTTTTTCAAAGTAATTGACCCCAAGTCTGTTTCACAATAATTATGCTTGAAATTATTTAAAAAAAAAAAACGTTTAAACAATGTAAATAAAATACTAGATTGGTCCCTGTTGATATTACTTTTGCTTCTGCTTATAATACATGTGTTTACAGCTGTTCCTGTCATGAGAAGAAAATGCAAAAAAAGGAAAGATAGGATCTGGGGCCAGACTAACAAAATACATGTAGCAAATATTAAATACCTAATACCGTGGTGTCTACAATTTTAAAAATAGCGTTTTAACAAAAGGATTGGCTAATATAATTTTTCAGTCACTAATTATTAATTAAACAAATAATTCTTTTTAAAATTTATTACCCTTGATGTTTCAATAGAAATATGCTTAGATTTGTACAAGGAAATACACTTATTTGAACAATAATTCCCTTTTCCACTGACACTGCCATCTCTAATTATTTATTTGTTCAGGGATTATTCTTGACCTATGAAGCACTAATGACCAAGCCAGGCTCATGTGTGCTAAACCTCTTTATTTTCAAACATAAGACCCTATAGAGAACTAGTGAGAGAATTTGGATTTTATTGAATTCTTCCTTAACAACTTGGATAATTTTAATTTGTTTCTTTATGGTAAGGATCATAAGCCCAAGAAGTGCCTAAGTGGAAGGGAACCAAAACTAATGGCTAAATGTTGCACATACAGTTATTCATTTACACAGTACATTTAGATAATAGGCTCCAACAAGGGAGCGCAGTGGCTCAGTGGTAGAGTGCTTGACTCGAGACCGAGGGGCCGCGGGTTCGAGACTCACCGGCGTCATTGCGTTGTGGTCCTTGAGCAAGACACATTTATCCTAGCTTAGTACTGGTTCAGCCCAGGAAGACCCGTCCCTGCATAACTGAAAGATTGTTGATGGGACGTAAAGAATCAAATCAAACAAACAAACAAACAAACAATAGGCTATGACTTACCTGCAGTAGAATTCCCTTCTCCTATTCATAAAGGTCATAACCCCTATTGAACTTTCTTGTGATTGAATATACAATAAAAGAGCCATGGACTCTAAGAATATTTGACAATTGGAGTAAGGGTTCTACCTTATGGTATTAAGAAAAGTTATCTTATAAATTTGACAGAAGAAAATATTTTTATTTGCAACTTTATATCCCAGCAAACAATTTCCCAGTCATGTCTGGACAATAACTAGCATCTTGAGGACAAAAAACAATAGTTTCGCTGGTTGTTATTGAGTTCAAACTAGCTGTTAGCAACCATTTGATTCCAAGTCAAGTGAGCCACTGTGCGCTATTAAAATGGTTACGTCTGTATGTCCACCCGTCTGTTTGTGTAAAATAATATCTCCAGCGCTTTACATACTGGTTAATTTTGCATGCCTTTTGTCGTCTGCTGTTGTTTATATCAGCTTTTTTGTGTGATGATCTTCACATTTCATCAAAGCTTTTATATTTAACAACTTCTCACTATAGACCATGATTGCCAAGTGCCTGTAGATAAGCATGGCAGTGTCAAAGTTTTACCCCACCCCCTTTGACCACACCTAAGGGGTCAAAGGTCAAATATTTTAATTTTGCAATAACTAAGGCAATTGTTAGCATTTTTTGCTGAACGCTGCATGCGGGCTGAGCAGCAATAGATATGAAACATATCAAACAGGATTTCAATTTGAAGGCCTGGGTCCGAGTCCGTTGGGTGGACTTGGGGGGCGGGGTGGAGGCCAAAATTAAACTTTTTCAGAATATGGTCATGTTGCATATCAAATTAAAGCTGACGACGCTGGCAGCAACATGGTAGCAATTTTTTTGCCCACAGACACACCCATGACCCAGGGGGTGGGTTCAAAAGGTCAAACTATATATTTTTCTGAAAGTAGTCATGTTGCATATCAAATTAAAGCCGACGAAGCTTGCAGCGACATAGTAGCAAGTATTTTGCCCACAGACCCACCCTCCACCCAGGGGGTGGGGTCAAAAGGTCAAATTATATCTTTTTCTGAAAGTAGTCATGCTGCATATCAAATTAAAGGCAATTGAGCACAGAGCACCATGAAAGCAAATATGCTGTCATTACACACACCAGCGACCCCTGGGTCGGGGTCAAAAGGTCATTTTGTTTTCTTTTCTAAAAGTGGTCATGATGCATATCAAATTAAAGTGGAAGAAGTGTAGACCTACATGCAAGGTAACACTTTGAATTTACACACACCCTTGACCTCTGGAGTTCGGTTTAAAGGCCAGATATTGAAATTGTGCCGATGTAAGTATACTTTTTATCAAACTAAGCACTAAAACATACTTGACAGGCATTTGTTATGATCTGAATGATACTGAAGGTGAATTAAGGGTCACATAAATGGGATTTATGTTTTGTGATTTACATGTTTCTCTCAAATAACCCTTCGTCGGGGGATATAAATTTGTCGAATTTGTCTTGTTTTTACTATTATATACATGCTACAATTTACCCTATATTTTGTCATACAGTCATTTCCCAATTTAAGTTCCCATTTACATTTTTAACAGCATAACAGTCATGATTCAGTTTAATGCCGTTTAGGTCAAAATCTAGGTTGATACGCCCCTTAACTTCAAAATGTTCATCATAAACAGATTGCAAATTTACATTTGTAAGTTTTGGCCTGCCTTTTAATTGTTTGTACACCTTCATGCTCAAAAAGAGATGTTAAACTGTATTGACTTAAATCCACAAAAATATTTTTTTTCCTATTTTAAAGAACATGAATTTGCCTTATACCTGCCGAAGATATGTTGATACATTATCATTTTCCTTAATCAGCTTTAAAAAGGAAGATCCCTGTTGTTTTCAAAAACAAAATCTACGCTATTTAATCATGTCAAAAGTTCTTACTTTCCCTATCAAAAAACATTATATTTTGAATGATAAACTTGTTAATTAGTGGTCAGTCAGCTTTGTTAAAGCTTTGGTAATCTTACATTCAAATGCGCGACAGATTAAACCCTGAGGGATGTGCTCATTTGTCTCACCACCATCGGCCATAATAAGGATCAAAGTGAAAAAACACATAACTTCAGTCGTCTGTCCTCTCTTTTCACCACTTCTTGCTTTCCTGTCCTGATTGCCAACACCAGATCCTGGTTTGTCACGGCTCTAAATAATAAGTCTTGTAACACTATCAAGACTTAATGAAAGTTCAGAAATTTATTTACACAATTTCTAAAAAGCAAATGTGATCGTATAGTAGAAACTGATAAACTGTCCAAACTGACTGACCAACTGGTTCGCTCTCGTAAGCCCGACAGTTACATCTTAAGAGAACTACATCTCTTACTCTCGCTGAAATCCCTCTCTCTTAGCAAGACCTGAAGGCCATGTTATATACCTGCTGCCCGATCGGCCTTGTATAATTTCAGGCATCGTATGTTTCTTAGTCACCTAAGCACTTTGTTATTGTACTAGTGGTAATAAAACTCTAAGCCCTGCTGTTTTGAACTGAACCATTTCCCAAGCTTATCCCGTTAACCTGCAGTATTCAGTTAAAACCATATATTTTTAATTAGAGTGAAAAAAAGTGTGGATCCTGATCAGATGCTTTATCAGAAGCCATCTGATCTGGTTCTGTAGTGCTTACAAAGAATAACAAGTCTGGCCTAGCAGGGAAAAGGATAACTGCGTAGCAATAAATGCAGAAGTATCATAATTAACGAAATTGTGCTACGCAAGAGTATTTTCCTCAACCCTTGATGAAAGGTTAAATATTAGCTGACCAAAATCACAAGTATCGAAATTAGAAAACTTTGCTCTGCTGAATTAAAATAATAAACTTGATGTATCCCTTGTCCTGCCATCAAATTTATGCGACTGTGTAACAATAGTACTACCTGTAAAGGCAGGGTACAGCCATTCAAGGAATAAGCATGCACATCTTCACAGTGGGTTGATATTTCAAGCATGCGTCAGAACCTTCTGTTTACATACTTACTGTGTGCAGGGGACAAAAATTTCACTCGCCCACTTGTAATTAGGAGTGAAATCTAGAAAGGACGAGTAATTCTTCGCAAAGCACTTGTCCTGTAGGACAAGTGCTTTGCTTAGGGAAAAATTTCTCAAAGTCATATTGCATATTACTCTCTTATGTTCTTTATTGCATAGGCTTTTAAAGGACAAGTGCATGTGTTTGCAGGACGAGGGAAAATTGTGAGTCACTCATCCTGCAGGACAAGTGCAATATTGAAATATTTTTGTCCCCTTGACTGTGTTAATAGCCAGATGTTGAGGTTGCTGTTTGCCTATGTGGTTATATAACAAATCATTACATGCAAAGCAGTGAAGTATTGACATATAAGTTGAATAAAATGTATACTTTACGGGTTATTTTCTCACATAAGATGGGCAGTTGTCAGTTACAAGTGAAAGTAGGTGCACGGAGTACTGGTTAACTGCTTAGTTCTAAGCTTGCCGAGGAAAAAGTGTGGTTAGGTTAAATGACAGTCTCAACATGACCATAGCTGTTGACTGGGCCATTAAACCACAGACCAAAGAAACAAACATGTGAAAAATAAAATAGAACTCTTCTCACTGGTGAAAGATGGCCTTTGCTTTCTCCACTGACTTCCATGAGTCCACTTCAGAATTTCAAACATCAGTATTTTTTTTTGTGAATGAATAAATGCACAAAGTTTTCTTATAACTTTGGATCATAAGGAACATTTTGGGGATAAAAAACATTGGGTTTGCTAAAAAAAATTTTTTTTAACTAGTTCTAGATCAACTCGGGGGACATATAAGATTTTTGTCACTTGCTGAAGGTGCTGGACAACTGGCTACTTCATCAACATGAAAACTTGGTTCTGATAATTCAACAAATTTATTTAACATATTGTACAGAATGTTTATTTCTTTTACCCTTTGATTAAACTCACAACTAGCCTAACATGCTAACAGTGGGGCCATGTCAGCAGGGCTTCAAATTATTTTCAAGATTGGTGGGCCAAAGTGACCCATGGAGCAAACAATGGTGGGTCATTTTCTTAAATGATGGGCCCAAGCATATCAAATGAAACACAGTTGACATTTGGGTGGTAAACTTTACCTAGGCACTGATATCACTGACACAGACACTTGTTACATATATGTATATTGACTGCTGATTATACAGTAAATCCTGTCTTAAGTGGCTACTCAAAAAAGAAGACCAGTCACCGCTTAATGCAGGTCAAAAGTATTGCAGAATGCTCCAAGGTACCATTTGTTATTAAATCTTTGTTTTGTCTTTTTTTGAGTGGCTGCTGAAGACAGGTTTTACTGTATTGACAACCTACATGTACTTTCTGTTTTGTGGAGTTCATAGAATCGCTATGAGGTGAATATTTTTTATTAAAGTGAGATTTTTTCACAACTATAAAGGAAGGGTCCACTGGTCCCACTGCCTTGGTTTGTTTGATTTGTTTCTTTACGTCCCATCAACAATCTTTCAGTTATATAGGGACGGTTCTTCCTGGGTTGAACCAGTACTAAGCTAGGATAAATGTGTCTTGCTCAAGGACCACAGCACAGTGACGCCGGTGAGGCTCGAACCCGCGTCCTTTCGGTCCCGAGTCAAGCACTCTACCACTGAGCCACTGCACTCCCTAACCCACTGCCTTGGAAAGTGATGGGCCATATTTTAAAATCATGGGACAATGACTCAGGCCCACCATAAATCTGAAGGTCTGTGTCAGTCTCTGCCAGCTTCTGAAGATGCTGGTTGATCAGGATCCAAACTACATGTATTTGTCATGCAGATCGATAAATCAAATTAACTGAAAATCAGAAATGAGGCGAAATGTTGAAAGGAGAAACCAAATACATTTTGAATTTAAACTTACTGCGTATATATCTAATGGTTTTTCCTTGTTTGGTATGAGTGGGGGTATACGTGGATCTTTATTTGGAACACCATATTCTATCTTCAATTTGATTGGGGGTGGGAGTGTGTAGACATCTCTTTGATTTGCATCACCAGCCTGTAAAAATTAAGGTTACAAACAAGAATTGAATTCTGGTAACTCACATTACAGGCATGAAAAAAACAGAAAGTTATATCTTTACTCTTTGCCTGCCAGTGGCAAATTTGTCATCTGCTGCTGATTTTTGAAAATAGTTTGAACCCAGATTAGGCCCAACATGATGTCGGGCATGATCTGGATCCAATTTGTTTGACACTAGTATCCCTAAAAGAATTTTTTTTAAAAAGTTCATTTTGAAAAAAGTCAGCAGACGACAAAACTCCACGAAAAATTACCAAGCATGCAGAGTTAATTCATGCAACCCACCTCACAAAATCTTCTGATACATGTAAACGGATGTCTGGAAATAGACTGAATCTGTAGGCAGAGTTTGAAAACAACTGATTTGATTTCATTGACACCCTTAATTGATTTCTTGCATCCTCAGTTTGTAAACAATTATCAAAGTTATCATAAATAAAGTGCTTCTAAATTAATGAGAACTAACAACATATATGAGCTAACCCTTTGTATACCAATGGATTCTTCCTTCTGGTTTGATACAATAACTTGGGATAGTTCATTGTACATATCAAGGAGTGTCAGGTTATAATTTTCAAAAAATATTGTATTATTTTGTCTGAAAATCTTTTATATTTTACAAACAGTGCAGACCTTGATGAAATGCAGCATTAAGCTGCATTTCATCTAGGTCTTCACTGTTTGCAAAAGTACTCCTTTAGGGGTTTCCTAAATTCAAAGGGTTAAGATCTATAGCGCCACTTTATAGCTTCATGCATTTAAAGAGCAATTTCAAGCAAATACGATAGATACCAAACTCTCATTGCTAGCTCATATGTTTTCTTGGAAAAGTAAGAAAACTAGCACAATACTCTCCTCTGCGCACCTCTGGTATACCAGGTACAGTTTATGTAAAAGACCCGCTTCTGGTTGTTAAGAGATGTAGGCTACACCCATGCTTATTTTTCATGTGGGACTATTCATTTGTACGCCATTGTCACTGGACTTTTTTCGAATTCTAGTATGCGCACCAACAAAGCAACAAACAAAATAGAATAGAGTGTGTCCAGTAAACCAGAGACTAGCCCACTCCTCTTATGTTGGGCTCCTCCGGCTGTGTATATTGCTGGCTGTTCTGGTGGTGGTCCTGAGTTCTCATGTGTTATATTGGAGACCAGACCCTCAATATATGAAATAGGCTACAATCCATCATTAAAATGGGATGCATTTTTTCCAGAAAACATTTGTTGCCACTCATACTTCGATGCTTTAAAATGCCTTTATCTGGACCATTGTATATAGATAGGCACATATGTCTTACCTCATCTGGCTGTGTATATGCCTGTGGTTCTGGTGAAGGTGTCCTCTCTTCCTGTTGGGTTTTATTGGAGATCCAGGCTCTTGATATAGAGTAAAGGCCACTGTCCTAGTGGACCATTGTATATAGATAGGCCCATATGTCTTACCTCATCTGGCTGTGCATATGCCGGTGGTTCTGGTGAAGGTGTTCTCTCCTCCTGTTGGGTTTTATTGGAGATCCATGCTCTTGATATAGAGTAAAGGCTACTGTCCTAGTGGACCATTGTATATAGATAGGCCCATATGTCTTACCTCGTCTGGCTGTGTATATGCCTGTGGTTCTGATGAAGGTGTTCTCTCCTCCTGTTGGGTTTTATTGGAGATCCAGGCTCTTGATATAGAGTAAAGATTACTGTCCTAGTGGACCATTGTATATAGATAGGCTATGTCTTACCTCATCTGGCTGTGTATATGCCGGTGGTTCTGGTGAAGGTGTTCTCTCCTCCTGTTGGGTTTTATTGGAGATCCAGGCTCTTGATATAGAGTAAAGGCTACTGTTCTCATTAAACTGGGCCAAGTCAACACTTCTGTCAAATAACTTCATCACATATGAGTCTGAAAATGTACAAGTAATACTTAACTCTGCCTGCTAGCATCAAATTCGTTTGGCATTCCTGTAGCTTGTTCACTCCATAACTTTAATACCCTTTGAGATAATTTGATTATATTTGGTAGGCATATATATCAGGCCAAGATGGTGCGTTGCATGCAAGAATAGTTATCTCCCATGAACAAATTTGTAGTGGACACCATGTATACTTGGTTATGAATTTGTACTGCCTATCATTAACTAGGTCCGGGGAATTTGCCATCTCCTCTGATGGATATTTTCTGAAAACAGAGTTGATCCAGATCAGATAGCTTCCTCCGAAGTCATCTGATCAGGATCCACACTTGTTTTTGATTCAGTTGGTGAATCTATGTCAATTAATGAAATCATTCACCTGAACATACTTCAAATGTCAATTAAGTTAGGCGGATTAATTTATTCTGTGGGACAAGGATGAAAATTGAACTCACGGTGGTGTACCCCTCCTGGTTCACTTTCTACTACGTCTTCTCTTCTTTTTCTCTTTCTCCCTTTAGAGCTGAATACCAGATTCTTTTTACTTGGTGATGAGACTGGTGAGTCACTGTAAATACATATATCAGTTAACACAGAGATATCAGTTAACAACTTAACAAAGAGATACAAGATGACACAACAGTATCAATTAACAAATAGTTATATGCTGTAACAGCAATATCAGCAAGCAAAGGATTATCAGCAGGGATAATCCAAGCCCAAAATGATAATGGGCCCTTAAAATGGGCCAATGGTTCATATCCCATTCAAATACATGCAGATTTCCAAATTTTAATGGGCCATTTGAAATTTTTATGGGCCCTTTGCAAAATTTGTTGGGCCCAAGAATCCTTAATATCCACATTAGAGCATAATTGACATGAGATTTGAATAGCTTGTATATGGGGCCCAGCCAAAAATAAAGTCCATTTTAGCAAAACAACAATACTTTTCTCACAAAATGGGTCGGGCCCATCCTAGGATTAACACTGATCAGTTAACACAGAGATCTATCAGTGAACACAGCAATACCAGTCTACACAGCAATATCAGCTAACACAGCAATATAATTTAACAGATATCAGTTAACACTTATAAGGAGACAGCAGTTTTTCTACCTTTTTTTTTCAGCTTGGTTGCAGGGATACCTAATTTAATCAGCAAAAACTTATGCGTGGAAAGCTTGCTTGGCTTCCTTTTTGAGCACATATCATCACCAATTATTGTTCTACTACATGTAAATAAACTTGTGTTGAGCAAGCAGCTGCCCTAAGCAGAGAGGTTGGATTAAAGAAAAATGTATTTGCTTAAAATATGTCGGGTGCTTATTTAATATTAATAGACTTTTCGCTTACTGTAAAGGCGGCAACTTTAACATTCATATCTGGGCGTGGTTCGGCTATTTCATCTGCTAAACAAGGGATATCAGGTTCTGTTTATAATTTGGTGAAGAATTAATAAGATGTTTGGGCCGCCCAAACGTGCGTGCATTTCATGAAAGTCCTATCCGTATACACACTGAACTCACATTTATTAACCCTCATAATCACAAAATGTAAGTTTTGAGTCGTCCACTAAAATATTTGAAGCCTCATAGACAAACCGTGTGGACCCAGGTCAGACTGCTCCTGTAGGAACAGTCGGATCTGGGTTCACAATGTTTGCCTCTATGCTTATGTTAAATATACATTTTCAGATGCAGTTATTTTGCTGGCGTTTTAAGGACTAAATAATGTGTTTTGTGTCTATACTGAGGATATGGTGCAAGATGATACAGTTACTTTTGAATAAAACCACGCCTCATTTTCAGCTTTTACCTATGTCTAAGGTTGACCAGACCAAATTACGCATTTAAGAGGTACCGCCTTTACAGTAACCAAAAAGTCATATAATACATGTACAGCAGAAGTGCAATAATTTGTATGTCTTTTCAACAAAGTTTATTTTGAGTTGTTGATCTAGTTCTCTTGTATCATTTTATGTGATTTAACAACAACAGAATCTGCGGAAAAATTGGCAGTTATTAAAACTTTAGGGGATCAGACTGGCCTATTTTTTACAATAAGCTAGCCCTCTTATAATAATCCTACTGGCATATCCTAAAGGGACCCTGCTGATATCAATCTCTGATCAATCAAAAGTGAAAATAATATCAGGCTTCCAAATAAGAGTGCATAATTGAAAATTATTTTTCTTATTCCTTAACCAAAGCATATACTGTGAGTACTCAAAAGAATTGTCTAATTGAGATGGTTCTTTTGAGTACCCAAAACATATGTTTAAAATGATTGGTAAGTAAATATTAACAGTTCTACACCAAAATGTTTTGCTCATCTTGACATATGAATATTCAATCACAGGTTTGAGATTTCTGACATCTACTGTGGCCCTAAGTCAATGTACATGCTCTACATGAAGCAGAGGGCATGACCATCTACTGGAACCAGCATGCGCTGATCCAGAAAGTTTTGTCAGAGAGGGTTCAACTCTGATAACTTTATCTTTAGTTGATGAGGATCCAAACTAAGATCTAAATACCACTGAAGAAGTTCATCATCGGCCCGCCAACAAAACACCATTTAATGGCGGGCCGATGATGGCCTAACATTCACTACTGGCAGGTAGCTTTGTGGCTTTTCAGGGGATCCGGACCAGTATTGCTAAGAAAGCTACTATGTGATTTTTGGTAGGACTAAGGAGGATGGGGTCTGGACCCATGTCCCCTCCCCCCCCCCCTGGATCAGCTCTTGTCCAGAAACAAATGTAACATACGGGAAAGATTGATTTTTTTCATCCACACACACAAACAGACAATAACATGAAAAAAATGGGTCTTTAGGACCAGACTCCTGACCTACCTTGTAAGAAAGTCAATTGAGAATGGAATATCATTGTCACTTTCAGCAGACCTGAAAATAATACAAAGATGAACATATTGTAATGCCCTTCTGCTAGCGACGTTACTTTCGTCAGGTCCATGCTAAGAAACAATACAGAGTCCACTTAAACCGTAAACAACTTAAATAAAACCTTTTCAGTGCGAGAACTGACATGTGATAAGCAGCGCTAAATTGATCGTATGAGCCTGTCATTCACCTACCGTTTAATAAATCCAAATTGAAATATTCTCAAAATTCCATATCTCTTAGCGCACAACTGATCCCAATCGCTACTAAATAGATTCTCCCAGCAATCAAGCTGAGCCCTGCTTATATAGAGAATTCCCAGCTCCCTGGAATCAGCACCCAACACGTCACATTCCAACAACCCAACGCGAACGCTAGCGGTTGCCGGTTGGGATGTTGGAATCGCGCATGTTGGTTGCTGAAACCAGCAAAACGAACAAGAATGGTTGGGAAAAATTGAACCCAATGACTTATACCAGATCAAATATGAAATATTATAATGGCTACCTACACAAATGTAGAATTCACTTGAAAGTTGATGAGGTAAACAAGGTTTAATTCAGTCCGCCGGATGAACTTATAAAGAATAATTATTGATCAATAATTAAATGCAGCGTGGTCACTATTTTTAGACAGAAATCAATATGCTCTTAGAGCACTAAACACCAACACCCATACAGTCGAGCAGGTTGCGATAGGGCAAGGTCGCCGGGGTTCCTGACAATTATAACAAAGTCATAGGCTTCAGAAATGAAACACCATTTTAAAGAGGACATGCTACATTACATTATAAAAGATGCAAAAGTTTCAGGACTTTTTCAGATAAGATATGGACATATGAGATGAGCACTAAAAGAAACGTCTATCAAAACGAGTTTCTTAGGAGTACCCATGCATACGTATACAAAAACATGCTAAATATTGAGTATCTTTAGTTCTGTATCCTTATTATATGCATTTCTCTTATGATGAATCTGACAGCCCCTAAAATATTGGCACACATGACATGGGCGCAGAATCATCCTAACATGCGTATACAGCTATCCATTTGGCCTAGCTACGTAATTATAGTAAGGTCTTGATCTACTTTCATGCCTAATTCATGTCTGTGAAAAGCAAAGGCTCTGGCGAGACTGTGCATTTGCACAGTCTCGTCTAAGTCTACGCTGTTCGCCCATGTAACGGGTGCCACACTCTAGCCTTACAATATTAATGAATTGGTGCTCCTTAGAGCATTAGGGCAAAGGACCTGGGACAGTCTTAATAAAGGATTGCCTATAAAAATGGCCAGAAAAAAGTTTCATAGAAAATGATAATTTTTCCATCAAAAAGATAGTAGGTTCAACTCTCGAATTTTCCGTAAAAGTGTTTTTCTCATTTGACAAGTACCAATTTAAAACTAGAGGACCTGACGGTCTTGAAGCGCTCATCTGATCTCCTTAATAATGTTAAACTAGGTCAAGATCAACTACAGCTTATAATGAAACATATTTTGTTTTATGCAGGTTGTGGCCATTTTGGTCAAGTGACCTAAAACAATCTAATGAATACTCCATCAAACAGCCCAGTGATTTCTGAGGAAAAGATGTTTAGATAGGTATGTGACAGACCAAATGAGTGGCCTTGGATAAAAGGTCACAGGTCAGCTTGACATTGGTACTTCTATAAAACCGTTGTCTAGTTAGGTTAAACATTTCTTGCAAGTATTATGATTTCGGCCTAAACAGTTATAGAAAAACGAACAAATTTAAGATTTTCCCCATATAAATGCATTAGGAATCAAATTTGACCTTGCCATAAAGTAGGTCAAGGTCAACCTAGATTTATCATTTGTGCAAATCTGGTAGGGTCCACATCCCCAATGCTACATACCAAGTCCCAAGGCCATTGGCCTTTTGGTTCCAGAAAAGAAGATATTTAAGGGTTTTTACCATATATGGCTAACCTTTCATAAGGAGTCTTCATATGAAAATTGAGTTCAAATTGCCTAGTGGTTTCTGTCAAAGGAAATGTTTTATTGTGTTGATAGGACTCCAATATGAGCAAACTTGGCTAAAAGGTCAACCTTGACCTTTGAAACTTATTTATAGCCATTGTCTCATTAGGTTTAACTTATCAAGTGAGAATGATGACTTTGGCTTCAACAGTATTCAAAAAATCAACTTTTCCAAAATAAAAAATCCCATTTAAATGCATTAGGAAGCAAATTTGACCTTGACGCTAAAGAGGTCAAGGTCAACTTAGGATCATCATTTAAACAAGTTTGGTAGGCCCCACATCCCCATTGCTACATACCAAGTCCGAAGGTCATGGGCCTTCTGGTTCTGGAGAAGAAGATTTTTAAAGGGTTTTTACCATATATGGGCGTGGCAGCCATCATGGTAATGTGACCAAAGTATTTTGCAAAAATTTTGGCTAACTTATCATAAGGAGTCTTCACATGGTATTTGAGTTCAATTGGGCCAATGGTTTGTGAGAAAACTATGTTTTAATATATTGATGGGACTCCAATATGAGTGACCTAAGCTGAAAGTTCAAAGGTCAACCTTGACCTTTTGAACTTATTTATAGCCATTTTCTCATTAGGTTAAACATATCAAGTGAGAATAATGACTAAGGCTTCCATAGTTTTCCCAAAAAATCAACTTTTCAGAAATTTACCCATTTAAATGTGTTAGGAAGCAAATTTGACCTTGACGTTAAGTAGGTCAAGGTCAACCTAGGATCATCATTTGAACAAAATTGGTAGGCCCCACATCCCTAATGCTACATACCAAGTCTCAAGGTCAACAGCCTTCTGGTTCTGGAGAAGAAGATTTTTAAAGGGTTTTTACCATATAAGGGCGTGTCAGCCTGAATTTTATGCAAGCGCATAGCTTTCATCGCAAGTTTTATGCCCCAAACATTATATATCCATGTATTTAGGTGAATACCAGGCGAAACTTTGACTTTCTGTGAAATAAAATTTTGTCACAAAAAA
The DNA here is from genome assembly GCA_964019695.1 of Loripinus fragilis. NCBI lineage: Eukaryota > Metazoa > Mollusca > Bivalvia > Lucinida > Lucinidae > Loripinus > Loripinus fragilis. Next base: position 38,383,391 of record OZ026520.1, on the reverse strand, counting down.
TACCCCCACCCCCTAAACCCTAATGTCCTGGCATAATCATGCAATATTTTCAAAATATTTTTATTTTGCTAGGTACACTACATGTCAGGGTTTTATTTAAGCTCATAAATGTCGTTGTCAAATATGCATTATCCTAGCAACAGCCAGTCAAAATTTGGGCAGATTGAATAGGAGACTGTCCGAGGTCCTTTAAATCATTTCTCTTATCTCTCAGGCAAAACATCTGGTGGCAGGTACTCTAAAGCACTGCCTTATTGAAACAGTTCTTTTGAGTACCTTTTACTTTTTCTTTGGTTGACTAATAGGAATATAATCAAATGTATCAAAATCATAACCATATTGCATTCCTGTTGTCCAAACCTCCATGGAGTTTTGAACACTGAATGTGATATTTAAAGGTTTAGAGCAGTAGAGTAAAAGTTCAAACTTTCAGGGTGACGTTATAATATTATATATAATACTAAAATAATTTTAAATTCAAATTTAAAAAAACTAGACTTCAGTCGATGGTACACCATCGCAAATACCCGCTTTTGAGCTAACCAAAGCTTCTGCAAAGTTTGAAGTTGCTACGTCCAACCGCTTAGGAGGAGATGCATTTACAAGAAAGTACATTAATTCACATTTGACCTTGACCTTAGGTCATGTACAAACACGAAACGTTCCCCAGTATCCTCTACATAATATGACCTATGCACCTGCAAAGTTTGAAGCTGCTATGTCCAACAGTTTAGGGGGAACTGCATTTACAAGGAATGTTTGATTTGACCTTGACCAAGGTCAAGGTCACATGAAGCATTGCCCTCTACATCATGTGACCAATGTATCTGCGAAGTTTGAAGTTGCTATGGCCAATGGTTAAGGAGATGCATTACCAAGAAAATATATTATTTGACCTTGACCTCAAGGTCAAGGTCACACAAAATGTTGCCCAGTACCCTCGACTTTATGTGACCTATGCACCAGCAAAATTTGATGTTGCTACATCCCATGGTTAAGGAGAAGATGCATTTACAAGAAAATACATTATTTGACGTCGAAATGTTGCCCAGTGCACTCTACATCATGTGACCTATGCACCTACAGAGTTTGAAATTACTACGTCAAAAGCTTTAGGAGGAGAAGAATTTACAAGAAAATTCAATATTTGACCTTTGACCTTGGGGTCAAGGTCACAAGAAATGTTGCCCAGTACCCTCTGCATCATGTGACCTATTCAGCTACAAAGTTTGGAGTTGCTACGTCAAAAGGTTTAGGAGGAGATGCATTTACAAGAAAATTCAATATTTTACCTTTGACCTGGACCTTGGGGTCAAGGTCACACGAAATGTTGCCCAGTACCCTCTACATCATGTGACTTTTTCAGCTACAAAGTTTGAAGTTGCTACGTCTATTCGTTTAGGAGGTGATTCTGTAAAGGATCTATTCTACCACCAACTTAGGGCCGTGACTGCAATGATCCCAGCATCGGAATTCCTCATCCCATGTGGTGATTGGAATGGCCATGTAGGCAGTAGAGGCTCCGGTTACAAAGAAGTTCATGGAGGCTATGGGTATGGCAAGCCAGACCCTGATAGTGAGGGTGAGAGGATCCTGGAATATGCACTAGCATATGACCTGTTCCTCGGTAACACATGTTTCAAGAAACGTGACAGTCACCTCATCACATACAGGTCCGGTAATACAGCAACCCAGATAGACTTCATGTTATTTCGAAAGAGCCTGCGCAAACTTGTTATGGATGTGAAGGTGATTCCTGGAGAGGAGGTTGCTCTGCAGCATCAGCTCCTTGTGTGCGACATGATGATTGATATGCCGCCCCAAATTAAGCGCAAATTCACCCCACGTCCAAAAGTGTGGAAGCTCAGAGATCCTCAAACGTGTAGCCGATTCCAGGAAGTCTTCAAGGCACATGTGCCCGCTGTGGAAACTGAAGCAGCTACTACTACTGAGGAAATCTGGGCGAAACTCAAGACAGGTTTGCTGAAGACAACAGAGGAGGTGTGCGGCACAACAAAGCCCCACCGATGGCGTCGTGAAACTTGGTGGTGGAATAAGGAAGTAGATGATGCCATCACAGCCAAGCGCCAAGCTTTCAAAGCATGGAAGGCTGGCAAATGCACACGAGCATCATATAACACTGCCAAGCGCATCTCCAGACGTGTGGTGCACCATGCACGCCACGAAGCAGACAAGGAGGTCTATGAGGGCATTGACCACAAGTCGTCTGATATCTTCCGCCTCGCCAACCAGATGAGGAAAGAGAATGTTGATGTTGTAGGCGACAAGCCAGTGAAGAATGACACTGGGGAAATGTCAATGAGTGAGGAGGCAAAGCAGAATGCATGGGCTGAACATTATGAAAGGCTTCTCAACGTTGAATTTGATTGGGACCCTGTTCACCTGTCCAATGAACCTCCGTTAGAAGGCCCGCCTATCCCAATCACTATTGACATGGTGAAGAAGGCCATCTCAAAGATGAAGTCGGGCAAAGCTGCAGGTCCATCAGGCATAGTGGTGGAGATGATCAAGGCAGCAGGTGATACAGGGGCCACCATGATCCGAGATCTTGCTACTGCGATTATCCTTGATGGCAAGGTCCCAACTGACTGGGAGGAAAGTTTCATTGTCTGCCTTTACAAGGGCAAGGGTGATGCTTTGGATAGAGGCAACTATCGAGGCCTCAAGCTGACTGAGCAGGCCATGAAGATCCTAGAGAGGATTGTCGATGGTCTCATAAGACAGGTGGTGTCTATTGACGACTCCCAGTTTGGCTTTGTCCCAGGAAGAGGCACTACAGATGCAATCTTTGTGGTCCGGCAACTGCAGGAGAAATACTTAGCAGTGAACAAGAGGCTTTATATGGCCTTCGTGGACCTAGAGAAAGCATTTGACCGTGTCCCTCGGAAGGTTATCTGGTGGGCCCTAAGAAAGCTAGGCGTTGAGGAATGGATTGTGCGGTTAGTCCAGGGAATGTACGCTAATGCACAAAGCCGGGTTCGTGTTGGCGAGGGTTTCAGCAAAGAGTTTAAGGTGAAGGTCGGGGTCCATCAGGGATCCGTACTCAGTCCCTTGCTCTTCATCATTGTGCTGGAGGCCTTGTCACGTGAGTTTCGGGCTGGTGTTCCCTGGGAGGACCTATATGCAGATGATCTTGTCATCATTGCTGACTCCCTAGAGGAATGTGTCAGGAGGCTCTTGATATGGAAAGAAGCCATGGAGAAGAAGGGATTGAGGGTGAATGCAGGAAAGACAAAAGTTATGATCTGTGGTACAGGCCTGGACCTCTTGCAGAGTTCAGGCGAATACCCATGCGCTGTCTGTCGTACAGGAGTAGGCAACAACAGCATCTACTGCAATGGCTGCAAACTTTGGGTGCATAAGAAATGCAGTGGGCTACAAAGACTGACACCAAATCCTGATTATAGGTGTGCACGGTGCATGGGAAATGCTCGCCCTATTGACGGCAGACCACAGAGTGAAGTCCAGGTTGGACCTGATAAGCTTGAGGTGGTAGCTTCCTTCTGCTACCTAGGTGACATGCTTTCTGCTGGTGGAGGCTGTGAAATGGCGGTCACTACTCGTGTGAAAACCGCCTGGAAGAAGTTCAGGGAGCTACTACCAGTTCTCACATCCCGCCACCTCTCTTACAAGACCCGTGGCCATGTGTACAGCTCTTGCGTGCGGAGTGCCATGCTCCATGCCAGTGAAACTTGGCCACTTACCAAGACGAACCTGCAGTGCTTGCAACGCAATGATAGGGCCATGATCAGACAGATCTGCAGTATCAAGCCAGAGGATGTGGCCAGGGTAAGGTCAAGCGCGCTACTGGCAAAGCTTCAGCTTGAGGACCTCGACCTCATTTTGAGAGAAGGCTTCGCTGGTTTGGGCATGTGGCGCGTTCGAGTGGTGCAATCAGAACAGCATATGATATGCAGATTGACGGCAAGCGGGGGGCAGGGAGGCCCAAGCAAACATGGAAGAAACTGACAGAGAAAGACTGCCGTGAGTGGAAGCTCACCACAGTTGACCCTCAAGAAAGGAGCACCTGGAGATCAGGTGTGAGATCTGCTATGCGTGCAGCTAGCCAGTTACCTGGAAAGGGGCCCACTGATGTGGATGATGCCCCTGCACCTGCACGTTAATCAAAAATCCGATTATGATATGATATGATGATGAGGAGATACATTTACAAGAAAATACATTGTTTGACCTTTGACCTTGACCTTGGGGTCAAGCTCACACAAAATGTCACCCAGTACCCTCTACATTATGTGACCTATTCACCTACAAAGTTTGAAGTTGCTACCTCTTACGGTTTAGGAGGAGATACATTTACAAGAAACGTGACGGATGGACGGACAAAGGACCACTTTTGACAAGAAATTAATACCCTTTTTTTCTAAAGAAAAAAGCGGGTATATAATTACCATACTGGGTAATTTTTCATGCTTTTGTTGGCCTCTGCTGACTTTTTTTCAAAATCATTTTTTTTTTCAAAATATTATTTCAGGAACACTATCAAAGTCAAGAGTGTCAAAAGGTTTGGATCCAGATTAAGACCAACATTCTGTCAGTCCTGATCTGGGTTCAAACTGTTTGAAAAGGTTATCAGCAGGCAACAAAAGTTGCCGCTAGCAAGAAAAGAGTTAAAATATTAAAATTTTACAGCTCCTGTTAGGCCAAATAAAAAATTACCTGTGTTTAGGGTAACCGAACCCTACCTATATTTACTGGTAAAACCTATATTTTTTCAGGCTTTCTGGAAAAAAATAATTTTATGCATTTTGAAAGGCAAAATGCCTTTCAAAAAGCATAAAATCAGATTTTTTTCCAGAAGAAAAAAAAATATGTGTGCCTACTACCTACTTAAAATTTTCAGACCCATTACCCGAAGCACATTTGTTTTGTTTGTTTGATTTGATTATTTACGTCCCATCAACAATCTTTCAGTAATATAGGGACGGGTCTTCCTTGATTAACTAGGATAAATGTGTCTCACTCAAGGACCACAACACAGTGACGCTGGTGAGACTCGAACCCGCGGCCCTTCGGTCTAGAGTCAAGCACTCTACCACTGAGCCACTGCGCTCCCCACTCGAAACACACTTATTTTTTATTTGGCCTTATCTGTAGCACTTTCAAACTTACTCTTCTTCTGGTTCATCTTTTTTCTCAACCAAAGACTGGAGGGTGGCATCAAGTCGGGTCCTTGCTGTGTTCACCTCTGAAAATACATACAAGTCATGTCATAATGGTAGGGAGCTCGGTGGTTGAGTGCTTGACTTGAGACTGAGGGGCCACGGGTTCAAACCTCACTGGCGTCACTGCCTTGTGGTCCTTGAGCAAGACACATTTTACCCACCCATAGGTTTAGATAAACAAAAAAAAATCAGCGTAAAATTGTTAATATTTTCTTACCCATATTTTTTATCATATGTTTTGGGTGCTCAAAAGAACCGTCTCATTGAGACGGTTCTTTTGAGTACCCACAACATTTGTTTTGGATGAGAAATAAGACAATTATTTTTCTGGTACGCACTCTTAACTAAAGGCCTGCCACCACTGAGTCATTCTTGAAACCAGATAGTAACATGTTATCATTACAAGCAGAGCCTTTACGCAAGACCCTGGTACCAGCTCGTATGGGGCTCTGCGCAAGACGATTTCATGTTCTCATCCAAGCCGTGTTCAAGAAAGAGCACAATCATAGAAGTGCCCTCCGTGTCACGCGCGGCTTGGATGTTTCCAATTGGAGAAGATATGACACAGAAACTATAAATTACAGTCCGTTCTAAGGACACTTCTTGCAGGCACGGCAGTGTATTTGATTTTTGTAATGATTTGATCACATCGACGACATAGGCGTGTAAATTTGCATCAAATCGACGTTCATTGAACCTAGTATTTTCAGAAAACAAATCTTAATGTAATTAACGTTCAACAGCAATGTAATTAACGTGCAATCTGTCCACGAGTTGTCTCAAAAAATGAGTCGACGAATTGTTCTGTCAACGAGTTGTCTTGTTCCCACTTTGGTCATATTTTGAGGTGGCATTTAGAATTATGAATTTTAAATTAAGACTCATTGATGTTGGCACTACCCTGATATTGTAGTGATATGTCCCGTATGTGATGTGGGAACAAAATTATGCTCTCACACCTTTGACTTTATAGAATTTAACAAACACTTAAATTCTATCTATCTCTATGTACTGCCTGACTCCCTCATGGGCATTAGTGGCAGACCAGTTATGTCTTTGTACACTCCGGGTTGTCAGATAAAAGCCTACAAGTTGCCATATCTAAATCAAAGTAGGGTTCTTTAACAGGCACAGGGGGTGACTTTTCCTGCACATGGGATTTTCAGTTAATGTCCCAATCCAAAGGAAGGCCCACCTATTTAGTGTCATCCCTGCAATGACACTAAGGAAAGCATGTTGGCGGTTCAGACATCGAAACTTTTCCTTGCCGTGAGCTGGTATCAAACCTCAGACCTCTAGCACCAGAGGCAAGTTCAAGTTGGCCAAACCACTGAGCTACCACCATTGAAAACTTTAATGTATTATTTACTTCAAATTAAGACTGTAGAAAAATTGAAGCCCATTTAGTGGAGAAATGGATTTAAAAATGATTGTTTACATCTGTGACATATAGGAGAGCCCAATGCAATGAAAATGTTACAAAATTTATGAAATTAGAATCCTTAGTCAGTGTATCCCTATACAAAACAACTGATTTGTCATATGATTGTTGAAATAGAAGCTGTTGAAACAGAAACAGAACTCATAAATATAAGTCTCTTCAATTATATGCAGGATAAAAAGATCAGAGCCAATATGTTCTTGTCCAAAAACAAAAAATATATGCTGTTTTCTCTAGTTCTCTTCCACTTAATTTTTTTAAAAAGCTTTGGATTTATCATATGCTTGAGAAAATGAAACCCTAGTGTAAGCAATAATCAAGCATATATCGCTTGTTGGCATATTTGATATATTCAATCACATCAAACAAAAAATACTGGCATATTCTCGCCTTTATTCACGTAAATCTTCGCCACATAACTAATGATAAGTTTAGAAAACCTCTTTTCCTGTGCTCCTACTGGTCTCGAACATCCCAGACAAAAATGGCAACTTGCTGTCTACATCATCAATAATCACGCACTTATCAAAAACCCAGTTTTAAGGGGAGCCAGACATGCAATACTTGTAAAAGTATGATCAAAATAAACATGAGTATCTTATAAATTTTACAGGTAATGAATATTTATAAATACTGCAGAACTAATAATCGATTTGATTCAGCACAACTCAAAGGTGGGACTGTTGTTGTTTATTCATTGTTTGTTGTTGGTCCCATTGGCTTGAGTTCTTGGTTTAATGTGTGGTTCTATGTATCCTTTCTAGTTTAGCAATCGTCTTGCTGAATGCTAGCTGTAATATTGATATGATTTGATCTGTTCCCAAATAATTAAATATTTAAATACTGGGATTCAACTGAGCCAAAGTATAATGTAAAAAATACACATTTTCTCTCATTTTTACACAACAACTAAGGCAGGCATAGCGGTCTATACTTTTTTTACCGCCATAGCTAACCACGTGACAGTCATGAGAATTTGAAGTAGGGATGACAGCCAATGCAGCAGACAAAGTGTCAACGAACTGGGATAAATGAAAAAAATGTTTATTTGCCACCTAATTTCTACAAACTTTTGGGTATACGAAAAATATGACTAAAATAACACTGTGTGAATAAATTGTGCAATAATTTTATCGATAGAATCGTCATTTTCCACATGATGAAGGCGAGCGAAAGTAGAGTGCTACGAGTCCCGAAAACTTCCGTGTGACGTCCAGCACCCTAGATAAGCAGCGTATTTGCGTAAATACGCAATTAAAATCCTCAAAAAAGCAATTAAAATGAAATGTGTGCGTACCAAAAAGCAATTCTAACGATCGGTATGCAATTACATGCGATGTCATTGCGTACAATTTGGTCCATTTCGTTTCCATTCGGTTAATAAACAAATGCCAGTCTGGTATTGATTTTTTTTACTAGCGAGCGCGCAATATGACTCCAGTTTATAAATAAAATATCGGTGCCCAGTCCAGTATTTCGCGGGAAAACACTATGATGAAAGTGAAACTTTGCAAAGTGTACACGCTCGAATGTCAACAAGGGGATGAGATTTGCTTCAGGTACAATTAAATACGCTAGTTTGATACTTTAGAAAGGCAGACGATGGGAGTGAATTAATATGCAAGCCCATTCCCGAGGTAGCGGGTCAACTCGGCCTGAAGTCAAGTCCGCCCCTGAGTCAACTCGGCCCTGGGTCAACTCGGCCTGAGTCAACTCGGCCCGGTGTATTTTCAGAACATATATGGTATATGTTTTGTTTTCTGTACATGTATACTTAACGCCAGTAAAAACGCAACTTTTACAATATTACCTTCCCTAGATTTAAAAGTTCTCTTAGCATTTCGTATTAAATGAAAAGCACAAAACTGAAGTCGAGATATCAAGGCAATATCCTTTTGGTACTGATAAAGCAGTCCAGATAAGCCGGACTGCATGTTGTGATAAAGAGACACAACCCCAATACTTTAAACAAAAAAGCAAAATCACCTTATTAATCAGGACATCAGATCTTCATATTGCCTGGCTGTTTTGGTTTCAAACTTTCTGAAAATTTCAATAACGCTCTACGTTTTAACCACACACAACTGGAAAAATGTGTCTTGAAGCTTGACCTTTAAAATGGCCACCAAAGTTTGAGCCTGAAAACCGGAAGTTGACGAAAATGCGAGATTTGCGGTGGTTTATATCGTGATAAATCATAACCATAGGTCATTACTAAACAACTTATGTATGCCAATTACGAAATGATTCAATTTTGTTGAAGATTTAGTCAGCTCTCAAATTTAGCGAAAATACGCGAAAAACTGAACTTTATAACATTATTTGTAGGCCCCTTAGGTAAACGGAATGTTGGCTTTTATTGCGTATTTTTTATGTTTGAGTGAAACAACGTTCATTCAAACTGAAATTGAGTAGAATTTAAAATTGAAAGAAGGTTTAGAAATTTTTTCGATGAATTTGGCATTTTTCACCAAAATCTTTAGCAGATGTGGGTAATCAAGCTTAATTTTGCTAAAACTTTCTTGTACGTTAGGGAATCTTGTAAATACACAGATAAAGGAAATTTCGTTGCTGTGTACAGGAAAAAATAATATTTGTATCAGTTGCGTTTTTAATGGCTTTAAGTATATAATCACCCAGACTTAATCAAAGATAAGCATTAAACAGGTGCAATTAAGCTCTTTATTTATCAGATTGGTGGGGGATGAACTTGCCACTTGATTGTCATGAACCAGGTTACCAACCAAATGAAAGTCTTCACACTGACCCCCATATCTTGCAAAAACGGCAATTATCGTTTTCTGACCATTTAATTAGTAAAACGGCAATTGATCAAAGCAAGGTTTAATACCGCTGATTTATTCAATCTTTTTTTAAATAAAAGAATAAGAATAAGCGACGCTAATATATATATATATTTCTTGTCCGCCTCACCTAAAATTCTATTTTGAATTTTGTCTATCAGAGGCTACATATTTTTTGTTGTTTCTACCGTTATGAAGCCAGACCCTTCGAGTGAAATAAGATTGACAGACCAGCAATATAGATAGAACCAAACATCATTCCCTCAAACTTTTGCTGAACATTTGTATATATAAACACACCTAATACTGGTATCCCTTGAAAAGAGTAGGCAATATAGGATATAACCGGGCCGAGTTAACCCGGGCCGACTTGACTCAGGCCGACTTGACTCGAGGCCGAGTTGACCCGCATTCATTCCCGATGGCTTCATGCAATAAGAAAACGTGTAATCACAGAAAAAAACGTGGCGTAAAAAAATATGAAAATATGCAATTGTTTTTGCAAGTACGCAATTGAGGATAACCAGGTTGCGTAAATACCCAATTGACCCAAAAGCTTATCTAGGGCACTGGACGTCACAAGTTTATGTGCAGACAGTGCAAGAGACAGAAAAGCAACACTACGTGTTTATTGTGTAGCGTGAAAAAGCATATTCGGAGGATAGGTCTGACACTGACTTCAGTTTTGTCTGAAGTCATTTTCTTTGAAAACATCTGTATCTGTATCTTTTTAGCGGAATAATCCACAGTGATTTTATTTGGCCGTTTTAACCGCCTTATATGGGAGTCATTCCCAATCCAAAAATGGCCTTTATTTTCCCAATTTCATGTATTTTAGTACTTATTTTCCCAATTTTTATGATATATTTTCCCAAATGTGAAGGAAAAGGTAGCTTCCCAAAATCCCAAATAAAATCACTGATCCAATTCTGGCATCTACAACCGCGGTGTGTGAGATCCTTCCAAACATGGATTTATCTGATTTTAGCACTTGTCATTAGAACAAGATTTGATGAAAATATACCCTGTTTGACGCTCAGTTAATCAAGAATATAGAGGTGGACGAGAACATGAGAACTGATGATAATGGGAGAACAAGGCATAGTCGCGAAAACTAATAACATGATCGCGCATTAAGCAAATATCGAATTTTTAATACATCACTTTACATGCAATTACATCTTTACCATGTTTCATTTTAATCGACATTGTTTTGTTATCGAATGAGCAACCAAAAAAGCATAAGATTAATATTTTCTGGTTTTGTTGAAATTGTTGATTTGTCCGCCATTCATATGTACTATCTGTATAACAGCCGTGTCGAATCGGTTCAGCTAAACTTCGAAACACTTTACAGCTGGACAGCAACACTAAGGCGCTTTTATTTTACCAGACATGCATAGTATAGCAACAAAAACGTTCGAAATTTTCGGCTTTCTCGGCGAAGCGAGGAAAGACACTCCAAATTTAACCGCTTGTCACACGAATGTCTCAAAGAAAGGCGGAAAAGATCAGGAATCGATACAATCACCTGACACAGGATACCACATAGGAAAGTGACAAAACACAATTAAACATCACAAACAAGAGCCAAGAGGTCAGCCCTTTCCCAGGGTATCGAGACGTTTCGCCCCAAGACGTTTTCCCCACCCCTAATCGTTTCCCCCAAATCGTTTCGTCCATATTCTCAACCCTGGTCGTTTCGCCCCCATACCCTAGTCGTTTCGCCCCTAATACCATTTCCTCCCTAGTCATTTCGCCCCAAAATATTTTAAGTTATTTATTTGTCATAGATAGCTAGGTTGTTTTGTGCACGAACCCTATATTAGGTTATTTAAGATCCATGGTTGGTGAAAAGGTGAGTAGATGGATTGGCAGACGGATGGACAGACAGACTGGATCGGAATGAGTGGGTCGGTCTGATTACGGCAGGATGCCACAGGATACCTTTATAGATATGCTTAATATAAAGTTGCATAGTAAATTAATTTTAAACTAAGAAAAATACAAATATTTAACTGTTTTGGTTTGTTGATATGTTCACTGAACAATTGGGTACATAATGTTGACAGACGATACTCAACTTTTAGACGTAGATGTAGAACCATTTCTAAAGGTCCATAACCATTTATAGTCGCCGTGTTGTAGTGGATATATAATCCATTCGGCTTGTGTCCAGTGGTCCTGAGTTCGATCCCCAGCTCCCCCAGTCTGCTGGACGAGAATCTAAGTCGTGGCCTCGTCCCCATATGGCCAAAGCTGTTGGTGGGACGTTTAACACAAGCTTACTCACTTACTCACCAAATCGGCCAGATTTCACCTAAAATTATTCTTGACACATGTATATGCTATATACATCCATGAGTATTCACATTGATTTATCCGTGACTTTGCAAACATTGCAGACCCAGACCAGGTGTTGCTTCATGTGGCGTCTGGTTGGATTAAGAGATGTCCCTATTTTACAAAATTGATAAAATAATCTAAAGAATGTTTGCAGACAGTGGGAACCAAGGTGGGGCGCCCCGACGTGTGGAGTCGGACCTATATATGTCTTATTACTCGCAAAAGGTACTTTTTAAGTTGAAGATATAATATTTGGGGAAATGCAAAGAGTACGGAGCCTGGTCCGACGTAGCCCTGTAGTAGGTAACATTTTATTGAAATGTTTGACATCTTTCAATTTAGACTGTAAGAAATCAAGTTTCATACACATTATATGAGATTTGGGATTTTAATTTTACAACGGCGAGCAGCTTAACTCAGACGAGTCAGTGCATCTGTGAAGCCTGGTCAGAGCCTTCGCTGTTCGTATGCACAAAATATTGTAGCAGATGAAAGCTCAGACCTTATATAGGGCAATACCTTCATATCTGCTCACAAAGGATTAAACTACTATCCTGCCAGCTAAGAGTGACAGTGACGTCATGTTTGTTTCATAGTTATCAGGGACTTAGAAGCGATAGATCACTTGTGTATTAATCCTATCCTATCCTGCGGATAGGATTAATACACAAGTGATCTATCGATTCGCATTAGCTCAAGTGGAGTGTACTCGTTAATGTTTTACTTACAATTATAAACAAAATATGATGTCACTGTCACTCTTGGTTGGCACGACAGTAGCTATGTCCTGGCAGAAGCTATTTGCTATTTCTAGACAGCTAACAACAAATTTTAAGGCACTGAGCAGACTGCACGATTGTAAAGGCTGATATGCGCACTTGTTTTTCGCAAACAATCAGTATGGATGGCAAGTATACTCCTAATAATTAAATAAGTTTCAAGTCAGCTAGTTGTGCAGGCTGATATGCACCTTAATTTTTCGTGTAAAATCAACTTACGGAAATCATGTATACTGCTATAAAAAAAATAGTAAGTGAGTATGATCAGGAAATACCACAATCACAAACCACAGACAACCCCGTGGCATCCCGAGGAAGAGCCGTTCAACCATCACGAAACACCAGGAAGACAAATTAAGCAAAGCAATCAGCTCTCTCTTCCCCATCAAGATGATTGCAATACTAGAATGGACATAAAGTAACATACAACAAAACATAGAACAATTACAGACTCCCACAATGGGAGTAACAATAAACAAACTGTCAACAACAACAGAACCACCGCCTTAGAACGGACAGCAGCCTAAGCTACTGGGGGGCTTAAATGCATTTTACTGGTACCAAATCTTCACCCTAGATTCTGCTGTTGTTGAAGTACAAGAAATGTTCAGCTCGCATGGAGGCCATCTAACTAATGCAATGTATCATCATGGAGTAACACTCTAATCAAATTACTACACCATGATGAAACAAAGAAAAGGGCTCATGACTCACAGATAGTCAGAGCTAAAGAAAACCTCAAGTTGAGCCACGGTGGGTCCAGCTACAGATAAGCATTAGGCACCAACCCACCGATTAAAGCTTTACGTCAGAGCCGTCATAGAGCCTGAGGCCTGACCCACCGTCATGCAATTAAAGAGGAAACCATAGCTATAAACCGTGATTGGGTTTAAATTAGGCATGCCGACTGTTGCATGATATCCAAGTTATAGCCAACCCTTATATGACGTTTTACTATCTTTTTGAATTGATCACTAAAATTAGGTTTTCCAACAATTCGTTTGAATTCATAGACTAAATCGCCATAAAATTTAGGTTCTGATATGCCTTGTTGCAGAAGAATTTTTAACCCAATGTTGTATTTAACAATTAACTCTGAGTGTCTGTGGTAGAATTTAGAAAATGCTTTTCAAATTTTATGATATCTATAACCTTGTTTTAATAATTTAGCAGTTAAAAATAAGTTTCTGTTGTTGAAGTCATCAACATTAGAACACACTCTAGCAAAACGAATAAGCTGAGAAATATATACACCATAGGAAGGAGAGCGAGGAACATCTCCATCAAGGAATGGGAAATTTACTATTTCAAAATTAAAATAATCCCGTTTATCATAAATTTTAAAAGAAACTATGCCATTTGTTATTGACAAGTTCAAGTCCAAAAACGGAGCTTCAGTATCGGAAGAATTCGCCTTATTTAACTGAAGTTCAGTGGGATATATCTGACCTACCATTTGTTCAAAATAAGGATTATCAATATTAAGTAAGTCATCTAAATATCTGGAGGTTGAGTTAAAAGCTTCAATAACATCAGCTTGATTATTGTCTGACAGAGACAACATAAAGTCTCTCTCATAACAAATCAAAAACAAATCTGCAACAAGAGGAGCACAATTAGTGCCCATTGGAATACCGACAATTTGTCTATATAATTTCTAGCCAAATCTTATAAATATATTGTCCAAAAGATAATGGAGCGCATCACACATTTTCTGACATGACCACAATTTATATCCTTTAGGTTGTTCAGAAGTAAAAAAGGCATTTTTATCATTACAAGCTAAATAAAGTGAGCCCTCTCTGTTAAATGTTTGTTCAATTAATTCTGTTAGTTTTTCTTTTATAAGATTATGAGGCAATGTAGTATAGAGAGTAGAGAAATCATATGTAGACAAACTAGATGCTAGAAAACCTCTAGACTTCAATTTACTGAGAATTTCACCTGAATTTTTAATAGACCAAAATAAATTTTTACCATTTCTTTCATAAACTGTTGTGCAATATTTAATGACATGGTTTTTAATTGCAGTGAGGCAAGAAGTCAAAAGAATAGACAACTCAGTAGTTGTACATGCACTAGAATTAGCAATAAAACGCGACTTATAGGGCCGTTTATGTAGTTTAGGTAACCAGTATAACGTAGGAAGCTTGCTATGGTCCTCATCAACAAACAACCCAAACTTAGCTGCCATATGGCAGTTTTTTGACATCGAACAACACTGTCACAATTATTCGTAGGTATTTCCCCTTCTTCTCTTTATCCTGTTTAAGCCCCATTCTCACTGTGCCGATGTAGCCACGGTTCATCCCGATGCAGGACAGCCGGTATACCGTGATGCACCGAGACACATTTCATAAAAAATAAATTGCGTTCTCACCTTGCCGATGCTACCCCGGTATAGCCCCGCTTCTCGAGAAAGCAAGACGCCGGTTGATCCCCGGTTCACCACGGAGCACCCCGGTATTACCCAGGTTGTTTACGGTGATGTCCCGATAACTGCCGGTTGCGCCACGGTTTCATGCCGGTAGGGCCACGGTTGCGTCCCGGTGCTACTCTAGACTATAAAACAAGGATAAAAACGTGGAGTAACATCAGAATTCTTCTGTCTCTATCGCATTAACAGTTATGACACAAATTAGACTGCACAGCCATATACGAGTTACTAGAGGAATCATGATCTGTGTAGCGAAAGCAAATGCCTAGTAACCTCGCAGCTCATTTGCATGACAAATAAGCAGAAGCAGACCTGTTTTCTTACGACGAGGTTTAAATGTTGTTGATCTGGGCCTGGAATTACAATGCCTCCTTAGAGTTAAGGAAGACTTAAGTAAAGTATTGATTTTTAAGGATGCGAAAAATAACGCTTATAACTCATTAAATTCAAAATAGTTTTAATTTTTCTGAAGATCACAATGGTATCTTTGACCACAAAAACACATCGATCCAGGCAATTTATTTTTCATTTAATATTGAAATATCAATACTTTACTTAAGTCTTGCTTAACTTTAAGGAGGCATTGTAATTCCGGGCCCTGGGCCCAGAATTACAATGCCTCCTTAAAGTTAAGGAAGACTTAATTTAAGTATTGATACTTCAACATGTGCATTAAATGTTTAATAAATTGCCAAGACCGATGCAGTACTCATGGTCAAAGATATCATTGTGATCTACAGAAAAAATGAAACTATTTTGGTTTTAATCAGTTTGGAAACGTTATTTTTCGCATCCTGGAAATTCAATACTTAACTTAAGTACTCCTTAACTGTAAGGATACATGTAATTCTAGGCCCAGATTGTCTTGCTTTTTCGTAAAAATATACAAACACTTTGAGCGGGGCATGTGAGTTCCAACAGTGTGATATTTTGAGATGTGTAGACTCAGACATGCCTGTGCAGTCCCCAATTAAGCTTTAAAGTTGTTCGACATGTAGCTTAACAGTCATAGAATAATCAAGCGACTAGCAAAGGCTCTGATCAGACTGCGCCTAGGCAGGCGCAGGCTGATCTGAGGCTTTGCCAATGGCAACTACCACATTGTTGGAAATCTCATGCCGTGGCTCATATATGCTTGACTCTTCAGTAACTATAAGTGCGTTTATTCATAAGCTTTGTGAATGAGCACATTAATACTGCTGACAATTTAACCAACTTGTGACTTGGGACTTTCCCATCCTTATCATTTGGATGAATCCATTTTCATTTTAGGGGCAGCAGGAGTGACTTTTCATTTTTATTTTGCATTTTATTACATATACATAGGCAGTGGAACCGCACGGTTTATCACGGTGGAGACACGGATGTTCCCGGATTGCGCCGGTATCGCCCCGACGCCGTCCCGGTGGAGACACGGTTGCTCCCGGCGTCTTCCCGGTTTATCACGGTATTTGACAGCCTTCCCGGTTACTCCCGGTGAGTCCCGGTTGTTTTAAACATTTTAAAACAACCGGGGACATGAGCCAGTTCAACACGGTTCATCCCGGATCTCCAAGGTTGTCCACGGTGCCGCCACGGTTGTGACACGGTTCATCACGGTTCATCCCGGATCATCAAACCGGGATGAACCGGCACCTTAAACCAGGACAGTGAGAACAGGGCTTTAGGCTACAATGCGTCAAACGTTATGTATCGTTGCATTCTTAGAATACAAAAGTACCCAACTACAGATTGCAACGGCCCTTCAGAATTGTTACTTTTAATGGACTATTGATATAGTTACGAAATATCACAGCAAACTATTTATAATAATGATTTGATCCTGTTTTTGAAACTTGTTAGAGATGATGCATTGCGAATTGGAATCGAAATTCAATTCCACAGTTTGGGTGCTGTATACGAATATGACCTATCAAACAAGGAAGAGCGAGACCTTGATACAGCTAATGCACCATTGACAGACGATCGCAGTGCACGATTATGGGTTTCAGCTAATGGCTTCAGTAAATCCGTGATATACTGGGGTGTCAAATTGTTCATTGCTTTGTATACAAAGACGGCCTTGTTGTATTTTAATCGTTTTACTATTGGTAGCCAACTTTATTCGTTAAACATTTCCGCTGATGGAGTATTGAATTCTGCATGTAATATTATTCGTGCAGCACGTTTTTGGAGTTTAGATATTCTGTCAAGGTTTGACGAGGAAGCGGTCTTCCATACCACTGATCTATAATCAATTAAGAGCAAAATATATCCTTGATAAAACTTTTTTGAACATCAGTTGAAGCATATTTTGATAAATGTCTTAATAATTAAGATATCTTTGATGAAATTGAGGAACATAAATGGTCTATATGGGAAGACCAAAAAAATTTATCATCAATATGTATGCCTAGTAGTTTATGGTTTTGCGTCTTTTTGATGTGTTTGTCGTCCATTTTAATATCAAACTCTTGGGATACGTTCTGTTTATTTGTTCTGTCTAAAATCATATAATTTGTTTTGTCATAATTGATGTGCATATTATTTTGTCAACTCCAATCCTTTGCATTATCTGCGCCACATTGTAATTTCTCTTCTACTTTATCGGGCTTGTTATCATGGATGTGGAGAGTTGCGTCATCTGCAAAGAAATCTGAGGGGCAATAGTTCATGAAGAGGGGTAGATCATTTATAAATAATAAGAATAGGATTGGTCCTAGAATAGAGCCTTGTGGAACGCCAGATTTCATATACGTGAATGCAGAGAGACCTTTTCCATGGACGACTGCTTGTAGCCTATCACTAAGATATGATGTAAACCAGGCCATAGATTTGTGGTTAAATCTATAGTTAATGAGTTCCTTAAACAGAATCGAGTGATCAACGATGGCGAAAGTTTTTTTGCAATAAAAAAATAAGCAGCCTACAAAATCACCATTGTCTATGCACTGTATCCACTGATCAATCAATTTCACGAGCGCAGTTTGACAACTATGTTTTTGGCGGAACCCAGATTGTTTTTCATGAATTAATTTGTATTTGTTAAGGTAGTTTGTTTATTTACGTGTTTTTCAAAGATTTTAGATATGGTAGGCAAGATTGAGATGGGGATCAGATTTTTGTCCTCCTTTGTATATGGGAAACACTTAAGCACTTTTCAGTTGACTCGGAAACGACCCAGATTATATGCTTTTATTTATTAAATCAGCAATCACTAGAGAGAGACAATTTGCTGCTAATTTTATTATCTTCAGGCCAATGCCATCTAACCTTGTTGCTTTAGAGGTATCTAGCGAATTTATGACTGAGAATACTTGCTCAGTAGTAATGCAGGGTATATAAAAATATGTATTATCTGGAATCTTATTGTTGACATACTCAATGAGTTTTGTAAGATGTAATTGGTTTGTTCCAGTACTATTTCTGTTTAAATTTTGAGCGATTGATGAAAATATTCATTTAATTAAGATGCGAATGTGTAAGAATCTAGGATGTGCTCATTATTTACTATTAGTTCATCAGGCATGCTGTTGGCTTTAGATGTAGAGCTCTTGTTTACAGCGCTTACACGGGTGGTAAACCTAGGAACTACCACGAAATTGTGTTAACGTAATTTTGTTCCCAAGCCACATCCGGGACACGTTGTGGTAGTTTCCAGGCCGAAAATTGGATAAAGAAAGGTTGGTGTCACTTTTATTTTTGTTTTATTTTACAACTTAGAACAAACAATGGTGAAATCCGACAATGTGGTTCCGTGTAAATATGTCTCAGCGTCCCCTCTAGCCCAAAATTTTGTTTGAAAAGTTATTTTCTTTCTTTAGATTCGTGTTTCCCCACTGAGCATCGGACCAACTTTCCCCAAAGCTCGAAGGATTTTAGCTCATATCTGTCAAATTAAATGGAATTTGATATCATTTGACGATGGAAATGATAAAAAGACCCTGAATAAACATTCCTACACAGAAATCAAAATCTGAGCATTTACTCGTAAACAATTCATGCCCCGTTCGTCCTGTGTGGTAGTTTCCAGCTCATCGTGGTAGTTAAAATTATATCGTGGTAGTTTCCAAGACTTTGTAGGATACGTTTCTGAAGTGTTACAAAACATTATAGATAAGTGGTTGTTTGTTTCGCATGATAACCCTTGAACTCGTCAATTAATTACCACGGTAAACAAATAAATCACATTTCAACACCATGAGGAAGCTAAGCTGAGGACTCAAGATTCAATGTGATGCTTGACAGGTGGAGACCGTGCCCTGGACTGCCAAACAACACCTCTGGAAATCTAAAGCAAAAGAAGGTCATCAGTTGAGCCGTGGTGGACCAAGCAACAGACAAAAAAATGATATAAAAATTGTGTCACTCGCTACGTTGTTCCATGTTCAGTCAACTTTAAGATAAAATGGCAGGCTAAGACTACTGGCCCAAAGTCTTGTTAGTACTTGTGCTTCAGAAAAAAGGGAAATATACTCGGGTTGGGACACTTTTTATATACATGCGAGTGTGACAATGAACAGGCATGTTATTTGATAATTAAAAAGCATTTTTATTCAAAAACAAAATATGTGAATATCCCTTCTTTTCATTCTTCTCATCATTTCAATGGCCCACTAAAATTAAAATTCAGGCAGTCCACATTTGTTATCTTACAAAAGGTTGTTTGAAAAGGTCTTCGTATGAATAAGAGGGGTATTCAAGGTTGGGCCCGCATACCATATCTTTATAAAAATGAAGTGGCCCCTGAATAGTGAACATCTGCTGATGCCAACTACTACTAAATTCCTACAAAGTCTTGGAAACTACCTCAATAGCATTTTAACTACCACGATGAGCTGGAAACTACCACACAGGACAAATGGGGCATGAATCGTTTACGAGTAAATGCTCAATTTTTTTCTGTGTAGGAATGTTTATTCAGGGTCTTTTTATCATTTTCATCGTCAAATGATATCAAATTCTATTCAATTTGACAGATATGGGCTAAAATCCTTCGAACTTTGGGGAAAGTTGGTCCGATGCTCAGTGGAGAAACACGAATCTAAAGAAAGAAAATAACTTTTCAAACAAAATTTTGGGCTAGAGGGGACGCTGAGACATATTTACACAGAACCACATTGTCGGATTTTACCATTGTTTGTTCTAAGTTGTAAAATAAAACAAAAATGAAAGTGACACCAACCTTTCTTTATCCAATTTTCGGCCTGGAAACTATCCCGACGTGTCCCGGATGTGGCTTAGGAACAAAATTACGTAAACACAATTTCGTGGTAGTTCCTAGGTTTACCACCCGTGGCTTAAGTACTTCCAAATGCTGCTTGTGTTTTTCGAAGATTCCACAGAGTCTGCAAAGTACTTACGCTTAGTTTTGTTTCTATACTTTTTTATATTCTGGCCATTCGTTTAGGCGCTTGAATTTATCTCGTAATTTGCGAGCTCTACCTATCTCAGGAACATAACAGCCAGGGAGACGAGAAGATTTTACCTGTTTGTGTTTAATTAGGGCGTACCTGTCTAAGCATTGTTTAAGAACAGAGTGTCATGCGGCAAAATCTTCATCAACTGACTTCCGGTCAGATTTAAAATGCCCAAAACTACTGGAAATGTCATTCATAAACAAAGTTTCATCAAATTTCTTGAAACAGCGATAAAAGGTGGTAGTATGTTCAGGTTTAGATATTTTTGCATTTACTGTTCTTGAAAGACAGACTGGAAAATGATCACTTATTGCATAGTAAGGTACAAAGGTATCAGTAATGTTTTCTGGATTGCTTGTATAAACATGATCAATGATTGTTGATGAAGACTGTGTAACACGGATAGGTGAAGTTACCAGCTGCAGCTGCGTGAGATCAAAAAGCTGAATAAGATTCATCCATTTATTATTCATACTATGCATAACATAGATAATAAAGTCACCCATAAGCATGAATTCTAGCCCTGTAGTCTGTGCAATTGAGAGTTCTTCTTCAAACGCGCGTCAATCCAGTCTGAACTTGCATTGGGCGGGCGATTTAGGCCGCTTGGCATTTAGCAAGGAAACTTCTGTCCAGTTAAGAGACTGTTTGAAGTAGAACAATACACCCGCCGTTTTTTCTTGGGTATCTGTCCTATCTTTACAAAAGAAATTAAAGTATTGATAGCTGGCTTTCAGGGTTATTTGTAGATAGGAAAGTTTCACATAGGCCAAGCATATGAGGACTGTTTTCATTTGACATTAATGTACGAATTTCGTCGATTTTAGGTACGATATGTCTTACATGTCTTAGATTTAAATTTGAAATATTAAGACCTTTTGGTGAAAATGTGATGTCAGTGTGCTTATCTGTTTCGATATTCTTTGAAGTTTGCGACATATCGACATAAGACTGCATGTAGTTGAGTTCCAATTAAAATGTTAAACTGATTAGCACTATGAAGTTGTCCTGTTCTAATAGGAGTACACATTATCTCGTGAAAAGTTGGCAGGTGGCAATTCATACAACTGTCTATGTCCTTACCACTTAAAAGTAGACGATTATTTGTTGGGTAAAGATTCAATGTTTACCCAACTGTGAAGCCAGATTCTTTTATTAACTTCCCCACAAAAATGCACGACAAGAGGGCAATCGTTAAAATTTGACGTGATAAATGAATAATATATATGAGCCATGACATGAAATTTCCAACGATGTGGTATGAGCGACCAGCAAAGCCTCAGATCAGCCTGCGCATATGCGCAGTCTAATCAGAGCCTATGCTAGTCGCTTTAATATTCTATGAGTGTTATGCTACAGACCGAACATGGTTTGGAGTTAATAGGCTGTGATGTTCAAATGGATTAAGACAACAGAGAGAGAAAGAGCGATCGAAACACATCTATATTTATTGTGTAAACGTGGATAAGTACATTGAGTTTAATAGAATATAAGCTCCGCCTATTCTAACTATATGCATTCTTCAGTGGGTGTTCACTAATTCTAAAGGCTACTGAATACTGTATGTTTATATAAGCTTAAAAGTAGGCTGCACAGGTTCGTCTGAGTCTACACTTGTCAAAATACCACATTGTTTGAAATCACGTGTCACGGCTCAATTATTAAGTTTCCCCAAATCTGCACAAGTTTCTTCCTATTCTCTTCAACATATTTAGTTATCTAGATGCTTTTTACACACATTTGATATATACCCGACAAAAAAAGAAACACACCACTACGATTTTCCCCATTAAGTTCTCCTTTTGATAAGTAAAATGTAAGCTGGCATGAAATATTTATATATCTGATCATATCTTACCGAAACTTGGGTGTAACGTAGATCTGTATCTGTACTTTCCCCGTGAAGGAGCAAAACGCATCAAGCCAAATGGTAAATGGGAATTGAGAGCATTTATTCAATGCTACTGTCTACATGAGATTCTGAGTATGATTTACATTTATAAAGTATGAAAACGATATGTTGTCGTTATGTGAGACAACCAATGTGTTTATTGCTGTTTTTTTGCTACTCCAAAATTCATACAGATCAGTTAAGACCGTTTTAATTACTTAGAACAATTTTTAAATCTTTATATGTTTTGTAAGGTTTATCTCCAGTATGGAATCACTATCCGAGGGGTAGTCACAATATAAGGGCTACATAGCGTTCAATAATCGCGTATGATAAATTTAAAGATAGAATTTGCAAAGAATAAGTCGCTAAATACAATTTGGTCTACTTAGACGATTCCCATTGCTTGAACTAATCCTGCAAGAGAGCATTATAAAAATTGTTATTTTCTGTGACTTTACAATGTGACCCGACTTGATTCATGGCCAATTTTCTTTTACACATTTTTGACACCTGATTGCAAAAGATGTGCAACACAACAGCACCTGACATACCTTTGCATATATATAAACGAAACTGGCCTATCACATGTGATCTTCCTGAGGTTTGGGCATTTCTTTGTGGTGCGTTTCTTTTTTTGTCAGGTATATGAAGATCTAAATTAAATTTAAAAGCAATGGTAACACCCAAATGTTTAACATGTTCCTCACAATTTACGATATTATTATCCAGATTAAATTTTATATTTTTATCTTTTGTATGTTTACCAACAGCTATGGCTTGGAACTTTCATGTGGTTATCAGCAAACCGTTTAATCAGCATCAAGCTGTCTTCAGCAAGATTTGCAATTAGTTTTGAAAGAACTCGGTCCGCAGCAGACTTTGTATTATCATCTGCATAGTCGTACAATTTACTGTTTTGATAACATGGAATATATCGTTAATAAATATGTTGAAGAGGGCAGGACCAAGAATGGATCCCTAGGGCACATCCTTGAGGATAGGTTGAAAATCACGTATGAAAGTAACGAGTTTGACACATTGCTTTCTATTAGTTAGAAAGCTTTTTAAAAGTTTAATTGCATTTTCTGATACACCATATGCCTTAAGTTTAAGAAGGAGCAGGTCATGTGCCAAACAATCAAAGGCTTTCGAGAGATCCATTAAGATAGATGCGACATACTTATTTTCACCCAAAGTCTGCTTCCAGTCCACAATTATCCTCAGGAATGTGCTCTGACATCCACATCCTGGCTGGAATGCAGAAAAGTAAATTGAAATGTTGACTAAAAAAACCCTACTTATTCCATCCAAAAAGTAAGTAAGTATGTTCAGGCAATACCAAAATCACATACTGTAGACCAACCCAAGGCACCTTGAGGAAGAGGCACAGAACATTTATAGTAACAATACATCTGTAAGACAATAATAGCAAAGCAACCAGCTTTCTCTTCCTCTTCAAGATGCTTGCAAAACTAGAATGGACACAAAGCCTGCTTCCAGACTTCAATTATTCTCAGGAGCGTGCTCTGACATCCATATCCTGGCCGCAGTGCAGAAAAGTAAACATTGAAATTTTGACTGAAAAAACTACTTAATTGTTCATTAATTGGTCTTTATCTGAGCTGGTTGCTTTATTTTAATTCTCTTTCTGATGGTGTGTGATTATCTTCGCGTGACTGTTAGTGTTCTGTGGCTCTTCCTCACGGTGACGTGAGTTAGTCTGCAGTGCCTGATTGTGCTATTTTCAAGCCATACTCATTTACTTTAAGAGAAATCACTTGTTTCTACAATTTAAGGATTTTTCTTTTACACTTGTGAATAGTCTTTGATGCTTGCTGAAGTCATCAGACTACTATGCACTCGTAGAGCAAATTACGGTTTATGAAAATCCCAGCTTTTTAAAAAGAGAAGAAAAGCAGTGTTTTAGAGGTGCATTACGGCTATCGGGGATAATGCTGTGCGTTCCGTTCCATCTTGGTTCTGCGAGGTTGGCATTACTTCGACAACTTGGATAACCCTATTTAGCACGGTTGTTAAGCGAAT
The DNA here is from genome assembly GCA_964019695.1 of Loripinus fragilis. Taxonomy (NCBI): domain Eukaryota; kingdom Metazoa; phylum Mollusca; class Bivalvia; order Lucinida; family Lucinidae; genus Loripinus; species Loripinus fragilis. The sequence goes on along the minus strand of OZ026520.1, from coordinate 38,359,044 downwards.
AGTCAAGATGTTTATAAATGTAAATAAATATGGCAGCAAAAGATGAAAATCTGTAAGAATTTCTTATTTTCTCACATATTAAAGAGTTTTTTAGCGTAAATTTGTTGATAAAGAAACGTTACAAAACCCATTAAATTGAATAAAAGTTATAGACGCATCTATTGAGCTAGTTTAAGTCATCTGTTACTTTCGGTTTCGCTTTGTGAGCCACCGAAATTGAAAGTAGTGAGTCATTTGGAGAAAATAAGACCACGTCATCTTGTGAACTTAATACTATTGGGATGTCTGAAGGACATAGGGTTTATTTTGCATGCTGGATATGGGAATCTAGGGGTTTTCTGGTTTAGAAAAAATCTTATTCACTTATACATGTAAATATTGTAGGCTATGTCCCCTCAAATTTATACTAAACTTTTCAGGATCTATGGATCAGTCTTTTCAGCTGAAATAGGTTTGAATGCTTGTTGATGTATTTGGTTAAGGCTTTGGTGCCCTCACTGACGCCATGCTTGACAAGTTTACCAAGGAGCAATACACAAACTATGGTCTGGAGCAAAGCATTTGTTAATCGCCGTATAAAGGAAATTTGGGTAATCTCGGACATGGTGGTAGACTCGGAAATTATCAGTTTTCATCAAATAAATCAATGAAACATATTGTTGTGTTGTTTTCACTTTCTTTGTTTTGCACCCACCCTAATTACGGATCGTTATGCTTATTTATAATGAGATGAGTCCTATGTGACCATTGCCATGTGACATTTCTAGACTGGTCTCCTTTGAAAGCCAAGTTACCAAAGCAGGCTAGTTTAAGATGAGCCACTTCTGTCCTTAGCCATCTTTCTTTCTACGTTAACTCTGGCGATCAGAATCTGATCATTATCAGAGATGAGTGAATTTTGAAACTTTGGGGAAAAAAAACCAAACAAAAAACTTCTGGCTGAGTTATTCAAATGAGTAGCCTGAACTCCCCTGTGGTCTCAGCTGCAACCACAGTTGGAGCCAAACTATTCCAATGGGGAATAGTCCTTGGGGAAAAAGAATACTTCAGGGCATCACTATAAGCTTGGGGCCTGCAATTCTGTGAGTTGTGTGATGACCTGGTAGATCTTGTTCTCTGAGATGGGATCAAGTTCTTGTCTTTATCAATAGACATAATCCCACAACGAATCTTGTGGAAGAAAAACAGAGAGGATTGATCCCTCTGGGCCTCCAGAGTTGACCATTGCAGCTCATCAAGCATCTCGCCAACAATACAAGTGTTGCGCCACCTCCTGCAGGCCGCTGTCCTCTGTACCTTCTCCACTCATTGCATCTGAGTTTTACAATATGGGCTCCAAATAGGTGCTGCATACTCCAGTTTAGGGCATACCAAAATTTTGTATGCAACCTCCTTAGTACTCCTAGACCTGTGCGAAAGCCAAGTTCTTGCGAAGGAAACCTAAAGTCTGAGTTGCTTTGGACGAAATATCAGAGATATGTTGACCCCAAATCCATGTTTACCAAGATATTTTGCGGACTGAATGTTTTCCAAAGTTTGCTGATGCAGAGTGTAGTCATGAATGATTTGTTTGTGAGTAATGCCGAGTCACTCTCATAGAGTGACATTTGGCAACATTGAACTATATTTGCCACTCGGCCTCCCAGAGCCCAAGACTGTCAAGAGCTTCCTGCAAAATGAGACAGTCTTGCAATGAATGAATGTTCCTATACAGGACAGAATCGTCCGCGAACAGGCAAACTGAAGACTTGATAATAGCGGGTAAGTCATTTATGAAAATTGAAAAAGGATTGGTCCTAAGACTGACCCCTGGGGTACACCGGATAAAACAGGGAGTATCCCAATGATTGTATGACAATAAAATACAGCAAGTGCATACAGAGTTGTTTATTACACATGCAGAATGTTTATTTTTCGCCAGAAAGTATAAAAAATCTCAATAAACGTATAAGACAGTTGTGTCCGAGTTAACCATGGCCTTGATATGGGTAATGGGTAAACTCTTTTTAAGCATATGTTGTTGCATATGAGCAAGAATTAACACTAGTCTACATGTAAAATATGTGACAAACAGCTTGAAATAATATTCCTAAATTGCTGTATTGCATAATTCAAAGTGTACTTTCCGATTTGGTGACATGATGATGACAACAACACAATGGCAATTATTATTGTAGAAAGCAATATATGTGGTCTAAAAAATACTCTTTGATGCTTGTATCTGAAACACCAAATGTATTGTTTCTCAAAACAATAACCATAATTCATTATTCAATTGTATGTTTTTGCTTTAGTTATCAATCTTTTTTTTAAAAATCATTGAGTCTCTGAGGTTTCCCTAACACTGTCCGAGTTTGACCATAAGCATACATACTGACTTTAATACTACATTATAAACAGTTGATGGCACAAAACCAGTCTATTCTCAAGCGGTAACTGCATGTCTGGTACCCTGCTGCATATACAATAATATGTTATTAGCACACAGACGCCAGGGAAAGGCGTGTGCACACCTGACAACCAGCCAAGCGAAACCATGTCTGAGATTACCCTAATCTCCCCTAAGTAAACTTCTTGATTGCGTTGATTTCTTTTTTTAACCTATTAGCTAATTTCCAAATGTACCACTAGTGTGCTCCAAATATTTAGGCTTATTACGGGAACATGCTTCTTTTTGTTGGCAAAGGGGAGAAGGGCAAATTTTTTAAAACATAAAATATTCCTTTCTGTGCATTTATGGGATGAAAAGCAATGAGTGTTTATAAAACTGTCTTATGAATATGATCTAAGATAGTCAGACATGCTGTGAGTGACAGCCTTACATGCCACTTATCAGACTCCACTCCAGGACTCGAAATATCTTAAAATAGGCACATGCCCTGCATCACAAAAATTATTGGCATATATGGGAAAAATATTATTTTCACTAGAAATATCGAATTTATTACTTGCCCTGCAGCCTCAGGCACTCGTAAATACGAGCGGACGAGTGCTATTTTCGAGCCCTGCACTCAAATTTATTATCCCCCCATTTTTAAAACAAAAGCGCTTGGGATATTGTTATCGCCTGAGTGCGCTATGCTATGTCCTCCTTTAGAAACCACAGGACTGAATCCTGTTAAATTTGTTAGGTGACTAACTTACACATGAACACCCATCACCCCTACTGGCTTGAGAAGGGTCAAAAGTCATCAAATGCTGATGTGGCATCAACTGCCCGATTCTAGTATTGCTTTTGGTTAACATTACTTAGAAAAAGAGAGGAGTATGGCTTTATATCTTTGCAATAAATTCTTTGATCTTTAGACATCCCTTGTCACTATCACCAGAGCTCCAGATAAGAGTGTGTATTGGAAAACTATTTTCTTTATTTCTCATCAAAAACATATGTTGTGGGTACTCAAAAGAACCGTCTCAATGAGACGGTTCTTTTGAGCACCCACAACACATGTTTAAATTGATGGGTAAGAAAAAAAATACAATTTTAAGCTAAAAAAAATCCTTATCTGGACCTATGTATCACGTATGATTTATTCCAAAGTGTGTGTCTAGCTTTTCAGGTTTTTCACCTGAAGTATGAAATTTATAGGTGGAATTAAAATCTTAATATTCTGGACACTCTTTAACAGATCATCTGAATGCCTACAGAGGTATGAGTCTTTCCTGAACCTTTATAACTTGTTTTCAGGGATTTTCCTAACGCCAGAATTTTTTTATTAGTTGATTTATGGGGAAAAAAATTCAGATTCACAGTCGGGGACGGAAAAAAATAAATAAAAATTTTAAAAGCTCTGAAAATGACCAGTTAACTGGTCATTTTCAAGCTTTTTTTTTAATATCTCCAGAAAAAAAAACAGGTAAACTAGTAAGGTAAACCAACAGTCTGTATTAAAATTTTTAAATATTTATAATTTTTCTAAAAATCTGGACAGGGCAATCACTTTTAACAGTGTCACTCTCAAAAATACACAGACAGAACCTCCAAAATATATTATTTTTTTTTTAACGAAACAATTAATATTTAGTGTCGGCGGATAAAATATGAAAATAGTTTTAGAATTTTTTTTTTCTACTTTACGGAAAATTACAGTAGGAGGGTTCGTAAATCAACTAATAAATATATAACAAAATTCTGGCCTTATTCCTACAATTTGGAACCAAGGAATATACATGTATTGATACCAAAATGCTCCCTTCCCTAATACATGCCCTATCCAAAAGTTCATCATAAAAAAAAGTGTTCAAATTTGATTTTGGAATTTTGAAAACAAGTGATCTGAATACAGGTTTTTCTAGCAGAATCTCAGACGCATGAGGCCAAATAAAAGTTTAGGGTACTAACTGGACCCTACCTAAATTTACTTGTGAAACATAGAAGTTTTCAGACCTGTTACAAGAAACACACTTATTTTTTATTTGGCCTAATGTGTATTTTTTTCACATTTTGGTATCAATAATTGCCTTGGAAGATAGATAAACAAATTTGACAAGGAAAGTTTTCTCAAATTTTGGGGCTCTTGATACAAAATTATAAGGAAAATCTCTGGAATACCCTTCTTATTGATGGTTGTATAGACATATCATAATTTTGTTTTAGAGAATTCTGCTGCAATGAAACATGGTGTGTTTGTTTAGGTTGAGGTCATACACCCAGTCAACAAATTTTCAGTCATGTTGGGATGTTATCTTGGGTAGAACCAATACAATAGTAAGTACTGAAGATAAAGTGTCTTGCTCAAGGACACAACACTGTGTCAATAGTGGGATTCAACCCTCAACCTCTAGGTCACAAGACTAGCACTCTACCAACGGAGCTATGGCACTCCTCAAACAAGGGAATGAGGTCAGCAGAGAAAACATAACTTTGTATGCTAGCCTTTGACAAGACCATTTTCTCACTGAATATTTTTATTTTCTCCTCAAAACATTTTTTGCGGTTCTCATTGGAAGCTTTTTGTCAAGATCCTTCCAATGAGCACTACAACATAATTGAGCCACATTATGTGATTTCCAACAATGTGGTATTTTAACAAGTGTAGACTCAGGCGAGACTGTGCAGCCTCCTTTTAAGCTAAAAAACTCCAATGCTATTCGGCCAGTAGCTTAACAGTCATAGCATATTCAAGCGACTAGCAAAGGCTCTGATCAGACTGCGCTTATGCGCAGGCTGGTCCGAGCCTTTGCTGGTCCCACATACCACATTGTTGGAAATCTCATGCCGTGACTCATATGTTTTTATGGAGAAAAAGGAAAATTAAGGAACTGATTTGCTTCTTTTATCTATAGCTATGCACCATGATCTTGTTTTATAGAACTTCAAGTGATTAAGCAAGGGAATGAGGTTAGCAGATGAAAGAAGACTTACTTTATCTAATAGTCAAGGTCTGAGAAGTTTCTGCACACTGTGCTGGTGGCACACCTTGACCAGAGTAGGTCTGAGGAGATACACAATAAAGAAACAATTATTTGGTGCCGTAAGACCAGGATTTAAAGGGTGGTTTGAAAAAGTTGGTCTTGCAAGAGTTTGGGGCTACAGTATGTCTAGGTGGGTTACTGATCATCAGGTGGTAAACATTCTGTGTTGTGGAATCAGTTTAAACTCAGGCCATACCTGTCAAATATTTAAAATTCAAAGAGTCAATGACAAATGTTCTATACAGCAGCAACTTTGTTTCATTCCATTATCCTTTGCATTCTGGAAACTTGTAAACAAGTACATCTACTTAGATTATTACCAAGAGAATAGACCCAGATTGAATGATAGAAATACAACATATTGTCAGTGTCTGCTCTCTTTACTTGAGTTAGCCTTTTACAAGTAGCATGTAAATATTTGTTTCTCTTTATGCAACCATATCGAGTTTTTTTAATCTATTGAAAAGGGAACATGCATGTACATTATATTTCTGTCCTTGAAGCCCCACTAGTTTGTTTGTTTGTGTTGTGTTGATGCTATACATCCCAGACAGCATTTTTTCAGTCATGACCAAATTATTTCAGTCATGACCAACTGATTGATGCTGGGTAATTTTTCATTCTTTTGTTGTCTGCTGATTTTTTTTATTTCAAAATTAACTTTACAAAAATTTATTCCAGGAATACTATCTGTGCCAAACATTTTCGATCCAGATCAGGCGAGACATTTTGTCTGACCTGATCTGGGCCCAAACTGTTTGCGAAGGTTATCAGCAGACGTCACATGCAGGGAAAGAGTTAGTCAAATAAGCTGACCTAATAAGTGCTCATGCTTTTTTGTTGTTTGCTGATTTTTTTTTCAAAATCAGCTTTTTAGAAAAATTCCTTTGAAATTACTATCAGAATGCCAAACAGTTTGGATCCTGATCAGGCTCGACATTTTATGTCGGGCCTGATCTGGGTCCAAACTATGCACAAGGTATCAGCAGACTACACTATGTATAGGTGGCAAAGAGTTAACACACACAGAGCCCATAATGGATTGTTAATACAACTTTACATAAATAATATTCCATGTTTGTCCACTGAGGATGACATCACATGGGAAATGCTTAAATTTACTAACACATGTACCATAACAGGTTTAGATAAATAAAAAAATTCTGCGTAAAAATGTATATATCTTACCCATCAATTTTAACATATGTTTTGGGTGCTCAAAAGAACTGTCTCATTGAGACAGTTCTTTTGAGTACCCACAACATATGTTTTGGTTGAGAAATAAGAAAATTAAATTTTCGTTACACACTCTAAAGTCCTGTACCATGCAACGTCATCCTCAATCATAAACAAATTACATAAACTATTCCTGTTGATCTGGTTGTGCAAGTTCATTATTAATATGGAATCATTGTGTAAATAAAACTTTGTGGATCCAAATCAGCTGGCTTATCTGGATCTACATTATTTTCAAAAGAGGGTTAGAATATTGAAAAAGCTACGCAAACAAATTAAGAAATTATAACCTGTGACCCCTTTAAATACATTATGAGCCATGCAGACTTTTTTGAACAAACTGGAAGTTCTATCAGTCGCTCTACATGTAGTGGTGCAAGTTCATTATTATTGATATGGAATCATTCAGTAAATAAAAACATGGATCCAGATTAACTGGCTTCATTAGAGGCCAGCTGACCGGATCTACAATGTTTTCAAAAGTGGGTTTAGAAAATTGAACATTAAGAAATCAAGAAATTAAGAAATCATAACCTATGACGTCTTTAAATAGATTATGAGCAATTTCAGACATTATTTGGTCAAATAGGAAGGAAGACATTCCTTCATGCACAATAAATTTTCTAAAATTTCAAACAGTAGTTGTATGCCACAACAGCCTAGACAAAAAGGGCAGAACCAGATCAGACTGCTTCTGAAGTCTGATCAGGAGCATCCCTGTTTGCTTTTCTGACCTGATAATCAACATTTACATGTATTTGAGAGCAGCAAGAGAAAAGTGTTTGAAATTTTAGAACATTTACCGTACATGTAAGAAAAAATTGAATGTGCTCTCATTTATTCCAGGTCTAGCCAGGATAAATCTGAAGATAGCTCAAATATGGATGAGGCCGTCATTGGTTCAGATGTGGATGTGACAATTACACATAAGACTGAGCTTTACGTTCCAGTCAAAAACACACAGTGGCCTATCATATATCGACCAGAATATAACATAGGATTTCTGGGGCTAGAAAGGCTTCATCCCTTTGATGCCGGCAAATGGGGGAGAGTGTACACTTTCTTGAAAGGTTTCTAGACTTTCTTTTTTGATTAACGTCATATGTTTAGATAAACAAAATTTTTTAGCATGAAATTGTAAATAATTACTTACCCATCAGTTTTAACAAACATTTTGGGTGCTCAAAAGAACAGTCTCATTGAGACGGTTCTTTTGAGTACCCACAACATATGTTTTGGTTTAGAAATAAGAACCATAATCACAGGTTTAGATAAACAAAAAGTTTCAGCGTAAAATTGTAAATATTTTCTTACCAATACTTATAAGCATATGTTGTGGGTGCTCAAAAGAACCATCTCATTGAGACGGTTCTTTTGAGTACCCACAACATATGTTTTGGTTGAGAAATAAGAAAATTATTTTTCTGTTACGCACTCTTAACTAAAGTCCTGCATAATCTTATGTTTCCCACTTTTAACTATAGGCCTGAACATATAAGCCAGCTCATATAAAATAGAGGATCTTACATGAGAGCTCATGTATTATTGAATTTATTAATTGAGTTGAAGAAAAGAGATAAAATGCGAGGCTTTGCAGAGAATTTCATCTCTTTATCGCAACAAGTTTAATGAACTAAATAATACATGACATGTACAGGATATATGTTTGGAATTTTGGTTTTATTGCAATAATTTTTCTGCAAAATACCTTCCATACTGAACCTGGATATGCTAGTTTTGAAAAAAAGTGTAGATCCAGATCAGCTGGCTTCTGATCTGATCCACACAAGTTTCACTGTGTGTGTGTAATTGAATACATACTAATAACTGGAATCCTGCAGTTGTGAGCTAAATTACATTCTCTACCACCCCCCCCCCCCATCCAATAATTAAAGAAAAGAAAAAAGTACCACACCACTGGTATCTGTTGTCTGTTTTACTTTGCATTCCTACATCATTTTGCAGGATTACTTTACTATAATACTTGCAGGAATGAGCATACATCATCATCATCAGGCCCCGAGAGATAAAACTTTTTTCATGCTCAACTCAACTGAGCACGAAATTTCAACTGCTGATAAAAATCAAAATACCAACAAATACACATGTAAAGAAGTTTCTTGTTTTAAGTCTCTCAGATGTTGTATTTATCATGCTAATAAATGTTAAAATGCCAACAATTGTTGGCATTTTAACATTTATGAGCAGGCAGCTGAGTTGAGCATGGAAAAAGTTTTATAACCTCTGGCCTGTTTTTTTTATTAACATGCATGCATGTACAGGGGGCATCATCCACATCAGTGGGCCCCCTCCATATAGCTGGCTAGCTGCATGCATAGCACATAGTATTACAACATATCTAAAATGTAAACATATCTTAAAGTGAATACCTGTGAGAGTTTCTATGCAATTTTGACAGTAATTACAATCACGGTCTAGAAATTTTCGAAAAATTCATGTCTTGTAAATTTCTACAGTTGAATTTAGTTAAAGATTGGCTTAAATATCAACTAAATAAATATTTTCCCTAAATTATGTTGGTCAACTCACATTATTTATCCTAATATTTGCACAGAAAGTAAAAGCGAAGATCAGAATGCTCTTGAAGCAAACAGTGAAAACCAAGATCAGAATGCTCCTTCAGGAGCATTGTGATCTTGGTTTCCACTATTTGCATTTCCCTTTCTGCCTTTTACACATATTATGATCATCAGAATGTAAAATGTACTTGTTGGATTTAAATTAAATATGATGAAATGTTATGGTATCTGAATAAGCATGAAGGGTAAATACAGTATTTCTGTCGTCTTTCAGAAGAAGGAATGATAAGAGATGACACAATTGTTCAGCCAAAGGAAGCCACCCTGGAGGACTTGACGGTGGTGCATTCAGACAAGTATATCAACAGTTTAAAGGTAATGGACCAAGTTGTGTTTGTTTGTTTTGATGTTTAACGTCCTAGTCAACAGATATGGTCATATTGAGACGGTCAGTTAACCTAATTACACTTTTCTTGAGCATATCTGTACTAAAGCTGTTAATGATTACTCAGTGTACATGTACTCACTTTCACTTGCGATTTACAGTGTCCTTCTAGAAAAATATTTCATAAGAAATCAAAATTGCAGTACTTGATGACTTGTGATGATATTTTTCAATCTGCGCTTTAACTTCTGTGATGGATACTTTCTCTTGCCTTGAATTTTCTCACAGTTAAAGATCAACAAAATATTTCAGCATAAAATTGTCAATATTTTCCTACCTATAATTTTGTTAATAATTTTGTTACAGCTATGCATATCAATAAAACATATCTAAAAGTTATCTGTCACTGAATCATATGATGATAATTATTGTTTGCAAAATGTTTGCTGTAAAAGATTGATGATAGAATTCAACATGAAGAGCATATATTACCGTAAATGGTATTGACGAGAATGACAGCTTGATTTCGAACACAGGTTAGAAGTTATTGTTAGTTTAACTATAATTTATAATTATCAGCTTTGCCAAGACAATTAAAAATCATTAGTCTTAACTGTGTTGGTAGTCTATTTGGCAAACTAAGAAAAAAACACACAAGTCAATGCAGATAAAATGTTTTGCCTTTGATTTTGTATGTTTTTGAGTGATATAACTTTTTGCCTTGTGCTGATATGGGTCATGTGGGATTTGGTTTGCTGGGATACATGAAGCTTTTCCTCTGTCTTAAGCGGCCACTCAAAAAGAAGACCAAAAACTAGTTTTCAAGACTGATTATCTCTTAATGCAGGTCAAAAGTCTTGCAGAATGCTGGAGCATTCTGCAATACTTTCGACCTTCATTAAGCTTCTATTTATCATTAAGATCTTTGTTATGTCTATTTTTGAGTTGCCGCTTAAGACAGTTTTAACTGTATACTGTCCTGATATTATTAAAGTGCATTAAATTATTGCCTTTATCACATCTGTAAAAAGAATTTATTTTCTAGTGAATACAGTTCAGTCCCTTTATAACGCCATGTATGTCCATAGGAATGGAGTGTGTTTTAAGTGAATTGTGTTATGCACATTTATCTGGAGGCCTGTTTAAATATAATCACTACATGGCATTATGTCATTCCTAGATGCAACGTCAAGTTTAAGCTGTGGCCCTCCCCTTATGAGCTGATCTGTTGTCGGGATGCTGAAGACAATCATCATCATCATCATCATCATCATCATCATCATCATCATCATCTGCATTTAGAGCTATAATTGTTCAGTGGCCTAAGAAAAGTCTTGTTTCGGATTACAGTCACATTTTGGTAAAGGGTCAGCAGGTCTTCAAAGGTTGTTAACTTGACTTTTTCCACACTTTTAATAATTATTTTTATTTAATTTTCATGAAATTTGTAATGAAATATTAGTTTTATTCCCAGCTATTACATAAAGTTGCCATAAAACTTGCAGTTTACCCCATTTTCATAGGGTCGATTAGAAACCTGAAACAAGACCTTTTTAGGCCTCAGAAGGAATAAACTAATTTCCTGCTATTTCATCTAACCTTCATGCTAATACATACTGCTTTAACTGTATGCAGCTTACAAGTATATTGGAAGGAACTATTATAAAAGAGGTACTTGTACTACAGTGTTTCCGTAAAATCTCATCTTTTTTCTCTCCACCCACCATCTTTCCATGTTTGTTTTGGTTTGCAATTGTTAACCCTTTACCTCATCATAGGCTATTTTTAGATCATGACATCACTTTCTATTTTTAGAAAACATTGAAAAAATACAAGAAAAATTTAAGTTAAGTTTTGAATACTTTTGAAAATATTATGGAAAATGGAGCATTTGCTCCAAAAGAGCAAATGCTCCATTTTCCATAATATTTTCAAATACATGATATTTCAAAGGCATCAAAAGGCATTATTATTGAGTAAGGATTGACAGCTGTGAAGTAAACCTGTCACTCCAAATGTTCAAAATGCTGATACTTTTTCTCACTTTTGGCTACTGTATAATGGAGTTAGGTTTTAACTCTTTGCCTGCTAGTGGCAAATTTTGTCATCTGCTAATGATCTTTGCAAACAGTGTTGGGTCTGATCTGGATACAAGCTGTATGACACTCAGAATATTTTGAGAAAAGCCATGTTGAAAAATGTCTGCAGACAACAAAAAAATTCATGAAAAAATACCCAGCATGCAAAGAGTTAACTCTCTAAAGCGCCAATCGTATTCTAAATTTTTTGCAAAAACATGGCATGATATTTTGGGTGAAAATTCAAGCCTTCGTGTGCGTGTATGTGGGTGGGAAGGCTATAAGGCAACTTTGAAAATGTCACCTGCTGCATATTCTAGGTGGCTTTTTATGGTTTAAAATTTTAGAAAATTTACTACATGATAAATCTAATTTGTATGGCAAGATGGTGGCCCGCATAGATAATAGAAGCAGTGACCTTGACCTCGAGCAGAATACTTTTGTGTATGCAAATGTATGAAACATGCATTCTGAGTACAACATGATAAAGGACCTCTGACACTTTGATAGGGTATCTGCATATTTTTCAGATGCTTCCCTGTGCTTAAGATATCACAGGTCTGCTAGCAGATGATTCATATGAAATATCAAGCAATGTTTAATTTTTGAGAGAAGCAAAAAAAGTTGAAAATGCATTGAGTGTTGCAATTTTTTCGCCCAGCAGAATATAGAAAAGTGTTCTTTTTGTGGGGGTTGATTACATTATGGACAACTCACAAGTTAAAATGAGTCGCGACATGGAGATTTCCAACAATGTGGTGTGTGCGACCAGCAAAGCCTCAGATCAACCTGCGCATACGTGCAGTCTGATCAGAGCCATTGCTAGTCGCTTCAATATTCTATGACTGTTAAGCTACTGACCGAACATCATTTGGAGTTTCTAAGCTGAAAGGGAGGCTGCACAGGCTCGTCTGAGTCTATTCATGTCAAAATGCCACTTTGTTGGAAATCACATGTCAGGGCTCAAATATTCTGACATGGTCAAGGCTTGAAATGCTTCCAAGCAGTTTAATAGATATAGCCTGGTATTTTTCAGTCTACTGTAGATATTCAAGAGATAAAATAGATTATAGCAAATTGGTAATATGATTCAAGTAATTTCAACTTTTTCCCTGCTGGTTGTGACCTTTGTCTCCTACTGGTAACCACAGGTTTAGATAAACACAATTTTTGAGCGTAAAATTGTAAATATTTTCTTACCTATCAGTTTTAACATATGTTTTGGGTGCTCAAAAGAACCGTCTCGTTGAGACGGTTCTTTTGAGTACCCACAACATATGTTTTGGTTGAGAAATAAGAAAATTAGTTTTTCGATACCCACTCTTAACTAAAGGCCTGCTAACCTTTGCAAACAGCTAGAAACCAGATCAGGCCTGACATAACATCACATCTGATGTGGATCCAGGCTGTTTTACACTGTACCCATATTGCTTAAAGATATTTTAAAGTGTTGCTGTTTTTTCCCCCCCAAAAAACTTCAAAATTACCCAGCATGCAAATCGTTAAAATTGTAACTTCTATTTAATTATTTGAACCAATTCATATTAGCTATTTGTCATGATCAGACCATCTGGAAATATTTTGTGCATTAATTATGAAATGTAATTCTCAGTTTTCATATTAAAGGTTAATTCCATACAATAAAAAAGTGTTGAAAATTTGTTTTTAAATAAATAAAAATTCAGGCTTATCTATTAGAAATGAAAGCTACATTTTCTTTTTAGGATTCCAACTCTGAATTGATTGAGAGTGAAATTTATAATAGTTTCTAAATGAAATGTGAAAATTATATATTATATCAGTGAACTTGAAAAGAATACAAAGCCCAGTATGCTTGTAAGCTTAAATTTTGTAATGTGCTTCATTTTAGCAGCTCATTTTCATATTGTTATATTATCAGCCATTTACTTCTGACAGACAACCCATATAGATATTAATTTTCAGTTTAAAGACTAATAAAAGATACTTAATCTATTCTAATGCATGGCTGCGGGGTGTTGCAATTTAATAAAGAGGATGCAATTATTGGAGACTTTCTTTTCTATATTTTGGTAATAGCTTTTTGGGAAAGCTGCAACTTGTATTTTTCGGAGAATAGTTTGCCCATGAAAAGGCAGCATAGAACTAGGATGATCAATCAATCTTTTTTTTTGGTATATCCAGGACTTGAGTTAAGAGTGCATAACAGAATTTTTTTTTTATTTCTCAACCAAAACATATGTTGTGGGTACTCAAAAGGACCGTCTCAATGAGAGGGTTCTTTTGTGCACCCAAAACATATGCTAAAAATTATGGGTAAGAAAATATATTTACAATTTTACGCTTAAATTTTTTGTTTATCTAAACCTGTGTATATCTGTTTAAGCAAATGTCACCCAGAAAGATGAAGTAATCAAAAACTATTTTTCTTGTTTCTCAACCAAAACATATGTTCTGAAAGTCAGATTTTGGCTACAATAATGGCTGACAATATGCCAGTTATATGTAACATTTATGCATTGTAATTCAATATTATTTGCAAAATATAACTTGGAAACAATTATGTGTGTTCTTGTTATTTTCATATTCCACAATAAATGTAAATTCCATATTAAAAACAAAACAATGTTTAACTTGCATCTGCTAAAATACAGAAAATGTAGCTTAATTTACTTTTACTCTCACCTGCATGTGTGTTTAGCCCATAAAGCACCACCTATAATTTGCAGCAGATGACAATTCAAATTTTGCCGCTTTTTCAAAAATAACAAATAAAGCATGATCTTTCATGAGAATCGTCTGCTTGCAGACGATTCTCATGTAATATCATGCCTTATTTTTTTTCAAAAATTAGGAAAGATGTCACAAAATTTGTCGTCTGCTGCAGTCGTGATTGGCGCTTTAAGGGTTAGATTTCTTTTTAACAGTCATATACAATAGCAATTGACATTTTTCACAGCCATGACATTTTTCACAGCCATATGACATTTTTATAGTCATATTCAATAGCAATAGGCATTTTCAGTCCTATGGAATAGCAACTGACTTTTTTCAATCATGTTGGTTTAATAAATTTCAATGCATGATAATCATCCGTACCTGCAGAAGCATGCACTTTCATGTCATATTTTATTTAAGTTGTTTACTTGTTGTTAGCTAATGTTCATATAATAATCACCATTAATTTTGTCCATCTACCTGAATGTAAGGTAATTATTTGGTGTTGTTTGTGGATTTTTGTAGTATCCCTGTCACATGTTTAATCATTTTTTTCTAAGTTGGTAAAAGAATTTTGCATGTAATATAAGTAATTAAGGGATAACCATATTCAAATTTTTCATTTTGTGGGGTATACCATCAGACGTTTTTTTCAGCCAGGGATTGTACGGAGCTGTAAAACATGATTTTCAACCTTAAAACTGATGATATACAGTGAAACTTGTCTTAAGCAGCAACTCAAAATTAGACAAAACAAAGGTCTTAAAGCCATGTTGTACCTTAATGCAGGTCAAAAATACTGCAGAATGCTCCACAGGCGCATTCTGCAATACTTTTGACCTGCAATAAGCGATTATCCATTTTGAAAAAGCTATTTTTTGGTCTTCTTTTGAGTGGCCGCTTAAGAAAGGCTTTACTGTATACCTCCCCAAATGAAAACAAAAATGAACTGGTTATCTCCATTCTATTGCACTTTTAAATATTTTCGCTTCAAACTTACAGCAGGGTTCCCACAAGCTCTGGAAATCATGGAAACCCTGGAAAATCACGAAAAAAGTTCCATGCATGGAAAAGTCATGGAATTTGAAAAAACAAGAACAATCAAGGAAAAATCATGAAATTCTGTGAAATAATTTGACGAAACCACCAGTGGCAAGAAAACTAGCTGTCAGACACACAAAACTTGTGTGTCTGACAGCTAGTTTTCTGTCTACTGGTGGTTTCAAGTTTTAATTATTTCAAAATGCATGCATGGTCTACAAACATGCTTATTTAAATACATTATTGTTGCTGCATTCCACATTTATGCTCAGCATGGTGAAGATGCTGCTAAAAGGGGAGGTTGGAGGCCATGCATTAAATAGACATTGAAATTGCATTGTTTGATCATGGAAAATCATGGACAAATCATGGAAATGTGTTTTTGAATCTCTGTGGGAACCCTGTTACAGTGAAAATGTACAAAGTTGCTCCTACAGTGAGCGGCTGCCAGGTGTATGAGAATGACAACATGTAATGATGTAGGGTTTCTGTTATTTACTGTCACAATATTTGATATTACCCAAGCAGACATCATGTTACATTAGCAAGTACATTAGAATGTCTTATATATTTTACCTTTATTACATGTTCATAGAGACCATAAATACATTTGTATCAGGTTTAATAAAGCTTATGATTAATTAATTATAATGAAAATTAAATCTTGATTCTTTAAAATTTCTCTTTTTAGGAGTTACTAGTGTCTTTTGGAATGTTAATTATGTGTTATAATATGCTTTTATCTGAAATTTGAAAATAATGTGTCTGATTATTCTAAAATTAAATCATTGCATTAGGGCTTCCATGTTTACACATGTTTTTGCAATAAACGTTTACAAAATTGGCCTACTGTATAAATGAAATTTGCAGGAGATAATTGCTATAAGCAGTGATGCTTGTTATCAGATCTTATCATGTGCTTGTATATTAATGTATTATTGACTCATGCTTTGTATTTTTTAAAATAAAATATTGTTTAAACTAAACAAACTTTAGCACGTGACCAGCGTCATGGTTTATTAATAGCATCTTCTAGTGAAAAGTATTGGGTTTTTTTTCCCAGATTCGGCTGTATTTGATAAAGTATCTAACAATAATTGATTATTGCAATTAGAATTATGGCAGACATGGTCAGCAAACATGTCTCATTGCCATAAAATGTTCCGAATTTTAACTCACTCCCAGCTAGGACCAATATTCATTCATTTTCATCAGTTATGTAAAGGCACATCTTAATATTTGGTGGACAGACATGTGAAAGCACATAACTTAAATTTTTATTTTTTTACTTCCCGTTGGCGTGTATATTGATGTAATTTTGCCATGCTGGGGTATGCGATGTTTGGCAGTTATGTCTCATGCGTGTCAACTCATTACAAACTTGCAACTGTTTATAAGTGAAGACAGGAAATGTTGCTAGTCTATGAGTCTGCGCATGTAGCAATTGAAATGAGACCCATCACAACACCCAACCAAATAATTTTGAATGTTTGCACAAAGTACATTTTTCAAATAGTTTTTTAGGATCTGCAACCATGAAAAAAATTCAATTGGAAAGTTACGTGTAAATGGAACCGTTTCGATTTCAGGAAATTGAGTAAACTTTTTTCAAAATTGTGTAAACGTGGAAGCCCTGCTTTGCATGCTGGCTAACATCTGCACGCTTTTTTGAATTCTACAGATTTTTCTTATAATTGACTTTTTCGTAAAATTTTGGATTCATTGCCATTGAAGTGTCAAACAATCTGCAAACAAAAAAGAGAAAAAAAGTGTCTGAAAAAAGGTACTCCATCATGTCCATTTATTACATGACAAAGCCCCAGCCTACAAATCTTCAATTGTGTTGAAGTCAGAAAAATTCAATGTTTTGACACACCCTCTCTACACCACACAACTGGCTCCCTGTGAATGTTTCCTGTTTAGGAAGTTAAAAAGAAAAATAAAAGAGAAAAAACTTACTGGTAGGTCCATAAGTCATTGGGGTGGGGGGGTGCAGTTCTGTATCCATAGATGAGTTTGAAGCTTGATTCAAAATTTGGAGAAAGGATGAAATGAAGAATTCTGGCTGAATGGGGATATTTTGAAGATAATTATCACTGTAGTCATTCAACTACGGAAATTTGGGTCTCGTCACCCACTCCGGTGTTATAGTAAAATTACTTTCAAATAAAGGGTGACAAATATGAGAACTTTCGAATATGTTTGCTTCGAGATTGCATCGTCTTGTTAACAACCTCTGTGTTGTTTTGCCAAAGCAGAGATAAATCAGATTTTAAATGTGTGTTTTTACAGTTATATTGAAAAAAATGTTAATAACGGTTTAGTCATAATTGTACGGTTTTGTCATTGATTAATTGTCCATGATGACGAAACCGTAATTAGTTATTTCATGCCTAAACATCAAACGTTAAAGTTCATATATTTTTTAGAGCTAAAAATTATAATGTGAATTTGATGAACAAAAATCAACCTGAACCCCACCATTTTGGGGAGTTTATCTGTGATTAAATGAAGAAATTGAACATGATGAGAAAGTTACCCTAACATTGGAATAAGTGACGAGACCCAAATTCCCGTAGTGGTATGACTACAGTGATTATAGCCAAAATAAAAAAGTACCATTTTTAATATCTTAAGAAAACATGTCATTTGCAGAAGTGTATGAAAAAGGCTCATATATTTCAGTAGAGTACAGTTAAACCTGTCTTAAGCGGCCACTCAAAAAGAACGCCAAAATTGGTTTTCAATACCAATTATTGCTTAATGCAGGTCAAAAGTATTGCAGAATGCTCCCCTTGGAGCATTCTGCAATACTTTCGACCTTCATTAAGTTACCATTTTCCATCAAGACCTTTCTTTTGTCTATTTTTAAGTGGCCGCTTAAGACAGGTTTTACTGTATATAATGTGCAAATTACAGAAGTACATCCTGTAGCTCTATTGCCTGATCATTTAGAGATTTATAAATGAATTGAAGCCAATTTTCTTTGGAGTAACTGATTTCTCTTGCGTTTCAGCAAAAACAACCCTCTCATTGAGATGATTCTTTTGATTACCCATAACTTATATTTTGATTGTGGGTTAGAAAATAAGAAAATAATTAGAATTAATATATATTTCAGTGGAGTATGACAGTAGCACAAATAACAGAAGTACCTCCTGTTGCTATATTGCCTAATTTCATCGTTCAGCGGAAAGTGCTCCGACCATTCAGATATCAGACCGGAGGAACAATATTGGTAAGATAGTTTGGACATTAAAAGTTACAGTTAAAGACCATATTAAATGCATGGCAAGTACTGAGATGGACCAAATGTAAACGTGTCCATGGTGTCATTTGAAAATTTCTATCATTTTATTGCACTATATAGTACTAAATGAGATAATTTGATTAATTAAAAAGTAAGTATGATCAGGAAATACCACAATCACAAACTGCAGACCAACCCACGGCACCGCGAGGATGATCTACAGAACGTTTACTGTAACAAGACATCCAAAAGACAACAAAAGCAAAGCAACCAGCTCTCTCATTCTCATCAAGATGATTGCAAAATAGAAAGGACATGAAGTAATGCATACCAAAACAAAGACCAACACAGAACCCCCACAAACAATGGGAGGTACATAAAACAATCAATCGACAACAGAACCACAGCCTTAGAACAGACAGCAGCCTAAGCTACTGGAGGGCTTGAATGTATTTTACTGGTGCCAAATGTGTGCCCTAGATTCTGTTGTTGTTAATAATGTTTAGCTCGCATGGAAGCTTCCTAACTATTGCAATGCATCATCACAAAGAAACAATCTAATCAAAATAACACACTACAGTCGACTCTCGTTAACTCAACTATGCATAACTCAATACTATCACTTACCTCGACCCGACGGCCTCGTCCCGGTATTTTCCCCTATATATTATTGCAATTCCACAACGTTTATCTCGACAACGGCTAAGTCAATAAAACTGATAGCTCGTTACGAAAAACTGGTCCCGCTGATCGGTTTTAGTGTATTTTAAAACGCCTAACTCGATTCCATTTCTAAAAAAAAGACAGTCATTACTAATCTTTTTATCTGAATGTGTCTCCAATTAATCCACCGTTTTGAACGTTAATTATCCCAATTTAATTTAAAAACCAGCAAATGTTTGATCACTTGGTCCACGTGTGTGACACATGCAGTTGTAAATTGGTGTGTTGTAAAATTACGTAATTGACCGCGGTCGACGAATTCTATTGATCTATTGTGTACAACTTCAAAACGGGTAGATCTACATGTAAGCTTGGACTGGGTCCAAGATGTATAAGTGACGGTTTGAGCTAATGTGTCATATTTGAGCAATCTATTGAGTATTAAGCCTGTCCGATGACTGCTCGTTTCAAATAAGGTCAAAGTATAATTTGGTTGTCTCTCAGACCATTTTTTTTTTGAAAACAGATGCAGCGTTTTATTTCAGGCACTGGACAGTTGTGCGTGTAAGATTATGTTCGACCATTGGTCATGTCATGACAAAAATAGATTGGTGAGGCATATGCACATCAAGCCGACGAAAATAAACACGTGCATGTACACTGTCTGTTGGGGCTTAAACATATGACGACGTACGAAAGAGTAAAACCTGCGACCGCGGGACCAGTCGCCAATACTTACTTAGAACTGAAAATGCTTTGTTTATTTATATATAGGTCACTGCAGTCGGGACTGCAGTGGTACCTGAAGAACGATTCTATTTTTCCCTGTTTTATTCTTTCGTTTTTATTTCAATTCCAAATGTCAATATTCATCTCGCAGTTCATTAATGTAATAGCTCTCAATAATGATCTAATAATGGACGAGTTGTACGCGATTTATTTCACCCCATAATGGTGGCTTTACGTCATTATTTGGTTACCTCGAACTACGGATAACTCGGCACAATTTGCTCAGTCCCTTGAAATTCGAGGTATCGAGAGTAGACTGTATAATGAAACAAAGAATGGGGCTCATCACTCACAGATAGTCAGAGCTAAAGAAAACCTCAAGTTGAGCTATGGTGGGCCCAGCCAAGGAAAAGTATCAGGCACTTACCAACGGATTAAAGGTTTACGTCAGAGCCATCATAGAGTCTGAGGCCTGACCAAAAATTGTGCAATTAAAGAGGATACCATAGCTATAAACCCTGATTGGGTTTACAACCAGGCACACAGACTGTCACATGATATCCATGTTGTATCCCACTCTTTTATAATGTTTAATTATCTTTTTTAATTGATCACTAAAACTAGGCTTTCCCACAATTCTTTTAAAGTTATAAACTAAATCACAATAAAATACAGGATCTGATATGCCTTGTTGCAGACGAGTTTTTAAACAAATATTGTATTTACTGTAAAGCAGTATATTGCCTAAAAATTTACCCTTTTTTGGTCCCACAGAAACTTATAAAAGTTTTCCTGGACGTCTTGAATATAGATTGAGGCTGTTCTGTGCGTTTGCTGGCAAACAATGATATCGTAATTACAGAATATATGAAAAACAAACAAACTGTAAAAAACAGTAAAGACAGAAGTATGTGATGTGATGTATCATATGTGATGTCATTATATAATGCTGAGGAGCAAATTATTATTCTCTAAAATGTAAGGTAATTCATAATTATGAACCAAGCTGTTAAAATTATTAGAGCTAAAAGTCATCTTTGAAATGTACATATGTATAGGTATCTACTTGCATGCTTGAAGTGTGGGAGCAGGGATGGCTCTGGTGAGTCAACAAAGATGAACAGGCTAATCTGAGCCTGAGCATGTTGTTATGCAAGAAGAAAATCTCATGAACTAGCTGAAATCATTTGGGCCTCGTCGCGACAAAACCTGTCTTCGGGGTTTCTGACAAAGCCAGACTCAAACCAGCCTGTCCAGCTACAGAGACTAGCAAGAAAATTACAATTTTGCTCATAGCAAGTCTAGATGTGATAGTTTTCAAAAAGCGAATAATAAAGGCACTGATCAGTCTGAGTTCAGTCTGCTCTGATGTGCAGGCTGGTCTGTGCCTTTGTTGTTCACAAACCCAGAAGACAGGTTTTCTCGCGTCGAGACCCATTTTAACTGCCTACTGGGTAATTTTTCATCTTGTTTGTCATCTGCTGATTGTTTTCAAAATAAATTTTTTTTCGGAAAATTCTTTCAGGAATACCATGAGTGTCAAACAGTTTGGATCCAGATCAGGCCCGACATTTCGTCGGGCCTGATCTGGGTCCAAACTGTTTGCATAGGTTATCAGCAGATGACTTTAGTAGGCAAAGAGTTAATACTCATTTATTTATTTTCAGGCAGCAAAGCTGGCCATGGATAGGGGTTGGGGTATCAACCTTGGCGGGGGTTTCCACCACTGTTCCGCTGAGCGAGGAGGAGGCTTCTGTGCCTACGCTGATATAACACTAGCCATCAAGTTTCTGTTCCAGAAAAATCCTAAAGTGAAGAAAGCCATGATTATAGACTTAGATGCTCATCAGGTGAGAAATTTAACCCTTAATGCGCCAATCGCAACAGAAGTCGTCTGCTTTTCTTGTCTGCTGCAATATTTAAGAAGCCTCTATGGCAAACAGTGTGGTGTTTGTGGACCCAGTTCAGACTGCTCCTATAGGAGCAGTCTGTTCTGGGTCCACGCTGTTTGCTTCTATACTTAATTCGTCGGTAATGTAAGGCAATTATTTGCAGCAGACGACTTCAGCAGACGACATTTTCAGATGCATTTTTTTCTTGGCGCTTGAAGGGTTAAATCTTTTACTGTCATTCATGACTTTTGTCATCAGCTCTTCTCGTCTGCTTAAGTTCTTAGGTAGCAGGATCCAGAAAGTTTTGTCAGAGGGGGTCCAACTTTGATAATGTTTTTTTTTCTAGTTGATGAGAGGAGGAAGGATCCAAATACCGCTATAAGCGGCCCTATTGGCCCGCCAGCAAAACACCATTAAATGGCGTTTCAGTGCAGATGATGGCCCAACATTTAATGCTGGCTTGGTAGCTTTGTGATTTTTGAGGGGATTCGAACCAGTATTGCTAAGAAAACCTTTATTTTTGTGATTTTGCAGTGGGGGTGGGGGGTCAGGAACCTCTGTCCCTCCCCCCTCTGGATCCATGCATGTTATTATGACTCATGCGCTACATCTCACATTTACTTCATACAAAGATTGATATAAAGGTAAAGCTTTTGAAAAAAAAAAAACAATTTCTATTAATCCTCAATGTTGTATATAAAATCCTTTTTAATAGGGTTTATATCCAGTAATAAATGATTTTCTTAAACCCTTAAAGTGCCAATTGCAGCAGATGCCATTTAGGACATATGTATGCCCCCAACTCTGAAAAAGTCATCTGTCATGCAAACCTTGTTAGGCCAATAAAAAAAATGGTTTCTCAGGCCCACCCTCATCTGTTTCAAATGCCCCTCATCTGTCTTATTTTCAGACTTGAATAATAAAAAAGTAACCTCATTTATTTAATTCATATGTCAAAATCAACATTTTTATTCTTCAAATGGACAAAAGTTCATTAGTTTTTGATGAAATAAAAAATAAAAAAGTGGCATCATCTGTTTTTGGTAAATAAAAAATAAAAATAAAAAACCTGCCTGCTTCATCTGTTTTTCAAAAAAGTGGGCTGAGAAACACTTATTTATTTTTTAGCCTTAGCTGGATATTTTAAAACAAAAAGAGCTACAGCCATAAAACTTACTAAGCAGATTATACATTTTGTTGATGATGAGTGAATTAATTTTTGAAGGAATTCCGAAAGATATCACCTATGTTTAGGCCTTTGTTTATTCATCAAAAGTGCGCAAAAATTGTTGCTGGCACAGTGTTTCACCAACACAGTTTCTCTTCCTTCCTTTGACATTAGCATGGGTAAAAGTTTTCAGGATTAATCCTGAATTCAGTATTTTGAGGCTGACTTTCCATAGAAAGTCAGCTTCAAAATGCTGAATTCGGCAGATTTTGATAGTATCTCTGATTAGTTTTCAGATGATCTAAACACAATTAACCATTTGAACATGAAATTATTCATTTTTGTAGGCATCCTGCAAGTTTTAAATTTTGAATTTCTAAAGTTCAGGATTTTGGAAATTTTGAACTTTCACCCATGCATTAGTAACACAAGTTTTCTTTTGTCTTGTCTTCAGCATCAACACTTACTAGTGTCCACCCTGGATGCCAGCTTTACCATCCAGAAATTGTATTTAGAGAGTAACAGTATTGATATTTAATTAATTGCTCTCAGAAAGTAAGAAAAACAGCAAAAAAAACCTTTTTATCAGTGCAATAGGATAAACAGCTTGTAAAAATTGCATCTGAAAATGTCTGCTTCATATACACGTATTTAATAACATTATTGACTATTGTAAGTATAGAGACAAACAGTATGGACCAAGATCAGTCTGCTACTTCTGGAGCAGACTGATCTGGGTCTACTCTGTTTGTCAACAGACTACTAAAGCATTTCAGCAGGTGACAAGCAGATAACTTTTGTTGTTGGGTTTGGTGCTTGAAGGGTTCAGTAGTGTCAAGGTCATGTGTTGAAATGTAAGTATGACACTCTAGTCCCCGGAGCTCTTAAATATTGTTTTGCCATTAAATTTTAACTCTTTCCTTGCTAGCGGCAAGTTTTGTTGTCTGCTGATAGCCTTTGCAAATAGTTTGGACACAGATCAGGGCTGATAGAATATGGACCCAGATCAGGACTAATAGAACATTGTTTCTTATCTGCATATAAACTGTTTGACACTCTGATAGTGTTCCTGAAAGAATATTTTTTAAAAGCTAACTTTTGAAAAAGTCAGCAGACAACACAAAAGCATGAAATATTACCCAGTATGCAAAGAGTTAAACTTAAATTTTTTCTCTTCAAACAGGGCAATGGGCATGAGCGAGACTTTATGGATGACACTAGTGTATATATTATGGATGTGTATAACAGGGGTATATATCCTCATGATGGCTATGCTAAAAGTAAGTACCTCCGGCATAATGATATTCATTTTAATTTTTCCACTTTCATTGATCTCACACCTGCTTCTAGCGGAGTGTGACATGAGTTTAAATTTCCATCCATTCATCCCTTTGTAAGAATGTCTGTTCATCTGTCCATCAACAATTTATATTAGTGTGCTTTATGCAACAGTTATAGCTGCAAGTATTAAACCTTCATAGTTATTGTCCTTGGCATACTCTTCAAGCAGGAACTTTGGCATGGTGACCTTGACCAACATTTTATGCTGAGGCAGTTGTGACACCGCCTTCTGTGGAATTCACTAAAACCTGTGTAAAAAGACCACTCAAAAATAGACAAAACAAAGATCTTAATGACAAATGGTAGCTTAATAAAGGTTGAAAGTAATGCAGCATTCTGCAATACTTTTGACCTGCATTAAGCCATAATTGGTCTTGAAAACCGATTTTCAGTCTTTTTGAGAGTGGCTGCTTAAGACAGGCTTTACTGTATTTCTTTATAAATCTTATTTTGCATGAATCATTCCTTTTCTCTTGATCTAAACATCACACAACAGTATGTGCATAAGTGACAGCATGAGTTAGGTTGATAGCAGTCACTTACACACATAATTTTGTGCGACCTTTGGTTCAATGGAAAATAAATGCTTATGAAGCCACCTGATCAGGATCCAAACTTTTTCATACACACAAAGAATTCATATTGATATATGAAAATATAGGACTGGATTGACTGATAGTGCAGATAGTGAATAAATAAACAACAGCATATACAGTAAAACCTGTGTAAAAGGGCCACTCAAAAATAGACAAAACAAAGATCTTTCTTACAAATGGTAGCTAATTGTAGTAAATGAAGGTCAAAAGTATTGCAGAATGCTCCCCTTGGAGCATTCTGCAATACTTTTGACCTGCATTAAGCAATAATTAGTCCTGAAAACCAATTTTTGGGTCTGTTTTAGAGTGTCCGTTTTTTACAGGTATTATTGTAGTAACTCATTGTAGACTTATATGAGCATGTCCATTTATTAAGTCAATGCAAGTTACTAACCTTTTAAAGACTGGAAATCCCTAAATGGGTACTTTTGCCACAAGCAAAGACGTAGATGAAATGCCGCATGATGCTTCATTTCATCAAGGTCTGCACTGTTTGCTTAGACAAAATAGATTTTTAAAGAAATAAATTTAATATTATTTGTGACCCCTCAATATATACTGTAACAATGGACCCTTTTGACTTAATCCTTTGTATTACTGGAAACCCCTAAATGGGTACTTTGACAAACAGTGAAGACCTAGATGAAATGCAGCATGATGCTGCATTTCATCAGGGTCTGCACTGCTTAGATGAAAACAATCTTCATGGATATTAATACATCATTTTATAGAAATTTTGACTGGCAAACCCTTAAAATACCAAATAGACTATTCCATGTTTGTTGTATCAATATGTATGGGATAATCCATCAGAATGAAAAGGGGTTATTTTGTCATTGCAGGAGCCATAAAGAGAAGAGTTGAACTGGATTCATACACAGAGGATGCAGAGTATCTAGACTTGGTTAAAAAGTAAATTAAAATTCTGTTACAGCAGATAATGTAAATAGTAAAATTTTCTACTTGTCCAGGGACAAGTAAATAGCCATAATGTACTTGTCCAAAGAAAATTTTTCTTGTCCGATAGTACAGATTAGCTTATACCTTTCTGTGCGAAAACAATTTACACTTTCAAAAACAGTATGAAACCATGCAAATATCAAGTCTCATGTAAACAATGTAGATCTTCTTCAGAAGCCAGCTGATCTGGATCTACACTGTTTTCAATGCAACATGTGAACTTATAATAATTAATCAAAATATGAAATGCAAAATTTCATTAACTTTATAACAAATTTTGCACTTGTCCAAGGACAAGTAAATTGAAAGTTTCAACTTGTCCTGAATGAAATGGGACCAGGTCGGACAAGTCGGGCATGGTATTTCCACAGCCTTGATTACGGTAAATGTTATAAAATTTTGAAACTTTTTTTTTGTTCTGATATATAACATTGAGCTGGAATTCACAAAATGCTTGTGAGTCCGACTGCAGATCCAGGGGTCCAGAGTATGATCCCGGCCTGGTTCCATACTTTCGTGGAGATTGATCATGAAATAATTTCTACGGTCATTCTCCTCTTTCCGCAAGTTCAAGAAGGATTGTTTTCAGTTACAAGCAAAAGTATGTACAGTGAGTACTGGTTAACCACTTAGTCTAAGCTTGCCCATGAAAAGAATGTGGCTAGGTTAACTGACCCTCTCGACATGAACATAGCTTTTGACTGGGACGTTAAACCACAAAACAACTAAACAAACAGTTGGGTCACTTTATACTGGACGGCTGTGTTAACCCTTTGTATACTAATGAGTTCTTCCATTAGGTTTGATACAATAGTTCATTGTGCATATCAAGAGGCCACATGTTAGAATTTCCAAATTAATGGTTCTTCACTGCTAGCCAAAGAACTCGTTTAAGGGCTTCCCGTATACAAAGGAATAAAGCTGCCGTATACAAAGGAATAAAGCTGCATAGTCTGTAACTTTTGATATTCTAATTTTGGAAATAAAGTTTCTATTTTTCAAGAATACAGTGAAAAAAAATACTCAAATTCAGGTAAACATTTTACCATTTTCATAAATTTTAACAAATTATATCTATCAAAACAACAGTATTTATGTTAAAAATCAACTGTCTAAAATTATTGGAGGGACGTAAATAATTCCTAACAAGAGAAAAATCACCTGTTTTTATTAGATAAATCACTGTCCCATGCAGCTTTCAGCTGTACTGAACATATTTATTGTGAAAACATAACTTATTTCTATTTTTACAAATGATTTAAAAAGAAAATATTTTTTTTCGAAAAATGTTCATAGGTACAGATCTAGTCTCTTTAATGCATCTTGCAACACTCCGATTTAAGAAAAAGCAAAGGTTTAAATGGAAACCAGCAAGGAAGTGCATTCTATACTCAATATTTTCATTTGGGGAGATGTATTGCCATAGTTATATACTTAGATAAACAATTTTTTTGAGCGTTAATTTGTAAATATTTTCTTAACAGTCAGTTTAAACGTATGTTTTGGGTGCTCAAAAGAACTGTCTCATTGAGACAGTTCTTTTGAGCACCCACAACATATGTTTTGGTTGAGAAATAAGAAAACTATTTTTTTATTAGGGATTCTTTACTAAGGCCAGGTTATAGTCTCAAATAAAGTTATATGGCTCCGTTGACAAGTCCACAGTAAAATGTAATTTGTGTCAGTAAATCTGACAGTATACCTCCTCTAAGTAACAATTTTTAATACAATTATCTCATAGTTATAAAACTGTACAAAACACAAATATCTGAGTTTTCTTAATGAGAGGAAATTGAATAGAAGTTTCCAAACCACACCCAGAATGTCACTCAAAAGTCATCTGATAGTGTATAACTGACCAATGCAACAACAACTTAGCATGTGACATAGTCCCACAAACAAAATCAAACATGTTCAGTTTCCCAAAATAAATCTGAGGTTTATCTCACAGTTAGTGTGTTTAACTCTTTGCATGCTGGGTATTATTTTTCATGCTTTTTTGTCGTCTGCTGATTTTTTCAAAATCATCTTTTTCAAAAATTCCTTTAAAGAATACCATCAGAGTGTCTAGTAGTTTGGATCCAGATCAGGGCTGACATTTTGTTGGACATGATCTGGGTCCAAACTGTTTGCAAAGGTTATCAGCATACAACACTAGTAGACAAGAGTTAAAGTAGGCGTGGTTTTTGGAAAGATGAATTGCAGCTATAGATTTAAAAGTAAAAGCGTCTTTAAGAATTTTTGTCAGCTAGTTCTTGTAACCATTGGTATAGTTTATCTGTTTTCAATAACAAACCTCTCTTTTCTGTAGAATTATTATAGTATAATTATTATGTGTCAGGCCTTTTAATAAGAGTGTGTACTTGTTATTTAAAATTAATTTTCTTATTTCTCAACCAAAACATATGTTGTGGGTACTCAAAAGAACCGTCTCAATGAGACAGTTCTTTTGAGCACCCAAAACAGATGTTAAAACTGATGGGTAAGAAAATATTCACAATTTTAGGCTCCAAAATTTTGTTTATCTGAACCTATGAGTATTATTGTAAAACTTTTACGGTAATGGTAAGTTTTTTGTTTCTTTTTCAGAAATGTAGAGGGTGCATTGAATGAGTTTACACCAGACATTATAGTATACAATGCTGGTACAGACATTTTAGATGGGGACCCCTTGGGAACCCTTAGTATAAGTCCACAGGTTAGTACTTATTTTAGCTACATAATGGGAGACATTACTTTAACATATACATTGTAGACCAAGTTTAAACTGTGCAGGTCTCACTGTGAGCTGGCCCCAAGCTTTTTGCTTGGATGAGTATATGCATTATGCTGGTACTGACATTAAAGAGACTGACCCTTTAGGATTTAATAGGAATCCATAATAAACTGAATGGTTATCCTATTTTTCAGCAGCATCATGCTATGAGTACCACATTGATGCAATAAGTATGAACAAGTCCATTTTGTATTTTAAGGCGTTGCTGGTCAAAATTTCCATGAAACGATGTATTTCTGTCCCTAAAGATAGTTCTTATCTTAAGCAAGCAGTGCAGACCCTGATGAAATGCTGCCTTATGCAGCATTTCATCCGGGTCTTCACTTTTTTTCAAAATACCAGTTTACCAGTATCCAGAATGAAAAGGGATAAATATGTGGAAAGCTAAGGCCTAGATTGATTGCGGCATTCTTTACTAGACATGCACAATTTAAAATTGAGTTTTTGGAATATGTCGACTGTGAACATTGATTATGACTGCAGCTAAAGTTAAACAGCTTAACCATGATTGTAATTTAACTCTTTGCCTGAGCAGAAATTTTGCATGCTGTTTTGTCGTCAATATTTTATAAAATTCATTTTGATTTTGTTAAAATAGTTCCTTCAGGACTACCATCAGTCTGTCAAACAGTTTGTTTCCAGATTGGGCCGGACACTTTGATCTTGGTCTAAAGTGTTTTGCAAAGGTTATCAGCAGATGACACCAGCAAATAAATGTCAGATTTTCGTTTCCACTCAATATCTTGAGAACAAATTGACAGAATTTGACCAAATTTTATATATGCATTTATATTGACAAGGTATAGGTTGGGTTTATTACCTGTCATTTTTCTTAAATTTGGTTTGGCACTTGGTTGATGGTTTTTACAGCATGAAAAGCACTACAGCAGGGCTATAGTCAGATTCTCTGACAATTCTAGTTTCATTTCCGCTCAATATCTTTAGAACAAATTGATAGGATTTTGCCAAATTTTGTATATGCATTGATATTGACAAGATCTAGTTTGGGATTGTTACACATCATTTTTTGCAAATTTGTAACAGAGTTATGGCCCTAGACTGATGTCAGATTTTTGTTTCCGCTGAATATCTTGAGAACTAATTGTTAGAATTTGACTTAATGTTGTATGTGCATTGATATTGACAAGATCTAGGTTGGGATTGTTACCTGCCATTTTTCGCAAATTTGTTATGGCCCTTGATTGATATCAGATTTTCGTTTCTGGTCAATATCTTGAGAATAAATAGATAGAATTTTACCAAAATTTGTATATGAATTGATATTGACAAGATCTAGTTTGGGATTGTTGCACATCATTTTTTGCAAATTTGTAACAGAGTTATGACCCTTGACTGATGTCAGATTTTTGTTTTGGCTCAATATCTTAGAACTAATTGATAGAATTTGATCAAATTTTGTATATACATCGACAAGATCTAAGTTGGGATTGTTACCTGTCTTTTTCCTCAAATTTTGTAACAGAGTTATGGCCCTTGATTGATGTTTTTACAGCATGAAAAGTGCTACAGCATGGCTATAGTCAGATTCTCTGACAATTCTAGTTTGTCCTGAATTCTCATCTATTTCCCTATTTGTGTGTGCTTGCAGTGAAGGCAATAAGAAGAATCATGTGTGCTGGCTCATGTCATGTTTTCAGGGCAGCACTCCACCATGTACAGTAAAACCTTGAAAATTTGAACTTTTCGAGCTACTTGCTAATTTGAAATAAATTTTGGACACCCTGGAGTCAGAGAATAGGACCTATTCATGGTCTATTTTAATAACTGTATATGATAACAAATGTTTTGGGTGCATAAAAGAAACATCTCCTTAAGACGTTTCTTTTACGTGCCCAAAAGTTTTGTTTGATAGAAAAAAAATGATAATAATCAAAATTAATCAGTTTTGGGGGTTATATATTTTTTCGTCTACCTCCCTATGATTAGAACTACTGATAATTTGAAATAAAACCGCTGGTTCTCAGGATTTCGAATTTACGAGATTCGACTATAGTTTTGACCATTTTCTTTCAGGGCATAGTTGAACGTGACCAGATTGTGTTCGAAAATGCTGTAAAAAGAAATATTCCTATTATGATGGTTACCAGTGGAGGCTACCAACGTACGACAGCTAGAATCATAGCCGATTCTATAAAAAATCTGAAAGCCAAGAAGTTGATAGCGTGTGAAGAAGCAGAAAATGCTCCGTCACCAAGTGGTCTGTTGTGAGTGTTGTCTTGTGAATTTTATTTTTGTTCTATATTCAGCAAAAAAGAGAAACTTAAAAGATGGGTAGTCATTTTTCCAAGAAAACTCTCTCAACTTTTAACTCTCATCTTCCAACTGTTTTTTGTCTTGAAAATGTCGTCTGATTTTTATATTCAAGTGCACTTCAGACTAGATTTTTTTAATGGAAGCAAATAATATGAACCATAAACAGACTGCTCCCCACTTGGTATACATTTGTATTGTATGCGATATAGGCTACCTTAGAACAAAGGCCAATTGGGCCTTGACATGAGAAAATCTGTCTGAGGGGTTTGCGAACATCATCAGTTTGATCAGTGCTTTTGTTATTCAGTTATTGGAAAGTAACCGAAAATGTTATGACAAGGCCAAATTAGATGGCAGACAACAAAGGAAAAGCAAAACCAGATCAAAGATTAATTATTTGAACATATGACTTCTCGCATAAAAATACATAAATGTTCTTTGGAAGGAAGTGAACAAATTAACCATTTATGCCAATGTAGAGACCTATCATTATCAGGAAAACAGAAAAACCCAATGAAAAAATCCCAACAATGGACTATGCTTCGGGCCAAAAGATCAGTTTTCTTCATTAGATATATAGGGCAAATGTTCTAAAATTTCGAACACTCTAAAATTACGAACACCTAAAATTATCGCCAAAAATAATTTTTAAAACATCCTAAAAATCGAACACTCCCCTATTTTGGAAAAGTGAAAAAATACCAACACAAGTTATGTTCGGTAAATTGAGCATGAAATAAGTTTTATAACCTAAAGGCCTGGCCCCGAGGTTATAAAACTTTTTTCATTCTCAACTCAACTGGACATAAAATTTCAGCTGCTCATAAAAACTAAAATGCTGAAAAAAGATAGGTATATCTTGCTTATTAGCTCTCATAATGATGTATTTACCCTGCTAATAAATGTTAAAATGACAACAATTGTTGGCATTTTAACATTTATGAGCAGGATAAATTTCATGCTCCGTTGAGTTGAGCATGAAAAAGGTTTTTTAACCTTGAGGCCTGGTGAACTGCTGAAGAGTTGACCCAGAAACATTGTAACATAATAACTGACCATATCAATATGACTGAAAAATTTATCAATGCTGTTTAACCCCAAAACTACAAATTGTATGTATGGGACATTCTAAAAGTTAAATGAAAATCAAAACCCATATACGAGGGGCATTCAATATGAAATGAAAACAGCCCAGTATATCCCACCGTTTTATATTTACACACTTCATAATTGATTTCTTTTAAAGGTCTGTTTCTTGGCTAAATAAATGTAAAATTGCAGTTGTCCATCTCCTTATCTAATTTACACAAGTCGCTTTCAAGATAGGGTACTAAAGTAAACTGTGATATGAAATATAACATTGTATTCAAAATCAGATAACTACATGAATGAGGGATGTTTTCAGTCTGCTTCTTCGTGTGGTAAATAAACATATATTGGTGATTTATACCTGCAAAAATTCTTGATATTACTTTATATTCTATGAAATAATGAGGCTGCCATTTCAGTTAAAATCCTCCTTTATGCTGCATTTTCTGGCATTCCATCAACAGAGTCATTTTTGTGTGAACGAATACATAGCGAAAATTTATACGAAAATCATTTGTAACATTCTTTTTCTGGAAGCTTTTATGTTCACTTGCAAGTAATACAGCTGATTTTAAAATTTTCATATTTAATCTCACTCATAAAGTAACCCCAAGTA
Source organism: Loripinus fragilis (assembly GCA_964019695.1). NCBI lineage: Eukaryota > Metazoa > Mollusca > Bivalvia > Lucinida > Lucinidae > Loripinus > Loripinus fragilis. The sequence goes on along the minus strand of OZ026520.1, from coordinate 38,326,298 downwards.
CGTCATTTGAAATAAGAAAATTACTTTAATGAATGTCATCCCTGGCTTACACTGAAATGGATCAGACAAGATACGGCGTTTCATCGATGTTTGCATTCGGATGCATTATTTGGACATTGCTATACGTATTTACATGTAAATTATCTAGCTGGCTAATTTCAGACAATAAACTAATAGGAAACGAAACCGGCATACCATTCAGATGAGATACCCCTAGATATTGGTTTCAGTTTAATTGGTCTGCTGCCTGTGCACTGTGTGTATAGAAACTTCGATACAATCAAAACTGTCCTTTCCTAGTTCAAAGCCACAATTCCGATTTCCAAGAGCCATGCGTATTTTAGTGTTACGTCCATTGCTTTAAACGACGTCAACGTAAGAGGGGGTAGCGTAATAAAACCGTTTGCACGACAAATCGGTAGCCATCAAAAGTTTGTATCTTTATAGCAGATATAGGGGAAATGAGTCAGAAAACTATGGATATGTGATTAATGCATGTTAAATGTTTGTTTTAGAAAATGCAGCATGCCTTTCTACTTTTGTTAAACTGAGTCTTTACAATTAGGAGGAAAATATATGCAGTGTATGTTAGTGTGCTTTTTAAAAAGACTGTAACTTATTAAATTTGGAAAGATAAAATAATGTTCCATGCACCATTATAACGGCAACGCTTTGATCGTACATTTGGCATATGGCATAAAATCCTAACGCATTTGTGGATGGAGTTATGAATGGGTTTTCATTACATATTGAACCCCCCTCGTAGTTTTTTTTTTGCTGAATGTAGATTATCTTTATATTTAGATTGGTTTCTTAAGTGGGATTTGGTTTTGTCACACCTGCTTTTAGCAGGGGGTGACATATGAGTTGAAATGTCTGTTCATACGTTTGTTTGTCTTAGCACTTTACATTAAAGTGTGTTTCTCTGCAGCAGTGATCACTGCGAGTGTAAATTTGTAAAATTGTTTGTTTTAAAACCAAATTGGGCTTGTAACTTTTCCACTGCTGGTGCGACACATGTTTTTGGTCTGCGAGAATAGGCAAGTGTCCAGATATTTTTAGATTTTGATTCTCAACCCCGATAGCATGCATCTATAAGTTGAAGCAGTCAACATATGGGTCAGCTGATACGATTTCAATGTTTATAAAAAAACAAATTTATTGCACTGGTGATAAACAGAGACTCAAACAAGCTTGCACAGAAGTCTAGAAACATAGGTCTAGATATAAAACAAAAAAATTAGAGTAGAATTATAATTATTTTCTTAATCACCTTTTGGGTGCTCAAAAGAACTGTCCTGTTGATACAGTTCTTTTGGTGTTTTGGTTGAGAAATAAGAAAACAAATTTTCAATTACGCACCTCCTATTTATACCCCCCGCAAACTTTGTTTGTAGGGGGTATACTGTTTTCACGTTGTCCGTGCGTCCGTCCGTCCGTCCGTGCGTCCGTCCGTCCGTCTGTCCGTCCGTAACGCTTTGTTTCCTTAATAACTCGAAGAGTCATTGCTGGATTTTCATCAAACCTTGCAAACATGTTCATATATGCAAGACAAATACTTTAGACAAAAAAGTAAGGGCTAGGGGCCAATATTATTAGAGTTATTTCCCTTTGTAGTTCTAAATGGCTTTTAATATAGTGCTTTATGCTTATGCTATTATAGGCCATACACTGATTTTCATCAAACCTTGCAAACATGTTCATATATGCAAGACAAATACTTTAGACAAACAAGTAAGGGCTAGGGGCCAATTCTATTAGAGTTATTTCCCTTTGTAGTTCTAAATGGCTTTTAATATAGTGCTTTATGCTTATGCTATTATAGGCCATACACGGGCCAATCAACTCCTACCACAGCTTTTGATGGAACAATTTGATACTTTTCCTGTACAATGTAGACACATTGAACATATGCATGAAGGAATTTAGTTCGGAAAAAATAATTTTTGACAAAATGACAGCTGTGAGAACTTAGACAATTTTTCCCTTATAAGGTGTTTGTATATGCATAGACGGTGCCTTTATGGGCCGATCAACTCCTACAACAGCTTTTTATGGAGCAATTTGATACTTTGCCTATACAATGTAGGCACATTTAACATATGCATGAAGGAGTTTGGTTTAGAAAAAATATTTTTTGACAAATTGACAGCTGTGAGAACTTAGACAATTTTTCCCTAATAAGGCTTTTGTATATGCATAGATGGTGCCTTCATGGGCCGATCAACTCCTACCACAGCTTTTGATGGAACAATTTGAGACTTTGCCTATACAATTTAAACACATTGAACATATGCATGAAGAAGTTTGGTTCACAAAAAATAATTTTTGACGAAATGACAGCTGTGAGAACTTAGACAATTTTTCCCATATTAGGCTTTTGTATATGCATTGATAGTGCCTTCATGGGCCGATCAACTCCTACCACAGCTTTTGATGGAACAATTTGATACTTTGTCAATACAATGTAGACACAATGAACATATGCATGAAGGAGTTTATAAGTTTTGTTGAACTTAGACAATTATTCCCTTATATGGCTTTTGTATATGCATGGATAGTGCCTTTATGGGCCTATCAACTCCTACTACAGCTTTTGATGGAGCAATTTGATACTTTGCAGATACAATGTAGACACATTGAACATATGCATGAAGAAGTTTATAATTTTTGCTTGCAAAGATTCTACTGAAATCTTCTTATCAAAACTAAGGTCTTCTTGTTCGAACTATAACTTGCCAAGTTTTTTCACTGACTCTTACTGTGCGGGGGTATCTAATAAGCATTGCTTATTGACTTTTTTCATTATACTTGTTATGCTACTTATTGGAAGCATCTCATTGAGACACTTTCAATGAGTACCACAGCAAAGGTTCACATGGAGAAGTTCAACTAAGAAAAAAACTAAATTTGAAGTTGAAAAAAATGATGTTCTCCGACTGGTTTTCTCACCTACATCTACAGTAAATGCTTTAAAAATTTTAACACTTTTCTCTTTATGATCTCAAATAAAACGTTGGTTACCAGAGCTGGAATTCACAAACTGCTAGTCCAAATAGCAAACCGACAAGACCCTGATCAGACTGCTTCTTCAGAAGCAGTCTGATCTGGGTCTGCACTGTTTGTCTAGGCCTTTTTGGCAGACACTGGTGTTTCAAATTTTAGAGCATCTACTGTATATGTGTAAACTTCTTTTTATTGCTCTTCTTTTGATTTTTAATCTGTTTCTTCTTGACATTTAGTTTAAACATATTTTACTTCAAATTGCACTGTTCTTTGTAGAAATTTCAGAACTAGGGCCTTTGGGTGTCTAATAAGTGCATGATTTAGATTGACAAAGAACAGACCAAATATATTAAAAAGGTGTACAATGTTTTGAAAATTTAAATTGAAACTAAATTTTCACATTTGCAGGCCAAAAGCAGAACTTTGACAGGTAAAAGATTTTTCTTCATTGAGGCAATATGAGATATTTACATTTTCAAAGCAAAGTAAGTAAGGGTGCAAAGATAAGGAAACGATAAGCCATTAATGAATCTTAAGAATCTTGCAACCATTCATAGCCTCATGAACAACGCAAAATTTGATTGACAGCTGCCAAGCTCACTTGCCCGTGCAATTCGCTTCGAACATGGAATTCATTCGCCAGATGTGATACTGGTGTTGTGATTGACAGCGAGCCACACCTGAGTTGCACATGTAAAACAAGCTTCTTGTTTGCTCCATTGGCTGTCCGTGTTCACACTGGCTGTTCCACTTTTCTTTTTTGCACTCCTACAAAACCTTTAATATGATTGAATATTAAATACAAAATTGTTTTATCTCCTAAATCATAAATAATTTCTATATATTAGTTATTTATAATAAAATGTAAATATAAGCAATAAATTCCATTTTTGGAAAGTTCATGGAATCATGACTACTCGGGTCTCTTGCAAAGTTAACGTGAAGCCCTTCGGGCTTTACTTACTTTGCAAGAGACCCGAAGTATTCATGATTCCATGAACCTTCCAAAAATTGAATTCATTTCTTAATTGAACTTAGCATGAGTGAAAGGTAGACAAGCTTTATAGTTTTACAATAAGTTATAACCCTTATACATGTTGTTCAAATCCACTCCAGAACTTTTACCATGGAAGCAACACTAAGAACTCTGACCAGACTGCTTCTGTGAGATTAATTATTATCTGGGTCTATATTGTTTGCAATATAGGCTACCAAAGTACATAAGCAGGTGGCAGAGCAGATAACAATTGTCATGAATCACAGGAAACAGGGTTAAACAAAAAATAGATAGTACAGTATTTTTCAGCACTAATACAGTGTTCTCTTGCCAACAGTGTGAAGCCGGTTCAGGCTTCTCATCAGGCCATGCTTAGAATTGCTTTGATTTGCCATACTGATATGTGTAAACATAGTAAAATGCCCTCAATGGCTTTGAATATTCCTTCAACTAATACATAGACTGTAACCATATCACAATGGTCCCTTTCCTGAAGTGGATTGTATGGAGTGGGTTGTTTGAATGAAATGTTTTAAACTTTAGCTCTTTGCATGCTGGGTAGTTTTGCAGACTTTTTTTATTGTCTGCAGATTAAAAAAATAATAATTTTAAAAATACAGGAAGCATCAAACTGTAAATTTGGATTGAAATCAATCCTCTAGGTTATAAAACTTTTTTTCTTGCTGGATTCACTTGAGCATGATGGCTGAAAACTCTATAAATATCAAAATACATTTGTAAATGAGCCAATTTATTGCTCAGATCAGTGTTGACTTCATTATAAATTTAGTTCATTGTTACCTTTCATTTATGCTCTAGTGTTTTAATGTTAGGATACAAACAGTTTTTTGTACCCTGACAAGGGTTGAGGTGCTGGGGTATCTGAATTTGGGAACATTTCTAGTTTTCTGATCATTTAAACTTTTCAACACCAATCATGACTGTAGCAGATGCCAAATTTACATCTTTATTTACTTTCAGACAGATTAAGGCTTATCATTTCATGACAGTATTGCTTGATATTTAACCCTTAAAGCCCCAAGAAAAAAAATGCATCTAAAAATGTTGCCTGCTGTATTCGTCTGCTGCAAATAATTGCCTAACATTGCCGACAAATTAAGTATATAAGCTAACAGTGTGGACCCAGAACTGACTGCTCCTATAGGAGCAGTCTGATCTGGGTCCACTCTGTTTGCCATAGAGGCTTCTTAATCATTTCAGCAGACAAGAAAAGCAGACGAATCTTGTTGCGATTGGTGCATTAATGGTTAATGCTTGCTGGCAGATGATTCACATTAAATATGAAGCTAAAATATCAACCAAATTTGAAACTTGTCATCTGCAACAAATGTTAGTTGCTAATAGGTACAATTTACTTATACAGTAAATATGTTCTTAAAAGGGTATCCTTTGGAAGCAAAGACTGCACCAAATAATTGAAACTAGAGTGTGCGTATTTCCTTGCCAGACAAGCTAGTTTCTGCCATTAAGGCTTCATCAGTGACCCTCTAATAGTTTCAAAGTTCCACAATGAAACCCATGATCCGAGAGGACAAGAAAATAAAATTTACACTATAGTGAAGGGCAGGGAGACGTTCTACTGCCGCCACACAGTCCCAGTCACCAGCTGTAGTGAAGTCAAATATGTTCTTAAAAACCTGTGTAAAACGGCAACTCTCAAAAAGACCGAAAATTGGTTTTCAAGACCAATTATCGTTTAATGCAGGTCAAAAGTATTGCAGAATGCTCCAAAGGGAGTATTCTGCAACACTTTTGACCTTCATTAAGCTACTTGATTTGTCATTAAGATCTTTGTATTGTCTATTTTTGAGTGGCCATTTTACACAGGTTTTACTGTATTTTTTTTTTTACATTTCAGAAAAAGAAAGTTTACCAAGCCGAGGAATTCCTCGTAGTAACAGTGAGAGCGGCCTCTTCTCCAAACTACGTAATTTTTGCTTTTCAAAATCACCTACTCAAGAACATATTCCAAGACTTCCTGGTCCCAGTGCCAAGCCCTTTCAAGACTTGCCCAGTGTAAAATCTGCTTCTGATTTAAACCTAAATGTACCGGTTGGGGAAACAAATTCACAATCAAAATCACAAGAAAGTGCTATTGATGCTCTCTCATCGAGATATCCAGAAGAAAACTTTATTGAGAGACTAGGAATGGATTTTATGGAGCATAAACTGCACAGTAAGGTCCCAGCTGAAGATCCCAGTAGAGTGAAACTGATGCCTAAGAGGGATACTGATGAGACGTCAGTAAAGCTGATGCCTAACAGGGATACTGACGAGACGTCAGTATCCCTGTTAGGCATCAGTTTCACTGATGAAATCACGAACCAGGGAAGCTCAAGACCAAAACTTGAAACTAATCTTAAGACAGACAAAATTGATTCTAGCCACAAAGGTGCTAGACCTAAAACAAGGCATGTCACTGAGAAACTTCAAACACAAAAACTTGATCTAAGGGAGAATGAGGGTGAAAGTGTAAAGACAACTTTAAGTGATAAAGAAGCACTAGAAACTGAAAAAGTTACAGAAACCAAAACCAAAGATGAACTTATTACAGAAACAACAGCATACCATCATAATGATCCACCAAACATGGAAATGGTCACATCTTCAGATGTATATAATAACAATGTGCTCATAACACAAGTGAAGCAGATTTCTGAATCTGAATTAATTGATGGTAATTATAAAGAGAAGACACAAAAGAAGGATAAACTTGAGGAACCTTACAACATTACATATGACACTGGAAGCATGGTTGATCATATTTCACAAGAGAAAAATGAGTATGTGGAATTTGGGACCAAAACTGGGGATAAAGATTGTAATAATGTGAATATTTCGGAGAAAAATGAACTTGAGGCATCAGGCAATGGAACTATTGATAAAAGAAGCAGGGCTGATCAAACTACACAAGATACAAACAAACTTACTGGATTTGGGAACAAAAGTGACAATACTGTTTTTTCGGAGATGCTCAAAGTAGCAGCAACAGATAATGAAACCGGTGATAGAAGCAAGGTAGATCACGATACACAAGAGAAAAACACATTTGGGGCATCAGATTCTGCTACCAGTGATGATGGGTGTGTGATGGAAGAGTATACACAGAAGATGGACACATTTGGAGAGTCAGGAAATGGAGTGTGTGATAGTGATAATGAATGGTCTGACTTTGTAGAATATGATCCAAATAAACTTACATAAAATAAATGAACTTTCCATAAGAAAATGTTCTAAATTAAGTAAATGTTCTGAAATTTTAAACACGCATTACCTGACAAAAATGCATTGGCAAGCAGTGGAGGCTCAGATCAGACTGCTCCTGAAGGAGCAGTCTGATCAGGGTCTTCATTTTTTGCCTTTCTGACGCACATTTTGTGAATCAAAGACATGATGACACAAAAGTACAGTTTAGAACAGTAACAAGTATTCAGAATTTTAGAACATGTTCTTGACTGCTGTGACAACCGGTATACCCCATTTCTTTCTTTAAACCAAAGACAATGAATACAAGTGTCTTGTAGTGTGGTCCTTTAGAAGCATATCGATGAATGTTGTAGTATGTATATGCACCAAAAATTTCTGCGTAAAATTGTAAATATTTTCTTAGCCATAAATTTTAGCATATGTTTATGGTGCTCAAAAGAACCATCTCATTGAGACAGTTCTTTTGAGTACCCATAACATATGTTTTAGTTGAGAAATAAGAAAAATATTTTCCTGTTGCACACTCTTAACTAAGGCCTGTATATGGCATGTAGTTTTAATTGTATTTTTTTTAATCATTGTCAAGATTTCGAGTGCTTTGTTATATCAGAAAATAATAACAATCTCTTCTCTCAGACTATTTTCTGTATTAATAAAATAGATGATTTAGAAAAAATGCTCTGAGACGTTCAATGACATAACATTGTCAGGCTATGTTACATCATCATCCATTACACCATAGATTTAGATAAACAAAAAATTTCAGCATAAAATTCTAAATATTTTCTTACCCATAATTTTTAGCATATGTTTTGGGTGCTCAAAAGAACCGTCTCATTGAGACGGTTCTTTTGAGTACCCACAACATATGTTTTGGTTGAGAAATAAGAAAATTATTTTCTGGTACGCACTCTTAATTAAAGGCCTGATTACACCATATTAAACATTGTGATATCTGACAAGTATATGCTTTTCAAAAAACTTGCCATCTTTCAGCACTTTCGTCTACTGACTGAAAGTACAGAAGCCATCTGAAAGCTGTTTTAAATGAAAATGAGGATCTGTTAAATGACACAACCACCTAATGCGGAGATGGCGATAAGATGGATGTGTGATTTTAATGCTGTGACACCACGAGCAGAGATGGCGATAAGGTAGACCTGTCATTTTTATGCTGTGACACCATGAGATAATACATGCAGGTAATTTTACAGAAAGGGCTATCTCATGCTACACCACTTAGCCGGTGCTCCAATACAGGTTGCAAACTTAGTCAATTATAATTGCCATCATCTGGATGAAAATTGATGGCAATAATTAGTGTTATTCAGTGCAGGAAAACTCTTAATGAGAGAAGAAAATTAATTTGTTTGAAGAGATTTTAAAGTTCTGTTAAATAAAGTGTAAAACTTTTCTGGTCTGTGTGCAGCTAGCCAGTTACCTGGAGAGGGGGCCCACTGATGTGGAAGATGCTCCTGTACCGGCATGTTAATCAAAACCTGGTGATGATGTTGTTCCCAATTTCTTGGTGCTGTACAAATCATTGGTTAAATTTGTATATTTGAGAGTGTTATATAATTGTATATAGACAATCTTGCATTCCATACACAATTTAACCCCATTCCTGCCAGTCAGGACTTTTGTCATCTGCACTTCCATCTGAGAGAGCAGTCAGTTCAGGGTTCATATTGATTGCTTCCATGATAAGATCTAGTCTGAAGTGCACTTGAATATAATGAGCAGACGTAAAAAGCAGATGACTTTTTCAGTACAAAAAATATTGGCGGGATAAGGGTAAAGAAGTATTGGCAAATTAACATCAATTCTCTGTAACCACCAAAAAATCGCGGCACGCATAGTCACAGATTTGTATGAAACCATCGTATTTGAGTAGAGTACCAAAAACTGTGTATTGAAACTTGCTTTCGTTTTTCAATATCTCGTCTCGTTTCCATGGCAACGGGGTCCAAAGTGATGAAAATGAGCATTTTTCCGAAAATCAGGGGTTCCTCTGAAAAATATCCTTTCCTGTTCTTACTGTGTCAGTTCAAATTATTATTAAATATCTAGCAATTGTAGTTATAATTACCCTTTTAAATCAGCATGATAACTTCCACATGAATGCTTATTGTAAAATTTTATTAGCTGTTATATTCTAAAAAAAGGGGCACATTTTCTCGATATTATGAGTATATACAATTAACTGTGCTACGAACGGCACCATCATTTGAGAGTTGATATACATATGAATTAAAAGCAGCTGTATTTGTGTTTATAAAAAGCAAAAAAACTGACTGGGGTAAACTGTAATGGCCTCGCAACAAGACTTGCAACAGGGGTCAAATTACCCCACCCACTTTTAATCAATAGAGAGGCAAACCAATATTTGTAGTTTCACCCACTCACCATGTGTATCTTTGAGATGTGTTATCAAATCTAGTTCACTAGAATACATGAACGAGTTTTTGGTTGATATTTTTCAATTATATTACTTGGTTGCTATGGTAACCAAGGCAAAATGTACAATAAGAAATGCTAAGTTTAGGCAAGCAAAAGTTTTATCAAGGCACATGTTTACAGTGGATACCGACTTATTGAAGTGTTTATGAGACTATGTATGTAAACTTGTGATACATAAAGTCTCCAAAAATGGATGGTTGCCATGGAAACAATAATACAATACTTGCATAGCAACAAGAAACCATCATTATTAATTCAAGAAAATCTGGATTTTTAGTATTCCCTTTTCAACGAAAAAGGAAAAAATAATGTTTGAGATATAAAATTTTCATCTTAAAGCCTGTAACATTAAGTTTTGTGTCATACGATATACATGGAAATAATTGTATGTGTTTTTCACTTGATTATGCTAGTCTCTGTAGCTTAGGAGACTGGCTCGAAACTGGCTTTGCTGGAAACCCCGAAGGCAGGTTATCTCGCGATGAGGCTCGATTTATGGTCGATATACATTTGAATTAAAAGCGGCATCTATGTTTCTAAAAAGCAAATAATCTGATTGGGACAAACTGTAATGGCCTTGCAACAAGACTTGCAACCGGGTCCCAAAATACCCCACCCACTTTTTATCAATAGAGGCAAAACAGTATTTGTAGTATCACACACTCACCAGGTGTATCTTGGAGATGTGTTATCAAATCAAGTCCACTAGAATACATGTAAGAGTTTTTGCTTGATATGTTCATGCTATGGCAACCAAGTCAAGATGTACAGTAAGAAATGCTCAGTTTAGGCTAGTAATGGTTTTATTAAGGCACAATATTATACTTCGGCCCGATTTCAAATGTCAAAATAGGATATTGAACGTCAAAATACAATATTCAACTCCAAAATGTCAAAATAGGATTTCAAATGTCAAAATATGATATTCGGCCTCAGTTCGAATGTCAAAATAGGATTTTGAATGTCAAAAAGCAATATTCGGCTCTATTTCGAATGTCAAAATAGATTTTGAATATCAAAATACGATATTCGGCCCCTGTTCAAATGTCAAATAGGATTTTGAATGTCAAAATGCAATATTCGGCCCCTGTTCGAATGTCAAAAAAGGATTGTGAATGTCGAAATGCGATATTCGGCGTCAGTTCCAATGTCAAAATAGGGTTTTGAATGTTGAAATCTGATATTCGGCCAGATTTCGAATTTCAAAAAAGGATTTTCAATGTCAAAATACGATATTCGGCCCTATTTCAAATAGGATTTTGAATAATAAAACAATGATAACAACAATTTCGAATGTCAAAATAGCGGATTTCGAATGTCAAAATAGGATTTTGAATGTCAAAATACGATATTCGGCCTCAGTTCCAATGTCAAAATAGGATTTTGAATGTCAAAATACGATATGCGGCCTCAGGTCGAATGTCAAATCAGAATTTTGAATGTCAAAATACGATATTCGGCCTCATTTCAAATGTCACAATAGGATTTTGAATGTCAAAATACGATAATCGGCCCCATTTCGAATGTCAAAACAGGGTTTTTAAATGTCAAATCACGATAATCAGCCCCAGTTTGAATGTCAAAATAGGATTTTGAATGTCAAAATACGATATTCAGCCTCAGTTCCAATGTCAAAATAGGATTTTGAATGTCAAAATACGATATTCGGCCTCATTTCAAATGTCACAATAGGATTTTGAATGTCAAAATACGATAATCGGCCCCATTTCGAATGTCAAAATAGGGTTTTTAAATGTCAAATCACGATAATCAGCCCCAGTTCGAATGTCAAAATAGGATTTTGAATGTCAAAATACAGTATTCAGCCTCAGTTCCAATGTCAAAATAGGATTTTGAATGTCAAAATACGATATTCGGCCTCATTTCAAATGTCACAATAGGATTTTGAATGTCAAAATACGATAATCGGCCCCATTTCGAATGTCAAAATAGGGTTTTTAAATGTCAAATCACGATAATCAGCCCCAGTTCGAATGTCAAAATAGGATTTTGAATGTCAAAATACGATATTCGGCCTCAGTTCCAATGTCAAAATACGATATTTGGCCTCATTTCAAATGTCACAATAGGATTTTGAATGTCAAAATACGATAATCGGCCCCATTTCGAATGTCAAAATAGGGTTTTTAAATGTCAAATCACGATAATCGGCCCCAGTTCGAATGTCAAAATAGGATGTTGAATGTCAAAATATGATATTCGGCCTCAGTTCCAATGTCAAAATAGGATTTTGAATGTCAAAATACGAAATTCGACCTCAGTTTGAAAATCAAAATAGGATTTTGAATGTCAAAATACGATATTCGGCCTCAGTTCGAATGTCAAAATAGGATTTTGAATGTCAAGATACGATATTTTGCCCAATTTCGAATGTCAAAATAGGATTTGGAATGTCAAAATATGATATTCGGCCTCAGTTCAAATGTCAAAATACATATAGTATTTGAATGTCGAAATACGACATTCGGCCTCAGTTTTGATGTTAAAATAGGATTTCAAATGTCAAAATATGAATTCAGCCTCAATCGAATGTAAAAATAGGATTTTGAATGTCAAAATACAGTATTCAGCCTCAGCATTAATGACAAAATAGGATTTTGAATGTCAAAATACGATATTCCGTCCCAGTTTGAATGTCAAAATACGATTTTGAATGTAAAATACGATATTCAGCCCTATTTAGATTGTCAAAATAGGATTTTGAATGTCAAAATACGATATACGGCTTTATTTCAAATGTTAAAATAGGATTTTGAATGTCAAAATACGACCTTCGGCCCTATTTCGAATGTCAAAATTGGATTTTGAATGTCAAAATACGATATTCGGTCTCAGTTCCAATGTCAAATAGAATTTGAACATCCAAATACGATATTCGGCCCCAGTTGGAATGTCAAAATAGGATTTGAATGTCAAAATAACATATTTGGCCTCATTTCAAATGTCACAATAGGATTTTGAATGTCAATATACGAATTCAGCCTCAGTTCGAATGTAAAAATAGGATTTTGAATGTCAAAATACAATATTCGGCCTCAGTTTTAATGTCAAAATAGGATTTTGAATGTCAAAATACGATATTCAGCCCCATTTCGATTGTCAAAATAGGATTTTGAATGTCAAAATACGATATACGGCCTTATTTCGAATGTTAAAATAGGATTTTGAATGTCAAAATACAACATTTGGCCCTTTTTCGAATGTCAAAATAGGATTATTAATGTCAAAATACGATATTAGGTCTCAGTTCTAATGTCAAATAGGATTTTGAACATCGAAATACGATATTCGGCCTTATTTCGAATGTCAAAATAGGATTTGAATGTCAAAATAACATATTTGGCCTCAGTTCGAATGTCAGAATAGGATTTTGAATGTCAAAATACGATATGCAGCCCCTCTTCGAACGTCAAAATAGGATTTTGAATGTCAAATAACGACAGTCGGCCCCATTTCGAATGTCAAAATAGGATTTTAAATGTCAAAATACGATATTCCGCCCCAGTTCGAATATCAAAATAGGATTATAAATGTCCCAAATTGTCATGGGGAAGGCAAAAAACATTTAGAACTTCAAAGCAGATTTTAAAAAAAAAAATCACGGATTTTCCGCGTGTTGTCCCGCATTTTTTTTCAGAAACTTAACATGTCTGGTCACAATACGATATTCGGACCAATTTCGAATGTCAAAATACGATATTTGGCCCGATTTTGATATTCAAAAAAGTATTTTTGAATGTCAAAATACAACAATCAGTCTGATCTTGAATGTCAAAATACATGTACGATATTGAATGTCATAATACGATATTCGACCCCAATTCAAATGTCAAAATAGGATTTTGAATGTCACAATACGTTATTCGTCCCAAGTTCGAATGTGTAAATAGGATTTTTTGAATGTCACAATACGATATTCATCCCAATTTCAAATGTCAAAATGGGATTTTGAATGTCAAACCACGATACTCGGCCCGATTTCGAATGTCAAAAAAGGAAAAGCGAAAAACGAAAAGCGAATATTGAAAACCCAAAAACAAATACGTGTACAGAAAAACGAAAAGAGAAAACAAAAAGCGGAAAACTAATAAGGAAAAACGAAAACCGAAAAACAAACCAACTTCACCTTGCTCAAGATTATTGAAGTGTATATGAGAAGTGTAGGTACGGTAAATGTTCTAAAAGTTTGAGCACTAATTTATAATTATTATTTCCGCTGTTCGTAATTTTATAAATTACGCTTCAGAAAATGCTAGTGTTCGAAATTTTAGAATGTGCTCTTTATCATGAGAAAAAAACGGTATATATGCATGTCAAAATGTGGTAGAAACGTGTTGAAATTAAGGCGATATGATTCAGTAAAATGTCCAGCGCGTGCAGTATTCACCAAGAAATACTTATACTCAAAGCAAATTATCTTCTTCCAGAAAAGAAGAATATGAGGGCGACATATTGCTTTTAGTGCAAATTCTGTTGGCGTTGGCTTTCACTTCCCTACATTATTGTCTGAACCACTTGATTTCGGATACATTGTTAAGAGGACATCAGATTTTGGTGACCTTTGAAATGTCTTATTAGGTACTAGCAGTATGAAAATATGTCATCATTACCACTACTATTAGGAATACTTGCTTCTACAGGCTAAACTTATTGTTTGTAATTATCTGGTTAATACCCCACCCACTTTTAACTACTATATTTACCAAATAAAACATAACTTAATAATTTTGCTTAAATCATAATGATTATGCTAATCATCTCAACTAGCTTTATGCACATTGAAGTTTTGCATTATTAGGCATTTTTCCAGTGGAATTTTTAACCACTTTTTAACCATTTTACTGTTTATTTTACAATAAGCCTGTGCTTGTTTCCATGGTAACGGAAAAAGGGAGGTAACTCCCTCACATGTTTTTACAGTAAACAAAACCTGAATGCCCCTAAAAGTATTGGTAGTATGCAAATATATCATCATAGCCACTGCTATTGGGAATACTTGCTTAAAAATCACCATAATTATTTTTGGCTATATATCTGGTTACCCCACCCACATTTAATGTCTATAATTGCTACTTAATTAAATAAAACATATTAATTAAGCTTAAATCATACTGGTAATATTATATAGCTTAACTCGACTATCTTTTTAAAATATTGAAACTTGCATTTTAGTCATCTGCATTTTTTGCCACTTTAAGACCTAATTCATTTAATCTCCATTTCGCGACAATTCTATGTTGGTTTCCATGGTTACGGCCCATGAGTGGTACTGTCTTACGCATGCTTTACATTTAATGAAAGCTGAATAATACCTAGAACATACCATTTACTGTTTATGTCTCTATGTAAGTGTGGAAAATGGCTGCAGTAGTTCAAAAATACCTAAAGATAGGGTTTTTCATATTTGGCTACCCCACCCACTTTGGTTGCCATAGTTACAAGGAAAATGAAACATTTTGAGCATTTTAATTTTTTTTAAGATAACACATTGCATCAGTGAAAAATTCTAAAGTAAGATTCATTTGTTTTGCCTAGTCTTGTCTCAACAATTATCATTTAAAAATGAACAAAAAGTGAAAAAATCATATATAAGCCTTTTAGCGTTTTCGTTGGTTTACGAAGAGTTATTGCCCCTTGTTCCTTTCATTTCTTCAAACTTTGAACTTAAAATGGTATTATAAGAAAAATAGTTTAATGTTGTATTGATTATAGTGATTTTCTTTCAAACATGTCTTTAATTTTAGAAAAAAAGTCCCACTTTATTTCCCCTCCCCCCTGTTTTGTACGCATTTTGGCTAAAAAACATGGAAAAATCCATTTTTGCTCAATCCGTAATAACAAATATTGCTGATCTTTATTATGTTTCTACTAAGTTTATAAATGATTACCAAAACATAACTCATGCTGAATCTTTATGCAGTTTAATGTCCAAATTATGTGACCACACATTAAGCTTCTTTTTTACAAAAATGGCAAACAGTGCAAACTTCTTGGGATGGTTTTATGATAAAGATGTTTTTACCCCACTGTAATTTTTACTCATTTGCAATATATACACTTACTAGCTTCCAACAAATGAAATGAGAATATTGAAAGCGTGGTGCCGTTTATGATATACTCGTTTAAAAAAGGCCTAAATTTGAGAATTTGAAAGTTTCTAAAAAGTTGCTTAGTAGCTATAATTTATGTTGATAGCAATTTAAGTCAAATGTATTTATAACTCTTTTAACTCTAAGTTTGTATTGGCAAAACATTGAATAATTTAAGAAATAAAACGGTTATGTTATGTTCCTATCTAAAATACCAGATATTTCAGCCAGAAAAGGTGCCAAATTCAATAAATTCATTAGTGAATTTTGTCCAAATTTGGCAAAAAGTGATTTCCTTGGTTACCATGGCAACGAACCTTGATAGCAAACTTTTGACAATTGTTTTCGTATTCCTGAGTGGTACTGAACATTCTGTGAAAGTTTCATCCAATTCCAAGTCGGTCCGTGCCGGGGCCCTATTGGAATTTTTTGGTGGTTACAGAGAATTGATGTTAAGTTGAATGTCTTGCCACAGTTAGGCTGCAAGATAAAGTGGAACACATTGCCTACTAGGGTCATCTGCTCCTAAACTTTGCAATCAGTTTGGACCCAGATCAGGCCCGACAAAATGTCGGGCTTGATCTGGATCCAATCTGTTTGACCCTCAGATGGTATTCCTGAAAGAATTTTTCGAAAAAGTTGATTTTGAAAAAATAAGCAGACAAAAAGTCTGAAAATTTTCCCAGGGGGCAGAGTTAAATCATTTTTTGCACTCTGCCAGGTAGCACAGTCTGGGGTTTTCTTAGCTTGTGGTGATGCTTTACACCCAACTGTGGCCCCAGTCAACAACTTTTCAGTCATGTTGGGACATTTTCCTGTCATCCTGGGTTGAACCAGTCCTAAGTTGAGGATAAAGTGTGGTGCTCAAGGACACAACACAGTTCCTCCTGCGAGTCTTGAACTGCAGTAAAACCTGTCTTAAGCAGCCACTCAAAAATAGACAAAACAAAGGTCTTAATGAAGGTCGAAGGTATTGCAGAATGCTCTCTTGGAGCATTCTGCAAATACCTTTGACCTGCATTAAGCAATAATCAGTCTTGAAAACCAATTTTTGGTCTTCTTTTTGAGTGGTCGTTTAAGATTTTACCGTAGTGACCCTTCTATCCCTAGTATAACACTCTACCAACTGAGCCACTGTGTTCCTTGCACAGTCTGGTATGTGTCAGACTTGGTCAGGTAACATGTTCAATCCTCCTGTCTAGCATAATTCTTCTTTAGTCTCTCTGATTCAATGTAGGCACCTGTCAATTCCTGGTAAAAAGTTGTGAGCTGAGTATTTGATAACTGCTTCAGAATCAGCCAGCCCATGAAATGTATGGTGAGGTTTATTTTTAGGACTGTGGCTGTTGGCAGATTTACTCTTTGTATACTAGTGAACTCCTACAAAATGCATATTTTGGTAAACAGTGAAGACCCAGATGAAATGCCGCACAATAAGGCATTTCATCAGGGTATACACTGTTTGCTAAGATAGAAATGATCTTCAGAGAAAGAAATACAATTTAATTTTGAAATTCTAACCTGTGAACCCTTGATATACACAATGGACCATTCCAAGTTTATTGTAGCAAACCAGAAGGAAAATATATTATGGTAAAAGTTCTAAAATTTTGAACACTAATTATCTGCCAAAAAAATCCTAGACAAACAGGGCAGACCCAAATCAGACTGCTTCTTCAGAAGCAGTCTGATCAAGGTCTTCCCTGTTTGCTATTCTGACTAGCATTTTGTGAATTCCAGACCTGAAAACCAACACTTTATTTATGCTATAGTTCAGTTGGCAGTTTAAGGGGTAAGCTTGATTTAATCAAAATAGCGAACTGAGATGATGCCATAAGGATAATAGAATAGTATTATTGTTGTATATTGTTATTTTGCATAACCTAGTTATACAATATAGTTACATTTTTTTCTGTTTTAAACATTTTATGTAATATCTTGTTAGCTCACCTGAGTGAAAAGCTTATAGGTGAGATAATAGTATACCAATGACTCCGGCATCTGTCATCCATCCGTCCTTCAACATTTTCAAACATCTCTCCTCTGAAACCACTGGGCCAATTGAACTCAAATTAGGATGGGGGAAAGAAAGTTTGTTCAACTGGCCGTTATGTCCATATATATTAAAAACTCTTTAAAAATCTTCTTCTCCAGAACCAGATGACCCTGGGAATTGGTATGTAGCATTGGTGATGTAAGGCCTACCAAGTTTGTTCAAATGGTGATCCAAGGTTGACCTTGATCTATTTAATTAACATCAAGTTCAAATTTGCTTCCTAATGCATTTAAATGGGGAAAAAAAATTATAAATTGATTTTTTGAAAACTGTTGAAGCCAAAGTCATTATATAATATTTACTAGATATGTTTAACCTAATGAGACAAGGACTATAAATTAGTCCCAAAGGTCAAGGTTGACCTTTCAGCTAGGTCACTCATATTGCTTTCTCATCAATATATTAAAACATACTTTTCTCAGGAAACATTTGGCCAATTGAAAACAAATTTCATACAAAGACTCCTTATGTGGGGGAACAAAAATTTATACAAAGGGTTTGGGTCGCATGACCAAGATGGCTGCCACACCCATATATGGTCAAAACCCTTTAAAAATCTTCTCCAGAACTAGAAGGCTTATGACCTTGGGACTTGGTATGTAGCATTTGTTTAAATGATGATCCTAGGGTAACTTGGACCTACATTGTGGCAAGGTCAAATTTGTTTCCTAATACATTTTAATGGAAATAATCTTGAAAAGTTGATTTTTCAATACTTGTGAAGCCAAAGTCATTAAACTTACTAGATATGGACAATATTACACTGGTTAAGTACCCAAGGTCACTCATATGGGACTGCCATCACTATATTTATTATATTCACTATATCATGTTTTTCTCAGTAGCCACAAGGCCAATTTAACCCAAATTTCATATGGAGTATCCATTAGATGAGACAATGTAAACTGATTATGTAGTCTAGATCACATGACAAAACTGGCTGCCATGCCCTTATCAGGTAAAAACTTTAAAACTCTTCTTCTCAGACCAAAGTCTCATCGACCTTGGGCTTTGGTGTGTAGCATTGTGGATGTAGGATTCTACAAAGTTTTTTTCTTCAAATGTTTATTCTAGGATAGGTTGATCCTGACATTGCATTCAGGTCAGCTACATTCTTGTGACTTAGTGTCAGGTGAGTGCTTCAGGACCTTATAGTCCTCTGGTTATGTAATTAGGGGGATAACTGTATTCAAAATTTTCATTTTGGGAGGTATATCATCAAATATACGGTTGGAAATTTAGATTTACAGTAATGTGTAAACAGAGCCGTAAAACGTGATTACCCCAACGTAAATCGGACGATATACCTCCTCAAATGAAAATTTTGAATATGGTTATCCCCATTCTAATGCACTAATAACATTTTTCCTTCAAAAAGACAGTGAAAATGGACCATGTTGCGCCTACGTCCAGCGACTGCCAGCTGCATAAAACCACTTGCCAGCAACATATATTCATTTTCAAGCAATGAAAAGCGACATATGTAATGTCGAGTTTGCGACTATGTATCACAAGATATACTGTTGCAAATTTATGACGTTATCCAATTAGACGTCGAGTTGCATTTACAAGTGCATTAGAATTTATCTTATTTTCTTGAACCTCACAGCAAAGCTGCAAATTATGAAGAATCTTTTCAAAGCATATGCCAAAAGAGCATTCAAATTCACATTTATCTTTCCTTGCTAGCAGCGACTTTTGTCATCTGGTGATAACCTTTGCAGTTTGGGGGGAGATCAGGACCAAAAGAACTTTTTCAAAAAAGTATTTAAAGATCACTCTCAGTGTCGAACGGTTTGGATCCAGATCAGGACTGATGTTATGTTGGTCCTGATCTTGGTCCAAATTGTTTGAAAAGGTTATCAACAGATGAAAAAAGTCGCCGCAAGTAAGGGAAGTTATGTAGAGCCCCAGACTTATTGACAATTAATATGGGCTGCAACGCGACAAAACCTGTCTTTGGGGTTTTTCGAACAACAAAGGCGCAGAGCAGCCTGCGCATCTGCGCACAGTCTGATCAGCGCCTTTGTTATTCACTTATTGGAAAGTATCATATCTAGACTTGCTACGTGCGAAATTTCAGTTTTCTAGCTAGTCTGTAGCTGAGGAGACTGGTTTGACTCTCACTTTGTCGGAAACCCCGAAGACAGGTTTTGTCGCTGCACGGCCGAAATGACAGCAGCGAAACTTAATTCATGACATCTGTTGTCTGCCATCGAATCTGTTTATGTACATGTACTTTGACAGCCTATATTGCAAACACTATGAACCCGGACCAGACCGTTCCCATATGGCAGCAGTCTGATTAGGGGTCATTGTGTTTGCTTCTATGGTTAAAAGTATTCTGTAGTGCATTTGAATATATGTAGCAGACGTAATGAGCAGACATTAAAAATATCGGCAGGATATGGGTTAACAGATTATCTCTGAGATTCTTATTCCTTTCCTTGCTAGCAGCAACTTTTGTCGTGTGCTAATAATCTTTGCAAACAATTTGGACCCAGATCAGGACTGCAGAAGATTAATCCTGATTGGGATCCAAATCATTCGACACTCCGATAGTGTTTCTGAAATAATTTTCTGAAAAGGTTAATTTTGAAAACTCAGCAGACGATGATAATAAAAGCATGATGTCATCAATGATTTATGAGAAAAATAAGGCTTGGAACATCTGCTGGCAGACAAATCACAAGAAGTATCAAGCCTTTGTACAGTAAAACCTGTCTAAAGAAAAAAAAGGGGGAGCATTCTGCAATACTTTTGACCTGCATTAAGCGATAATCGGTCTTTAAGACCTTTGTTTTGTCTAATTTTGAGTGGCCGCTTAACACTTTCGCTGCCAAATGCGGCTGTAGTCGCATTTATTTCACTGCCAAACGTGACTCCAGTCGAAATTTAAAGGCACAGCTGATAATGATGTTAATTTTTAACTGTTATAAGGGAGGCAAATCTTTGTTCTTTATTTCAAAATGTTCAGGGGACATACGTAATAATATCATATATGGAATTTTCAGTACAAGAATGGACTTTACAAAATTTATTGCAATGTCATTAGATTTCGCGGAAATCAAAAAAATCGAGAACATGTCCATGGGGATGACATACAGGACGCATTAAGCCCTTCAACTGCTATAATTTTATTTATTTCTGATGAAACACTATATCAGAATAAATCTTTATGTTTGATACCTGATGTAGATGGATGCTTTATTTTTTGCATGAAATAGTTGTTTATAGGCATTTTTTTCATATTTTCAATATGGCTTCCAAAATGGCCACATGACTATCTTTTTTTCATTGGTTCAAATAAAAGTTTTATATATTAGCAACATTCTGTGAAAGTTTCACAGTGAAAGGTTGAATGGTTCTGGAGATACCCCGTGTTGAACCATATACCCTCAATATTCAGGAGTCACTGAAACATGCTTGGCACTGAGGTATTGGTTTTTTGAGGTGCTTGGCAGGGAAAGTGTTAAGACAGGTTTTACTGTATGTTAGTATATAAATATCAGCAAAATTTGAAAATGTTGTCTGCTCCAAATGGAAGTTGGCACTTTTAGGGTCAAGATATCTTTTTTTCTTTTTAACTGTGTTTAAAATTTTGTAGTGTTATCTGTCTATTTGCTTTTTGTAACTGTCTATCTTGTTTTGTTGATGATGCCCAATATTCTGCTTTGGTGCAATATTAAATTACTTCTCAGCATAAACTTTCTTTTTCTTTTTTGCCAGTGAAATATCAAGCTTAAGGCTAATCCTAGCTAGCTTATAAATGATCCGCTGTCCGCTGTAGTCGTCCATCCATTCGCATCTCTAAAGCCAGTTGGCCAATCATGTTCCAATTTCAGGTGTACAGTAAAACCTGTCTTAAGAGGTCACTCTAAAATAGACAAACCAAAAGTCGTAAAGACCGATTATTGCTTAATGCAGGTCAAAAGTATTGCAGAATGCTCCATTATCACTTAATGGTCGAAAGTATCATTCTGCAATACTTTCGACCTGCATTAAGCGGTAATAGTTCTTGAAAAACAACTTTTGGTCCTCTTTTGAGTGGCTGCTTAAGACAGGTTTTACTGTAGCTTTATTGGACAGGCTGCTAAGGTAATTGAGTCAATTGGATTGGAACTTCAGTTGCCATGGCAACATATAGCTCCCATAGACTTATAATGGGAAACACTTTAAAAATCATCTCTGAAACCATGAGGCCCACAGCTTATATATTTGGTTTGTAGCCACGTCTAGTGGTCCCCTACATAAATCGTGCCAATCAAGTCTCTAGGGTCAAAAGTATAATGAGGTCAACACAAAGATTGAATTTAATTCATTGAGGTAGACATTTGAATGGGGGATTTTCAGAATCAGACAAGTGCTCCATAGGCTATTTTTAGATCATGACATCATTTTCCATTTTTAGACAACTTTGATAAAATTCAGGAAAAAATTAAGTTAAGTTTTGAATACAGTCAAACCTGCTGTTGCAGCCACCTCTATTAAGCATGACCCTCCCTTAAGCGGCCATTTTAGAGCCCCCGAACGATTTTGAATGCAAATGCACCTTTATTAAGCGTGCACCTGTCCAACGCGGCCAGCGGTCGGCAAAATTCGCCCCAAACACTGGAAGTGTGTCCTCGAACGGCCAATTTCTATGCGTGTTGATGCTGCCAGTTTCGATTAAAATTGCATCGTTTAACTTTTTTGCATCGGTCAAATGCTTGGTGCAATTAAACTCCCCAGCAGTGGTGTCTCCCAGAATAAATTCTTCAACGGCCGCTACCCTATGGCGAGGTTATTGGGCCCAACTATTTGGAAGTTTGTGGTGCAGTCGAACCACAACGGGGCCGAAATCAACTAAGATTAGTATTTACGCTAATAAAACGCTACGACATGGTTCAGGAATCCAGCACAAATGGATTAAAAACAGCGTCAACAGTAATTGAAAACATGTATACGTTAAACGAACACCACTTGTTGATTTTTTTTTTTTTTGTAAGCGGGTAACCATTATTGCAAGCGGGTAACCAGTCGTAGAGCCAGCCAGCTGATAAAATTGTCGACATCAAAGCATTTTGCCGCTGTCAAAGTTCATTCATCCATACCGTGACAGATGTTTAACGGTAAATGTGTGAAAATCAAAATGCAAAGTAATACTCTTTGCTGGAGGCATATACTTACTACACAAGGATGCAATCTTTGCTAAAAGTCAACAAGCAAAAGCTTTTGAGAAAAAAAGAATTTATTTTTGAGTATCAAAATTTGAACCATTTTCCGAATCTTTTTCACCGGAATAAATTTACAATTCTTACAACATTCTCTTCATGTTCAATAGTACCATGTCCATTAAACCTGCATTCACTTATCAAAAATCAGGTTTTAGCTTCTAGAAAAAATATGATTAGCAGACTAACAGCAGTGCTATCTCTTCTCTTTTGACATACATGGAAATCTTTAGACTAAATGGACATGATTTTGTTTATTTCATATTTTGTTTGTGTTTTTTTTTTCTTTTATATATTTTATGAAGAAATGCAATAACTGCAGCAGTGTAGACCTTATTCTTTATACTTTTCAACTCATTATTATATGGGTATCCTCAACTCGAAGCCAATATTCTTTCGAGTCCTCAATCATATGGCCATCTTAGCTGAACCTCTATTAAGCAGCCACCTGTCTTAAGCAAGCGATTTTGGATTATCCCTTGACCGCTTGCTTAAGACAGGTGTGACTGTACTTTTGAAAATATAGTGGAAAATGGAGCATTTGCCCCATTCTCCATAATATTTTCAAATACACGATATTTCAAAGGCGTCGAAAGGCATTATTATGGAGTAAAGGGTTAAACTAAGAGATTTGGGGAGGGAACAAATTCTTGACATCTGAGTGGAGCATCTGCATGCCATCTCAATGTGGTGAACATGTCTGAAATATTTGTCAGAATTGGACTGGTGGCTCAGGAGATATGGAGCAGACTTTCTGCACATGTGACCCTTGACTCTAGATATGACCTTAACATTTGAGGGTGGTGCCTGTAACCTTGTGGCATATTCTCATTGGGGGAACATGCATGTGAAATATATTCACAATCGCCCTAGGGTTTTTTCAAAATATTTGTAAAAAATTTGCACTGACAGTACAACAGACAGATAGACTTGAAAACAGTACACCCCACTCCAAAGTTTGTGAGGGGTATAATAAAGTTTTTTTTCACGGATATATCAACAACAAAAATAAGGATTTAGATCATTTATTTTCAATATTCATGCGCTGTGTAAGGGTAGATTGATTCAAAGGCATCTGAGTTACATCCTAGCCCATTAAATATCCTTAACAAATGGCAAGAAAGTTAAATATCCATAGAGCTCATGAACGTTTCACTTGCTAGCTGCGGCTTTTATCATCTGCTGATAATCTTCGCAAACAGTTTGGACCCAGATCAGGGCCGACAGAATGTCGGTCCTGACCTGGATCCAAACTGTTTGACACACAGATAGTGTTCCTGAAATAATTTTTTGAACAAAAGTGACATTGAAAAAAGTCAGCAGATGACAACAAAAGCATGAAAATTACCCAGCATGCAAAGAGTTAATACTTTTAAGCTATTTGATTGGCTAGAATGATACTTCAGATACTCTAGGTTGATTTATCAACTGTTGTGTTTATAAGATGTAAAATTCATATAATAAAGAAAAAAGCTGCCATGTTCGTAAACCATACAAACAAAATATGAGGGATGACACAGGGTGCTTATAACTGGTGAAACTTCAAAATTTACAAAAACCTGAATTTTCGAAATTTCAATCTTAAAACTTGAAGTATGCCCACTAAATATCCACAATTTCAAGATTAAATTGTCAGTTGTCCTTAGACAGACTGAAAACAAATCAGAGAAGCTATTATAATCTCCTTAATTCAGCATTTTGAGGATGACTTTCTTAATCCTGAAAACTTTCACCCATGTTATAAGTGCGCATGGAGTACTTTATGTGTTGTTTACATGGTATAAGTTTCTGATTCCCAGTCAATCCAGTGGTGTAATTTCATTATAAACCCTTTGTATACTAATGGATTCTTCCTTCTGGTTTGATACAATAAACTCAGGATAGTCCATTGTACATATATAGGGATGTCAGGTTATAATTTTGTTTTAAATATTGTATTCTTTTGTCTAAAGATCTTTTTTACCTTTACAGTGTAGACCCTGATGAAATGCTGCATTAAGCAGCATTTCATCTGGGTCTTCACTGTTTGCCAAAGTACCCGTTTAGGGGTTTCCCGTATTCAAAGGGTTAATATGGATGAAAAAGTGTGGACCCTGATCCATGACCTACACTGTTTTCAAACTTTGATTTATCTCTGCATGCTGGTTTTTTTTCATGCTTTTGTTGTCATCTGCTGACTTTTTTTCAAAATCAACTTTTTAAAAAAATTCTTTCAGGAACACTATCAAAGTGTCAAACAGTTTGGATCCAGATCAGGAACGACAGAATGTCCAAACTGTTTGCAAAGGTTATCGACAGATGACAAAAGTAGCGCTAGTAAGGAAAGATTTAAATAAGGTAATATGTGAAGCATATTAATTTATGCAATCCTTTTGCTAAGCCTTTAAGTGCCACCTAAAATTTGAGGTAGACAGTTCACATAAAATACCAAACCCTATTTTTCCCCAAGAATGAGAAAGGTGTCAAAATGTGTAGTCTGCTGCAGTCATGATTGGCATTTTAAGGGTTTCCTCTTTCCTGGCTAGAGGCGACATTTGTCGTCTGCTGATAAGCTTAGTAAACAATTTGGACCCAGATCAGGACCGACATTGAATGTTGGTCCTGATCTGGATACAAACTGTTTGAAACTCTGATACCTACTTACTTAATCCTGGTTTGTTATTTAGACTGCAGATAGTTTTTCAGTTCCTAGGGTAAGCTGCAAATGGATAGAGTTCCTGAAAGACTTTTTTTTAATTATTCAATTTTGAAAAAAGTCAGCAGACGACAGCAAAAGCATGAAAAATTACCCAGCATGCAGAGTAAAAACCTGAGTTACATTGACAGATGCCATATATAAAGCATCTTCATTGTTGAGATGATTTAGAAATGGAGGATGACAATCAAACAAAAATGGCACAATATACATTATCATATGACATCCCCTCTGGGAGTGATATAACGCCATGCAATAAAATTGATAAACCACTAGAGAATTACAAATTAAATGATGTTACGTTATAACGTCCATTATAACGTTGCGTAAAAGGTGGCACAATATTCACTTTTTTATGCCACAAATGGGATTTTTAAGTAATTTTAATGTCCTGTGCTAAATAGAATCTTAACATTCATGCTCGTGTATTATTTAATTTATTAAACTTGTTGCAAAAAAGAAATTAAATGCTCCACAAGCCTCGCATTTTATCTATTTTCCCCAACTCATTTAATAAATTCAATAATACATGAGCACTCATGTTAGATCCTCTATATATAACCCTACCAACAACATTAATACCTAGGAGATGGCACAGCAGACATTTAACAATTTTTGACATAAAATAGTAAATATTTTCTTACCCATCAGTTTAAACATATGTTTTGGGTGCTCAAAAGAACCGTCTCATTGAGACGGTTCTTTTGAGTACCCACACCATATGTTTTGGTTGATAAATACGAAAATTATTTTTTTGTACGCACTCTTAACTATATTCCTGCATTCAACATGATCAATTTTGATGCCAGGAAAGTACATGTATTGCAAGACATATCCAGACCTTCAGATAAGAGTGCATAATCAATAATTATTTTCTTATTTCTAAAACAAAACACATTGTGGGTACTCAAAAGAACCGTTTCAGTGAGTCAGCTCTTTTGAGAACATGAACACATGTTAAAATGGATGTACATGTATAAGAAAATATTCACAATTTCACGCTCAAACTGGTTTATTTGGGCCTAGGCATACCCCTTGCAAGTTGACAACAATGATGTCTTGCAAGTTGACAATATTTATGTCTTGCAAGTTGACAATGTTGATGTCTTGCAAGATGACAACATTGATGTCTTGCAAGTTGACAACATTGTCTTGCAATTTGACAACATTGATGTCTTGCAAGTTGACAACATTGTCTTGCAATTTGACAACATTGATGTCTTGCAAGTTGACAATATTATGTCTTGCAAGTTGACAACATTTATGTCTTGCAAGTTGACAACATTGATGTCTTGCAAGTTGACAACATTAATGTCTTGCAAGTTGACAACATTGATGTCTTGCAAGTTCACAACATTATGTCTTGTAAGTTGACAACATTGATGTCTTGCAAGTTGACATCACTGATGTCTAGCAAGTTGACAACATTGATGCATTGCAAGTTTACATCACTGATGTCTAGCAAGTTGACAACATTGATGTCTTGCCAGATTACAAGATTGATATCTTGCAAGTTGACAACATTGATGCCTTGCAATTTCGCAACATTGATGCCTTGCAAATTAACAACATTGATGTCTTGCAAGTTGACTTTATGTCTTGCAAGTTGACAACATTGATGTCTTGCAAGTTAACATTGATGTCTTGCAAGTTGACAACAAAATGTCTTGCAAATTGACAACATAATTACTTGCAAGTTGATAACATTGATGCCTTGCAAGTTGACAAAATTGATACCTTGCAAGTTGACAACATTGATGCCTAGCAAGTTGACAACATTGATGTCTAGCAAGTTGACAACATTGATGCCTAGCAAGTTGACAACATTGATACCTTGCAAGTTGACAACATTGATGCCTAGAAAGTTGACAACATTGATGTCTTGCAAGTTGACAGCATTGATGTCTTGCAAGTTGACTTTATGCCTAGCAAGTTGACAACATTGATGCCTAGCAAGTTGACAACATTGATGTCTTGCAAGTTGACAGCATTGATGTCATGCAAGTTGACAACATTGATGTCTTGCAAGTTGACAACATTGATGTCTTGCAAGTTGACAACATTGATGTCTTGCAAGTTGACAACATTGATGTCTTGCAAGTTGACAACATTGATGTCTTGCAAGTTGACAACATTGATGTCTTGCAAGTTGACAACACTGATGTCTTGAAAGTTGACAACACTGATGTCTTGCAAGTTGACAACACTGATGTCTTGCATGTTGACAACATTGATGTCATGCAAATTGACAACATTGGTGTCTTGCAAATTGACAACATTGATGTCTTGCAAGTTGACAACATTGATGTCTTGCAAGTTGACAACATTGATGTCTTACAAGTTGACACCATTGAGGTCTTGCAAGTTGACAGCATTGATGTCTTGCCAGTTGACAATATTGATATCTTGCAAGATGACACCATTGAGGTCTTGCAAGTTGACAGCATTGATGTCTTGCAAGTTGACACCATTGAGGTCTTGCAAGTTGACACCATTGATGTCTTGCAAGTTGACAACATTGATATCTTGCAAGTTGACACCATTGAGGTCTTGCAAGTTGACAACATTGATATCTTGCCAGTTGACAATATTGATGTCTTACAAGTTGACAACATTGATGTCTTGCAAGTTGAAAACATTGGTGTCTTACCAGTTGAAAAATATTGATGTCTTGCAAATTAACAACATTGATGTCTTGCAAGTTGACAACATTGCTATCTTCCAAGTTGACATCATTGGTGTCTTACCAGTTGAAAAACATTGATGTCTTGCAAATTAACAACATTGATGTCTAGCAAGTTGACAATATTGATGCCTTGCAAGTTGACAACAGTGATGTCTTGTCAGTTGGCAACATTGATGTCTTGTTTGTTGACAACAATGATGTCTTGTCAGTTGACAACAATGATGTCTTGCAAGTTGGCAACATAGAGGTATCGCAAGTTGACAATATTATGTCTTGCAAGTTGACACCATCGAGGTCTTGCAAGTTGACACCATTGATGTCTTGCAAATCGACAACATTGATGTCTTGCAAATCAACAACATTGATGTCTAAGGAAAATGAGAATGGCGATAAAGGGCTCTTTATATACCAGACCTCCAAATATGAGTGTGTAAAAAACTAATGGATTTTTTCTCAACGAAAACATATCCTGTGGGTACTAAAAAGAACTCTCTCACTGAGACAGCTCTTTTGAGCACCAAACATGTTTAAATTCATGGGTAAAAAAAATAACACAATTTTACGCTACAAAAACCTTATCTGGACCGATGGATTAGAAGATTATCGGTATCCAGGTTGCTATTTTGACATGAACAGACTCGGATGAGCCTTTGCAGCCTCCTTTTAAACTGAGATTCGGTCAGTGGCCTAAGGGTCATAGAATATTCAAGCGACTAGCAAAGGCTCAGATCAGACTGCACATGTGTGCAGGCTGATCTGAGCCTTTGCTGGTCACACATACCACATCGTTGGAAATTTCATGTTGCGGCTCATATGTTGTTCGTATCAATGAGGCACTTCCAATGAGTACAACATTTTTTTCATTTATATATAGTTCAAGGTAAACAAAAATTTTAAGTGTAAAAATGTGAATATTTTCTTATCCATCAGTTTAAACATATGTGTTAGGTGCTCAAAAGAACCCTCCAACATATGTTTTGGTTGATAAATAAGGAATTAATTTTTAACTACCCACTTTTACCTAGGGGCATGGGTATACGTATTTTCAACTTTATCTGAAATACAAAAATACTTAATTCATAGCTATGAAAGAAATGAAAGTTTCCACACATAAAAAATTACAATACTAATATGAAGCAGTCATTTGTAAAACTAGCCTCCTTGGGAGCTTACTGTAAAATATCTACAATTTGAACTCTTTTCAATAAGATGTTGGTTATCAGAGCTGAAATTCACAAAATGCTTGTCAGAATAGCAAACAGGGATTACCTGGCCTGATCAGACATATTAAATTTCTACAGTAAAAAAGCAATTATTCACACTTGCTAAAAAATCAATGCGATATGTACAAATGCAGTCTGACACAATTCATTTTACAAATTATAAAAATTGCCAAACGATAAACATTCCTACAAATTTACATATAAAAGCATTCTATACATATTCTACGAAGCAAATTAACTGCAATGATTTTCTGACTAATAAATACATGATTGATGATATTTACCATTAACACTTAAAGTGCATTTCAAAGTCTGTACATGTAACCTTTGACCTGTCACTTTGACCTTGACCATGAAGAAGGGTGTCTGAAACCTTATCACATTAAGGCCAAATAAAAAATAAGTGTGTTTCGAATAACTGGTCTGAAAATTTTAGGTAGGAAACGTAGGTACACATTTTTTTTTAATTATCTGGGAAAAAATTGTATGCATTTTGAAAGGCATTTCACCTTTCAAAACACATAAAATTATATTTTTCAGAAAACCTGAAAAAATTTCTAGGTTTCACCAGTAAATTTAGGTAGGGTCGGGTTACCCTAAACACAGGCACTTTTTTATTATCCCCCGACGAAGTCGGAGGGATATAGTTTTGGCGTCGTCCGTGCGTCCGTCCGTCCGTCCGGAACCATATCTCAGTACCTATTGGTCAGATTTGATTCATTCTTGGTACAAATGATAAGTACCATGGACTCTCAAACATCCAATAAGTTTGGTCAAAATCAACCCCTTAACACTTGAGTTATTGCCCTTGTTTTAGTATAGGCAATTATAAGGCAAAACCTATATTAGCTTTTTTGTGTGATGATCTTCACATTTTATCAAAGCTATTATATTTAACAACTTCTCACTATTAGACCATGATTGCCAAGTGCCTGTAGGTAAGCATGGCAGTGTCAAAGTTTTACCCCACCCCCTTTGACCCCACCTAAGGGGTCAAAGGTCAAATATTTAAATTTCGCAATAACTAAGGCAATTGCTAATATTTTTTGCTGAAATTTTGCATACAGGCAGAGCAGCAATAGATATGAAACATATCAAACGGGATTTCAGTTTGAAGGCCTGGGTCCGAGCCTGTTGGGTGGACTTAGGGGGTGGGGCCGAGGTCAAAATTAAACTTTTTCAGAATATGGTCATGTTGCATATCAAATTAAAGCTGACGACGCTGGCAGCAACATGGTAGCAAATATTTTGCCCACAGACACACCCTCGACCCAGGGGGTGGGGTCAAAAGGTCAAACTATATCTTTTTCTGAAAGTAGTCATGTTGCATATCAAATTAAAGCTGACGACGCTGGCAGCAACATGGTAGCAAATATTTTGCCCACAGACACACCCTCGACCCAGGGGGTAGGGTCAAAAGGTCAAACTATATCTTTTTCTGAAAGTAGTCATGTTGCATATCAAATTAAAGGGAATTGATCACAGAGCACCATGAAAGCAAATATGCTGTCATTACACACACCAACGACCCCGTGGGGTGGGGTCAAAAGGTCATTTTCTTTTTCTTTTCTAAAAGTGGTCATGTTGCATATCAAATGAAAGTGGAAGAAGTGTAGACCTACATGCAAGGTAACACTTTGAATTTACACACACCCTTGACCTCTGGGGTTGCGTTTAAAGGCCAGATATTGAAATTGTGCAGATGTAAGTATATTTTTTTATTAAACTAAGCACTAAAGCATACTTGACAGGTGTTTGTTATGATCTGAATGATACTGAAGGTGAACTAAGACTTAGATAAATGGGATTTATGTTTTGTGATTTACATGTTTCTCTCAAATAACCCTTCGTCGGGGGATATAAATTCGTCGAATTTGTCTTGTTTGGCCTAATGTATAGGTTACTGGTCAGAATCAATCATTATTACTGTATGGGTTACTGCAAATATTAAATCAATGAATCTTTGTGATCATGCATATGGATTGCACTACAGAATCAATGTATCTTTGAGATCACACTTGTATATAGGTTTATGTTAAAAATCATGATCACACTAATCATGAATGTATGGGTTACTTTATAGATTCAATGAACCTTTCACGGGTCAAGCTAGAGCTCTCAGATAGGAAAAAATTTTAAGGCTTTCTTAGGGAGAAGTTTTGGTCTATGTTTTGAAAATCTCATTCTAACACACCTCCCCTATATAGCCAATGGATAAATTCAGTGATGCATTGGTTGATAAATCACTGTACGGACTGGTGTGACGTCATACTGTCGCCAGTTTGATTTTCTTGACCTCACATATCACATACAGCCTCGAAACGTTGACAATAGACGAGGTAACATTGTTTTGAGAACTATTGCACGTTCAAAACGTACGTAAAAACATGCGTTTCAGTCCAAACAAGAGTTACGAGAAATTCTAACAGTCTGTTCAAATGGCGGAATCATTATAAAACTCCGTTATAATACTCCTTCATATTTTTAATCTTTTTGTGTGTTAGAATTGAAATAAATTCACACTGGCAGTGATTTGTTGCTAAATATATAACTGTCTGCCAGTCAGTCGTAAGTGGATAAATCACTCGCGTTCATGATTTATTCACTTTAATGACTGACTGGCAGACAGTGATATATTAAAAAACAAATCACTGTGAGCATGAATCTGTTTCTTTAATATCATCTATACATTCAGTTTAAAACAGGGTGAAGTGAGCCAGATAATTCGGGAGACTACTTCTCCCAAGTCTACCCCTAGCTTGAGCCCTGATCACACTGACATATTGGTTACTGTATAGAATCAGGGAACCACAACATGAAGGCAATATTTCTGCAGAACCAGATAGATTAAGCACATGATTTGTCATCTCATATGAATATACACTGTTCAGGCCCCTAGAAAAGAGGGATAAGGTTATGAAGCATTTTTGATTTCATAACCTCAACATGTGTTAGGTACTTAAAAGTACCTAACACACAGGGCTTCAGATTTTTTTCAAGATTGGTGGGCCGAAGTGACCCTTGGAGCAAAAAATGGTGGGTAATTTTCTGAAATGATGGGCCCAAGCATATCAAACTAACCACAGTTGATATTTGGGTAGTGTACTTTACCTACACACTGACACAGACACTTGTATGCATATGTACATTGACTGCTGATGATAATCTCACCTTAATAAAAAATATTCATCTTACAGCAAATCTACGAACTCCACAAAACAGAAAGTACATGTAGGTAGTCAATACAGTAAAACCTTTCTTAAGCGGCCACTGAAAGAAGAAGACCAATTATCACTTAATGCAGGTCAAAGTATTGCAGAATGCTCCAACGGGAGCATTCTACAATACTTTTGACCTTCATTAAGCTACCATTTGTTATTAATATCTTTGTTTTTTGAGTGGCTGCTTAAGACATGTTTTACTGTATTGACTACCTACATGTACTTTCTGTTTTGTGGAGTTCGTAGATTCACTGTAAGATGAATATTTTTATTAAAGTGAGATTTTTTTTAAAACTAAATAGGATGGGTCCACTGCCTTGGAAAGTGATGGGCCATATTTTGAAATCATGGAACAATGACCTGGGCCCACCATAAATCTGAAGGCCTGAACACGTATAATGAGATGGTTCTTCTAAGTACCTAACACATGTTTAAACCGATTATGCTGATGGAAAATAAATAATCTTGGTTTCACGATAAAAGTATTAAATTTTGCTTATCTGGACCTGTGGCTGGATGTCTAAACAGACATCCCATTTTTAACAATGGGTTCATCCATACGAGTCTATTACCCAAACTCAGGAATGAAAGGGATAAAAATTCCCCTGAGTGTACTATAGTCAGTGTCCCTGAGATACTTGTATCTGTACGACCTCTCCTCCACCATCCTCCTTGTACTCGATACAGCATCGTTCTCTCACATTGTTACATTATACTGCTCAACATGAGCAGTCACAAACATTTCAGTTCATTTCAGGGAGTCTTCTTCCTTATATACACTTTCTAATTTTCAAGTTGACTGCCACCTCCAATCAACTCAAGTCTCTGCTCAATCCCCTCCTCCAGCCCCTTCCTTATCGTCACCACCTGGGTCTCCATCATTCTCAGAACTTTTAGTATCTGCATCAGACTTTTCCTGTTTTTCCGTACTTCCTTCATTTTTCTGTGACGTGGATTCGTCTTCATCTGTTTTGGACGTTTCTTCTTTCTTTGAACTTTCTTCTGTTTTATTGGACACTGTCTCACCTTTATCTGCAGAATTACTATCATTTTCATCTTCTAGTAAAAGGCTGTCAACTGCTGCCTCAGTTTCTTTGGCGGTTTCCTTTAAATTCACTGACACATCGACAGAATCGTCTAATATAACAGCATCAGATTGATCCATATCAAGTGAGGCATCAGCTTCTAGAGCTGTATCATTTAAACTGTCCTCTGTTGTTTTCATGTCTTGAGAAGAATCATCCGCATCTTTTGACGAGTTGAGAATTTCATCATCGCTGATAACTTCCACTTCATCTGAAAGATATAAAGCATACTAGGTGAGTGCTTTTGATATCAAGTTTACCAGGCAAGGCTTCGAGAAAGCTTGTTGAATCGATCGGCAACATGCATTCTCGAAGCCAAGCCTAGTAAACTCGATATCAAAAGACACGAACCTGGTATTCAGTCTATTTATCAGTTTACAAGTTGGTTCACTCTTCAAACTAGCGATTATGATGTAATTATTGATTTTTGTGTTGATTCAACATCATTGACCACATCATTCAAAAAGTGTAATGTCGTGTTGACCTGATAAACATACAGAGCTCTCGGAAACGCAGAATTACACGTATTGGTACGCACGTTTTTTCCCTGGGACGCATGTTTTTCGCTAGGCGGGAGTTCCGCATACGCATGTTTTTTCAGTCGGCACGCGCTCAAAATCCAGTAGCTGACAGATAAATAAACACTGGGAGATCAAAAGCCCTTTGATATTATCGATCGCGACACGCTTTTCGAGCGCGGGAGACGTGATCTAAGTGTCCTGTCTATGTTGACCAATCGTATGACTCAGACTGCAGTGTAGCAATTCTGACAGGTGATTGACAGGATTACAGATGCGGGACAGTGTGATTATTACGAGGTGATACGAAAGTAATTAAGCAAGGATTATCAGATAATTGTTTGAACAGATGCACTACCGATTTACCGTTGATCAAAGGGAGAAAAACTAATAGGGTATTGTAAACAACATCAGACTACCGACTTCCGAATTCGACTGATTAGGGATGAAAGAGAAAACATATTTAATTGCACTTGTTTGCGATTTGAGCAACATAAAAATGGAAGAAAAAATAATAAGTTTACGGATTTGCATTTCGTCATTCCCTCATTGCTACGGCAAACAAAAGAGTCTGAGAATTGTTGGGAAAAAAACGGTACAATGGTAAGCCGTATAAGGTAACGTCCGACTGACAAAAGTTCCAAATGAAGCTACACTACAAGCCGTGCGATGAAATATATCATCGGTTCAAGCCAATTGTCTAGATGAATAAACACAAACAAATCACTTTCAGCAAGTAAATCGTTAATTCTAAATGTTAAATGGCTATAGTAATGTCAGTCTATTCATTGCAATTGCCGTAGACACTAGCGAGATGTATTTTTATAAGAAAAAAAGACTTCCATCTTCATAAGATTATACAAACAGAGGACTGCTGCCTGCCTGCCTGCCTGCCTGCCTGCCTGCCTGCCTGTCTGTCTGTCTGTCTTGTTAATGAATAAAATAAGTATCAACAGTTTAATCTTTTATTTTGATAAGGCCAAACAAAAAAATGTGTGTTGAGGTTACATGAAAAAATATAGCAAAATATTTTGTTTTGTTAAGTAGGAACAATCCATTTATGCTTAAAGGGTTAAAATCAGTCAATCTAAAAATTATTCAAATCACTTCCGGCTAAAATGGAAAAGATATACGGTATGCACAAACTGGTGGGACTCCAACTTTTTTTAGTGGGACTCCTACTTTTTCCAGTGGGACTCCTACTTTTTGCCAGATGGGAGTCCTGAACTCCTGTTTTCAAAATCCTAGTGAGAGCTCTGACATACATGTAGTGAGATAGGCAATGTTTATCAGGTCAACATACAACAGTACAGTTTGATATGAGAGGTAGATCATGTCTGTAGGCCAAACATAGATTGGGGAAAGCATCTGCACATCAAGACTTGATTTAATCCCCAAAAACTAAAACTTACATAGTTGGAGCTTGTCAAAAACTGTGGAAAATGTGACAATCTCAGAATGGGTTAAATCCGGAACCGCGGGACGGGTACCAATAGTTACTCAATATTAAACGATGGTTAGAACTGAAAATGCGGTGTTTATTAAAAAAAATTGTTTTAGAAAATGATAAAAAATAATATTCTATTTTTCAGCACCCAAAACAAATGTTTAAACCTGTGGATTTATAAGAAGATAATATTTAACAGTTTATGTGAAGATGAAATACTGCCCATGAAGTAAGAATGAAAATAAGATGCACATCCATTTATTAAAACTAATGGGGACGAGAAAAGAGGATGATTGTGCCTTGAAATTAGTTTTTTCCCCTATCATTTAACCCAATTCCCCATCATTTATGGCAAAAGTCATCTGCTTATACATTTTGGAAGCCTATATTGCAAACAATATGGACCCAGATCAGACTGCTTCCTTACAGTCGGAGCAGGAGGGTTCATAGTGTTTGCTTCCACATTTAAAATGAGTCTAAAGTGTACTACTTGAATATATGCAATAGACATAAAAAGCAGACTACATTTTCTGGTCAAAATTTATTGGCAGGAAAAGGGTTAAAACTCGTCGTATGAAACCATTTTAATAAAATATAGCCCATGATTTTTAGCTTTTAATGGGCAACAATTATCACTTAATTCTTGTTTTAGCGTCATGATTTATTCTGACAGGGATTTTTTTTTGCTTTTAATGTTCTATATTTTGTGTATACAAAACAGGAAGGCTTTAATGAGGCTGCACAGATGAGTAGGCTGATCTGAGCTGTTGCTGGTAGCATATGTAATCAAGCCATTATTCTTTCTCAGAAAATTTGGTTGCAGGTCCAAGCCTCCCGCACAACACTGCATAGTGTCCTGAGCAAGGTCCATTATTCCCTGCTTAGTACTGGTTCAATCCAGGAAGACCAGTCTCGAAATACCTGAAAAATTGTTGACTGGGATGAAAAGAATCAAATAAATCATCTTTATCTATATGGTTATTATCATCTATTATTGCATAAAAAGCTGTGTCGCACGCTATTAACAGCCATGTATTACCAGCAAAATGTCGCACGCTATTAACAGCCATGTATTACCAGCAAAATCCTATGTATTAATCAGGCAATTCACATGCTGTTGATGCATGGCTTTTGTACTTTACATATACACATTCTAGGCAGTCACAAAAATTGATGTCATCAACAGTAACGTGCACAGAAATAAACGTAATTTAGTGATGTTAGGATGAAATGTCTTTGCTCTGGAACAGGCTTTTTCATAACCTACTAATCCTTCAGGCTTTTGGGCGCCATTATAGTAATACAAAAATTACCTTTTCGAAGCGTTTTTCCAAAGTTTTCGAGAGACGAAATGACTGTACTCAATAATAACGATCAAACATGGTTTTCTGA
This sequence comes from Loripinus fragilis, assembly GCA_964019695.1. NCBI lineage: Eukaryota > Metazoa > Mollusca > Bivalvia > Lucinida > Lucinidae > Loripinus > Loripinus fragilis. Next base: position 38,288,961 of record OZ026520.1, on the reverse strand, counting down.
TACACTAGCATCTGCTAGACCCCTCGGGGTCGTCAAAACCCTCGCCTTTCAGGCTTGGGTTTTAACACCGCCCTCGGGGTCCAGCAGATGTTAATGCATAGAAAAAACATGTTTGATACCTATATTGAACCTTACCATCATCATCGTCGTCATCATCATCATCACTTTCAACTTCTATAGACTCTCCTGTTTGTCCTAAAATATCATATTCATTTATATCTTCATCATCGTCATCATGGTCTACCTCATATACATCATCTGTAATAGGAATAGCTTTATATAAACAAAAAATTTCAGCGTAAAATTGTAAATATTTTCTTAACCATAATTTTAAGCATATGTTTTGGGAGCTCAAAAGAACCGTCTCATCGAGACGGTTCTTTTGAGTACCCACAACATATGTTTTGGTTGAGAAATAAGAAAAATACTTTTCTGGTACGCACTCTTAACTAAAGGCTGGAATAGGTAAATTACATGCCTCTAGAAAAGAGTGCACAACTAAAAATTATTTTTCTCATTTCTCAATCAAAACATATGTTATGGGTTACAGGGTATAGTACTCAAAAGATCTGTCTCATTGAGACAGTTCTTTTGAGCACCCAAAACAAATATTAAAATTGATAGATAAGAAGATATTTTAATTTTTACGCTCAAAATTTTTGTTTCAAATAAACAAGTAATGTTAGGAGACTATAGATAAAAGTTTGGATTTACCTTGCTCAAAAGCTGGAGCCAAATGTGGGCCCTATTTCCAACAGAAAAGTATTTTTTCCCAAATTCTGAGACAATAAAAGCGCTGCAGGCATGCAACATACCCCGCCATAGGATATTTTCAATGGAAAGAAAATCATTTTGAAAAAAATCCAATGAGTGAAAAACCAATTTATAACGTCAATCAAGGGCCATAACTCTGTACTTATTTGTCGAAATTTATCCATCTGCAATACCAAGACACTACTTTTCAATATCAACTCTTATACCCAGTTTGAAGAAAATCAGTAGAAAATGCCAAAGATAGAGAGTGAAAACAAATTTCTAACGTCTCTCAATGGCTATAACTCTTTACTTATTTGTCAAAATTTACCCATCTGCAATCCCAGAACACTCCTTCACAATATCGACTCTCATACCAACTTTGAAGAAAATCGGTATAGGAATGCCAAAGATAGAGAGTGAAAACCAATTTCTAATATCAATCAAGGGCCGTAACTCTGTACTTATTTGCCAAAATTTACCCATCTGCAATCCCAGGGCACTCCTTCCCAATATCAACTCTCATAGCAAGTTTGAAGAAAATTGGTTAAAAAATGCTCCCAACAGAGAGTGAAAACATTACGCTGACTGCCGGCAGGAGACACTAGAACGCAATTTTTTGAATGGAGGGTATAAAATAATACCACACACTTTTTAAAGTGGCAGGATATAAAAATTCTCAAAATACGGAAATTTAGCACTAAATGTAAAAGTATAATCAGCATTGCTTATTAGATAACCCACGCAGTATTGGTTAATAAGAAGAAGTACATCAAGTATACATCAAAATTCAGTATGTGTGACCTTTGGCTTCCCCAATCAGGACTTTAGTTAAGAGTGCATACCAGAAAAATAATTTTCTTATTTCTCAACCAAAACATATGTTGTGGGTACTCAAAAGAACTGTCTCAATTTTTTCCAAAAAAACTGAAAAAATTCTAGGTTTCACCAGTAAATTTAGGTAGAGTCGGGTTACCCTAAACACAGGTATTTAATTATTTGGCTTTAAAAGGGTACAATTTACAAAATAAGCTATATTGTACCCTCACTTCAGGTGAGGGTACAATTTACAAAATAAGCTATATGTTCCGAGCTCTAATGAAAGCTTTTGACTGAAGAATTACAAGCTAAACCACCCATGCAAATCTGAAATGTAGGGGCCCCTGATTGAATAATGGCCCCTTCTCAATTCCAAAATGAGCAAAAAACCCTTCCCAAAATGGTGTATATCATTCCTAATTTCTTAGTTCTACATTTTGGTGAAAATCCAACCAAAAGTACCAAAGTCACGGATGCAAGAAAAATTGCACACAAATGTGAATGAAAACATGTTTTCATTCACATTTTTATGCAATTTTTTCAGAGTTTTTATGGTGGGCAATTAAAGCAACAAATATGTTACAGCTTTACACTGCTAATTTAATTTCTTATATGGTTTTTAATCCATATAATACCACAGTCCAGTTCTAGTTTTCCCAATTTGATGGTTCAATTTTTTTTTCCCAAAAAATTCAACAGGCCCCTGGCCCTGACTTGAGAAAGGTAGAAAAATCCCCGGTTGAATGTAACATACCATCATCATCGTCATCATCATCCCCTACAACAACAACAGAATCATCCAATTCTTCATTGCTTTCACTTGAACTATCGTCTGACACTCCATTCACTTCTGGTGAGAGGTAGTACTGGAGTGGATTAGGCCAGATATCATCTTTCAACACCTAAATATAGAACTGACTCAATCAAAAATTACAAATATTAAACTTAAGGCCAGAATTTTTTTATTAGCTGATTTACGAACCCTCCTACTGTAATTTTCCGTAAAGTAGAAAAAAAAATATTAATTTCTATAATTATTTTTATATTTCATCCGCCAACTCTAAATATTATTTTGTTTCATTGGAAAAATAATATATTTTTGAGGTTCTGACTGTGTATTTTTGAGCGACAAAAGTGATTTTCCTGTCCAGATTTTTAGGAAAATGATAATATATTTTAAGATTTAATACAGACTGATGGTTTACCTTACTAGTTTTACTGTTTTTTACTGGAGATATTAAAAAAAAACTATGAAAATGACCAGATAACTGGTCATTTTCAGAGCTTTTTTATTTTATTTTTCCGTCCCCCAGACCCTAATTCTGAAAAAAAATTCCGTAAATCAACTAATAAAAAAATTCTAGCCCAAATTGAATTTTATTTCAATGAAATAGATTTCTGAGTCAAACAAATAGTGTGACTGATTTTATTCGGACCATCAACAGTTTTTCATGAGGTTTCTGCACTTATCACATACAGTAAAACCTGTGTAAAACAGCCACTCTCAAAAAAAACAAAAATTGGTTTTCAAGACCAATTATCGCTTAATGCAGGTCAAAAGTATTGCAGAATTATTCTAATAGATCTTTGTTTTGTTTATTTTTGAGTGGCCGTTTTACACAGGTTTTACTGTATCTTTTAAGCATCCTACATGCACTGCAGTTATCTTAGTATGTATGGCTAGAGATCTAAATTTGGGTCTGACCCTTCATCTTCACCTCTACTTTATGTGTGTGAGCAGTGAATGTCTGGTGAGACTACTTGAATGTGTTGTTGAAAAACAGGATAATGTCTGACTAAAATATCAGTAATTTTTATTACCAGATACATTTGTACTCTGACATTGCAACAGGGATTATGAAGGCCGATATGATGGTTTACCTTACTAGTTTTACTGTTTTTTACTGGAGATATTAAAAAAAAACCAAAAAAAAAAACCTCTGAAAATCAGAGCTTTTTTATTTTATTTTTTCCGTCCCCCAGACCCTAATTCTGAAAAAAAAAATCCGTAAATCAACTAATAAAAAAATTCTAGCCCAAATTAAATTTTACTTCAATGAAATAGATTTCTGAGTCAAACAAATAGTGTGACTGATTTAATTTTGACCATCAACAGTGTTCATGAGATTTCAGCACTTATTACATACAGTAAAACCTGTGTAAAACAGTCACTCTCAAAAAGACCAAAAATTGGTTTTCAAGACCAATTATTGCTGAATGCAGGTCAAAAGTATTGCAGAATGCTCCAAGGGAAGCATTCTGCAATGCTTTCAACCTTCATTAAACTACCATTTGTTATTCTAATAGATCTTTGTTTTGTCTATTTTTGAGTGGCCGTTTTACACAGGTTTTACTGTATCTTTTAAGCATCCTACATGCACTGCAGTTATCTTATTATGTATGGCTAGAGATCTAAATTTGGGTCTGACCCTTCATCTTCACCTCTACTTTATGTGTGTGAGCAGTGAATGTCTGGTGAGACTACTTGAATGTGTTGTTGAAAAACAGGATAATGTCTGACTAAAATATCAGTAATTTTTATTACCAGATACATCAGGGTTTCAGCTGGACTGAAATTCACTTCGGACAAAATGTCCGAACAGCCCCAATATTGTTCGGACATTTGGAAATTTTTTAGGACATTTTTTCAGACACTCATTTTACCACCATAAACCGAAAATGCTATCTGCCCTCCTCTTAATGAAAACAGGGGTAGTTTTGCTACCATTTCGGATGATAGGTGCGGCCTGATTGATTGGCTGGCTTTTTTTTTTAATGAGGAGACTGGAGCTTGGTGATCGGTGGAAGTGGGTGGGGTACTGTTTTTTTGCTGCTATTTTTGGCCGCTGCACGACTCGTTAGTCACGGAAAGTGGCTGTTCAGGTAATGATGGAGCGGGCAAACTGTTTTGGGGCATAAAAAACCTTGTGTTCCCGTTGTTTCTTGGTGGCAATTAAGTTTTTTAGTCATTTTATCGGCGAATGCCAATGCAAATATGCTGTCCGCTTCGAGATGAAATCGAGGTAAGAAGTTTACAGGATGCAATAGACCAATCAGGGGTCGCGTAACAAAACTGCATGACTGGTTTCCTTTAATGATTAAGTATTTTAGGGGTAAAATTATGCGAATCAGCATACCGCTTACAGAAATTTGGCCAATCAGCGATCGTTTTATAAAACAAAAATACTATTGCATCACTGTGCATTACCGTACAGTATGCGCTTCTGAAAATCGTCTCGGACAAACTGTCCAAACTGGACAGCAAACTCTCGGACATCTGGAACTATTTTCGGACTATGTCCGATGGCCGACGCCAAACTGAATCCCTGTACATTTGTACTCTGACATTGCAACAGGGATTATGAAGGCCGATATGATAATAAGATATATTAAGGAGTTGATCTAAAACTCTTTGTTTACATATCAACATATGCTTATCCTGTTAAGAGAAGCTTACCTAGAATGTGTCAATTGACATTGACATGCTGTATAATACTAATGGATTCTTCAAGTTTGATACAATAAACTTGGAATGGTCCATTGTATGCACATGTTTAAAACAAACATAAGGAAAACCACAGGTTTAGATAAACAAATATTTTCTGCGCAAAATTGTAAATATTTTCCTACCCATAATTTTTAGCATATGTTTTGGATGCTCAAAAGAACCGTCTCATTGAGACGTTTATTTTGAGTACCCACAACATATGTTTTGGTAGAGAAATAAAAAAACAATATTGTTCAGCAACACACTCTTAACTAAAGTCCTGGAAAACATTGTGGGTGACTAATTGTAATGGATGCCAGTGTAGATCCATCTTCGCCACCTCATCAAGATCAGCACTGCTCGCAGAAGTATCTTGATAATCACTAAACAGGACCAAAACAGAGATTTTGTGACCCAGTCAACACTATTTCCTTCATGTTACTAGGTTACCTACCAGATTGGATAAATACAACACAATGTAGAAATTCTATTTTGTGACCCAAACCAAAATAAATCGCAATGACTGACTGCTTGCCGACATGTGTCCGCAAGCAGCCAATCACTGCGCTTTATTCTGAGTTTGAGAATGAACTCAAGTTTTATAACCTTGTGGCCAGCTCTTAAATTCTTTTCATGTTGGGTAATTTTACGTTTTCTGTTTTTTTTTCCTTAAAGTTAACTTTTCAAAAAAAAATATTTCAACAATATAATCAGAGTGTCAAACTGTCAAACAGTTGGGATTCAGATCAAGCCAAATGCTTTGTCAGGCCTGATCTGGGTTGGAACTGTTTGCAAAGGTTATCGACAGAGGACTAGTCTTCACCAGTAGAGAAAACATCAAATATATAATGGAACATCCACACCAGGGGCAGATCCAGGATATCAGGAAAGGGGGTTCATATGTATAAAGGTGTGGGGGTTCACTTTGCTGATTTTATCAATTTTTTTCTTAAATATACTATGAAAATGAAATAATTCGGTCTCACTGAGACCACATTATTTCATTTTCATAGGATATTTAAAAACGGGGGTCAGGGAGGGGTGCAAGTAACCCCTGAACCCCCTCTGGATCTGCCACTGCACACTGTGTTGTATTGAGATGGGTGGAAGATTCCATTGGTCATGAAACGGTTAACCCTTTATGCTGTATAATACAAATGGATTCTTCCTTCTAGTTAATACAATAAACTTTGAATGGTCCATTGTATAAATTGGGGGGCCCCAGGTTATAAGGCCAAATAAAAAAATAAGTGTGTTTTGGGTAATGGGTCTGAAAATTTTAGGTAGGGTAGGACACATTTTTTTTTCTGAAAAAAAAAAATAATAATAATTTTATGCATTTTGAAGGCATATTGCCTTTCAAAATGCATAAAATTATATATTTTTTCCTGAAAACATGAAAAAAATTCTAGGTTTCACCAGTTAATTTAGGTAGGGTTACCTTAAACACAGATATTTATTTATTTGGCCTAATTTCCAAATAAAATTGTAATTGTTTCTCTGGTGATTGGTTTTGTCTACATTGCATGCTGCATTTCATCAGGGTCTACACTCTTTGCCTAAGTACATATGAGTCACTAGTATACAAAGGATTAAGCTACCTCTGCTAATTCATCTGACGTAGGGTCTGATGCAGATTTGTACCAGCTGAAGAAAGATGACCCCTGACCCCTTTTCCTCTTTTTACTTCTAGGGGACAACTTGGATCTGTCTGTCAGGTCCCTATGAGCATTCCACTCCACCTGTGTAGACTTTGAAGAAGGACTACCTGTAATTACACGATAGCTGTTCTAATCAATATTATCATATGACGTCGCGTCTAGGAGTGAAATAACGCCATGCAATAAAATCGATAAACTACTAGTGGTTTACAGTTTTTCGGGAACGTTATGACGTCCATATGTCATGCATACATAATGACAAAATTATAACGTTTTTACGACATAAATGAGATTTCAAAATAATCTTAATGTCATATGAAAAATACAATCTAACATTCATGCTCTTGTATTATTGAATTTATTAAACTTGTTGCGAAAAAGAGATAAAATGCTTGGCAAGCCTCGCATTTTATCTCTTTTTCCCCAACTTGTTTAATAGATTCAATAACACATGAGCACTTATGTTATATCCTCTATTTAATAGGAGTTTAGGAAATTTTGAAGAAGGATACAATAAAATCATCTTCAAACTACTAAAATTTGGGATAGGCTATAGGCCCTATTCCTTGAAGAGATTTAGACCTCTAGCACCGTCCAATGGATATGCCAGTATAGGCATTTGAAGGAGGCTTTTGGACATATGTCATAAATAGAGATTATTATATGGCAATTTCCGACCGGAGACTGCCATATCTGCTGGTATACAACATTAACTGTGTACATCATGATATATGCGCGTGGTGGCCATCTTGGTCATGTGACCAGGACCTTTTGAACAACTTTCGTTCTCCCATCCTAAGGAGTTTCCTTATAAAAATTGAGTTCAAATAGGCAGTGGTTTCAGAGGAGATGTTTGAAAATGTTGACAGTTGATGGTTGCCGGAGTCATTGGTTCATGTATACTATTAGCCCAGGGACCAAGCTGGCCCAGAGTTTTAGGGAGAAGTGACTTCTCCCTGCAGGAAAATTAGGGAGAAGTGACAGTCAGATAGGGAGAAGTTATAGATCAAAATTATGGCTTTTTCTGTCAATTAACTCAATTTAGAAGCAAATTAGCCATTACACATATACTGTTGCCATTTAATGGAAGGAGAAACACGATGCAGTGGTAGTAGATTGTCTGATAATGTCACCACAGCTTGCATTTGTGTGGTGACAGAATGAAAATGAGTCTCCCTAAAAAAAAAAAAAAAAAAAAAAAAATTATTTTTTTTTTTTTTTTTTTTTTTAGGGAGACTCCCACTTCTCCCTGGGTCCCATTTAGGGCGAAATTTCGGCCCCTAGGGCGACTATTTGGCCCTAGTCGCCCCTAGCTTGGTCCCTGATTAGCCTACCCATAAGTTGATAAATCATAAGAGTGGATGGTTCTAGAATATTCCACATTACGGTAAATGTTCTAAAAGTTCGAACACTAAAAAATAATTATTTTTCCCGTTGTTCGTAATTTTAGAAATTACGTTTCAGGAAAAGTGCTAGTGTTCGTAATTTTAGAATGTGGTCTTTATCACGAGCAAAAACGGTATATATGCATGTAAAAATGTGGTTGAAAACACGAAGATATGAATCTGCGCTTTCTACAGGTCTCTACTCTTTTTCTCTTATTAAAATCTTATTAAAACCGCCGCTAAATTCTTGCAGACTGAGCCAGTAAAATGTCCAGCGCGTGCGGTAATTGCCTAGCCGAGAGCCAGGCACGTGCATGTTATGTCACTCAATTTACTTACAAGTCGTGAATGTCCACTTATTTAACTATTCGATAAGCCGGGTCTCCTATGTTCACTCGTCTCGGACTACCGATGAATCACTACACTGTTTCGTTCTTCCTCCAGAAAACCAAAACGCTTTCGCTCGCTCTGCCGACTTCGAATTCAAGTTAATATTGTACTCAAGGATTGAAACCGCTAGACATCTCGTACGATCAGATTTTTTTGTAAAGATCTACATAAAACTTCGAAATACGTAGACGAGTTCCCAGAGTAAAAAACAAACTGGCGAAATTCAAAAAAGAACACTCTCTCTCTCTCTCTCTCTCTCTCTCTACTTGTCGATCCCTCGATGCAATGTTTACTTTGATGTGCCTGCGTCAGTCTCTCTTTCTCTCTCTCTCTCTCTCTCTCTTTACATTTGCAAACACGGTTTGGATCCAGATCAGACCCGAATGGTATTCAGGATAGAATGTTTCGTCAATTTAAAAATGTCTGCATGCGATAGAAAGTACGCAAAGCGTTAACACTGTGGAATGTCCGACTTTGCCGTACAAAAGCGGATGCGCGTTTTGGGTCCTCGTCGAAAGCAGAACTTTGTAACAAGATTGATTGACTGACTTTCAATTTCAATATTCTAAGAAACAAGCCAAAACAAAAGAATCGTGTGCAAACACCTTGCAGCCTCTCTCTTTCTCTCTCTCTCCTTCTCTCTCTCTCTCTCTCTCTCTCACCTGCTATCAAAGTTTGCATTTGTAAAGTGGATCCAGAAGATCGTCCGACGTGCCTGATCAGGGGTAAACAAGCATACCAAGAGTTATAATCTAGTCCGACTTTGCGCCCGATGATCACAACACGCTGAAAGGAACATTTCAGACAAGTTCGTGCCATGGGCGGATCCAGATGGGGGACAGGGTGTCCGGACCCCACTGAAAAATCACAAAAATATAGGGTTTCCTAGCAATATTGATCCGGATTCCCTAAAATCACAAAGCTACCAAGCCAGGATTCAATGGTGGGCCATTATCGACACGCCAGCAAAACGCCATTTCAATGGCGTTTCGCTGATAGGCCGACGATGGCCCATTTTTAGTGGCATTGCGAAATGTTCTGGATCCGCGCATGCATGCAGTGCGTATGAACCGGCTCGATTGAAATTGTACTGTCGACGGACATAATATCATATTTTGGTACTTACAACATGCGACAAAGACTCAGACGAGTCTGCGCAAGTGTGCATTCTCAATACAGCATTGATGGCTCAGGTATGTCAAGCATCACCGCTTTTGTGTTGAATGGATTAATTTTGTGTCTTTCGACTCAAACCACAACTTGGAAAAAGGCCCTTTTGTATATAAGTTTGTATAAGCAACTCAGTTACTCAAATGTTTAACGTTGTGGTTTGCATGGCTTTCTGCGGTAATAACATCTACTGTTACATGCAAATGTTTAATTTTGGCGACCAGGCAGCGTATGACCGAAGTCCTTCATGGTGAACATAAGCCTAGATGGGCGTTTTCTCGCGGTAATCGTAACTCCTAATCCTTGCCCGAGGCATGTCTGTTTTATGTCTATGACAAAGGAAATCCATGTTAATGACCATTGCTCCGATAGGTCGGAAAGCTTCTTATAGGTAAAAATTTCGCCAATGAAGGGTTTTATTTGAGCCTGTTTTCCGTCGTTAGATGCATAGACAGCCTGCACATAAACTTTGTCACGTACATGTAGGAAAGTCCGTGCGTTTAATGCGCTCTTGCCTTTGATCTTATCTGAAAGCATGTATCGCACAATTAGCAGACAAAAAATATAGTCTTGCGCTCGGCATGCGAAAAGATACGCCACGTGCCAAATTACCCATCTAAGTAGAATGGATTCTTCCAAATGTCGCTACCGCTCACGCGCTGTACGGTAAAAGTAAACCGAACACAGATGCATGGGACACTCAGATAAACGGACATCGATTTTCCGCCGAAAATAACTTGTGTTCGTAATTTTAGAAATTCATTTTTCCAAAAAAGGACAGTGTTCGATTCTTTAGGTTGTTTTAAAAATTATTTTCGGCGATAATTTTAGGTGTTCGTAATTTTAGAGTGTTCGAAATTTTAGAACATTTACCGTAATTGATAAAGTAAACAAGTTTGGAATTGTTTTAGAATAAATACCATACATACCAGCTGATGTGGAAAGATTGAATTCTTTTGTGAGGACTTCATTGGTGAAAAATGGATTCTTTGCAAACTTGAATACAATCTTGTAGCCTGATTTGATATCTTCAAACTCTTCAATGTATAGCTGAAACCGAATAAAGGCATAGGTTTAGATAAACAAAATTTTCAGCGATAAATCGTAAATATTTACCTACCCATAATTTTTAGCATATGTTTTGGAAGCTCAAAAGAACCGTTTCATCGAGACGGTTCTTTTGAGTACCCACAACATATGTTTTGGTTGAGAAATAAGAAAAATATTTATCTGTTACGCACTCTTTACTAAAGGTCTGGAATAAAGGACATGTACTTCATACAGTTTGTTGAAGTGGTGTAAGCCCCGTGTATGCCAGACTTGGTCTCCATTTCATTCAAGACGAGTTAGAAATTTCTCTTTACTTGTCCCAGAAAGAAAAGTAATAAATATATTTTCTTACAAAACTGTTCAGACATAGGAAGGCAGTACATAATACAGTAAAATCTGTGTAAAACAGCCACTCAAATATAGACAAAACAATGACATATAGTAGCTTAAAGGTCTTGTGAACCTTCAAAAAAACTTTTTTTAAACTCCTATTGATTTAAAAGCCAGTAATGAGAGAAACAAAATGTCGAAAGCCCCATCAAAAAATTCAAAATAGTTACAAAGTTATGGAGGTTTCAAAATTTAATTAGATGAAAATATGCGAGAGGCTCAAATGACGTCATTTGGGCTTTTTGAAATATTAAATTTAATATATTTTATTTATTTTAACATTATTTAATATTTTATTTGCTGAAACTGATTCAATATGATAAAATACAACATTTGCATATAAAAGCTTTATTGTGCTGTTATTATTTGCTTAGAAATCACACTAAATAAAATTTGACATTTTGAAAAATCACCTTGAAACAATAATGTGGGCGGGGCTTATATGCTAATTTGCATAATTTTAAAACTTGCATTTCTTTTGACTCGGTTGGAATTTTTTGATGCGGTTTTCAGCATTCTAGTTTTCTCCTCACTGTCATTTAAATCCTGAAGAGTTTCAAAAATGTTTTTGAAGATTCACAAGACCTTTAATGAAGGTCAAAAGTATTGCAGAATGCTCCCCCCTGGAGCATTCTGCAATACTTTTGACCTGCATTAAGCAATAATTGGTCTTGAAAACCAGTTTTTTTTCTTTTTGAGAGTGGCCATTTTACACAGGTTTTACTGTAATTGCATTTTATTATTGTCCATATTTATTTATCCTTTAACATGCTGAATCAAAGGTTTTACTGTAATTGCATTATATTATAGTTCATATTTGTTTATCCTTTAACATGCTGAATAAATTGGTATGCTTTAGTCTGATTTTTAAGCATCCCAGTGGCAAGGTTCAATTAACTATCATTAACTCACATATTGTAAATGTGGGTCCTGATCAGCTGGCTTCTTCAGATCTGGATCTACAGTGTTTACAATACATTATATACCGGTATCTGGTTTCACACTGTTTTCAAAAGGGGCTAAGCTTAGTTCTTTGTACATTATCTGTTCTTTGAAACAAGCATTTTTTTTTTAAAAGAACACTATTGCCATTAGTTCACTTGTCCCTGTGCAAGTATCAAATTTTACTATATTTCACACCCCTATTGCCAGTTACTGGTGACTAAACTGCAAAGTAGAGAGGAAAGCAACGATCAGGAATTGATACAATCAAGTACCATACCTGACCCGAACATTAAAGATTATTACGATACTATATTGTAAATCAGTGGTACAATGTATATGTAGGAATACCTAAGTATTTAAAATACATGTGGCATCTGATTACCAAAATATATACATTGAAAGATATAATTAAAAAGAGACTTAAAATGTGGCAATTGATTGGAACATGGTTTAGAACTTTAGACCCTTTTTATGATTTTCAAAGTCCCGTTAAGTGAAACAAGAAAATAGTAATATTAATAAGTAACCCTTTACTCCATAGGCTATTTTTAGATCATAACATCATTTTCTATTTTTAGATAACATTGAAAAAATTCAAGAAAAAACTTAAATTAAGTTTTGAATACTTATGAAAATATTATAAATAGAAAATGGAGCATTTGCTCCAAAAAAGCAAATGCTTCATTTTCCATAATATTTTCAAAAACATGATATTTCAAAGGCGTTATCATGGAGTAAAGGGTTAAAAAAGGTGACTTAAATGTACCTGTTTTAGATGGTGACTTACCTGTTTTAGATAGCGTAGGCATTGTTCCTCTTCTTCTGCTATGACAGAACCAAGTTGTGGATGGTTAATAAACTGTAAGTTTGTTAAGGATAACAGCACAGGTTTAGATAAACAATTTTTTAAAGCGTAATATTGTAAATATTTTCTTATCCATTAGTTTTAACATATGTTTTGAGTGCTCAAAAGAACCGTCTCATTGAGACAAATCTTTTGAGTAACCACAACATGTGTTTTGGTTGAGAAATAAGAAAAATCAATATTTTGGTACGCACTGTTAACTAAAGGCATGATAACACTGACAGATTTTCAATGAGTTGATGTTAGTTACAGTAATACTTCAATGAGTTGAACACCAAAGGCTCGTTTATCTTGAGTCCTTAAAAAAGTATTTCCATAGCTCTAGATATACATACACATATATATCTAAAATTTTAGGCAGGTTTGTCTTATTTCATCTTCAAAATCTATGCTGTGTGTAAGGCCAAATAATAAAAATAGGTGTGTTTCGGGTAACAGGTCTGAAAATTTCAGGTATGAACCTAAGTTTTTTAATTATTTTTTTTTTTTTACAAAAATTCCTTTCAAAATGCATACACTTATATTTTCCCAAGAAAACCTAAAAAAATCCTAGGTTTAGGTACAGTCGGGTTACCCTAAACAGTAAACACAGGTATTTTTTATTTGGCCTAATCATTGATGTGATTCTAATGGTTACTCACAACATACTTTCCCAACTGGTGCTATAATTTACTTTTAATGGCTCAAACACATTCTTATGGTCCCAGCTGTACATAGTCCTGGTTTGTGATTTAAATCATATTAGTCTGGGGACATGGACAAACAATGCAGACCCAGATGAGATGCCACAGAATGCAGCATCTGATCATGGTCTTCACTGTTTGCTTACAAAAACTTCTATTTAGATTTGATTAAAAATGAAAAATGCATCCAACAACTAGGGATTTTCCTACCTTTCTGAAGTCGGGGCCAGGGGCCTGTTGAATTTGGGGAAAAAAACATATATGAACCATCAAAATTGGGAAAACTTTATGCAGGCTAAAGGAACTTGACCACCATTTTGAATAATAAAATAGATTAAAAATGATAAGAAATTTAAGTTTTAACAATAAAGTGTCGGTATTCAAAATGCAGAAATAACTTGAAGGGGTGGATAGAAAATGTGTAAAATATCCACAAACAAATTGTTATGACTCGCATAAAGTCGCATTGATGTCTGTCGTACAGAATAAACATCTTCCAATGCTTGAAAGTGGGCGATATGCTGTTAGACACAGTCAAGGTTTGTGTAGTTTGTGTCAGGGATTATACCACAGCGTCTTTTTTCCTTTTTTTCTACTGCTTCTGGTTTTGAAAACGACCCGATTTTCGTGCAATTTCAAAGCCAATAGGGCATGTTCAAAAATAATGAAGCCAAAGCGTGACATTGGGGGTGAAAAATGAAACTGTTGTCATAGGTGAAATTGTTATTCCAAACAAACTGGGGGTACTTAAAGTTTTCAAAATTGTTTACGTTTAGACAATAGCAGCAAAAATATAAACTTTCTGAACATTTTCTGTCAGGATTTTTTTGCAAAAATTATTAATTATGGCAAAATTCTGTGTAGGTTGTTTGTATAGGAAATCTTGATGAAATGTCTTGAAATTCCCATTATTTGATGACAAGCACTTAACAGCATGCGAATGAGTGATTCTTACCAAATTGAATTGCCTAATTGAACAAAAAATTCTTATTTTACTGTCATTTTGCCTCATTATTTTAGTAGAAGAGCTCTCAATATATTCATATTTTTAAAACAGGTGACTGAATCGCAATAAAATTTGCGTTGAAATGATAATACATGGTAAAAAAACAAAGCCACAAATCAGTATGTGATATGTAAGCATGGATGTAATGGTTATCTATGTACAAAAATGGGCAAAAAAAATAAGAAATTGTGTTACACTCCTTAGTTTGATTTGTTTATGAGTCAGAATTTGCAACTAACAGGGCTAAGACATATATATATTATTGCATACAAAGAAGTGACTTCCTTTGCATTTATTGCAGTTTATTGGCCTTTTTGTAAAGAAATGTCTTATCTAATACTAAGGAGTGTAACATTTTGTACAAATGCTTAGGCCAGAATTTTTTTATTACTTGATTTACAAACCCTCCTACTGTAATTTTCCGGAAAGTAAGAAAAAAATAAAATTTAATTTCTAAAAAATTTTTTTTATTTTATCCGCCGACTCTAAATATTAATTGTTTGGTTGAAAAAAATAATATTTTTTTGAGGTTCTGTCTGTGCATTTTTGACAGTGACACTGTTAAAAGTGATTGTCCTGTCCAGATTTTTAGGAAAATGATGAAATATTTAAAGATTACCTTACTAGTTTAACTGTTTTTCTGGAGATATTAAAAAAAAAAATCTCTGAAAAAAAACTCTGAAAAAAAAAAAAAAAAGCTCTGAAAATGACCACAGGGTGGGTAGTCACGTGGTTTTAGCTTGGATACATTGTACGGAAAAATGGCCGCTTCGAGGTAGGAAAGCTATTTTGGTCAAATGTAAGTAGCGATTTCTCTTTGTTTTCTCATCTATACCCAGAAATTTATACACCATTTTCCAGCCCACATTTTTCCTGATCAAACGCTACCAGGAAATCCTCTCTAAGCTTCTTACTTTGAGTACAGACTTAGACACAATTTTTCTAGCGGCGAGAATTGACCCTGAAATGCCAAAATAATCTGTACGGACGGCGGATGTCTTCTTTGATTATGAAAGAATAATGTGTCTTTAGGGCGCGAATATGTCGTAAAATAACCCCACTTGAAATCTCGATATCTAAAATATTAACTTCATTAACCTAGAATAACTAAGCAGTTGAAAATTGAAATAAATTAAAAATGGATAGAATGTACGGACGAAATAAGTGGATAAACTGTACGTCAATTTGGATAAGATGTACAGACAGGTGAATATTTTGCAATATAGCAATATTCACACAATTTCAAAATGTTCCATCGTAATCAGGGTTTTCTCTCCCCACTATGGGAACATGACCCGACCCCTTGAATTGGATTTTTTTTGCGTCATTCTATGTTAAATTAGGAAAAATTCCAGTGGCAGATCCAGAGGAGGTTCAGGGGGTTCCAGCGAACCCACTTCCCGACCCCCCCCCCCATGCTTTAAATATCCTATGAAAATGAAATAGTTTGGTCTCAGTGCGACCAAATTATTTCATTTTCAATAAAAATTAGATAAAATCAGCAAAGCGACCCCACCTTTATACCCCTTTTCCAGAAATCCTGGATCCGCCCGGCACAAAACCTCCTTTAAACGGCCATGCTGACGTATCCAGTGGGACTAAAGGTATAAATTTAATCCGGGTTTTCCGTTACATCAATGCTTTGTAGTCCCTTGTGAGTTTGCACATTTGCGCAGACTCGCCAATTAGCGACTATTTAAAATGGAGTTTTGCTTACTATATCGGCCCTTTAATGACAAGTGTTCATAAAGTATTGCATAATGAATAATATATTTATAAATATAAGCCTAAAAATTGATCATCGAACGTAGCACTGGCTCAGTGGTAAAGTATTAGACCCCACCGAGGTTTACCTGTTGGATTTCTTTTGCTCCGGTATTCAGTTTTATTTACTGTGGAGTCCTTATCTTTGCTTTATCTCCTTGTTATATCTTGATTTATATGTTTTTGGAGATGATGCATTGATAAGTTAGGGGTCTTTCATGCAAACCAAATATCTATGTGCCTTGATCCACATCTGAATTGAGGGTGAGGTTGGCGCAGTTAAACCGGTTTAAGCCCTCCAATAAAATATTTTACTGACCGTTCCGAGGTGCTACTTCTTTTGTGGATCTTTTATGTTTTTGTTCTGTTTTGTGTTTGCTATGTCTTTGTGCGCGTCTGTTTATATGTGCTTTGTGGTCACCTGCTGGGAAAAGGCTGACCTCTTGGCTCTCGTTTGTGATGTCTAACTGTGAGTTTGTCACTTTCCCATTGGTATCCTTGGTCAGGTGTGGTACTTGATTGTATCGATTCCTGATTTTTGCACCCTTACTTACTTTGGTATCGGGGGTTGCTGGTTCGAGACTGCTCGCAGGCATTGCGCCATATGCGGATCCAGAGAGCGGGATAGGGGGTCTGGACCCCCCTGGAAAATCACAAGTTATACCCGTTTCTATAGGGAATAAGCAAATGGACCACCTTGGAAAAAGTTGGACCACCCCTTGAAAATGTTGGATCGCCTTTGGAACCTTGAGAAATTATAGTTACTTTGAAATTAACCATTGGACTCCTGTAAAATAAGCTGAGGACTAAAAGAAAGAGGAAGAAAAAACAAAAAAACGTTAGAGTTTGTTTTTTTTTGCCAGATGCACCTGGACCTCCCCCCCACCCCCCGCCTCACGCCCAACGAAAATCCCTGGATCTGCGCATGAACTCACACTATTTGATTTAATGAACTTAAACAAAAATTTAAATATTTGGTTCGCTAATAAGCACATTATGCAAAAATACTATTTACTGTGGCACAGTGCATTTTAGATGCACAAAAATGGTGATAATGTTTTTGTTCCCTGAATTGGGGAAATTTCTCCTTGAAATTGGGAAAAACCTACTTTTTGTCATTGGGAACAAGACCTAATATCGGTCGTCAAAATGGACCAGAAACAACCCTGATAATGTAAACATACCTGATGTCTATTGTATGTTTGATAAGAAATTAAAAAACATACCCTTAAAATAACCGAAATTCTTTTGTGAAGCCAAGAAAATAAAAGCTCTTGCATCACCCCATCACGTCTACAACTATAAAATTAACCATTTTGATATTTTTTATCTCTAATTTCTGTTTCCCAATTAAAGACTCTACTGCAACAAGGCATATCAGAACCCTGTATTTTAAGGCAATTTAGTTTATAAATTTAAAAGAATTGTTGGAAAGCCTAATTTTAGTGATCCGTTTAAAAAGATTAAGATTATAAAGAGTGGGATACAACATGGATGTTGAAAATCCTCTTCATGAGGCCAGGCAACTCTACTCCAACTTTGCAAATGGACCAGCAGATTTTACAAGCAATTATAAGTGTTTGTCTATGTAATGATATTATATATAAAGAGTTTTATCAGTTAGCATTTGGCTTGTATTGAGAATATGATAAATGTTTGTCAAGCAGTATCTACACTTTATGACGGCTCTTTGTTGTACTTTTCTCGATAATTCAAGTTTCTATCAGACGAGCCAGAATTCTTTCATTTACCTTTTTTGTTTTCAGAGACCATGTGTTTGACACATCTGACAGGAAAAGGCTTGCAGGAAGACAAAAATTCAGCACTGTGTCGACCAAAAAACTCTTATGAAGAGAATACTTCCAGTCAGATACAATAAAGTGCGATGCAACTTTTCCAATATGTTGACCTCTGATAGGATGGGGATTCCAGGCTAAATTTTAAAGAAATACTGGCAAAGAAAGCTACACCCACTCACTCAATGGGTACAATGTAGAATGATTTAGTGGTCAGTTTTGTAATATTAATATGAGTATGTGCTTTGTTGTGATGCACGATGTGGAGACTGTAGTTTACTTCCATAACTGCTAAAAGTATCTTAATTCCTTTTCTAAAACAAGTGATGCCTGTGAAACTGCAAATTGCAGTTTCATAGCATCAATCGTATTTCGGAATATATTTTCAGATGCTGCTAGCACTTAACACAGACCATCTGTAGCCTCCACATTGTACACTAGGTCAAAATAAGCAACAATAAAGCAAAAGATAAAAATACAAAGGGATGAAAACGCATCGACCACAAACTCTATGCTATGTTGTACCCATTGTCAATGTCATTGCTTCCATTCAACAATTAAGATATTTCATCAGTCTTGCATTTGTTTTTTAGACTTATTGTCAATTTAGCTATTTCCTGCTTTGGTTTTAGGGCAGTACTTCGGCTCTGATTACATCAGTTACTGGACACTGTGTATCTTTTACCTTTTCATTGTAGCAATGATGATTTGGTCAAACACAACACTATGCTCACGTTGGATAAACGAACCATTTTTTGTCAATCAAATGTCAGACAAAATCAGTGCAAATATTCTGATCCCCGTTTAGGGTGATATGCTATTCATGTGCATTTGAGCTTTCAAATAGAAAATTTTAAAACATTCAGGGTTGCATTAAAAGATTAACATTTTTTTTAATTTGTAAACTGTATTTCGCTTTATAACTTTAAAAATATAATGAATTGAAAACAGAAAGTAAAATACTTTGGCAAATCACATAGCATAAATCATAAATAGATAAAATGAGGTCTGATTGGGTCAAAAAACTAGCGCCACACCCCGCCTGATCACAGCCAGAACATCTCTCTTCAGTCTTATGAACATTGCATCTGAAAAAAAATCAAAGGATGCCAAAAGTTAATGTAAACACGTTCCTATAATGTTGACCCCTACTTGCACCCAACTTTTGTACAGTACAATTGGAGTTAACAGGATAATGCAACATATTCTTCTTCTTTTTCTTTAGCTATAAAACATAGATTTTGAATACTCATTAGAATCACCTCAGTCAGTGAGGCGTTTCTAACGAACACCCACAATCTGTTTCATAGCAAATTTATAGATAAAATATCATCTGAAAATTGTTTGTTTTACTCCAGCTTCGAAAATCACGATTTTCATTAGCTCTCAGACTATCAGTGAATCGCGAGCCGTTTTCTTTGTTGCATCATAGTGTGTTTCTTCATGATGATACATTGCAATAGTCAGAAGGCCTCAATGCAAGCTGAACAGTTTAATACTAGGGCGAAGATTTAGTATCAGTAAAATGCATTTAACCCCACCCCAAGGTGGCTAAGGCTGCTGCTGTTTCTAAGGCGGTGGTTCTTTTGTTGTTTACTCGCTGTTTATTGTTATTACTCCAATTGTGGGAGTCTGTAACTGTTCTTTGTTTTGTTGTTCGTTTCTGGTTGCTTTCCTTTGTTTATCTCCTTGTGTCTTGTGATTGTTGTGTGGCTCTTCCTCGTGGTGCCATGGGTTTCTCTGCAGTTTGTGACTGTGGCATATCCTGATCATACTCACTTACTTCATATAAGTGATGGTAATGTTATGATCTATTTGTGTTCTACCAGCTTCGTTGTGAAGCTGAAGATGTCGCAGAACTTCAGACAAAGAAATGAAAAATTAAATAGTCAGTTCAGTAAGTGTGGTTTAATCAGTGTGATAAATGGTTTAAATCATCCATTTACTGGAAACGCATATACATGGGTGAAAACATTTTCAGACCTAATGCATCATGACTTATGCAAACTAAAACAAAAAAAAAATAGGCGAATAAAAAGCAATCTATTGTAACGTAAGTTACCACCATTTCATATGTTGAACATTGCTCCTGTGGCTAGTTATAGACAAAATGCTTTGAACTTTAAAATACACAGAATTTAATAAAGCACGCTGAGTACAATGGAATCAAAACTTTTCATCAAATGATCAAATGATATGAGTTTAAAGATTAGCATTTACATTATAAACAAAAGGCCACTAGGGCCCTGGGTCCCTCACCTGAGAATGACTGTTTATAAAGATATAGGAAAGCATAGCTCTACTTAAAGTAAAGCTATAAATTTTGATGGATCAGCAGTTTCATTAAGACTTTACATGGGCTATGTTGACAAAGCTAACAGATGTATAACCTCAGATGACATCTGCGGCGGTGGCCTTTTTGGCCCATAGAGACATAATTTAAACAAAATTAGTAAAGGTCTAGTAGATGATGCTACAAACATAGCATCAAGGCTCAACTAGACCTAGTCGTTTCAGACAAAAATATTTTCTTATGTTTTCCCTATATAAGTCTAAACATGTTGTTTAAAGAAAAAGTTTATGGACACAAGGCGGACGAAGACTGATCACAATAGTTCACCTTGAGCCTTTGGCTCAAATACCTTTGGCTCGGGTGAGCTAAACTGATAGGCTTACATGCGGCGGACAATGTGGCTGTGGCTAAAGAAAAGCTTTCCACAGCAATGGAATTGCTCTTCATTTGTATGTTGCATCTCCTGATCATTGAGGCCAGACCTGCTCTTGTACATCTTGTCACAGTATCTACAGACCATCACGCAGCTTTGTTCTGTCATCTAAAACTAAAATCAACGTTACACTGATTAGATTGTCGTGCAGACGAGCTGATTCAATAGAAGACCAGATTTTTTTTCATAAATTCGTACAGTTTATCCAAATTTTCATATCTGACGTACAGTTTATCCACTTATTTCGTCCGTACATTCTATCCATTTTAACTTCTTTCAATTTTTAACTGCTTAGTTATTCTAGGTTAATGAAGTTAATATTTTAGATATCGAGATTTCAAGTGGGGTTATTTTACGACATATTCGCGCCCTAAAGACACATTATTCTTTCATAATCAAAGAAGACATCCGCCGTCCGTACAGATTATTTTGGCATTTCAGGGTCAATTCTCGCCGCTAGAAAAATTGTGTCTAAGTCTGTACTCAAAGTAAGAAGCTTAGAGAGGATTTCTTGGTAGCGTTTGATCAGGAAAAATGTGGGCTGGAAAATGGTGTATAAATTTCTGGGTATAGATGAGAAAACAAAGAGAAATTGCTACTTACATTTGACCAAAATAGCTTTCCTACCTCGAAGCGGCCATTTTTCCGTACAATGTATCCAAGCTAAAACCACGTGACTACCCACCCTGTGACCAGTTAACTGGTCATTTTCAGAGCTTTTTTATTTATTTTTTTTTTCATCCCCCAGACCCTAAATCTGAAAAAAATTTCCCGTAAATCAACTAATAAAAAAATTCTGGCCTTAGTAGGTCTTCAAAAATCTATAAATTCTAGCTTAAACATTAAATGACACGATTCCCTTTCTACTATATAATATAAGAATCTCATAATCAGTGTTACAGCACAAACAAAAATTGTCTCCCCAAGATCTTGAATTAGTGTGTTAAGATATGTTGAATGTTCTTTCTCTAAATGCTTAGACTGATTGCAAATAATATTTTTTTCCCTAATAATTTAAGCAATTGAACACTTTTCTGTTTGTAACATACTTTAAATATCATTTAACTAGCTGCCAAAGGGAATAAAAAAAAGTATGGTTGCATACCAGTTTCTGATATATTAATACTCCCATCATGAACCAATCGAAAAGTCCCTTTATATTAATTTTCTAAATGATTTACCCCAAATGCTAATCAAGATTCAAAGACATGCATCAAAAGAACTGTTCTAAATCTTGGAAATGAATGGTATGAGTCAATTAAAAGTGAAATATTGCTGTTTGGAAAAGAAAAAAGCTCTTAAAAAGCATTACAACAAAAATCACTAAGGATTGTAACGCTTTGTGTCGTGATGTCATAGCAAAACATTAGCTTGGTTAGAAAATAGGATTATATTGGTCAATTTTATCTTTTTATATTTATCAGAACATGTCATTTTCAAGAATAAATGTTGTCCTGAATGCCTAGATAGGTAAAATTTCAAGAAAATGGATTGTCAAAATCACCAATTTTTAGGTGATTTCAATGCAGTACAGCTTTATTTACACTTTGAACATAAAATGGTGCTACTAAAATTGTCAGAGGGACATTGCTGTATAGTAATAATGGTAAATAAATTGAAATTATACTGCTACTGGTATAGAAATAAACCACAGAAGTGTTTTGCAAGAAAGTGTTACACTCCTTAGTGGCTTTTATGGATGATATGAAGAAAATTAAGACCAAGATTAAAACTCACACTGAATGAACCTCTGTTATGGGTCAAACACTTTTCATATGAGGCATATTAGCTCACAAAACATAACTTTGGAAAAAGTTATGAGGCTTGAAATGTCATGTGTTACACTCCTTAGTTTAAAGGGTGCTCTACAACCAGTCCTGCTCATTCTTTTATGAATGCTTATAAAGCAGCTGTAAAACTTGAAATAAAAAGTATTAAGATTGGTCAGTGCTGCAGACCACATTATAGGTTATAATCTTTTCAAATATTCATGCCAAATCAACTCTGGGCAAAATCTCTTCATTTTTACTACACCTGAATTTCAGACTAGTCCTGCTACACAATGCATAAAAAATAACATAGGTAATGATGAAAGGGCATGGTTTTCCTTTTTTCATTAAGTTGAAAAGAATGGGTAATCACAAAGCTGGCTAATAAGTATGGCAACATCCACATTTTTGTATAAATTCACAAGTGAAATTCAGTAATGAAAAAAAATGTCACGCAAAAGGTGTAACACTCCTTAGTTTTTTAGCGAGTTTTAGTGGCATAAATTTTGTATTACTTGTTCAATTTTAATAAAATTTTGCATGATGAACACAGGGACCATAACACATATTTTAGCTATGTTTGATCCTTAAAATCTAGGCAAATGTATGCATAGGATGCCATGAAGTGAAAAGCTTCATTATTTTTGAACATGCCCAATAATGGATATTTTCTTGCAAATTTTAGATGAAAACTGGCTTGATGACATATAGAGAAGCCTAGTGTACCATTACAGCCAAAAGTAAATCGTGATAGGATATTTATTTAGAGTGGCTCGCGGTTTACCGGTATATCTGAGCAGGGCCCCTTGTTCAGTCGGCAAAATACCTTGGTATAACCATTACTGATAACATGGATTGGGGTCAGCACATTACAGAAATCTCTTCCGAAGCAACTAAGACACTTGGTTTCCTTCACAGGAACTTGGCTTTTGCACCTAGGAGAAGGAAGTTGCATACAAAACTTTGGTTCGGCCTAAACTAGAGTACGGTAAATGTTCTAAAATTTCGAACACTCTAAAATTACGAACACCTAAAATTATCGCCGAAAATAATTTTTAAAACATCCTAAAATATCGAACACTGACTTTTTTCGGAAAAGTGAATTTCTAAAATTACGAACACACCTTATTTTCCGAGGAAAAACGATGTCCGTTTACCTGTTTGTCCCATCTGTGTTCGGTATACTTCTACCGTACAGCACGTGAGCGGTAGCGGCATTTGGAATGTTCCATTCTACTTAGATTTGTAACCTGGCATGTGGCGTTCTATTTCGCATGCCAGCGCGCGACGTTATACATTATACATTATTCAAGGTCACCAGCATTGACGAACTTGATGCACGGACAAGTTCCTGCAACGATTCGGAAACTGCTTTGACTAACCCTATTGAGTATATGTATCCACCCAAATGGCTGAGATCATTTTTTATTACTGACCAAAGGCCGCGATTCAGCTAATTGCACGTGAATTCATCTTGTCATACTAAGGGTCGCGATTCGCTATCTTAGATACGACGAAACCCTCGCTGGTGAAGATGACGTGAATTATGCATGTTGACAAACGCATATAGGGTAAGGTGATCGTAAGTCGGACGGTATCATGAGTCGGACACTTTTTTGGTGCTTCTTTGTAATGAGAATGTGACGTGATATCTTGAAGTTTAGTAGTGGGTTGAAAACCCCAAAGTTTAATTTATCAAAGTTATGTCCATTGATACGATAGCGTAGCATAGGCCTTCACTACTATGTTTCAAATGCAGCACCCGTAAAACTTCGAAAATCGAGCTAAACAGCAGTAATAAAAACCAGCCTTCGTTTGTTTTGGAACAGAGTCTTGACCAAAGCAATAAAGTCTTGTCTCAGAAAATCATTTATTTGTGAAAATCTGTCTATTTTGTTTTCATATCTACTATTGAATATGCATTAAATGTTTGATTTTCGTTATAAATTCATCAGAACCAGTAACCACTCGGTGATAATGAGACGGACACGTGAAATTTTCTATGGATAATGACTCGGACGCCCATGTCCGTCTCAAAATCACAATGCTTTCCTTTATTCTGATTAACAGCAATTAGGATATCTACAGGTGAAAACGATGCCGGGGACAATTCCAGATATATTGGACAGTTGGGTGAACTCTCATGCGCGGATCAAGGAATATTCGTCAGTTGGGGGGGGGGGGGGGTGTCCAGGTCGACTGACAAAAAAAGCTCTGACGTTGATTTTTTTTTGTAGTCCTCAGCTTATTTTACAGAAGTCAAATGGTCAATCTCAAAGAAATCTATCTTTTTTCAAGGTTCCAGAGGGGGTCCAACATTTTATGGGGGGGGGGGGGGGGAAGCAACTTTTTCCAGGGGGGTCCAATTGCTTATTCCCTATAGAAACCCATATAACTTGTGATTTTCCAGGGGGGTCCGGACCCCCTGCCCCCCCCCCCCCCCTCTGGATCCGCACTTGACTCTGACAATATCATCTACTCGTATCAATTACCCGAATTTACGAACACAATGGCTAAATGGTAACACTATACTTGATCATGAGATCGATGAGTCGCTGCTTCGAGGAAAAAGAGTCACCTGACCTATTGTTATCTCAAAGAGTGGTCAAGAGTATGGCAGCGGCAATTACCACCCGCATTTATATATCATGCTATCATGCTGCAGAGAAATGCACTTTCAGATCACGTAGTTTGGTAATAAAGTCACTGGAGCGTATAATGTGTGTCAGGATCACTGGGTCGCGGCACGTGCTCGACAAGTATCTGTGTAAACTATGAATGGTTAGTATCCATGATTCCTCTTTAACTCACGACGATTGGTCAAGCCAATAGCTATGACTTAATGTTGAACCTGACTTCTAGATGTTTCCAAGCTCTGACTGTCTGTGAGTTTCCCTGACTCATCACATTTGATTATTTCCCTGCATGTGATGTTAGACTTACTGCGGTTGTTGTCCGTTCTTAGGGGGTAGTTATGTTGTTGTAGGTTCATTGGTGTTATTCCCATTGTGTGTTTTTCCATTTTGTCCTGGTTTTTCGTATAGTCTTTCGAGTCCTGGTTTCCGAGGAAAAGATATGCATTTAATTTTATGTGTTGTTTATGCTTTTTGAATGTTCTAATGCCTCTACCTTATGGTTCCATGGGCTGGTATGTGATTGTGATATTTCCTGGACGTACTCATCGCTTACCTTTTGACGCATACAGTTGCAACTTCTACATGAAACACTCTATAATGTACTTTTGACATTCGCAGCTATGATTTTAAATTGTTGATATATACGCCATCCGCGGAATCAGGATTCTTCGTCATGGGGGTCCAGGTCCATCTGTCATAAAAAAAAGCTGGCGACGTTTTTTGTTTTACAGTCCTCAGCTTATTTTACAGAAGTCCAATGGTTGATATTAAAGAAAACTATATTGTTCCAAGGTTCCAGGAGAGGAGGTCCAACATTTGCCGGTGGGGGGGGTGGGGGGGGGGGGGGGGGGGGGGGGGTGGGGGGTCCAACTTTTTCGAGGGCGGGGTCCAATTGTTTATTCCCTAAATACATCTGTATAACTTGTGATTTACCAGGGGGACCCAGACCACCTTACCCGCCCCCTCTGGGTCTGTACATGTACGCAGGTGAGAAAAAAAGGATAACTAATAAATGAAAATGCATGCATATCCTAATATCCTATATGTCTTATACGTTACATAGCCATTATTAGCCAGCTAATTCAATTATTGTATTATCCTGTTTTTCTTCTTTTTTGTATTCTGGTCACGGGCAGCGCAGTGGCTCAGTGATAGAGTGCTTGACTCAAGACTGAGGGGCAGTGGGTTCGTGCCTCACCGGCGTCACTGCGTTGTGTCCATAAGCAAGACACATTAATCCTAGCTTAGTACTGGTTCAACCCAGCAAGGCAGGTAAAGCATCAAACCAAACAAAAACAAAGTATTCTGGTCACGTTTGGTTTTAAACAATATTTTATTCAGGTAAGGTACATGATACACATAAATACAATATTAAGATAATAGGATCTGACAATAAGCCAGTGGCCTAGACATGCTATAAATTCTGCATTTTATATGATGGTTTTGGACGAGTTTGAACACGCAAGTATAACTAGAGCAGCAGTCGATGGTTCACCATCGCAAATACCAGCTCTTTTACCTATAACCTTTACCTTGGGGTCAAGGTCACACAAAATGTAGCTCAGTACCTTCTACATAATGTGACCTAAGCACCTGTGAAATGTGAAGCTGCTATGTCCAATGGTTAAGGAGGAGATGCATTTACAAGAAAATACATTATATTACATTGACCTAGTGGTCAAGGTCACACAAAATGTTGTCCAGTACCCTCAAAATCATATGACCTACGCACCTGCAAAATTTGAAGGCTATGTCCAACAGTATAGGAGAAGATGGATTTACAAGAAAGTACATTATATGACCTTGACCTAGGTCACACAAAATGTTGCCCAGTACCATCCGCACAATGTGACCTATGCACCTGTGAATTTTGATGTTGCTATGTCCATTGGTTTAGGAGAAGATGTATTTACAAGAAAATACATTATTTGACCTTTTACCTTGGGGTCAAGGTCACACGAAACGTCACCCAGTACCCTCTACATTATGTGATCTATGCATCTACAAAGTTTGAAGTTGCTACGTCCAACGGTTTAGGAGAGGATACAATTACAAAAAATGTGACGGACAGACGGACTAACGACGGACCGACTTTGATACAAAATTAACATACCCAATTTTTCTAACGAAAAAGCGGGAAAGCGGGTAAAATAACGAGAGAGAGAGAGAGAGAGAGAGAGAGAGAGAGAGAGAGACGTTTATATTACGAGAAAGTCCGAAATTGAATGCATTACATCCAGCTGATTACAAAAATTGTGTCACCGTTTTGCAAAACTAAATGCGTTTCAGTCAATTTTACAATATACACCCAGCCAGCATCCAATCTCGGGCCACTATCGGCCCGCCAGCGAAACGCCATTCGGATGGCGTTTCGCTGGTGGGCCGATGGGCCGATGGTGGTCCGAATTTACATGCTTACTGGGCGTGTGGCTATGTTCATTTTGTAACGCATACTACATGTATGCCACTGGAAATCTAATTACTTTCTGAAAGCTTCAACTAGAAGCTTAGATGAATATGAACACCCTTTTTTCTCAATTAAACTAGCCTAACTCCATGCAGTTACGCCTCAAACTTTCAAATGACTTTTTTTTCAAAATTGAATATAGGGTTACATATTTTACGAGTTGCCATTACCTAGGAGTTACAAATTAGGCATATACCACAACTTTCAGATCTTATGTGTATAAGTAGTAGCTAACATATTGTAAAACAACCGAATCACCAGCTTAAGTGCCCAAACATATAGAGAGTCCCTTGGCGCAGTAACAATCGCTTTTTATAGTAGGATAAATGAAAACAAGTAATTCCCAAGTTAGTGATGGGAAGTATGGACTCCCTAACCGAACGTCTAATGTACTTATTTCCAAAAAACATGTCCGTTTTCCGCACGAATGATTGACCCGGTGTCTGTGTGGAGTTGAAAATTAAGTCCATACGATGTCTGTAGTGTCCCAATTTGCAAGAATATCTCGTTTGTGCCTGCTGTCCGACTCAAAATCTGTTTTCTAGGATGTGTCCGAATCATGATCTACAGGTGTCCGAGTCATAATCCACGGCGTCCGAGTGATGGTTCAGTTTGATGACCTTCAATTTCCACGAGTTATAACCCTACTGTGTCATCTAGCTTTTAAAAAACTTGCTAAAAATGAAGATTTGGTCATTGCCTCCCTTTATAAACAGTTCTCAATTTAATACATCGCAACTGTACGTCGTTATGAGACGAAAATAGCGAAGTGTGTCCGAGTCACGATCACCCTACCCTATAGTGTGCTGTGACACGTACTCGTTTTTTTTTTCTCTAAAATACCAGCCCCGAAGAGAGTTGACTTAAGGCTTAAATATGTGTGTTTGCACAATCTCGTCAGCGTCTCCTTCACTAACAAAGTTTAAAGTGGATGAAGACTCTAGCCAAATAAAAATTCTAGACATCTACGTACGTTGACTTTAAAATACTTAAAATACTTGTCAGCGGTTTTCTAAGTACATGTAATAATGGCTATTCCTATCAATCAAAAAAATCAAATTCCTCAAAATGGAACATTTTAACAAACTGTTGAGCCAATCGCGGCGTGTCTGTTTGTCCTCATGAAACTGCACATTGAGGGTCCTACGAGTGCATTACCGGTATAATGTACGCACATACGCACATACATGTACCAAGAAATAAATTGATTGTAGCACGATTCTGCATCTTGATGAATTTATTATTTACATATTTAATTTCATGAAATAAGTCAGCTATGCGAGCAGCGAAGGCTCAGACGAGCCTGCGCACCCGCGGAAAATCGCCAGCGCCTGACATCTCAGAAATCGCTTTTTTTACCACACGTCTGTAGATGTATGTACCCCGACTTTGTTACATAAGAAGATCAGCCTGCATACCGCATACGCAGTCTTATCAGCACCTTTGTTTCTAGAACAAAACATTAACATTTTGTCGGGCCAGATCTGGGCCCAAACTGTCCGCTAAAAATTAGTTTGTCACAGCTTCTCGGGGGGGGGGGGGGGGGGGGGGGGGGGGGGGGGGGGGGGGGGGGGGGGTGGCTGGGTTCAGCACTGCTAATAGTATATCAGCCGCAGACAAAAGGACAGGGTGATGGTTCACAGAGATGTGTTTGAGATCAAAGAAGCCGACTATCAGACCACGTGTTGTTGTTGTTTTAAGACTCGGGTAGCACGCGGTCGCTTTGGGCGCACGAAAGCGGACTTAGCACTCAAAACATAATTGCATAGCTGTGTCTCCTTTTCATGGGTTTGCATGAAAAAAAATTTCAATGAACTCGAGCATGAAACGGCGCACTGCATGCATAAAAAACTTGATTTGTGGTACTTGTCTGAATTTTTCCTTTTCTTTAAGATATGAAAGTACCACCCAGCGTATCGTACGCATCGGCTCGAAGCCAATATATCATAAATTGAGCCGCGACACAATGTGGCATTTTGACGAGTGTAGACTCAGACGAGCCTGTGCAGCCTCCTTTTAAGCTTGCAAATTCCAAACGATTTTCAGTCAGTAGCTTAACACTCATATAATATTCAAGCGACTACGTAGCAAAGGCTCTGATCAAACTGTGCATATGCGCAGGCTGATCTGAGGCTTTGCTGATTGTTGGAAATCTCATGTCACGGCTCGATTATATTTTTCCGAGGCATCGGACGCAAAGTCGAACGTTCGCTTACATGATTAATTCTTGGTATCCTGTTTGCCCCTGATTAGATTTGGCAATACGTCGGAGATCTTCTGGATCCAAACTATTTGCAAACTTTGAGAGAGAGAGAGAGAGAGAGAGAGAGAGAGAGAGAGAGAGAGAGACTAGCGCTTGCATACGAATCTCTTGTAATCTCGAAACATAAGTATCGGTGCTGAAAATGATACTTGGAGATGCTTCTCGTGCGCATCGGCTTTTGCACGACAAAGTCGGATATTCGACAGTATTGATGCTTTGCGTGCTTTCAATCGCATGGCCAAATGTTTAAATTGACGAAACAGTCTTTCCTGAATTCCATTCGGATCAGATCTGGATCCGAACTGTTCTTCTTTTTGAAGAGAGAGAGGATCCAAATATCACTAAAAGCGGGCCATCATCGGCTCGCCATCGAAACGCCTTTAAATGGCATTTCGCTGGCCCAACGTTGAATGCTGGATTGTTAGTTTTGAATATTACAGGGGATCTGGTCCAGTATTGCTAATAAATTCTATATTTTTGTGATTTTTCAGGGGGGGGGGTGGTCCGGACCCCCTGCCCCCCCCCCCTCTGGATCCGCGCATGGGACCGGACAATGTATACACTTATTGAGATATACTGAAAACCCATTTTATCATGCGCATCGGCTTTTGTACGACACTTTGCATACTTTCTATCGCATGCACAAATTTTTAAATTGACTAAACATTCAGTCTTGAATTCCATTCGGGTCTGATCTGGATCCAAACCGTTTTTGCAAATGTAAATAGAGAGAGAAAGGGAGAGAGACTGGTACATGCACATCCTTTCGGGAAAATCAAAGTGCATCGACAGATCGACAAGTAGAGAGAGAGAGAGAGAGAGAGAGAGATGTGTGTTCTTTTTGAATTTCGTCATTTTTTCAACTCTGAGAACTCGTCTACGTATTTCAAAGTTTCGTGTATATCTTTGCAAAAAATTCTGATCGACGAGATTACATTATAAACGGCATTTGCACAGATGGAGAGCAAGCGAAAGTGTTTTGGTACGAAAGTGTAGCGATTCATCGGTAGTCCGAGGTTAAATAAGTGGACTTTTACAACTTGTAAGTAAATTGAGTGACATAACATGCACGTGCCTGGCTCTCGATTTGGTAATTAACGCACGCGCTGGACAGCTGCAAGAATTCAGCGGCGGTTGAAAAGAAAAATGAGTAGATAGCGCAGAATCATATCGCCGTGTTTTCGACAATTTTCTACCACATTTTTACATGCATATATACCGTTTTTGCTTATGCTAAAGACCACATTCTAAAATTACGAACACTAGCACTTTTTCTGAAACGTAATTTCTAAAATTACGAACAGCGGAAAAAATAATTATTTTTTAGTGTTCGTAATTTTAGAACATTTACCGTATGCAGCACCCATTTGGAGCCCTTCTCGAAACTTCAGATTAATCAAATTGAGAAAGCTCAGAGAGGAGCAGCCCGCTGGACATGCAAGAGTTGGCGAAACACGAGTAGTGCCGGCAAAATGTTTGATGAGCTTGAATGGCCATCTCTTGAGGTCCGTAGGGATCAGTCCTCCCTGCTTCTCATTCACAAGATGCATTGTGGAGCAATGTCTATTGAAAAAGACAAGTATATGACCACTGCTCACAGTTCGAAAACTACCCGCTCATCACAAAGTGTTCAATATTGTAGAATACGAGACATACAGTGATGCCCCTGAAGAATTCCTTTTTCCCCTGAACTATTCCATATTGAAATCACATTGAAATAGTCTATCTCCTGCTGTGGCAAATACCCACACTACAGAGGAGTTTAGGGCACTCAATTAGTCAAAAACACAGCTAAAAGTTTTTGCTTTTGTTTTTCCTCAAAATTTGCACTCCCTGGCATAATGTTCAGAAGTGAACTAGCTCACCAGTATATACAGAAAGAAAGAGTTCCCATGCAGTGCAGGTTGGTTACTGGTTAACGCTCAGATACATGTATCTTAGTGGCATCATAGTCACAGCCGTCACACTTCTATTGTTATCCCCAAGGAATTCATCACTGTAAAAAGCGTGACAATGATCAGATGGTCCCCACAGTGCATGGCTGCAAATTATGCAAAATAACCCATCAGGTCTGGGTAATCTCGGAAACACGCAATCGTAACTTATCGCTCAAATGCGCGATAATGGACTGCCAATGTAAAGGGAAATCAATCTAAACGTCATCGGGGGGGAAATAAGTTTGATGGTCAACTTCCGTTTTAAATCGTGCATTCCCGCGACGACCATCACCACATGTAAAATACACAAATAAAAGATTACAAATAAATATTAAACATCAGAACCTCGGCCACAAATCAATGATAAAATTGATGTGAAAATGGTAAGAAAAAAAATTACAGGTTTCTGTCAGCAGAGGGTTCAATTTGGTGACTTTTTCCTGAAAATTTCGTTTGTTTACTGTTTAACTTCCCACCCCTTGGTCCGAATGCATCCGAACAAAGATCGATCGAATCAGCAGAAACGGGCCAAAATGATAAACCAATAATCAAATTTCTATCACTCAGGACCGCAACGCAGTTGCAGGCTAACTACCTCTGTTAGCAAGTCTGCCAACCTCAAGCGTGGTCGCGAATTTGAGCGATAATTTTGATCACATGTTTCAGAGATTCCCCAGACCTGCCCATTGCCCTAACCGTTTACAAATGACTTGGTGGTCTACTAGTATAGTGCATAAAAGGATACAGTTGTGACCCAAAAGTTGGGTATATCGCTGATCAACTCATTTCTTTTCTCAAAATGAGGTTTTCTTAATTTGTTGTACTTCTGTTCAATTTTCAAAATTTCTTCACTGGCCTTCTCATTCAAAGAATCAATTTCATTTTGACATGAATCAATGTCCTCCAAAACCTTTTGTGTTTGATCAAGCAAACTAGAATCGGGCTCGGATGATGCTTCAGAAGAGAGTTTCTGAACTTTAGAAGGTGTGGGCTCGTCCTTAGCTTCTGACATCTTGTGTGGTAATGACACCAATTAAAACAAATTTCACTTTAATTGCTTCTTTCACTTTTGAAACATGCAGCTCTCGTGTTTATATTTTGTTTCACGCACGCGCAAAAAATCGATTGTTAACTTACTTTTGATTAGTTGAAATTACGAACCGGAAACGAAAATAATGAATTGTATCCAATCAAAATCGTTATAACTTAACCGGCTCAGTGTTTGTATCATCCGGGCGGTTGTTAGAAACAAAATGGAGGAAAAGTTGGATTCTGAGAGTCATGTTGAAGACATTTCAAATAAAACAACCGAGTTGTCGGCTAACAGAGCTAGTTTATCGATTGAGTATGATAAAAACCGAGTTGCTGTAACTAATGCGGGTGATGTCATGCCAAATCTCACACCAAAAAAGGTTGATCACCTTAAAAATCTACCTGGTTTTCAGCAGCATGTTTCCTCTGTAGAGACACAATTGGCATCACCTGAGAGGAAAAGATTGAAATTGACAGCTAGCCCCGTCACTCATAGTCCTGATCCATGCAGTAGTCCTGAGGTTGGTAAACGCCGAAGAATACAGCATGATTACAGAAGATTATCAAGTTCTGGTTATTTGGATGACTATGAAGCAAGAAGAGAAAGAAGGTTTTCATCAGAATCTGATCCAAGCCAGTCACCAAGCCCAAATAAACCTAAATCTAATAATACAACACCAAAAACGCCTGATTTACCAAGTGTTCCAAAAACGCCTGAAGCACCAAGTGTTCCGAGAGTGAAACTGACATTAAAACTGGCAAAAAGTGAAGACAAAAGCTATGTTCAGGCATTAGGAGAAAAAGGTAACAAATTATACCCAATGACTGAATTGTGTAAAATCAAATCCCATGTAAAGGTCTTCACCCCCAGGGAATCATAAACATTAACATTATTTTAAACCACACAGTGATTCATTTACAATTTTGGGCTTATGGGTCCTGGGACTTGTTGTTTCCGGGAACAAGACAGTTCACCGACAAGACATTTCACCGACACGTGATTTGAAGACAGTTCACCGACAGATTTGAAGACAGTTCACCGACACTTTTGAAGACAGTTCATCGACACTTTTTTATCACGTTATTGACATAATTATGGCTCGAAAATACGACTGATTATTGTGAAGAAATATTGATGAGCTATGATTTGAAGTGATATGTTGATTTAATTTGTTGAGAAAGCGATATTTTGTTTGTCTGATTAATGATTAATAGACAGACATTTGATTGCTACATGAAGCTATATTGATGTGATCCTATAGCCAATCGTACATTATTTTTGATGAAATTCGCCAACAATTCAAAACATTTCTTTTGAATATTTAAACAGATTTTTTCAGGCCTACCTTTTTATTCTTATATAGTTATTTTACATTAGTGATATAGACGTATTTTCGCACAGACAATGTAATGATCGCTATATATGCAGTTGAATGAATGTCTAATAAAATCATATTGCAATAGCAAATATGTGATTTAATTAGCTTCATATTTGGCCTCCGATCATTATAACATCAATAAATGGTGAAAATTGTGACATTCCATATAAATACAAAATAAAATTTGTCGATGAACTGTCTTCAATTCTGTCGGTGAACTGTCTTCAATTCTGTCGGTGAACTGTCTTCAAAATGCGTGTCGGCGAACTGTCTTGTCGGTGAACTGTCTCGATTCCTTGTTTCCCGTATCAATGAGTCCAACTGCAAACTTATAAGTCCAGACATAGCTCCAGATAAGGATTGGAGGCAATTGGGTATTTACCCACCTCTTTTTGGCTTAAATGGGTATTTCAAATTTTAAATTGGGTATTTCAAGTTTTTGTATTGGGTATCCATCTGAAAGCAAATAAGCAATGAAAGCGGTTCTGGTTTCTTTTGATTTTTTTGTTTACTTTCGGTTTCACTTTAAGAAAGCACACTGGCAATATAAGTATATCTAAGATTGCTATTTCATACTTATTTCGAAAAACAACGTATCTATCAATTAATCTTTGATTCTTCGAACCACCAATGCGGTATTAGAGTTAGTTAGGATATGATATTATTCAATTGCTCTTAGGCTTTTTCGCCCACGTTACGCCATTGTTATTGTAAAGCGAGACGAATGTCGTTATAGTGTAAATATTGGATATAGCTAAACAACGCCAAGAATGTTCCTAGACTGGTTTACAATTTAATAAACTAGTTTCGGCGCCACGTCGTGTAAAAATTAGTACCCGACAACAGCTTGTGTGCGAAAAACGACATCGGAAACTGAATACTATAGCGTCATACGCTACGAAAAAGTTCGGAATTGAGTATCAAGGATTTTAATTGCGTTTTTGTACGCACAGAAATGAATTTAATTGCATTTTCAGGTTAAGGAAATTGCGTAAATACGCAATACGCAGCCTTATCTGGAGCTATGTCCAGAACACTATTTTAAGATAAGATAAGATAAGAAAATTTATTTTAAGACAGCATGACAGTAAAACAGAGAAACATAAGCTCTAATGAGCTTTTGACCGTCTATAAGTTAACGTACAATTATAAGATAAGATAATGTTTCAACAATAATTACAAGGGATAACCTAAAAAAAGATTGAAATAAATTAATGTATAACTGAAACATAAACATATAAAATTTTATCTATCTTAAGGCATTAAGACTTCATACATACTTTAGCATTAGCTAAAAGATTAAAAAAGCAAATGAGTACAGTCAAACCTGCTGTTGCTGCCACCTCTATTAAGCGTGACCCTCCCTTAAGCGGCCATTTTAGAGCCTAATGAGCTTTTGACCGTCTATAAGTTAACATACAATTATAAGATAAGATAATGTTTCAACAATAATTACAAGGGATAACCTAAAAAAAGATTGAAATAAATTAATGTATAACTGAAACATAAACATATAAAATTTTATCTATCTTAAGGCATTAAGACTTCATACATACTTTAGCATTAGCTAAAAGATTAAAAAAGCAAATGAGTACAGTCAAACCTGCTGTTGCTGCCACCTCTATTAAGCGTGACCCTCCCTTAAGCGGCCATTTTAGAGCCCCCCCCCCCCCCCCCCCCCCCCCCCCCCCCCGAATGATTTTGAATGCAAATGCACCTTTATTAAGCGTGCACCTGTCCAACGCGGCCAGCGGTCAGCGAAATTCGCCCCAAAACGCTGAAATTGTGTCCTCAAGCGGCCAATTTCTTTGCATTGATGCAGCCAGTTTCGATTAAATTGCATCGTTTAACTTTTTTGCACCGGTCATATGCTTTGTGCAATTAATCTCCCAAGCAGTGGTGTCTCCCAGAATAAATTCTTCAACGGCCGCTGCCCTATGTCGAGGTTGTTGGGCCAAACTATTTGGAAGTTTGTGGTGCAGTGGAACCACAACGGAGCCGAAATCAACAAAGTTCAAGTATTTACGCTAATAAAACACATGACATGGTTCAGGAATCCAGCACATATGGATTAAAAACAGCGTCAACAGTTATGGAAAACCTGAATACGCTAAACGAACACCACTTGTTATTTTTTTGTAAGCGGGTAACCATTATTGCAAGCGGGTAACCAGTCGTAGAGCCAGTCAGCTGATAAAATTGTCGACATCAAAGCATATTGCCGCTGTCAAAGTTAATTCATCCATACCGTGACAGATGTTTAACGGTAAATGTGTGAAAATCTAAATGCAAAGTAATACTCATTGCTGGAGGCATATACTTACTACACAAGGATGCAATCTTTGATAAAAGTCAACAAGCAATAGCTTTTGAGAAAAAAAAAAAAAGAAAAAAATATTTTAGAGTATCAAAATTTGAACCATTTCCCGAATCTTTTTCACCGAAAATTTTATTTGGCCATTTTTGAGGCCGTATATGGGAGTCATTCCCAATCCAAAAATGGCCTTTATTTTCCCAATTTCATGTATTTTAGCTCTTATTTTCCCAATTTTCATAAAATATTTTCCCAAATGTGTAGGAAAAGGTAGCTTCCCAAAATCCCAAATAAAATCACTGGAAATAAATTTACAATTCTAACAACATTCTCTTCATGTTCAATAGTACGATGTCCATTAAACATGCATTTACTTATCAAAAATCAAGTTTTAGCTTCTAGAAAAAAATATGATTAGCAGTGCTATCTCTACTCTTTTGACATACATGGAAATCTTTAGACTGAATGGACATGATTTTGTTTATTTCATATTTTGTTTGTGTTTTTTTTTATCATTTATATATTTTATGAAGAAATGCAATAACTGCAGCAGTGTAGACCTTATTCTTTATACTTTTAAACTCATTATTATATGGGTATCCTCTACTCGAAGCCAATATTCTTTCGAGTCCTCAATCATATGGCCATCTTTGCTGAACCTCTATTAAGCAGCCACCTGTCTTAAGCAAGCGATTTTGGATTATCCCTTGACCGCTTGCTTAAGACAGGTTTGACTGTACTTTACAATTAAGAGAGTATATACAGCACATAGGAGAAAATAGCAAATAATAATAAAACTAGGGCATTCAAGCTAAAATAAACAAAAGCACATATATCCTCGAAGGACCAGTTTCAGTGACCTTAAGGGTTATTTTGGCAAAACTATCAAAGTCCTTGGAAACATTTTATTTTTGTGTATAACTCACTTTAGAACTATCTTTGGGCAATATGTTTTTACATAGAATAGTGTTCAGAACAATTAAAACAAAACATTTGACACCATTTATCTTGACCATCCCCATATTTCCTTACAGAAATTGGTTGAGACCTGTTTCAGTGACCCCCACTTAATTTTTAAAAGATTAACACCAGTCCGTTCAAAGCATCTGTTCCTTGTTAAATATCACCAACCTAACACAAAACTATGTTGAAGCAATTAATGTCTTTCTTTATAATGAAATACAGTTCACATTTAAGATACTGGTTATGGAGCACAAACATACTTTAAAGCCTAAGGGGGTAGGGGTAAAAAACTGCCCAAAAATAAGTGAAGAATCAAATTGATTTCATAAAATTGTGCTTAATGATGCAAGAAGATGCTGAATGTCTATTTATTAAATTGTGGAGACATTGGCAATCTTATTGCAAGTTTTTTTAGAAGTAAAAGGTCTATAATCACCTTTTCACTTGACTAAAATATCTATTTAAATGATATAAGAACACCACATATTTCAAACTGGTCTCTTTCACAAACTATCTAGCTGTTCAGCTCTTTTTGCATGTGAAGTGGTTAAAAACAAGATGGAAGTCATATCACAACAGAAAATACATTCCTACATTGCTTTTAACCAAAGTTGTAGGCCTGAACTGGAAAGGGTAAAAAAGAAATAAGAAAAATGCCAAAAAATTTGGGTTGCCATGGAAATTACAAGTCTGTCAAACCATGCCTGTTTGTACACTACTGATTTTCAGTCCCATAGGAAGTAAAATGCCTATATATTACATCTAAATTATGTTCATTTGTATGAAACATTGCATTTGGAAATGGCAGCTCATTTTCAAAAGGTCACTGAAACAGGTCCGTCACTGAAACAGGTCCTTGTACGATATATTATAGCACAAGAATACATCATGTTGCAGTATTGAGACCAGCAATCCATGCTGGTGCCAATACTGCCCCATCATGTATTAACATTAACTTAAAATGAAACAAACAAAGCTGAAACAACACAGAAAGCGCAACAACAAACATGCGATTGAACTCAGACAGGCTGCTGGGCATCCTGCAGAACAGCTACCTACATAAATTACATTTGCAGTCTTTACCACTTCAATTGGAAATTAGAGCTTTGAATTGATTGAAGCTGCTTACTTGTCTAAAATTATCTGGGAAGCTGTTCCACAGGACGGCAGCTGCAAATCTGAAACTTTTCTTACCGTATTTTGTTGTGCGAACTTAAGGCACCTGCAAAACATTTTGGTATCTAAAGCTATAAGAAGAACAGTCTCTTATCCTAACCAGATCAGACAATACAGGGGGAGACATATCGTTTAAGATGCGAAATGTCTCCACTGCCATTGTTCTTATTCTCTTAATATGCAAGCAAGGAATGTTTGCTCTGTTTAGTAAATCTTCATAAGTTGATTTAAAATCATCGTAGACAAATCTCAATGCACGCTCTTGAATTTTTTCCAATTTTTTGGAGTTACTTTCAGAACAAAAATGCCAGGCAAGCGGGCAGTAATTAAAATAAGATAATATAAAAGTATGAAAAATTGTAAGTTTATTTAGTCTTGATAAAAAAGGACTCAACCTCTTCAAGACATTCAACTGCTGACCTGCTTTTCTACTAAGATTACTGATATGATGATCAAAATTTAGTTGGTAATCTATATCTACACCAAGCAATTTCACTACATCCTCACAATTTATTTGAGTATCAGAATCTTTTACAGTTAGATTCATGTCATGGGTCCTCTTCCCAACTCCAATGGCCTGGAATTTTTCATGGTTTGCCTGCATACAGTTTATACGGAACCAGTTTATAAGAGTAGAACTTTCTTTCTGTAAAACCTGAATTAATCTATTAAAATCTGGCGAGCTAAAAGATATTGTATTGTCATCTGCATAATTATATAAAGTTCCATGTTCTATAAAGTAAAAAATATCATTGATAAAAACATTAAAAAGTAACGGACCTAAAATTGAACCCTGTGGAACTCCTTTCTTTATTTCCGACCAACTGCTGACAACATTATTTAGTTTAATTCGTTGCTTTTGATCAGACAAGTAACTTTTTAAAAGTAGCACTGCTTCATCGGATAAACCATATGCAGACAGCTTGGATAAGAGGATTTTATGCGGTAAGCAGTCAAATGCCTTGGACAGATCCATCAAGACAGCCGCAACATATTCATTATTGTCCAAGGCTGCCCTCCAGTCCTCCAACAGTCTCAACAAAACCGTCTGACAGCCTTGTCCCTTCCTGAAAGCACAGAGATATTTATCAAAAATGTTTTCAAAATAAGCACTTAGTTGCTGTGATAAAATCTTTTCATAAATTTTTGATGTGACCGTAAGGATGCTTACTGGTCTATAATTGGTCTTATCCATAGGATCATTTTTCTTATATTTTAAAGACAAGTCTGCAATACTATTGCATCTTGGGACTTGCTGAAATAAAAACTTTGCATCCCAGAGACAAAATTATGCGCAAAAGGTGCAGGTAACAAAATCATGTGTATGGCTGCCACTTTTACGAAATTTTTGGTAAACGTTCACACAAGTTCCAATAACCGAAACGATTCTGTTTGCACGGAACTTCCAGATTTGATTTTTATCATTATGCAGAGCGATAAAATCGCTGATATTTTTCCTTGAAAAATGTGTACCTTGTGCGAATATTTGAAATTGTTTGGTTGGGTGTTGTGATAGAACTCATTTCAAGTAATTGGAAAGTGATTGCAACATGCGCAGACTGGTATATTACCGACATTTTACTTCAGTTGCAAGTGTATAATTAATGAGTTGACACGCACAAGACATAACTGCCAATCATCACATACACATCTATACACACGCTGACAAGAAGTATAAAAAAGTTTTTTAAGTCATACATGCGTCTCCACCAAATATTAAGACACTGTTAAAAATGGAAAGCAGTGACTCAGTGAGTGGATATTGGGGACATTTTTATGGCCCGTTGAGCCACTGTCTGTGCAGGCTCCATGCGTAAAGACTTTGAAAAAAATGCTCCCTATCATCAGATACTACTGTCAGTTGAGCATGTCCGTCGTAATTCTAATTACAGTAGATACTTTATCAAACATAGCTCCAGATAAGGCTGCGTATTGCGTATTTACGCAATTTCGTGGACCTGAAAAACGCAATTAAATTCATTTCTGTGCGTACTAAAACGCAATTAAAATCCTTGATACTCAATTCCGAACTTTTTTGTAGCGTATGACGCTATAGTATTCAGTTTGCGATTGTCGTTTTTCGCATCACAAGCTGTTGTTGGGTACAAATCTATAGACGGCGTGGCGCCGAATCTAGTTAATTAAATTGTAAACCAGTCCAGGAACATTCTTATCGCTGTTTAGCTATACCCAATA
This sequence comes from Loripinus fragilis, assembly GCA_964019695.1. Taxonomy (NCBI): domain Eukaryota; kingdom Metazoa; phylum Mollusca; class Bivalvia; order Lucinida; family Lucinidae; genus Loripinus; species Loripinus fragilis. Next base: position 38,247,939 of record OZ026520.1, on the reverse strand, counting down.
TTTACACAATTACGACATTCGTCTCGCTTTACAATAAAAATGGCGTAACGTGGGTGAAAGAGCCTTAGAGCAATTGAATATCATATCATAACTAACTCTAATACCGCGTTGGTGGTTCCAAGAACCAAAGATGAATTGATAGATACGTTGGATTTTCAAAATAAGTTGGAAATAGCGATCTCAGATATACTAATATTGAAAGTGTGCTTTCTGAAAGTGAAACCGAAAGTAAATAAAAAAGTCAGGAGAAACAATGCCCGGTTTCATTTCTTATTTGCTTTCAGATAGATACCCAATACAAAAACTTGAAATACCCAATTTAAAATTTGAAATACCCAATTAAGCCAAAAAGAGGTGGGTAAATACCCAATTGCCTCGAATCCTTATCTGGAGCTATGATCAAATACAACCGAAGCTGAGAAAACAAACAAACTGATTGTTGATCCAGAGCGGGATGTTCATTAGAAAATGCTATTAACAAACCATGACGCTGGTCAAGTGGTAAAGTTTGTGTAAACGGTAGGCCAATTTTGTTAACGTTTATTGCAAAAACACGAAACGGTACCGTTTACACGTGTAAACGTGGAAGCCCTACTGCCACAGAACAACAATACTGGTGCATAACAAAAATATCATAAAAACTGATGACATGAAATGCTTGCCATAAGTTCTTTCCATTTGGTGTGTGGCAACTCAATCTGGCAAAAAAGACTGTCCGGAAATAGGGTGGAAGCAGTTGGTCACTAATAAGAGGATAAAACATTCAATTCCGTGTATTAACATTTGCCAAACCTGATCTCACAAAATTGCAAACTCAAGTTTTTACCATGGCAAAAACAGCATAGATTCGTCACACGGGCCAAGAAGGGGATCTAGGGGTTTGGCGGGATTATGCCCCCTGTATCTGGCTGGAGATGAGACTGGGTGAAAGCACTCGCTTGACTAAATTTGGGGAATTAACTCAAGATAGGCAGCACCCAGAACTCACTCCAGAAAACTTGTAATATGAATTGGATTTCTCTCCCCTTATGGTACCCGGTGACACAGTCCTTAAGTACTAATTGAAATAACACTCTGAAAAGATTGAAATTTCTATAATTTTAATAAATGCAAAAATGTTCCTAAAACGTGATGGATGCAGACTGAATATACTTTCATTTTCTAGAGTCCTAAATTGCCACAATATATTATTCACTGTTCTTCTCAATTCTAGAATTTCACTGTTCCAGTAAATCAAAATGTTCTTAATTTGTATTCATAAAAAAAAGCGCAGTCACAAACAATAAAATATTTCACTTTAATTCTCCTCAACTGCCACCAGCCATATAATTTTCCAAAAATATGTGTTCATTAGCTAATCAAATTGAAGATTCCACCAAAATTAAATCTAATCCTAAAATGCCTTTATTTATTTTAAGTTCTAGGTCCTAAGTTCATATTCTATTAATTGAGCACATCACATTTCCAAAAAACTGTCCTATAGGCTAAACAAAGATTTTTCGCCTGGAATGACCTACCAAACGACATAAAGAATGCACCATCTGTAGGTTCTTTCAAATACAAAATCAATAAAAACCTGAGATCTCCTCCAAAATTCTATAATGCTGGAACACGCAAAGGTCAAATACTACAGGCAAGACTACGAATGGAGTGTAGTTCCCTAAACTCTGACTTGCACCGGAAAAACATTGTACCTAGCCCCTTCTGTTGATGCGGTGTCTTTGAGAGTCGTAATCATTTCTTTTTTACTTGCCCGCTTTACTCGCTCGATAGACTTAGATATCTGCCAGACAATCTTGATGATCTTACTAGCAATGACCTTTTGTTTGGATGCGAAAATCAATCAGATGAATTTAACGAATCCCTTTTCCTAAAGGTACAGGAGTTTTTGATAAGGTCTGGTAGGTTTAGTTGATCCCAGTCTCTAAAGTGTTAACATTTTGATATGTCTACGTCTGGAGCCAGTCATTCTATAGCACTATGCTTTTGCCGCTAAACACTAAACAGGAGTCTTTCTCTCTCTCTCTCTCTCTCTCTCTCTCTCTCTCTCTCGTTATTATACTTGTGTGTTTAAACTTGTCCAAAACCATCATATAAAATGCAGATTTTATAACATGTCTAGGAGATGATCTAAATAAGCCACCGGCTTACTGTCAGATCCTACTATCTTAACATTGTATTTATGTATATCATGCACTTTATCTGAATAAATATTGTTTAAACCAAAGATTTATAAGACCTTAACACAGAAAACCACAAAGTCAACGGTCTATGCAAAGTCTACAATGTTAACATCCTATTATTCAGTCTCGAAAAAAGATCTAGACTGATCTGCTCCCAGGTTAAGACTGACCCATGAACCCTCAAATTTGGGTCCCAGGAAAACTCCCTAGGTCCGAAAACAGCCAATGAAAAAAAATGCTTCTACAATCAACCAACCAAACAATTCTCTAATTATAACCAATGAAATTAATTTTAAAATTCACTGCAGACCTGTGCCAAAACTATGCTAGAAGCCAATCTGCTTAATGGGTGAGAAATTGTTATCAACACTCATGAGGTGACAACCATTTTCCTCAATTAACACTTTCCATTGTTCTCCAAAGTAAGCTAGAAACCAAAAGGATCACCTCTAACCCCTAATATCTAAGTTTGCCAAGAGGTGATAAAACATCACAAGTAATAGCTGTTCCAGGGCTGATAAGAAATGAAGTTGTCAATTTCTTCAATCTGAAGTCCAAACAGTTCTCAAGCCATCAAAATTATTTCCAATCTTATATCCAAACCTAGCCCCAAGCCAAGAATACAGTTTTGAACAGAATACTTTTTGGAAAATATGAAAATTTTAAACCTTAAATAAAAAAAATGCCAAAATTAAATTTTCAAACTAATTTTACATCAAAAACCCTATTTCAGACTCTTCCATCCAGACTCCCATACTATAATACAGAAAAAACTAAAAACACATTCTCTCATCTTTCTCTCACCTTAACATCAATAATTTTATTGCAAATTTACTATTAAATCTTTTAAAGAAAAAGTGCCCTTTATTTTAGCTGGCGACAGATGTAACAATCAATCTTGGTTTTACTAAAACACTATTGCTATCTTGTCTGCTGTTATGGCGGGAATCAAAATCCTGGTGCACTATTGTTCTTAAGCCCCACTATGCACACACTATCCCTGGCCCATGGGGGTCCTTGATGCAGTTGAATGGTGAATAATTATCAGATTTGAGGGGCTCAGTGGTTGAGTGTTAGACTCAAGACCGAATGGTTACTAGTTCCAGACTCATCAGATGCAGACCTGTTTACTCCTACGCTTTTTGCGTATTTTCTACGCTTTTGGGGCTCTAAAATGCGCACTACGGATCACTAGTACAGAACTACGCACACTCGAAAGTCCCGAATTTTTAGCTAAGTTTTCATCCATTCTGATGGTATAAGGTCTGCAATGACCCGTAACCACATGATTGTGCTTGAAAACAAGCAAGCGGATTAGCCCGCTGTGTAAGCAAGTACTTAACTGCTTGGGTATAACAAAAGGCTTTGTCATTGATTTCATTTCCACCAAGAACACTTAATTTAAGGTACATTTGTCAATGATTGTATGTTGTAATTGTAATGGGTTTTCCCGACCTATTTTTTACCGTCGCTGGAATAGGGCCAGAATTTTTTTATTAGTTGATTTACGGGAAATTTTTTTCAGATTTAGGGTCGGGGGGATGAAAAAAAAAATAAATAAAAAAGCTCTGAAAATGACCAGTTAACTGGTCATTTTCAGAGCTTTTTTTTTTTTTTTTCAGAGTTTTTTTTCAGAGATTTTTTTTTTTTAATATCTCCAGAAAAACAGTTAAACTAGTAAGGTAATCTTTAAATATTTCATCATTTTCCTAAAAATCTGGACAGGACAATCACTTTTAACAGTGTCACTGTCAAAAATGCACAGACAGAACCTCAAAAAAATATTATTTTTTTCAACCAAACAATTAATATTTAGAGTCGGCGGATAAAATAAAAAAATTTTTTTAGAAATTAAATTTTATTTTTTTCTTACTTTCCGGAAAATTACAGTAGGAGGGTTTGTAAATCAAGTAATAAAAAAATTCTGGCCTAGGGTGTATGGTTTTACAAAGTAATAAAACTGACCTGATAGTAAAGATGATAAAATATCCTGATATGTCATACATATATAATATAATGTTCTACTTTCCAGTATTAAAACTCAAACAAATAAAAATGTAGCGTTAATCCCAAAGCAAGATAGAAAGTCAAACCACACTGGCATGGCACAGGGGATCTTTGGATCACACGATGCATTTGACGTATGTATCTTTTTCAAATCTATCTAAGGTTAGTTTAGGGGGGAAGGCTGTGCATTGGACGTGGATACTTAGTCAAGACTTGTAGTCATAATTGGCCAATGCATCATGCCCACCTTTTCCCCCTTACTTCTGTCCTGCCCATATCTTTAAACAGACCAGTGTAATATTAATGTGACAAAGAAAAATTGAAAATACAGGGGAACCTATGCCCAATTTTTTTCTTAGTGTTGGACTATGTTGTTTTGGACCAGGGGCAGTTTTTTTTTGACCAGGGGTAGCTGATCCAAAGTGCTCTTTCGCTATTTTTTTTAGTGTCCCCTCTCCAACCCCTACATTATGTTGACGGCACGTATGATGGACGGCACGTATGATGGACTACACATTAGAACTTAACAACATCCTTGACTACACATACGCGACTTTCAATGTAAACAGGTCTGCACTGTGTTATGTCCTTGAGCAAGATACTTTATCATCTGCTTTAAACAGTTTTTTGTCCATTTGATGACAGATATTGCAGGGCTTATTTTTGGCCGATTTTATAGCCGTTATTGGGCTATATTCCCAATGCCAAAAAGTATCTTTTTTTCCCAATTTTTGGAGGAAAATTCCCAATTTCAAATCAGAAAAAAATTTGAAGAAAAATCATCTTTTTTATCATGGTAAAAGTTGGCTTAAAACTGTCGAATATTCAGCATTGCACAATCTCATATAATACATCATGCAATAGTGATTAAAAGTTAATACTACAGCTAAATTTAGATAAATATATGATGTATTTTATGATTTGACAATAAAGCTAAAAGCACTAAAAAAATTCCCAATTTTTGGCATTTTCGCTCTAAAAATCCCAATTCCAGGGATATGGGTCATTGTCCCAAAATAGTGAAAAAAGCCCTGTATTGGGTCATGTTCCTAATGGCAAGATTTTTTTTTTCCAATTTCAAGGAGGAAATTCCAAATTCAAATTCAAGGAACACAAAAATAATAATCATCTTAAATGCACTGCAAATTTGTATTTTTGCATTCCAAAGGTTAAAATGTGCTTTTTTTGAGTGAAATGTTAAAGGAGTTGAATGAACAAATATTTTTTTTGTTTTGTTTTATCTGATAATATTATCATGATTATACTGTGTGAGTGTTTCCCAATTTTGTATAAAACGACACAAAAATTCCCAATTCAGGGGGTCGTGTCATGTTCCCAAAATGCTAAGAAAAAGCACTGGCTTAGTACTGTACTGGTTCAACCCAGGAAGACAGGAAATCATCCTGATATTACTGAATAATTGTTGACTGGGACATAAAGCATCAACACAAACAAACAAACAATGATCGTCAGAGTAGAAACAGGATTTTATAGGCATTGGCACTGGCAGGCTGAATCTGTGATGTTTTGCTCCAAAACCAGTTTGCACCATAGATGTTTTGCCCCTTGGCCAAATTGCCCCAGGTTGATTGGCCCCAATAGTTGTTTTGCCCCGCACGGGAAATGTTCATGATTTTTTAGCTCACCTGAGCCGAAGGCTCATTGGTGAGCTAATAGTATACCAGTGACTCCGGCGTCCGGCGTCCGTCCGTCGTCCGTCAACATTTTCAAACATCTTCTCCTCTGAAACTACTGGGCCAATTGAACTCATATTTCATATGGAGACTCCTTAGGATGGGGGAACGAAAGTTTGTTCAAATGGTCATGGTCACATGACCAAGATGGCCGCCACGCCCATATATGGTAAAAACCCTTAAAAAATCTTCTTCTCCAGAACCAGAAGGCCGATGACCTTGGGACTTAGTATGTAGCATTTGGGTTGTGGGTCCTACCAAGTTTGTTCAAATGATGATCCTAGGTTGACCTTGACCTACTTAACGTCAAGGTCAAAGGACCTGGGACAGTCTTAATGAAGGATTGCCCATAAAAATGACCAGAGAAAAGTTTCAAAGAAAATGATATTTTTTCTATGAAAAAGATAGTAGGTTCAACCCTCGACTTATCCACAAAAGTCGTTTTCTCATTGGACAAGTACCAATTGAAAAATATGGGTTGAAAAGTCCGTTTTTGCTATTCAACATATAGAAAATAGAAAAAGTTTTACTGAGGTGCTTTCCCCCCCCCCCCCCCCCCCCCCCCCCCGTGACCAAACTAATCCTTTTGCATACAGTTGTAGTTTTACATTTCACACATCATATAAAAACGGCATGTTTGGTCACGGGGGGGAACGCTGTCAAAATGCTCAAAAACACTTTATTATAAAAACTTATTAGAAACTTTTTTGTAAAAACCTGTAGGTAAATATCAATTGGCAATGGCATATATCAGGGCTTTAGTTATGAGTGCTTACAAAGAAATGAATTGTCCCATTTCTTAACCAAAACATTATGTTGTGGGTACTCAAAAGAACCATCGCAATGAGACGGTTCTTTTAAGCACCAAAATGTTAGGTTAAATCTAATTTGTAAGAAAATATTACGATTTTACGCTAAAAAACTGTGTTTATCTAGACTATGATTTATACAGTATACAGATAGATACACCTCAGTGCACAAGTCGAACTGACTGAACTCGAAACATTACAGGTAATAGTCAAAAGTAATTGACAGCACACTTCTTTAGATGAAACAATGAAATCTTCTCAACCCGAATTTTATGCAAACGCATCACTTTCGTCTCATGTTTTATGCCGCAAACATTATATTAACATGTATTTAGGTGAATACTCGGCGAAACTTTGACTTTCTGTGAGATAAAATTTAGTCACAAAAAATACCCCCACCCCCTAAACCCCAAAGTCCTGGCATAATTATGCAATATTTTCAAAATATTTTTATTTTGTTAGATGCACTAAATGTAAGTGTTTCATTTAAGCACAAAACTATAGTTGTCAGTTATGCATTATGCTAGCCACAGGCTGTCAAAATTTGGGCAGATTGAATAGGAAACTGTCCGAGGTCGTTTGCTTCCTAATGCATTTAAATGGGAAAATTTCTGAAAAGTTGATTTTTTTTTAAAACTGTGGAAGCTTTAGTCTTTATTCTCACTTGATATGTTTAACCTAATGAGACAGTGGCTATAAATAAGTTCAAAAGGTCAAGGTTGACCTTTCAGCTTAGGTCGCTCATATTGGAGTCCCATCAATATATTAAAACATAGTTTTCTCACAAACCATTGGCCCAATTGAACTCAAATTTCATGTGAAGACTCCTTATGATAAGTAAGCCAAAATTTGTGCAAAATATTTTGGTCACATGACCAAGATGGCCGCTATGCCCATATATGGTAAAAACCATTTAAAAATCTTCTTCTCCAGAACCAGAAGGCCGATGACCTTGGGACTTGGTATGTAGCATTTGGGATGTGGGGCCTACCAAGTTTGTTCAAATGGTGAACGTAAGTTGACCTTGACTTACTTAACATCAAGGTCGAATTTGCTTCCTAATGCTTTTAAATGGGATTTTTTTTTGAAAAATTCTTTTTTTGAAAACTGTTGAGGCCAAAGTCATTATTCTCTCTTGATATGTTGAACCAAATGAGACAATGGCTATTAATAAGTTTCAAAGGTCAAGGGTCACCTTTCACTTATCAGCCAAGGTTGCTCATATTGGAGTCCCATCAACACATCAAAACATAGTTTCCTCAGAAACCACTCAGCCATTTGAACTCAAGTTTCATATAAAGACTCCTTATGATAGGTTAGCAATAATTTATACCAAGTGTACTGGTCACATGACCAAGATGGCCACCACGCCCATATATGGTAAAAACCCTTTAAATGTCTTCTTCTCTGGAACCAAAAGGCCAATGGCCTTGGGACTTGGTATGTAGCATTGGGGATATGGGCCCTACCAGATTTGCACAAATGATTAATCTAGGTTGACCTTAACCTACTTTATGGCAAGGTCAAATTTGATTCCTAATGCATTTATTTGAGAAAAATCTTGTATTAAGTACCAAAAGCCAAGCTGACCTGTGACCTTTTATCCAAGGCCACTCATTTGGACTGCCATACACCTATCTAAACATCTGTGTCTCAGAAATTACTGGGCTGTTTGATGGATTATTCATTAGATTGTTTAAGTCACTTGACCAAAATGTCTGCAATCCCCATATATGGTAAAACAAAATTTGTTCCATTATAAGCTGTAGTTGACCTTGACCTATTTTAACATTATCAAGGAGATTAGGTGAGCGCCTCAGGACCTTCAGGTCCTCTAGTTTGTTGTTTGCTGAAATGTTAACTTTTTTATCATTTCTATCGGAAATACCATTAGTATGACTGTCAAACAATTTGGACCTGATCTGGGACACTGGCTAGTAATGAGTAAACTGTAATGAGAAAAGAATATTCAATACTGGTCTCCTGTAATTTTCAACAATACAAAATGAATACAGAATGTTATGTCATTGGGTCTAGGTATGTTATAGCACACTTCTACTGCCTTGCCTTAGAAGTCGGATTTCACAGCAACATGGTGTAAGTGTCTACCTGTAGATCCAGCAACCTGGGACAGTCACAGGTTTCAATCTTTTCACTGTACGACAATGGGGCTCACTGTAAATAACCCATCCTATGGCCGTTTTGTGGATAAATAGTTAAATACTCCTTTTTCTCATTTCACGTGATTCCTGTACCAATAAGTTCAGGGACGAATTTTTAATTGAAGGGGGTGAATGTCACAGGGTCTAGGTATATAATATGTACTCTTCTGCCTTTCATTAGAAGGTGGCTTTACAACAACATGTCATAAGTGTCCGCCTCTAGATCCAGTGACCTGGGTTTTCGATTCACTGCTGGGACAGGTTGGATTATTTTCGCTCTACGATGTCACAGTTATTACGGTAAATGATCTAAAATTTTGAGTACTAGCTGCCTGCCAAATGGTCATAGACAAACAGAGTAGACCCAGCTCAAACTGCTTCTGAAGAAGAAGTCTGATCAGGGTCTTCCCTGTTTGCTGTTCTGACAAGCATTTTGTGAATTCCAGCCCTGATATTGATAACCAACATTTAATTTGAGAAAAGAAAGAGAAAAGTGTTTGTAATTTTAGAACATTTACTGTATATCAACTTGTGCATTGATGTACAGGTAAGCACAGGACTTTAGTTAAGAGTGCGTAATGAAAATCTAATTTTCTTATTTCTCAACCAAAACATATATTGTGGGTGCTCAAAAGAACCGTCTCAGTGAGATGGTTCTTTTGAGCACCCAAAACATATGTTAAAATTGATGGGTAAGAAAATATTTACAATTTTACGCTGAAATTTTTTGTATATCTAAACCTGTGTAAGCATCTTGTTTGATATTTCAGATGGTCTTAATTGTGAGGAGAAACCAAGTGGTGATAGACCTCGTAAACGACATAAGAGCTCATCTGATCATCATCACCATCATAAACACAGGAGAAACAGTCATGACAAAGTTACCATGAATGGAGATCATCGCCATCCTCATGGAAGTACTGAAACAGACAGCACCACAGATCATGTAAACACTATCACAGATCATGTAACCACCATCACAGACCATGTAACCACTATCACAGACCACCATGCAGGTATCTTAGATCATGGTTCCAGCATCACAGATGATCATAAAGCAGACAGAGAGGATGTTGATGCACCAGATAGAGAAGTGAACAGAATATATGAAACTGTGTTGCATGAACAAGATTCTACTTTCATTGATCAGGAATCACATTCTAATAAGCATCAACATAAGCATAAGCATAGACGTAAACGCAAACATAGACATGATGGAGAAAAAAGATCAAGTTCAGAACACAGTCATAAATCCCATAGTAGTAAGTCGGACTCAGATAGACAAGATAAACCTGGATCAGCTGAGTTTATGAGTATTCATGATAAACATAGTGTTGTCAGTTGTGGTATTCAGACAGATATCAGAGCAAGTAATGAGACTAAAAGTGTGCAGGTCCCAGCTGATATAGAAAGTGACACAAGTTGTGAAAGTGATATTATCAGTGAGAAGAACTTGAACAAGAAACAGCAAAGAATAGCATATGTGCAGCAGAGTATATCAACACCTCGCAAGTTAGTGAAACCATCCAAAGGGACACCGAAGAAGGAAGGAAGTATTTATAAAACAGACAAAGTTCCTGTACATTTTTCTGAAGAATATTCATCTGATTCTCAGGATAATAAACTCTGGAGAGCAACTGTTCCATCAGTGTCTAAATATAAATACAAAGATCTGATGCATGTGGAACAATATTCAAATGGAGGAGCCCTTGTTTGTCACTCTTACCAGGATGAAGTTCTGAAATTATCCAGTGAAGAGAAAGAAGAGTTTGTGAAAGAGTACTTTGATTTTGTTTATGGGGAGCCCGAACAAGGGGTCTCTAATTGTGTTATGGGTATTGTTCACGGAGCAGCTAGAGATATGCCAGATCTGCTAGAATATTTAGGTGATGAATATGCAAACATGACAGTGAAGGCTGGCTTTCTTGGTAAAAGTGATATAGAAACTATGAGTATGGAAAAATATCGGGAACAAGTGCATAAATCCTATGAAGCAGGTACATTTAGATGTGGGCCATTATTGCAGGTCAGTTTAGTTGGGACTGCTCACGAGGAAGTAGGGGACTACTTTCCTGAGTTGCTGGATATAATGGAAAGCGATCCTTTTTTGAATGCAGTGATGCCCTGGGGTGAATTGTCATCTGTGAGAATGGCTTCAAGGAGCAACAGCAATGATGGGCCGATACTGTGGACAAGACCTGGAGAGCAGATGGTCCCAACTGCAGATATGCCCAAATCTCCTTTTAAACGGAAAAGGTAAGATCAGGCTTCCAGAAAACGTATGTTTAAATTGATGGGTTAGACTTAGTAAATAATTACAGCTATTATTAATAACTATGCATATATTACCTATGCAAGTATGAGCCAGTTCATGAGAATTTGGTTCTAATAGCATATATATGCTGAAAATCATTCTTCAAAAATGCATGCTCTGATAGCTATGCATCTTTCTATAGGCCTTAATTTTGGCCTGTCCCTTCTTAATTTGTGCAAGCAGCAAAGGCTCACATAAGCCTGTGCGTGCCTGAGCCTTCACTGTTCACATGTGCAATGAGTACCAAAATCTTAAGAGTTTGCTGATATGCTTCCTTCCTGTAACAAACAAAAGATCTAGTATACTAAAACCAACTGGTCACCTAACAATTTTTACGCTAGTTCAGAAAGTGAAACGTAGGGTATACAAAATTCATGTTTTTTTAAGTGAAGCAAAAGTTATTTCATTTAAAAATGAAGTGTACTTCTTGCACAGACCAAGTTAGAGAAAAGGTACCCTCATTTCAAAAAGTCACACTTTTTCTACGATATAAACCATAACACAAATTAAGGTTTTTGTTTGTCTGAAGATGTTACTGGCTAGCGTGATATAGGAAGAATAAACCTCAAAAGTTTGGATTCCATCGAACTCGTCGTTTTTGCTACTCAACAACATAAGACAACACTTTAAGCTGGTTAATCATTAAAATTCAGCATTAAGTTATCAATTTACATAGAGACTTTGCACTGCTCTGTACGCTCTAGTATCAGCGATACGGCATTGAAATTTTCAGCAATTATTCATTATCACCAGACGTCATCGCCCTTCTTTGAAAATTGAAAAAACAAAAATATAATGCTACCAAATCGATTTTTAAACTCTAACATTGAAACCGAAAGTGTACAGTAGTCGTATAACAATAATCGCCAAAAATGGACTAATCAAGTATTTGGCCTACAGTGTTCAAATAAAATTAAGTGCATTTAACAATTTTACCAGGAAACACTGGTGAATTTCAAAAATCTCGAAATTTTTTGGAAAAATGCAACATTTTAGAAATGCGGAAAAAAAATCTACCATAAGCAAAATTTCAATTGTTTGGTGTTTTTCAAGTCCGAAGGACCAGTTTGTAACCATCTAAACGTCAATTTTATAAAAACTACTCTCAAAACCATTTTTTCCTAAAACAAATACGATTTTTGCATTTTAACCCAAAAAACTTTGAAGTAAAAGAAAACTGTTCAAAAACACTGCTAAACGTTTGCACATTAAAATACACATATATAGGCATAAAATCATTTCAATTATATTAGCTTTTGGTCAGAAATAATGAATTTGAAAAGTGACCAATTAGAACTTGGTTTTAGTATACATGTAAGTTGGCCCAGCATCAATATTTCATTGATTTACAGGTAATTATTTCATCAGTGGAGGGGATGAAAAAAATCCTATAAATTTAAGAATCTGGAGGGTCAAGAAACAAATAAAAAATGGAATTTTACATTTAATGTTATAAACATTTTCAACTTAATGATGAATAATTTTTGTACTTTGAAGAAAGGTACAAAAATCCCTGACCTAAAACATGTTTTGTTTAGTTTGGCAGTTACAAATATACTGGCAATCACAAATTTGATGTTCAAAAACTATTTTTGGTTTTCTTTACATATGGCCTTATTTACTACCAGAACTTGGATGAGATTGATAAGATTGTTCTCTTTCATTTCAGAGGAATGAATGAGTTGAAGAATCTCCAGTACCTACCTCGAACCTCAGAACCTCGAGAGACTATGGTGGAGGATCGAACCCGCTGTCATGCTGATCACGTTGGTCATGGGTTTGACAGATACACCACAGCGGCAGTTGGGCTTCTCAAAGCTGTAAATTGTGGAGAAAAGTAAGAGAGAGCTAGACTCTGGGAGCTAAGTCTAGAGCGACAGGAGATTTCCAACAATGTGGTACATGCATGTGCGACCAGCAAATTCTCTGATCAGCCTGCACATACACACAGTCTGATCAGAGCCTTTGCTAGTAGCTTGAATATTTTATGAGTGTTAAGCTACTGACTGAACATCATTTGGAGTTTCTAAGCTTAAAAGGCGGCTGCACAGGCTCGTCTGAGTCTACCCTTGTCAAAATGCCACATGGTTGGAAATCAAATGTCGCTCCCCCCCCCCCCCCCCCCCCCCCCCCACAAAAAGGGAAGGGAACATATTGTTTTGGTGTGGATTCAATCAGCCTCAGCATGATGGTCTCTTGTGTGCAGGATATCTGATGAACTAGTAAGCGGATTTGAACCAAATTTGCATCGATTTAATTTTGGGGCATGATGAGAACTAGCTAAAGGTTTTGGTGAGGTTTTCCTAATTTTCAAGTTCTTAGCAGAGCTAAGTAGGTCAAGTGGGGGAACATCTGTTTTTCTCTGAAAATAATTACTAGTTTTGAGAGTTTAATGGCTATGATCTGGTAAAAGAAACTGTTAAATCTTTAAGGCATACTGTAAATTAGAAAATTTTTGCAAGTTTTTTTAACGAAACTTCCCGAATAAACCCCTTGCATAATGGTGAAATCTCTATATCTTTAGTTACTGGTGTAGATAAATCAGGCCTTATTGTGAATTTATTACACTGCAAATATGTGTTTGACGGCTATTAGCAAAAATGAAATTCTCAAGAAAATTTTCGAATTTACAGTATAGTACATACATACACAGTAACAAGCGATGTATAACTTTAAGACATGCCATTCAAATTTTAGTTCTCTTTATTTCATGAAACATAATACGTACATTCCTTTAGATACATGTAAGAGTGCTTAATTAAAAACTAATTTTCTTATTTCATCAGTTTAGGCCAATGGTTTGAGTGCTCAAAAGAACTTTCTCATTGAGAGTATGTGCAAAGTGTTTACTTACCTGGGCCTGCATGTACATTATGATATCATTACATTTCTGGTTGTCAATATTAAAAAAATAGTGACATAAAGTCATGTTAAATGGCAAAAAATTCTTTTAGTAATCCGGTCAGAGTGCAGTGATTTTGTTACCTGCCCATCCTGCATCTTTTGCACATAATTTTGTCTCTGGGATGCAAAGTTTTATTTCAACAAGTCCCAGGATGCGATAGTAATCATAGTATTGCAGACTTGTCATTAAAAATAGTGTTCTGGGCTCATAAGTTTGCAGTTAGACTCATTGACATGGGAAACAGCGAGTCCCAGGACCCATAAGCCCAAAATTGTAAATGAATCACTGCAGAGTGTCAAACAGTTTGGATCTAGATCAGGTCCTACTTTTTGTCGGGCCTGATCTGGTTCAAACTATTTGCAAAGTTCATCAACAGATGACACTAGCCGGGAAATATTTTAAATCTTCTGTGAGTTATTTTGTGCTCATTAAAAAGAACCATGATTGTATATCTGTTTTTGTTTTTTTATGACTCGAGACCGAAGGGCCGTGGGTTCGAGCATCACCAGTGTTACTGCATTGTGGTCCTTGAGCAAGAAACATTTATTCTAGATTAGTACTGGTTCAACCCAAGAAGACCAGTCCCTGTTTAACTGAAAGATTCTTGATGGGACGTAAAGAATCAAATCAAACAAACAAGTTTATCTGTTTACAGGCCAGTAGAAGACAGAATCACGAAAGATGTGATATGTTTTCACCCCGGAGACTTTGTACAACTTGTAGACAAACTTCAGTTAGATCTACATGAACCGCCTGTCTCACAGGTAAGATGTTTTCTGCATGTACAGACTACAGCGTCGATCCTGCATGGGGGCATGTTCAAAAATAATGAAGCTTTTCACTTTATGGCATCCTATGCAACGTTTGCCTAGATATCAAGGACAAATCATAGCTAAAATATGTGTTATGGTCCCTGTGTTCATCATGCAAAATTTTGATAAAATCGAACAAGTAATACAAAATTTATGCCAGTAAAACTAGCTAAAAAACTAAGGAGTGTAACACCTTTTGCGTGACATTTTTTTCATTACTGAATTTCACTTGTGCATTTATACAAAACTGTGGATGATGCCATACTTATTAGCCAACTTTGTGATTACCCATTCTTTTCAACTTAATGAAAATAGGAAAATCATGCCTTTTCAGCATTACCTCTGTTATATTTTATGCATTGTCCAACAGCACTAGTCTGAAATTCAGGTGCAGTAAATGAAGAGATTTTGCCCAGAATTGATTTGACATGAATATTTGAAAAGATTATAACCTATAATGTGGTCTGCAGCACTGACCAATTTTAATACATTTTATTTCAAGTATTACAGCTGCTTTATAGGCATTCATAATAGAATGAGCAGAACTGGTTGTAGAGCACCCTTTAAACTTAGGAGTGTAACACTTGACCTTTCAAGCCTCATAACTTTTTCCAAGGTTATTTTTTGTTAGCTAATATGCCTCATATGAAAAGTGTTTGACCCATAATAGAGATTCATACAGTGTGAGTTTTTATCTTGGTCTTAATTTCATCCATAAAAGCCACTAAGAAGTGTAACACTTTTTTGCAAAAAAACTTATGTGGGTTATTTCTATACCGGTAGCAGTATAATATCAATTTGTTTCCCATTATAACTATAGAGCAATGTCCCTCTGACAATTTTAGTAGCACCATTTTATCATCAAAGTGTAAATAAAGCTGTACTGCATTGAAAACACCTAAAAATTGGTGATTTTGACAATCCATTTTCTTGAAATTTTACCTATCTAGGCATTCAGGACAACACTTATTCTTGAAAATCACGTGTTTTAATAAATATAAAAAGATAAAATTGACCAATATTATCCTATTTTTTAACAAAGCTAATGTTTTGCTATGACATCACGACACAAAGCGTTACACTCCTTAGTGATTTTTGTGGTAATGCCTTTTAAGAGCTTTTTTCTTTTCCAAACCAGCAACATTTCACTTTTAATTGACTCTGGCCATTTATTTCCAAGATTTAGAACAGTTCTTTTAATGTATTTCTTTAAATCTTGATAAGCATTTGGGGTAAATCATTAATATAAAGGGACCTTTTCGGTTGGTTCATGATGGGAGTATCAATACAGTATCAGAAACTGGTATGCAACCATACTTTTTTATTCCCTTTGGCAGCTAGTTAAATGGTATTTAATGTATGTTACATACAGAAAAGTGTTCAATTGCTTAAATTATTAGAGAAGAAAATATTATTTGAAATCAGTTTTAAAAGCATTTAGAGAAAGAACATTACACATATATTAACACACTAATTCAAGATCTTGGGAAGACAATTTTTGTTTGTGCTGTAACACTGATTCTGAGATTCCAATATAGTAGAAAAGAAATTGTGTCATTTAATGTTAAAGCTAGAATTTATAGGTTTTTAAAGACCTAAGCATTTGTACAAAATGTTACACTCCTTAGTATTAGATCAGACATTTCTTTACAAAAAGGCAAATAATCTGCAATAAAATTATGTTAACACTATGCAAGGGAAGTCACTTCTTTGTATGCAATACTATATATATGTCTGAGCCCTGTTAGTTCCGAATTCTGACTCATAAACAAATCAAACTAAGGAATGTAACACATTTTCTTATTTGTTTGCCCATTTTTGTACATAGATAACCATTACATCCATGCTTACATATCACATATTGATTTGTAGCTTAGTTTTTTTTACCATGTATTATCAATTCAATGCAAATTTTATTGAGATTCAGTCACCTGTTTTAAAAATATGAATATTTTGAGAGCTCTTCTACTAAAATAATGAGGCAAAATGAGAGTAAAATAAGAATTGGTTGTTCAATTAGGCAATTCGATTTGGTAAAAATCACTTATTCACATGCTGTTAGGTGCTTGTCATCAAATAATGGGAATTTCAAGACATTTCATCAAGATTTCCTATAAAAACAAACTAAACAGAATATAGCCATAATTAACAATTTTTGCAAAAAAAATCATGAAAGAAAATGTTCAGAAAATTTATATTTTTGCTGCTATTTTCTAAACTTTAACAATTTTGAAAACTTTAAGTACCCCCAATTTGTTTATAGTAACAATTTCACTTATGACAACAGTTTCATTTTTCACCCCCAATGTCACGCTTTGGCTTCATTATTTTTGAATGTGCCCATGGATAAAATCTCCTTCAAGCTAAAAATTAGGTGTGATGGTGAAGAGGATATAGTAAACCTGAGTAAAACGGCCTCTCAAAACTAGACAAAGCAAAGAACTTAATAACAATTGGTAGCTTAATGAAGGTCGAAAGTATTGCAGAATGCTCCTTGGATTGGTCTTGAAAACTAATTTTTGTTCTTTTTGAGAGTGGCCGTTTTACACAGGTTTTACTGTATATTGATGCATTGTTATAGCTTAATAGTTGTTGCTTTGTCAGTGCTATCATGACAACATTTTAAACTATAACTATTACCGATAGTGCTTTTAATTTGTGCAGATATACCAGGCAGCGTAGCGCAATCGGTAACCTGTCTCACTGCAGATCGATCCAGGGGTCGCGAGTTGGATCTCGACCCGTTCCCATACTTTTGCTGAGATGGATCATGAAAAATTTCTATGGTCATTCTCCTCCCTTCTGCTGATTCAAGAAGCTGATATTATTAGATCACCTGAGCCGAAGGCTTACTGGTGAGCTAATAGTATACCAGTGACTCCGTCATCCGTCCGTCGTCCGTCAACATTTTCAAACATCTTCTCCTCTGAAACTGCTGGGCCAATTGAACTCATATTTCATATGGAGTCTCCTTAGGATGGGGGAAGGAAAGTTTGTTCAAATGGTCTTGGTCACATGACCAAGATGGCCGCCACGCCCATATATGGTAAAAACCCTTAAAAATCTTCTTCTCCAGAACCAGAAGGCGGATGACCTTGGGACTTGGTATGTAGCATTGGGGTTGTGGGGCCTACCAATTTTGTTCAAATGATGATCCTAGGTTGACCTTGACCTACTTAATGTCAAGGTCAAATTTGCTTCTTAATGCATTTAAATGGGAAAATTTCTGAAAAGTTGATATTTTTGAAAACTGTGGAAGCTTTAGTCATTATTCTCACTTGATATGTTTAACCTAATGAGAAAATGGCTATGAATAAGTTCAAAAGGTCAAGGTTGACCTTTGACCTTTCAGCTTAGGTCGCTCATATTGGAGTCCCATCAATATATTAAAACATAGTTTTCTCACAAACCATTGGCCCAATTGAACTCAAATTTCATGTGAAGACTCCTTATGATAAGTTAGCCAAAATTTATGCAAAACATTTTGGTCACATGACCAAGATGGCCACCACGCCCATATATGGTAAAAAACATTTAAAAATCTATTTCTCCAGAACCAGTAGGCCGATGACCTTGGGACTTGGTATGTAGCATTGGGGATGTGGGGCCAACCAAGTTCAAATGATGAACCTAAGTTGACCTTGACCTACTTAACATCAAGGTCAAATTTGCTTCCTAATGCATTTAAATGGGATTTTTTTTGAAAATTTCATTTTTTGAAAACTGTTGAGGGCAAAGTCATTATTCTCACTTGATATGTTAAACCAACTGAGACAATGGCTATAAATAAGTTTCAAAGGGAAGGTTGACCTTTAACTTTTCAGCCAAGGTCGTTCATATTGGAGTCCCATCAACACATCAAAACATAGTTTCCTCAGAAACCACAAAGCAATTTGAACTTAAATTTCATATGAAGACTCCTTATGATAGATTAGCCAAAATTTATACCAATTGTACTGGTCACATGACCAAGATGGCCACCATGCCCATATATGGTAAAAACCCTTTTAATGTCTTCTTCTCTGGAACCAAAAGGCCAATGGCCTTTGGACTTGGTATGTAGCATTGAGGCACATCCCCAACCAGATTTGCACAAATGTTTAATCTAGGTTGACCTTGACCTACTTTATGGCAAGGTCAAATTTGATTCCTAATGCATTTATCCGGGAAAAATCTTGTATTAAGTACCAAATGTCAAGCTGACCTGTGACTTTTATCCAAGGCCACTCATTTGGACTGCCACACACCTATCTAAACATCTGTTTCTCAGAAATCACTGGGCTGTTTGATGAATTATTCATAGGATTGTTTAAGTCACTTGACCAAAATGTCTGCAACCCCCATATATGGTAAAACAAAATTTTTTCCATTATAAGCTGACCTATTTTAACATTATTAAGGAGATTAGGTGAGCGCTTCAGGACCTTCAGGTCCTCTTGTTTTGTCCCATGTAAATGGAAGTATACAATAAGCAAAGCTCTCTTCCTCAGTGAGATGATTGCCAAACTAGAAATAACACAAAGAACTACATTACAAAACCAGTACTCCAGGTTATAAAACTTTTTTCATGCTCAACTCAATTGAGCATAAAATTTCAACTGCTCATAAAAACTAAAATGCTGACAAAGATGTGTCCTTTCTTTTAAGCTCTTAGATGATGTATTTATCCCGCTAATAAATGTTAAAATTGGCGTTTTAACAGTTATTTGTGCTTAGCTGAGTTGAGCATGAAAAAAGTTTTATAATCTCCGGCCTAGGACCAAACACAAAAGCGGAGCAACAACAAATATTTAGTCTAACAACAGAATCACCACCTAAGGACAGACAACAGCTACAGCCGTAGGGGGGATTAATTATGTATTTGACTTGTATATTCTACCAAATCTTGGCCTTAGAATCTGTTGTTGTTCAAGCATGTAAATTATTATAGAGACTGAGGCTTCGTGACTTATTTGATGTATCATCAGTGTTCATCACAGAGAAACAGTCAAATCAACTTACTATGATAAAACAGAGAAAAGAGCTCATAACCTTCAGACAGCAAGGAAGCCGAGGTGAACATCACTTTCGAGGGTTGACTAATCCTGATGTTAACCGAAAAAGAATGCATCAATTGTTTTGTTATATGACACTGTCTCTCTTTTTTCTAGTTTTATTTTAAGTATTTTCACATTTATATATTAACTCAAGTCAGATGTTCCTTGTGCACTTTCACTAGGAAGATTATTTCAACAATCTACTTCCCAAATTTCTGCAACTCTTTTGAGATAAGCAAAATAATTGCATTTTTAACCCATATATGCCTAGCGTCCTTTATGTGGGACATAGGCAAATAGCGCAGACCCAGATCAGACGCCACAGAATGCGGCGTCTGATCAGGGTCTCCACTGTTTGCTTGCATAGTTTTCTATTAAAACTTGAATAAAAATGAAAAATACCACCTAACATCCCTTAAAACAGATATGGACTGTTCCAATTGATAACGATGGGAAATTCCATTTGGCATAAATGGGTTAAATGCTGTTCTCATAAAATGAACAAATATATCACCTGTGAAATATACATAAGAAACCAGTCTATTTTTAGCTCTGTCGGCTCTGACAAAAGCCACGTCACCTGGGCTAGATCTAGTTCAATCTATTTTTAGCTCTCTGTCAAGACTGACAACACTTGTTAACCTGTCTTTAGCTCATCACTGTTTGACATCATGATCTGTCACAACCAGTGCAAGCTAGTTTCAGCCAATCAGAGGAGGTCTTTTATAGGAGTCATATAACAATACCTAAATTTACTGATGAAACCTTGGATTTTTTCAGGTTTTCTGGAAAAAATATAATGCCTTTCAAAATGCATAAAATTATATTTTTTTCCAGAAAAAAAAAATTAAAAAAAATATGTGTGCCTTCTCTACCTAAAATTTTCAGACCCGTCACCAGAAACATGCTTATTTTTTATTTGGCCCAATGATACCACTTGATATGATTGTCAATATATATTTCAGTGTGTCACATGGGTTGAAGAGGCCAAACTAAACTACCTACACAGAGAAGGCGTGAGGTATGCTAGGATACAGCTGCGTGATAATGACATTTACTTCATCCCTCGTAATGTCATTCACCAGTTCAAGACTGTCTCAGCTGTCACAAGTGTTGCCTGGCATATCAGGCTGAGAAATTATTATCCCGAAATGGAAAATGACGCAGAACTTTTAGAGGAAATGAAAGAGCTAGAAAACGTGATGGCAGCCAGCAGAATTGAAGAGAGAGAAGAAAGGAAGAGACAAAAAGAAAAGATAGAGGCAGCTAAAGCCTTAAAACATGAAGCAAAGGTGGATAAGCAGATAAAAAGCTTAAAAAGTGAAAAAGACACTCAGGGTTTAAGTCCTAGTAAGCTTGAAGAAAAGAAAGTTAAACAAGTAATGACGCCTTTAAAGCAAGAAGCTGCAAGTGAAGGTATTGTTAAAGTTGAAGAGAATAATGTTGAATCTCAGGGAGTTGATGTAGTTACTGAAAAACAGGAGGGTGGAAAACAGGAGGAGGAGAAACTCACAGTAGGAGATGGTAGTGCTAAGAAAGGAGGTAAAGTCCGTAAATCAAAGTCAGATAGTGTCAAGAGAATAAAATCAGACATAGGTAAGAAAATCAAGTCAGACATAGGTGATGTTCCTAAATATATGGAAGCTGCAAATGTGATAAGCACTCAACATGGGACTTGTATTCCAGAAGGTTTGGGTGTGATAAAGAACCTACAGCAATATTCTCCTTTTAAATCAGGCAGAACTGAAAGTGCTACACAAGGCAAGTTGAAAACAGTGAAAATAGAAGTTGACCAAAGTTCAAAGTCAAAAGCAGCAAAGCAACTTGTGCAGTTAGAAATAGGCAAACTTAAGAAAAAGACTGAATGTGAAAGTAAAGGAAGTTTGTCTGAAAAAAGGATAGAAACCAAAACAGATAGCCGTGTCTCAATACATTTGGAAGAACCATCAGAGCCATTCATCACTGCCTCTAAAACACATAGTCTCACAACATTTCATGAGAAGCAGCAAGGGAAAAAGATTGTCATCTCAGATCAAACAGCTGTTAGGAAACAAACAAATCAGGGAGATCTCAAACAGTTACAGCTGAAAAAAACATCAGAGTATGAAGTCAGAATGAAGAGTGGTGAACCCCCTACCACAATACCACTTAAAACTGCCAAATCTCCATTGAACTTAGGCCATCCTGAGTGCATCAATGTTAAAGATAGAGTAAATATTTTTGCTGTGGATTTTGAAAAAGATCAAGGTAAAGAAAAGCTAAATAGTTCCAAAGTGGGTGACACAATTGGCATTGTGAAGACTTCTGTTGTTCATGTGGGAATGAGTGAAAAGGAAAAGGTTCATACTGGGAAAGAATTTGTAGAAACTAGTAGATCAACAGTTACGAACAGGACCCTTGAGAATGAAACATCAGGTGTAGTGACAATCCCTAGTAGCAAATCATCTGGTAATACTAAAACAGCAACAACAAACAGAACCCATGATAATGAAAAATCAGAAGTAATCAATCCAAGTAGCAGATCGACAGATAATGCTAAATCTACAACAGAAAAAGATAGTGCTGACAAAAACATACCAACCGTGACTTCAACAGATACTGAAAAATCCACAGAATCTATAAGTGCTAAATCCGAGGATACAATCAAGATCTCATCAAATAGTGATAAACTAACAGACACAGCATAGGCCTTGATAAGATACTTTTTTCAAACAAAAAATCAAGGCCCTTTTGCATAAACCGTCAATAAAGTTCAGCTATCATTAAGGTTTAAGCTGTTATTAAACTTTTACCAGTCCACTTGTTAAGCTGGCATTAATTTTCTGTTGCATAAAGCAAATTTAATGCCGACTTAACTAATGGGAGCTTAAAGACATAAAAATATTAGCAATAATACTGGTACCACTCATTATGACTCTCTCCAGGGGTCATACTGGGCAGATCAAAAGGACAGTCATAATGAGGTGATTATGACTTACCTATATGGGCAATAAAGTGGTCCCATGAAGGGATTAGGTAATTTTTGTGATAAAATATTGATCTTTATCGTAGTGAAAGAAATTGTGTTGTATACAGGTAATTTCCCACTTGAGGCCCCTTTAAATTTATGAGATATTGAAACTTTCCCTTATCAGGTAAGCCTTTAATTATCTCTATTGGACAGTTATCTATGCCTTTAAGCTGGCATTAAGCTGGCATTAAATACTTTGTCCCATAATTCCGATCAATTCCTCTATTGACCGGCCGCGTAGCGCAGCCAGTAACATGTCTGGCAACAGATGCGAGTCTGACTGCAGATCCAGGGGTCATGAGTTTGATCCCAGCCCGGTCCCATACTTTTGTGGAGATTGATTCTGAAATAATTTCTATGGTCATTCTCCTCCCTTCCACTGAATCATTCAAGAAGGATTGTTGTCAGTTACAAGCGAAAGTATGTGCACAAAGTACTGGTTAACTGCTTGTTCAAGCTTGCCCAGGAAAAGGTGTGGTTAGGTGAACTGACCCTCCCCCCATGACCATAGCTGTTGACTTGGGACATAAAGCAACAAAAAAAAAAAAAAACAAACATTTCCTCCATTGAGACCAAAACAACAATGGCGGAGTCACAACAACAACAATCGTCTGTTGACAACAATAAAATGTCTAGACCAAGAGGAAAGAATTTTGACACAAAGGAAAACGAGTTAATTCTTGATCTTTTCACAGAGAACAATGAATTGCTTAGGTGTAAGCACAATTCTGTTGTAACGACACAGAAGAAAAATTCCCTTTTACAGGACATTTGCGAGCAGGTGAATGCCTTAGGCGTTGCCCACGGGACGGTGCAGCAGATAAAGACAAAGTGGTCGAACATGGTATCCGACGATAAGGCAAAAGATGCTGAGATAAAAAAAAAGCCACGGCAAGACCGTAGTTGTCCCCCCCCCCCCTGTGCACCGACGAGAGCCACCTAAGACAAAATAATAAGTCTATCTGTATCTGTATAATACGTTGAAGTCACCAATCCTGGCTTTTATTCAACGGGTAGGAGTGCGCAAAGTTTTAGTCTCTTTTATTAATTAACGTCCTGAATGTTTCCACTGAATCACAGTTCACTATATTGTCACTCAATAGGTTCCAGTCATATGCTGTTCTTACGAAGAAAGAGTTTCTATATTGTTCAGATTTTGCTATGATAGGTCTAAAACACTGGGTGTTGTTGCATATTGATCTTTCTACTATGTTTTTTTTTACAAAGTCTTCAAATTGTTTTGCCCGGATGGTACGTTTCGGTCTTTGAGCCCTTAAATAGTGTTCTATATTGATAGCCGGTACGTGCCCTTTCACCACCTTGTACAGGAATGTCAGTCTCTGTTGGCGTCGTCTCTCTTCTAGGGAAGGCAGGTCGAGGTCAGTGAGCATGTTTGTTACACATCCCTCATGTCTGGACTTGTAGTCGCCTGTGATGAATCGGGCTGCTGATCTCTGGACTCTCTCTAGCCTGTCGATGTCGTTCTTGAGGTAGGGGTCCCAAACAACACTCCCATACTCTAGCTTGGAACGGACAAGAGCCAGATAAGCATTCTTCCTGCAAGGCATTGGGCAGTGGCGCAGATTTCTTCTGAGGAAGCCTAAGGTGGAATTGGCCTTCTTGCTGGTATTGTTGATGTGGGTTTTCCATTTCAGGTCCTCAGAAAATGTGATTCCTAAATATGGGTTGTCCTGTACTTGTTTGAGTATTTGGTCGTTGATGGTGTAGAAGTGGCTTGATTTTGATTTGGTACTAAGCAGGTAGCATTTTTTGGCATTGAACTTCATACCCCACTCATCGGCCCAAATCTGTAGGTTGTTGAGGTCACCTTGGAGTGTTTGGTGATCTTGTGGGGAGTTGATTGGCCTGTACAGTAGACAATCATCAGCAAATAGTCTGATCTGAGAGTGGACACGTTCGGGTAAATCGTTGATATGGCAAGAACTGTACCCTGAGGCACCCCAGAACCAACATGGACAGAGTGTGACTTCTCCCCCTCGACGACCACGTTCATCTTTCGCAGGGTGAGGAAATTGCCAATCCATGTATGTAATGGCCCTCTGATACCATATGCATCGAGCTTGTGGAGTAATTGTGGAGTAATTTCCTGTGGGGCACAGTGTCGAAGGCCTTGCTAAAGTCAAGAATTACTACGTCTACTTGTCTGTTTTGGTCGTAGAAATTGAGAAGATCGTGGGCTGTGACGACTAGCTGTGTCTCACATGAGTAACCCGAACGAAATCCATGGTTTAGTGATGTCAGTACTTGGTGCTTGTCTAGGTGATTGAGCATGTGGTGGCAGATGATGTGCTCAAGTCGCTTTGATAGTACACAGGTGAGGGATACTGGGCGGTAGTTCTCCGGTGTATGACGATCGCCTTTCTTGTACACTGGTGCAACATTTGCATCTCTCCAGTCTTCTGGCAGTTCGCCGGAGTCCACCGACTTCTGAAAAATTGCTGTAACTGCTGGGGTGATTTCAGATGCACATTCTTGTAGAACTCTGTTGGGGAGTTCATCTGGGTCTGCAGCTTTGTCCACCTTTATGTTCTGCAGCAGCTTGAATACACCTTCCTCTCCTATTGACAGTTGTTGAATGTCATTTTCTACTCGATTGGAAACATCTGGTAAGTCCCGACCAACATCTTTGGTAAACACCGACACAAACTGGTCAACTAATATTTCAGCTCGTCCTTTGGGGTCACTGATCAGCTGGCCTTTGCTTTTCAGGGGGGCAATACCGATATTATCTTCCCTTTTTGATTTAGCATAATTCCAGAAGGGTTTGGTGTTGTTGTTCTGGAGACCCTCATTGATGACCTTATTAATATGCTGCCATTCCGCTTTCCGAAGTTTTTGTTTACACTCTCTTTGGCACTTTCTGTATGCTGACCATTTGTGAGTTTTCTTGGCTTTCTTGAAGAGCCTGGCTTTGCGTCTAAGTGTGCGCTTGACATCTCGGGTTATCCAAGGAACGGAGCGTTTGGATGTCTTCAGTTTTGTGGGAATGTTGGTATTTATGGCTATCATTAGGTCTTTTTTGAAGATATCCCATAGGTGCTGAACTGATGAACCACTTCTGTATAGGCGGACTATCTCAGCTGACAGTTCAGTGATGTTTATTTTCAGCTGTTCCCAGTTGGATTTGGAAAACACAAAACTTTTCCTGGGTTTCTGCTTCGCATAGAACGGCTTGGTGTCTGAGTCAACAACAACTATGTCATGGTCGGAGATACCAGGTGTGTTTGATGTAGACTTGATCAGTGATGGGTTTGTTGTGAACACTAAGTCAAGTATGTTGTCCTCTCTAGTTGGCTTGTCTTGAACCTGGGTGAGGTTGAAATCAACCGACAGATCAATAATGGCTTGTTGGACTTCTTTGTCTTGAGCCTCCTTCTGAACTGACAAACAATCCCAGTCAATGTCAGGGCAGTTGAAGTCACCGGCAATGATGATGTGCTTCTCTTTATTTGCTGTGACAAGTTCTAGGGATCGCCTAAGCTCGATCACATCTGACATGTTACGATGTGGCATATAAAAGGATGAAACAAGTAAGTTTTTGTTTCCTCTCAGCTTCACCTGGACCCACTCAACTTCGCAGCTCGTGACTAGCTCTAGTTTCTCTTCAGCCACTAGATCCTGGTGAACAAGCACAAATACTCCTCCTCCTAGTGTTCCTCTGTCATTTCTGTAAGCTTTATAGGAGCTAGGAAAAACTTCACCTGATCCAATAGCCTCGGGTGCCGTTGGTTTGCCCGGTTTCATCCCGTCTATTCTTGGCGACACATTCCTTTTCCGGACTAAATGGACCCCTTGATTCCAATATTATTTAATGTAACTAGACCTGCAAAATAAACTATTATTCATGTTGGTCAAAGGGAAGCAACACCTACACATCTTTTTATCCATTGGTGAAAACTCACACTTGGACCAATTGACTGGTCCACCAACATTTTAAGGATCTTACACTTTTCACTTCTTAGTGAAAAAATGAGAGAACTTTATAATGTAAAGTTACTGTTATTCAGCAGGTAACGTTTTGCAATTTTTACATGTTGCTTTTTGTGGAGGTGTTCATCGCACACCAACTTGGCGATGTCTGATTACTCCGGGTGGTTTACTTAATGCCCCCAAATGTAGCCTCAATACACATGGTCAGCTGATGTCAACAAATGGAGTGTGTGTGTTGAGAACCTACCTTAATCTCTTTTGAGATGCTTTGATTTCTTTGGGACTTCTCCAATTCAGGCTTGATAATATCAAACAGATGATTTAGGGCAGACGGACCGAATCTGTGCGCTCCTGAATATCTTCTGATGCCATTGTATCAAGGTGATGAATCCGCTGGTTGAAAATACACATTCTCCTAGCAAAATTACGGAGCATGATTGGGTTAACGTGTGTAAATGCTGCGCCATCTTGGATTTGGACGTCGCTTGAGTATTAACTGAAAGAGGAACTTTAGTTGATGACAGCTTTAACGGGAGCTTAACGTCGGCTTAAAATTAATGAACTTTTATGCAACAGAGTTCAAGTCTACATTAAGTTAACAGTGACTTAATGATGACTTGACTGGCTGTTAAATTTTAATGATGGTTTATGCAACAGGCCCCCGACCTTTAGATAAGAAGTTAAAGAGTTCAAGTTAAACATTATTTTTTTTATTTCTTTACCAAAACATATGTTGTTGGTAGTCAAAAGAACAGTCTCACATGTTTTATCTGAGGAGTAGAAAATAATTACAATTTTATACTTAAAAAGTTTGCCTCTCTGAACCCTTGGTATTTACCTAAATATTCCTATTCAGAATTTCAACAAGTATTTTACTAGCAGATGAAATGTGTAAAAGGTACACTACATGTATAAATGGAATGACAAAAAGTGTAATTCCTGATCAGACAGGGATCTGATCAGGGGTTTGACTCTTTGCTGAGGCCCTCTTGTCTGAATATTCAGGGTAAATAGGGTCATCTGGACACCACTCTTATCAAGGCATAATGTTCTACCTGTAGTTTCAGTTGAAGTCTTGTGTGAACAAATGGCAAATCATTGGAATCAAAAAGACTACCTCATAGCAGTCAGAAATTAACATTAGTGTTTGAATTTTTAGAACAATTATGATATGAATTTTTAGAACAATTACTATATACCATGTTGATCCTAAAGGCCTGAATAAAAAGTGTAAACCTAGATCAGACTACCCCTGGTCTGATCAGGGTTTATACTATTTGTTAGTCTATCACTAACTTTTACACACCAAATAGGTTTGTGAAATGATGTATTTAGAATTTTACGATTAAGGATATTAGGCCACTGGGAATTTTGTAGACCATAATTTTAATGATGCCCAATGTCTTGCAAGGATTTTGCAACATGTTAGCCCTCTGACAATGGCAGCGTTAAGCTGTAACAGCCTGTTACATACGTTACCCTACAAAATATTTGATACTTAATATTCTTTTTAAGACTTCAGAAAACGGCAAAAGATAAGGTATGATTTCCAAATTGGTTATATATTCTAAGTAAGCTATTACTGGGCCACATATATAGACCATTGAAAACAAATAAAGTCATCCCCGATGTAGTGTATATTACATTTTTTCATTGAACCCCCTTTTAAATCGTAAATGAATCTAATATAGTTTGTCTTAAATTTTATTAAAACCAGTTTATGTTCATTAATTTGGTTTTATATTAAAGACTTTCTATTTACCTACTCAAATCTGTAAGCATTATGTTTCTATCTTATATACTTTTTTGAGTTATTAGATGTTAAACATGGGACCCCCATATCACACAAAAATGTCAAATGAAATTATCCAGGCCTTACGCTGGCTATAGACTCCTCTTCCCCCAGGGGGAATTTTGCACACTATGATTTTCTGATACTGCATTATATAAGCCACAAAATGAAATATGTTAGCTCTCTGAGAGTGGCAGCGTTAAGGTGTAACACTATGTTACTTATGTTACCCGCAAAATAACATTAAATTTACCTGATAATGTCTCCAACATGACATATTCACACGTTTTTGAAGTCTGGCACAGGTTTAAGAACTTCTTTTTACACAGTTACATATTTTTAAGCATTTATTTTATTAATGTCTTGAGTTATTGTCATTGTATATGTTACTTAGTGTTTCATATGTTATCCCAAGTATCAGTATGGCAGTTATTGACTATACGTGTATTACATCCGTCAGTGAATTTAGCAAATCTATTACGCTGCTATTCAAATAAAGTGAAGTTCCTTATTATGGTGTCTTACACTATTTTTTTCAGCCCAGGTTACATATGTTACCCTACGAATACTATTAAACGTTCAAGATAAGGTCTCCAACACGACGTGCTTGTACTTATTTGCATGCTGACACAGGTCTATGTACTTCTTTTTACTCTTGCTCATTTGCTGAGGAAGTAGCTCAAAACATAAACCCTCTTTTCTTTTATAGAGACATCAAATATAGTTAACATAATACTCATGGAAAGTTTGTAACATACAGTGCAATATGTGAGTAACAACTTAAAAGATCAAAGTAAACCCACCAGGTAGAAGTTATAGAGCTGTTTATAGCCAAGCCAGCAACTCTTCGTATATTATCCAAGGGTTTAAAGAATTTTCCAATACAGCTTATTAATCCTCTATTAGATTCATCTTGCAAGGATTTTGCATTGTGCTTGCACTCTTGTAATGCCACCATTACCTTGTAACAGCCAATTACATATATTACCCATCAACATCTTTGATAATTTAAGTAAATGACATGACTTCTGAAAAGTGCAAACCATAAGGTAAGATTTCCAAATTGGCTATATCATCTAAGTAAGCTATTTTTGAATCACAGATATGGACATTTGAAAACAAAAATGCACACCAAGTGTTACCTATGTTACATTATTCCTATAAAATGATTTATGAATCTTATATAGTTTGATATTTTTTAAATGTGAATGTGCTTACTAATTCATTTTGTATTAAAAATGTTTATGTACCTTTTGGAAACTGCAAATATTATGTTTCTATCCTTTATAAGGTTTGATTTGTTAAGTTTTGATCATGGTAACCCCATATCACACAAAATGTGAAATATAGTTATGTGGCTCTTTGTTAGGGTACATTCAAGTTTCCCTTCACCCAGAGGTACTCGATTTCCTTCTCATTAATTTCCACACATTTTGTCCATATCTGGAAAGCCTTACTTGTTTTCATGGGAAAAATTTGATAGTTCAATCTTTGTATGTACATCTCAAGGTGGAAGTAAGCTCATGTTCATGCCATTTGAAATAGCCAGTATAATGTAGGGCTTTGGTACTTTTTTTCAGAAACATGTTGTACTGCAGCTTATTCACATTTATATAAATAACACATGTTATGGTTTCATGTCACTGATGAGTACCTAGAGCAATCTTTTATTTGTTTTACTACCCTGCTTAGAATGTAGATGAACAAGTGGGGAAGGGTTCTCTATCAGTTTGATAGGAACAACCTTTCTGTGGTACTAACACATTGGCACATTGGTAGTGTCACAATCTGTTAATCAGTGTATGACTGTAGATCTCTTCCTCCTTATTCTGGCCAATGTTGTTGACATTTAGAAGTAGTACTTTTTGTTGCATACACGAGTGTTGAACAAAACACCCAGGTTATCCTCTGCAAGAATGTTTGTAAGAGTTTATAGACTGCTGTTTATATATTATATATGTAGCAGTGAAAAACCAACATGCACTGCCTTTTGTGCCTGGTTGAATACTGGTTCCGTCTGATCCTTGAAGGTGACAGGAAAAGCTATTATGCTATGTAGTATGGCATTACCATCAAAGTTATGTGCAGCACTACATAGCCAAATCTAATGTTCGTTCTAATCCTTTACATTCTGCAACTTGTATATATTTGTATATGTATCTTACCAAGTTGAAATAAAATATGTTTAAACTAAATCAAATGTTGGTTCAATGTGTTATTGCAAGCCATGCAGAAGTTTGGACCTGTCAGTTTAGCCGGGAATGCTATCGGGAGTTGACAGTGACCATGGTACAGGTCCCAGAAGGAACAGCAGAGTCAACTCAAGGTCAACATTATATCCAATAGAAAGAAGGTCATGCTGACTAAAGACGTTCATTTAAACTCTCATTTGGCTGATTACGTTTTGTAAATTGGACAATTACTTCTTGACCTCGCAAGCCTCAAAATTGTTTTAGCTTGTAGCATTTTATGGGGTTGTGTAAGACAGATTTTCAACTAAAAGTGAGTCAATGAAGTCTGCAACAGCCTTCCTGCCAATGGCATCAGCCTTAATAAGATCCTTAGCTATGTCAGGCTTAGCAGGAACACCGAAAGACAAAAAGTACAGTTCATTGTCTTCAAAACTAGAACCAAAAGGATTGGTGAAGCCAGAAACTGCCTCTAGTACTCGTTCTACTTTACATCTGAGCAGATTGGATATTTCATTTCAGTGCATTGAAGAGTTGTTTCAATATGTTGAGCTCTAATGTGATGAGTAATACACCAATCTATTTGTAGTACAAAGCGTAGTTCTAGCTGCTGAAGCCTGTAATACAACCTTTGACTTGGCACGGGGTTAATTGTTTGCCTGATAGTTGTGTCAAAAGCATTTCTCAAGCAAAGAACCAGTGATTGTCACACACTAAACCCATTTTGTTCCAGAAATTCTTTGCATCTGTGATGTGTATCAGACACTTTTATGACTGAAATCAGTTACAGAGGTACATATTGTCCGTTGTTGGTGTGATTGTGTGCAATGGACATTGGGGACAAGGCATACAGATAGAGGTGACATGCAATTCAAAGTTGTTTTCCTTGTAACCCTAATCAGTGTCAACACCATCTGAATTAAATCCATATACCTTGCCCAGAACTGAGCTGTTTCACAGTGAATGTCTTTCAGAACTTAAGATTTGAATGCATGGTACAAATGTATCTACTGTTTATGTGAGCAAACTGCGAAGGTTGATAGATCACACTGTAATAATTTTCCAAATTCACTGACAGACTTAATACATGTATTGTCAACAACTGCTATACAGATACTCAGAATAACTTATGTATCATTTGGTAACACATATAACAGTTAGAGCTCAAAGCATTTATTAAATGAATACTTAAAATAGGTAACCTTGTTAAAAGAAGTTCATAAACCTGTGCCAGCATGCAAATAAGTATACACTAATCAAAAATTCTAACCAATCACTTGCATTTTTTAAAAGCAGGCATTAATCAAGGTTTATAAATGAAATTCGCCCAATCCGGTTAGATAAGGTAAGAGAACATGTTATTTCAGGAATAAACACGAAAAAATTGTTGTAAGATTGCCCTTGTACTAAGTGCTAAACATTTTGCTTGTCAAAAATATGTAGCTTTCTAGAAAACAGATTTTAAGACTGATTGGTTAGAACTTTCGATTAGTGTAATTGGGCTTGTTAGAGAATGCTTCATGCTATTATGAGGGTAACATATGTAACATGGACCTTGAAAATAGTGTAAGCGACCATAATAAGGAACTTTAATTCATTTAAGTAGTAGCCTTACAGATTTGCTATATTCTGTGACAGATGTAATACACGTGTAGTCAATAACTACCATACTCATACTCGGAAATAACGCAGGAAACACTAAGTAACGTATACAACGGTAATAACTCAAGACATTTATGACATTTATAAATTAATACTAAAAATATGTAACTGTGTTATAAGAAGTTCATAAACCTGTGTTAGCATGCAAATATGTACAAACATGTCATAGTTTAGACATTAGCGGGACGTTTAATGCTATTTTGGGGGGTAACGTATATAACGTGATGTTACACGTAAACGCTGCCACTCTC
Organism: Loripinus fragilis; assembly: GCA_964019695.1. Taxonomy (NCBI): domain Eukaryota; kingdom Metazoa; phylum Mollusca; class Bivalvia; order Lucinida; family Lucinidae; genus Loripinus; species Loripinus fragilis. The sequence continues at coordinate 38,215,162 of OZ026520.1, read as the reverse complement.
AGAGGGCTAACATCTTTTATTTTGTGTCTTATATAATGTACTTTCAGAAAATCATAGTGTGCAAAATTCCCCCTGGGGGGGGAGGGGGGGTCTATAGCCAGCTCAAGGCCTATATTGTGTTATAAAGTATCCAAGTATTTAGGTTAGCCCTTTATCCCCCATTCACGGCAATTGTCGTCTACTCTCTTATCTGCTTTAATACAGCATGTGCTTTGGAATCCTATATTGCAAATAACATGGACCCTGATCAGATTGCTACTTTAAGAACAGTCTGCTCAAGGTTCATAGTGTTTGCTACATGCCTCCAGATAAGAGTGTGTATTGAAAAACTATTTCCTTTGTTTCTCATCCAAAACATATGTTGTGGGTACTCAAAAGAACCGTCTCAATAAGATGGTTCTTTTGAGCACCAAAAACACATGTTTATATTGAGTCGTAAGAAAATAATTGCAATTTTATGCTAAAATATTTGTTTAAATGGCCCTATGTTGCTACCATGATCAAGGTTTGCTTTCATGATCAAAAATATTCTTAAGTACATATGAATATATACTGAAGCACACTTCTAAGGCCTAAATGAAATATTTGTGTGGTTCCTGTTGCATACCAACAAAATTTAGGGTAGGTAGGTAGGGAAATTATTAAATTTTGTTATAACATTTAACACAGAAAATAGTGACAAAATCTGAAAAAGTGCCCATTTTAGGTATTTTTTCTCCAAAGACCATTTTAATGTTTAGGGTAGGGTTAAAAAATTAGGGTAGGTAGGCAACAGGAACCACACATATATTTCATTTAAGCCTAACGCAAAATCAAACTGAACCTTAAACATCACATATATTGTCTCATCCATTATAACGCAATTTTATCAAAAATTAGAAACACTTATTTATGAAAATGAAAGTAGAACTTCATCAGTAATCACTCAGTCATCATTTCTTTTTAATCATAACCAGATTGGGTGAATGTCTGTCAGAACCCCTGAACGGTACAATGAAATTCGGTACAATGAAATTCGACAAGACCTTTTATATTAATTTAAGTTACACTCCTGAAACATTTTGCATTGGAAGTGTGGGTCAGTATATGTAAAAAGCAGATGACATAAATCATTGTTTATGAATATGTTCAGGACAAAAAATTGTTTGCAGGATTAGGGTCGATTTTTTTTGCTATTTATAAGTCGGCATACATAGCAGCACATAGTATTTTAAGTACATGTAGTTGTGTTTCACTCCTTAAATTTTAATGAATGGGAAATTGGGAAAAAACTTGATATTAAGTATCATTCATATTTAAGTAACATCAACCCAACACATGTTAGCGCAGTTGCTCAGTAGTAGAGTGCTCCACTTGAGCTTGAGGGCTGGTTGGTTCACAGTTGCAATGTGATGTGTCTGTGAGCAAGACTCACTATCCTCTGCTTAGTACTGGTTCAACCCAGGAAGACAGGAAATCATCCAGACATGACTATATAAGTGTTGACTGGGATGTAAAGCATCAACACAAATAAAAACAATTAGACATAAATGAAACAAATATCTCCAATTGCTGTCCTTCAACTTGACCTGTTAATCAGGTATTTATTGTTTTGAATATATTGTATATATTGCATACTGCCAGTGCTATAACACATTTGAGCTCATATATAAGCTGAATTGTTCAACATTTACTTTGTTCCACCTAAAATTGATGATATATGTCTTACTTCAATTTACTTGTTTCATGTATATTAAAATCTTGAATGATATAACTCTTTCCTTACTAGTGGTTACTTTAGTCATCTGTTTATGATAACCTTTGCAAATAGTTTTGACCAAGATCTGGATCCAAACTGTTTGACACTCTAATAGTGTTCCTGAAAGAATTTTTTGAAAAAAAAAGTTAATTTTGAAAAAAGTCAGCAGACAACAACAAAAATGATTAAAATTGCTTAGCATGCAAAGAGTTAAATACAGAATTTACCTTCAAATATGTAATTTGAGAATAACCAGGGCACAAGGTATATGTCCACAAGTTAGTTTTTGTGACCCACAGTTCAAAATAACAGGCCTTTTGAAAATAATGCTTAGAAATTCATTTTATTACAGTCAAAACTCTTTATAACGTCACTCATTATAACAAAATATTCAATATATGACATAAAATTGCTGGGAACGGATCTGTTTCCATTAAAATTCCCTCTTTTTAACAGAATATTCACTTAACGACACCGACAGTAACTTCTAGGAACAGATATACAATTTCTATTGAAAATAAATTAATTATAACAGAATTGTTTCCATGTGTCAGAAATTTTTTTGATCAGTATAAGGTCTTTTTGCATGAACAGGTTTTTGTCTCACTTGATAAGTGGGAAGTTTTTCGTATTTCCATGCAATATGAAATTGAACGATATATACATTTGGAATAATAGCATATGAATTCATTTTCTTTTACCAAATGATTAATGTGTGGTAATCTGGTAATGGTCAGAATTTCTTTATAACAGCAAATTCACTTTAACGTCAAAGATAGCGTGGAACAAACAGTGTCGTTGTAAAGAGGGTTGACTGAATTTCTCAACCAAAACATATATTGTGGGTACTCAAAAGAACCGTCTCAAGGAGACCGTTCTTTTGAGCACCCAAATGTTTAAACTGATGGATAAGAAAATATTCAGAAAATATTCACAATTTTACGCTCAAAACTTTTATTTTTCTGGACCTAGGTACTAACACAAAATTATTTCATTCATAGATACATGCTTAAATTTACTGGTGAAACCTAGAATTTTTTCAGGTTTTCTGGAAAAAATATAAATTTTATGCATTTTGAAAGGCATTTTGCCGAAATGCCTTTCAAAATGCATAAAATTTATATTTTTCCAGAATTTTTTTTTTTTAAAAAATATATGTGTGCCTACCCTACCTAAAATTTTCAGACTCATTACCCGAAACGCACATTTTTTTATTTGGCATTATAATACTGTAAACAGCTGGTCATAATAGTAATAAGTAAAACATTTTTTGTGTCTCTTATCACATATCTGTGCATTTTATGTTATAGTAATTGTTATTAGATTTTATGTGAACATTGCTTTCTTCATGTGAAAATAAATGAGTACACAGGAAGTACCCCCACCCAACTCTAGATTTTTAAGGATATTTCCATGTTTCTCTATCATATCTATTATTTTTTTTTAATATAAAAGTTTTTCTTCCTACTCTCCTTATTTTAAAATTTCATGATGTCACCTGAAAAATATCTTTCTGCCTTGCCTACCAAACAATTGTGGCTGAATAACAAACCTCTCTTCTTGGAAAAGTCACTCTTTTTCTAATAAAATTATTTTTAGTAAATATTACATAAATCAATGTATACATGTATAATCATACCTTCATCTACATACCTACTTTTTATGCAAGAAGCGAAAGTTCTGGTGAGAATGTGTTGATTTGCAAGCTCAACTGAGCCTTCGCTTCTCGCTGATGCTATAAGTACTCGTATCAAAATCTCATATACTGGCCCATTATGTTTTCTTTGTAATTGTAATAAAGTCCAAGTTTAAGTGAATTGTGTCATAGGATCATCTGTCTTCAGAGCTGTAGGAATTGTATTTCCCAGGGGTTTTTTCAGCATTTTGGGAAGGAGCCCTAAGTCCTTTCTGATTGGGAAATTTAATTATGTAAAATCTGAATTAGGAACAGGAATAAAAAGCAGAAATTTAAAGTTAACCAAATGAGTTAGGATATTTTTTACAATCACTGGGAATTATTTACCAGAAATTGGGAAAATTTCGTACATATTTTCCATAGGGAATGGAGGGAGCGCAGTGGCTCAGTGGTAGAGTGCTTGACTCGAGACCGAAGGGCCGCGGGTTCGAGCCTCACCGGCGTCACTGCGTTGTGTCCTTGAGCAAGACACATTTATCCTAGCTTAGTACTGGTTCAACCCAGGAAGACCCGTCCCGCATAACTGAAAGATTGTTGAGTGGACGTAAAGAATCAAATCAAATCCATTGGGAATGGGACCGCATTTTGATCCCCTGAGACCCTCATAAAAGTCCCTGCATCCTCTGACCAACCTATTAACTTGGGCAAAGCATTTGAAAAATAATAATCAAAATTAATCAACAAGCAAAACAGACTGATAAAGAATGGCATGTAAATATCACTTCTTTGTATTACAGAATTCTAAGATTTGTGTGTAGTTGATTAAAAGCAGAAAAGACACACAAAATTAAGTTCCCAATATATTTTTAGCTCACCAGAGCAAAATTTGTTTAGCCTAAAATTGTAAATATTTTCTTGCCCATCAGTTTTAACATATGTTTTGGATGCTCAAAAGAACCATCTCATTGAGACGGTTCTTTTGAGAACCCACAACATAATGTTTTGGTTGAGAAAAAAAAAATCCTTTTTTGTATGCACTCTTTACTAAAGGACTGAAGCCCATCTAAAATTGCAACAGACGACATTTTCAAATATTGATGGTGCCATTAGAAACGAAATAAGGCTTCTAAATTCCATGTGTGAATCATCTGCCAGCATAGATTCACATGAAATATCCACCCTTATTTACTAAAAAAAAATGATTCTCAAAATTTGTCGTCTGCTTTATTTGTGGCTGTCGCTTTAAAGTTATAATAGTGAGGTTATTACCCAGACCCAGACTTTGCTCCTTTGTGGGGGCACCAATTTTGGCAAGGGGTCAAGGGGGCCACCTTGGCCCCTGTGGGTCCAGGACAAAGCCCCAATGCCCCCCCCCCCCCCTCTGGATCTGAGCCTGATCATCTATTCCTCTCATTTAACCATTTGCATGATATCTCAGCTCTAGTGAATAGTAGAGTACCCTGACCCCATTTGGGAAGGTCACAGTTGTAAAGTTATTGTTTGGATTATAGGATGTCATATTCTGAAGTTGTGTAATTTCTTTTTCTAGTTATGATCCTATATTTGTTCAGATCTAGCCTATTCCCGCCACAATTTTTTTTTATCTGAAAATGTCTGCTTTTAACGCCTGCTGCATATATTCAAGTGTACTTTAGACTAAATAATTCATGGAAGCAAACAATATGGAACCTGATCAGACTGCTCTCAAGGGAGCAGTCTGATCTGGGTCCATACTGTTTGCAATGTAGACTTCCTAATAACATATAAAGCAGATGACAAAAGTTGTGGCTGATGGGGAAAAAGGTTAATGGTATAGTGCTTAGAATAGCCAGGCCCCAAGGTTATAAAACATGTTTCGCGCTCAACTTAACTGAGCATGAAATTTGAACTGCTTATAGAAAGTAAAATACTGAAAAATAAAGATAACGCTCAGATGTTGTATTTATCGTGCTAATTGTATTTAACCTGCTAATAAATGTTAAAATGCCAACAGTTGTTAGCATTTTAGACATTTGTGGCAGTATAAATTTCATGCTCAGTTGAGCTGAGCATGAAATGAAAAAATGTTTTATAACCTAGGGGCCAGGGGTCTTATCAGTGTGTGGTCACTCTTAGCATAGTGCAATTCATCAATTTTCAACTTATTGCATTGCATTCAGAGATGAGCTCTATTAAGGACCAAAAATTTATATTTGAATGTTTATTGAATATTTAAATTCAAATATCTGGTATTCTTGTTTGCCATATTCAAAGGTTAAGTCCATATTTTTTTTAAAAAAAAATCTTATGTGCTATCTGATCTGTTGATAAACATGTCAATAAAACTACATTAAAACCTGTTTAAAACGGCCACTCTCAAAAAGACCAAAAATCATCATAGGTTCTCAAGACCAATTATCGCTTAATGCAGGTCGAAAGTATTGCAGAATGCTCCGAAGGGAGCATTCTGCAATGCTTTTGACCTTCATTAAACTACCAGTTGTCATTAAGACCTTTGTTTTGTCTGTTTTTGAGTGGCCATTTTACACAGGTTTTACTGTATATATGATTCCTTATATTTCTAACTTTGCCATATAAAAATTTCTCTTTTAGACATTGAATTTTACAATTCTAGTGTAAGGAGATTTAAAAGAGATTTGAGATTTCTGATTCTTTAATGCTTTTTCAGCGGTTCACAACATTGCCTAATTTGTCATCCGCTTTTGTATTTTGGAAGTCACTAAAGCAAATAATGTTAAACCAGGTCAGGATGCTTCTATATATGGAGCAGTAAGATATGGGTCCATAGTGTTTGCATGCAAATGAAAATTAGCTTATTGTTGAAGCCAAAAATTGCTGCAGACAACATCGGCAGACAACATTTTCAGCTGCTTTTTTGACTGGCAGTTAAGTGTAAATGAGCCACAACGTGAGATTCCCAAAAATGTGGCATTTTGACAAGTGTAGACTCAGACAAGCCTGTGCAGCCTCCTATTAATCTTAGTAACTCCAAATGATGTTCAGTCAGTAGCTTAACACTCCTAGAATATTCAAGCGACTAGAAGAGGCTCTGATCAGACTGCGCATCAGGGCAGTCTGATCTGCAATATCTAACCGTTAGGTGGCATGACTATCGCATACTGACCTATCTGATTAGAGCATTTTGGGTGCACGCGACATACTTGTTTACCGACAGCGTCATCAAATCATGTGTTTCGTCCGATTGGCTGATTCAATATTGTTTATCAGCGTGTCATCACGTGTCACTGAAACGGTTTCAATGAAAATGCCATGCGGAGAATGTTTTCAAAAATGTTTTAGTGCATACAATATGATCAGTCTATGGCTGAATACCGTAATACCTATCATTGTTATGATTTGGCTACCCAAAATGACTAGATATCCCAATTGAAGGATTATCTATTGGCATTTAACACTTGTTACTTTTTAACGTAGGTGTTTTTAGGGATGCGTACCGCGTAACAGCACAAACTTGACTTTTCAGTCGTGATGTCCCATAGCAGACAGGTCGATTCTTTAGTATCGCGCCTGCGCAAGACAATGGTCTGATCTGAGGCTTTGCTGGTCGCACATACCACATTGTTAGAAATCTTCTGTTGCAGCTCAAATAAATGTTGAGTTGAGAAAGAAACAGAATTCTCAGAAATACACATTTTGTTAACCCTTTTTCTGCCAATATTTTGTTAGCACAGACATCAGCATAGAGCTGTATTAAAACAGGCTATTTATTTTGTTTGTTGTGTACAAGGAATGCTACTACAGTAAAACCACTGTAAAACGTCCGCTCAAAAATAGACAAAACAAAGATCTTAATAACAATTGGTAGCATAATGAAGGTCGAAAGTATTGCAGAATGCTCCCCTTGGAGCATTCCGCAACACTTTTGGCCTGCATTAAGCGATAATTGGTCTTGAAAAACAATTTTTGGTCTTTTTGAGAGTGGCCGTTTTCGCAGGTTTTACTTTACATGAAACATTGTATTTATGCTGTACCTATGTGTCCCACATCGGTGAATTTGAAGTCAAGGTCACAGAATTATAAATAGGGTTTATGTTTTCAAAAAGGCTATACATATATCTTCTGAACTTATGTCTCAAACAAATTCAATCTGGCATGATGTTAGATACTTATCTGAAGTTTTATGCGGTACCTTTGCAGCCCACATTAGTGACCTTGAGGTCAATGTCACAGACTTAGAGCATTTTTTAAAAACTATCACCAATTTTCTATCTGCGGAAGCTCAGGACCTAACAGGTTCATACCTTGCCTGATATTATGGAAGATCTCACTCTTATTAATTAGACCAGTCCATTTCCAAGCCGAATTGAATGTCCCACTCTTATTAATTGGACCAGTTCATTTGCCTTATAAGGGTTGTTGGGTGGAATTTTTCATTCTTATTCAAATCTTAAGAGACCATTCTGTAAGCCAACAGTGGAGACCCTGATCAGATGCCGCATCTGGTCTGGGTCTGCACTGTTTGCCTATGTCCCACAAAAAGGATGCTAGGCTTATATGGGTTAAGGTTCTTAAGGAATATTGGGTGCTGACAGAAAGCAGTATACTGCTTTAAGTCGATGCTAGGGGGCGTGAGAGTTGTTGCTCTTTTCATCAACTCTCATGAACAGACTCAACAAAACAGGGTCTGTTGTTGTCATCTCATATCTTTATTGTATATTTTTCATGTCTTTTTAGTAGTTTAGAATTTCTTGTTATGATATATGAAAAAAAGAAATTTTACACTAGAATCATAAGTATACTTATATATGTACTAAACCGTCCTTTCCCAGTGGTCCTTCAGGTAAACTCTTGAGACCAAGATGAGGCTGCATGCGCAGATCCAGAAAATTCCATCAGGGGGTCCTGAAAACATTTTGTATTCATCAACTTTTCACAGAGGGCCCTACAGACCTCCTTTGAGAAGCAATTGGACCCAAAAGGTATCGAAGGAGGTCTGTACCAGAAATTCTAAGGAAACCTATAGCCTCTTGTTATTTTTCAGGGAGGGGGGTCTGGACCCCCTGCCCCCCCCCCTCCCCCCCCCCCCCCATCTGGATCCACCCATGAGCTGTGCATTGCAAGTTTTTGTTTAAAAAATAAACACCTGAAAAAAGCATGGACAGACAGTGTAGTAGCAGCTCAGTGCTTTCACTGTTTTCTACTGTTATTCTGACTTGCATTCTGTGACTCAAACACTTCATATTCAACATTTTGAGTTGAGAGCAGAAATGGAAAAGTGTGCTGGTCTGCTAAAAGGGACTTTACTTCTTTAAACCAGTTTATTTGAAGGGCCATGTTTTCATGAAATTTTTATTTCATAAGTATATATGTTACAAATTGCATATACTTGTTATTGTTTTAGAGATTGAAATCACTCATTTTACTAGATACTGTAAATTCAGAAATTTTCGTGAGATTTTTTTTTTGCAAATAGCGATAAAACATATTTGCCCCTTAAGATTTTGCGACATTGGCTTGATTCACCTACATCAGTAAAGGAAAAAGTGTTTTCGCCATTTCAAGAGGGTTTTATTTTCGCAAAACTCCGCATCCGCGAAGCTTCACGAAAATAAAACTCTCGCCAAAATTTCGGAACTTACAGTATGCAATCATTTTTAATCCTCTTGTTTGTGCATATTTGTCATGTTTGTGCTACAAATAAACACTTTAGAAAGTTTTCTTTTTCACATTTGTTAGCTCACCCGATGCCCTTGTGTAATCTTGTAGTGTACCAGAGGATCCATTCACCAAAAACATTAAACATTTTTCTTCTGAAGCACTGGGTAATTGTTAGAATACTCAGTTGGTTGTCTGTTTAAATGATCCTCTACATATAAAGCGTGTTATCAGTTGTGTACTTCGATGAAAGTGACCAAATTAGGCAAACAGTACAAGGCAGGACTAGGTAAGATATTTAGGAATCGAGACAGTTCACCGTCAAGACAGTTCACTGACACGCATTTTGAAGACAGTTCACCGACACAATTGAAGACAATTCACCGACACAATTGAAGACAGTTCACAGACAAATTTTGATTGTATTTATAATGAATGTCACAATATTTTTACTATTAATTGAGATGCTATTAAACGAATGGCTAATATAAAGCTTATGATATTGCTGTTTGCCTTCGTTTTATTTGATTAGTCACATCAGAGATCGACCTTATATACGTCGCTGGACACATCTATGGCTAATGCATATAGAGTGATCATAACATTGCCTGTATGAAAAGTCGGAAATAAAACATAAAATGGGGAAGAAATAATAATAAACGTTAAGATAAACAAAAATAGACTTACAACCTATCTATTTCTAATAAAATCAAGCAGAATACTTTGCGTTGTTGGCGAATTTCGCGAAAAATAAAGTACAATTAGCTATATGACCATTTCAGCGAAGCATTAAAAGGTCTGCCTATTGTTTGTAAATCACATACAAACCTGTGCGAAATTCGCCTTATTAACCAGCAATAATGCAAAGTCCATGATCCAACAGATGCGGTACAACAATCAAATAAATGTACTCTCTCATTAGCGGGAAGAAATAGCCTAACTATCTTCTATGCTGACAGCAATCACCATTATTCTTTACCAATTTTATCTATTTGTTTTACTTCAAATCATAATTGGTCCATGATTTATCATAATTGACAGTTATAATTTCGACCAAATGTTAATTTAGCATAAAACGTGTCTGTGAACTGTCTTCAAAAGTGTCGGCGAACTGTCTTCAATTCTGTTGGTGAACTGTCTTCAAAAATCGTGTCCGTGATTTGTCTTGTTGGTGACCTGTCTTGTTCCCGATATTTCTTTCTCAACCAAACACATATTGTCGTCATATCATAATCGGATATTTGATTAACGTGCAGTTGCATCATCCACATCAGGGTAACTGGCTAGCTGCACGCATAGCAGATCTAACACGTGATCTCCAGGAGCTCCTTTCTTGAGGTTCAACTGTCGTGAGCTTCCACACATGGCAGTTTTTCTCCGTCAGTTTCTTCCATGTAAGCTTGGGCCTCCCTACCTCCGTCTGCCCCTAATCTGTATATCACATGCTGTTCTGACTGCACCACTAGAACACTCCACATGCCCAAACCAGCGAAGCCTTCTCTCTCAAAATGAGGTCGGGGTCCTCAAGCTTTGCTAGTAATTCGCTTGACCTTACCGTGGCCACATCCTCTGGCTTGTTGCTGCAGATGTGTCCGATCATGGCCATATCATTGCGCTGAAGGCGCTGCAGGTTCGTCTTGGTCAGTTGCCAAGTTTAATTGGCATGGAGCATGGCGCTCCGTACGCAAGAGCTGCATACACGTATCTTGTAAGAGAGGTGGCGGGATGTGAGAACTCGTAGGAGCTCCCTGAACTTCTTCCAGGCTGTTTTCACACGAGTAGTGACCGTTATTTCACAGCCTACACCAGCAGAAAGCATGTCACCAAGGTAGCAGAAGGAAGCTACCACCTCCAGCTTATCAGGTCCGACCTGGACTACATTCTGTGGCCTGCGTCAATAGAGCGGGCATTTCCCATGCACCCCGTTGTCAGCCGTTGTAGCTCGCTGCTTTTCTTGTGCACCCAAAGTTTGCAGCCATTGCAGTAGATGCTGTTGTTGACTACTCCTGTGCAACATACATTGCATGGGTTTGCGCCTGAACTCTGCAAGAGGTCCAGGCCTGTACCACAGATCATGACCTTTGTCTCTCCTGCATTTACCCTCACCCCCTTCTCCATGGCTTCTTTCCATATCAAGAGCCTCCTGACACATTCCTTTAGGCAGTAGATCATCTGCATATAGGTCCTCCCAGGGAACACCAGCACTAAACTCACGTGACAAGGCCTCCAGCACAATGATGAAGAGCAAGGGACTGTACGGATCCCTGATGGACCCGACCTTCACCTCAAACTCTTTGCTGAAACCCTCGGCAACACGAACCCGGCTTCGCGCATTAGCGTAAATTCCCTGGACTAACCGCACAATCTATTCCTCAACACCTAGCTTTCTCAGGGCCCACAAGATAACCTTCCCAGGGACACGGACAAATGCTTTCTCTTGGTCCACGAAGGCCATATAAAGCCTCTGTTCACTGCTTGGTATTTCTCCTGCAGCTGCCAGACCACAAATTGCATCTGTAGTGAGTGCATCTTCCTGGGACAAAGCCAAACCGGGAGTCGTCAATAGACACCACCTGTCTTATGAGCCAAAAGAACCGTCTCAATAAAATCGTTCTTTTGAGCACCCAAAATAATTTTTTAAACTTAAACTGATGGATAACAGAAAATATTCACAATTTTGCGCCCTATTTTTTTTTGTTTATTTGCACCTATGATTTAAGGTATCTTTTTGTTTGACAGCGCATTTGCAAGTTTACGTTTTGATATGGTTATACAAACTTTCCTATCTATGAACATGAATTCAAATCGACCTCAGATTTCCAAAAGAAAATATATTTCAATTTCTAAAGATAGCAGTTTTTGCACTCACAAGTTAATGCTTTATCACTTTGATTGTGCCTCCATGTCTATTAAGTAAATAATTGGAATCTAATTTAGCTAGACTTTGGTTGACAATATTATTGATTGTAGGGAACTACTGTCGTGCCAACCAAGAGTGATGTTTTGTTTACAAAGTTATTAGGGACTCAGAATCGATTGATCACTTGTGTATTAATCCTATCCTGGGGATAGGATTAATACACAAGTGATCTATCGATTCGTATTAGCTCAAGTGGGGTTTACAAGTTAATATTTTACTTAACAATTGTAAACAAAACACGACGTCATTGTCACTCTTGGTTGGAACGACAGTACCAATTCATTATAAAGTCATTTATTTCATATACTGCTGACTCCATAAATCAAATTCTACCAACTCAAAGTATTATTCAATCAGGGATCTGAGGTGTCCGGCATATAAACCGTCCTTTAACCCCTATAAGCATGACATCCCTTTTGCGGTGCACATAACATTTTTTTCTCAGAAACCTAAAATGGACCACATATGCTTTATGTGAGAAAACCTAAATATGATTATACGGTCCATGTCACATGACGAAAATGGCTGGCATGCACATTTTTGGTAAAAACTTCACAAAATCTTCATCTCCAGATGATCTTCAGTCATGGTAAGGTAGGTGATGTGGGCCACACAAAAAAGATCAAATGGTGATCCCATGGTAAAAGGTGAGCTCTTCAGGACGTTTATGCTCATCTGGTTATTATTTCTAAATACTAATGATTTACACTTATAAGTCTAGCGTCATTTTTGCGAGACATATGCAAAGAGTGCAGACCCAGATCAGACGCTGCAAAATGCGGCGTCTGATCAGGGTCTCCACTGTTTGCTTACAGAACGTTCGATTAAAATTTGAATTAAAAAATGTAAAAATACCACCGACAACCCTTAATACAGAAATGGACTGTTTCATTCGGCTTATATGGGTTAAGAAAATTGTGGTTCTTTCAAATGAAAACGTCAAAACAGGATGAGATACAATAGATAAACTGTTTTCAGATAAATCAGATTAGATAACCCCATAATCCAAACATTTCTTCCAGCTGTTCAGTATGTTCAGGAGATACAGTGTATGCAGGTAAGATTTGACTAAATATTGGTAGTTCATGTCCAACGGTGACCTTGAAAATAGGACCAATGTCACCAAAACCAAAGCAACTCTTTCGTCATGCCCCAATGTTATATCTGGCAAGTTTGGTTAAAATCCTCAGATTGGTTCTTGAGATATCGCAAACAATATGCCCCTCCCCATAGGCTGGGGACATGGAGATGCTTGTGAGACGACACATCCTATATGTGCACTGTTTGAAGAGATATGATTCGCTTTGAAAGTTTATGTAAACGTTGGTTATTAGAAATGTTTAAAGTGACTTTAGAAATCAATCGTTTTGTATTGAGACGATAATTGAACGTCAATACACAATTACTGATAACATTGACAGGTGTAAAATTACTACTCGCTTGTAAGATCTTTGTTAAAGGCACTATATATCCATTAAAATTATTCTTTTCATCTTACATCCGAAAAACATTTACTCGCATTTCGTTAAGACCTGGCAAATTTTAACAAACTATGGAAACAGGTATTCTTGCATGGGAATTCGTTACGCGAAGCTGTTTGAAGCCGCAAAATCCATGTTCAAATCATGAGATTCACGTGCTGTTTGAACAGGGCTTTTACTTGAAAAAGCCTAAACTGGGCCCTGATTTGCATGCAGGACGTTACACTGGAATGCGTTACCAGGCTATCGGAGGCTGTACCTATGCGACCGTTTTTTCGAGCAAAAAATGGCGGACGTTGTAGGATGCACCTCACCAGAGGGAGAAATTTGCGAGGTAAATACATATTTTGTCTATTTGATTCAACAGATTGAATGCGCATTCCGCTTCCAATATAGGATTTTTGTTTAAATGTTTCTTGATTTCCGTTTATACATGTTTTATTTTGCTGTTATGAATAAAAATGCTGCTGAAACGGCTGTTGCTCAGTAAAATTTGCCTGGGTTTTGGCCATTGAATTCACATTTTTGTCAAGATAAGATGGTTTTTATTTAATATTTTCTTCATGTTTAACCCGTGACATGAAGAGAAAAGTAATTATATCACAAAAATATTGCTATTTCAAACTTAACCCCAGTTTTATGGCCATTTACAGACTGTACGCACACCAAAAGTTCCACTTACTGGGCGTATAAACTGTAGCGTTTTTCGAGTTGAGGTGGATGGGTATTTCGAGTTATGCAATGCTTCTGGATGAGTATTCTGAGCAATATTTCTGTATGGGTAGTTCGAGTAGCAAAGCCTTTGCGATTCTGAGTCATACCATGTCTATCTAGAGGGGCAGTCAGACAGAATGACAAACAAACAGCAAACGACGCTACTTCTACTGTTTTAAGCAGAATCAAGACAATTTACTGACAAGATAGTTCACTAACAGAATAGATATCAGTTCACTGACAAATTTAAATTGTATTTATATGAAATATCCCAATTCTTATTCATTTATTGATGATATAATAAACAACCACCTGATATAAAGTCAATTAAGACACATATTAGCTATTGTACCTCGGTTTAATTGGACTAACACATTGCTTATGTCTATAAAGCCACCATTTCATTGTCTGTGAAAAAATATGTTTACATCACCAAACATAAAAAACATAACTCATTGAAGGTATGATGGAAAAATATGGTACGCCTACAATCGATCTGCTTTGGTATTTAAGCGGAATGCTTGTCATCTTTGACAAACTACATCTAAAATAAGATATATATCTAGCTATGGGATGACATCAGTCTAGCTCCATGTATCCTTCAAATGTTTGTCTATTATTAATTAATCAGGTAAACAAAACAAAACGTTTTTTTAAAATCAACAACTGATCTTGGTGCCTAAAAATGTTGTAGAAGGCTAGTCCTAACTCTTTATGTTAGTCACTCATTATTGATGGTTCAGTAGATAAACGAAACAGTAAAAATATTCTCTATTGTCAGGGAAAATGTTCTACCAATCTTATACACTAACAACGATCACATTCAATCATTATTCTAACTAAAGTATATCTACTTATTACATCAAATCTAGCCTGGCTCTCAGCTGCCAAACATTTGTTAAGTAAAACATGCATATCTTTACATAGCGTTCAATCTTCAAATGGCTGCGTTGCGTAGCACAAAGAGAGAAGTAACTATTACAAGAAAAAATAAAGAATAGGTTATAGGACATGATATCTATTGCAAATATGAAACATACGATGGGAGTCAGTCTACATCAAATCATCCATTAATATTTATACTAATCATCAATTATTTTCCAGCCATATGTCATTGAGCATAATGCAAATGAGTTGATAAACTGTCTTCAAAAGTATCAAGGAACTGGCTTCAATTCTGTCATCAAATTTTCAGGAAGTGTCTGAGACTCAAAATCTGCTATTTTAATTTAGGAGCTAAATATTTGAAAATTCAATTCACAGTAGTTTCATGCCTGAAAAGGTTTGACTTCATAAAGAGTTAGGACTAGCCTTCTACAAACATTTCTTGGCACGTCGTACGATCAAATTGTGGTAGCAGTTTTTCAGGGGCAGGTGTTTTATACCACTACCACATGTTTAACTATTAAAATAAAATTGTGACATTTAAAAAAGTATCCAGATGATAAATACAGTCTTTCTAATCTGCAAACAGTTCGTTTGGGTTTAAAACAAGTATCAAAATAAATTGTTTGCTTCCAGAAACACACCTTTATGTTATTTGTCATTTACGTTACATGTACAACTACATCTTACAAAATCATTTATGTTCAATATTTTCTTTTGATAATCTTCTTAAAAAGTATTTAGTTTTTAAGTAACATGTTCCTAATAGACAATTTACTTAATATTTCAAAACTGCAAATAGATTGTTTCTATCACACATACTTTAAGAATTATAGGCTGTTGAATACGATAACCCCAACTAAAATGTTAATTGAGGAAAGAACCTTTTCACTATGAAAATAAGCATGTACACTTTGCAAAACCATCAGTGAGCATTCTACAGATAAATAAGAGTAAAAAGCTATAAATAACATAGTTTCTGGTGTAATTTTGTTGTTTGTATATTAATATGCAACATACATTACAGACTTTAAGATTACTCTATATATTGCTTAATACCTTATATTTTATGTCATATAATACTTTATTTCATCCCAAAATTTTTTTATATTTTGAACTGACAAGATACCAGTTTGTACTTAAAAAAATATCAATTCTTTTCAAGACAATATATCTATACACACTTACATTTCTGAAAAAAGTAAATATTTGAACGTTTTATATCCACAACATATTTATTTTGATTTTTCCAAAGTTAAATATTTTAAAACTCATGAACAAAGAAAATGATGGCACTTCAGTAATAGTAGAAAGATACATTTTCATTGTCTGTCAAATTTATCAAGGTAACATATATGTCCATAAAAAAATATATCGTATGGTCCATTGTTTGTCCAAATTGTTGTTAAAGACAGTATATAATTGAGTCTAAGAGCCTTCATATGTTGGATGTAGATTTTTGTTATATTTATCTGATAAAATCTAAGTTTAATTAAATTGACAGAAATCTAATCAGTTATTTAAAACAAACTGTGTACCCAGTTTTTTGCTGTTCACAATATACAAACATAATTCCTAACATGATAAAGGCTAGTTCTTTGTATATCTTTTTCAATTTACGATAAGAAGACTGCCAATTACTTACAATTTTATGCAGGTGGTAGCATACAATTTAACTTTGCTTACATTCCAGATAGAATCAACAATATAAGAGTTGGTAAAATAAAATTTGATAAATTTGATATTTGATAACATTAGATAGCTTGCATTATACATGTCTGAAATCACTTAATTTTGAAAGAGACTGTCTCAAAATTACAGTATAAACTGACATTTATATGCATATGCAGATGGTGACACATTACTTGTTTTAGCTTTTAAACTGATTTTAGTTTATTTTAGAATAACAAATGGAAGCGTTTATCACACCAACTTTGTACTTCTGATCATTTACTTAGCTGATAACACTTTATAAGACATCCTATTTAGAAGAAACATTTCCCTAACTTCGCCAACCTGAATGTGCTTTGGATATAAAGCGATTATTACCATAGGGATAGGCATGTCATGTGCGATGCACGGGACAGAAACCGTTATGATTAAAACAGTTTTATTTTCTTATGACAATGATTAATGTGTGCTTTAATGATTCATTTTTTTCATTTCTCAATTTCGACCTCTATTTCAAAAGACATATTTTAGGCAAATTTAGGAGTTATAGGTTAGCTTTTGTCCACAAATGTTATCAATATAGTTGGTATAATCAATAGCTTATATGTTATAATTATATGTATTTTGGTGGCTTACACGATGAACGTTAGATCTTACAAAGCAACTATAATCGTTTAATATCAATTTTTAAATCTAAATTGGGCTGTAGTCAGTGATAAAATGTATTGTATATATCATTCCTTATATATAAAAAAAGAAGCAAACATAAACATTTCAGAGAGATGAAAGATTATCATATAAGCATTTAAGAAGTTTTTGTGTGTGTTTTTTAAATGCTGCTTAAACATTTGATAAAACACTCTGACTTGAAGTGGCGTTTTAAGTGATTACAGTTTTAAGTGATTTAATCAGCCATGCTGTATTGGAGTTAATGCTTAGTTGCATTTTGTGTCAAATACAATTTACATCATTTCTATCATTACTGCGCACTCCAATGACAGTAATTTACATAAATAAGTAGTACTCCCTCATATAGTGTCATAAATGCATAAACTATTTAATAAAAAGAAATTAAAATAGTATTACTAAGAACAGTCTGTCTAAATCAATTTGTTAAAATTGTATTGCTAGTCATTTGCATTCAATTTAAAGATGAAAATGATATGTAAGAAATAGGAATATTTTGATATTAAGGTTATATGAATTCCATTTTTTTTCAGGGTAACATAGTAAATTTTACTATTGCAGGGTAACTCTTAAACTATTAAAGAGCAAACAACTTTATTTTGTGATTAAAAATATATGAAATTTAGAAAATCACAGTATACAACTTCTTTCTTTGGAGGTGTTGTGGCAGCTCATGTTGGGTCTAATGATAGTACTGCATTAAATAGTAATGCATTTGAAAATAAGTAACATATATAACTGTTGAATCATATGGTTTATTGTTTAATCACATTCTGACTGTTTTCTGCATTAAATTAAATGCTTTTATGACAAGCTTCATGTCAATATATAAGAATTAAGTAATGGTCACAGATACAAAATATTGCAACAGAAAATGTCAATGAAATTAATATGACTCTTTGAGTAAAACATGCTTTCTTGGGCTGTCAGTTCAAATGGTATGTTCTTTGTTTGTTTTGTTGCATGTTGAACACTAAAAACATACCATAAGAATAAAGCTAAAAATTGATGTATAATATGTTTTTATTTGATAAATTACGAAATAGGAAAGACAATTTTTTTCCAAATTAGGATACCATTATTTTAGGGGGGGGGGGGGGGGGGGTAAATCCATCCCTTCCGTAAGGCATTTTTGTGTCTGATGTGTCTTTTGTCTAAATATTTATATTGTTTTACTGTCTTATGTCAGTGCATTGATATAAAACACACATTTAAAGGGATTTTTTTTTTTTTTTAAAAAAAAGAACAGCAATAGATGAACATCATGCATGTTTTCTCTCATTATCTTATTACCATTATGTGACATAGTTTACATATAAAGATTGCGCCATACAGAACATTTGCTACTGCAATTTGACAGTACAAAGTGTCTACCAATGTGGCAGAAGACCTCAGGATTAAGCTTTTGCAGTCAACCCTGATCTGTCAGGTAAGTTGTGCCAGTTCAAATACTAAGGCTAATACAGAAATCAGCTCCTTGTCTATTTATGACATAAAATGTTATTATTATATTATAATACCAACTATTACATCTTTGAATTTTGCTAAGTTTCAGAAAGAAGCATATATTGTATAAAAATAGTGTGACTGTCTGTTGACTTAACGCTACACAGCTATAAAAAGCATGTGAGCATGATCAGGAAATGTGACAATCACACCAACAGCACCTTAAGGAACAGCCACAGCCATAACAGTCACAAGACAAAGTAAAGCGACCAACTCTCTCTTCCCCATCAAGATGATTGCAAAACTATTAAGGACAAAAAGTAATGCACAACAAAACATGGATAAAAGGGACCACAGAATGGGAGAAACAATTAACAATGAATCACCAGAAATAGAACCATCCCCTTAAACAATGTCAGACTGTAGCATAAGCCACAGAGTGGGGGCTAAGATACATTTTACTGGTACCAAAGATTTGCCCTAGATGCTGTTGTTGTTTAAACAAACACTGTGTAGATGGCATGGAGGTTTTCAAACTATTGCAATGTATCATCACAGAGAAACCATCGAATCAAATTAACATGCTCTGATGAAAGAAAGAAAAAGGCCAACGACTCACAGATAGACTGGGATTAAGAAAAGTTACCAGCCTAATGTGAGTAGACATCATGCTTGGTCCATTTAGCTCTAATTTTCCCATCACGGTTCTGCTCAGAATACCCGTTCAATAATTTAGGTCTCAAAATACGCATACAGTAGCTTTATTTTGCTCGAAATACTCCTACAATGGAATGTTAACCTTGCTCGAAAAACGTTACAGTATAAATGGAAAAACAGTGTGACGTACAGTGTATAAATTGATCAACACATACAAAATAAACTAAAAAGAGATATATGGTGCGAATGACCATACTTATGTAGTGTTTAACTACTGATAAATCAGGTATTTACTTTGTGAGTTCAAATGAAATCATGTAAAATTAGCCTTGTGAATCGGTGTATGAAGCGGTGTTTCACTGAGAAAGGAGAAAATACACTTGTTTTCGTGGCAAATATAGAATTTTGGGACAACCCTCGAACTAATTCTACATATGAGAACATCTCCAATCCATTATTTAGTACTGGCTAGTATTTGGATGACTGAAACCAAGCTTATTGAAGAGTAACAACCGTTATTCTCCAGCCTGTTGGTATTCTTGTCTTCATTTTCCACCATTTTTTGCTCGAAAAAACGGTCGCATAGGTACAGCCTCCGATAGCCTGGTTACGGCCGTGACTGATCATTTTGCCGATGCTTTCGTTCGCGAAAACATTGCACGCGTATATATGACGTTGTGGTGGCGTAATGACGTTCGAAAGTTGACGCAGACGCCATTTTGTTTTGAGAAATCAAGTGAAAGAAAAGTGATATTTAATGTTTAAGCGACGTTTTAAGCGCTGTTTTTGCTGAAATCAGGTAAAATATGCAAGGATAACGATCACACATGTTTGTTTCATTGCATTAACACTTGCCGAGTCCCTCGGACGATGTTTAAACACTCGGCCTAACGGCCTCGTGTTCAAACAGCTTCCTCGGGATCCGGCAAAAGTTAATGCATGAAAAAACATGTGTGATCCCTGTATTTTATTACATGACGTCGCGTCTGGGAGTGATATAACGGCATGCAATAAATAGAGGATATTCAAATGTTTTTGTTAAATATGTCTTTTATTTCACAAGTGAAATAAAAGGCATATTAAACAAAAAAACATTTGAATTTTCTTTTTATTATCTACAAATTTCCCGTAACCTTTTAAGGTAAAAAAGAAGCGAATCTTACTTTGCATTAGCTTTTGTTTTGATTTTCTAGTTGTAGCAGACAAATTTATAAAAGCTCTTTCTTTTATTAAGCTTCTAAGCGACTCTGACTTTTTGTTTACAGGAAGCACCAATAGTTGTATCCCTTAGAAAAGAAACAGAGATGCCATAAAGAGTTGCTTCCCTTAGACCATATTGAGAAAATAGAAAAAAAGTAGTTCCGACCTTACGGTTTCTGTCCCGTGAAAATATCAATTCTTGTATTTTCACTACCGTGAAAATACAAGTTTTTATATTTTCATGGCTGTGAAATATATGCATTATATTTAATCAATATTTTCCTGTGTTTCATTACATAGTAGATAATAAAATCGATAACTCACTAGTGGTTTACAGATTTAGTAACTTTACGTAGAAAAGTTTGGGATATTTATTGGGATGCAAAGTTCTGGGCCTGTGCCACTTTGAACCTTTCTGTCCTTTCAATGTACTGTCCTACTTCCTGCATGATCTGTTCTCTCCAGGTGGATATCTATGTCCATCATACCCAAGTAGGGTGTAAACATTTGGTGTTGACACTGAAGTAGGTATTGCTGTACTGTGTCCATTTGACCACATTCACACAGTCCAAATTCACACTGCCCTAGCATATGTCTATAGTCATTAAGCATGATGTATCAATTTCTCAGCTGAAGAATCTGTTTGAACATTCTGGTATTTGGAAAATCCAATCTAGGGTTACTATCCAAACTGGCGTACACAGGTAGAAACCTCTGTCAAACTCACAGATATCCCATCTCTGTTGCCACTTTCTTCGTTTACTAGCTCTGGCGTGCCTTTTGGTGTCTTGGACAGTAGGGTAAAGACGGGTATATTCGGACAGACTGCTAAATTCGGACAGTCACCTTGTTTTAAATCATAGTTCAGTTATTGGAATAAATAATAAATTAAGTAAGCAAACAGTGAAAATCCTGATGAGACGGCTCACAAGGAGCCGTCTCATCAGGATTTCCACTGTTTGCAAATGTGTGTCCGAATTTACCTGATGTCCGAATTTACCCGACTTTACCCTAACCACACTTGTTTCCTCCTCCAATTTTTAAGCCTCCACTGCCGCCTCCTTTGCCAGTCTGTCCGCCACCTCATTTCTTTCCACCTTACTATGTCCCGGGGTCCAAACTATTTCTATCTTCCAGCCTCTGGATTTCAAGGCAGACATAGCTTCTTTGATTCTCTTGATGACATCATGGTAATGGTTATATATAAACTAGTCCAGTTTAAATTGAGGATTCCCATTGCAGTCCATCTTGTCCTACCAAGGGTTGCGATTGTCTGATCTAACGATTTTTTTAAGAAAAATGGTTTTTAGTGAAGTTTTTATCAAAGTTAAGTGCAGCTAGTAATAAACTGGTCTAGTCAACTTCAAAAAACACCAAACATTTGAAATTTGACTAAAGTAGATTTTTTACGCATTTTTTAAAATATCACATTTTTCAAGATTTCTGAAATTCATAAGTCATTGTTAGTAGCTCGTGTAAAAATTGTTGTATGCATTTTATTTCACCTGAACAAGATATACCAAACACAATAGAACCTGATTCGTACATTTTGTGATGACAAACATTTTACTGCTGCTGCGCACTTCCGGTTTGAATATAAAACTTTAAAAGTCAATTTGACGGTACTTTGCATTATTTTTTTTTTCAATTTCCAAACTAGAACCGTGACGTCTAGTAGTAAAACATAATCGCTGAAAATTTCAATGCCGTATCACAGATAATACGGCATACAGAACAGTGCGAACTTCCTATGTAAATTGCATGCAAAAAGCTGAATTTCAATGATTTAGCTGTTGGTAGTGTTTGTCATCATGCTATTACGTAACAGAAACGAGGAGTCTGATTGAAGCGAATCATCTGAAGCGTGTTCGTCTTTAATCACGGCAGTCAGAAACATCTTCATACAAACAAAAAGCAAATGGATGGCGTCTCTGTGGAATTTTTCTAATTGTAGCAAAAATGTGACTTTTTGAAATGAGGGTACCTTTACTCTAGCATCGTCTGTGCATGCTGTACCAGTCATTTTAAATGAAATCACCTGCAGAGTTTCGGCAAGGCCTTGGTTGATTTATAGAAGCATGGATTTTGTATAACCGAATCTTACTTTCAAAACTAACGTAAAAAATGTAAGGTGACCAATTAGAAATTTTACTCAGTGTAGATGCTCAATCATTGAGAGAATGGCCAATAGTCCCCCCCCCCCCAAAGAATAGAGCCATGTGTTGCCCCTGGTCGCTAAATAGAGTCAAAAAGTCCTTCTGGATGGTAAATGACTGCACCAGCTCCACAGGGTCCAGGATTTGTTAGGCATGACCAATCTGAAAAGCACACCAATGCTGATGATGCAACTTCATTTGCCATGTTCTGTTTTACTTCCCTCCCTTCTTCTTGTCGTTCCGCTGTTCTGTTTTTGGAGGAACCTAATTGTGTCCAATAGGATGGTTTCTCCAAGGACCCCACAAAGCTCTAGTTCTAGCTCTACAAAGTCTATCCACATCCATGTTAGTCTTCATCTCAAGAACCTGACTCATTGTTAAACCTAATGGTGTTTCTACCTTATCCCAAAACTCTTATGTGTACTCGTTAAGCTGATTTTTCAATGGGTCATCCTGTCGCTCAGCTGCTATCTTGACTACATGTCTAATTGCAATTTCACAGAATCTCAAATCAAGGGGAACTACTCCAGCTGCTACCTCCATATGTTCACGATAAATCTTGACAAATGGCCAAAGCCTCCTCTGAATATTTTAAAGTTTTCTAAGATGGTTTACACTAATTTTCGACAGGGGTTTGCACTAATTTTCAACCATATTTGCATACACTTCCTCCGGTCAAAATGGAAAAGGATCTGATCAGTTCGCGTGAAAAACGTTGATATGGATAGATCGAATGCAATTGGAGTGGATACAGAACTGGCTTTTTCCGCATCTGCTGGTCATGCAAATTGATAAAGCGAAGACTCTAATCAGACTGCGCACCTTGCGCAGTCTGATTAGAGCCTTCACTATTCGCCCGTGGCGGAAAGGTTATGTACACATATTCAATACTGGTATAGTTTTCACTTTGATGTGGGGTATTGAATGAAATAAGCTATAAAATATTTTGATAAAAGGATTTAACTACTTGAATCGAACCTCTGTTTACTAACCAGTAGAACATGGATACCCGGAGTTTTTAGCATATTTATAATGTAGGTAGATATAAAGTGATATACATTAAGATTATTTCAATGACTTCTTATTTTGAGTAGGTAGAACTTGTTAAACTTAGTATTTTCATATTGCATTTTAGCAACACTTATCTTTATAAATCAGACAGAGAAAATCGTGAAGTATTTTGGTCTAAAAATATAGGATTTGTTTTTCATATTTCTGTCAGGTACGTATGTATGAAATATAGTTTGTTTGAACGGTTGTATTAATATTGTGCACATGTAATAGAAATAACCAACATTAGTTTTCGTTCCGCAAGTTAGAATGATCGCTGTAGATTTAACAAAGGATGGTTAAATGTGATAAAAATGCACCGTATAAGTAATGCTATATGTGCTTAGGGCACACCCTTTATCAGTTTTGTGCGATTTGTATTTAATATAGTATTTGTGAATATTTTTTTTTAAATAAAACAATATCTCTTGGTAATTCCTTAATCATATGTATGTAATAAACCATCATTATGCATGGGTCATGCAATATAAGAAACCATTTTGAGTGCTCATTTTCATATTAAAGACATATGTTCCTGTCCAATAGAGATCAAATGATGATAGTTTCAGTATCTCACAAAATTAAAAGGGGCCTCAAGAGTGGACTTACCTGTATACAACACAATTTCTTTCACTAAGATAAAGATCAATATTTTATCAGAAAATACCCAATCCATTCATGGGACCACTTTATTGCCCCAGTAAGGAAGTCATAATCACCTCATTATGATTGTCCTTTGGTCTACCCAGTATGACCCATGGAGAGAGTCATAATGAGTGGTAACACTATTATTGCTCAGGATTTTACCTCTTTAACGGATATGTAGGAATAATTCCATCTTTATAGATATTAGAATGCGCAAATAAGTAATAATAATATGACGCAGATTATTTCTATAAAAATTCGAAGAATGTATATACGTATATATATAATTTGGTGGCAGCTGATCTGCCACTCCTTTCAGCTTCTGTGAAAGCTATGGACTGTTCGATTGTTTGTTTGTTTGTTTGATGTGATTCTTTACGTCCCATCAACAATTTTTCAGTTATAAAAGGATGGGTCTTCCTGGTCGAACCAGTACTAAGCTAGGATTAATGTTCTTGCTCAAGGACACAACGCAGTGACGCCGGTGAGGCTCGAACCCGCGGCCCCTCGGTCTCGAGTCAAGCACTCTACCACAGAGCCACTGCGCTCCCACACTATTCGATTGTATTGATTCAAAGGAATAACTACAAAATAAGAGTAGAAATGTTTAATATTTATCGCTGGAGAGTTAAATTGTGTTTGCTGCCAACTCTTTTGGTGTAAACTTTCACGCATTTTACAGTGCATGAGTATCTCTTAAAAGGGGTCATTGAACAGAACTTTGATTTAATTAAGAAAGTTAAATGGAAACTATCCAAGAACAGTAAACAGTTTCCGAGACAACCGGGTCATTCACAGACCAAACAGAAGGATACTGATCAGGGTATTCACTGTTTGCTGCTGATAATAAGAATTTTTGTTGAAAATAGGATGAGAAAGTGTTTAAGCCAGTTTCAGAACCAATTTTTAGCAAGTTTCAGATAATGTATACAATTGGTAAAGAAATCTTTTCATTCACAAATCATGAATAAAATACAATGCACTTTGGCCTAGTGGTAGAGGGAAACATTCTATTCTTATTATTTTTGGCCTTACATGGCAAAATATCGACATATCCCATCGATGCTTATAATGCGATGTTGTTGTAAAATGCTCTTACTTCGATTTCTGCCTGTAACAATTTCCGGATTAATTTGGCGTGAAACTCCCAAGTTCAGAATCAATGTTATAAGCTGATAGGCCGTGTCCCGGTAAGGCGACATACGACAATTTGCTAACAGCGAAAAAGGTTGATCTACATACGGGACACCCCTTAACGAGTTCTTTGACAAACAGTGAAGACCCTGACGAAATGCCACAGAACGCGTCATAAATTTTCATTCGCGAATCATGAGTAAATACAATGTATAAAGGGAACCATTTAATTATTATTTTTTTACTTTTGGCCCTACATGGCAAAATATTGACTTATTTATGCCGTAAAAGTGGAGTTTTAATAATAATTTAAAAGTTATTAAGTGTCAGATTATGCATACAAAAATATACAATTGGTAACGAAATCTTTTCATTCACAAATCATATTATTACATGACCAAATATCGACTTATCTCATCGATGCTTATAATGCGATGTTGTTGTAAAATGCTCTTACTTCGATTTCTGCCTGTAACAATTTCCGGATTGATTTAACGTAAAACTCCCAAGTTCAGAATCAATGTTATAAGCTGATAGGCCGTGTCCCGGTAAGGCGACATACCACAGACGAAAATGCAAACAGCAAAAAGGTTGATAAACAACCCTTTGTATACTGACCCACACTTCCAACGCAAAATGTTTCAGGAAAATAAATTTAATTAATATACGAGGTCTTGCCGAAATCATTGTAGCGTTCATGGGTTATGGCAGACATTCACCCAACTAGGTTATGATTAAAAGGGAATGATTGACTGATGAAGTTCTACTTTCATTTTCACAAATAAGTGTTTTATATTTGATAAAATTGCGTTACAATGGATGAAACAATATATGTAATATTTAAGGTTCAGTTTGATTTTGCGTTAGAAGTGTGTTTCAGTGTATATTGGACACCCTTTTAACCCTTTGTATTCTGATGGATGTTCCCATCCATATTAGTACAATAAGTATGGGACTGCCCAGAGGTCACAGGTAGAATTTTCTAAATGATGTATTTCTATTCCTGAAGATTGTTTTAATCTAAGCATACAGTGCAGACCCTGATGAAATGCAGCATTATGCTGCATTTCATCTGGGTCTTCAATGTTTGTCAAAGTACCTGTTGACATAAAGTTTCCAGTATACAAAGAGTTAACGAATACTTTGACAAACAGTGAAGACCCTGATGAAATGCCTAAGAACGCGTTATAATTAAGCGGAGATAAAAACAGTATTCAGGGACTGTTGAACCTGTAACAGTCCATTCCATGTCAACAGCGAAATTGTCCCCCCCCCCCCCCCACACACACACACACTAACGAAATGTTTTGGGTCCGCGCTTCCGTTTATAGAATGCCTCAATGCTTCATAGTTAAGTTCCATTTTCGTTCGGAGCTGTTTCTTAAAATTCTTTGACAAGACGTTTGATGCGAATCACTGCCTTCCTGCAAAACATTTTATGGATGAAGTTGATCTGTGCTAAGTTGATAGGAAATATGACAACAGGCAAGTACACACAGGCGCACGCACGCTAGATCTGTGAAAATTGTTTTTATCCGAAACAAAAAATAAATAAATAAATATTTGATATCATTAATGTGACCAATTATTAGAGTACTGATGGCCCAAATTAAACTGAACGAAAGCAACGGACGTTCGTGCCAGGTATTTAACAAAATGCCACTAAATATGAATTTTCGGGCAATAACTTTCTTTTTTTTCTGTTTGAACCAGTGCATGTATAATTTGCTTGGCATGCTACCTAATTTTGCATTAGTTTTTCACGGCCATCTGTTATTTTTTTGTTTTGTTGATTTTTTTCTCAAAAATTTCTTTCATGAATATTATCAGAGTGTATCTATTTGGATCCAGATCAGGCCCGACGTTCTGTCGGGCGTCGGGACTGATCATGATCCAAACTGTTTGCAAAGGTTATCAGCAGCCAGTCACTAACAGCCAAACGAATAAAATCGTTAAACATAAGTTCCATCTGTAAAACGCCTGTCACACCAGGCGGCGTTTCCACTGCGTTGCCACGGAGTTGTTTAATTTTCCAGAGAAAGAAAATCATGATATTTTTCGTGAAAAATTGTCTGTCACGGCGTCCTTACAGCGACCAAGGCGTTGCCACAGGGCTCTCATCGCGTTCTATCGCGTTCCTACGGTGTTCATGGTGGAGATTCTCTGCGCTCTGACGGTGCTTTCACTGCGCGTCCACGGCGCTCACAGCGCATGCGCCGCGCTTTCACGGCGTTGCCACTGCGCTGACGCTGTGTTGAAGACGCAGTGACATCTCCAAGAACGCCACGTGCAGTCTCCGTGCTAACGCCACGGACGACCACGGCGTTTGCACAACGACCCTTGTGTGCGCCCACGTAGCTCCTATTGCGTTGTAGGAGACCTTACTGCGCGGTTATGGTGTCCTTATGGCGTCCCCTCTGCGCTCTATTAGGACGCCTAGCGAACGCCGAGCGACGGTGTTTGTTTTGAGTATGCTCAAAGTGCGCACCGTCGCTCGGCGTTCTATGCGACCCCACCGTGTCCAATGGCGATGCCCCTGCGTTGCTGCGGTGATGCTTGCGTTCGTACTGCGCGCACCTCGGCGTTCTGCAATTTTTAGGACACCCTGGGATCACCGTGAGGACGCCGCCCTGGTGTGACAGGGGTTTAATTTGTACGATTTATTATCAGAGTGTCAAACAATTTGGATCCAGATCAGGCCCGACGTTCTGTCGGGCCTGATCATGATCCAAACTGTTCGCAAAGGTTATCAGCAGCCAGTCACTAACAACCAAACGAATAAAATCGTTAAACATAAGTTTCATCTGTAATTTGTATGATTTTATAAACCGAAACGTGTTTTTATGAATATCATCAGAGTGTCAAACAATTTGGATCCAGATCAGGCCCTACGTTCTGTCGGGCCTGATCATGATCAAAACTGTTTGCAAAGGTTATCAACATCCATTCACTAACAGTCAAACTTATAAAATTGTTAAACATAAGTTTCATCTGTAATTTGTATGATTTTATAAACCGAAATGTGTTTTTATGAATATTACCAGAGTGTCAAACAATTTGGATCCAGATCAGGCCCGACGTTCTGTCGGGCCTGATCATGATCCAAACTGTTTGCAAAGGTTATCAGCAGCCAGTCACTAACAACCAAACGAATAAAATCTTCAAACATAAGTTTCATCTGTAATTTGTATGATTTTATAAACCGAAATGTGTTTTTATGAATAACATCAGAGTGTCAAACAATTTGGATCCAGATCAGGCCCGACGTTCTGTCGGGCCTGATCATGATCCAAACTGTTTGCAAAGGTTATCAGCAGCCAGTCACTAACAACCAAACGAATAAAATCGTTAAACATAAGTTTCATCTTTAATTTGTACGATTTTATAAACCGAAATGTGTTTTTATGAATAACATCAGAGTGTCAAACAATTTGGATCCAGATCAGGCCCGACGTTCTGTCGGGCCTGATCATGATCTAAACAGTTTGCAAAGGTTATCAGCAGCCAGTCACTAACAGCCAAACTAATAGAATCGTTAAACATAAGTTTCATCTTTAATTTGTATGATATTATAAACCGAAATGTGTTTTTTATGAGATGAAAGTCAACATAAGCGGGTGAAACTTTATAATTGGCCACGAGCAATCAAGAAAAATAAATTTAAACAGTAACTGATCAGTTAACTCATATTTACATTATATGGCAATTCATTTGTTTAAAACTCGATTAATTTCAAATGTACATGCAATCGACCATTTATTAAACTATACATGTATAGGCAAAATAGACCCTTATTGACTATCATATGTATTTAATTCAAAAACTTGTATAATATACGTTTTCTTTCTCAATATTTGATAATCTATACAAAGCCCACGTCGCATAATACCAGACAAGCCTACGCATCCACACAGCCCAGGCAGAACAGTCAATGTTCGCAAGCATTACGTTTGTCTGAACGTAGAAGAAAGCGTTTGAAGATCTAGCCATCAAATGCAAGTTACTGCAGCACTTGCATGTTTAACCCATTTAAGCCGAATGGACTTGCCTACCCTTCAGTAGGACTAGCCCATTTCATATTTTAGGGTGTTGGGTGGTATTTTTCATTTTTCCAACTTTAATAGAATATTCTGTAAGCAAACAATGAAGATCCTGATCAGACACCGCATAATGCGATGTCTGATCTGGGTCTGCACTGTTTGCCTATCTTCCATAAAACGGACGCTAGGCTTATATGGGTTAAGACATACGTTTCGGGGAAAAATCGGTTTCATATCTTGGTGAGCCTTTTCGTTCAAATTAAACTGACGGGCAAAAGAAACGCTACATGCAAAATTTTCGATAAATTACTCAGAAGGAAATAAAAAGTGACAGCAGTTGAAATATTCATGTAAACTAACCAACATGCCTGATAAACAAAAATCGATAAATTCAAATAACCCCGACGCTTTACTCAAGGTTTTGGTCATGGTAAGCTCGCGCAGCTCGTGTTTGTGAACCACATGTCTAACCTGACAAAATTCTATTTTAGCGTTTCTTCTGGCCGTCAGTATATTTTAGACGCTCTTTACTGCCTATAAGTGAATTAAAAGTGTACGACAGCGGAAAATTTACAATATAGGAAACCTTAGTTCAAATATTCATTTTGCCCATACAGGCACCCACTCAGAGGTCAGCAAGGTTATACATGTACCACTTTTTTTTAGATATTTTTTGCTTGCGGCGCTCTCGCTGCAAGCTAGATTGTTTCCCCTCGTTGATAAAGCTCCACTTCCGCTACGCATATAGCGACTGGTAACGTCTATTTCATTACAAGTAGAGAATCCTACTCATCCGACTGCGCATGCTCCAGAAAAGATTTTTCAACACAAACTTCAGTAGATTTTCAGTTGCTATAATTTGATAATTAATGAAAATAAATAAAATATAAACTCCCAGGACAAAATAAACTTAATAAAATTGCTTGTTTAAAAATGCACTTTATGTCAAGGGTATTTTCCAATACTACGTCACTCATGACGTCAGTGTGTATGCTATACGTAGGCGCAATGGCGACTAGTAGTTACCTGTCTTAATATGCTGACAAGCTATTAAAGGGAGAGAACCAGTCTAGCCGCAAGCATTTGTTTCGGAATAGTGATACCCTCTACCTGGTTGTCTATTTATATAACATACTGTTAGCACAACGGTCGTGTGTAAGCAGCAAAACAGTTCAGTGACAAGACAACTCATCGACAGCAAGCAAAACATAGTGTTTAGAGCATGTCTCATATTATAAGACATATTTACCCTCAACTTCAATTTGTGGATAGATGTTGGGGTCATGGAATGTCGCTCACTGTTTTCAGCTATTGTGACCTTGATCTCAGGAGTCAGTTCTTGAAAGAATGCACCCACAGCAGATCACATATGTTATTTATGGTAGCAGTTCCATATTTGGTATGTATATACACCCTGGGCCCTGGCTAGTCACCAACTGTTTCAGGTCACTGTGACCTTGACCTCTGGTTTAAGTTTTAGCAAGGTCGAGCCCAGAGCGTTTCTGTATATAATTTGAGGAAGGAATCCCACATTTGGTGTTAGGATATATGTTGGGTGTAGCATACACTTCTGGAACTCTTTGACATGTAGTTTGTGAAAGCAAAAACACTGTAGCTTTAGTTTTAAAACTTTATTAATCATGCCACGATTGTCAGAACATGAACGATCTGGCGCAATTGGAATGATATTGGCCCACTTCGAATCGAACTAAAGTCCCTACTAAAGTTCTTACGTAATAGATGCATGCGCATGTTTACCCCCAAACGGCTACAGTTGCAACCTTTTAATTAGTTGTAATGTAAACAAAGTGAATAGCCCTGTATACCCCAGCTCAATTCTTTATCGTAGACAAAAAGGGTGTGCATAAACTGCACAGCCTACTCTAAATAACAATTACCAATAAGAGGGACAGTAAATAGAACACATCAAGGATTTATTTTGTAAAATAAAAACATTTTGAGGCTATTGATAGATGCTAGGTAGGTCTAGAGGAGGGAACCAGACAAGCTACTAACGGTGCTCTGGCCCACTGTTGATCTTTAGTATGTTCGTGACATCACTATAGTAGCGACTACCGATGTTAGAAACGAACTTTAGTTACTATAGTAGGAACTAAAGTTCGATTCGAACTGGGACATTATAATTGCCATCAGTCAACTATAGTCTGATAATAAAAGTGGTCATTCAGACACGTAAAATATTTTAATAATATTTTTTTTCTTTTCCAAATGGTTATGTTCATGGCTAGTCTTTAAGTGTAATTGTCTTCAGTGGAGTTGTATGATTATTAGAACTTAGCACCAGCCTATAGACTAGCAACAAAGTAGGAATATGTTTATATGGAAAAAATGAAATGACTATTTGAAAAGTTCTAGGCCTTTGGGAAAGGCTATAAACTATACAGCGCCTCATAGATCGTTATCAGGCTACAGGGACAGTTAAATATCGACGCAGGTCTGGTAAACCAAAAATGACGACCCGACGTTAGGACGGCAACTTACGTCGAGTGTATCAATGACATTTGCATCGACGATATCCGATCTGGCTGGCTATTGTCAGTTCCAGACAAGTAATAGGGATTCGAGGGTAATTTGTATTCATATTTTTGATAAAAATATTTTAATACAATTACGTAAAATCACATCTGATTTCTAGGCAAATTTCAAATTTCAACTTTAGAATCTAGGGGCATTGCTATTTGATAGAATGTTGTTCTAACATTATTTATTATTTTGGCATGAAATTAAAAACATGTTTTGCTGACATGTTGATGCTCATTGTTGCCAAAATTCAAAAAATTGATACTTAAAAAATAAGTAAATTTTACCAATTTCATTTTTTTTGCTTTTTTGAAGTCCTTTAGTGTATGGCGCTAGGTGCCGCTTTAGATAACTGTTTGTGTTTTTATTTTGCCAGAAGAGTATCTTACCGACCAACTCAATAACTATTGTTGATGTTCGTCTATGGAAGTCCATGGCGTGGTTTTAGTGCAGTGTAAACAAAAAACAATTTTGGAGGTGTTCCCAACATACAAGATGCACATGCTGTTTTTCAACTAGGCAAGCCCTCCTTTAAAAAGGAAAACTTATCATCAATAAAGTTATAAGGTATTCCATTTAAAACTCGATTTTATGTTTTTCACATTGATTTTCGGCGATAGCTTTTTTTATTTTTGATTTTAGTAAACTGTGTTCGCGATGAAAGTTGTAGAGAAAAATTAGCGCCAACTTCTCCAAGCGGTTCCAACATCATAGAAACTGCAGTTAACTCTGCGCATGGATGCACTCTTTGAGCATTTTAAGCAAAGGACAAATAAACTAAGTTAAACATGTCAGTCAAAAAGTTACATTGCACCGCCCCGATTCAATAAGAAAGGCGATGGATGGCTTGTTCAAATATATTGGAAATCGCGCCTTATTCGCCCGTGCGTTAAGTTAGTTGGGTCATCTCGAAACTATCCGTTTAGGAGCACGTGCATAAGAGAAAAATGGCGCGTCATGCGATATCGCAGCTTCTGTACTTACAAATAATCATGCTCATAGTAGATTCTGAATATGCACCGTACATTCTCAGTCAACTTAAGGCAGGATTATGCTATAAACAACCGTTGAATAACTGTATATACACCGCTTGTGAATATTATTTTGAGACGAACCCTTTCTGTCACGCCTCTACGAAATTTACCTGTCAATAAAAGACTTCGAAAATTGGGATGAATTCGATTTATTGCAAAATCTTCATCTATGTACACAAAAATCTGTTTGTGCCAGAAACTTAGGACCTCTTGGAGAAATCGGCGCTAATTTTTCTCTACAACTTTCATCGCGAACACAGTTGGCTAAAATTAATAATAAAAAAGTTATCGCCGAAAATCAATGTGAAAAACATAAAAAATCGAGTTTAGTATGGACAGAGAATTAAGAAGAAATCCTCATGAAAATAACATGATAGTGCTCTCTTTTTTAAGTAAATGTTACCAACACCAGGATTCTTTAAAAGTATTTATAATACTTCTGTATATACCCGCTGTTGGCATATACGGTTGCGTTTCTTTTTTCCTTCAGTTTAATTTAAGTATAGATGACCTGCAAGTGGTCTGAAGAGCTAACGCGTCTGTGCAGACTCGCATAATCCCATCGCTGTTCACACATACATGTTTGAAGAAGTTCAGACTGTATAGCTAGATTCCTTGCGCATGCGCAATTAAAGAAAGTTTTTTCTGAGGACGAGGTATGCCATTATCTCATGGCACGGCCCATATATGACCAATATAGACAGTGGTTTCTTTTTGCCATGGTGCCTAGCGCTAAACCTTAAACATTATAAGAGGCCGGTTAAGTAGCGTTTTGAATATCGCCAGTCTTAATCCTTTACGTATATAAACTGTAAGAAGCTATTGCATAAATATACATAAAGTTGTTGAAAACTATTGAAGAATTTAAATTTGTGATTCAAAAGGTGATTAACGCTAGCACTTTTGTTGAGGAATTGATTCGTAGCCAAACTGCTTGTGTTTAAAATGAAATAGAATACTGTAGGCTTTCAAAAAGGTTGTTGTAAAATCAAATTGATTTTTAAAATTAATGTGTGGCTGTTCACAATTTCATTTAAGGATAAGTTATTAACATGTGCCCGATAGTTTCGTCTGAAACTGTGAGTATATACAAATATTAGATTTTATTTTAACAATACATAGTATACATTGTTGTATTTGTATGTATAGGTGAAAACAGCGAAAATTTTTAATGCAATGGTGTACATATTCAATTACATGTATATGGGCCAGTGCATGATATTTTCGTATTTATCGCATATGCACAAAAGCCTCCTGCTCCTAGAGGTCAGTTTTTTACAACCATACTTAGTGAATGCAAGCAGCGACAATGCGACAAGTACCAAAATCTTATGAGTGTTCTTATTTCACTAGCATGTCTTGATTTGACTGAGTTGAGAAACTTGTGTGGTTTTCGGGCTTTTTTAAAATGGTATTGCGAGAAAATTATCCTTTGAGCATATGTGGACAGAGAAGCTTCAAGGCATAGATCAGCCTGCACATCCACACAGGTTGATCAGAACACTGTCTGTCCGTCAGTATGAGGTTAATTTTACCTTGAAACTGTATATGGGACAGCACACGAACTTTTGGTACCTATCGCATATGTGTGCAAAAGCCTCCTTTTAATGCTTATGTTGACGTATACAGTGGGGCTAGAAGTCTATCTTTTGGTCTGAGCTTTCCTCTACTTCCATTATTTGTGTATGCGAGAAGCGAAGGCTTTTGCTTCTAAGGTATTCACAGGTTTAAATAAACAAAACTTGTAGATACTTTTTAGCATATGTTTCGGGTGCTCAAAAGAACCGACTCATTGAGACGGTTCTTTTGAGTACCCACAACAATTGTTTTGGTTGAGAAATTTATTTCTCTAAATATAATACCGGTCCCGATAGCCTGGTGGTTAAGGCATCCGCTTCGGGAGCGGGAGGTCGAAGGTTCGAATCCCAGTGTCGGCGGCAGTGGAGTTCGTTCTGATATGGCCGGTTGGTGAGCCGCCAACTAGTTTAACGAATGGTTACCAATTCCTAGCCTGCCTGGTGCCTGGCAAAAGGATGGGATTTGGGAAGTAAATGTGTCTCATAAGTCAGAAATGGCTGGCCCTTTCAATTCCACTTTCAACAGAAGGAACAAACTCGTTGTTCTCCACCCGCAATTGCTTCATATTTGCCGCAAGTGATAAGCCACAAGTCACCAAAATGTCCGCTTTCGGCTTCCATAAATTTGTTATTTGCATGCAAAGATATCAGGGATCTAATTATTATCTCGTATTTTCTTCACAACACGAATGTTATTAATAAATCTTGACATTATTTAAATCCTCATGTTTGCTTTTAAAGATATGAAATAGATTATCAAGTGATATTTTCAGCTGTAAGTGGAACCTTATCTTCCGAAAAATTTCACTTAAACTTTTTCATCAAATATTCATTATCAGATTAATCCATATTTTATACTCGGACGTGCTTAAACTTTAAAAATGAATTAATTTGGATTCAAAATAATTTTGCCAGCACGGAAAATTTGGTACTTTTCATAATCCTTGTCCATATAGCTAATCAGATTACAGTAAAACTTGTCTAAAACGACCACTCTCAAAGAGACCAAAAATGGTTTACAAGACAAATTATCGCTTAATGCAGGTCAAAAGTTTTACAGAATGCTTCATCCACTTTCAACTGTTTCTGGTGTCTTCAAGGCTGTTTGTTGTCATCCACTTCCAACTGTTTCCGATGTCTACAAGGCTGTTTATTATCATCCACTTCCAACTGTTTCTGGTGTTTTCAATGCTGATTACAGTCACCCGCTTTCAACTGTTTCTGGTGTCTTCAAATCTGTTAACAGTCACCCACTTTCAACTGTTTCTGGTGTCTTCAAATCTGTTTACAGTCACCCGCTTTCAACTGTTTCTGGTGTCTTCAATGCTGTTTACAGTCACCCGCTTTCAACTGTTTCTGGTGTCTTCAAATCTGTTTACAGTCACCCGCTTTAATCTGTTTCCTATGTCTTCAAAGCTGTTTACTGTCATCCACTTTTAACTGTTTCTGGTGTCTTCAAAGCTGTTTACTGTCATCCACTTCAATTGTTTCTGGTGTCTTCAAAGCTGTTTACTGACATCCACTTTCAATTGTTTCTGGTGTCTTCAAAGCTACGTATTTACTGTCATCCTCGTTCAATTGTTTCTGGTGTCTTCAAAGCTGTTTACTGTCATCCACTTTCAATTGTTTCTGGTGTCTTCAAAGCTGTTTGCTGGCATCCACTTTAAACTGTTTCCTATGTCTTCAAAGCTGTTTACTGTCATCCACTTTTAACAGTTTCTGGTGTTTTCAAAGCTGTTTGCTGGCATCCACTTTCAACTGTTTCTGGTGTCTTCAAAGCTGTTTACTGTCATCCACTTTTAACTGTTTCTGGTGTCTTCAAAGCTGTTTACTGTCATCCACTTTCAATTGTTTCTGGTGTCTTCAAAGCTGTTTACTGTCATCCACTTTCAATTGTTTCTGGTGTCTTCAAAGCTGTTTGCTGGCATCCACTTTAAACTGTTTCCTATGTCTTCAAAGCTGTTTACTGTCATCCACTTTTAACAGTTTCTGGTGTTTTCAAAGCTGTTTGCTGGCATCCACTTTCAACTGTTTCTGGTGTCTTCAAAGCTGTTTACTGTCATCCACTTTTAACTGTTTCTGGTGTCTTCAAAGCTGTTTACTGTCATCCACTTTCAATTGTTTCTGGTGTCTTCAAAGCTGTTTACTGTCATCCACTTTCAATTGTTTCTGGTGTCTTCAAAGCTACGTATTTACTGTCATCCTCGTTCAATTGTTTCTGGTGTCTTCAAAGCTGTTTACTGTCATCCACTTTCAATTGTTTCTGGTGTCTTCAAAGCTGTTTACTGTCATCCACTTTCAATTGTTTCTGGTGTCTTCAAAGCGACGTATTTACTGTCATCCTCGTTCAATTGTTTCTGGTGTCTTCAAAGCTGTTTACTGTCATCCACTTTCAATTGTTTCTGGTGTCTTCAAAGCTGTTTACTGACATCCACTTTCAATTGTTTCTGGTGTCTTCAAAGCTGTTTACTGACATCCACTTTCAACTGTTTCCGGTGTCTCCAAAAGCTGAATACTTTCATCCACTTTCAATTGTTTCTGCTGTCTTCAAAGCTGTTTACTGTCATCCACGTTCAACTGTTTCCGATGTCTTCTAAGCTGTTTACTGTCATCCACTTTCAACTGTTTTTTGGTGTTCTCATCCACTTTCAACTGTTTTTGGTGTTCTCATCCGGTTTTAACTGTTTCTGGTGTCTTCAAAGCTGTTTACTGTCATCCACTTTCAATTGTTTCTGGTGTCTCCAAAGCTACGTATTTACTGTCATCCTCGTTCAATTGTTTCTGGTGTCTTCAAAGCTGTTTACTGTCATCCACTTTCAATTGTTTCTGGTGTCTTCAAAGCTGTTTACTGTCATCCACTTTCAATTGTTTCTGGTGTCTTCAAAGCTACGTATTTACTGTCATCCTCGTTCAATTGTTTCTGGTGTCTTCAAAGCTGTTTACTGTCATCCACTTTCAATTGTTTCTGGTGTCTTCAAAGCTGTTTACTGACATCCACTTTCAATTGTTTCTGGTGTCTTCAAAGCTGTTTACTGTCATCCACTTTCAATTGTTTCTGGTGTCTTCAAAGCTGTTTACTGTCATCCACTTTCAATTGTTTCTGGTGTCTTCAAAGCTACGTATTTACTGTCATCCTCGTTCAATTGTTTCTGGTGTCTTCAAAGCTGTTTACTGTCATCCACTTTCAATTGTTTCTGGTGTCTTCAAAGCTGTTTACTGTCATCCACTTTCAATTGTTTCTGGTGTCTTCAAAGCTACGTATTTACTGTCATCCTCGTTCAATTGTTTCTGGTGTCTTCAAAGCTGTTTACTGTCATCCACTTTCAATTGTTTCTGGTGTCTTCAAAGCTGTTTACTGACATCCACTTTCAATTGTTTCTGGTGTCTTCAAAGCTGTTTACTGACATCCACTTTCAACTGTTTCCGGTGTCTCCAAAAGCTGAATACTTTCATCCACTTTCAATTGTTTCTGCTGTCTTCAAAGCTGTTTACTGTCATCCACGTTCAACTGTTTCCGATGTCTTCTAAGCTGTTTACTGTCATCCACTTTCAACTGTTTTTTGGTGTTCTCGTCCACTTTCAACTGTTTTTGGTGTTCTCATCCGGTTTTAACTGTTTCTGGTGTCTTCAAAGCCATTTTAATACTGCAATCCACTCTCAACTGTTTCTGTTGTCTTCAATTCTGATAGAATTACTGCTACCCATAATCACGCTAGGAAACTACGAATGAGTAAGGGTATAGAAAGTTTTGCATATTTCTGTTTATTTTTTGCGGAGATGCACACCATTTTGTAGCTGTACTTAAAATTTAAGCAGTCAAGGGCATTGTACTAGTCGTCGAGGGTCTAAATAGAATCAATATGTTGCAGTCGATGGCCTGATCACTGGGCCAGAAAACCCGATATACAGAACTATGCGTACAGTATGAAAAACTTGAATAACTTTCGCTTAGCAGTCGGAACAGATAGAAAAAATACAAGCAAGCTTTGTCAAATAAGACTCACACAGAGGCAAAACACCACGTACATCATTTGAAAACTGTGATTGCACAGCTATCTCTTTGTATACCGGGTAGTTTGGCAACAGTGAAGACCCAAATAAAATGCCAAAGTATGTGGTATAATTACACCAATATCTGGCCCTGTTTGCTATGGTAAAAACTATCCACAGTAATATAGGGACTGAAGTACATTTTGAATTGGAAATTTTGAACTGTGGCTCTTTTATATGTACACAGAACCACCACAGACCTCGAGGTTATACAAGTCTTCCATGCTCAACTCAGCTGAGCACGAAATTTATCTTGCTCATAAATGTTAAAATGCCAACAATTGTTGGCATTTTAACATTTATTAGCATGATAAATACAACATGTGATAGACTTAAAGCAAGATACTTCTTTTTATCGGTATTTTAGTTTTTATGAGCAGTTGAAATTTCGTGCTCAGCTGAGTTGAGCATGAAAAACGTTTTATAACCTCGGGGCCAGGTTTATTGTGTCAACCTGGGTATACAACGGGTTAAAGAACGCATTGGGAATACTATGCCAGACATGGGCTGGCCCAAATAATAGAATAAATATACACCCACTTAATTGTGAATTAATTAGGTTAATGCGTGTACACACAATGCATGCGTACGGAAGCCTATATGTGACATTGTGTTTTGTGTTATGTCGTTTTGATTTCGATGTTTTGTATGTTGTATTCTCTGTTTTGTGTATAATGTTTCACATTTCAAACGGCGCAATTCACGAGGTAGAGCCAAGATGGAGAAGAAACGAGGAAAGAAAGGCGAGAGTATAAGTATTTTAATGCATCTGTGGTAATGTAACTTAGTTTTTATATATTTGAAATCAATGCAGCCGGTTACTATCACTGTCAAAATTTACTGGAGGCTTTCGGTTTGATTATGCTACATACTGGGTTCTCACTGTGCAAGTAGTCACATAGACCAAAGACAACTCGATATAATACAGTTCGACTGATTATAATAGTTCGACCCATTTAAATTGTTACAGGAATTAATTCTGAGATTTTAATCTGTAGGTCTAGATCTTAATACAGTGCAATCGAAAATAAGATGTCTGCCTGCCTGCCTGCCTGCCTGCCTGTCTGTCTATCTATCTATCTATCTATCTATCTATCTATCTATCTATCTATCTATCTATCTATCTATCTATCTATCTATCTATCTATCTATCTATCTATCTATCTATCTATCTATCTATCTATCTATCTATCTATCTATCTACATGTATCTATCTATCTATCTATCTATCTATCTATCTATCTATCTATCTATCTATCTATCTATCTATCTGTCTGTCTGTCTGTCTGTCTGTCTGTCTGTCTGTCTGTCTGTCTATATATCTATCTACATGTATCTATCTATCTATCTATCTATCTATCTATCTATCTATCTATCTATCTATCTATCTATCTATCTATCTATCTATCTATCTATCTATCTAATATATTTCACCTTCCAAATCTTCATCCTGGATTCTGCTTTGGTACATGAAATTGTAATCCACTGCCTCTCCCATACACACCTACCACCCTATAAGTTTATTGGGGTTAACTACATGTCTGTCTATCTCTCTGTCTGTCTTTCTTCCTACCTGCCTGCCTGCCTGCCTGCCTGTACATGTGCCTGTCTGTCTAAAACATACATACATACGCACGCACGCACACAGGTACGTACGTACGTACGAACATACATACATACATACATACATACATACATACATACATACATACATACATACATACATACATACATACATACATACATACATACATACATACATACATACATACATACATACATACATACATACATATGATGATTTTGTGGATATTTTTGGGGTCATCACAAAATTGGACTAGTTTGAGGGGTCATTTCTATGCATTTAAGGGTCTTTTTTAATGTCAAGGTACGAAATGGGGATATTTTTGGGGGTTGCTAAAATTTCATAATTTTTTAGGGTGCTTGATATTCCTGAAATGTGTGTTTTTTTTTGTTTTTTTTGTTTTGTTTTTTTTTGGGGGGGGGGGGGTGAACAGTAAATGCTGGGTCCAAGCCTACGGATGAAGAAAAAATGAGAGTACCCCCTGGGAGTTATATATGTACTTATATACTTTTTGTTGTTTTGACTTTTATCTTTGGCCTTTCTTACTTCATCTTTTGTGTTTTGCTTTTTATGTATTAAATTTTGTCTTCAGAAAGGTTTCTTTCCTTTATTGTCTTTTGCCTTTTGCATTTTAACTTTTGGCATTTTACTTTTGTCTTTTGTGTTTAAACTTTTGTATACTGTATTTTGACTTGGGTTTCCACATGCTATTTCTATGATAAAAAGGCATCTCAGTACCTCTTCAAATTTTGGCAGCAGACAGACATACAGACAGACAATTGATAGCGTATCGGATATGGGAGGGCTTTGGGGAAAAGATTGATTGCATTTAATGTAAACTTATGGTCGATTGCAATGTATTTGACCTACATAATAAATACTCAGAATTAATAAATTGTTACTATTAAAATGGGTCAAACTGTCATATTTAGAATTGTCATAGATCTATTTGAATACTTACACAGATAGCATGGTTCAACGGAAAACCTACAGTAGACTTTTTGGACTGAGATATTTACCGAATGCATCGATTCCAAATGTAAAAAAAAAAACGTTACACAGGATGCATTAAAATACTTGCACCCTTGTCTTTATTTCCCGCTTTTCTTTCTATCTTGGTTCTACCCCATGCATTGTGTTGTTTAAAATGATGTACAACATCAAGCGCAAAACATACATATGTATGCAAATTCATATATGAGCTACACCATTTTGAAATGTGAGAACAAAAAGCCACTGATTAGATGTGTCCTTGCATTCTGTTCAATACATTTGATGCTCACTAGTGTTAAAGTTTGATATCTTATTTCAAAATTATAGCTAGCTTTTGTAGCTTAGAAGTTGGAAAATTCAAAATGAGAAAAAGAGTTATCTAGCGATAAGGCTAATTGTCACCGTTTCAATGCTTTATCAGTTTCTTACTGGATGCACAGCTGATCTGCGCCTTTGTTTTCTGTAAGTGTAAAAATGCAGCTCGGTGTTTATTGGGCATCGCTTTGATCAATTTATTTTTCTTTATATAAACATTGATTTGTCTACAGCTAGTCCCTCTAGCTACAGAGCCAAGTTTGTGTTGGACTTGTTTGAAATCCCCAAAGGCAAGTTTTATCATGATGAGGCTCATGTGTCAAAGATTATACAATACAACTACTCATACTTGGCGTGAAAACCACTGGGCATAATTTACACAATTAACTTTTTTTAAAAGGGCAACAAAATAAATGCAGGTACACCGAACGACTAATGTAGTAAGAAAGACAGCAAGGATCAGGAATCAATACAATCAAGTACAACACCTGTCCCAGGATACCAAATGAGAAAGTAACAAAATCACATTAAACATCACAAACAAGAGCCAAGAGGTCAGCCCTTTCCCTTCGGGTAACCACAAGGCAGCAATGAACAGACGCAAAAGCATAACAAACACAAGGCATAAATAACACAAATGATCCACAAAAGAAGTACCGCCTTGGAACGGTCAGTAAAAATGTTTTACTGGAGGGTTAAACGAGTTTCACGGCGCGCCAACCTCACCCTTAGTTCAGACGTGGATCAAGACACATAGATAGATGTTTGGTTTGCATTGAATACCCCTAACCTATCCATACATCATCTCCTAGAACATATAAATTAAGATATAAAAAGGAGACAAAGCAAAAAAAAAGACTCAACAGTGCATAAAACTGGATACTGGAGCAAAAGAAATCAAAGAGGTAAACGCCGGTGGGCAACTGCCAAAGCATCAGGCCCCTACCATCTCATCAATAGATAAGTCTCTAAGTCGGAACGGTTTTAGATTCTGAAGTCTGACAGACGGGCATGCAATTAAAGAGGAAAGCAAAGCTGCCAACCTTGATTGGGTTGACCACCAAGCTTGCAGTCTGTTGCAATACAGACCTGGCACTAACAACTTACGAAACCTGGCACTTTATGTTTGTCTCTAACTTGTAAAGAACAAGTCTTAAGGCTAAAGTAAATGTTTATTTTAATAAAAGAGTATCAAATGTCATTTTTTTTATAAAAGCAATATTTATCAAATGTATAAATATTTCCAATAACATTACAAATTTGTCACTTTTTGCCTGAACGGCTTGTATGAAGAAATGTTCAAATTATTTTCATATTTGTAAAATCAATACTACTCATTACAGGCTAAATTGCCACAACAACGGTCACATCTGGAAAAAGTTGTTGTTTGTCACACCTGCTTGCACTGGCATGGTCTGACATAGGAGTCCAAATTTCTGTCCAAACCTGCACGAGTTTGTCAACCAACAATTATGTTGACATTCGCGACCTGGTAAATTTTTCATGCATTCCACCATCAATTTGATATAAAGTATCTGCACCACATGCTGAACTTGCTAGCATATTAAACCAGTGACATTGAACTATATTTTACAAGCTCCAGTAACTTGTATTTTTATATTTGTATGTCAACCCTTATGCTCTCATCAACTACAATGCCTAACAAACACTTCATAAAGCATCCCATGAACATCTTGAGTCAGCTAACACCTTAATCCGATGACTTTGACATTGACATTTGCCATTTCATGTCAAACTTCAGGATCTCGCGACAATGTTGTGTCTACAACCACCAAAGGGTGCATAAGCCATTTCCTCGAAATTATGTCTTGATCCTGAAACCTTGACCTAAACTGCAACAAAGTTCTAATTGGTCAACACATTGACCGGTGACCTATACTTTATGCTCCATTAATAAACAAAGGCCCAATGAATTTGTCTCCCTTTCCCCAGCAGATGCAACAGCAACTTCCATGGAGTTTGTGTTCTTTGTCGAAACACATCCCAGTATCATGTATGCTAATTACTTTGTTGTGGCTGTGTAGCCAAAGTACATCGCGTCAACGTCCGAATGCAAAAAAGATCCTGCTCATCCATTTTTTCTTAATTTAAATTGAAATCACACGTTCATCTCATCAAAATTTGAAGTAGTGTAGATTGAACCTGGAATAATTCTGTATTAACTTAATTCAGAATGAAGATTTCAAACATCTAGATAAACCAATTATACTAATGTTCAATGAAAACGCACCACCTACAAAAATGACTATATCCTTTTAATGATATGTAATTCTATTTTCGCAATTGCGTCTTATTGTACTATAGCCATTCCGTAAGTAACTGATGGTTCTTAAAAACGGACTGATCACTGATTGCACGTGCTGGAAGCACTTAACAAAACAACTG
Organism: Loripinus fragilis; assembly: GCA_964019695.1. NCBI lineage: Eukaryota > Metazoa > Mollusca > Bivalvia > Lucinida > Lucinidae > Loripinus > Loripinus fragilis. Next base: position 38,170,985 of record OZ026520.1, on the reverse strand, counting down.
TCAAAACAGAAAGTCACACAACCAGTCATCGAATGTGTCAGAATTTTCAAAAACATTATTTTCGCTTTATTCTGTGCATAAATTACAAAAAAATGATGCAACGTCAATTGTTTAGAGGATTTTTATGACGTTTTGCATGTGTGCGAGTTTGTACGATGGAAATAAGCATTGTGTAGAACACTAGGACTGTAGAAATTGCAATTAAACATTTTACGTCGAGTTTTGTTGGACCACGCCATATTTAAGCTTACATAGTGACATTGTTCGCGTTAGTGTAGTGCTAGGTGTTGCGCCACAACTGTCAAAGTTGTGGCGAAATGACAGGGGATCTACTTGCAAACAGAAAACTTTTAAACAAGATTTTAGGATCTTTTTGTATACGCCCAAAATGCAAATAGCGCAATTTAGAGGCTGGCGATACGTCATGTGTAGACAGGGTCACTGGTATTGAATTTTCTTAGCAACCATTGCATTTGTCCTAAATGATAAATATAAATAACACGATTTTGTACAACTTTTGATAGGCCACAACTATGCGCATCTGAAGAGTGGTGCGTTTTCATTGGACATGAGTATATTTATTTACTTGAAAATTCAGAAAAGCAATGTCAGAAACTAATACAATTAAATTCTAAACCCTGCCCACAAAACCACAGGGATAAAGAGTCACAACAAGATTGATGTAAGTAAACAAATGACATATGATGAACCGAGTAAGCAGCTCGTTTCCACTCAGAATTCGAACGTTACTGAATAAAAATTACATCTTAAATAGGACAATGAAATAATAACACAGAACAGCAAGGAACCACAACAAAGCATCAACTTAAAACTGTCAGTAATGCTTTACTAGAGGATTTATGTTAACTTTACGAGGGACCCGTCATAATCCTCATTTTCGATGTGGTTCTAAAGCATGTATTTGATTGGCCAACGTGGAAGTTTCCAACTCATCAATAAATCAACATCCATGGACAACAACGGAATCGCAGGTAATACCATGGTGGTTCAAGGATGAAGGGTTAAGTGAAGCAACACGTACGCGTACTCTGACATTTCAAATCGCCACTGGAACACTGGATTTTCAAAATGAAATCCAAAAGTTGAATCCTGGTGAGCCAACAAACAGAGTATGTGTAACGGTTAATTAGTGCGACAACTATTGCTAATTTCATATGTTAAGTAAATATAAGTTTTTAAAAATAAAACTACATGTGGATGATGTAAAAAAAAGTTTAATGATCCATGTGTCTGACATGTGTTAGCAAAGTAGGGAAGGTAGCAAAAATCTGGAATTAATAAAATCAAGTACCACACCTGAACCAGGATACCGTATGGGAAAGTGAAGAATACACAAAAAGCATCAGATACAGGAGAGCCAAGAAGTTCGCCCTTTCACAGCAGGTGAGCACAAGGCTGCATGACACAGACAAGACAATATAGCGAAGACAAACACAAAATTAAAAAAAAAATCCATAAAAGAAGTATCGCCTTGGAATGGTCAGTAAGAAAATTACTAGAGGGCTTAAACTAGTTTCACGGTACCAACCTCACACTTAATTCTGATGTGGATCAAGACATATGGATGTTTGATTCGCATGAAAGACCCCTAACTTATCCATGAATCATCTCCAAGTACATATAAATCAAGATATAAAAGGAGATAAAACAAAAAATAAGGACTCAACAGTACATACAACTAAATACCAGAGCATAAGAAATCAAACAGTTAAACCCTGGTGGGCCCAACAACAGACACAGCATCAGGCCCAAACCATCTCATCTATAGATAGGTCTTGAAGTCGGACCTCTTAATTTCCTACCACCACTGTCATCACATTAAGCAAATCTACTGCAGGTGAAAGTAGTTAATAGAACTTGTGTTCACTGGTAAATGTATAATAAAGCAAAACGTGACAAATTCGTTGACCTTTCAATATCAGTTCTTTGGTTTTAGAAGGCTCTGTTTCACAATAAATACATTTAAACACGTCTTCTTATTTGAACTATACATTTCTTTACATGTTGTTACATCAACTTGATCTGCCAGTGTTCCAAACTCTACGTGACCATTGAGTATAGTATATCAGGCTATCATTCTGATATTATCAACATTTCTCTGCACTCTTATTGAATGCAAAATCCAGTTTTGCACAAACTAAGAAGCCACCATGCGAGCTAATCAATATTTGTGTTTTAACAACGGCACCAACTAGGGCACATATTTGGCCAGTAAAATATATCTAAGGCCCCCACCCCAGTGGCATTGGCTGCTGTCCGTTCTGAGGTGGTGATTCTGTTGTTGATGATTCGTTGTTTGATGTTGCTCCCATTGTGTTGGGTCCTTGTTTTAAAGTTTACTTCTTTTTGTCCTTTCTAGTTTTGTTATCATCTTGCTGAGGTATAGAGAGCTGGTTGCTTTACTTGGATTAAGTTGTCGTGTGTTTGTCAGTGTTCTTTGTATCTTCTCCTCTGGTGTCATAGGTTGGTCTGTGGCCTATGCGTGTGGCATTTCTTGGCCATACGCATCTGTTGTGGGCGTTTCTATCTAGTTCTGCTTAATGAGATCAATAAAACATAATCGGACACATTTACAATGAAATGGTGTAAGTTTCTTGAAATTATCCTGTATCTCTCAGGTCTTTAAATAGTGTATCAAGCAATGAAAGCTCCAGCGCATCAGTGTTCCCCGCCATGGATCTATTCGCTGATTGGGAACACAATTTCTGTATATGAAGATGTTAAATCCAACAACTGGGTCTATAGCTGTGTGTCTAAAAAGGGTTGTGGAAGCACAATTCTTTGTTCCCAGGTCACAAAATAGAACATCTGGTGTCATCTAGAATCGTTCAAAACATCTAAATATGAGACGGGTCCTGAATGCTGAAATCGCTGTCATGATTTTGTTTATTGTCGTATTGTGTGTGTTTTAGGATACATATAAATTGTCTTCTACATTATGTAAACCAATGATACACGAACAAAATCATTTGTCAAAATATACCAAAATAATTGTACTCTAGATAGGCCATTCATTGGAGAGAGGTATGATGGAACAAAATTAACAACTCCAAACTGTAGCAAGATAACCACATTAATCTTACAGAGACACGATTTGACCTGAAAATAAAAATAATGAATTATGAATATTTATTAATAGTAAAACATCTTCGGATGCACATATATATGTTTTTTTCTGCGCTGTGATTTGCTGACTGGTTTCACATTATATATATGTATTAAAAAAACTATTAAAGTTGGTTTTTTAGAAAAGAAAAAACTGATTTGATATCAGTAAAACACCCAAATTTTAAGGTTATCATAGGTACAATTATTGCATTTTTATGGTAAAAACAAAGATCTCCAGTAGAGCACACTGCGCTCACAAACATTGATCGAGTACAATTCAGTTATTTCACGACCTGCAGACAGACAGAAAGACAGATATACTCATAGATAGATAGATATATATATGGATGGATAGATAGATACATACATACAGTTACTATACATGTACGTAGATAGATAGATAGATAGATAGATAGATAGATAGATAGATAGATAGATAGATAGATAGATAGATAGATGAGTTTTGCCTTTCATGTTGTCTAATTTTCGATTGCATTGCATCAGACCTACAAAATAAAATCTTTGAAAAAAAAAATCCGTTATAATTTAAATTGGTCAAAGTATTATAAGGGACCAAATTGTCTCGTATTGAATTGTCCTGGATCTACTTGAATGCTTTCACAGAGAGAACCCAATTTGTAGCATGCCCTGTATATTTTTGACTTTGTGATAGTTACCAGCTGCATGGATTTCAAATGTAAAAAAAACCCACTAACATAACATGTACAATGAATGCATTTAAATACTTACAACTTCGTTTTCGCCCGTCTTTTCGTCCATATATTGTCTGTAAATCGTGAATTGCGCCGTTTAAAATGAACAACATCGTACACAAAACACAAAACAAGAAACTCAAAATATGAAAGTAAAAGGTTAAAACACCGAAATCAAAACGCCATAGCACAAAACACAATGTCACATATAGGCTTCCGTACATGCGAGAAATATATATAAATAACGCTTCCTTCTGTTTTGCTAATTTCGTCTTGTCATAGTTCATGAGGTCATAGGAGACCCGTCTTAAGAAGTTATTCTCAATATTCCCCAAGGTTTCAATCATAGAAGAACAAACCGTCATTCAATAGATTTTACATATTATCTATTATGCGTCCAAGTTTTTCATTGTCAAAACAAACTTGCATTTTCATATGAATTATCTTATAAATCACATGCTTATGAAACACATCAAACCTCATTTTATAAAAAGACAGCATACACGAATAGTTCTAAAATTGTTATGAAAGTATATGTAGTTTAAGTGTGTCATTGTAAGGGTTGATTCGTTATTGTAAGTGACAGACATAACACGGGTTCTCTGTTCAATACTATCTAATCCTCGATCACTATGTGGGGTTAAAGTTATTGTTTACTGTGTTTGTGTAGGCAATGAATGGGTTGTAAACATTGCTTTAGAATTTGAGCCGCGGCACGAGATTTCCAACAATTAGACATTTTGACAAGTGTAGACTCAGACGAGCCTGTGCAGCCTCCCGTTAAGCTTAGAAACTCCAAACAATGTTCAGTGAGTAGCTCAACAGTCATAGAATATTCAAGCGACCAGCAAAGGCTCAGACCAGCCTGCGCGTATGCGCAGGCTGGTCTGAGCCTTTGCTGGTCGCACATACCAAATTGTTGGAAATCTCATGCACTGGCTCATTTACTATAGTTCCGCAATCAATTTTTGTCCTTATGCATATTAATGAAAGACCAAATGCCAACAGACGTGTGTGCTTATTTTAATTTTCGTACTTATATGGATTTACATTTTACAAGCGGTTTCCATTAAAATATTACAGTTTTTTTTGCATATTCTAATAATATGGAAATGGTGATCATATTCATACTCCCAGTGAACCGGAATATGAGAGCATAGAGCAGTTGTATAGGCAATTATAGTCTTGGAAGTGTTGCTAACATGGACAGTTTCATTAGAACATACTAAAAGGGTAATACCCATGTTCAAGTTTATATTGACCTACATAAGAAGTGAGGTGGAGTAGTGCTGAAGAACATTGTTTCATAAGATACAAATTAAAGCAAGAAATATACAGTAAACCCTGTGTAAAAAGACAACTCTCAAAAGACCACAAATTGGTTTTCAAGACCAATATCGCTTAATGCAGGTCAAAAGTATTGCAGAATGCTCCAAGGAGCATTCTGCAATACTTTCGACCTTCTTTAAGCTACCATTTGTCATTAAGATATGTGTTATGTCTATTTTTGAGTGGCCGTTTTACACAGGTTTTACTGTATACAGGTGATTTTTCGATACCTCGAATCCTGATAACTCGCAGTACCTGCTTTAGTCAAATAAAATGTCAATTATATCAATGATATCACTGGCGGATTCAAGGGGGGCGCACCCGGCGCGCGCCCACCCCCCAAAAAAATCGCCAAAGCAAAATTTTTTAATACGATTTTAGTAGGAGATATTGTTTTTGTTGTTGATTTTTTTCAATTTTAAATAGTCTGGTTTTTTTCTTGCTCGCTCCGCTCGCAAACGAAGATATCTAAATTTCAAGGTGCCATATCGGCGACGCCCTGCTAAAATCCTGTCGTTCACTGCCTACCAGATCTTTCGGTTCCATTTTCTGAATGGCGTCTACTGGAGTCCTCTGCTATGTGTTAATGCTCACATCAATTGCCAATTTTATCATACAGACAACATTGTGGCGCCGGATCAGAGCAGTCTGATCTGGGTCCGCAATGTTTGCAACATTAGGGCTTTAAATGTTCTAGCAGACTATACAGGGATAATGAATCTAAAAGTCGGCTTATATGCCTTCTGCGCACAGCAGGAGTTAATGGATAGAAACGCATGTGTGATCCCTATAATAAAGGATAAAAACACCCTAATTATGCAACACAGAAATCAAAATATCGTAAAGCATTTTTTGAATTATGGTTGGTTGGTTGGTTTTGTTGCTTTACGTCCCAAGTCAACAGCTATGGTCATTGCGGGACGGTCAGTTCACCTAACCACACTTTTTCCTGGGCAGGCTTGAACAAGCGGTTAACCAGTAATTCGTGCACATACTTTCGCTTGTAACTGACAACAACCCTTCTTGAATGAATCAGCGGAAGGGAGGAGAATGACCGTAGAAATCATTTCATGATCAATCTCCACGAAAGTATGGGACCGGACCGGGATCGAACTACGCAGCCCGGCATTTTTTTTTAATTATAATTTTCACTGAAGGGGGTGGGGGGACGCCTTAGATCGCCAAAGCAAACTTTTTAATATGATTTATGGAAGCAGATATATTTTTTCATTTATAAAAATGTCTGGTTTTTTTCTCGTTTGCTACGCTCGCAAACGTAGATATCTAAATTCAAATATGCCACATCGGTGGCGCTTCACTTAAATACCGTCGTTTAATTGTCTCCCTGCGTTTACTGCCTACCATTCCTTTATTTATGAAATACCGCAGCGCCGGATGTTTTTTCTAGGTTGTGCTTGTTAATGCGAGAGGGGAGGGGAGGTCACATTGAGGAACTGTTGAAATGTAATGCTTTCTGAACAAGAAATAAACTACGGGACGTCGGACCTCGCGCCAGAAGTCACCAAGAAGCACATATTTTTTCAAAATTGTTGGAAATGTTTTGGATATCATACGCAAACATTAGGTTGTTGTTTTTTAAGCTGGACTGGAAAGCTTTGTGCACCGGCGGTGACAAGCTAACTCCTTTTGCCCTCCCACACAGAGTGGTTGCATGTGCGCGATGATTAGAATTACGAAGGACCGTAAAAGTACAACTATCCATGACATTGCTTGACTTACTTTTTCATAACAAGCGACGTCGCGAGAAGACCTTTCCGCACTGTTTCTGACCAGGTCAGACTCAAACTTGGGTGTATATAGCTACAGGGGATAGGTAGAGATTTGAAGAGATTATACGGCATACTATATTTTGGAATTAGAGTGATCATATAGCGGAAAGGATCAGTCTATGCAGAAGGGCAAATAATTATGTTCTTTGCATATTCACAAAACAGCTTTTTTCAATCGCGCACCTAATGCAATCATGAAATAGTCTACAAGTCGTTTAGAAAATGATTTGAGAGTTTAAGAAATGACATCGAAGTTCATTTTTGACCCATTCATTTCAAAATTTTATGACTTTGCCTGTTGAAAAGTGATGCTCTCTGAAAAATAATTAAAATGCATGAATATGTGCCAGAAGGCACCTAATTGCACCGATTTTTCGAAAATTTCCTGGGGGAGCATGCCCCCAGACCCCCTACCTGTGCTTGCCACCTACGGTGCTCGCCTTCATGCATTCTGTGCTTCAAAACAGTCACACAAAACTCTCTAACTCGTTGCTGAGGCCCTGAGTATAGATTGGAATTATTTTCGGTGTGTGAAAGTGTGCAAAGTTCATAACTACAGCGCTGAAACTATATAAATATAATAAATTAAAATTAGTTACATTGCAGTAGACATGTGCCTGTAGCGCGTCAGATCTATACCACGAGGCCCGAAGTTCAAGTCAAGCTGGAATTTTTTTCTTTGAAGCCAGAACGGTATAGGTACGGTCTTATCTGAAGTCGCCAAAGTTCTTCTTTTTCTTTGTTTTCAGACTTGTCTGCAAAGGCAACATTTAAAAAACAAAACAAAAAAAATTCAAAAACAGCAAAATTTTGAAGGCTAAAATGGACCCTAGAATGCACCAGAATGCACCGAATTGCACCATTTTTTTAAAAAAAAAAATCCGGGGGAGCATGCCCCCGTACCCCCTAGCATGGCTTTGCGCCTTCTGCGCTCGCATGGAAACACTTTATGTTTCCAATATTGCGCCCCCTAACATGGAATCCTGGATCCGCCCCTGGATATACTGTGGGTATTTGAGCTTGTGTTCTTTCAAGCACATACAGTTTATCTTTTGATATGGGAAAAAAGAAAGTTATTTTGGATTATATGGGTCACGTAGCGAGAAAATATTGTTTTGTTGCATGCGAACAACAAAGGCGCACACCAGCCTGCGCGTCCATACAGACTGATCAGCGCAGGCTTTGTTATTTGCTCTCTGCAAAGAATAATATCTGAACTGGCTTCATACAAAAGATTAACCCTTAAAGCGCCAAGAAAAAAAAGTATCTGAAAATGTAGTCTGCTGAAGTTGTCTGCTGCAAATAATTGCATTATATTACGGACGAATTAAGTATAGAAACAAACAGCGTGGACCCAGAACAGACTGCTCCTATAGAAGCAGTCTCATCTGGGTCCATACTGTTTGCCATAGAGGCTTTTTAAACATTTCAGCAGACGAGCAAAGCAGACGACTTTTGTTGCAATTGGCGCTTTAAGGGTTAACGTTCTAGCTGATCTTATCTCTGTACTAGTTGAACAGACTGGTTAGAGCATGATCTGGTCGAAAACCCCGAAGACAGGTGACCAATTATCATTTACAGACCGACTTCTCTTAACCAAAACTATGGACAACGTACAATTAAAGGCATCGATGCAACGAGAGTCGAACTTATGTAGCAAATATAACAATTACATGTTTTATCGCATTTTCTTTCATTTTGCAGAGAGTCGGACCATTCCAGTTGCAGCTTGAAATACTGGTCTAATAATCACTGTGAAGATTACAAGAGCTCTGCAGATACACTTGTATTCCCTCAATCAATTTAACTCTGATGTAACGCAGGCAGCTGTTTGCATTACTTGTGTTTAATTATATGTGAAATTCAAACTGCTTAGTGGTCGTTAGAAAAAATCATTGGGAGCAATCATGTAGCACTTGGAGACGTTAGTTATGTGATGCATCCATGTATTAAAAATGAGCGCTTTAAGCACGCTCTCGGAAAATATTGAGGGAGATATATGTATCATTGAAGATCAGCTCGAAGCAGATGACAATGAAGAAAAAGAAAAGGAAATAAACATGCCTGTGATAATTAAGACAGCTGGGGAAGACTCAAACACGAAATTTCCAACAGAAGACACGTCCAATATGATAACCAACGACCAAGATCATTCCGAGGAGATAAATAACAATGCACAAAATGCTATAGAGAAAACGGAAGCTATTAGAAATAATAACAGTGCACAAAATGATATAGAGAAAACGGAAGTTATCACAAATCAGATACACGATGATCCTCAGATGATAATTCGACAAATTATCACACAAGAAGCTATAGAAAAGTTTTCAAATGCAGAAGCGGAGAAAATAATTCAGGAGGCTCTTCTTATAAAACATTTCGTGGATGAGGATAACTCTCATCTCAAAGTGCCAAGAAAACCAATTGATAAATTACCTGGAGATAGAGGTGGAGGGGAAGGCTATGATAGGTATTTGTTAGAAAAACTGCTGCATTCAGAGCCTGACCCTAGTGAGAAAACTTTTGAAGGATTTCAAGATGAGTCTGTGGAACAAGATGATGTCGATAAGACAGATCCTGGTGTAGATGGTGCTATAGAGAAAACAGATCAGGATGAGTTTGATACAGGTACTGCTATTTTTAATATTAACACAGCAGGCATTCAATATGTTAAATTAATTGTCGAGACAAAACTTAAATGTTGATTTGTTACATTGTCGCCAATTAAATTGTTGCTTAACAAATTTTATACATGTATTACTTATGAAAATCGTAGCTCATGCTTCACAGGCCTTATCCTTAAAACGGTATCATAACAAAAAATTAAGAGAAAATGAACAACAACAACAACAACAACAACAACAACAACAACAACAACAACAACAACAACAACAACAACAACAACAACAACAACAACAACAGCAACAACAAGGAAACAAATGAAATGCAAAAAAATGTCATTTTTTTAGATTTATAGTGTAGCATTTGCTTAATATGCCATTCTTCACTGGAGTAGCCTAGCAGAATGTAAAGCTGAAATAAAAAAAACAAAAACATATGCACCATATTATTTACCTCTGCATTGTATAACACCAAGCAATATCTATAAATATATCATATCTGAGACAGCAACCTATTCTAATTCATTTTCAGAACCCTCAAAGGAGAACAATGAATCTAGTCAAAGCATTCTACACAAAGACTTTAGTATGTCGGAAGCCTTTGGAGAGAATACACTACAAACTATAGATGAAGATAAAGAACTTACCTTCAACGAAAATCCAGTTGTTGAAGCAGTTGAACCAGGTAATTATTTGATCCATCTCATGGGATGTTGGTTCTTATCGCATATACGTAAACATGCATTATATTATACATAGCTTTCTATTGGGGTTAGAGGTTGGTGTGAGCTTTCATCCACTTCAATACTTTGTGTAGACTACTGTAAGATTTAGCTGGTCGCCGATGCTACACATTCCTAAATCTCATGTGCTGGTCCAATCTATTACGGGCTGGTTATGATTCCACGTGTAAAGAATGTTCTTTTTAGCCTTTAAGGGTAATACAGTAAACATTTCTCTAACAGATAGTACTTCACGAATATGCTAGTCTGTGCAGTGGCGTTTTGTTATATGATCAGCTCCTCTTATGCTTTCGCAAGCCAAAAATGGAAATAGGAGGTAAAATTGAAATATTTATGGACACTTCATTATTTCAGTTAGACCGTATGAAAATGGTAGTTGTATTACATATCAAGTAGTTCTTACAACCCCACCCCTTAGATAAAACTACGCATTCAAAACTTGTTTTTTTCTTATTTCTCAACCAAAACATATGTTGTGCATGCTCAAAGAACCACCTCAATGAGATGGTTCTTTTGAGCACCCAAAACGTATTTAAAAATTGATGGGTAAAAAAATATCCACAATTTTATGCTAAAAAAATCTGTTAATCTCGGCATGATTTAATAAATTGCGTATTGTTTGGTATGTACCTTCTTATATTTCTATATTTAATGAGTGCATCTAAGACATGCGCAAAATACAGGGGTGGATCCAGAAAAGGGGTGCATAGGTATATTGGCGTGGGGCTCGCTTTGCTGGAATTTATCTCATTTTACTTTAATATCTCATAAAATGAAATAATTTGGTCTCGCTGAGACCAAATTATTTCATTTTCATAAGATACTTAAAAACGGGGTGGGGGCAGGGGGTACGCTTGAAACCTATGAACCCCCTCTGGGTCCGCCACTGAAATATGGAAACAGATGAAGGTTCAGACCAACATTTAGACCTGTAGCCCCACTAGTCAGCTGCGCATGCTTGTTTAAAAGGCGACTTTTAGCATTTGTAATAAGTACCATTACCTAATGGGTTGTCTCATTTATTGCACGTTAGTTGTTTAATGATAAATAATTTCTCTTCAGTTTGACGCCAAGATGTCAGCTGCAGAATATACAAAACGATATATTTGTTTTTTGCACAAGCTCTACATTTATTTGGCAATCATGTTAATATCGGGCGGGTTGGTTGACTTATTTTTTTTTCTTGCTTGTAATGTATTTTGTATATCTTTTCTCTTAATACTATAGAAGGCAATACTTTGTGATTATAGCATTTTCTGGTTTTATTTTCATTTTTGCTGCCCCCACTCCCCCTCATTGTTCCTATCCATAAAAGAGTTTCTGCTCAAACTTTCCTAACCTTTCTTCTGGTAGTTAAATTCCTCATCAAATTCTGATACTGATAATAACACAACTAAAGGAAGTCACACATCACTAAACTATATTTATGATGCTCATTAAGCATTGCTACTCATTAATACACAAACATGACACTTAAAACTTAGATGCTAAATTGCTCGCTTAGGACTTTTTTCAAGCATTGCCTTTTCATGTAAATGAAACAAAATAGCATATTTATGTGATCTAAAACCTACAAACAAAGGACATATTTACCTACCCATGGATTATCGAATAGATTGGTAAAAGTAAAATTAATTGGTGATGGCCTTAATGACTGTGGATGTACTGATGTGATTTATAAGTAGCCTGTTTGATTGTACTTGTGTTAGCCAGAAGTCAATATGTGCATACAATGCTAGCGATAGCATTTTTATTCTAGTATTTTACTAATAATGGATAATTTCTGAACGATTATGATATGGATTTTTTCTCTCTCTCAAGTTTTCAGTATCATTACAGACGTATTTTCAAGAACACTGAACATATGTTTAAATACACACAATTTTTGAGCGTAAAAATGTAAATATTTCCTTTACAATTCAGTGTTAACATATGTTTTGGGTGCTCAAAAGACCCGTCTCATTGAGATGGACTGCGTCTTTGCTGTTCGCATACAACAAAGTATGTATTTCTCGCGTCGAGGCCCAGATATGTAGTGCCATTGCAATATAGGGTAAAGTCGGGTAAATTAGGACAGACTGCTGAATTCGGACAACCAACTTGTTTGTTTCATAGTTCAGTTATTGGAATAAAAAATCAATTTTCTATGCAAACAGTGAAAATCCTGATGAGACGGCTCAAGGAGCCGTCTCATCTGGATTTCCACTGTTTACAAATGTATGTCCGAATTTACCTGATGGCCGAAGTTACCCGACTTTACCCTAAATTTCATTTACTTTGTTCAACAGCTAAGGAAGAAGATCAGGAAAAAGAAGGAGGAAAAGAAGAAGAGCAAGAGAATGATATGATAATGGATGGGCTACATGTAGAGTCCAAGGACGAGCAAAATGAGGAAGAATTCAATGACGAACAGTCAGTGGTAAGCTAGAATTTGTAAGACCTGACTGAACAATATTTCAACACTTTGTGTACTGTTACTCTTTAATCTGTACTTTGGCAACAGTGAAGGCCCAGACGAAATTAAGAAATAGATAATAATTTTGTAAGGTTCATGGAATCATGAATACTTCGGCTCTCTCGGAAAGACCCGAAGTATGATTCCATGAACAGACCAAACATTGAAGAATTTCTAGCGATAAGGCGAGCAATCTCCCTAAACGAGACGTTCGTTTTAGTTTGTTGAAATAACGACTGGAGAAACTAGGCACATTCAAAAAATATATATAGACGGGCCGTCGATGCACCATTGCCCCCGAATTTGTATATTTAAAACGGGATTTCCTTAATGCATGTAATAAATCTACTTCTTATTGAATGAGAATTTATTTCGATCATCAACTGTACTTGTTATTCAGTAACATATATGGGAACTAGACCGTTAAACAAGGGTACCAATCGTCCTATCACGCTATGTACAGTAAAACTATTTATACAGTTGATGTGCAATAAAAACGACCATCTTGCAAAGTGGTCTATTTTTTGTCAGATATTTGATGTCTTCTTTCGCTTATACAACCCCTTCCCCCCCCCCTAGACCCAAGACGCCCTTTACATATGTTATATATTTGTATAGCGACATTTAATTGTCCAAAGGGCATCTTGGGTCTAGGGGGGAAAGCATCTAAAAACAAACTGAAAGACGCCAGTTTCATCTTTTCAATGGCAAACGTCACAATTTTAAGTATATTTCGTACGCATGCGCAGAAGGAATACCGCAAAGTTTCGTAAAGGAAGGGCACATATATCCTTAATATTTTAGCACTTTTACTTTTTGAAAACCTGCAAAGGATTTACTAAAACTCTCGTCTAAACGGCACCCAGTCTAAAGACGTAAAATGAGGGGTAGGAGTTGAAGGCGCAAGTTTTAACGGTTTTGTAAACGATGAATCGTTTTGAAACCTATTTTTATGCTTTCTATGTAAATTTTACCACCGGAACATTGAAAATTAAGGTTTTGTAATCATGTCAACTAGGGAAAATATACGCCTTATCGCTAGAGCTCCTTTATTGCTTATATATCTAAAACATACGAGGGGCATTCGGAAAGTTCGTAGCATGGTCTTTTATATCAGTAACCAATTAACAAACCCATTTATGTTTGGTATCATTTAAACCGCTATCTTTCTTCTATGTTATGATTTAAATTTCATGAGGATGCTATAATGCAGACACGAACAATATTATTGTGAATACATGTACTGTTTGTATACTGGAAAAAGCAAATTTCAATGGAATAGGTAATGTAACTTTTTACCTTTTCAAAAGTGTGCAGAACATTGACAATATTTGATGAAATTAGATAATTTTGTTCCATTTGTAGGCCACCATCTGGTAAAGTCATTATACTAGTAATGACTGATTTTGTAGTTTCTAATAACTAAATACTGGGACAGCAATACCAAAACCGTTTAGAAGCAAAGCAATGCCGTTAATTTTACGACTAAAAATTGCATGTCTTAATGCACATATTTTGAAAATATATAACCGCCAGTATAGTTTAAACATGCTCTACCTTGGTATTTTTGTCAAGCACGCTTTTTCTCTATAAGTCAACATTTTCTTAAAGTTAAGGCGTGCAAGCAGTGATCAATAAAAATTAAGTTGGCTCCAAGTTGTTATTTTGTCAAATCATGATTGTAAATAAGGTCCCCAATTTCCCTTCGATTTTTTCCAAACATTTTGCTTAAAATTTCTGCCAGTGTATAAATCCTACTCGTTTCAAACATGCGCTGCACGTGCAAGCCAAGTCCTCTTTTTACAAATATAAAACCATCAAATGGCCATTGAATTCTGGTTTCCAAAAATGTATTATTTCATAGCATTCTATCAACTCATTTTGGAGTTATGATGCCATGCTACGAACTTTCCAAATGTCCCTCCTATGATAAGTCACATGAGCTCGAGGTGTGGTCCATATCTATCTTTATAGCCTCAACACCAAAAGCTCAGAATGTCATTACTTCAAAACCAAAAGCTCACAAAGTAATTACTAAGTAATGACACTGTGAACTTTCGGTATTGGGGCTATAGAAGTGATATTATTAAGGACCGAATTTCAAACTCTTGTGGTAAAACTTATGGATAAAAAACAATGGACGTGTTCCTTTACTGTTTTCTTTTTTGATGTACAGTAGGAAACATGCATGAAAGGCCTCGCTAAATATGTTTTTTATTGATTGTAAAAACAATTGCATGTCAACATACATTTTCTAATGGTACTTGCCACTGTCTATATATGTGTTTCTAAATGGCTGGTTGGCCTGACAAAAGTAAGACAAAAGTGTGCCCCATACAACTTGTTTCCGCATATTGTGATCATTTCAAAAGATCCAGACCAATCGAACCTACCAATGAACTAATATAATGATGTGCTTCTCAACCTAGGTACTCATAACTTTGTTAAATATTGCAATTTATTACACGCCTTCCACATTTTACATAGTAAAATTGCCGTTAGCACTCGGTAATATTTTCAATTGGACTGAATCCATAATGGCACAGTCACATGACGATGCCAAAAATCCATATTGGGGCCTCATTATGGATTTTTGGCACTGCCTCATAGTGATGACGTATAGGAATCGTGCACTTTTTCGATTAGAACTAGGCTAGGCTACTCGTTTCAACATGGCTGAGTAGATTTAGAATCGCCAGGAGACCCTGTTTTCCTATGTATTTTACGCTCGAGCGCTTCGGGCCATGAAATAGCGAAATGCCAGAAGAATAAGGAATGGGAAACCAGAAAAAGGAATAATTCTAGGCTTTTCGCCAGTTTCGGTTGAACAAACAAAATGACTAACCCCGAGGTTGATATTGTGTCAAGCTGATCGGATGGATGAGCGATCGGGGATCGTTAAGTTCCTGTAGATCTAGCTCTTCAAATAAAACACTTTTCGGGAAAATGTTGACTTTCCATGAAATACAGCGAAAGAAGATAGATATACCCGTATTACCATGTATCTAGATACAGTGAGCCACTTTAGTTACGCACCACTTATAAAATGTAAAATTTCTCGGGAAAAAAATGTGATATTTTTATTTTGAGACTATCTACGTAAAGCGCATCTATATTTGCATTAGCCATTGAATTTTCATTGTGATCAGATCAGAAACAAGGGAGAGAATAGATTTTAAAATGCACTACCCTCAAAACACCATTTCACATTGCATTATCTCGAATGAAACTCAGATCACATTGCACTTTTTTCAGGGTCGAATATCTGCTATGTCAGATATATTCTTGGCAATATCTAAGACTGGTACGTGATTGTTAACTTCATAGTTGTTTTTAATGTTTTACTATTTTGGTTCCCAGCTGACCAAGGTTTGAAAAAAGTTGGTTTTAGTACTTTTTTTTAAGTTAGTTAAAATTTCGCATGATTCTGAGTAAACTAGTTATCAAAACACTTCTTTTATGATTTCATTTAAAACAACCATGTATCCGCTGTTTATTTTCGTAAAAAAATCAATGGGTTTATTGGCGTTATGGTGTTGACGTTAGTGATGACGTCATTACTACCAAGGCTATGAGACGTGTCAATGATAAGTTGTTTTAGTGTTTTGATACTTCTATGTCCACAAGTGACTCATCACAAAATAATTTGCGAAGAAAACCCAGTTTGATTATTGTAACTGACGTTAATATGACGTTAAAACGAGCGTTTCTTCAAAAAGTAACGGTGTTACTAAATTCAACGACCGAAAAAAGGAATTTTACTTGAATTAATAAATTGTTTTTGGTGTTTTTCTGTCACAACGATCACCATGGTTTATGCCTAGCACAAAACAAATAAGAAAATATAGACGTTCCGCTCGCACGTGCATTTTTCAAAATTTGTCAAAATTGCCTTTGCCTTTGAGTAGCAGAATGATTCGCATGAGTGATTCCAATAAAAAATTTTCGATGTTATCAAAAAGATAGAATGTCAATAAATAAATTATCATAGAGAATGTTCGATTCCAGCATTTTTGTCAAAAAATGTGGGCCCTGAAAAAGTGGTGCTTAACTAAAGTGGCTCACTGTATGCATGAGTGCTAATCTTTAGGCTGTCTTTGGTTGTTTTATTGACAAAAGTCTGTTGAAATGTCTCGTCGTCAATGACTATGTAAACAATGTTAAGCAATCTTATGACGTCATTTTCTATGTCACGCTATTTGTTGCTGCAATTTTCATCTCGCCAGTTTTTCGGACTCAATGGCGCTACTGGTTAAAAAGGCAAAAGAGTTTACGCGGATGTAATAAAAAGGCTATGATATGGCCGAGGTGTGCCTCTAGGTCATATTGGCACTGGATTGCCATATAGGCCCTCGGGCTAAAGCCCTCGGGCCGATATGGCTACCCCAGTGCCAATATGACCTAGAGGCACACCTCGGCCATATAATAACCTGTATATATAGTCCTCATACTTACCTCGAATCGAGGGCAAAACTTAGCTTGAAAGTGTGAGATTAGCATTGTTGATCACGTGATCAGGGATCGAAAATCTGCAAAGTCACGAAACGTTCACCTATTGTTGCAATTTGAATATGGAGTAGACTGATCAGAGTTCATGATGTTAGTATATCAGGCAAAATAAATGTTTTTAAAGAGAAACATTGCAGTCACGAGAACATTTTACCAGAGTGTTTGACTGGCAGTGAAAATGGCTAAGGCCATTACTCGTGGTCTAGATCAATTCTTGTAATCGTAATTAATTACCTGAACTTTCATAAAAAGTTCATGGTATACATTTGTTAATAAGATTAAGCTAAGATGTATAAGTAGCAAATTAAGATCTTACACTTTTTGTTAATTCTTTATTTAATCTGTGCAAATGTCAAGTGAAATAATTCTTAACCCTTTGCATGCTGGGTATTTTTGCATGTCTTTTTTGTCATCTGCTGTCGATTTTGTTTATTTTCAAAATTAACTTTTTCAACAACAAAACTAATACACTAGAAATACCAACAGCGTTTCAAGCAAACATGACGTTTTGTTGGGTCCAAAGTTTTTCATCAGATGACACTAGCTGTCAAAGAGTAAATCTTAACCCTTAAAGCGCCAATCACGACTGCATCAGACGACACATTTTACGACATCTTTCTCAATTTTCGAAAAAAATAAGGTATGGTATTTCATGAGAATCGCCAGCAGACGATTCTCATGAAGTATCATTCCTTATTTGTTATTTTTGAAAAAGCGGCAAAATTTGAAATTGTTGTCTGCTGCAAACTACAGACGGCGCTTAAAGGGTTAACCCACAACCTGTTCAAGTTTTTAACGAACGTACACGTATGATCCTTAATGTCTGGTCGTGACCTTATGGACGCAAAAATGACTGATTTAATGTATATACAACCGAATCTCAGTACCAAAATCTTGAAGCAGACAACTGTACCATTACCTCCATTTTTTCCTAAAATTCTAGTTGTGAATTATGAATCGTTTGTGATTTTTGTCAGACACACTGTCAAATATTGCTACACAGCAGCATTCTTTAAGAATTTTAGCGTCCCTTTACTTTACATTGTAATAATCTAATCTAGTTACCTCATCTTTCCCAAGATCACCAGTGATAGTTTATGAAACTTGTCTGAGATATTACATATAAAGTAAGTAAGGGTGCAAAGATCAGGAATCGATACAATCAAGTACCACACCTGACCCAGGATACCAATGGGAAAGTGACAGTTAGACACCACAAACGAGAGCGAAGAGGGCAGCCCTTTCCCAGCAGGTGATCACAAGGAACATATAAACAGACGCGCACAAAGGCATAGCAAACTCAAGACAGAAAAAACATAAAAGATCCACAAAAGAAGTACCACCTGGAGGGCTTTAACCGGTTTCACGGCGCCAACATCACCCTAAGTCTAATTGTGCACCTGGGGTTTCAATTTCTGTCCATTGACAAATATGTGTGATGTTGGTCGTTTTTGATTTTATTTGTAATGTGGCCCGAGGCCCGCTGGTCACATGTTTCCAAAACTGCCTGGAAAGTTTCCTTAGTAGTCTTTTTGTACACCTGCTACTATGGTCTTGACCCTTGTCAAATATGGCTGCACAGCAGAAATCCTGAACAAAGCTAGTTGCCTTTTTCTAAACTCTGCATTTATTCCATTATCGCATCTCCTCCAAGCAGCTATTCAGATATTTTCCTCAGAAACTTGGTTGAAATGTTTCACTTGTGGTGCAGTTTTGCACCAGTAATTTCAGTGCACGAACATTGAGAAATACATGTACGTAAGGTGCTAGGTAAGATGCTTTTTCAACCAGAAATGGTGTTAATCTTCTTAATTGTCTTTGAGAATATTTGGTCTGGTTTCATTGGAAACGTAGGTGAGAGGAAATTGCAATTAAAATGTTAAGTACACTCTATCCTGATTTTTCATGTGGGACCAGTGTATCATTTATCCTAGCACACCTGAGCACTCCTGAGGACCGGATGCCTTATTCTTTCTCCAGAATGTTGCCAGGTTGCATTTCCATTTGAAGGGAATTTAAGAGCAAATAATTCTGTAAACAAAAACAAAACCTGACACTTTTTAATAAAAAGGTAGAAACGTATGTAGCTGTTAAATGTTGCCATATACCTTAAAAGATTGGGTCGTCTCCTCCATTCAACATACTTATTTGTACAGTTGGCCATAGCATGGTATTTGACTTGCATTTGAGACAAATCATCAAGCATTATAAAAGAGTGGGATATAGCATGACTATTATGCGACAGTCTGCATGTCTGATTTTAAACCAAATCATGGTTTATAGCGATGGTTTCCTCTTTAATTGCACGACGGCGGATCAGGCCTTAGAATCAATGACGACACTGACTTAAATCTTTAATCGATAGGTCGGTGCCTGATGTTCGTCTGAGGCTGGGCCCCTCAACTGAGGTTTTTCTTCAGCTATTACAGTCTGTGTTGAGAGCCTTTTTTTGGTTTCATCACATTTTGTTTATTGATTTGATTGTTACCCTGTGTTGATACATTGTATATGGTAGAAAAAGTAAATTAATGGTGCAAAGATCGGGAATCCATACAATCAAGTACCACACCTGACCCAGGATACCAATTGGAAAGTAACAAACTCACAGTTAGACACCACAAACGAGAGCCAAAAGGTCAGATGACCACATGGCACAAATAAGCAGATGGGAAACACAAGACAGAAAAAACATAAAAGATCCACAAAAGAAGTACCGCCTTGGAATGGTCAGAAAAATATTTCAATGGAGGGCTTAAACCGGTTTAACGGTGCACCAACCCCACCCTTAGTTCAGATGTGGATCGAGACACATAGATGTTTGGTTTGCATGAAAGACCCTAACTTATCAATGCATCATCTCCTAGAACATACAAATCAAGATATAGAAAGGAGATAAAGCAAAGATAAAGGACTCAACAGTAAATAAAACTGAATACCGGAGCAAAAGAAATGCATTAGGTAAACCCTGGTGGGCCTGACAAATAGCCAAAGCATCAGGCCCCTACCATCTCATCAATTGATAAGTCTTTCAGTCGAAACCGTCATAGAGTCTGAAGTCCGACCCACCGGCGTGCAATTAAAGAGGAAATCAAAGTTGCCAACCGTGATTGGGTTGACCACCAAGCATGCAGTCTGTTGCAGTACATTAATGTTATGGCCAATCTTTTTGTAATAGGAAATTATTTTAATGAACTGCGCTGAAAAATTATCAAAGCCAACAAAGCCTCCATGCCAGCTAAGCTAATATTATGTTTTACAACAACAGAATCTAGGGTAAAGATTTGGGCAGTAAATATATTTAAGCCCCCTCCCCCGGTGGTTTTGGCTGCAGTCCATTCTAAGGCGGCGATTCTGCTGTAGTTTATTCGTTTTTATTGCTGCTCCCATTGTTTTTGTTTTTGTCCTTGTTTTGTTTTGCAGTACTTTATGTCCTTTCTGGTTTTTTCAATTATCACGCTTGGGAAGAGAGTGCTGGTTGCTTTATTTTTTGTGTTCTGAATGTCATGTCGTTGTTATCGTTTTCTGGTTCTGTAGTATGTGATTGTGACATTTCCTGGTCATACTCACTTACTATTTTTGAAATCACCAAGGTCCAATGTGTAGGGAAGTCTATTATGTTCATTAAAGCAAAGACCAGCAATGGTTGATAATTTGTAAAAAAAAATTCATCCATTGGTTGATATCATCCACAACACAACACAGGACCCCATGAAATAATTCAATAGGTAGAGCAGTTTAAACTGTCGAAACCCTGGTTCAGGCATAATTTAACTTGTGATGTTTGGGAAATGGCTATTTTGTACATGCCACTATTCTAATTTCACAGGAAGAAGAGGAAGTCGTAGAAGCAGACATTGAGACTGAATCTAGCGAAGATGAAGAAGAAGATATAGGGGAGATGACTTACAAACAGAAAAAGGTTAGAAACTGAGTTGATCTTGCTTGACTTGATTAGATGACACTAATGCATTCTTGCTTTGCTTGAGTGTGCAGTTTGTTGTGTTTCCCCTGCTTGGTTCTACAGGTTGACAGTGATCAATCGGGAAAGCCCGACGCAAATCGAGAATTGAATCAAGCCTCAGAGGTACCATGTACGTAAGGCGCATTACGCGTAGTACTATGTACAAATACGCTTCATTTTGTAAGCCAGAACTGGCGTAAGGAAAATTAGTTCTGTAGCATGTTGGTTCAGCCCTATTTCATGCATTTTTCTGATTACCTGTAAAGTTTAAGCAGCAGAATAAATTAAGAAAAACATAAACTTCATTTATAACTGTTTGTTTTGCTGCATTACACTTGTTATTGTGTTGGCATGGTTTCTGTGACGTCAGCGTCCCATTATCAAAGTAGATCTTTGATGTACATCCGAGATCTGATTCCGTGGAATTGGCCGAGACAATACCGATTGTGACAGTGATCTGCAGTTGTGGCATATCCTGGTCATAGTCACTTGTTTTTAAATTAAAAAAAAAAACACTGTTCAATCCTTTTTGATATTTAAATGGGTATTAGTAAAGTTTGTTTTCATATTCATTTTCTTTCAGTGTAAAGGTAATCAAAATTCTCAAATTGACAATATTTTTGACTATTTTATCATCATTATTTGGCATTTTTCAAAATATTTTTTACAATATAACAGACAGTAAATGTCCATAAACAATTTCGTCTTCTCATAGACTGATAAATGCTCGCTTAAACTATTAATCAATTAATTAATCATTTAACTAGATGGGCATTTGATGACAGACTATCAGAAATATCCACATCAGTGGACTGGAATTTTCAATTTTGTGAGATGAAAGTAACGCGATTAAATAATGACGTGATGAAAGTATCACATTTTCTTGGAATGGGTTTTCTTTTGGCATTGCTAATTATTACTTCATTCTATCTATCTCTAGGCTGTAGTGGCAGCAGTGCGACGTGGTAATATCAACCGTCTGGAAGACCTACTAGACAAAAGGCACGCTGATATGAACATGCATTGGGTAAGAATTAAATATCATAGGTCTAGATAAAATTGTAAATATTTACTTATCCATCAGTTTAAACATTTGTTTTGGGTGCTCAAAAGAATCGTCTCATTGAGACGATTCTTTTGAGTACCCACAACAAATGTTTTGGTTGAGAAATAAGAAAATTCATTTTTAATTACGCATTCTTATCTGAATAATTATAAAGCGCACTTCTTGGTAGGATGGGAATACTGGAATGTTTGTTTGATCTAAGTGTTCATCTATATCCATACTTTATGTATGCAAATGCAAAGGTTCTGGAAACTGTGCATTTGCGCAGGCTTGCCTGAGCCTTCGTTGCTCAACAAACCGTAAGTACGAATATCTCATGTACTCATTTGTGTTTCGGAATTGGTAGACGCAATAGACAGTGGTCGTTATAGCACAGCTTTTGACTGAAAGGTCCTGTGAAAATAATGAAAATAGAAGCCTCAATGAATGCCAAAACAGCCAGTTTTCTTTTGTGATAAACTTTGAAATGGACATTCAAAATAAAAAAAAAAACTTTAGTTAGTATATATACTAAAGGACTTTGAAAACTCATCGCCCAGATTAAATCCTTTATTTCACAAACCCTGAAAATGTCAGCGAAATGATTATTGTATATCATAGTCTGACCATCTTGTAGTGTGTCCTGGAAATTTGTTGGTTATAAATTTACATTAAGGTATTGAAAATGTATCCGTTTTAAGACAGGAGTGGTCGATTTTGAAGGACACAAATTCAGCTGCAATTTAACACGCCTTAGTTTTGATTCCTGACTCAACGAATTTACGCCCTTCGCCTTTTTTACGATTGCACATTCATCATTGGAGGATTAAAAATAAATTGACAGTTTGGTATGCTAAAAAGTACACCCCTTTAAAATTAGCGACATACCCCAACCACCCTGATTACTATAGTCTAGTAATAAAATTCAACGTATTGGGCCTTTCAAAGTTTCGATTTCTTACGTCCGGTTTTATTGGGAGAGGCTAAGAGCATACACAAATGACAGAATATTCATAAATTACGCTTGTATCACGTGTCTTTTGTATTGTGCAAGTGACGTTAACATAAGTTTTTAAGACGTTCTCGATCACAAGACAGCAGATCTCCTGCAACGATTTACATCAAAACGTCTTCCCCACATGCTTGTCACTGTATGTAATCAATATCAGTAATAAAAGCGTGCATAAAGGTAACTAATGGAGATGTTTCTAAAAGGAGCTATAAATTGATGTTTAAATTTGACGTTTAGGAGCTATAAATTGATGTTTAAATTTGACGTTTATTTTCGAAATTTCGAAGTTATCAATTACTTTTAATTAGAAAAAGTCTATCAACTCTTTTGGTAACATGGCATCATATACGCCACTGTTTAAACATAAAAATAATCAAAAAGCTTCATTTATTTGTGCAGAAAGGTGCTGGATGCTGTATGTACCCATATGACGTCATCAGCAGCGTCGCGTGATAGTGCAGTCAAATTAATAACCGATTCATACCGATTCTGGGTTGCACATTAAAACCTGCGAGTAACTTTCCAATTGCATATACGGTTTGCAAAAAAGTGCAAAAATATGGTGATGCGTTTTCAAAGTCCTCTAGTATAAATTAATGGTACAAAACGAAAGCAGAAATTTGATAGGGTTTATTGCACCATATAATACAATATACTAAATGTTTGTCCCCAGGTGAGTGTATAATTGATTGGCTGATCGTCGTTTCAATGCCATTTTTATCAGTTTCACATCAAGCCCTAGGACAGGCAAGGTTCTAACAAGCAAATGGTTAAACAATAATGACAGATATTGTAACTGGCTCCAACCTACTCGAAACGGTGTCTTTTTTCACTTTTTATCAAACAGAATCAAGCCTACTTTATCTATCTATTCATTTTCTTTAATCCATAAATGTTTATTGTGTTATCATCGTATGTAAACAAGAGTGTAGAGTCAGACAAGATGCATAAAAGTGACAAACAGCATCCCTTCAGTATCTACATTGTTTACTATCACATAAGTCATAATCGGCAACTGAAATGTTCCAAAGAGTTCAAATAACAGCCCCTTACAAATTTATGAACTAATTTGACGAATTGAACGTGTTTTTGTTCATTTCAGTATAACGAGAATTTGCTAATGGTAGCAATCAGAGCAGATCAAGAGCTTATGGCTGAGTTTCTTGTTGACAATGATATTGATGTGAATCATACATGTGCTTTAATTGTAAGTATCATAGGTTTAGATAGATACAATTTTTCAGCTTACATTTGTAAATATTTTCTTATCCATCAATTTCAACATATGTTTTGGGTGCTTAAAAGAACCGTCTCTTTGAGACGGTTCTTTTGAGTACCAACAACATATGTTTTGGTTGAGAAATAAGATTTTACGCACTCTTAACTAAATGCTTATGGTAGCAATCAGAGCAGATCAAGAGCTAATGGCTGAGTTTCTAGTTGACAATGATATTGATGTGAATCATACATGTGCTTTAATTGTAAGTATCATAGGTTTAGATAAACAATTTTTTTCAGCGTTCAATTGTAAATATTTGAGAACACATAACATATGTTTGGGTTGAGAAATAAGATTTTTACGCACTCTTAACTAAATGCTAATAGTAGCAATCAGAGCGGATCAAGAGCTAATGTATGAGTTTTTATTGTTTGTTTGTTTTGATGCTTTGCGTCCCAAGTCAACAGCTATGGTCATTGCGGGACGGTCAGTTCACCTAACCACACGTTTTCCTAGGCAGGCTTGAACAAGCGGTTAACCAGTAATTCGTGTACATACTTTCGCTTGTAACTGACAACAACCCTTCTTGAATGAATCAGCGGAAGGGAGGAGAATGACCGTAGAAATTATTTCATGATCAATCTCCACGAAAGTATGGGACCGGACCGGGATCGAACTCGCGACCCCTGGATCTGCAGTCACGCATCTGTAGCCAGACACGTTACCGACTGCGCTACGCGGCCCGGCGTATGAATATTTAGTTTACAATGATATTGATGTGAATCATACAATCTCTACGTGCTTTAATTGAAATTAATAGTATGATTGGGTCTACTGTTTTTCAGATTAGTTGTTTATAGGTTTAGATAAACACAATTTTTTTTGCGTAAATTTGTAGAAATTTTCTTACCCATAAGTTATGGCATATATTCTGTGTGCTCAAAAGAACCGTTTCATTGGCAACATATGTTTTGGTTTTGAAATAAGATTTGTACACACTCTTAACTAAATTCCTGGTTGTTATTTGGGAAGAATAAGACTGTAGAATAAGTGAAGTTCAGAACCAATATTGACCATGATTGTATATTAAGCACATATACATGACGAAATGATTTATGCACTTGTTTATTACAAAGGGTATTGAAGTCTGATTCCAAAATTAGGATTTTGATGTTTAACAGACATAAAAAAGCATAATATTTAATCATCAAGTGAAAACTAAAACTTTGAACTAGGATGCGCTGTCAATGGGGCGTCATCGCAACGAAGAAATTCAATGATATTTGACCTTTTGATCCCTACTTAAGGTCACCAGTTTGACCCTTGTGTAAATTTTTTACCTGTATCCTGTTCGACTCACCATCCCCTTCTATTTGATATGCCACATGACCATGTTTGCAAAAATTAAATGTTTGACACCCAAGCACCCCAAGTCCCACCCCTGGATCATGACCCGGGAGACAGAATGCAAAAATCCCGTTCAATATGTTTTATATCTTTTAGTTGTGAGAACACACACAAAGTTTGGCATAAAAATCTTTGAAATTGAAATTCAATGATATTTGACTTTTTGATCCCTCCACAGGGCCCCAGGGGGCGGGGCCAAAAAGGTGCTGTTGCACGCCTCATTATTGTAACTCACACTCCAAATTTGGTTGGATTTCATCTAATGGTTTAGAAGGAAGTAGCATAACGTACAATTTGTGACATTGACTGTATTCATGGTTGTTTCGTCTACCTACCAAAACTATTCAGTCATCATTAAACTCAAAGCAAAAAGTATTTAAACCCAATTTCTAATTATTGATCTATACAGTGAAACCTTTCACCAGACTGCTAATAATAATACTGCAAAGCTTGACGTACAGACTTAGATTTAAAGTCATTTTCATTTACACAGATTCCAACTTTATTTGCTTCAATTAGCAATTAAGATTAAAATTCTAAGCACCAAACAGTAATATATTGGTTTTTGCATATTTGCTAAAACTGAATTGAAATTAGCAAGTCCTTGACACTCATTTTATCGATAAAACTTAGCCGTCAAATTTCAATTAAAATCCAATTACTGTTACCAACTGAAAGATGTACATTGTATCAAATGACACTTTAAACATTAATGTAGTATGGTTATTGATCGTTGTAATAATAATGTGTGAAAGGAAATAAATTATAATTGGCAAAAATGAAATGACATTACTTGTTGTTGAACCATTAATGTATCAAACATGTACGATTTTCAAAGCTGAATTTGTTTTAATGCATATCATATCAACAGTTCAATGTTTGAGTGCATGCAATGATTAACGTTCATACCTAAATGAATATACTAGTATGCATACTATCACAGAGTGTGCATTAACTCGCCCCTATAGCCGTTTTATTTAATTATTCTTATGAGCACTTTATACTGTAAATTCGGAAATTTTCGTGAGAACATTATTTTCGCGAATAGCGTTATAAGACATAGTTGCCACGTTTAATATTTGCGACTTGGACATGATTTACCTACGTCAGTAAGCGACAGACTGATTTCGTCCTTTTGCAAAGTTTTTATTTTCGCGAAACTCCGCCATATGGGACAATATCAGCTGTTATCGGTTTTATCGGCCCGATTATCTCCCTTGAATATTGACCACTCTCGCAACTTACCTGTTGAAATCTGTGGCATCAATTACACAGAAAAGTATACAAACCTTTAAATAAATTACTAATAACTAACTTATTATTAAGTTGTCATTATTTTATAAGTTATCAAAAGAAAACTTAATGTTTTATCTTTACAATGATATAAACAAACATGAAATAACTTAATATTTAGTTTTGTCAAATTGTTCATCTTTTTAACTGGTAAAATCCCATTCATTTCAATGTAAATTGAATGAAAATGCTGAGGGTGAGCATTTTATGACCCAAAAATAATCATATTCTGATATTTTCCCAATTTTTTATAAGTTATAAATGGTATCTCTATCATCCAACAATATCAACAATATAAGTTTCATAGAAATAAATTACATTTTAGTTCTGTCATTTTTAGGTTGAAAATTGAGTTTAAGCGCCTTCTTGCCAAAGCGGAGAAAATGTCTAAGTTCGAATATTGTGGATCTGTAATGCTTCCGCGATATGCGATATGCTTGCTTAGATAATGTTGAGAAATCTTAACAGCATTTTAAAAGAAAGGGGAAACTTGGCTGATTGGGAGACATGATTATGAAAAAAAATCTTAATTTTAGTAAAATTAAGAAAAAAAAATAACCATATCTTATCGCCTGATCGCGGAATTAAAAATAATTTTATTACAAAGTGCTTCAATTTATTTTTTAATTTTTATCTTAAGTATAACAATATTATTATTATTATTATCATTATTATTATTATTATTATTATTATTATTATTATTATTATTATTTAACCTTTTGTTATAATTCATTGTTGTGACTGACTCGAGACCGAGAGGCCGCGGGTTCGAGCCTCACTGGCGTCACTGCGTTGTGGTCCTTGAGCAAGACACATTTATCATAGCTTAGTACTAGTTCAGCCAAGGAAGACCCGTCCCTGTTAAACTGAAAGAGTGTTCATGTGACGTAAAGAATCAAATCAAACAAATTATTTAACCTATTTGCCTATTTATAGCAAAAAATTATTTGAAGAGAATATTCGGACTTCTGTCTCACATAGGATAGGCGGCAATCGAAACTACTTATCCTATCGACGAACGTAGATCAAAATAAAGTTAAAAACAGAGTTTTTGATTGCTATTTTTAGCCCGACTGGTGACAATTGGCAATCGAAAACACTGTTTCTAACCATTTTTTGATCCACGTACGTCGATTGTTAAGAGTGTTTTCGATTGCCACCTATCGGGTGCGATTCTGGTGACAAACGATTTTGAGAAGCTCAGAACGGGATATCAGATAATCCCAGGTGTCAGATATTCCCTGGGGCTATAGGTCTTATCTTGGTCCTAATAAAATACTGCTTTTACGGTTTTGGAAGAAATAAATAAAACACCCCGCATATCGCTGAAATAAAAATAAAAGTTTTATTTCAAGTTGTTACCATTTTTTTTTTCATTTTATGTTTAACATTTATTATTATTATTATTATTTAAACACCTATTTATTGCAAAAGAAATATTTTTGAGGTTCTTTATTAATCATTTTTGATCAAATCGCGGCTCATTTTATATATTTTCTTCGGTTTTGTGAAAAAAAAAAATAATGATGTAAAGCTGGCTGAATACGAAGACAATTATGGAAAAGATCAAACTGCCAAAAACATTTCACCTCACAGAAGCAATCATTTTTTGAAGTTGTGTCTTGTCAATTAAAGAAAAAGATATTTGATAAAATATAATTGACGGTTTTTCGCACATTATCGAGACGAATTGACTAGTCAAATAAACCGCCTTGTTACTCAATTCAAATTGGCATACGGTCATTGTTTCCCTTGCGCAACACCGTAAAATTGTTATGAAAACAATTTTAATAAAAGAAGACAAAACAAACGCATCATTTTAATTGACAACAAACCACTATTCATCATGGCTTCCGTACCTACATTATATCCTATGTGTGTTAAGCTACTGACTGAACATTATTTGGATTTTCTAAGCTTAAAAGGAGTCGGTACAGGCTTGTCTGAGTCTACACTTGTCAAAATGCCACATTGTTGGAAATCTCATGCCACGGCTCAATTATATAATAGGCCTTGGGAGATAAGATATAAAATAAAGACCAAGCAAAAATATGATGGTATTCGTTTTAATTTGCTTCAGCCCTGTAAGTGCCAGATTTTGTTTGTTTGTGTCGATTTATACGTCCCAGTCAACAAAATTTCAGTTATATCAGGACGGATCTTTGAGGATTGAACCAGTACTTAGCAGGGCGGCTCGAGTTAGCAACCACTCGATCTCGTGTCAAGCACTCTACCACTGAGCAGCTGCGCTCCCATAGATCCTTTTTAATACTCAAGTACTCATATACTGTTTTAAAAACATAAAACTACCACGATAGCATTTTAACTACCATGATGAGCTGGAAACTACCACACAGGACGAACGGGGCATGAATCGTTTACGAGTAAATGCTCAGATTTTTTTCTGTAGGGGAATATTTATTCAGGATCTTTTTATCATTTCCATCATCAAATAATATCCAATTCCATTTAATTTGACAGATATGTGCTAAAATCCTTCGAACTTTGGGGAAAGTTGGTCCGATGCTCAGTGGGGAAACACGAATTTATAGAATGAAAATAAATTTTCAAACAAAAATTTTGGGCTAGAGGGGACAATGAAACATATTTACACGGAACCACATTGTCGGATTTCACCATTGTTTGTTCTTAGTTGTAAAATAAAACAAAAATGAAGGTGACACCAACCTTTCTTTATCCAATATTCGGCCTCGAAACTACCACGACGTGTCCCGGGTGTGGCTTGGGAACAAAATTACGTTAACACAATTTCGCGGTAGTACCTAGGTTTACCACCCGTGCCATATGCGATAAGTACCAAAATCTCAAGAATTGGCTCAATTGAAATTGGCAGCAACTTTGAAGCCATGTGGAACTGAAACGCAAGCCCTAATTCAACCATGCAATCTTTACGCAAACCCAATCAAAATTGGTCAAAAAAGAGAGTAACATATATTTGTATAGTAGAATATGGGAAGCCATAGAAGACCGCAATTTTAGGCTATGTGACGTCACACAACCCTGAATAAATATGCATATAATATATTATAGAATAACTAATTGCATGATTTTGTTTTTAATTTTGTTTGCCTTTTTATTGATTTTTCTGTTGAAAATTGTTCAGTTTGTAAAAAGATCTGTACAGTTTTCAATGAAATTGGGGGTTTATTGGACTTTCGAAATTTTAAGGAAGTTTATTAAATATTCGAAATGGCAACCTCCAATGGCTTATTATCTAACTTAGCACTTATATTTTGCAATTGTTAAAACTTTCTTACTTTACGTCCTATTCTGACAAAATTTGCTCTAAAATGAACACTCTGATAAAACCTTTTACATGTATTTGATGTAAGTCAAATTTCGTAAATTCGAAGTCCTAAAGACTAAATTCGAATTATAGGGAGGTAGACATAGTATATGTATAAACCCCAAAAAGATTATTATCAGATGTTTTTCTATCAAACATAAGCTTTTCATGTGGAAAAGAAACGTCTCAAAGAGACGTTTCTTTTACGCACCCAAAACATATGTTATTATAGACAATTATTAATATAGAACATGAATAGATCATGTAGTCCCTAAATCCAGTGTGTCCCAAATTTACTTCGAATTAGGGAGTATTTCGAAAAATCGAACTTCGAATTTTCGAGGTTTTATGACTATTGCGTTGCCCTTTAATGTAAAGTTGAGCTCAATACCATCTTATTTATTTATTCTCCATACGTTTATCTTCAGGAGCGGGATGACAATGGTGAACTAACTGTTTATCCCCAAACAAGCCGCGAGATGGCGTTTGATAGGGGTATGACAGATTTGGTAGAGCTTATAGACATAAAAACTAACAATATATTCGAGTTTGTTCAACCAAAAGAAAGGAACATACGCATTCGTCGTCCCAGGCCACCAACACCACCAACACCCGTAGAAGAGAGCGAAGACAACTTTACTGAAGAGGATGGAAGGCATCGACCAGATATTTCTATGACTACTGAAGAGCATACGATAACAGAAGATAAGTTGAAAAAGTTTGAAAGAGACCTAGACTCTGGTTTAAACAGTAGTAACAATGTTGAAAATGAACAGAAAGTGAATGTTGTTAATGTTAATAATAATAGTGTTCTATCAGACGCAAATAGTAATTCTGGACGTAATTCACACAAGGGATCAGTGGCAGAGAGCAGTCGTGTTAGTCACGTGTTCGGTATGGATGAAGGATATGAAACTATGTCTCCTGTTTCACCGACTTATGCACCACTGCCGCCTCGACTAGAGCACAGTATTGTAGGGACTAAAGATCACGTCAGTATTCGAGGAACTCGTGCCTCCCATTCAGCTAAAATGCATAATTTTAAAACAATTTCTGGCATGGTGCACGATTCAAATGACAACACACACGAGCATAGAACGAGGATTCCCAGCAGTTACGTCAGAGACAGCAGGCGGTGGCACCAGACTAAGTCAGCACCTGGCATGCGTACTAGACAGTCATTTGAAAGTATTCCTGAGGTTGTGAGGACTGGCGTTCCATTCGTTCATGGCGATAAAAAGAACACGCATAACAATTCAAATGCTAAAAACGTGGGCACTGTGATATCTCCATATTCCCAAGTTGCGAAATTGTTGTCTGGTTCTAGACTTTTAAAACCACATTCTGCGTCTTCATTGCCATCCATTCATAATGACAGAATGAAAAAGTCCGACAGTTACCCAATTAGAACTGAAACAGAGTATATCTACGCCGAAAGAAATAGTGCAAACTTGCATGATAGAATTTCCTTTATACATCAACCACGTGCTTCCACTGCCGGATCTGTGATCAACAGACCAAGGAAAGTGCGATAGATAGTTTAAGCTTTTTATAGCAGTACCAGAGTTCGCACATGCTTGAAAATACTTGAATTTAGAGGGCTTTCTTGAAAAGTCCTTGAAAATTAAATATGCCTTGAAAAGTACTGGAAAATCATTCAAATGCCTTGAAAAGTCATGAATTCTTCTATTTTCTGTAGGGATTATCACTGTTGATAAGGATCTATATCAGAATAAAACTGTTGTGCCCTTATTTGGTGCAGCAAATGTTGCACCAAATAAAGGCACAACAATTTTATACAAATTCTAGTGCTAATTTTTCCACTATTTCAGTCTAGCATTTCTGAAGTAGAATTTTAATGCTTAAATCAGGATTTTTCGTAAACTTTTAGACCTTGAAAACTGTAGTATAATCTTAAGAAGTCTTTGAAAAGTCCTTGAATTTTACTCAAACGTGCCTGTATGTACCATTAGTACTCAATTTAACAGCAAAATTAGTTTTAATGACATGCCAACAAGCCATTGACATAAGTAAAGGAGCCATCACATTAGATTTTGAAACTATCACCGAAGGCTTCGATGAGCCTGCACATCCACACAGTCTCAGACGCCAGAGCCATAGCTGCTCGTGTGTAGAAAATATCTAATTAAATAAAAGTTCAAACCCAAAGGTTATAAAACTTTTTTCATGATGAAATGTATCCTGCTCATCATTGGTAAAATGACAACATTTATAAGCAGGATTAATACACCATCCGAATATTTTAAAGCAAGAAAATTCCATATTTTCCAGGACATTAGTTTTATGAGCAGTTGAGATTTCATGCTCCGTTAAGCTAAGCATGAAAAAAGTTTTGACCTCTAACCAGGTCAAAAATTAAACCTATGGTTGCTGCGCATTATCACGCGAATAACAACCTTACGTATATGCAATAAGTACCTTTTCTCATGTGCTGGTCTGAAAATTTTAAGGCGACTATAACCATCTCCGATGACCAATGTTGCAACAGATTATGAAATAAATATATGCTATTTTTGATACAGTAAAATCTGTCTTAAGCGGTCACTCAGAAGAATACAAAATAATAGGTGTGGTACTTGATTGTATCGATTCCTGATCTTTGCACCCTTACTTACTTTGACAGTATATCGATTAATCCAGGTCAAAAGTATTGCAGAATGCTCCCGTGTGCTTTTGCCATGCATTAAGGTACCACATGGCTTTAAGACCTTTGTTTTGTCTACTTTTGAGTGGCTGCTTAAGACAGGTTTCACTGTATAATTCTTGTCAATATAGTGAAGCAAAAATAAATTACGTTTAGAACTGTATAGAAACATTTTAACAAAAAATATAAAAGTTCTTTTTCATCATAAAATTGATTTTTGATTTTCATACTATGCATTTTGTTATAATTATTAATAATACTGATATTGATGTTATATGGTATCATTTGCTTATGTGAAATTTGAGGCGAAAATAGTTGTTTCAGCATGATCTGCCAAAGTGACTCTGATAAAAATCACTTTGATGCAAAAATCATGTCTAAAATAATCCTGCATTTTATTTGAGCCAAAACCTGAGATTTCCAGTATTGTGGTATGTGCGACCAGCAAAGGCTCAGAACAGCCTGCCAATATACGTAATCTAATCAGAGCCTTTGCAAGTCGCTTAAATATTCTATGACTGTCAAGCTACTGACTGAACAGCATTTGGAGTTTCTAAGAATAAAAGGAGGCTGCAAAGGCTAGTATGTGTCTACTCTTACCAAAATGCCACATTTTTGGAAATCACATGATGTGGCTCATCTTAAAAAATGACAACCAAACACAAAAAGCAACACGTTTTGCTCCCTGATAGGGGGAAGTTAAATTTGTGAGTCTATGGTGTAGCAATTCATGCTTAGTTGGTTCATATTGCAGAGATGGCTAAAATTACACTAGAAATATTTCGTTTCCTAATACATGTATACTATATATCTTATTTTTTTAGCCTGATATAGAGTTCAACGCATGTGTTCATCCGTTTTGTTAATATAAATGTAGATAAATGTAAAAATGCTACATCATGACATTGGAACCTGATAAGGCCAGCCAATAAAATGAGCCATGACATGAGATTTCCAACAATGTGGTATGTGCGACCAGCAAAGGCTCCGACCAGCCTGCGCATATGCGCAGTCTGATCAGAGCCTTTGCTAGTCGCTTGAATATTCTATGAGTGTTAAGCTACTGAGTGAACATCATTAGGAGTTTCTATGCTTAAAAAGAGAGTGCACAGGCTCGTCTGAGTCTACACTTGTCAAAATACCACATTGTTGAAAATCACATGTCACGGCTCAAATATATGTGTTTCGGCTCTATCTTATTCAGTTTTCTGGTGTAAACTTGGCAATTATCAATGCGTTCTAATAAAATCAAAATGTAGACCACCAGAGATAAAATGGTGTTTACCACCAAACTGAATGCTAGATATGTGTAGACCCTAGCCTGGTTTCAGGGCATACAGTTAGGACTTCTAACTGAAAGGCCTTTAACCCTTAAAGCGCCAATCACGACTGCCGCAGACGACAAATTTGGCGACATCGATCTCAATTTACGAAAAAAATAAGGTATGATATTTCATGAGAATCGTCTGCCAGCAGACGATTCTAATGAAATATCATACCCATTTTGTTATTTTTGAAAAAGCTGCAAGATTTGAAATTGTCGTCTGCTGCAAATTATAGGTGGCACATATTATAAGTACCCACATCTCCATGAGCGTCAAGTGACGATTTGTGCACTGTCATTTCCGATCCTGTGAGCATTGCTGTAGATATAGTCCAGGCGCTGATTTCTGTAGGGGCCTTCGTTTTTGACTTGGCACAACTTACCTGCCAGAAAAGGTTTGACTGCAGAAATGCAATCATGAGGTCTTCCGCAATTGTGGTAGCAGTTTTGCTGTAGGACGTCATCCTTGAGCGTACCCTACGCTAAATGAGGCTTAGGTAAATTGAGAAGAAAACACGCCTCATGTTTACCCATTGCTTCCTATTCAGCGTATTTCGCTTTAAATTGATACTTCACATATATGTAATGGCATACTACAGCAAAGCATTATACAAATTTTGTATACATGGTATATAAGACGCGAAAATGTCAAACGGAAAGTGTGATTTACTCCACCCCCTGAATCTAATGTATCCATATTCAAAAATAAATGAAATCGTCCCCAATTCTTAATTTATCAAGTAAAATAGCATATTTATAATCATATTTTAACATTATTCTTATAGTATGTTTGTCATGTTGTACATTTGTTACAAATCAAGGAAAGAACATACCACCTGAAATGGCAATTCAGGAATGCGTGTTTTACACAATTTTCAGTATACTTTCTCTGCTGCAATATATTGTATCTGTGACCTATTCAAAATTCTTATATGTATATGGACATGATGATACCCTTAAAATAATTAAATGAAATGCAGCAAACAGTCAGTATGCGTTATAACCATTATTTCACATGATATTACAGTTATATACGTTACTTACTTTCAAAAGTATTACTATTTAATGCAGTATTATCATTAGACTATGGGCTACCAAACGACCTCAACAAAATGAGGTTTGTAGATTGTAATTTTCTAAAACCAAATTACATTAGCCACATAATGAAGTGCGTAAGCATTCCAGCGGATAAGGCGTTACCCTGCAATAGCCAAATTCACTACGTTACCCTAAAATAATAGGAATTCCTATAATGTTAATATCCAGTTATTTCTCATTCTTACGTATCAATATTATCTTTTAATTGAAAGAAAATGCCTAGCAATATGATTTTAAACTAATTTTGGCACATGTTATTACAACTATATATGTTACCTTTTGCTAAATACAATATTTAATGCAATGAAAGCACTACATCACCCATTGTGTAAGCCACCAAAATACATGCAATTATAGCTTGTCAGCTATTGACTACAATACTTATATTGATAACTATGATTCGGGGAAAAAACTAACACTTAATTCCTAAGATTACTTGCTTATTAACAATATTGGTTGAAATCGAGAAAGCAGACGTTAATCCTTGCCATAGTAAAAAACTGTTTCAATCGTAACGGTTTTTTCCCACATATGACAAACGCCATGCCTATTCATACGGTTTAAACGGCTCTATATCCAATCATTATCCAGTTTGATGAAGAACCTGTACAATTGATGTGAGTAACATAAGCAACAAAAGTATTTACCCATCTTAGCCTAGCTTTCTTTTTATGGGACATAGAAAAATAGTACAGACCAAGATCAGACGCCACAGACTGCAATGTCTGATCATGCTCTCTACTGTTTGCTTACAGGATGTTCTATTAAAATTTGAATAAGAATAAAAAAAAAACACCTAACAACCATGAAGATGAAAATGGACTGGTCTATTTGATAAAAGTGGAAGTTCCATTCGACTCAAAAGTGTTAAGGAGATGATGACATTCACCATACGCTTTGCTTGGTTCTGCAATGTTTTAGGGCTTTGAAACAGGGCAGTTTTTTTTTCAAGGTTCTTTATGGTCATACATTTTAGAGGTCAATGCTTATCACTTAGAAAAACTCTTTTGCATTGTAAAGATTGTATTGTAGCTGTTGCAAAATGAATGGACTCAAATAAGTTATTGGAAATGTTGTTATTTGCATTATTTCTATCAATTAGACTTAATCTAAACGTGAAATTTAATCATATAAAATCATAACGATATTCAGCATGTAAAATGAGGACATAAACATTGATGAAAGAATGGCATCCCACTAATCCTTTGTATTTTTCAAATCAAACTAAATTGATAATAAAAGTAACGTAAATAAAAAATCAAATAATTAAGCACATTTGATTTTTGTTCAGCAATGATGGCTCATGCGAGCCTGTAAAAATATGTCATTAGACACATCAGAGCATTTGCAGATGAAGACAAACGCTAGCTCCACTGCATCAGCATGGGGGTTAAACGGTGCATTTGCCCATGTGCGGTAAGTACCAAAATTGCATATGGTGGTTCAAATCTTCAATTGAGCATGTATAAATTACATAAAAAGTTCAGCAATTGTTTTTTATCTAATGATAACGAAATTCATACTTGTTCTGCAGTCAAATAACATATTGAAGATAAGATATTCAAGATCTTGTATATTATATCACATAACATATACAGCAATAGAGGCACTACTTACGGTTTCTTTTGGAAGGAAGCATTGCAAATATGACATGCATATATATTTTCATGCATGCTTTCTATGCATAGCATTTAAGTCTTTCATTGATGACAAAGACTTTACTGCACAAAGTGTTTGTAAGAAAAATCGGCTATTTGTATGTCATTATAAATCACTACACTCAACATGTTTGTGCTTTTATATAAATTCCTACTTATGTGTAATGCATTTGTTTTCTATCTGAAGAAGCAAGATATTAAAAAAAGAAGCTGTGTTGATTTTGATTTCATATCACTTATTCATTATTATGTTTATACACCTATAGCACTTTGTTATCAAGAATTCTGTTTACAAGAATCCTGTAATGATTTGGCCAGAACATTCAGTATAGTTAAAATTAGCTTCATTTACATATGCATTGATTGCAAAAAGTAAGTAAGATCTCATGACTTCATGTTTCAAACGTTTTATTTTCCATCCACTATCTTAAAGGACATTTTAAAATATTTACATTACCACTTGAGTGTCACAATAACTTAACTCTTGCCTGATAATGTCGTATGTGTTTAAAATAGTTTCTTATGCAGCAATTAACCTGAGTTCCTAGGATATGATCATATCACATGAGATTGTTGTCATCCATTATAACTGATTTTACCCATTTTCAGGGAAATGTTTCTTCTATATAAAACCTCTCCTTATAAAGATATTAGTTAAGCAATTGTTCAAAGGTACTGACTGTGTCATCATCTGCATATGCATATAAATGTCAGTAAACAATTGGATTTGTAGACATTCTCTTAAAAAAATAACTGATTACAGACATGTATAATGCATAACATCTATTGTAATATATATAAATTTTATCCTACCAACTCTTAGGTAATTGATTCTGTCTGGAATGTAATTATGGGACATTAACCTAGGTATTATACAAGGAGCTACCCTATATTATGTTACTGACTTTGTTTGAATAATGTGAACAATAGTAAACTGGGTACATAAAATATTTTTAATTGACTGATTAGACTTCATTCAATAAAACTTAGTTGTGTTTTTTCTTCTGTGATAAATAGTACAAAATTCTACATCCTTAATATTTTAGCTTTTCAGGGCCCAATCGTATACTGTCTTTGATAACATTTTGGACAATTATAGGACCTTATGATATTTGATATGGTTATATATGTTACTTTGATAAATTTTACGGAAATGGAATGTATTCTTTTACTAATACCACTAAAGAGCTATCTGTTTCTTTGTTTATGTGTTTTTGAATCTTGTACTTTGGACAAATCAAAATGAATATTTGTGGAGATAAAAACTTGAAAAAAAATGCTTAATTGCAAATGTAAATGTTTATAGATATAGTAACTTAATAAAAACTGATCATTATTTTAGAACAAACTGCTGTCTTGTTATAAATTTAAAACAAAACAGGTTTGAAATTAAATAAAATACCATATGACATTTAGTATAAGGTATTTAGCAATATATATATATATATATATATATATATATATATATATATATATATATATATATATATATATATATATATATATATATATATATATATATATATATATATATATATATATATATATAGGAAGTCTTAAAGTGTGTAATGTACGTTACATATTGTCATATAAGCTTCAAAATATGAAACTTTACACCAGAAACGCAGTTAAGTAAGGCTTTTTACTATCGTGTATCGAGAGAATGCTCAAATATGGTTTATGAAGTCAGCAGATGGTATTACATGCTAACTTGCAAGTGAAATATTTCTAACCATATTCGCCATTTTATTTGGGGAAATCATATTCAACAGCTTATAATTCTTAAAGTACTTGTGAGAGAAACAATATGTAAGCAGTTTTGAAACAGTCAGGTAATTATCTATTCCAAACATGGCATGTAAAAGCCTATATACCCATTTAGAGCTTATCAAACTAAACTTTGACCAAAATTAATTGATTTTATAAGGTGTAATAAAAGATATAACGTATATGACACTTAAAACCTAAAAGTTGTGCCTATGGATGCAAACAATTTATTTTCATGATTGTTAAGGTCCTTATCGAGGTTTTGGCAATGAAAGACGACTGTATGCACCATCTGGATACCACCTGGATACCATTTCTTATTCAAATGTCGCAATTTTGTTTTTTATAGTAAAAATGGGGTAGGTGTACAAAATGGCTCCTCCTGAAAAACTGCTACCACAATTTGACTGTACGACGTGCCTAGAAATGTTGTGGAAGGGTAGTTCTAACTATTTCTGAAGTCAAACCTTTTCTGGCAAAACAATTGTGCCAAGTCAATTTTCAAAAATTTAGCTCCTTGACTAATAATACATGTGCGGATCCAGAGGAGGACAGGGGGTACGGACCACTCCCCTGAAAAATGACAAAAATATAGGGTTTCTAAGCAATACTGGTTCGGATCCCCTAAAAAATCATAAAGCTACCAAGCCAGCATTCAATGTTGGGCCGTTGGGCCATCATCGGCACGCCAGTGAAACGCCATTAAAATGGCGTAGATTTAAACGCCATTTAAATGGCGTAGATTTAAACGCCATTTAAATGGCGTTTCGCTGGTGGGCCGATGATGGCCCGCTTATAGTGCAATTTGGATCCACCCACGCCTCATCAACTAAAAAAAGGAAAAAAGTTGTCAAATTTGGACCCCCTCTGACAAAATTTTCTGGATCCGCGCATGTAATACACAGGCGCAATTTTCGCATCTAAATACTAGTTGTCTATGTTTGAATTAAAATGCCTTTGCGGATATTTATCATTGACAATTTTTTGTTTGTTACATTTCCCTATTTGTTCTCATACTGTAAACCCCCTGTAACACCAGAGCAGCGCTCTCACCGCGATGCCACGGCGTCCAAGAAAAATGCAGAACGCCGAGGTGCGCACAGAATGATCGCAAGCATCTCTGCAGCAACGCACGGCATCGCCAGTAGACGCTTTGGGTTTGCATCGAACGCCGAATGACGGCGCACTTTGAGCATGCTCAAAACGAAAGCCCCTGTTACACTAAGCCTCGTTTCTTCTGCGTTGACACGGAGTTGTTTAATTTTCCATTGCATACTAATGGATTCTTCCTTCTGGTTTGATACAAAAACTGAGATAGTCCATTGTACATATCTAGGGATGTCAGATAATAATTTTCAAAAAATATCCTTTTTTGTCTGAAGATCTAAATAAAAGTATATCCGTACCAGTATTTCCAAGGGATCCTATGAGCAAGACACTCTATTCTCTCCAACATGCAAACAGTGAGTTATCATTTTTTTTTATTACGCTTCTTCTCAGTCTTCTTTTTCTTTATTAACTTGTGATTTTCCAGCGGGGCTGATCTGGATCCACACGATTTGCATACTAGCCTAGATGTGGGTTCTTTAGAATATGTTAATATATCTAATCAATGCTCTGTTCTGTTCAAAATAGAAATAAAATGTTATTGGATTTCCATGATGCGAATTTCAACTCTTTGTCTGATACTGACCAATTTTATCGTCTTTTGAAATACTTTAATATAGTTTAGACCCAGATCAGACCCGTCAATACGTCCGGACTTATCAAATTCTTGACACTCTGATGGTTCCCCAAAAGTTTTTTTTCTCCAAAAGGCTGATTTTGAAAAAAATAAGCATATAACAAAAATCATGAACAACTAACCAACATCAAAAAAGTGAGATTGACAAATGGTAGCCTAATGAAGGTCAAAAGTATTGCAGAATTGACCTGCAATAAGCGATAATTGATATTAAAAAAAAAAAAAAAAACAATATTCGGTCTTTTTGAGAGTGGTCTTTTTACACAAGTTATACTGCATTTTAAAGTTCAAGTTATTACGTTTTCTTAGCCTGCTTTTACTTTATCCATTTTTGACTCTTCCTTTTTTTGAGCTTTCTTCTTGGCCTGTCTCATGCGATAAAGTTGTCTTTCTCTTTTACTTCTGGCTTTCCTTTCGGCCTCTAATTCTTGATAGGCCTTTTTCTCCTCTGCAATCTTTTTAAGGATACGTGCCACTTCCTTTTTTGTGAAAAATGCTTCGGTATACGGTAGCACTAAATAAAAGGAAAAATAGCTACAATGAAATCTCCATCCAAATGAGTTTTGGGTACTTACGAGGGGAGTTCAATAAGTTTGTAATGCTCGGTATTTTTCTATACAATTCAAATTTCTTTTTTTTTCATAATTTTTGTGCAGTGTAAATCTTTGACAGCTGAATGATGACAGCCGACCAGTCAGCACGTACCGTTTTTGCTCTATCTTTTTGTTTGAAAACCTATACCCATAGGCAAAAATGGAAAGTCAGAATAATGAGCTCAGAGCAGACGTAGGTGTTCCTCACTAAGTTGGGTGCAAACGCCAAAGAAATCCATCGGCACATGGCTGATGTGTAAGGTAATAGTAGACCAAAGTATTCCACAGTGGCAAAGTGGCCAGCATAATTTAAACGTGGGCGAGACTCCTTAGAAGGAGATGATCGACCATGTCGAGAGAATTGTGCTAAACGATTGCCAAACCAAAGTTGCCGAACTTGCTTCAGAATATGGTAAATCTAATTGAAGTGTTTACACTATAATTAATGGACATTTAGGCATGTCAAACTTATCTGCCAGGTCGGTACCCAAAAACCTGAACATGCAAGTTCGTCAGCAAAAGGTGGAATCAAGTCATGAAATTATAGAAGTGTAAAATGCCAATCCAGAAGACTTTCTCACTCGTCTTGTAACAGGAGATGATACTTGGCTTCACAACTGGGACCCAAATCTAAGTAAAAAAGGACCAAAATTTTGTCGATGATCTCAAACTTGACCTGTATTTAACAATGCTTTACCCTTCTGTTAACTTTGAATGCAATTGATGCTCCCTTCAAAAATTTTGTTCTGAAAAAAGTGTGATGCCGCGGAAGACATATGACATCGACACTAGGACCACACTGGTAAATGTATACGTCGATTTGGTGGTATTTACGCGTATTGTCGGTACCTCATAGACCGGAAGTGGTAGATATTGGTGTTAATACTATATAGAAAAACATGCTATATGCCTAAGGACTATAGACTTCAATCATTTTTAAGCATTCAGTATGTGCATGGCGATTTATGTAAGCATTTAGGAATAGATTCGAGTACCGATCATCCAGATCGGTACTCGAATCTATTCCCAAATGCTTACATAAATTGCCATGTGCATGCCGAATACTTAAAATGATCTAATTCTATAGTCCTTTAGGCATATGGCATGTTTTTCTTTTTGGTATTTACACCAATATCTACCACTTCCGGTCTATGAAGAACCGGCAATACGCGTAAATACCACCAATTCGACGTATACATTTACCAGTGTGAGGACGACGATGAGACGGATGGAGACATGATCCCTATTTGTGTGCCATACTTCAC
Organism: Loripinus fragilis; assembly: GCA_964019695.1. NCBI lineage: Eukaryota > Metazoa > Mollusca > Bivalvia > Lucinida > Lucinidae > Loripinus > Loripinus fragilis. The sequence continues at coordinate 38,128,338 of OZ026520.1, read as the reverse complement.
AGGCGACAAAATGATGTTGAAACCATCTTCTAATCTGTGTGTTAAATCTACGAACTTATTGAACTCCACCCGTAGACTATCTTAAAATATCTCAGTGTGGTCAAGGTGGCAAATCACGTGGTCTGCCTGATTGGTTCCACAGACTTTACGAACACGTTATCAGACATCACAGGTAAGGAATATAGTTCATAACGTTCGTTATACTAAGTCAGATTTCATGCTGAAAATTGCAAAAAAATCTCTAATATTTTTCTGCACAAGACTGTGTAAAAGTTTCTTCTGGGTTCGCTGCAATTTTCTGGATTACCTCGAACAACTGAAGAAAAAACGGAAAATTCTCCGCAATTGGGTACACACTAAAGTCATAATAAAGCAGCAAAACACGTTTTGTGAACACAGTGAACGTTTTTCAATGACGTGGACATGCTTTTTTGCCATATAGACAAGACTTTCAGCCAAATTTTGCAAGATAAGCCATCTACAATCGAGCTACTAGTTGAAATTGACAAAAGATAGGGTGCACATGACGGAAGGGTTCACACCTGGAACGAACATTCTATGTTGTAAATAATTTTAGTTGTTTTATATACAGCACACTTTGTATTTATAATGTTACAGATTCATATATATTTTGACAAAACATGTACCCATTTGCTTACTTCTAATTTGTTTTAACTAGGCTGAAATGTTGATAATTAGCCTACCGATATAAATTTACTGAACCAATATTTGTTATGGCAGAGATACAAAGGTCTACTGTTCGATTGTGTTACATGTTGATACAAATCTTTGAAATACAATTAGATAAAGCGAGTTAGTGCCTATACCCATTGGCTTAACAATTGAGAGATTATATTAGGCATTTGATAGAGTAAGATAGCTAGGTTCATATAAAACCTGGCCAGGAAATGCCACCATTACATACTGCAGGCAAACCCATGCACTCTTTAAAATTAGCCTTATACAGAATTCATTGTGTGTAGTATATGTAAGTAAATTGTGAAAAGCAGACCCAAATTTTATCTGAGCCTAACGATATATTAGCTTTATCAATTTTTGTGAGTAAAGTAAGTAAGGGTGCAAAGATCAGGAATTGATACAATTAAGTACCATATTTGACCCAGGATACCAATGGGAAAGTGACAAACTCACAATAAGACACCACAAACGAGAGCCAAAAGGTCAGCCCTTTCCCAGCAGGTGACCACAGGGCACAATCAACAGATGCGTACAAAGGCATAACAAACACAAGGCAGAAACAAACATAAAAGATCCACAAAAGAAGTACCGCCTTGAAACGGTCAGTAAAATATTTTACTAGAGGGCTTAAACCAGTTGCACGGCGCCAACGTCACCCTTAATTCAGATGTGGATCAAGACACATAGATATTTTGTTTGCATGAAAGACCCCTTGAAAAGTCCTTGAATTCTACTATTTTCTGTAGGGATTACCACTGTTGATAGATATCTAAATCAGAATAAAACTGTTATGTTCTTATTTGGTCCAGCAAATGCTGAATAAATTGAATGCTGGCTTGGTAGCTTTGTGATTGCCAAATAAAGGCACCACAATTATATACAAATTTTCTAGTGCTAATCTCTCCACTATTTCAGTCTAGCATTTTTGAAGTAGAATTTTAACGCTTAAATCAGGATTTTTCGTAAACTTTTAGACCTTGAAAACTGTAGTATAATCTTAAGAAGTCCTTGAAAAGTCATTGAATTTTACTCAAACTTGCCTGTATGAACCATGAGTACTCAATTTAACAGCAAAATTAATTTTAATGACATGCCAACAAGCAATTGACAACATGAAAAGGAGCCATCACATTAGATTTTGGAACTATCACCGAAGGCGTTGATGAGCCTGCGCATCAATACACAGTCTCAGACGCCAGAGCCATAGCTGCTCGTGTGTAAAAATATTTCATTTAATAAAAGTTCAAACCCGAAGGTTATAAAACTTTTTCCACAATGAAATTTATCCTGCTCATCAATGGTAAAATGACAACAATTGTTGGTATTTAAACATTTATAAGCAGGATAAATACACGATCTGAATGTTTTAAAGCAAGGAAATTCCATATTCCTCAGCACATTAGTTTTATAAGCAGTTGAGATTTCATGCTCAGTTAAGTTAAGCATGAAATAAAGTTTTATGACCTCGGGCCAGGTCAAAAATAGACCTATGGATGTTGCACATTAACACGTGAATAACAACCTTATTACGTATATGGAATAGCAACTTTTTCTCATGTGCTGGTCTAAAAATCCTAAGGCGACTATAACCATCTCCGATGACCAATTTTGCCATAGATTATGAAATAAATATATGCTATTGTAATCACAGTAAAACCTGTCTTAAGCGGCCACTCAAAAGAAGACCAAAATAGGTTGTGGCTTTTCCTCACGATGCCATGGATTTGTCTGCAGTTTGTGATTGTGGTGTTTCCTGATCATACTCACTTTCTATTTTCGAGACGGATTATCGATTAATGCAGGTCAAAAGTATCGTAGTATGCTCTCGTGTACTTTTGGCCTGCATTAAGGTACCACATGGCTTTATGACCTTTGTCTTGTCTACTTAAGACAGGTTTCACTGTATAATTCTTGTCAATATAGTGAAGCAAAAATAAAATTACGCTTAGAACCGTATAGAAAATACATTTAAACAATTTCGTTAAAATGTGGGAACATTTTAACAAAAAATGATTAAAGGTCTTTTTCATCATAAAATTGATTTCTGATTTTTATACTATACATTTTCTAAAAATATATATTGCTGTAATTGCTTTGTATGGTTTCATTTGTTTATATGAAAATTTGAGGCGTAAGAAGTGGTTTCAACATGTTCTGCCATAATGACTCTGACAAAAATCACTTTGGTAACAATTCATTGATGTAGAAAACATGTTTAAAATAATCCTGCATTCTATTTGAGCCACAACCTGAGATTGCCAACAATGTGATATGTGCGACCAGGAAAGGGTCTGATCAGCCTGCGCATATGCGCAGTCTAATCAGATCCTTTGCAAGTCGCTTAAATATTAGTTTAAACATATTTAATTTCAGAAAGATAATTGTACAATTATACATCATCTGTAAATACAAAGTATAGGATTAGAACGAAAGTAATACTACTTATATAGTTCTTCTCCTAGATGCTACATATTGTGAAACGTAGGCAGATTTAACAAGGTAATTCAACTCTCTGGAAGCAAGCAGGTTCAGCTCTGCCAATTATAGTATAGGTTTGTTGGTAAATTCATGAGAAGCCAGCTAACTCCCATTATAGCCATTAAGTGAAAGTATAGAGATAATTGATCGCAGACTATTCATGAGGTGTTGTACATACTAAGCAATATTTCAAGTTAGTTGCAAGTAATAGGCAGAGCTGTATAATTGGTGAAATGCACATTTTCAAGAGAAGAAAGAAGAAAAATGTGCAAAATCATGAGAAAAAGCCAATAAAACATATGTAAATAGGAGGATGGGAGAGGGAGACCCTATATGGCCTTGAGGCAGACTCTAAGGTGGAACAGCATCTTTCATATTAATGAAACTGCTAACATATTGTTCAAATTAGTTAGAACTAAAACGTTTTGTCTTTAATATGTATTTGTGTACTGATTCAAATACCCTTGTGTTTAAGTCATTTGAAAGGTTCGGATTACCATAGAGTAGAAGTTTAAGAGAAACATCATGTAAAGTTGACACTTCGTGTAAAAGATCATTTCTTACAATATTGTAGAAGGGGCATTTGAAAAAGAAGTGATGTGTATTCTCAATACTGCCACAGCGACAGAGTGGAGTATCTGAAATATTCTTCTTAAACAGATCATGATTAAGTGCACTGCATTGGGTTCTTAAACGTGTGTGAAGGACTTGTACATGTCTATTACCACTGTAAAAGTATTTTGGGACATGGGTTCGATCTCTATTAAGATTATACTTGATTGAAGCAACTGAGTCAGACTGAGCAATCTCAGGAGGAAGGTTATTCCAATCCCTATGAGTGTTAAGCTACTGACTGAACAGCATTTGGAGTTTCTAAGAATAAAAGGAGGCTGCACAGGCTAGTATGTGTCTACTCTTACCAAAATGCCACATTGTTGGAAATCACATGCTGTGGCTCAGTTATTTTAAAAAATGACAACCAAACACATAAAACAAGTTGTGCTCCCTGATAGGAGGGTCTGGATGGGGTATAATGATTAGTAAATAATTGCCCTTTTTATAATGAATAGTGAATAATGAGCCAAAAAATAATGAATAGTGAATATTGAGGGCCTAAAAAATAACGAATAATCCTATTTTTAATGAATTGAAGAAAAAATTAATGAATAGTGAATAATCAGATTTCTTTGCCACCTTTTTTACTGTTAATGAATAATTGGTCTTATTTTAATGAAAAACCCAAAATTTTAATGAGATGAATAATGGGCTAAATTTTTAATGAATAGTGAATACCAGACTCCCCCCCCCCATCCAGACCCTCTGATAGGGGGAGGCTAACTTCGTGTGTCTATGTTGTAACAATTCATGCTCAGTGTGTTCATATTGCAGTGATGGCTAAAATTCCATTAGAACAAACTTCTTCAATATTTCGTTTCCTAATACATGTATACTATGTATCTTATTTTATTAGCCTGATATAGCATTCAACGCATGTGTTCATCCGTTTTGTTAACAACGGCGCACTTCGGATCGAACTATAGTCCCTATTATAGTAACTAAAGTTTGATTCGAACACCTATAGTCGCTACTAGGGTGACGTCACGAACCTACTGGAGACGGTCGGAGCACCGTTACTCTAGTAGATAGGCTGGTTACCTACTCTAGACATATCTAACGATGGGTTCAAGATCTAGCACGATGGGTTCAAGATCGTCAGTAGCCTCAAAATGATATGTTTTTGTAAAATAAACCTAGCTGAGCATAATTTTTGGTCCCACTTACATTTAGAACACAAAGCATTTAGAAAAAAACTGTGGAATATGTGAATATTAAACCAATGTTCTGTTTCTATACACTTAAAATGTTTAAAACAAGAAGAATTGTTCTACGATTTTGCTGATTCCCATTTCAGCTCTCTGTGACAACATTTGTAGTCTGCTGAAAAATATTTGCAAACAGTTTGAATCCAGATCAGGCCCGATAAAACGTCGGGTCTGATCTGGATCTGGATCAACACTGCTTGACACTCTTATGCTTTTTTCTTCTTTTTTCCTTTCAAAAAGCTGCTTCTGAAAGAAAAACAATTATCAGCAAACGACAAAAATCATATGCGGGTTCGAACCTCACAAGAGGCATGGAGTTGTGTCCTTGAGCAAGACATTTTGTCCTCTGCTTTGTACTAGTTCAGCCCAGGAAGACCCGTCCCGACATTGAAAAGTTTTTGACTTAGACATAAAGAATCAGAAACAAATCACCATGAAGAATTATCCAACATGCAAAGAGTGAGTTACAGTAAAACCTGTCTTAAGCGGCCACTCAAAATGTCTTAATTGCCAATGGTAGCTTAATGAAGGTCGAAAGTATTACAGAATGCTCCCCTGCAATATTTTTGGCCTGCATTAAGCGGTAATCGGTCTTGAAAACAGAAAACTAATTTCTGGTCGTCTTTTTGAGTGGCCGGTTAAGACAGGTTTTACTGTATATCCTTTTTATTGCGCTTCTTCTAAGCCTTCTTAAACTTTTCCTTTTTTGGCGTTTTCTTCTTGGCCTTTGCTTCCTAAAAATCTTGGTCTGTCTCTTTGACTTCTGGTATTCCTTTAGGCCTCTAATTCTCGTATGATCTTATTCTCCTTTGCAATCGTTTTAAGGAATACGAATCACTTCCATTATTGTGAAAAATTCTTCGATATACTAAACAAACGGGAAAAATAGCTACGATGAACTGTCGATAATTCAAGTTCCTGTGGCTCGAAGTACCCACTACGTCCAACTAACTTTTTCTGAATTACCTTTCTTGATACACATCAGAACCGTCCCAGTGTTGCAAAAATTCCGTCAGTTTTTTTTTAGTCATCTACGTATTTTACAGAGGGCAGTGCGGAACCCCATCGAGGGGGTCCGTACAAGTATGTCTAAGGAAATCTATATCAAAGTGTGATTTTCCAGGGGGGGGGGGGGGCTGATTTGGATCCACACAATTGCATACTAGCATAGATGTGGGTTCTGAAGTTAGGACAATTAGAAATATGCTGTGGAATATGTTAGCATATTGATCCATATTCAATCTACTTAAGCTGTTCAAAGTAGAAATACAATTTTCTTGGATTTCTCTGATGCGAATTTCCACTCTTTGTCTGCTACTGATCAATTTTATCTTCTGTTAAAAGGCTTTAATACAGTTTAGACGCAGATCAGACCCGACAACACGTCAGGACTGATCAATTTCTTGACACTGTGATGGTTCCCGAAAGTTTTTTTCTCTCCAAAAGGCTGATTTTGAAAAAAAAATACATATAACAAAAATCATGAACAACTACCCAACATCAAAAAAGTGAGATTGACAAATGGTAGCCTGATGAAGGTCAAAAGTATTGCAGGGAGCATTCTGCAATACTTTTGACCTGCAATAAGCGATAATTGGTATTAAAACAATTTTCGGTCTTTTTAAGAGTGTTTTTTTTTACACAGGTTTTACTGCATTTTAAAGTTCAAGTTATTACGTTTTCTTATCCTGCCTCTACTTTGTCCTTTTTAGACTCTTCCTTTTTTTGAGCTTTCTTCTTGGCTTTTCTCATGTAATAAAGTTGTCTTTCTCTTTTACTTCTGGCTTTCCTCTCGGCCTCTAAGTCTTGATAGGCCTTTTTCTCCATTGCAATCTTTTTAAGGATACGTGCCACTTCCTTTTTTGTGAAAAATGCTTCGGTATGAGGTAGCACTAAAGAAAAGGAAAAAATAGCAACAATGAGCTCGCCATCCAAATGAGTTTTGGGTACTTACGCGGGGAGTTCAATAAGTTCGTAATACTCGGTATTTTTCTATGCAATTCAGTTTTTCTTTTTCTTTTTTTCCTTTGTCAGCTGAATGATGACAGCCGACCAGTCAGCAGGTACCGTTTTTGCTCTATCTTTTTGATTGAAAACCTATACCCATAGGCAAAAATGGAAAGTCAGAATAATGAGCTCAGAGCAGACGTAGGTGTTCCTCACTAAGTTGGGTGCAAACGCCAAAGAAATCCATCGGCACATGGCTGATGTGTATGGTAATAGTAGACCAAAGTATTCCACAGTGGCAAAGTGGCAAGCATAATTTAAACGTGGGCGAGACTCCTTAGAAGGAGATGATCGACCATGTCGAGAGAATTGTGCTAAACGATTGCCAAACCAAAGTTGCCGAATTTGCTTCAGAATATAGTAATCTAATGGAAGTGTTTACACTATAATTAATGGACATTTAGGCATGTCAAACTTATCTGCCAGGTCGGTACCCAAAAACCTGAACATGCAAGTTCGTCAGCAAAAGGTGGAATCAAGTCAAGAAATTATAGAAGTGTAAAATGCCAATCCAGAAGACTTTCTCACTCGTCTTGTAACAGGAGATGAAACTTGGCTTCACAACTGGGACCCAAATCTAAGTAAAAAAGGACCATAACTCAACCAAAATTTTGTCGATGATCTCAAACTTGACCTGTATTTAACAATGCTTTACCCTTCTGTTAACTTTGAATGCAATTGATGCTCCCTTCAAAAATTTTGTTCTGAAAAAAGTGTGATGCCGCGGAAGACATATGACATCGACACTAGGACCACACTGGTAAATGTATACGTCGATTTGGTGGTATTTACGCGTATTGCCGGTACCTCATAGACCGGAAGTGGTAGATATTGGTGTTAATACTATATAGAAAAACATGCTATATGCCTAAAGGACTATAGACTTCAATCATTTTTAAGCATTCAGTATGTGCATGGCGATTTATGTAAGCATTTAGGAATAGATTCGAGTACCGATCATCCAGATCGGTACTCGAATCTATTCCCAAATGCTTACATAAATCGCCATGTGCATGCCGAATACTTAAACATGATCTAATTCTATAGTCCTTTAGGCATATGGCATGTTTTTCTTTTTGGTATTTACACCAATATCTACCACTTCCGGTCTATGAAGAACAGGCAATACGCGTAAATACCACCAATTCGACGTATACATTTACCAGTGTGAGGACGACGATGAGACGGATGGAGACATGATCCCTATATGTGTGCCATACTTCACAGGCGACAAAATGATGTTGAAACCATCTTCTAATCTGTGTGTTAAATCTACGAACTTATTGAACTCCACCCGTAGACTATCTTTAAATATCTCAGTGTGGTCAAGGTGGCAAATCACGTGGTCTGCCTGATTGGTTCCACAGACTATACGAACACGTTATCAGACATCACAGGTAAGGAATATAGTTCATAACGTTCGTTATACTAAGTCAGATTTCATGCTGAAAATTGCAAAAAAATCTCTAATATTTTTCTGCACAAGACTGTGTAAAAGTTTCTTCTGGGTTCGCTGCAATTTTCTGGATTACCTCGAACAACTGAAGAAAAAACGGAAAATTCTCCGCAATTGGGTACACACTAAAGTCATAATAAAGCAGCAAAACACGTTTTGTGAACACAGTGAACGTTTTTCAATGACGTGGACATGCTTTTTTGCCATATAGACAAGACTTTCAGCCAAATTTTGCAAGATAAGCCATCTACAATCGAGCTACTAGTTGAAATTGACAAAAGATAGGGTGCACATGACGGAAGGGTTCACACCTGGAACGAACATTCTATGTTGTAAATAATTTTAGTTGTTTTATATACAGCACACTTTGTATATATAATGTTACAGATTCATATATATTTTGACAAAACATGTACCCATTTGCTTACTTCTAATTTGTTTTAACTAGGCTGAAATGTTGATAATTAGCCTACCGATATAAATTTACTGAACCAATATTTGTTATGGCAGAGATACAAAGGTCTACTGTTCGATTGTGTTACATGTGATACAAATCTTTGAAATACAATTAGATAAAGCGAGTTAGTGCCTATACCCATTGGCTTAACAATTGAGAGATTATACTAGGCATTTGATAGAGTAAGATAACTAGGTTCATGTAAAACCTGGCCAGGAAATGCCACCATTACATACTGCAGGCAAACCCATGCACTCTTTAAAATTAGCCTTATACAGAATTCATTGTGTGTAGTATATGTAAGTAAATTGTGAAAAGCAGACCCAAATTTTATCTGAGCCTAACAATATATTAGCTTTATCAATTTTTGTGAGTAAAGTAAGTAAGGGTGCAAAGATCAGGAATTGATACAATTAAGTACCATACTGGACCCAGGATACCAATGGGAAAGTGACAAACTCACAATAAGACACCACAAACGAGAGCCAAAAGGTCAGCCCTTTCCCAGCAGGTGACCACAGGGCACAATCAACAGATGCGTACAAAGGCATAACAAACACAAGGCAGAAACAAACATAAAAGATCCACAAAAGAAGTACCGCCTTGAAACGGTCAGTAAAATATTTTACTAGAGGGCTTAAACCAGTTGCACGGCGCCAACGTCACCCTTAATTCAGATGTGGATCAAGACACATAGATATTTTGTTTGCATGAAAGACCCCTAACTTATCAATGCATCATCTCCTAGAACATATAAATCAAGAAATCAAAAGAAGATAAAGCAAAGATAAGGACTCAACAGTAAATAAAACTGAATACTGAAGCAAAAGAAATCCAACAGGTAAACCCTGGTAAGCCCGACAAACAGCCAAAGCATCAGGCCCCTACCATATCATCAATAGATAAGTCTTTAAGTCGGAACCATCATAGTGTATGAAGTCCCACCCACCGGCGTGCAATTAAAGAGGAAAGCAAAGTTGCCTGACCACCAAGCATGCAGACAGTTACACTACATTAATGTTATAGCCAATCTTTTTATAATGGGAATTTATTTTAATGAACTGCGCTGAAAAATTATTAGAGCCAACAATCTTCTTTAATTTATACACCAAGTCACCTGGAATTCAGGTTCTGAAAGTCCTTGGCACAAGAGAGATTTAAGTCCAACATGAAATGTAGATATCAAATCATAGTATTGTCTATTAAATTTAGAAAAGGTTTTGCAAAGTTTATGATATGGATAGCCTTGTTTAAGAAGTTTCTGAGTAAACAATTTCTTACGAGTGTTGAAGTCAGTAACATAGCTAGATGCTCTATCAAAACGAATGAGTTGAGGCATATAGACTCCATTGGATGTAGAGCAAGGAATATCACCATCTAAATGGGAAATTGACAATTTCAAAATCAAAGTCGTCACGTTTATCATAAATTTTTGTAGAAACAATATCATTGAAAATTGACAAATGCAAGTCTAAAAATGCAGCTTCAGTATCAGAGGTATTGGCTTTATTAAGTTCAAGCTCTGAAGAGTATATTTGACTTGCCATATTGTCAAAATAAACATTATAAATGTTTAAAATATCGTCTAAATATCTGGATGTAGTGTTAAACGCACCAATAACATCAGCCTGCTTATCAACAGAAAGAGACATCATAAAGTCCCTCTCATAACAAAACAGGAATAAATCAGCAATCAGGGGAGCACAATTAGTGCCCAAAGGAATCCCAACTACCTGTCTATACAGCTTGGTGCCAAATCGAATAAAAATACTGTCAAAAAAAGGTCAGCGCATCACATACATTTTGACATGACCATGCATGATATTCTTTAGGTTTTTCCAAAGTAAAAATGCATTTCTGTCATTACATGCAAGGTAAGGAGAGCCTTCTCCCTAGAAGGTCCTTTCAATAAGGTCAATAAGTTTATCTTTAATTAAATTATAAGATAAAGTAGTGTAAAGATTAGAAAAATCCTAAGTAGTAGACAAACTGGTCGCATTGCAATCTCTAGAGTTAAGTTTATCTAAAATTTCACCAGAATTTTTAATAGACCCAAGTAGGTTTTTACCGGATCTCTCATATACCTTTTCACAGTACTTAATAACTTGTTTTTAACAGCTGTGAGACACAAGGTTAACAATTTAGAAAGTTATGTTGTCGTACAAGAATTAGAATTAGCAATAAGTCTTGCTTTATAGGTTTTATGGAGTTTAGGTAACCAGTACAACGTAAGAACCTTGTATTGATTTTCTTTAGATTTGACACCAAATTGTAGGGCTGTATGGCAACCATGCCCATCAACAATCACCCTCTCACTCAACGTAGGCTGCAGTTTATAGGCATTAGTGTCAACAAGCTTACGTTTAAAAGTATAAATATAATACAATCATCAAACACCTACAATATTGTTAGCAATTTTATCTGCTGGAACCAAAACATAGTTCATATGAAAAGCCTGGATAGCTCGTTTAAGATGCCGAAAAGCAGATTTTGTTATAAGGTTAAAAGCTGTGTATGACGAGAGTTAAATGAAATACGAGTAATAATAATTTTGAAAATGTTAATTTTGCATTCCGTCAAGGCATCAGGTTCAACATTTTTCCATTTGCACCAACGATTACTGAAGTCATTTAAAGAAGCAGCGATCTCCCTACGACATTTAGGGAAATCAATATCAAAGGGAAATCTATATTTAGGACCTTTAGAAATAATATTGCGAACTCTAGCGTAAGGAATGACATTTAGATTACCTGTAATCACATGCCCTGCAGAGGGATATAAATAAGTGAATTTTGACAATCTCCGGAGTCAGGGGTATTGGAACCTATATTTATATCATTTACAATTGTATTAAGTTAAATATAGTAGACCTAATTGGTTTGTTATATTTATAACAAATGATAGGAGTTTAAGAATTAATAAAGTAATTTGGAATAGATGAAATCACTAAATTATCCTTTAAGATACTATGTTAATCAGTAAACGCCATACCTTTGTAAATGAATGGAATTTTGATAAAATGCCGAACATGGTTGACCACAGAATCGATTTAAGGACTATGGAAATGTTGAACATTACACCTTGTAAGAAGTGCTGCTTTATATAATTTGTTTGCTCTATCCTAAAGTTTATTAGCCTCTAACTCTAAATTATGTAAAACTGAGATAGGCAAGGAACTTAAAAATGAAAATAAGCCATGCCGACCAAGATTATTTAAAGCTATAGAAAGATCATTTAGAGAAGTATTTATGCGTTTTTTGGTACAAATTTTGCACTTAATGTTGCCATTTTTTTGTTTGCCATGATATCTACTCTTACATTTTTTACATTCCAAAACAGAAAAATACCCTCAAAATCTGGCATTTTAGAAATATTACCTTCATTGTATATATCATCATTAAAGCCTTAAGGAAAAGGTGATTGCAAAAATTTAATCCATTTTAGTTTAGTTTCTTGTCTCTTAATGTTTTTCAATCTAGTTGTTGAATTTGCACTTTTTTCAAAGTGGTTAGGGGTTGCAAAATTTGACTTCACCAAACATTTAGAAATCAATTAAATCACGTGTTAGGGTATTATATACTGAGCAAAAGTGTAAACGCTACACCTGAATTGTTTGCCATCTGTATTCAAATTATGCAAGCCAAGAATGCAAATGAAAGTGTATCTTAATGCTCGTATACTGGGTAATGCATAACAGTAAAAGATATACGGATGTTGTCACGAGGGAACACATGAAAATCATTTAAATGTGACAGGGGTCCAATTTTTCAGGTTTCAAATTTTAACAGATTTCTCACACAGTTAAGGCCTTCAGAAATAGTAAATGAGTATGATCAGGAAATACCACAATCACAAACTGCAGACAACCCCGTGGCACTGCGAGGAAGAGCCGCTCAACCATCACAAGACACCAGGAAGACAAATTAAGCAAAGCAATCAGCTCTCTCTTCCCCATCAAGATGATTGCAATACTAGACTGGACATAAAGTAACGTTCAACAAAACATAGAACAATTACAGACTCCCACAATGGGGGTAACAATAAACAAAAAGTCAACAACAACAGAACCACCGCCTTAGAACGGACAGCAGCCTAAGCCACCAGGGGGCTTAAATGCATTTTACTGGTACCAAATCTTCGCCCTAGATTCTGCTGTTGTTGAAGTACAAAAAATGTTCAGCTCGCATGGAGGCCATCTAACTAATGCAATGTATCATCATGGAAAATCACTCTAATCAAATTACTACACCATGATGAAACAAAGAAAATGGCTCATGACTCACATATAATCAGAGCTAAAGAAAACCTGAAGTTGAGCCACGGTGGGTCCAGCTACAGATAAGCATCAGGTACCAACCCACCGATTAAAGCTTAACGTCAGAGCTGTCATAGAGTCTGAGGCCTGACCCACCGTCGTGCAATTAAAGAGGAAACCATAGCTATAAACCGTGATTGGGTTTAAAACTAGGCATGCAGATTGCCGCATGATATCCAAGTTATATCCAACCCTTATATAACGTTTAACTATTTTTTTGAATTGTTCACTAAAATTAGGTTTTCCAACAATCTGTTTGAATTTATACACTAAATCACCATAAAATATAGGTTCTGATATGCCTTGTTGCAGAAGAGTTTTTAACCCAATGTTGTATTTAACAATTAACTCTGAGTGTCTGTAGTAGAATTTAGAAAATGCTTTTCGAATTTTATGATAACTATAACCTTGTGTTAATAATTTAGCAGTCAAAAATAAGTTTCTGTTGTTGAAGTCATCAACATTAGAACATACTCTAGCAAAACGAATAAGCTGAGAAATATATACACCATAGGAAGGAGAGCGGGGAACATCTCCATCAAGAATGGGAAATTTACTATTTCAAAATTAAAATCATCCCGTTTATCATAAATTTCAGAAGAAACTACGCCATTTGTTATTGACAAGTTCATGTCCAAAAACGAAACTTCAGTATCAGAAGAATTCGCCTTATTTAACTGAAGTTCAGTGGGATATATCTGACCTACCATTTGTTCAAAATAAGGATTATCAATATTAAGTAAGAAATCCACTACCTACGAGATCCCACTGCACAAAATGGTAGTCTAAACATGTGACAACTAGAAATGTGAGAGACTTATCTCAAGTGTGTTTTAATCGTTTAAAAAAGCAATCTTAAAAAGCGTTTTTTTTTGTGGATCTTTTATGTTTTTGTTCTGTCTTGTGTTTTCTATGTCTTTGTGTGCGTGTGTTTATATGTGCTTTGTGGTCACCTGCTGGGAAAGGGTTGACCTCTTGGCTCTCGTTTTTGGTGTCTAACTGTGAGTTTGTCACTTTCCCATTGGTATCCTGGGTCAGGTGTGGTACTTGATTGTATCGATTCCTGATCTTTGCACCCTTACTTACTTTTCCATCAAATTGCATGTTTCTTTGTTTTTGTTTGTTTGATTTGATTCTTTACATCCCATCAACAATCTTTCAGCTAAACAGGGATGGGTCTTCCTGGGTTGAACCAGTATTAAGCTAGGATAAATGTGTCTAGCTCAAGGACCACAATGCAGTGACGCTGGTGAGGCTCTAACCCCCGGCCTTTTGGTCTTTAGTCATGCACTCTACCACTGAGCCACTGTAATCCCTAATTGCCATGTTTTAAATTTTAACACTGAAATCTCCATAGGAAAATCAATGTGTTGTTGCATCTTAGTATGATGACATTACTAGTCCAGAAATGGTAGAAACAATGTGCTGAAAGATCTTCCTGATTTGGCAAAAGAAAATTGTTGAAAGTCATGTTAAATCGAATATTACCAAACGTTTAATATTTCCTATTTGTTTTTGTCAAAGGGAGACAATTTTCAATTTTTTACAAATTCGATAAATTTAAAATTGATTTCTGGGCTAGTTTCAAGTCTTTAATCAGTTTTCTTGTGTTTTTATGCACTACAATTATGACCAATTTTGATAAGCATAACAGTTTTAATTTGCGCATGCGTAATAGCAAAACTCAGTGAATAAAGCTTTAAACACTAAAAGGAGCATAACTTAGACATCAAACGAGGCAAATTGGTCGAGTTTCAACGAATCGATTGCTGGATGTCTGGAAAACATTATTATGCTTAAGTAAATACTTTTTGTCCAATACTTACTAAAAAAACATAGATAATTGTAGTATAGCGTTTTCACTTTTGTTTAGTATATTATCAATACTCCATTACAAATCACAGTGAAAGTATTTTTAAGTCCAAAATCATAAGCATTTTTTAACTGATTTGTTAAGAAATGTTTTGAAGTGCAAATGATGTCATATTTACTCTTGATGACAATGTATGTACCTGGTGCAATATAATGCAGCAATGTACTTTAACCATTCCTCCATGCGTAAAGCCCACCTAGTCAAGGGCCATGTAGTTTATGTGTATTGGATAGATACACCATACGTTCAAAATAATCTATAAACTGAATTAAGTAAAAGGACAATTTTTATAATCTTAAGAAAACTTTGTAATATTTCATGACTTATGGGCAATGGAAAGGTAGTTTACACCAACTAATTAATTCATTGTACTGGGGAAAAAGATTTTTTTTAAAAGAGCACACCAAAAATCCAAATGCGAACGCTTGGGCTTACCCAGAATCCACATTTTGGGCTGTGAGATATCTCCCCCCAAGTCCCATCTAGGTTTTCACATATATTATGTTAAATATGAGAACACAATTACATGCAAAAGGATTAGTTGGGACTCAGGGTGGCGTGTTTTTAAAGTATGTATAATTCAAAAAGTGACCATTTTTGCCCCATAATAAAGCCGGACATTCATGAAAATAGGAAATCAAATGCAAAATCACGAAATAGACACCAAACGCAAGCTTATTTATGAATAGGGAAGCATTTGATTAACTTAAATTAGGCAGCGATGCACTTTGACTCCCATAACCTAGTCAATGGTCCTTGCTGCACATATATTAATAAGGTAACATAAGTAGCAAAAAGGTGCCTTACAAAAACGGATAAAGATAGTAAATTGTTAGCCCAACATAAAATTTGGGTCTGCTCTCCACAATTCGCTTACACATACAACACACAATTTATTCTTCGTAAGACTAGTTTCAAAGAGTGCCATGGGTTGGTCTGCAGTATGTAATGGTGGTATTTCCTGGCCAGTTTTTTATAAACACCCAGTAATCTTACTACATCAAATGCCTGTTATAATCTCTCGATTATTAAGCCAATGGGTATAGGCACTAACTTGCGTTATCTTATATTGTTTCAAAGATTTGTATCAACATGTAACACAATTGAATAGTCGACTTTTGTATTTCTGCCATAACAAATATTGGTTCAGTAAGTTTATATGGGTAGATCATTATCGGCATTTTAGCCTAGTTAAAACAAATTAGAAGTTATTAGCAAAATGGTACATGTTTTGTCATAATATATATGAATCTGTAACAACATTTACACAAAGTGTGCTGTATATAAAAACAATTAAAAGTATTTACAGCTTAGATCGTTCGTTCCAGGTGTGAATCCTTCCGTCATGTGCACCCTATCGTGTTTCAATTTCAACTAGTAGCTCGATTGTAGATGGCTTAACTTGCAAATATTTGACTGAAAGTCTTGTCTATATGACAAGAAAGCATGTCCATGTCATTGAAAAACGTTCACTGTATTCACAAAACATATTTTGCTACTTTTTTATGACTTTAGTGTGTACCATATCGCGGAGAGTTTTCCATTTTTTCTTCAGCTATTCGAGGTAATTTGGAAAACTGCAGCAAACCTAAGAGAAACTTTTACACAGTCTTGTGCAAAAAAATGAGGTGTTTTTATACTTTACCGCATGAAATTTGACTTAGTAAATCGAAAGTTATCTTACCTATGTCCGATTACTGGTTGGTAAAGTCCTTGAGCCTAATCAAGCACACCACGTGATAGGCCTCCTTGGTGGTGGTTCTTTTAAGTAACCACAGCAACATTTTGATAGCAAATAACTAAAAACATCAATGAATTTGCATACAGACCAACATCTCCTTTTCAGTTGAACTACTGATTACTGGAAGTGACAACCGTCTATTCCTGACTTCGAAGTTATAAGAGTTGACTGTAATCATTTCAGTATCAGACTCGTTCTGAACAGAACCAGACTGATTCTGAAATCGGCCTAACAGATCCGAATGTAGGTTTAATAATAATAATAATATACGGGTCAGTCCATTAAATAAAGGCAATTATCACATAGGCATATTATCACCCTTTAAATGTAGATGTCAGCTATCCAGCGGGGTTCGTAATATTTCAATATATTCCAATGGTTTCATAATAAAAGATTAAATCTTCAAACAACAAAACAACAACAACAACAACAACAACAACAACAACAACAACAAAATAGAAAATAGCCTCAGATAACTAACACCAAACATCAGCTAATTGTCTACCAACAACAGTGTTTCGCACGAAGTGCATTTAAATTATTACAAACGATAATTTATATACACACTGGTAAATGTATACGTCAATTTGGTGGTATTTACAGGTATTGCCGGTACTTCATAGACCGGAAGTGGTAGATTTTGGTGGTAATACTATATAGAAAAACATGCCATATGCCTAAAGGACTACATGATTAGATAATTTTTAAGGATTCGGCATGCACATGGCGATTTATGTAAGCATTTAGGAATAGATTCGAGTACCGATCATCCAGATCGGTACTCGAATCTATTCCTAAATGCTTACATAAATCGCCATGCACATACTGAATACTTAAACATGATTGAAGTCTATAGTCCTTTAGGCATATGGCATGTTTTTATATAGTATTAACACCAATATCTACCACTTCCGGTCTATGAAGTACCGGCAATACGCGTAAATATCACCAAATCGACGTATACATTTAAATTATTACAAACGCTATTTAACCGAAACAGGAAAAGAGTGCATTAATGATCTGGCAAGGTGGTCACGATATATAGAGAATACTAGGTGAGTGTCTTTTGATATCAAGTTTATCAGGCAAGGCTTTGAGAACGCTTGTTGATATCGCGAGGCTTGTTGAGATATAGAGAATACTAGGTGAGTGTCTTTTGATATCAAGTTTATCAGGCAAGGCTTTGAGAACGCTTGTTGATATCGCGAGGCTTGTTGAGATATAGAGAATACTAGGTGAGTGTCTTTTGATATCAAGTTTATCAGGCAAGGCTTTGAGAACGCTTGTTGACATCGCGAGGCTTGCTGATATATAGAGAATACTAGGTGAGTGTCTTTTGATATCAAGTTTATCAGGCAAGGCTTTGAGAACACTTGTTGACATCGCGAGGCTTGCCGAGCGATTCAACAAGCGTTCTCAAAGCCGAGCCTGGTAAACTTGATATCAAAAGAAGCGAACCTGGTATTCTATTTATCAGTTTACCATTTGTTTCGCTCTTCAAACTAGCGATGACGACGTAATTTTGAATTTTTGTGTTGATTCAGCGTCTTTAGCGACGTCATTCAAAAAAGTGCAACGTCATCATGACCTGATAAAGGCAACATGCCGTGAGATAGACAACGTTTATCAGACAGCGCGCGACTATGCACTTAATATGAGAGTTAACTGATAAATAAGCCTTCTTTCACACCTGGATGTCGAAAATAGCTGTCTAGCTAGTCCATACATTTTATCCACTTCCGTGTCAGATGTCTAAATGATCTGTGTAGCCAATACTGATATTTTAGCTTACATTCGGTTCTGATATTAAATGATCTGTTTGACTGATCCTGATATTTTAGCTTACTTTCGCGTCTAATGTCTAAATTACGTGTCTAAATTACCTCCTGATATTTTAACTAATGTGTCTGATGTCTAAATGCTCTGTCTATTTGATCCTGATATTTTAACAATCTCATTGTCTAATGTCTAAATATTCTGTCTAGCTTATCCTGATATTTTAGCTTACTTATGTGTCTAATGTCTAAATAATCTGACTGGCTGATCCTGATATTTTAGCTAACTAATGTGTCTGACGTCTAAATAATCTGTCTAGCTGACCCTGATATTTAAGCTTACTTGTGTGTCTTATGTCTAAATAATTTGTCTAGCTGATCTTAATATTTAGCTTATTTATGTGTCTGATGTCTAAATGCTCTGTCTTGTCTAAATGCTCTGTTAAGTTAAGCCTAAGAAACATAAATTTATGCTAAAATTTGATTTTAATCGCAGGGCACACACAATTTTCCAGATTTATATTTCTGTATGCAAAACATTTTTCCTGCATACTGACATCAAATCGACCTTCATTTGGCGTAAATCTGGAATCCACGTTGAATCAAATTTAAATTTTTGTCTTTCTTGATATATAGGCGTTTTCAACCACTTCAATGCGATTATTTTAGGTGTATACAGCACTAGCAGAAACAAGCTGTTTGATTCATGTGAAAAGAAGTACTCCATTTTGTGACGTTAATATTGCAAGAAAAAAAATGGAAACATTCTTTTCCTTAAATGATATTAATTTCTCTACTCGAAATCGATAGGAATCACTTTTAACAAAAATTGCACATGGGAGCCAACTTTTCCATACAGTGACCTGCATTAAAATATATACTATGCGCAATAAGTTTAGCAATTTCTTATGTTTTGCGTCTTTTTGTGCTCATCTTTGTGCAATATTGAACAATTTCAATTGCAATGACGAGAATAGCATTTTAGGCAAATGAAACTACGAATTTTCAGACGCCATCCTTTAAATAGGCACTTGGGGAGAGCAAGAATTGCAGACTGAGTCAGTAAGCAAAAATGACATCCGTTGTAAGCAATGCATAAACGATAAGAATGTGATTTTTCGTTTGTCGGTTTTTCATCTTCATCATGCATCATACGACTATAAAACTATTGGTTATGTGACAGATGCGATAGAGATTTCATGCTGAAAAAATCAGCTGCCATCAATGACGTCAAAACGTAGTCATCATTTGATTAAACTTCTAATGGTAATTGGCGTTTCAATTCAACAGAAAATCAGTTTACAAACTTTACGGATATCACAGACTAACAATATATCTCATCTTATGGTTGATTAAAACCTTAAGTTACTGAAAAATGGTGCGACGCATTTGCGAGATAACGGTGACGTTAGTTTTTATCTTTCGGCTCGTGCACTGTAGCCGTGATCATGTTTCATTCAACAGTATTTGTCTGACTTTGTTGGAAGGCATCAAGCAGTTTTATTTAGTAATGTGGTTCAAGAAAACTCGACTAGAAACACCGTTTAAAGTCGATAACGTAAAAGCATTAGTAAAAACGTCAAATTGTGAAAACTTGGTCCTTCATTTCTCTGAGAAAATTCAGAAAATCGCAGCATTTGCTATGCTTTTTTGGTTTTCAGTGACCAAACAATCGCATGAGAATGGTTTCGGCTTCCCACAATGATCAGAAATACCCTGGTTACCCGTTTGTCTTAAAATTAAACGTCACTTTAACACGGCCGCTGCGTTTGGTAATTCTGTATTTTTTAATGGAAATTCTTGTCAGATGATCGGCGCTTGTATTTTCATGACAGCAAATTAAACTCGAGATCTGATGTGGATGGGCTCACCCATACAAAACGATTGCTAAATTCATTGTGCATAGTAAAGTATATATACGTACATGGAAGGGCAACGTGAATGTAGAGATATAAAAGTAATAAATCAGTTTACCTATCTCGCTAATGAGAAAAATCAGACATATAATTCTAATCCAATTCATCTTTACATTTGTCCAGGCTCGTTAATTTACTAAATGTATCTGTTTCAAATGACAGGGTGGATTTAGTTACCATCTTTGCACTTTGAGAGCATGTATAGCGTTAATATACATGAACAATCCACAATCCAATGAGATTTTTTTTATTAACACAAGTATGTTCAAGCATTGGCTTTTCAAAATGCCTGAGCATATTACCCGCCACACACACACACACACACACACACACACACACACACACCGTCATCACCTCGCAAAATGTGGACCTTTTATCCAACTATGTAAATGGTACTTTCCAAATATTAATCAGAGGGGTTATCACCATCGATACAAAATAACATTTCAATAACTAGGTTCTGAGTACATAGACAGTAACTTTGTTATTATAAATTGTGCGATGGCTAGGTGCACACAGCTGGGTATTTAACTTTATTTAATTAGTTTCACACTAGTGTAGCTAGGTTTAATTAATAAAGATTTTAATATATTTTAGAAAATCAAACCACTTTACTTTATAATGTTTCTAAATACATATAATTTCCCCTCCCCCCCCCCCCCCAAAAAAAAAAAAAAACAAAAAAAAACTATCAAATCACTATTTGACAATTATCCTGCTAGTGATCTGTTTTATTACTATGTTCGTATTAGGATCTACTTTAAGGAACAAGGTATTCAACGTATGTAAGGGTGCAAAGATCAGGAATCGATACATTCAAGTACCACACCTGACCCAGGATACCAATTGGAAAGTGACAAAGTCACAGTTAGGCACCAAAAAACGTGAGCCAAGCGGTCAGCCCTTTCCCAGCAGGTAACCAAAAGGCACATATAAGCAGACGTGCACAAAGGCACAGCAAATACAAGACAGAAAAAAAACATAAAAGATCCACAAAAGAAGTAC
The DNA here is from genome assembly GCA_964019695.1 of Loripinus fragilis. Taxonomy (NCBI): domain Eukaryota; kingdom Metazoa; phylum Mollusca; class Bivalvia; order Lucinida; family Lucinidae; genus Loripinus; species Loripinus fragilis. The sequence continues at coordinate 38,106,793 of OZ026520.1, read as the reverse complement.
CTCCTTGGAACGGTCAGTAAAATATTTTACTGGAGGGCTTAAACCAGTTTAACGGTGCACCAACCTCACCCCTTAGTTCAGATGTGGATCAAGACACAAAGATGTTTGGTTTGCATGAAAGGCCCCTAACAAATCAATGCATCATCTCCTAGAACATATAAATCAAAATATTAAAAGGAGATAAAGCAAATATAAGGACTCAACAGTAAATAAAACTGAATACCAGAGAAAAAGAAATCCAACAGGTAAACACCGGTGAGCCCGACAAACAGCCAAAGCTACAGTTCGAGCCATGTTGCACTCAGAGTGGCCAAAACTTCATTGAGCCTTAGCCAGTCTGAGTGGGATATGGTTGGATGAATGCGTTAAGAAGATGTTCAAATTCTTAACCCTTTCATTGTAAAACAAAATAAAAGTATAAAATGTGAAGTATAAGACTTTTCAACAGTTAGAAAGTAAAGTGTATTAAGACGTACGAGAGCTTTCAACAGTGATATTCTATGGTCAACAAATAAGAAAAATACTATTTGACACATAATTTCGTTTAGGTCACTTCATGGGAATACCTGTTTTTGGTTTTCGTACAACAAAATCAGCCCTCATATGACGTGACTCAACTGATCCAGCAAACAATGTTTTGTTTATTTATACCCAAATTGCGTGTCTGGAGCTTGAAGTTCGATCCTTATATCACGTGTTAGCCCTAAAACCGAAAATATCATAATGTCATTACGTAATGACATTGTGAGCTTTTGGTTTTGAGGCTATAGACAATGATAGAGGTGAGATAAAGACAGAACTTCAAGTTCCTGTGGTCATAGCTTCTCGGAATGAGTATTTTGCAATCAGGGATGTCAGAAAATGGGACCATTCATATAACAATGATAAAAACTGGGTCAGGCATATCCTTTTTTTAAAAAAAGGGGGCTTGTCGTATCTGGCAGCGCTGAAAAAGGGGGGCTATTCGGGCCGCACATCCGCACTATGTAATATATAGGCAGTTACCCCCCCCCCCCCCCCCCCCAAGCATAGCTTGCACGTTTAGAATTATGTTGTGGAATAGATTCCACCCTCGCTGCCTCTCTTTTAGACAAATACGCATACCCGGACTATAGCGTGTACACTGTACACACACGTTTATAGTGGCAATCGCATCTAATACACGGGTGGTAAATCTAGGAACTACCACGAAATTGTGTTAACGTAATTTCGTTCCCAAGCCACATCCGGGACACGTCGTGGTAGTTTCCAGGCCGAAAATTGGATGAAGAAAGGTTGGTGTCACTTTCATTTTTGTTTTATTTTGCAACTAAGAACGAACAATGGTGAAATCCGACAATGTGGTTCCGTGTAAATATGTCTCAGCGTTCCCTCTAGCCCAAATTTTGTTTGAAAAGTTATTTTCTTTCTTTAAATTCGTGTTTCCCCACTGAGCATCAGACCAACTTTCCCCAAAGTTCGAAGGATTTTAGCCCATATCTGTCAAATTAAATGGAATTTGATATCATTTGACGATGGAAATGATAAAAAGACCCTGAATAAACATTCCTACACAGAAATAAAAAATCTGAGCATTTACTCGTAAACGATTCATGCCCTGTTCGTCCTGTGTGGTAGTTTCCAGCTCATCGTGGTAGTAAAAATGCTATTGTGGTAGTTTCCAAGACTTTGTAGGAATTTAATAGTAGTTCGTACCAGTAGATGTTCACTATTCAGGGGCTACTTCATTTTTATAAAGACAGGGTATGCGGGCTGAGCCTTGAATACCACTCTTATTCATACGAAGACCTTTTTCAAACAACCTTTTGTCAGATTACAAATGTCGACTGGCTGAATTTTAATTTTAGTGGGCTATTGAAATGATGAGAAGAATGAAAAGAAGGGATATTCACATATTTTGTTTTTGAATAAACATGCATTTTAATTATCAAATAATATGCCCGTTCATCGTCGCACTCACATGTATATAAAAAGTGTCCCAACCCGAGGATATTTCCCTTTTTTCTGAAGCGAAAGTACTAACAATACTTTGGGCCAGTAGTCTTAGCCTGCCATTTTATCTTAAAGTTGACTGAACATTGAACAACGTAGCGACTGACGCAATTTTTTATATCATTTTTTCCGTCTGTTGCTTGGTCCACCACGGATCAACTGATGACCTTCTTTTGCTTTAGATTTCCAGAGGTATTGTTTGGCAGTCCAGGGCATGATCTCCATCTGTCAAGCATCACATTGAATCTCTTGAGTCCTCAGCTGAGCTTCTTCATGATGTTGAAATGTGATTTATTTGTTTACCGTGGCAATTAATTGACGAGTTCGAGGGTTATCATGCGAAACATTCGACCGCTATAATGTTTTGTAACACTTCAGAAACGTATCCTACATAGTCTTGGAAACTACCACGATAGCATTTTAACTACCACGATGAGCTGGAAACTACCACACAGGACGAACGGGGCATGAATCGTTCACGAGTAAACGCTCAGATTGTTTTTCTGTGTAGGAATGTTTATTCAGGGTCTTTTTATCATTTCCATCGTCTAATGATACCAAATTCCATTTAATTTGACAGATATGGGCTAAAAATCTTTGAACTTTGGGGAAAGTTGGTCCGATGCTCAGTGGGGAAACACGAATCTAAAGAAAGAAAATAACTTTTCAAACAAAATTTTGGGCTAGAGGGGACGCTGAAACATATTTACACGGAACCACATTGTCGGATTTCACAATTGTTCATTCTTAGTTGTAAAATAAAACAAAAATGGAAGTGACACCAACCTTTCTTTATCCAATTTTCGGCCTGGAAACTACCACGACGTGTCCCGGATGTGGCTTGGGAACAAATTTACGTTAACACAATTTCGTGGTAGTTCCTAGGTTTACCACCCGTGTAATAGATACTTTCAAGTTTAAAAAAAGTTTTGTAGTTTGATTACATTACCTGTAGATCTTGACAACTGATCACTTCCGCTTTAACTGGATACTATTCTCAAATACTTTGACAAATACGCTGGTATTATTCAGTTTCTGATTTTAACCCAAATACATGTAAGCCTAGCGTCCTTTTATGAGACATAGGCAAGCAGTGCAGACCCAGATAAGACACCGCAAAACGCAGTGTTTTATCAGTGTTTTCACTGTTTGCTTACAGATTATTCTATCAAAATTTGAATACAATTTAGAAAATACCACCTGATAACCTAAAAAATAGAAACAAACATGTAGAAAATTACAGCACATTCTAACACACCTCGCCTATACAGCCAACGGTAACAAACTGTGATATATTGGACAATAATTCACTGCTAAAGTGTGTGATAGCTGACGTCACTGAAAAATGGCGTCATTCATGGCGTTAGACGGTGTAACGTCGTTTTTACGCTTGAAAGACGTTACAATTGCATGTAAAAGTATGTGACGTAGTCTAAGTATTGGCGGGAGTTCTTTAGTGCAATGGCGGAACGTTGGAAGAAGCTGAAGACTTCGAATGCCTTTTCGTCGTTTATTGTGTGTTAGAATCGAAATATAGATCAGCTCCAATGCGTGAATTGTTGAGTAGTACTTCACTGTTTGTCGGTCAGTTGTACGGCGCTGCGCGCTCGCGATTTGATCTTCTTTACAACTGACCTCCAAACAGTGAATTATTACTCAACAATTCACTGCTGGAGCTGATCTATTTCGTAAATGAAATAATATAAGTAAGATCAGAAATTTCCAATCCAAATGAGGCTTCACTGACAAGGGGTGTCCATAGTGTTTTCCTTGAAGCAAAATTAAAATTTCTTGTAGCAAAACACAAAGATAAAGAACATCAAATTTGGCGAGCGGAGCTATCATATTCTTTCTATTTCTAGGCACACAGAGCCGCTCATATTTATTACCATATCCAATCTTTAGATTAACTTTAATTTAGAGTGGTATTGACTATTGAGGATGTTGAGAAATTGGTATTAGCAGTACCAACGTGTTACTATCATAATATTCAATTATAATGTTCAGTGTACACATTCAGTTACATGCAAAATCTAGATGCCATGTCCACCTCACTCATGTGTTCAGGCCAAGCTCAGGATACTGTCAACTGCTCAGCCATTTTCTCATGAAGATGGGGTAGGGTGATCGATCCACACTACGTGCATGGTAGCCCAAATGTGGGTTCTGAAGGTATGCCAAAACAAAGAATTCAGTGATTGTGTTGATGGTAGAAAGGAAATGATATAGGTTTCAGTTCGAACTCTATCTCTGAATACACAGCACAATTGGTAAAATATGAATTTTAACTCTTTGTCTGTGCGTGACAATTTTGTCGTCTGCTGCAAGCATTTGCAAACAGTTTGGACCCAGATCAGGCCCCAAAAAACGTCGGCCTGATCTGGATTCAAATGGTTTGTCTGGTGGCTTTCCCAAGAGTATTTTTTCCCGAAAGATTATTTTGAAAAACAAAAAATCAGCATGCAACAAAAATCACGAAAAACTATCAAAGTTATCATTTCGTCTTAAACGGCTTCTTCTTAGTTCTTTTTATTATTTTCCCATTCCCGTTCTAGACGTTCTTGACGTTCTCTTTCTTTTTTCATACGTAGTTGTTTCTTTTCGGCCTCTAATTCTTGTCTGATCTTTTTCTCCTGTGCAATCTTTTTAAGTAAACGTACCACTTCCTTTCTTTTGAAAATTGCTTCGGTATACGGTAGCACTAAACAAAATGGGAAAATAGCTACTGTTAATTCAGAAATTTTCGCGAGAATATTATTTTCGCGAATAGTGTTAAAAGACATATTTGCGTCGTAACAAATGGCGACTATGACATGAGTAACCTTCATCAGTAAACGACATAATGATTTCGCCATTTCGCGAGGATTTTTATTTTCACGAAACTTCGCATATGCCAAGTTTCGCGAAAATAAAACCCTCGCGAAAATTTCCGAATTACAGTACATGTAGTGAACTCTCAATAATTCGAGCTACTGTGACTCATATAGAAAGACCCCGGTCCAACTAAAGTGTTGTGAATTATTTTCCTTGTTACTTATCAAATGTGTTTTGGTTGCTTAAAAGAACCGCCTCACTGAAACGGTTAGAACCGTCTCAGTGAGGCGGTTCTTTTAAGTACCTACGACAATATTTTGATAGCAAAAAACACACAAGAAAACACACGAAAAAAAAAACACACACACACGAGCCTACCTTTGCGTCTGATGACTAAATGCTCTGTCTAACTAGTCAAGACATTTTAGCCTACTGTCATGTCTGAAATCTAAACTAGTTATAACTCAAAGACGGCCGCGTAGCGCAGTCGGTAACGTGTCTGGCTAAAGATGCGTGTCTGACTGCAGATCCAGGGGTCGCGAGTTCGATCCCGGCCCGGTTCCATACTTTCGTGGAGATTGATCATGAAATAATTTCTACGGTCATTCTCCTCCCTTCCACTGATTCATTCAAGAAGGGTTGTTGTCAGTTACAAGCGAAAGTATGTGCACGAATTACTGGTTAACCGCTTGTTCAATCCTGCCCAAGAAAAAGTGTGGTTAGGTACCATAGCTGTTGACTTGGGACGTAAAGCAACAAAACAAACAAACAAACTCAAAGACAATATGTTGATCTCTCATATAATAGTGGAAAATTTCTAAACGCTGAAATTCCTTTTCAATAAGTCAAAAATGGATCAGTGAGTTTTACTTGATTTTTTTCTTATGACATTGCGTCTTTACTCGAAATTTGAACATAAACTTTTTAAGTTTGACCACTATAGGCATAACTGATTATTACCATAGGCATTATTTTGAATAAGTGTTGAGGGTTAGACCAATTTAACAGTTTTTAATTAATGTAAACTCGTTTCTAAAGCCTCGTTTAAATGCACAATTTGCACCCTGGTGCAAATTTACTCCCGGGTGCAAAATTGCACCGGGAGTAAATTTGCTACCCCTTGTTCATAAGTCAATAAATTGTGTTCATATGTTATTGAATTTGCTCTTTAAATATATCACAAATGTTTTAGTTTTACTTTAAGGAGAAATTCGATGTGTTAAGAATGTTTCGAGTATTAGTCAGTTCAAGATACCGTCGTGTGAGAAAAATGTAACTCCATTTGGTTTTATTTGCTTCATTTATTTATACAATATTTAAAGAGGATAATTCACCAGTCATTTGTATCCACGGCCCCCACCTACGGGGATAGCCGTGGAATAGCCGGGATAAGGTGCTGGACAATTACTTTTTGATTGTCCCCGCAGTGCCGGGGAGGTGTGGGGGGTTATAACATTGGGACACGTACCCTGCTGGGATTTTCTGTATAGGGTGGAGCAAAGAGCAGGGTTGTTACCATCAGCTTGTCCCCACAGGGCGGGGCTTATACCAGGGCTCTGGAAAGTGAAAATCATTATCCCCGCCCATCCCCAGTGGATACAAATGACTGGTGCATAAATGGCACTTATAGAAGCTGTTGCAGCAGTACTAACTAAATATATGACTATCTGGCCAAGAGAGGTGTACGAACGTAGTGCTTGAGACTTATACATGTACTGATGATCCATCGCTTCCGAATGTCACGGGCTCTGCGACAAACTGCGCAAATAGCTGCAACGGAATGCGCGTGTGCGTTGTTTCAATTGAACTGCTGGTGACAGTTTGACTTAGGACTGCGCAGAGCTGGACAATTGAGAACCTCTTCGTATAATAGCAAAATAAACGTCTTGTGAATGCGTGAAACTGGTTTTACGTCCATGGTAAACATGTAGGGGTCTTTCATGCAAACCAAATATCTATGTGTCTTGATCCACATCTGAATTAAGGGTGAGGTTGGTGCGCCGTTAAACCGGTTTAAGCCCTCCAGTAAAATATTTTACTGACCGTTCCAAGGCGGTACTTCTTTTGTGGAACTTTTATGTTTCGTTCTGTCTTGTGTTTGCTATGTCTTTGTGCGCGTCTGTTTAATTGTACTTTGTGGTCACCTGCTGGGAAATGGCTGACCTCTTGGCTCTCGTTTGTGGTGTCTATCTGTGAGTTTGTCACTGTCCCATTGGTATACTGGGTCGGGTGTGGTAATTGATTGTATCAATTCCTGATCTTTGCACCCTTACTTACTTTGTCTTCTCTTCTAAATCTCTGTTAAGTTTCCGAAGAGAAATGACTCAACCGAGGTTATCAATGGCTACAAGGGGTTTGGGTGCCCAAATTTGGGGGGAGGGGGTGGGGTAAGATAGAGGGTAGACATATTTTAATTATTGCTATGTCTGAACATAACGTTGATTACATGAATCGTAAAGGTGGTCACTCCGTTTTTATGGAGACCTTTTCACCGATGTGTACATCAGATAGCATGGACTCGTGCATTGCGCCAGGGTTCTGGCAAACTATGATTTCTATTGATGAGGTTAGTAAGAGATATTATTCGGAAATAGAATCGTGCAAATCGAAGCCCATAGACCAGAAATTCTAGTTGTTCTGCGTGGCAACCCGGCATAGCCGATGAAGTAGTGACTACAGAGAGAAGCATGGCCTTAAATTTGAAAGGATTATTTCTATAGTTTATTTTCATACACATGTACATGTTCATATAGAAAAGATGGGTAATTTATCAAAATCTAAGATCAAATTGTACATATGTGATAACAAATTGCGTTCATGTGCGCAATTTGCACCCCGGTGCAAATCTGCACCCGGGTGCTAATTTGCTCCACCGAATTTGCACCACCTACAAAGGTGGAGCAAATTAGCACCTGGGTGCAGATTTGCACCGGGTGCATTTTCATAAAGCACCGTTTACATGACCAAAATACACCACAGGTGCAAATTTACACCCCGGGTGTATATTTGCACCGGGGTGTATATTGTGCATATGAACGAGGCTTAAGAGTCAGAAATATCCTTGAAAATGCTATTAAACGTGATAACTCTGTAATTAGAAGGCTGCCTGTTTTAAAAACGCCCTTATGGCATATTCAGCATATTTTCAGCAAAACGCAAATAATAAATTGCAGCGATGTGTGACATCATTACGTCATCAGCAGATTACTCAAAATGACGCTTTTTATCTAAAATTAATGACGTCACAATCAACTTTGTCCTGCATATGCGCAACCAACTACGAGAATGTTACCAAAAGTTGCAACTAAAATTTGGCGTCAGTTTGTCTTACAAAAAATGCCACTATATCCACACTGGTACGAAAACGTGTGTTGAAATTTGCTTCAGAAAGCCTAAGTATAAAGTAGTTTCCTTTATATTTATATAAGTGGCTGTAACTCAAGAAATATATTGTGTGTTTCTTTATATCTGGTGCCAGTTTAAAGGAGGCAAATAGTTCTATCTAGAAACGTATAACATGTTGTCGAAGCATATAGTGTAAATAAAGTTATGATGCTAGATGCATTCATATTTGAACACCCCTCGTAATAGCATATTTTAAAAACAAATACGCGTTCTGGATAGACAACGTGTTGAAATACCATACTGGTTAACTTAGAATGTTACTATATGCACGTGCATGTCGGACTTTGAGTAGATGTAGAGAAATTAACATTTATTGAGATCCGCTAATCTGATTGGTCAAGAACGGTCATCTGATCGCATTGACCTGTATTTCATTTTTCAATGAACCCGGTCCATATTCATGAGGGCCCAACTTTTTCCAGGGGGGGGGGGGTCCAATTGCTTATTCCCTATAGAAACCCAAATAACTTGTGATTTTCCAGGGGGGTCCGGACCCCATGCCCCCCCCCCTCTGGATCCGCACTTGGCTGCGATCTATTTAGTTTCCCAGTCCGCAAAATGATGCGATCGCACGCTATAGGACCCTGACCATATACAATGTATTTTTTGAGCAATAATGGCGGACAATGCAAACACGCCTGGAGTAGCTGCTCCAAAAGAAGGTAATAATAAAAGCTTAATGTCCTATTTCGATGTTCATACTCAGCTATGTTTTAGGAAAAAGGTTATTTTAGGTTTTTGACGTCTTGATTAAACGAATAATGGTTATATTTTAGCAGATTAGTTTCAAGTTTCATGAACATGTGGTTTGCTCACCATTTGAATCGAGGGCATGTTTTATGAAACCATTCAAAACATGGAACTAAATACATTGATCAGGGTCCTTTGCACGCGAGAGTATGGTAGTTAATGCAGCAAAGATTTTGTAAGACTTTTATCTATAATAAATGTGTACTTACGAGAAAAAACAACAATTTAGTCCACTGTACTCATACAAAAAGTTTCCGAGATCTGGTCAAAAAATTCTGGTAAAAAAATTCGAGAAAGATCACAAGCCACTGAACGGGTATTTTGATAAATAAAGTATCCAAAAATTTGAACGGGTAGTCTGAGTGAGGTAGATCTGGGAGGCCATGCACATGCTTTTGAAAAATATTTGGCACAACGCAACACACCAGTACGTGTGAAGCTACCTAGCAAGAAGCATTTCTGCCCAAGCCTGAAAACTCTCAAAGTTTAGTAAAATGCTAATACCACAATCACAAATTGCAGACAAACCCATGGCATAGCAAGGAAGAGCCACACAACAATCACAAGACGCTAAGAAGACAAACTAAGCACAGCATCAAGCTCAAGATGATTGCAAAACTAGAATGGACATAAAGTAACGTACAAAAAAAACATAGAACAAACAAAATATAGAACAATCACAGACTCCCACAATAGGAGTAACAATAAACAACTAATCAACAACAACAGACCCATTGCCTTAAAATGGACAGCAGCCTAAACCATTGGGGGGCTCAAATGCATTTTACTGGTACCAAATCTTCGCCCTAGATTCTGCACAAACCTGTTTCACTACCTGTTCAGTGATGTCAAGCTATCAACAAGACTTCTGCTTAATGGGCTTGGATAGGTTATTGGTCTAAACAATCTCTCTCTCTCTCTCTCTCTCTCTCTCTCTCTCTCTCTCTCTCTCTCTCTCTCTCAATTGTAAAGAGAATAAGATTAATGCATTTTACTTTATTGAGATAAAAGTTGTAATGAGTGAACACAACTTAGGTATGGTTGCAAAAATGCTGTCAATATAGACTTTCAAATTGTTTTTTTAGACTACCCCAAATTTCATTTTTAAATACAGCATTTGTGTACACACAACATTTTACGTTTATGGTGAAAACCAGTAGCCGCAGTTACAAGTATGCTAAAATCGCTTCAAAACTGGGGCTTCTCTTCTTTATTACTCAGGTAGGGGAAGTAATCTCATTGGAGGTCATTATAAAATTTTAGAGTACAGCCAAACAAGGATTACTCAAATTTGAGTTGGACTAGTTGATGGGTTCAAGGAATACCTAGATAGACAATTCACTTCAGGTTTATGTGCACTAAATGACTATACGCTGTGCAAGGTATATTTATCTGTCACTAATGGCAAGTTAACCATTTGCATACTTGCCAAAAACCTTTGCTTCACGCAAACACAAAGAAGAGAAGTAAATAAAAGCCAGACCAGAATTTATGCCTACAAGGTAGCTGTGCACAAACTTTTAAAGCTTGACTTGTTGGCCAATATATTGTGATTGCCCTTTGGAATGTTTGATTAGCTTGGGTTGGAATCCCAAACAGTGTAATCCCTGATCAGATTGCTTCTTGGGAAGCACACTTACTTGAGTTAACATTGTTTGATCAGGCCTACCCAGTGCTCCAGATAGCGTCTGTACAGGCACAAATTATGGGTACATTTTCCCCAAATATTGATAGAGTTGAAAATTAGGATGTAATGAATACGGGTGTGTTTTTGCTTGTATGGTACATTTTCACCAGTAACATGTAATACCATGGAGCATTTTATCAGTTTCAAACCAGCAGACACTTGATATTTGAAATGATTTGTGAATCCACAAAAATCTATGCGTTTCAGTAATCTAAATCAACCTGCTAGACTGCATATCAATCTTTATTTTTTCTTGATACAAACTCCCCTACAGTTGCGTCACTTAGCAATCATTTTTTCCTTGAAGAACATGTGTTTCAGGGGGAGTTTGCTATCCCTTTGGTCAGAGTGATTTTGTGTGAACCAGTCAGGGTAGAAACTGAAAGTATGAATTTCTCAGAAGACAGCATGTTTTCTAAACTCTCTATATATAAACAAGGTAAATATAGTCTATATAAAATCAGATTAGTTGTACTGACCAAGTTTCATTTGGACTTGTACCGGTACTGATGCCAGTAGAAATTATTTGAAGCCTTGCTTACTTGTCTGGAATTTTTGGATTAATAGAGTAAATGGTCTGGGCATTTTAAACATTTCTTCTTCTGTGCCAAAGTCCATAGTTGAGGTTAAATAAAAGAAACCATCAGCAAAGTCAACGAGAAAACTCTAGACCATAATACAAAGGCATGTTCTATATTTACACCAGAGAGTTCTGCTTTCAACAGCCCTGGCTATCCTGATAGACCTTGTTGCACGCAACAAAACTTAATTCCAATGCTGGGAATTCAGTGCATAGCATGTAACATAAGTGGGTGCGTTCAAAGCTTCAAATAATTCATTAACAAAAGATTATTATAACACTTTCAATACTCAGAACACCCGTACAGAATTTGACTCAAAATACCCGCTCAGTGTAAAATATGTGCTCATAATACCTGTCCAGTCCTACTCGAATAAACTGAGCTGTTCAGTACGCGGTTTTAGAACTTTTAGTTTATGTACAGTGGTCAAATAAAGTGTTTAATTCAAATTTTATTCAATGTATCCTTTACCAGCTTTTGTTTCTTCTGAGTATGATACAATATAGGTATTTGTTAAGAATATTTGAGCGAAAATGCTCTTTTGATGATGTGTTTTCACTCTTTGAAGTTGACCAAGTGAATGCAAAATACGTGAGCAGAGCCACTCAACCACGTTTCTTTGTAAATTATGTTACACATACTAACCAATTAGATAAAAATCGTACGCACTTCCAAGGTCTGGACAATGACAGAGCTAAACATGTATCCAACTCGGTCCTTTATGAGAATAAAAGCAACTTACACCAACAGAATCCCCAATGATGGTTTTTCTTATGCCCCCTTCCGCCATTTTGTTTTGCTAAAAAAATACATTGTATATGGTCAGGGTCCTATAGCGTGGATCGCCTCTTGCACTTTTGCTTGTTTTCCTGCAACTTCGTTGTATGTTTTCAGTCGAGCCCCGCGATAAAATCGGTTTTTGAACTTACTGCATGACTGTTGCCTGGTTTATCCAACATCTTTTGCAATTCGTCTTTGCTTTCTTCAATCACTCAATAAAGATAGCTCGATTTCTTTTTGCTGGGGGTCATTTCTTTTCCTTTCCAAACCATTTTGACAGATGATGCTTTTCGTCACCAATGTAAATGAATGACGTCATATCCGATGACGTAGCTATCGTACACATTCTAATGAAAACCCATGTTAAGTTTTTTTCGGTTGTCACTTTGTAAAAACGAGATTCTAGTCTCTAAAATGTAGTTGTTTATTTTCAATTGGAGAACGGCCGCCATTTTGATTTTTTGAACGTCGCGATCGTAACGTCTACATACGCACGTCATAGTCTAAATGCGCGAAACGAACTATTAGCTGGAAACGTATTTTTTTAAGGAAATCATAATTATAAATACTGAGTAAGAATGAATAAAGAAGAAGTTGTAATTATAAGAATTGAAAGTTATTTTTCTGCGTTTCACTGAGGTATGAAATGTCGTTTAAATTACATCTAATTTTAGCATGAAAACCTTCGGTTTTCATGCAAATTAGATGTATGCAAATTAGATGTAATTTTCCCGACATTTCATACCTCAGTGAAACGCAGAAAAATAACTTTCAATTCTTAAATAAAATACCATAAAGTAATAAATCATTTTACCTAGCTCGCAGATGAGGAAAATCAGAAGCACAAATTTGATCGAATTCATTTTTACAACTGTACAGGCTTGGTTTGTTTTCTAAATGTACTGTTTCAAATGACAGGGTGGATCGAGTAACCACCTTTGATTTTGGATAGCATAGATAGAGTTACTTTTGTTGTGCAATCCAATCACAAGTATTGGCTTTTCAAAGTGTTGAGCTTCTGAATACCCCACCCACGTAATTTAAAGGTGGACTTTTGGAAAATATTGTTGTTGTTGTTAGCTGTTTTTGTTGTTGTTGTTGTTTTATTTTTCCAATTATAAAAATGGAATTTTCTACATTATTTATTCTACTTAATTCGAATACCTTTTAAGGTGATACAGGATAAAGAGATCCTTTTAATTTAACCCATAAAGCGCCGCCTATAATTTGCCACTTTTTCAAAAATAACAAATAAGGCATATGATATTTCATGAGAATTGTCTGCTGGCAGACAATTCTCATCATTTATCAAACCTTATTTTTTCTGAAAATTAAGAAAAATGTTGCAAAATGTGTCGTCTGCTGCAGTCATGATTGGCGCTTTAAGGGTTAAGGGGTTATCACCCTTGATACAACTATACCATTGTAAGGTGGAACCTCAGTTATGTGGAAAGAAAACCCAGTGTTTTTACAAAAGTAAGAGTTATCTTATTTTTTTGTACAAGTATTGGCGTTCACAAAAAGCCTTCTCCTCGTTTATCAACCGTCGGCACCAGTTCGACCCATCGATGGTTTCAAGCGATACCTGAGTCGAGTTCAATAATGCGAGCGCTCTCGGGCGCTCGTTGTACTGGTGCCAGGCTTTACACATTATGAATAAAGATAGGTACCAATCAACGAGCGCTCGGCGAGCACTCGCATTGTTGAACTCGCCTCTGGTCAGACAATTCTAGTCATGTGTACTCCACTGAAGTTAGATATCTGACACTCATGTCTATAGTTAACCCTTCGCATGATACGCTACATGTATTTCCATAATGTATACTTTAAAGGTTTGTCAATATTTTGGTAGCCAAAGAAATCGCTGCACACTTGTCTTTACTGTGCGTATTTATAAAATGAACTATGGTAGACTAAGATACTTTGAGATTGTTTGAATAGAGGAACGGATTTGAAAAGTCAACGATCAAAAAGTCCCCTAAAATCAAAATTTGCAAGAATAAGGGAATCACGAAAAAATCACCAGAAACTGCTTAAATGTGCTTTTCTGTTCTTTCATTGGCTGTTTTTGGGCATTCAAATAAAACAAACGTGCATTGTTCAGCCGATTAACCTCTTTTTAAATTGCTAACGTCAGTTTTACGTTATCAGCGTATTATGAGCTTTTGCAAACCCCTGTCACTTTTTGAACTCTTTTCTATTTTCAGTGTGTTTTGAATACATTTTGACAATGTTCTGGTCCTTTTGCACTCTGGAGCTACCCCACACGTCCGTTTGTGGACGTCGAGCGTTTCAAAAACTTAGTGATAGCGTGTATATTGCAAAGCCTGAAATTCAAAAGCGATTAAATCAATGTGCAACCAATTGGCATCACAAAAAATGGGTTTGTTCCGATTTTATTCTGTAATTCGATGCTAAACATAAATTATGTTTCTTGAAAATGCATTCTCTAAAAATGATTGGTGGACTCTAGTCATTTTCAGTTTCTAGAAAGAACTTAAACACAGTTACTAAACTAGTACAAATAAGGATGAAACTAACGACTATCGACTAAAGACTAAAAACCAAACTCACTGTGTATAATACTGTACACTGTGTCACTAATTGTATCGAAGCGGAGAATGTATCCTAACATAAAAAAGCGACATGTACGTGCTACAAGCTCTATAGTATAGTGGCTAGCAAACAGGACTCGTAGGCTCGTGTTAACAGGTTTGAGCCTTATGGCGGACAATATCTAGACCTCTTTATATCCATATCTGTAGGGATTTAAACGAACAGCTGTTATTAAAGGATAGTGATTCTAAGGGCGCATCCTCCATCCCCATTTAGTTCGAATGACTGCGTGATTGACCAACTGTTAATGACATATCAATCATATTGATGTTGGTTCTATCGACATTCGACTAAAAGTGGATGGATAAGGCAACCTAAGTTTATCTCTCCAATGAGAGCCAGAGACTTACTTTCATACGTACTGTTGGGTAATGTAAAACGTGTTGCAGTAAAGGACTTAGTTACAGAATCAATACAGACTATGCTCTGAGTATCTTCCTAACCCGCTGTTCCAAAACCATTTGTCTGTACCTGATATTGAAATTATCAGAGCACCACACATATATCAGTCGAGATATAACATAGCAGTCTCCACATCGTGCATTAGGTTATATATATGACAACACCTACACATTCAAATTTTATATAAAAAAGCAAAACGGTGGACCACTAAATCACAATACGCTGCACCCCGTGATAAGGAACATGTTTCAGTCTATCGGAACCATTTGTACGTGTAATAAATAGAAAGACGAGCATCCAGGTTTATGATATGCACCATTGGTTTGTTTCTATAAGTTTGTTCTCTTTGTAATGGAAAACATGGGCTTACTGAACAACTCGGATAAATGGATAAAGGAAGGGGGGGGGGGCACTTACTCATAAGGCTTCTGGATTAATTCAAAATTAAGAAACTCAAAAAGACCCTGTCCTTTCAGTCATTATTATAGCTCTATCGATAAGGCGGCGATAAGATTGCACAAAACAACGCCTTCGGTCGTAAAACCATGATCGTAGAACGCATTTTTGCGATCGAAAAGGTCGGTTTGGCCAATCGGAAACGTAGTTTTATTTAAGTAAAAAACGTTCATGGATCACCAGTAAACTGGTGTGTTTACCAAAGAAGAAGAAACTAAATCACAGAAGTTAGATTTTTATCAGCGGAATTTAATAATAAAACAAAAACAAAGGCCAAATGTATATATTGAGGGGCCACAGCTTATATTTTCGCAAAAAAAATCATGTATAGCTTTCACTGAAGATCGTTTTTGTCTAAGCAAACAGTGAAGACTCTGATCAAATGCCGCACCTGGGTCTGTACTGTTTGCCAAAATACGGATTTTGGGGTCAATAGTAGATTAAGGGATAATTATGTTGGCGAATGATTTGGTCGTTTTAATTAAAACTTCCTGCACTCAAACCAATTAAGTGAGTGAGTGAAGAAATATTCCTACAAAAGTAAACGTGAGAGCAAAGTGTGTTCCAAATTTCATATGTGTTTGGTTAATAAAATGAGCATGATAAAATGATACAATCTAAGTCCACAGACCAACCCTTGCCACCGTGAGGTAAACACAGACCACTGACAGCTACACGACAATAGACTGCATTTTAATGAAATGTTTGGGGAAATCTTTCCTGAGGTAGGTGACCTCATGCCGGATGGTGTGTGTATGTGCGTGCTTGCGTGTGCCTATGTGTGTCTTTGAGTTCCCATCAACAGCTAAGGTTATAGGGAGCCTGAGACATGGCTTAAAGTCTCATCTGACAACCTGAAGAAGCCGGACAACCATAGTAGATAGGACTTCTATAAGCAGTCCGCCTCTGGTAACTCTCAGCGATTGCTTAGGTCAGTCTAAGTCTGGGCTATCCACTCCCTACCAACACACACACACACACACACACACACACGCACGCACGCACGCACGCACGCACGCACGCACGCACGTGCGCATTACCATACCCAATATATCAACGGAAATCATTTACATGCACACCCACATCACTCCACCCGACATACAAAAGAAAAGTATTGGTGTACACTGGGTTTCCTTCATTTAAACTTGACTTTTCCAAAGGAGACAAGGACTTTTGTATACAAGGCACTATTTGGGCCTGGGTTTCAGATGTGTGAGGCGGTCTGACGGGCGCAGTTATGAAAGGTGTGAAGGTGCAGGGCAGAGTGCAGTGAGTTATGCATGTCATTGTGGGCACTGGTACAGCCAGTCACTGTGGTGTTGGTGAGGTGGGATCTCGGCTGTTTAGAGCTGCAGGAAATGCGGAAACGGGCTTCTCTTACCCTTTTATATTAACTTTATAACAACCTGTTAATCATTTATCAGGGGAGATTGTCAGGGTTAATGGGGGTCCCGCCCCTTTCGGTGTCGCCATCCGAGTGCTTATTTGGACGGTTTCAGCTTGATTTTGGGTTTCGCTGAAGATGTTATTGCGGAGACGTTTGTGGGTTGAAGCTCAAAATACACTGCCCTTTGGGGGTTAGCCGAGTCACCTAGGTGGTGGTATATATTTCCCTAGGGACTTCTCATAACTTGAATAGTTTTAACTCCAGATTGATTCTTCATAGATAATAAATATTTTCTAAATGCGTATGCCATAATGTTCACCTTTTCACTTGGCCAGATATAACCAAAAGCAATATCTGAAGGACCACTTGTTCGAGACATCTACATCTATATGCTACAAGCTGCCGTCACACTTGACTGTCGTAGCTCACCAGTGGCACTGAGTTAAGTCTTTTCTGCTTAGAACTGGTTTAAACTCAGAAAGTCATTAAAATGTCCCGATATGACTGAATTTTAATTGGTACGTAAACCATCAGCACAGACAAAAAACGACATTTCGATATTATTTGAACACAGTCAGTTGCGTAGCCCAATAATGCCCAGAACCCACGAAAAGGAATTTGACAAACAGTGCAAATCCAACATAGACACAATGCTGATGCTGAATGAAATAATGTATGCTAAGGGTCTATACTGCTTGCTTAAAAAATACAACGATTTCTGCAAAAAAGGATAAATATCACTACTGTCAACAAAACTAAACACCCTATAATTACAAATCGACTCGTCAGTTTGAACGGATAGAAGAGTCCAGTAGGCATAGTACACTGTTCCAGGAAACAGCCTAAGTATGTAACCAATATTGAGTGCTCACACTTTCGCATGAAACAGATAGCTGCTCTAATTGAGACAGCGGAATGGAAAGGGCGACCGTAGAAACTATCTCTTGAACGAATTTCTACCAAAACGGGATCTCTGGATTCGCAGTCAAGCACGTTGACGGCTGCTTTAGCGGTTCCACCAGTGTGGTGTGAAAAAGGTCGTTTCGACATCCCAAAGTGTTTCTAAAACTATAAAATGGTATTATATGATATCACATGGCACATTATTTTGGTACTACATCGTCACTGCGTTGTGGTCCTTGAGCAAGACACATTTATCCTAGCTTAGTACTGGTTCAACCCAGGAAGACCCGTCCCTGTTTAACTGAAAAATTGTTGATGGGACGTAAAGAATTAAATCAAACAAACAAACAGTACATCGGCACATTCTACAGTCCCATTGAAATAAGAAAAAAACACACTAGAGCGTTAGACTGGGGATCTAAGGGATGCTAGTTCGAGACTCACCGTTGGCGGAGTCACTTTTGTTACCCACGGCTGGTTCAGCCCATGAAAACAGGAAATCATCCCAACATGGCTGAAAATTTGTTGACTTGGACGTAAAGCACCAAAACAAACGAAAAAATAATAAAAAATATATGTCCAGGGTAAGAATCGAACCATCGACCACAAGTATATGAGTCAATTGTACTAGCCACTAGACCACAGAGTCTGTTCTAATTGAGTGTCTCTTACTTTGTTTTTTGTTATTTTGAACGTGTTTGTTAAGACCAGTACAACTATCCATAACAGTGAATATACGTCATTGTAAACGCATGAATAATTTTCTAAACGAGGCGGATCTAGTTTCCATAAATATGTGTTTCAATCAAAATTACAATTAAACATGAAAATTATTTAAGAAATATACTGGAACTATTGATACTGAGGTCTGGGATCTTATTCACACGAGAAGAAGCATCAGATGTAGCAAATTTGTTGTTGTGTTAAAACGTTGTTAAGTCTAAGTTGAATACGCCACCATTCCTTAGTCGTGAACTTTAGTCTTAGTAGTTAGTCAATCCTTATTTGTACTAGTCCAATAAGCCACTTTCGTCTAGACAACATCTATAGCACGACGTTAACACACCATATCAAGCGTTACAATGAGAAATTGCAAAATTTTAAAACGCATTCTTGTCTGTACTTGTAATTGCCATACGTAACATGAAGATACTTTTCGAAAATTCATTTAGACATATTGATAGACTTTTCGCTTACTGTAAAGGCGGCAACTTTAATATTCACATCTGGGCGTGGTTCGGCTATTTCATCTGCTAAACAAGGGAAATCAGGTTCTATTTATAAATTGGTGAAGGATTGATAAGTTGTTTGGGCCGCGCAAATGTGCGTGCATTTAATGACAATCCTAACGGTATACACACTTAACTCACATTTTTTAACCCTTAAAGCGCAAAAAATGTCAAAATGTATGTTTCTGTCGTCCACTAAAATATTTGAAGCCTCATTCACAAACAGTGTGGACCCAGATCAGACTGCTCCTACAGGAGCAGTCTGATCTGGGTCCACAATGTTTGCCTCTATGCTTATGTTAAATAGATATTTTCAGATGCAGTTATTTTGCTGGCGTTTTAAGGACTTAATAATGTGTGTTGTGTCTATACTGATGTAATGGCGCAAGATGATACAGTTATTTTTGAATAAAACCACGCCTCATTTTTAGCTTTTACCTATGTCTAAAGTAAACAAGTCCTAATTACGCATTCATGAGGTGCCGCCTTTACAGTTACCAAAAAGTCAGGTAATACACTGACGTAAACAGTGTTTTGACGTTGTAACTTCAAGTTCTACAAATGATAATAAATTTTCTTTGAAAAAAAAATCCTTTTAATGTCTTTTTATTAAAATAAGCATATGTGTTCAGCTCTAAGGCTTGTAATTTACAAGTAAAAGCAAACAAAAAGTGTCAGGTGTCTTTCGTTTTTAAGTATATTTGCGGACAAGTAAAGCTGCACATAGACAATGCATCTGCGTTCCCATCTGTTTTCACATTGTACGTCGTTCTAGTACGGAGTGTGTTTTATAATAGCCCTGATTTGAAAAAGTGGGACTATACTGGATTTGGGTTGTCCGTCATTCCGTCTGTCTGTCATGATTGCGTTTCCGCTCAATATCTTGAGAACAAATTGATATACTTTTACCAAATTTTGTATATGCATTGATTCTGACAATATCTAGATGAAGAGTACTACACATTGTTTTTCGCATATATGTAACAGAGTTATGGCCCTTGACTGATATCAGAATGTTGTTCAGAATTTTGTTTCCGCTCAATATCTTGAGAACTTATTGATAGATTTTGACCAAATTCTGTATGTGTGTTGATAATGGCTAACTCTAGGTTTGGATTAGGGCCGGTAATTGTTGGCAAATTTATAACAGTTATGATCCTTGATTGATGTAAGATTTTCGTTTCAGCTCAATGCTTTCTTTAGAACAAATGGGTGGGGCAATTCAAGGGGGATAACTCGGTTATAGTTCTGCCAAGATCTAATGACCATATTCACATTTGCTTGTTTGTAAACATTAAAATCAAAACATTTAGTTGGCATTTTGAAAAGTATTTGTTCTCAGTAGGATAGCTCAGTAGATAGAGTCGCCGCCAGCAGTAAATCCATTCTTTTTCCATTATGCGCAGGTTCGAATCCCATCAATGCTTTCATTTTGTTTCGTCATTTTTATTATATTTATATAATATTTTCATATGTACCCTTTGATCATGTTTACAAAGTACCCCTTAAAGTCCCCCAAAGTGTCCCTGGGACATAAGCAAACACGAAAACGCATATGCGAGATGCCACAGAATGCATCAACTCAATAGGATATGGACGGTTTGATATTCAGCAACCGAAATGGAATAGGAATTGATTATGATTTATATTCAAACAATTGCTGATAAATAAATAACAATATAAATAAAAAAAAAACTAGGTACAGTGACGTGGTTCGAACTCGAAACCTCCATGACTGTGTACAAGCGATTCATCCACTATGCTACTAATATCTCCTTGTGATTGGTATGTGCATATAACATTTTAAATATAATAAAATACATGTATTGTTATAAAAAATAGTGAGTTATAATAAAAATAACTTTGTTATTGGTAAATATGTTTGTAAATACAGAATATCAACATAGCCAGTATAACGAAGCATCAGAACCAGTGGTGCCATCAACTAGAGACGCCAATTTTTTTTTTAACTTTGGTATATAGCACTAGATGCTGGCAAAATCTGATCAGTAGCTCCTCCGACAGCCTTGGTATCTGCAGTAGTATGAAAAGAACATTTATTCCAGGAGCCATGGGCCCTATATCAACCCATATAAGCCAAACGTTCTTTTTGTGGGACATAGGCATAGACGTCTGACCAGGGTCTCTGTTGTTTGCTTGCAGGATGTTCCATTAAAATTTGAATAAAAATAAAAATTACAAGCCAACAACCCTTAAAACAGAAATGGACTGATCCAATTGATAATAGTGGGAAATTCCACTCGGCTTAAAAAGGTATTATACAGGATCCGTGCTGAAGTCTAACCTGAAACCTCTCATTTGCTACTCATCTACATGTAATAGTTATACCATGGGTTGTCCGCCTGTACGTGTAGATAATCCACGAGCTTTAGCAAGTGGATTATCTTAGGTACAGGTGGACAAACATGGTATAACTATTTTATAGCACCTACATCAGTGTCTACCTTGCAAATCACGAGATATTTCAGGCTAAAGTTGGTAAGGGTGGTATAAAAACTTCTTTGCAATAGACGAATGTTTGTATGAGACATGAAATTCGACACAATATATTATTGTTATGACTATCCTAAACCTTGAAGTGCTTAGTTCTATTCTATGCATGCACATTTTTGAAAATACTGTAGAGCACATTCAGCGCAATCAGCCAGAAGCTGGCTGATGAGTTTATAATATGTTTGACATGCAGTCAAACTAAATTGATCATACATTTTGGCTGTATATTAAAGCTGCATAGTCTGCATCTTTTGATCTTTTAATTTAAGAACTAATGTTTCTATTTTTCAAGAACACAGTAAAAAAACTAAAATTCAGGTATATATTTTACCAATTTCGTAAATCTTAACAACTTATCAGTATCAAAACAACAGCATTTATGTTAGGATTAACTGTCTATAATTATTGGAGGGACGAAAATAATTACCAACAAGAGAAAAACACACCTGTTTTTATAAGATAATTCACTTTTCCGTGCAGTATTCAGCTATAGTGAACAGATTCATTGTGAAAACATAACTTAATTCTACTATTGCAAATGAGTTTAAAAAAATTTAAAAAAATCGAAAATTGTTCATAGTTGCAGACTTAGTCTCTTTAAAATGTTTTTTTTTATCAAATTCTTAGTATGGTAAGGGCTAAACTCCTATATACATTTCATTGGTCACTTGTTGTTAAAGACCTATATTCCTGTCCAATAGATATTAAAGGATTAACTGGTAAGGGACAGCTTCAGTATCTGACATGATTAAGGGGGCCTCAAGAGGGGATTTACCTGTATACAACACAATTTCTTTCACTAAGATAAAATATCAATATTTTATATGATAGTACCTAAACCCTTAATGGGACCACTTTATTGCTCCCAGTAAGGAAGTCATAATCACCTCATAAAGATTAGCCTTTGATCTGTCAGGAATAGCCCTCAGGCAGTGGTACCACTTTTATTGTCTAAGAATTTAGGACTTTAAAGTAATTTAGAATATAATTACCACGATGTCAATGACTAGGTGCACACCATGCGCGGATCAAGGGGCCCTGACAACTTTTCCCCCATTTGTTTAGTCATCAGTATATTTCACAGAGTGCCGTACGCACCTCCCTCGAGAAGCAATTGGACCCCAGGGGTCCAATTGCTCCTCGAAGGGGGTTCGTACCAGAATTTCTAAGGAAACTTATAGCCTCTTGTGATTTTCCAGGGGCGGAGGGGGTCCAGACCCCCTGCCCCCTCTGGCTCCTCCCATGTACACATGTGGGTATTTACTATTTATTCGTCTCTCACATGTGTTTCCTTAGAAATGTATTAAGGTTTAATTAATAAGATTTTTTTAAAATCCGTTCTGAAATACATGTAATTTCAAAATTATAGCCATTAATTCACTTTTATGAAATTTCATCATGCTTAAAAAGAGTGTTTTTTTTTATATTTTCTCTGTTCAGAACAGATAATGAGCCCGCTTGTACGTGGCAATAACCCACGAGCTTTAGCGAGTGGATTATCTTACGTACAGGTGGACAAACATGGTATAACTATTTTTACCACCTACATCAGTGTAGACTTTGGACATCACGAGATATTTCATGCTAAAGTTGGTAAAGGTGGTATAAACATCTTTTATGTATTAAGTGATAGTTATACCATGGCTTGTCCGCCTGTACGTGGAGATAATCCACGAGCTTTAACGAGTGGACTATCTTACGTACATGTAGACAGGCATGATATATCTATTTTATACCACCTACATCAGTGTAGACCTTGCACTTCATGAGATATTTCGTGCTAAAGTCGGTAAGGGTGGTATTAGAGATGTTGCTTTAGGATTTCAACACTATTTTACTAAGCAGTATTTTTATCGACTTCAGATCGAATAACACTGATACATGCGGGATGAATGGGGATGATTGTTGGTTTTCCACCCGACCTGACTTAGTGCTAACTCTGCAAACGATAATATAGCTGTCATAATTTTAACCCATAAAACGCCACCTATATTTTTTTGCAAATTTTGTTGCTTTTTGAAAAAATAACAAAATAGGCATGATATTTCATGAGAATCGACTGCTGCAGTCGTAATTGGTGCTTTAAGGGTTAATGATAGTATGGATGACACTACACTTTTCAAAGTTCTCCTTGTACAAATGCACGATATGCATGTAGCTATCGAGTTTCAACTTGAAAGCTATCAGAAGGCTAGCTCAAGCGAGTCTGCTCATATCTTAGTGCGCAGAATCATCAGAACATTCGCTGCTCGCAAACATAAATTATGGATATAGATGAAGACTTGGGCAAAATTTTGGCCTCTAGCCTCGTTGGATAAGTCAGCATGGACGTTAATGGGGGCTTTTGTGCATATTCGATAAGTACCCAAATCTTATGGACCAGCCCATATCTGAATGAGCCGCGACATGAGATTTCCAACAATGTGGTATGTGCGACCAGCAAAGCCTCAGATCAGCCTGTGTATACGCCTTTGTTAGTCGCTTGAATATTCAATGACTGTTAAGCTACTGACTAAACAGCATTTGGAGTTTCTAGGCTTTAAAGGGGGCTGCACAGGCTCGTCTGAGTCTACACTTGTCAAAATGCCACATTGTGTTAAAGCACATGTCGTGGCTCATATCAGGAATGACTAAGCATCACCAGTAGTGGTAGTGGTGATATCATATTCAGTTTCCGTAATTATAAACGTATCCGATGCACACAGGATATGCGGCAATCGAAAACGCTCTTAACAATCGACGAACGCGGATCAAAAGTCGCTAGAAACAGAGTTTTCGATTGCAATTTGTCGCAAATCGCTAGAAACAGTGTTTTCGATTGCCATTTGTCGCCAGTCGGACGACAAATAGCAATGGAAAACTCTGTTTCTAGCGATTTTTGATCTACGTTCGTCGATAGTATTAACGTTTTTAATTGCCGCCTATCCGGTGTGACATGGGGCATGCCGTGAGAAAAATACTTAATTATGCCACACCAGACTAAAAGCTATGCCCTAGACATCAGCCCCGAAGCACATTAACTTTGATCTAATTGCTATTTCTTGAAGTGAGCAATGGAATCTGAAATCAAACTTATATTAAGTTTTTTGTCATTTAAGTTACGAAGTTGTCATGATAAGGTTAGATAGTTTTTCTGTCATTTAGCTGTATATAAACAGCACACTGAAACACAAGACTTTTTACTGACAAAGTAGTTAGTTGTTCAGAGCTATAGATCAGTGGAAGATTTTGGCTTATATGTTAGTCTGATACCAGATTGAGTGGTTAGTTTTTCCTGTGTCCCCCATGTCTGTATGGCGAGAGCGATTGGTGTCAGTTGGGCTAAATTAAACAGATGCTCACCAGATGAATGGACAGCAATCACCAAAAACAGAAAAAAGAAATCAAATCTCCAACTCGTCCTTGAAAACTGGAAACAGGAAAGTCCCAGAAAATTACTATAAACACCTCATAAACAAAATTTTGACGCTGACTTGCTTTTATCCTTAAACCTTAATGTACAGTCTGATCCAATACACCTATCTTCCATTTTACAAAGGGACTTTCAAAGTTAACCTAGCTAATAATCTATAATAAGAATTGGACTTCTTGTCCGAAATATCCAACAAGTGAAATTATAAGACCAATGTGACCAATAAATGTACAGTAAAGGGTTATAAAAATATAAAATAATTATAAAAAAAGTGCATTGAATATCTACAGCAATAAAATAAACAAGGCATTCATTAACTAGGGACTACCTGTCCTGTCAGCTAATGTAAACCAATACAGTAACTCAATGAATAAAGTAAAAATTTAAAAACTTCCTAAAATGCTAGAATATATATTAATGTAAAATCACAGTTTAACCCTTAATTACATAAACAGTTGAAAAGATGAGGACTTCCTTTCTTTCACTTAATAGCAAACTACTACGACAAATGGATGATAACTAAACTGCAAACTACTAAGACAAATGGATGATTACTAAACTGCAAACTACTAAGACAAATGGATGATTACTAAACTGCAAACTACAAAGACAAATGGATGATAACTAAACTGCAAACTACTAAGACAAATGGATGATAACTAAACTGCAAACTACTAAGACAAATGGATGATTACTAAACTGCAAACTACTAAGACAAATGGATGATTACTAAACTGCAAACTACTACGACAAATGGATGATAACTAAACTGCAAACTACTAAGACAAATGGATGATTACTAAACTGCAAACTACTAAGACAAATGGATGATTACTAAACTGCAAACTACAAAGACAAATGGATGATAACTAAACTGCAAACTACTAAGACAAATGGACGATAACTAAACTGCAAACTACTAAGACAAATGGATGATTACTAAACTGCAAACTACAAAGACAAATGGATGATTAGTAAACTGCAAACTACTAAGACAAATGGATGATTACTAAACTGCAAACTACTAAGACAAATGGATGATTACTAAACTACAAACCACTAAGACAAATGGATGATTGCTAAACTGCAAACTACTAAGACAAATGGATGATTACTAAACTGCAAACCACTAAGACAAATGGATGATTACTAAACTGCAAACTTCTAAGACAAAAGAATGATTACTAAACTGCATACTACTAAGACAAATGGATGATTATTTAACTGCAAACTACTAAGACAAATTGATGATTACTAAACTGCAAACTACTAAGACTATTGGATGACGACTGGTTACATAGGACACTATTTAACATAATAAAATAATAAAATAAAAATGCATGCTGAGTTGATGCAATAGCAGCAAGGTGCAATTGAATTGAAGACAAGCCAACTTTTTCCTTGATGACTATATAGACAATGAATGTTTCATATCTAAACCTTGGTTTGAATAAATAAAACATAAGATACCATTTTATAGAAGAAAAAATGTTTTGGCTTGCACATGTAAATTATTTTGAACCTCACTTCAAATCTTTTTAACTACACTGTAACACATCAACATGTCGACATATCAGTTTGGAAAGCAACTATGTCAAACAGTTGCTATAATTGATTAAAGAATAAAAGTAACCAGTGTATGATAATAACATGCATTTGTAGAAAATTGTCAAGCTTCGCCCTTTTAACCTACTAACAAGCAGGAGAGTATGGAAGGGTATCGGGCTCATAATTCAAATACGCATTATGCCTTATGCCTGATTCCATTTACGGGTTATGGATGTGTATTATGCTTTTCACAAAGTGTCTGTCAGTTGTATGCATTTTACGTTCTACAAAATGATTGTGGTGATAATTCCATTTGGGTGTTCTGTATCCCTAATCCCTAATTATGCTTTAACACAAAGTGCCTCTCCGTAATATGCATTTTACGTTCTATGAAAAGGGTCGAGGCGATAATTCCATTTGGTTATTTCTATAAAAATATAACAGTGACTGCATTTCTGTAATTCGGAATTCGCTTTCTACTGAATGGCTTTCCATATTCTGGTTCACCTGAACTTGCGTTTTCCGGTAAACCTGTTTTTGCCAAACCGCAATACGCTTAAGTCTATTTCGACTACGCAACTAAATTACTAGCTTCACCAAAAAATGCTAAACGCAAAATTAAAATAATGAAACTAATAAATAATTCTGCAGTAGAATTCTTCTCTACTTTTTGTCCCTCATTTTATGAAAAAAAAAACAAAAAAAAAAAAAAAAACACGCGAGACGATTGTCTGCGCATGTCTATACTTTCGGAAGATAACCCGGTGTACAGGTAAATTCTGTATGTGATATTACTTCTTACAGGGCCGTCGTCGGCTTTTGAAAAGTGGTACGGCCATGGAACGTCGTAGCCGTTTTTTCTGAGTGTCGAAGGCATGAGTGGGGTGGTAGGGGGGGGGGGGGGGGGTACGAGAGGTGGATGACCCCTCTTGTCAGGGTGTGTGGGGGGAGCCCCAAGAAAATTTTCTAATTCAAGATGTCTGTAGAAGCGATTCTAATGCATTTTGAGGCATTTTTTTTCTTGTCATACCAAGCTTATTTTACAAGCATTAGCTGCATTTCAGATGCTTACGACAGCTTTTTGAACCCCCCCCCTCCCCCCCCCCCCACCAGCAATGTATTAACAACTATTTTGACCCCTCGGTGGGTCTCATCAAGCGATGGCATCAAACTTGACAGTTTGCTAGTAATTCTGATACAGATATCTGTTGTTGTTTTAGTTGTTGTTGTTGTTTTTGTTTTTTTTTGTTTTTGTGTTTTTGTTTTTTTTTGGGGGGGGGGGGGTTGTTGTTTTGATTTTTTCAGTTCGATACATACATGATCATACATTCCCAGGCCTCTAGAAAAGAGAGCGTAATTAAAAATAAGTTTCCTATTTATCAACTAAAATATATGTTGTGGGTACTCAAAGAACTGTCTCAATGAGACGGTTCTTTTGAGCACCCAAAACATATGTTTAAATCTTTACTAAAACATATGTTGTGGACCCGGTTGTGGATACTCAAAAGAACTGTCTCGATGAGAACGATTCTTTTGAGCACCGAAAACAAATGTTAAAACTGATGGATAAAAAATATTCACAATATTACGCTGGAAAATTTTGCTTATCTAGACATATACATGTCCGAGTTAATATAAATCAAGGTAAAAAAGTCAATAGAAAAATGAAAAAATGACCCAGACAAAAAGGCATATTCGGCCTAAAATAAATGGTCCGGCTAAAACCTTTTTTGGCCAAAAAAAGTGGTCTGGCCATTGCCGGTATGGCCGTACCGCCGGCGACGGCCTTGTCTTAACTGTTGAGGCCCTCTCGGAGGAGGGAATGAGGGGGGGGGGGACCCGTTCCTTTGTTCCCTGAAATAAATTGGCTTGTTCCCCTGCTCCCCAAAAAACGAAAACTTGCTTTCTTATGTTCCCTGTTCCCCAATATTGTCTTTGTTCCCCTAAAAATTGGCCTTTGTTCTCCTGAAATTAATGTCCTTTTTCCCCTGTTCCCCAAAACTCCCGGGAGGGCCTCATTGTTACAACCTATGTCTTGACGAAAACTATAATTTTCAAAGGTTCCAGCTCCACATTTTTATACACATGAACTCCCTTTCCAGAAATCCTGGACCCACCCCTGACTGACGAGGAATACTAATCCACCTAAGAGGCTAAGACAACGAATCAAGACCCGCTACTGGCTGTTCAGGGACTAGCGGATAGCCGCACAAAAGATCTATGCCTGTCCAGAAGTATTCTTGTCATCATTTATAGCAGCATAGGCGTCTCATACATGTACAGCGTATTACGATTTGCGACAACATGAAAAGCCGAAATAAGACTTTGTTGTCAATTGAAACGCGCATTGCAAGAAAGCAAATTACAGCTATTGAGAGAGATAAGAAACTTTGAAAGAGCTAATTTCGCGGATTGAGAAAACCCATAAAGCACATAACATAATGAATAAATGGCATCAAGCGTAAAGACATTTTGTAGAATGCAGAATGCATATTGCTGAAACGCACTGTCTGTTATAGCAAATAAGAAATACACATTACTGGAATGGAATTATGACAGGGAATTGGGGGTTCAAAACACCCAAATGGAATTATTACCACGATCATTTTGTAGAATGTAAACTGCATACAACTGATAGACACTTTGTGGTAAAGCATAATAAACATCCATAACACGTAAATGGAATCAGGTATAAGGCATAATGCGTATTTGAATTATGAGCCCGATACCCTTCCATAGGAGAGTGATACAATTAAAGGTGCAAGGAAGAATCAAAAACCAGTTTCTTCCTGAAACAAACCCAATCTGACTTAAGATTGGTAATGAATGCAACCATGTACATAAAGTATACAGTGTCTCTTTCAGAAAGTTCTATATTTCAGCTAGCTTATTCACATGTTATTAACACCTGGTGTCCAGATTAATCAGGGATCTATTCTTACCCCTAGGTAAGTGATGGAATGGGACTAGGTATTTGCTGGTGTTGCAATAAGAAAAGCTTTACTGAATGCAACGTTGGTGCTTTTGTGCAAATCTGACACTTATTTAGTAGTAAAAATGGTGCACCCTGACTTTCATCTAAATTGAAAAAAACTTTTAAGTGGCCAAATTGACTAAATGCGACAATTAGCAGTCAAGCAGTTATTCATATATATACTTAAGGCCAAAAGTAACTTTACACTGTTATTATATATACCTTTTCTGGGTATTGGTGAGTGTTATTTTAAATGTGTTTAATTCATATTAAAGTTCAATCAATTATTCATATGACCTTCTAAATTTCATGTTGTTGCTGTCATCAATGCAACCACAATACCCTAATGAAAGAAGTAAGGGGGCAAAATAAACTTTTCCAAAACGCATCACTTTTGATGTGTTACTGTAGCTTTGCAATTGGACAATTTTTATTTTTAAAGAACCAGTCTGAAAGACAGGCTATTGAATTGTTGTTTAAAGTTCAAATCAGCCTGGATCACCCTTCGAGTAACACAAATTTAGAGTTGTGTTTTACGTACATACCCCTTTTTGTGAACTTTACGATGCTTTCAATTGAATTTCCCATAAGAAATTGTTTGCCGTTTTTCTTCCAAACCGATGGAAATTTTCATCAGATTATCTCGTCACATACTCAGGGCAGAAGTCCCAACAAATCGCTGGTAAAAAAAAAATCCTTATGCCATCTGAGATAAAGTTTTTAGCAGGGACTAAAATTTACTATTTTTTTAATTCAAAGGGAGATAATTTCAAAGTGAACCAACTTTAAAATGCTGCCAAAAAACAAACTATACGTCAGAGACAGAATGTCTTGCAGTATTTTAATGTGCAATCGATGGCCCTTAAAATAGCGTGTTCAAATCCTAGGTTTACTTTGGATTTTGTTAGGAAATGCTGATTTTGTGCTTTTAATGAAAGCACAGATAACTTGAAAGAAGATTAATTTACCTAAGTTGTTTTTCGTGAATTAGGACAGGGCGGGAACCAGCAACTCATTGCAATATTTAATTTGGTTAAACTCAAAAGCAGTAAAGATAAATTCGATAGTTCAAAGTGTAAAGTTACTTTTGGCTTTACATATATGTATTTGAATAAAAAGATTTATATATGCAAAATTGTTAAGGGTAAAATAGTTTTTTTTTCTATTTTTGATCAACCTTTTCTATCAGTGTATTTGCATGCTGAACAGTCTGTTGTGATTGCTATGTATGCTAAATGTTATATTATTACAAAAGGAAGTGTTTCTGCGAACTTATTCACACTTAAGTCTGACATGAGTTTTTCTCTTAAAAACTACCTTCATAAATATACTCATGCCCAATGAAAACGCACCACCTACAAAAATGACTATATCTTTTTAACGACATAACAGTTCATTTTTTTCAATTGCGTCTTATTGTACTGTAGCAATTCATTAAGTTACTAATAGGTCTTTAAAACGGAATGATCCCTGATGTCCCGTGCTGGAAGCATTTAACAAAACAACCGTCAAAACAGAAAGTCACGCAACCAGCCATCGAATAAGTCAGAATTTTCAAAAGCATTATTCTCGCATTTTGCTGTGCATAAATTGCAAAGAATCTCTTTAAATTGATAGCCTGGAATAGTCATATTGCCTTGAAAGCGGCTATAACGTCACGATGTGACGTCACTAGCGTAATTTTGACTAACGCGTAAAATCAAGACATTCAAGGAATCCTTCTTTTACCGATGCAAGATTTCTTGCTGGTGTAGTGAGTCGTTAACATCGACGGAGCGTAGGTATCAACGTTTTTATTTGATAAACGTCAATCTCTAAAAGCTCGTATACACAAAACTAAGAGTATCTGTGTTGAACTTAATGTTAGATGATACTGGCACCGACAGATGAACACATATTTTAGAAGATTTAAAAATGCTTGCGCTGCGAACAATGGCTGGCGACGCGGTCAAAGATGACGCCAATGATGCAACGTCAATTTTTAAGAGGATTTCGATGACGTTTTGCATGTGTGTGGGTTTGTACGATGGAAATCAGCATTGTGTAGAACACTAGGCCTGTAGAAACCGAAATTAAACATCTTACGTCTAGTTTTGTCGGGCCACGCCATATTTAAGTTGACATAGTGACATTGATCGCGTTAGTTTAGTGTTAGTTGTTGCGTCACAACTGATATAACAGTGGATGTTCTGGCAAACAGAAACAGTTAAACGAGATTTTAGGGTCTTTTTGTATACGCCCAAAATGTGATTAACGCAATTTTGAGACTTGTGTTACGCCATTTCTTAACGGAATCACTGGCATTGAAAATTTTGTGCGAAAACATTGCATTTGTCTTGAATAATAAATATAAATAACACAATTTTGCACAGCTTTTGATAGACCACAACTATGCGCATCTGAAGAGTGGTGCGTTTTCATTGGACATGAGTATGTTACATAATATATGCCAATGTTACGGGTTTTTCAAAATGTCATAAAATTCTACAGAGTTTGAGAGAATACACAGGGCCTACATTGCTATCAATTTCATAGGTTGACAAAGACTGCAACCCTAATAAATTTTAAGTTTAAAATCATGTTTTGGTAATTTCAGTCTTAATTATATTCATATCTTCTGACTTTATGTTTCGAGAAAAAAAAACATGTGTATATATCTGTAGCAGACGACAACAAAATCATACAAAAAAATTACCCAACATGCAAAGAGTTAAAACACTTTTTCACAGTGACCAAACCAATAACAAATCAGAAATATAGGCGCTCACGGTTAACCCATTCAACCCTTTATTTACTAATGGATTCTTTCTTCTGGTTTGATACAATAAGCTTGGGATGGTTCATTGTATGTATCGAGGGGTCACAGGTTATAATTTTAAAATAAAAATTCTATTTCTTTATCTGAAGATCGTTTTTGTCTTAACAAACAGTGTAGGCTCTGATGAAATGATGCACTATGCGTTATTTCATCTGGGTCTTCATGGTTTGCCACAAAGTACACATTCAAGAGTCACAAGAGCCAAATTATTTTTCCTATCCTTATAAATTGGGCAGGTCTATTTTCAAATTTCTGGGTTCTTTGATGGTATTTTTCTTTCTTTTTTTTTCAAAATCTAACATAACACATTATAAGCGACAGTGAAGAACTAGATCAGATGCCGCATTATAAACGGCGTCTGGCCTGTCTCTAAATTTGAAGCCTGACTTTTACGAGTTAGATATGTAACTTTTAAAAGTATTTATTTCTTCTATTTGCGTCCTGCTTCTTTGTAATTTTCCTGTTGGACCTCTTCCGTCACTTTTCCTTTTTGATCTCTTCACTTCTGGACTTTTCCTTCTGTCGTTTCTTATATCTCTGATATTTCAAATTATTAGATGCCTTAAGCGCTTTTCCAGCCTTTTCCTCCTTTGCAAGCTTTTCAAGGCTGCGCATCACTTCTCTTCTTGAGAACATTGCTTCGGCATGCGGCAGTACTAAACGAGAGAAAAATGTGATATTAATATATAGTTATATATAATACTAAGTCGTGAGCTCAGTGTATATCAGAGTTCACTGCAGTGAAACTATAAATCTTATCTCCACCGGTGAAAATACGATTTATCCTTGTTAGCATATAAAAGCGAGCCACAAACAGCCCACCAAAGAAACGTCATTCGAATGGCGTCTAGCTTGCGGGAGGAGAGTGGTCAGAAACTGTAAGCTGGCTGGTACATTTCCACTGTAGTTTGTCGGACGTCTTTTTTGTAAATACATAGCCGTAAATGTCCAAATAAGGCATTAAACCTTTACAAAAACAAAACAAACAAAAACTTTCCACTAGTACTTCGCACTCGTGAATTTCGTTTATGTTTTCCATCACAATCAACGAAACTATTCAGTATACAGCTTTACAAAGATATACGACGAAGATTAAAAATACATGTATATCATAATCTTTGTTTAGTTCGCATAGATGCTTCCTATACTTATGCAATGCATCATCACAGAGAAACAATCTAACATACTATGATGAAACAAAAAAAATGACTCATGACTCACAGATAGTCAGAGCTAAAGAAAACCTCAAGTTGAGCCATGGTAGGCCCAGCCAAAGACAAACATCAGGTACCAATCCACCTATGAACATTCACGTCAGGGTCGTCATTGAGTCTGAGGCCTGACCCACCGTCGTACTATACTGCTATAAACCGTGGTTAGGTTTGCAGCAAGGGTATGAAGACTGTCGCGTGATATCCATGCTGTATCCCGATTTTTGAATTGATCACTAAAATTAAGCTTTCAAACGATTTTTTAGAGTTTTAAATCACTATAAAATTCTGGCTCTGATATGCCCTGTTACAGAAGCGTCTTTAAAACAACATTGCCATTTACAATCAACTCAGAGTGTCTGTGATAGGGAGCGCAGTGGCTCAGTGGTAGAGTGCTTGACTCGAGACCGAAGGGCCGCGGGTTCGAGCCTCACCGGCGTCACTGCGTTGTGTCCTTGAGCAAGACACATTTATCCTAGCTTAGTACTGGTTCAACCCAGGAAGACCCGTCCCGCATAACTGAAAGATTGTTGAGTGGACGTAAAGAATAAAATCAAACAAAACAAAATCAAAAGAGTGTCTGTGGTAGAATTTAGAAGTTTATGATGACGATATCCTTTCTTCAGCAGCACAGCAGCACAGCAGCCAAAAACCGGCCTCCACCGCTGAATTCACTAATATTAGAACACACCCTTGCAACACGAATCGGCTGCGAAATATATATCCCATAGGTGTGTGTGTGGGGGGGGGGAGTGCTCTGATATTTTCCATATATAAAAAGGCCTGACCTATTTTGGGGTTCAAAATTTGCAATTTCGATATTTTTAAAGATTTTCAGAAAAAAAATTTGGGGGGTATGGAGTTTCTTGTGGGTATCTTAAGAGGAGTCACTTCTAAACTGGGCTATTTGAAGGGTTCATTTCTAAAGTCAGCTGTTTTAGGGTCTCAACTGAAAACAACATAACTATCAACTTACTCTGTAATGAAATAAAAGCATTCAATTTTATCTTGTCACGTACTTAACGTAGTTCCTACTTATTTCCTACTTACTTGTGGTTGTGTTTCAATATTGATGGAATTTACACCAATACACACCATTACTGTTATTAAGTACAGAATGTGCTTTTGTGTGTGTGTGTGTGGGGGGGGGGGGTGGGGTGGTGGGGTGGGAGAGGGGTTGGGGCTGGTGAGCAAAATTACAAGTATTTTTGGGTTTGTGGGTATGCGCTTATATGCCTGATTTTTTGGGTGGGTGTGTGTGTTTAGTAGGTGTAGGGGCCCGAGAGCCGAGCCTATGTAGCAAAACACACGCACACCCCCACCCCATGGGAATATAAAATAGCCAATACAAAACATAGTACAGCTGCTTTATTGTTAAACCTGCCATTTCTCTTTTAGACATGGGTGTGTTCAAATTGAACAGAAATGGATTTTGATAGCAGTATTATTGTGATGAAATTTAGCAATGCTATCCTGATATATTTCACTGATTACACGATGCAGTTGTATGGCCTGTTCAGAGTATCCCCAGTTTGGACATTCCACGCAGATGATGTGCAAGAAATGGAGACGCTGATCAGCTTATACATCTATGTACATGTATCGTCTGATCCTTTGAAATGTATAATGTGTGTGCAATTAGTTTTAATTTCAGATAATTGATGTCACATCTCTGGAAAAATGGTGGAGAATCACGTGTTTTTGAGCACCCAAAACACATGTTTAGATTGATGTCTAAGAAAATTATTGAGCCGCGACATGTGATTTCCAACAATGTGGCATTTTGACGAGTGTAGACTCAGATGAGCCTGTGCAGCCTCCTTTTAAGCTTACAAACTCCAAATGATGTTCGGTCAGTAGCTTAACACTCATAGAATATTCAAGCGACTAGCAAAGTCTCTGATCAGACTGCACATATGCGCAGGCTGATCAGAGCCTTTGTTAGTCGCACATACCACATTGTTGGAATTCTCATGTCACGGCTCAATTGCTATTGTGCGGTATAATGTGCTATTTGGACCCATGTTTCATTGACATCCTGGAGATGAGCATACTCACAAGTGAAATCAGCCCAGATTTGGCGAGTTGGCTACTAGACCTTGTATAACAGTTGCAAGGATACAGATTGGGATTCGAATAAGTCATTGACTTTCTTCTGAATCCCAAAGTGGTTGTAAATAATTGGAATCGTATTCTGTGTTGTTTTGTATACTTGTCATATAGTATACAAATAAAACAAAGTTTAAACCAACAGTTGCAAGTCAAAACAATTAAGCAATGCCGTTTTTTTCTAGGGGAGACCGAGAAATCCCATGAGTTAATTGGCTTAATCGAATTTCCCAAAAAGTTTGATACTGTTGCTTTGGTGCATTGTATATATTGAGGAGTTACAGGTTATGATTTAAAACAAAAAGTATATTTCTTTCCATGAATATTGATTTTGTCTTAGCAAACAGTGCAGACCTTGATGAAATGCCGCATTATGCGGCATATCATCTGGGTCTTCACTATTTGGTTTAAACAATATTATTCAGCTAAAGTGCATGATATACATAAATATAATGTTAAGGTAATAGGATCTGACAGTAAGCCAGTGGCTAATTTAGATAATCTCCAAGACATGTTATAAAATCTGCATTTTATATGATGGTTTTGGGCGAGTTTAAACACACAAGTATAAGAGAGAGAGAGAGAGAGAGAGAGAGAGAGAGAGAGAGAGAGAGAGAGAGACTCCTGTTTAGTGTTTTAAAAAAGGCAAAAGCATAGTGCTATAGAATGACTGGCTCCAGATGTAGACTTATCAAAATTTAAACACTTTTGAGACTGGGATCAACCAAACCCGGACCTTATCAAAAACTCCTGTACCTTTAGGAAAAGGGATTCGTTAAATTCATCTGATTGATTTTCGCACCCAAACAAAAGGTCATTGCTAGTAAGGATATCAAAATTGGCTAGCAGATATCTGAGTCTATCGAGTGAGTAAAGCGGACAAGCAAAAAAGAAATGGTTACGACTCTCAAAGACACCGCACCGACAGAAGGGGTTAGGTACAATGTTTTTTTCGATGCAAGTCAGAGTTTAGGGAACTACATTCCAATCGTAGTCTTGTCTGTAGTATTTGACCTTTGCGTGTTCCAGCATTATAGAATTTTGGAGGAGATCGCAGGTTTGTATTGATTTTGTATTTGAACGAACCTACAGATGATGCACCCTTTATGTCGTTTGGTAGGTCGTTCCAGGCACGTACTGTGGAGGGGAAGAAGGAATTGGAGAATAAGTTAGTGTGCACTCTGTAATTTTGAATATTTCCAGCATTCCGAAGGTTATATGTAGTTGTGTCTTGTATTAAGGGCGGTACAATGTCCGAAAGATAGGTTGGGGAAATGCCATGAAGAATTTTGTAGAAGATAACAAGTTAGTGCTTATTGACGTTTTAGGCGGGACTCCCATCCAAGGTCAGCAAAAAGTTTTTCGATGATGCAGAGTTTAGTGGCTCCAGTTATTACTCTAGCAACTTCTATATGGATCGATTCTAGTTGATTTTTCGATTCCGTGGAACAATTATTCCACACAGAGTCGCTGTATTCAATCAAAGGGCGAACATAAGGAATACACATTTTTCCAGATATCTACTGCTTACCCTGAATTTAAGAGTTCGCATAAGATTGAGTCTTGCCCATGCTTTATCACAAATGCTATTGATATGTTCTGTCCAAGAACAGTTATTGGAGAGAATAAGACCCAAGTGTTTACGGTTTGTGGTTTCATTTATCATTGTATCGTGCATGAAGAGGGAAGGGTGAACAACTGGGGTTGATTTACGTGAGAAGATTATTGAAAGTGTTTTGCTTGCATTGAATGCCACAAGCCAAGAATTTGCCCAATCAGAAATTGTTTTAGATCAGTATTGAGAATTATAGCCGCTTGATCTGGTAGATCGACTATAATGTACAAGCTAGTGTCGTCAGCAAATAGACGGATGGATGCTCCTATACATTTGACGGTATCATTAATAAAGATAAGAAATAGTAAAGGACCAAGAATTGAGCCTTGAGAGACACCTGAAAAAAAACTGCCATCCAATCAGAGAATATGCCATTTAGAACTACTCTTTGTCTCCAGTCTGAAAGATAACTGCAAAAACCACAGTAATATTTTTTCTGAACAGCCTATACCCCGAAGCTTATGAAGCAAACCCTTGTGCCAGACTCTGTCGAAGGCCTTACTAATATCACAGAAAACAGATCGCACCTCTTTACCATTATCAACCGCTTCACAAAATTGGTGGTATGCGTGTAGCAGTTGATAAGTGGTTGAGTCGCCGTGTACAAAGCCTGATTGCAACGAGTTAAAATGTGATTACTAATTACATAGTTATAAGGATATTTATGGACACAGCGCTCCATTACTTTGGCAGATTGACTCAGGAGAGATATCGGTCTGTAGTTACTTGGCAATGATTTATCATCCTTTTTGTAAATAGGAGTGACATTAGCTTCTTTCCAGGAAGAGGGAAAGTATCCTTGATCAAGTGAGCGATTGAAGATAATAGAATAAGGAAGTGCAAGAATATCGGCCCCCTCTCTCAAAAGTCTTGGACTAATAAGGTCAGGTCCACTCGCCTTAGTCGCATTAAGGTGAAGAAGGACATCCTTAACATCTTGACATGAGATTACTATGGAATCTAAGGTATGGTTTGATGGATCTATATGGGGTAGTTCTTTGTTTGCGTCATAGACCATAGTTTGTGAGGTAAAGTAGTGATTTAATAGTTCTGCCTTTTGTTTGTCATTTTCAGCAATGTTGCTATTCAGCTTGAGGGTTGGAATACTTCCAGAAGATTTATTTAGATTTAGTAATTGTTTAGATGTTTTCCAGAATAATTTAGGATCAATATTTTCGGAAGACAGGAGCTGGTCAAGTTTGTCAAAATATTGTTGTTTTGACTGTTTAATTTCCTTAACAACATTGTTACGGATGGTTTTGTATTTTAACCAATAGTGATTAATGTTTGTTTTCTTGAACTGGCGAAAGGTGCGTTAACGTTTTCGGATCATGTTTTTATATGGCATGTTATCCAAAGATGGTCAGAAGGTTTGATTGTTACTATTTTGTTAGGTATGGATTTGTCTGCTGACTGCATGATAGCTTCCGTAATGTCTTTGATATTTTGGTCAATGTTGCTAGTTAATTGTTTTTTTTTCGTGGATGTTGCGTTCAGAAAGTTCGAGTCTGTATTTTTCGAAGTCTGCTAGTTTATAGTATCAGATCCGTCTCTTGAAAGATTTACTTACTGGACGTGTTTTAAGTAAAAAATATAACTGGGCTGTGGTATCTTATCTGATTTGGTATGAACGGGTCTGCTACGCCACTCAGTAAGACGTTGTTTTTGTTGCAGACCAGTATTAGGTCCAGAGTTGAAGCAGAGTGTTCGGTGACATGTGTTGGTTCAGAAATCAGTTGGGTTAAATTATACTCTAAAATGAATTCGGACATTTTGTTGGGAACGTTTTGGGCCATATTGAAATTAAAATCTCCAGTTATAATTATGTCTGATATACTCGTATTGCAGGCTCGATCAATACTTTCTTTCATAAGATCAAAGTAATTTATTGTGCAGTTCGGTGGTTTATAAAAACTATTCACTATTTGCCAAAATATCCATTTAGGGGTTTCTAGTATACAATGGGTTAATTGAAATTTCTAAACCGTGACTCCTAAAAGACGCTGGACGTCACTGAGGAAAATGTATGCTTATTAAAATGACAGCAAGTGTAGATGGAAGTCAGCTTACATGGGCGTAACTTGCATAAAATTCATTGTACGCAATTGTGGGGGCGTGGTTAAATTCAGGTTAATGCGTTTACGCAAAAACTTAAAAAAGGGAGCATTTACAAATAGCGTAGACCCAAATGAGACGCCGCATAACGCGGCGACTATATGGGGTAGTTCTTTATTTGCGTCATAGACCATAGTTTGTGAGGTTCGTTCATGGTGCTCAGCTCTTAAAGGGGGTCTTAGAGCAGATAATGCCATCATTATTTATACCACCCTTACCAACTTTACCACCAGATATCTCATGATGTGCAAGGTCTACACTGATGTAGGTGGTATAAAATAGTTATACCATGTTTGTCCACCTGTACGTAAGATAATCCACGTACAGGCGGACAACCCATGGTATAACTATTACATAACCCCTTAGACACATTAGAATTGCTTTACAACACACATTTTGTATGCGTATTATTCAGAACTGGGATAGAATAACCCCATATATTTGGTTAAAAAGTGTACGCAAATGCGTTTGTGCGTATATGGTAGATACGCCCCACGGCTTTGTTCGTGTGTCAATAACAGTCCATCAGTAAAATAATTCGAATAGACTTAGTGGAGTAACGAGAAAAGAATATAATAAAAATGGTATAAAATCAGTTTACCTATCCCGTTTAATATGAGAAATACCAAACACAAAGTTTTGATTGAATTCATCTTTACAAGTCCTGCCTCCATGTGAACTTTGACCCGAGTGGGGACAACTCGGGCGACAAATGCCATTGGAAAATCTGTTTCTAACGATTTTTGATCTACGTTCGTCGATAGTATTAACTTTTTCGATTGCCGCCTATTCGGTATGAATATTAAAGTGCAATCGTAGCGAAGCTTGGCTGTTAGATGATTCAAAACTCTTTTCGTATTAGGTTTCGTATGAATACACGCAGATTAATTGCGAACACAAGTGTGCATCATATTGTGTTTTGGTGCATTAGCCAAACCAAGAAATATCTTTAAAAAGATAATTGGCGGAGATTAAATGGATGGGTATTTGGTGCAGATATTATCTAAACGTAAATATTATGGTCATTTTCTACCACCACAGCAACATAATCGCCGCAGCATTAGGGTTAGAAACTTTACTGCCCATTAAGATCAGGGTAACAAAATCAGTTGCGTTGTGTCCTTGAGCAAGAACATTAATCCTAGCTTAGTACTGGTTCAACCCAGGAAGACCCGTCCCTTTATAACTGAAAGATTGTTGATGGGACGTAAAGAATCAACTCAAATAAACAAACAAAAAACAAAATCAGTGCGTATAACGCAATCACAGTACATTGGAGTCATGCAGACGCTGACAAAATTCTAACGTCACAGTGATAATATTGTGCTTGATGGGTTTCGGAATCGACTGCATTTTTGAAATTTGAGTGATGGTCGGAAAACTGAAATTTTGCCATTTTTCACACGGTGTTAGCAGTTAACAAAGGCAAGGCCAAATCCATTCGCTGTATCATGTTCTAGGTGACATATAACAAATCCGTGCCAATATATTAACCCCTCTGTCTTCAAACACTATAGGTCCTCTCTATTTTCAAAGGACCCGTTTTTTAGATCATCTTAAGAGATCGCAAAGTTGACGCTGTACTGCGTGAGTTGGTATTTAACGTTGGTTGTGAGTTACCCATATATCGCCATTCAAGTTTATAAGTGTCTGTAACCGTATAGGAAGACCTCACGGTAGATCGGGGTTCTCTAGATTTGTTTTGTACCCCGTAGCTTTCATATCACTACTGTAGAACCAAGTGTTGCGTTGAAGTAAGCCGGATTGGCATTTTTAAATTTTACAATGCCATTGAGATATGATCGGTCCCTTTGAGGTTTGTTGGATATGAGAGGTCCGATGCTGTCAGAATATGAACATTAAACAAAACGGAATTATGCTCTTTTATCAATGAAATTTAAAGTATTCACCCTTGTGCCATAAAAAGTGTAGTTTTAGAAGCAGGTTTTTTTGTGTGCAATTTGATCTAAGGCCTTGCTAAAGTCCAGGTTGTTTCCCAGATTGCATATTTTAGCAAGTTCATCGATCAACAAGTATGCATTGTGCCGTATCGATCTTTTTTCCGGAACCCATGTTTCAATTCAAGCAAACTGTTTTGGTTAGTGAAGTATTTGGAAATACCAGAAGACATGCCATGTACTGTAGTGTTAAAGGGGACAGCAACATTAAAAACACGTGAATCTGCAATCCAAGCCCTCATTAAACCATGCAATATGTCGCAAACCCAATCACAATCGGGTGTAAAATAAGAAAGTAATAGCAATCTAAAAAAATATATAAAAATTATGGCATCTAATTAGCCAATGGAGGCTATTTTACTGACCGTTCCAAGGCGGTACTTCTTTTGTGGATCTTTTATGTTTTTGTTCTGTCTTGTGTTTGCTATGTTTTGTGCACGTCTGTTTATATGTGCTTTGTGGTCACCTGCTGGGAAAGGGCTGACCTCTTGGCTCTCGTTTGTGGTGTCTTCTATGAGTTTGTCACTTTCCCATTGGTATCCTGGGTCAGGTGTGGTACTTGATTGTATCGATTCCTGATCTTTGCACCATTACTTACTTTTAATATTTAATTAACTTTCTGTAAATTTGAAAAGCCAATAAATGTGATGGGAGTCACAATCAGCGAAGAATTTTACTGCTAGGACCTCTAGAACAGTTGGTTTTATACGTCATAACCGATCGATAGAGATGAACCAAGGGTGTATGAGTGCCACCCACCAGCCATAGTTCGTCCCACCATTGAATATGCATCAGCATCCTAGGACACCTTTACCAAAGCTCAGACATAAATCGACATTAGCAGGTTCACAGGAGAGCGGCAAGAATACATCACACGGCAACTACTGGAAAGCTAGGACTTAAGAATGGTGAAAAAACTTACCTGGCAATAATTGGCTATATAACAGGCGATGTGTTCAAAAACGTGTAATGCTGTACCAGATTCAGTATTCGAAATGTAAGATGTGAATTCATGATCAATACTCCACACAAACGCTCAACGTTCACATCAAATACCAACACATTATATAGAGGATCTTACATGAGTGCTCATGTTTTATTGAATTTATTAAACGAGTTGGGGAAAAGAGATAAAATGCGAGGCTTGCCGAGCATTTTATCTCTTTTTCGCAACGAGTTTAATAAATTCAATAATACAAGAGCACGAATGTTAGATTCTATTTATCATATGACAAATACTTTAAAATATCATTTCTGATGTAAAAACGTTGTAATTTTGTCATTATGTACGCAACGTTGTTATGGACGTCATAACGTTTCCCGAAAATCGATAAACCACTAGTGGTTTACAGATTTTATTGCATGGCGTTATTACACTCCCAGGCGCGACGTCATATGATAAATAACATATACACCTCAGTGGACACCTCATATACGAACCAACAGCTACCCAGCAGGTTTGTAGGCACTGATTCTACTCAAGAAATATACATGGCTGAAACAGACTATTGTAGCCAGTATTTAAACACAGTCTGATACTGAAGGAGTTCACATCCATGCATGCAGCTGTCTTTACCGTTCCATAACCCCCCCCCCCCCCAACCACCTCCAAACCACCCCAAGCCTCCACAAAATCATCCCAAAACACCTCAAACGCGGCTGCCTGCATACATACTAGCACCCTTACGCCCGCCTCATCCCACATCCTGACCACCAAGACACCCTTTGAAGCCGATGTTTGCGCATATTAGCAAAGTACCAGATCTCATCCACTGTCCCAAATATATAATCACCCCAAATGTTTACATAAATGCATACATATGTAGGCCTAAAATTGAAGAATGTGTTTGTATCATTTACATGTATATCATTATAAATAAGTGCTAGTACATTGCCGCCTATGTCAAGGCTCAGACGAGCCTGCGCATTTTAGAGTACCAGTAGAACATTCGCCGCTCGCATACACAAATCATGGATGTAGATGAAGATTCACATCTAGCTCCGCTGGATACTTCAACATGAGCGTTTTAAAGAGAATACGTGTATGTGAGAAGTACCAAAGTAGTGTCTGCTGACCCATATATATATATATATATATATAACATATAATATATATATATATATTGAAATAATGAGTTGACGTTACATGTTTTGTTTTTATTTAATATAAACTATGCTAAATAAAATACCAACGCGTTTCGCTGAGCTCTTCAGGGCTGTTGCATAGTAACGTCGTCAATATATATATATATATATATATATATATATATATATATATATATATATATATATATATATATATATATATATATATATATATATATATATATATATATATATATATATATATATATATATATATATATATATATATATATATATATATATATATATTCTGTTTGGGATTAGGTTGAGGGTGGTGTATCTGTAGTTATATAAAGTAGAAACAGGGTCTTTCTTGTGTAGAAACTTTTTTAAGTATACCCAGCCTGAAAGAAAACCCCCCAGAAATAGAAAGCCTAAATGTGGAAGTAAATCAGAATGTAAACAGACATTAAGTTTAATGACAAGTTACATTGAGGGTGTTAAAGTAAACAAACTCTATTTACAAAAACTCTGCCAAGAAAACGATATAGTTTGTCTACAAGAGCATTGGCTCTGGGATTTTGAGAAGAACTGGTTTAAAAATGAATTTATGGATATTGAGTCTTTTGTTCGGTGTCATGACTCTAATGATAATATCTCCAATTTTAATGTTCCGCGTGGTAGAGCCGGTATTGCTATTTTATGGAATAAGAAATTCTCAGATTTTGTCTCCAGATTGGATGCTTGAAATGAACGTGTCATGGCTGTCGAGATAAATGGAAATACCAAACTTTGCATCATCAATGTCTACCTGCCTACAAACAAGTCTGATTCTGAATACGGATACAGGGAGTGTCTTGATGTAGCCCACGATATTATAGAGAGATACAAACCTTCTCATACAGTGGTGTTATGTGGCGACTTGAAAGGTTCACTTCTAGTAACACGTAATAATAAACATGATGTAATCCTGAAGGACTTTATTAAAAACCAATGTCTGTCAAACGGAACTTTTGATAGTAATCATCCTACTTTTTATCATCTTGACGGCGACGTGACCTCTCAAATTGATTATGTGCTGTCTTCAGACCCAAAAATTCTTACTACATATGACATATTAAATAGAGAGTCTATGAATGTATCAACGCATGTCCCTATAAAAGTTACACTCAGTTTAGGCCTGGATAATGAAAACATCAGATCGTCCACAAAAGCAAAACCGCGGGCTAAGAAAGTTTTGTCCTGGAATAAGATCAACCTGGAAAAGTACTCAATGGAACTGAGGAAAACACTCCCTAGACATACAGGTAGCGCAGACGTGGAGACAGACATTGCTGCGCTCATGGACTGTCTTAGGTCAGCATCCAAGAAATCCGTTCCTTCAAAACTAGTGAAATTCAAGGGTCCCAAGAAACGTGCATCTCAAAAACTCTTAAATTGTATCCAAA
Source organism: Loripinus fragilis (assembly GCA_964019695.1). Classification (NCBI taxonomy): domain Eukaryota; kingdom Metazoa; phylum Mollusca; class Bivalvia; order Lucinida; family Lucinidae; genus Loripinus; species Loripinus fragilis. The sequence goes on along the minus strand of OZ026520.1, from coordinate 38,061,984 downwards.
AAGTGAAATCAACATAACGTATGTGGTCACTAGCCAACAAACCAATTACTGGACATCTCTATGTGGCAAATAAACTTGCGAAAAGAGCCTTACGAAGTCAACAGCGAGTCGAAGAGGCTGTTAGTAGGAAGGCCTTCTATACCTCCCTGATGGAAAACCCCTCTTCAAACAAGTTTTACCAACTCATACGGAAAAGCAAATCCAGTAAAGAAGATAGTTCCTCTAGTATCGTCGTGGACGGTGTCAGATACACAGACGCAACAAGTCAGCGAAAATGCTTTGCCCAATATTATGAAGATCTAGCAGTTCCAAAGGACAATGGTTATGATAATGTTTTCATGAAATTATGTAATCTAAGATGTGAACAGAATCGTGCTTGTCTGTCGGACTCTAGTGATAATCTTTCATTCAGTGAAGTGGACATTGAAAAGGTAATAAATAAACTCCACAATGGTAAATCTCCTGATGAATATGGAATATCTGCAGAACATTTTAAAGTTGGTAAATCAGAGTTAGTACCCGTTATCACTAAAATATTCAATCATATCCTGGACACAAAGAAAATTCCTGCTGTGTTCAAAACAGGTGTTATTACCCCAGTGTTAAAAAAGGGGAAGGACTCAAAATTATTGGAAAATTATAGAGGAATCACAGTTACAGCCATATTTGAAAAGGTATTTGAATACGCTTTGCTTGAAAAACTCCATATCGCCCAGTCAGAGATGCAGTTTGGTTTTACTGAGGGACTTTCCCCAGCAATGGCTGGTCTTCTCATCAGCGAAGCAAAGGCAAAATCCCAAGAAAACAAAACATATATTTATGTTGCCACACTTGATAGCCAAAAGGCGTTCGACGTAGTTCACCATGCCATCCTGCTCGACAAACTGGTTCAGACCAATATTCATGACACATCATGGCTAGTGATTCGGGATTTATATAGTGATATTTCATCAAGAGTGAAGCTTCTGGATGGCTTAAGCGACAGTTTCCCAATAAACCAAGGTGTGGGACAGGGAAGAATATTATCAACAGGTTTCTACAAGGTTTATATCGATGAGCTGTTAAGAATACTTAAGTCAAAAAGGCTTGGCCTTCGTATTGGTACGGTATATATTGGATGCCCGACATGTGCCGATGATATCGCCCTGCTAGCGCTTTCACCATTAGAACTCCAACTTATGTTATATGAAGTCCTCAATTACTCTAAGAAAAACAGATACCAAATTCATCCAACAAAATCCTGTGTGATTGACATTTCCATATACAAACTTGATGAAAATTAAGAGTGGTCTCTTGGAGACAACCAACTGAAACTTTCTGACAGTGCCGTACATCTCGGAATAACTAGAGCAGGGAAAAAGGAATCCTCAATAAATGTTAACGACAGAGTGAAATTGGCTAGAAGAACTTCATATTCCCTCATGAATACTGGACTACATGGTGCAAATGGCCTTAGCCCGGAGACCTCCTATGTCATCTATAGAGCATACGTGTTACCGCGTCTACTTTACGGTCTTGACGTATTAAGCCTCACGCAGGGTCAGGTGGACCAATTATCCAGATACCACATACAAACATTACGTAATATACAGTCTTTACCGCAACGTACAGCATGTGCTGCAGTGTATATGCTCCTCGGAGCTCTACCTTTGGAGGCGGAACTACATAAGAGGCGTTTGAGTTTACTTAACAGTGTTATAACCAGCGACAACGAGTGTCTCAAAGGTCTAGTTCAGAGACAACTTGCCTGTTAATTTAATGTTAACAGCAGCTTCTTCAACATTACAAGTAAAATTCTGGAAAAATATGAACTCCCATCCTTAAGTCAGCTCCTATGTAGCTCATATAGTAAACTACAGTGGAAACATACATATGTGACCTGCTGCATGTGTTGGCTCGATGCCCGGCCTACTTTGAAATCAGAAAATACACAGTACAGTTATTAAAGGACATTGTTGTCAGAAAAACAAACTTAGAAACCTGGTATAGTTACGCAAAAGACTGGTCAGTTATTCTTAAAGTCCTGGTGTGTTCTGAAACATTGGTTAAGGCGTTGCCTGCTCTTCAAGGAACAGAAGATGAAATAGAACGATTATCAAGAAACTGTTTTCACAAAATCCACGTTAGAAAACTACTGGAAAATATAGAACGGTCGGTGAAAATGGCTGCCCACAAAGGCTAACCCAATGTACATAGACTTTTATCTAGTTTGAAGTTCAGTTTTAAAATGAAGTTTTTACAAGACTTTTAAACATACCTTATTTTAAACTCCTGTTAACGCAAGAGGTGCTTCTGTACAGAAGGAAAATACATTCGAAAGAAGAAGAAGAAGCCACTTCTGGTATATTTACATTGGGGAGAGAGTGCTCCGAGGTCACATAGTACCAACTTCAGTAATGGTACTGGTGTTGGAGTGTATGGTGGGACAGAGAATGATTTGAATCCGGAGAGGCGTGTTTGGGTATTGGTTTGGCGGTGGTTTGGGGTGTTTCCACGGGAATTACGGACAACTCGGCCCAAAACCAACTCGGCCCATGCCAACTCGGCCCACATAAAAATCGGCCCATGCCAACTCGGCCCAAGTTTATAAGACAACTCGGCCCAAATTCATAAGACAACTCGGCCCTTATATTTTTTGAAGTACATACGAGTTGCATGCTCATGTATGATGCTACCAGAATGTCTGTGCATTAGCATAAATGTATAAGCAGTTGCGGATCCACTTTGGGTTCATGGGGTTCGCTCGAACCCCCTCCATGCCCCCGTTTTTAGATATCCTATGAAAATGAAATAAGTTGGTCTTGATGGGACCAAATCATTCATTTTCATAGGAAATTTTAGGATAATGGCACGCGCATGTATGCCTCGACATGCACACACATGTATGTTTCTGACATTATCTCTGTACATGATTATGCATGTTTTAAATGACCTGTCTTTTAGTTGGCCGTCTATACATGTACATGTTTGTCCATCCATCTGCCTGTGCATGAACATTCGTGTGCCTATCTGTACATGCGTATGTATGTATGTATGTATGTATGTATGCATGCATGTATGTATGTATGTATGTATGTATGGACGAGGTGTCAATAGATGAACACCTTTAACCTTCTTAATATTATTGGCGTAATTGCAACAGCCTTAATGAATCGTAAATGTGTGAAAATCAGTGCATTTGATCATGCGGCGTAACTTTGTCGGATGACGGCATTTTAGTTCTGACAGAGGCATTCAAAAATTCCATTAAATTCTTCATTTTGTTTTTTAATTTGTTTCATTTGCCAACCAGAGACTAGCAAGCTTTAATTTCGTCACTTATCTTTGAAACTCGTTTACGAATGTCAAAATGGTCATAATGTCTCAAATGTTGGTACTTATCAGTCCCATCGACGAGCAGAGAATGATCAGACACGCCTGCGCATACGCGCAGTCTCGTCAGAGCCGTCGCTGTTATCAAACATAGAGTATGGAACTATGGAATTATGCTTCTAGCCTCGCGCCATTTTTTTCACATTTAAATATGTTATTTGACAAACAGTGAAGACCCAGAAGAAATGCCGCATTGAAGGTCCACACTGCTCGCTAGTACCAAGACGGTATTTTGAGGGATAAAAAGGAATTAGGCCTAGTGTGCTCAGATCAGTTAGGTTGCGAATTTACGTGTACGCTCATTTGAACGTGCGTTATATTGAATAACAGCGTGGCCTCTTACGAGATATGGCAAGTTTGGGTCTGCGTTGTTAACCATGATAAAATTCATTATGTGCAAACGGTTAAGGATACTTGATTCTTAGGCTAGCGTGAAGGGGCGAATCTTGCAGTTACATACTTCAATCCCTCTAAAATGTGGGACGAGTTGTCTATTTATAAAACTTAAATTGGGCCGAGTTGGCATGGGCCGAGTTTTGCAGCTTGGGCCGAGTTGGCATGGGCCGAGTTTAATGTGGGCCGAGTTGGCATGGGCCGAGTTGGTTTTGGGCCGAGTTGTCCTGCACCCTTTCCACGGACCCTTCGCGATATTATAAACTATTTCGACGGTTAGTGGAACCTCTAATAAATTGTCACTTCCGGAAATTAGTTTGGACATGGTATCCAAGTATTAAAACTCAAAAAGATTTTTCTATAGACCCTTATAAATTGCATTTATTAACCTAACAGTACATAAACGATATTTACGTGTCATATTCTACGAATTCAAACACTTCGGAGTATGCTTGAAGGTAAATTAGTGATACCGGTGGTACTAATTGGCTCGAAATTTTAATTTCGGACAGCACCAGTAATCGACTACTGAAGTTGGCTGGTACATGTAACCACACAATATCATACAAGTGTAGTTCCTTCTGTTTGAAACATTTCATGTTATATTAGGTTATCACATAAGTGTGCCGTCCTTTGGATCGGGACGTAAACTGGATGTCCCCTGTACACCCTATGGCTACCATACCCCTTAGCGGTCACCGTAGCCAGATTGGTCTAGTTTGAAGGGTCGAAAACACAGTTGGAAATCTTTCTTTGAATTTCTTTCTTTCCTTTTTACTGATTTCTATCTTTCCTATAGTTTCTCTTTCTCTACCGCCTACATTATCATAATGGTCAATGGTGACAGAAGATACTTAACTATTAGATGTAGATGGTAATTTAGATGCTTTTATCCTGCAACAAGGAGTGTACAAAGTACACCCTGCTGATAATGCTCATGAGGGCATCAGGCAGTAAATATAGATGATTCTTTCGAATCAGACAGTAAATGTCATATGCAAAAGGCGTCAGAATAACTTATTCTGACGCCTTTCGCAAATGACAATAACCGTCTGAACTACTTATTCAATAAGTAATGAATTGGAACCTCAGAAATGGGGGGGGGGAGTTCTCAATCCACAGCCTCTTTGGCACAAGAGGTCTTGACTGTACTGTTGGCCTCGTATTTGGTTGCATCTCCTCAAATGTAACTGAACTCAACTGTACTTTAGAAATACAAGGTGTGGATGGGAGCGGTGAATGGGGGGGGGGGGGGCACGGGTGTAAGTTTAAGAGTTATCAAGGGTTCATACTGCAGTTAAGGCCCAACCAGTTATGTGTTCATCTTCTTTGTACTCTTAGCTAGGTGCATAAGCCATGCATGTACTAAAATACTTATTCACCTTTCTGGTCCATTTTCTGGCTACAGAGAGTACAGTACATGGCACATGGGGGACTTCTGAGGTAAACAGGTCTGCAAGGATTTAAGCAATCATCTACCCTTTATGCACCAATAAGAATGAGCATAGGACATTTTTTTTATATTCTAGTATTTTTTTTATATTCTAGTAGAGAATAAGGCTTCAGTGATATTTCTCGTCCAGAATATGAATGGGCCCATATCCCATTCATTTGCATGCAAAAATCAAGATTTTGATGGGCCATTTGAAAAAAAAAATGATGGGCCCAAGAAACCTTAATATCCAATTTAAAGCAAAATGACACCAGATTTGAATAGCTTATATATGGGGCCCAGCCAAAAATGAAATCAGAATTACTCTATCACTCATAGTTTTTTTTTCATAAAATGGTCCGGGGCCCATCCCAGAAATACCCCTGAGGCTTGACATATCATGATTCACATGAAATGTCAACTAAGCTTTCATTGATATCTTTTAGGAATCCAAAAAGTTTGAAAAAAATGATCTGCAATGCTTGATAATTTTCCATGCTTTTGTTGTCTGCTGACCTTTCAAAGTTGACTTAATTATTACATGTACAAAAATCCTTTCAGGAACACTATCAGAGTGTCAAACAGTTTTGATCAATATTAGGGCCCATGTTATGTCAGTCCTGATCTGGGTCCATTCCAACTGTTTGCAAAGGTAATCAGCAGACCAAAATAAATTGCTCTAGCAAGGAAAGAGTTACAGATTAGAACTCATTTTCATTTTTTTTTCAGTTGCTGCAGCGAGGGTGTGATTCAAAAACAGAAACATGAGGCTTGTAAGCTGAAGCACTCCTTTAGTTGGATAGATGCCTTGGCGCTGGGGTCGGAGCTCCTTGAAGTACTGTCTCATTCACTTTATACACTGCCTGCAGCGGTGTGCAAGATCAGCCGTTATGAATTTAAAGGATGCACGGGTACAGTTTACTATGCTGTCCTTCAGCTATCTGTCAAATATTATATTGTTAGTTGCTCTCGGCTTGGGACTATATACACAATGGATGTATACAGAAAATATGGCTATCATTGGTATAGCCCTGTGCGGCTTGCTCGTGTTTGGTATTTCCTGTGCATTGCAGTATTACTTTGACTACCAGACATTCGGTAAAGCACTATTACACGTATGGCTGGGTTGTATTCTTGGGATTATCATATTTGCAAATCAGGAGGAATATAAATTTGTCACAACCCAAGAAGTCATGGATATCCTTCTTCTCTCCAGTGCCTTAATGGGATCATTTTGGAATATTTGTGAAAGGTGTATGCATCTCGCCAAGTTTGAGCCAAAGATATTTTCAGTGACAGAAAGTTTAGAGAGTGTGGGCTTAATAGTAGCAAGCATTGTCACTGGATTAGATGCCTTGCCAATATCATTAATTGTTGTTGCATTTGTTTTTAATCTCGTTTCACTTAGGTTTAAATCTCTTTTGGGACTCTTCAGTACTATGTGTTTTCTATTTATATCAGCATTTGTATTTTTTCCTGTTATATCACTCAAAGTGAATGTTTATGGATTAATATGTTTTGTTAGCAGACATTTGACAGAACCATTTATAGACTTGTATTTTTCTGGATTGTCCACTTTAGAGAGATGGCAGGCATTTTTCAGTCAGTCTAAACTTTTAAGACACTTAGTTGTTTTAATTATATTCATTTTCAATCTTGCAACAGGTGTTGAAGTTGGAATACTATCCGCGGGTCACAAAGAGTGGTATGTTGTTGTGCCATTATATATTGCTTTTGCCGTTGTGTGGCTATGTTTTCATGTGATTTTTTTCATATCAACCTGGAGACTCATGTCTAAGATTACCGACTGCAACCTCACGTTCAGCAGTATTTCCGATGACAGGAAAAGCATGAACAGAATCATGGCATCAAAAGGAATTCGACACTTCAGCTTGATCTCACATCGACTAATGTGCTTCACTCTGTTGACTACTTTTATTCTCTTTGGCATTGGATGGGAGACGAAGACGGGATACAGCATCGGAATGATCCTGGTTATAGTACCCCTGGAGTGTGTGACTTTGAGCCTCTTTTGGGAGATGGGTGATAACCTTGGAGGGACATGTATTGGTTATGCCCTGATAGCTCCCCACACAGGTCAAAAGTAAGTTGCAATTGAGAACCAATTTTACCCTATACATGTACTGAATATTTTGACAGATACCAGTACGCCTAACCAGACACTAGGCACAAAAATCCACTCATTCCTATGTAAATTAACCCTTAAAGCATCAGCAAAAACCTGCAACTGAAAATGTTGTCTGCTTAAAAGTCATCTGCTGCATATGTTAACTACTATTTTTGATGAGTGTAAGTACAGAGGCAAACAGTGTGGACCCAGATCAGACTGCTATGGGAGGAGTCTGATCTGGGTGTACACTGTTTGACCAAGAGGATTCTAAAACATTTCAGCAGAGGACAAAAGCAGATAACTAAAGGGTTAATAATTTTTCCATAATTGCTATTATTATTTGTGATGCTTTGAGAGTTTCTATTTTAACTAATTTCAAGGTCTGAAACAGTGTAACCCCAGATCAGCCTGCTCTTAAAGGAGCAGGCTGATCTTGGGTTACACCTTTTTGCCATTTCTACCTTAAATTTTACACACCTACAATGTAGTGGTCAAATGAACCTATGACAGAATACAGTGCAGTCCCTTTATAACACACCTCATTCTAACAGGAATTTTGATATATTACACAGTCATGTTATCATGACTCCCAAATTCTTTTTCCATGGAAGTTTTTAAAAGGAATTATAGGAAAATAATTCCTTTGTAAAATTATCCCTTTATATCATAATCCACTTATAACATGGTCCATCTCTATGGACCCCAAATACAATATTAAAATGAGACTGCACTGTATGGTGGAAGTTGAGGTGTCTGAATACCCGGTGAATATTTAATGTTTTATTTATTTGAATGACTGGCTTTCAATGTCAGGTCTATTTTAGATATTAAGTCATCATTTAGGTAAAAAAAAATCCTGCAAAAAAAGGAACCTACCAAAAATAATGAGAACCTACAAAATTTGCTAACCAGTACATACTTTTCCTACTTCTTTGACTTACTCCTACTATAAAATATTTTAAGCTAACTTGCATAAAGTAATAAATAAAGGATACTTTTCCGAGGCTTTCTTGTTTAAACCGCGAGGTGGGCATAGCCCACCGAGCGGTTTAAATGGAAAGCCGAGGAAAAATCCTTTATTTAGCTTGTAGTATGGCGCAGGCGCAAATAAACATGTGTTACTGATACCTGACGAAATTTACCTTTGCTCCTCCCTGCATCCGGCCTAAGCTGTCAATTATATTGCATTTACCTACAGGTTCATTTGTCGCTATTTAGGAAGTTCCCGCCTACATTGCTGTTTAACTAAAATTGGAAGTTAGAGTACGGTTTTAGGTTATTCTAGGGTGTCTGATTTAAACATCAGTAAAGATCAAAGAAAAAAGCATCGGCCATACTACAATAATTTATGGTGAATTCACTTTTACAGTGCAGACCTCCAGAAAAGAGTCTGCATCTGAAATTTTTTTTCTTATTTCTCAACCAAAGCATATGTTGTGGATACTCAAAAGACCCATCTCAATGAGACGGTTCTGTTGAGCACCCAAAACACATGTTTTAACTGAGAGATCAGGGAAAATAACAATTTAAGTCTTCATTTTTCAGGTCGGGAAGTGGTGCTAAGTTGCTCTCAGCTGTTACTGTACAAGAGATTGGTTCCAGGGCCACAGCTACTTTGAATAAGGTAATTCACATGTAAGACCATATTAAAAATGGTGAGAGCACAGTGGCTTAGTGGTAGAGTGCTTGACTGGAGACTGAGGGGCCGCAGGTTCAAGCCTCACCAGCCTCACTGTGTTGTGGTCCTTGAGCAAGACACATTTATCCTAGCTTAGTACTGGTTCAACCCAGGAAGACCCGTCCCTGTTTAACTGAAAGATAGTAGATGGGACATTAAGAATCAAACAAACAATTTAAAATTGAAGGCCAAGTGAGTAAGCTAGTCAACATAAATTGGACTCTGAAAGATTGGGAATTTCCCTTAACGAAAGAAATATCAACAAATCATTCCACAAATCAGCTGTATTGGCAATTACAAATGCACCATGACAGCTTATTGCTTTTTCACATTTTAATGTCCATATGATGAATTTTTTAGTTTCACTGTATGGGATCTTATTATGTACTGGTACTTTGAGTTAAAAAGAGTTAGCTGTTATTACCATTATACTTAGGTCCAGATAAGAATCATTTTTGTCATAAAATTGGGATTAATTTTTTAACCCATCAGTTTAAATATATATGTTTTGGGTGCTCAAAATAACCATCTCATTGAGACTGTCAGATGGTTCTTTTGAATACCCACAACATTGAAAAAAGGATATTTTTTTGTTACACCCTCCTATCTAGAGGCCCGTGACATGTACTGGTACTTTGAGTTAACAAGAGTTAGGGTAATCCATAGGTCCAGATAGGCAAAATTTAGTGCATAAAATTGCAATTATTTTCTTGCCTATCAGTTTAAACTTATGTTTTGGGTGCTTAAAAGAACCTTCTCATTGAAATGGTTCTTTTGAGTATATATGTTTTGTTTGAGAAATAAGAAAAATAATTTCCAATTGCACACTATTATCTGGAGGCCTTTATTACTAATACAGTCAAGCCTGCCTTAAATGGCCACTCAAAAAGAAGACCAAAAATTGGTTTTCAAAACCGATTATGGCTTAATGCAGGTCAAAAGTATTGCAGAATGGAGCATTCTGCAATACTTTCGCCCTTCATTAAGCTACTATTTTCCATTAAGACCTTTGTTTTGTCTATTTTTAAGTGCCCACTTAAGACTGGTTTAACTGTATTACACAGGTGCAAGGGTTTTTCAATTTCAACATGATCGAGAACTTTGGCTGTGACTACTTCTCTAGTGGACTTGGTAGGGACCTCTTGGAGTCAAAGGTGAAGAATTTCTTTGAGAGGAAGACGTCAGATGGACCAAGATATGACACTTACATGTTGTACTACACTGGTGATACATATGATTCTGGAGACTGGGCACTAGCAGGTATATATACTTGGGCTGTTACATGAGAATGTGGTACTTATTGAATATAGGTCCATTTAAGCCAAATATTTGGGCATAAAATTGCTATTATTTTCTTACATATCGGTTTAAACATATGTTTTGGGTGCTCAAAAGAACCATCTCACTGAGATGGTGCTTTTGAGTACCCACAACATATGTTTTGGTTGAGAAATAAAAGTAATAATTTTAAATTATGCACTCATATATCTTGAGGTCTGATAATTTGCATATATTTATGCATAAAGCCAATCTTTAAACATGTCTGTTATTTGGTCAGATGATTTCGGATCCTTCATTGTTTATACATGTAACAATGACTCCAGGCAATGACTGGTGAGACTGTGGAAATGGACAGGCTCATCTGAGCCTTGGCTGCTTGCCTATAGATGCAATAAGTACCAAATTCTTAGTTTCTGTCCCACTCATAGAAACGGTGTCACCACAAATCTTGAGTATTCCGTATGCAAAATTGTGCCGTATCACATATGGCCAGTTAAGCAAAATATTTGAGAGTTAAATTGCAATTATTTTCTTATCCATCAGTTTAAACATGTGTTTTGGGTGCTCAAAAGAACTAGCTCATCGAGACGGTTCTTTTGAGTACCCACAACATATGTTTTGATTGAGGAATAAGACAATATTTTTCAGTTACACACTCTTATTTGGGGGTCTGGTATCAGCACTCTTTTGACTGAAAATGTTTATACACTACATATGCAACTAAATGTATACAATGAAACTTCATTCAAATAACTTGAATTTTCACCCTGCATTGCTTTAACCTTTTAGTATAACATTGAAATTAAGCTGTTATTACATTTCTTGTGGTAATTACAGTAAATGTTCTAAAATTTCGAAAACTTCGTTTTCATTTCACAAGAAAAATGTTGGTTATCAGGGCTAGAATTCACAAAATACTTTTCAGAATAGCAAGCAGGAAAGACCCTGATCAGACTGCTTCTGAAGAAGCAGTTTGATCTGGTTCTGCCATGTTTGTCTGGGCTTTTTTCGGAATGTGACTAGTATTCAAAATTTTAGAACATTTGCCGTAATGAATTTACAGTACCAGAGTTTTTACCTCACATTATCAGCAGTTTGAATTAAACCCTTTCCTTCATGAATGTTCATGCTAGCAGGGATGTAAAATTCCACTCCCCAGCTCGCATTGGCGAGTTAACTTCTGGTTTGGTTGAGTAGAATACCTGCCAAGCTCGCCCTTACAGTCGAGTGCATTTTCTGACAAGTAAAATGCATTTTATCCTTTAGCCAAGACTAAATGAAAGTAACACTACAGATCGTCAATCTTTTTCATCACAAAGCGGATGTTAATATCTGACTGTTACAACTAAGCATGCGCATTTTCAGACTGGTAGCAGTTAACTCCCCAGCGGCCGCCTTTCAGTAGAATTTTTTCACAGAGCCTCCTCTATATGGGGAGTTTGACCACAGAGGTCCTCAAAAATAGCAGGCGAATTCAGACATTGAACACTGCATTTTTGTTTACATCAACACTGGTGGAATAGTACCATATTTGCTGCCCAAATTAAATGTCACAGTGAGACATTAGATCATTTAAAGGGAAGAAAATAGGGGGGGGGGGGGGGGGGGGGGGAGATAATGAGAGACAGAAAAATGAAGCCTCAGCAGAAAGACTAATATAAAAAAAACACTATTAAACTGAAAAAGAGTAAATGTTTATCAATATGATTCAAGTACATGTATGATCAGTTATTAAGGGCAAGTAAAAATGCCATGGGGGCGAGTAGTTTTTTCCACCCACAAGTCCTGCAGGGAGAGTGAGTTAAAAAAATAATTTTACACCCTTGGCTAGGCTCCAACCACTATGAATAATTATATCAAGGTTGGCAATCGACCGGTCAATATGCATATTGACCAGACCAGTGGTCATTACTGGTTTTAACCGGTCATTACTGGTCGATTGGTGGTCAATTGGTCGATTGAAAAAACATGGTTGGTGTAAAGATACTTAGCATTAGTTACTCCATTTGACTGGACTCTATAAAGAGGCTTAAAATAGTTTCAATGGCTTAATTGAAAATGTGTTTCGTGAGTTGCTATTGCTTTAAAAATGTATTAATAATTATTTAAATATGCAGTAAAACAAACAAAAATGAAATGTCAATAGTTTTAGATCTTCCGTCTCAATCAAACTGAATCATTACCACAACTTTTAGTTCAGACTTAAGACTTTAACTTATTTTCAATTAACCATTAAAAAAGAGGGGGGGGGGGCAAATGCAAGTAATGAAATCAAATAAATTTTAAAACTACTGTAGCTTTTTTCCTAGTCCTTAAAATATTTAAATCAGAGACTAATAAAATGAAAAAAAGTACAAAAAATCAATCAATACTTCAAGCTGACCATTAAAGAGGTCATCATGTACAAATTACTCTTTGCTCTGTTAGTTAAAATGCAAATTGAATTTGCTTCTCACCTGAAAAGACAAAGGTGTCAAAATTGTAAAGAAAACACTAAATGTTGAACAATGTATCGAGAAGTTGATTATCCCCACGCTTTTTTAAAAAAGCGTAGGGGATATTGCAATCGCCTCCGTCCGTCCGTCCGTCCGTCCGTCTGTCCGTCCGTCTGTCCGTCCGTCCGTCCGTCACGCTATCTCCTAAACCATTGGACGAAATCCAACCAAATTTGGTGTGTGAGTTGCTCACATGAATAGGGTGTGCAACGGCACATTTTTTTTTGGCCCCGCCCCCTGGGGCCCTGGGGAGGGGCAAAAAGGTCAAATATCATTAAATATCATTAAATTTCAATTACAAAGTCAATTTCAAAGATTTTTTAACCAAACTTTGTGTGTCTTCTCACACATGAAAGATATAAAACATATCAGACGGGATTTTCATTTGGTCGCCTGGGTCATGCCCCAGGGGTCGGACTTAGGGGTACCGTGGGGGGTTTGGGGGTCAAAACTTTTTTTATTTCGAAATTCAACCAAATTTGGTGTGTGAGTTACTTACATGAATGGCACATGCACCGGCGCCATTTTTTGGGTCCCCACCCCCTGGGGCCTTGGGGAGGGGCCAAAAGGTCAAATATCATTAAATCTGAATTACAAAGTCAATTTCAAAGGTTTTAAAACCAAACTTTGTGTATCTTCTCACAAATGAAATATATATAACATATCAGACGGGATTTTCATTCGGCCGCCTGGGTCAAGCCCAGGGGTGGGACTTGGGGTACCGTGGGGGGTTGGGGGTAAAAAAAAATTTTTTCCCGAAATTCAACCAGATTTTGTGTGTGAGTTACTCACATGAATGGCACATGCACCGGCACAATTTTTTGGGTCCCCCCCCCCCCCCCCCCCCTGGGGCCTTGGGAAGGGTCAAAGGGTCAATTACCGTTAGATTTCTTTGAGAGCGTGGGGATTTGCGATGGCACGCCATCGAATGTGTTCTAGTTTTAACTTTAATTACCCCAGAGCAAACAAAAGTGTCAAGACACTAGACATGTCTCTCAGATTGAAGAAGGTGTGTCCAGTTTATAAGACCTATCCAATCACTGAGCTTAAAATGCATTGGCTAATTCAATGGCATCTGTGTTAATATAGAGGTGTGAAAGTGTGGTTATTCTGTCATCTGCTGTTATCAGTTAAGTTAATATTTTACCAGTGTCATTTATTACTGTTATTCATTGTCGCAAAATGATGAAAAAGACCCTGTTAGGCTGTATGGTTATTCTATTCTGCCCTTAATGATAATAAAAAGACTATATATTTTTAGGTGCCTGGACTGTAATGCAGAAGTCAGTGCTAAGATGAAAAGTGTCCTTGGCAGGGATGTAACAATATTTTTTTTCTTTTTTCAATAAATATAACATAAAACCTTACCTACTATCTCAATCCACCACTGAAACGGCCACTTAAAATTTTCAATCGACCACTCAGATTCATATTGACCAGTATTGACCACTTTTTGGCATATTGACCAGGGCGGTTTTAACCGGTTAAAACCGCTGGTTAAAACCGGGGATGGTTTCGACCGCCCAACCTTGAATTATATGAATAAACTTTCACGTTGGTACAAAGAACAAAGAAATTAATTGTCAGGTTCACTAATGTAGGATCAGATATATCATATTTCTGAGAGCAAACAGAGTAGACCCAGATCAGGCAGCTCTTGCAAGAGCTGCCTGCTCTGGGTCTGCTCTGTTTGCAAAAGCGTTAAAAGGCGTCTCTATCAGGTAAGGGGTTAATGGAATTAGTTACTGAATAATGTATAGCCACAAATGGATTATTTGCAGTACCTTCAAACATATAATTTGGGTGCTGTAAAAGGAATATCTCTTGGAGGAAATTACTCAAATATTTAATCCTACATGTATTCTGTGAATCATATGTATCCTAAATTTTGTTCAAATAAGCAGATACTTAGAATTTAGGACTTGTCCTCGGCATACTCATCAAGCTCTCCACTGGGACCTAACCTTGACCCATATTTTACACTCCAGTGACACTGCCTTCTGGGGACTTCTTGTTGCCTCTTTTATGTATGCTATCATATTGGCTGCGACACGAGAAAACCTGGTTTTGGATTTTGCGGTCAGGTTAAGACATAATCCAGCCTGCTCAGCTACAGAGACTAGCTAGAATATTGAAAAATTGCTTGTAGGAAGTTAAGATGTTATACTTTCCAGAAAGCGAATAATGAAAGTGCTGATCAGACTGCTTAGATGCACAGTCTAGTCTGCACCTTTGTTGTTCAAATGCATCAAAGTCAGGTTTTCTCCATCTTCGCAAGCCAAGGGTACAAAAAAATGTACTTAGACCCCTTCATCCTTAAACACATAATGAATGAAGAGGACTTAGTACCCTTGGCTTGCTCAGATGGGTTTTCTCATGCCTGGGGCCCATATAAAATTTCGACCTTCAGTTGTAATTTTTTTTTCAGACAATCAAAACTTGAAACTGGACACTCTTCTAGAATGGTGGGTAGCCAAAAATTCAGACTCTGGTTCTCGTTTAATCCTCGTCCTGGACTCGCAATATTCATGGAACTGGGCTAAACCTGTTTCTCAAGTCACAGATGCATACGTTGCCATACAAACTTGCAAATTTACTCGCCCTCCAGACCCAGAGTTTGGAGAAAAGAAATTTGTCGGCACGTTTACCGACGATTGGGTCCAGTATAATCAAGATGGAGAACTGGAACCGAACTGGTCAGACAAGGAAAGAGTTGTACGAGCTGTTTATAAAGTGTCTAGAATCTGGACGGACTTCTCGTTTCATTTACCAACCAAGGAAGATATTGAGGATCATTGGGACGTGAACTTTCCCAAGTTTACAAAGCCATTAGTGAAAGGTGTGAATATTGTAGGTAATAGATCTCTGTGTTGTTGCTGTGAAGGGGTGTCGAGCTGTTGTAAAAGATACAGAATGAAGTGGCTTCCACCTAAAACATCAGATACTGGTCATGGCTTTAAACTGATCAGGTCATGATTTACAGCAAAACCTATGTAAAACAGCCACTCAAAAATAGACAAAACAAAGATCTTAATGATGAACGGTAGCTTAATGAAGGTCAAAAGTATTGCAGAATGCTCCCCTTGGAGCATTCTGCAATACTTTCAACCTGCATTAAAGGGATAATTGGTCTTGAAAACCTATTTCCTGTCTTTTTGAGAGTGGCCGTTTTACACAGGTTTTAATGTATCCTGTGTTAACCCTGAAAGCGCCAATCATGACTGCAGTAGACAACAAATTTAGTGATATCATTCATGTTTTTCAGGGACTTTAAAGCTTGATATTTCATGTGAATCATCTGCCTTATGAAATATCAAGTCTTCTTTGGTCCATAAAAGCTTGAACGAAAGTTGAAAATTGTTGTTTGCTGCAAATATATTGGCTGATCTTTAAGGGTTAACCTTTTGTAATCAGATTTTTTCATGATTGAGCCTCAGTATCAGTCGTGAATATAAGCAGGACAGAAAATGATCAGAAGCTAATTTTGGTAGTGTCTGATCAGGATCTTGACTGTTTGTCGTTTTCCATTTTGGGGGGATATCCTTGTTTTGTCATTGTGCATAGTCCTAGGTTAGAAGGTTGTCCAATGAAAGACTTCTTTATTTCTCCATAAAAACAAATGGGGCTTGTCACTGGCAGGCCCCCAGGTAAGAGTGCATAACTAAAAATTATTTATCTTATTTCTCAACCAAAACATATGTTGTGGGTACTCAAAAGAACCGTCTCGATGAGACGGTTCTTTTGAGCACCCAAAACTCAAAAGAACCGTCTCGATGAGACGGTTCTTTTGAGCACCCAAAACACATGTTTAAACTGATGGATAAGAAAATAATCACAGTTTTACGCTGATTTTTTTTTTTGCTTAACTGGCCCTTCCGGGTATAGACCAGATAAGGCTCAAACCAGCCTAATCAGCAACAGAGACTAGCTAGAATATTGAAATTTGGCATACAGCCTGTGTAACTATTATACATACGAAAGAGCAAATAACAAAGGTGCTGATCAGCCTGCACAGATGGCCAGGATGGTCTGCCTCTTAATTGTTTGCATGCAACGAAATCTGGCCCTAGGTTATAAAACTTTTTTCATGCTCGACTCAGCTGACCACGAAATTTTATCTACTCTTAAGATAAAAAATACGGAAAAATAACAGGGTTTCTTGCTTTAGGTCTCTCAGATCTTGTATTTATCCTGCTAATAAAAGTTAACATGCCAACAATTTTAACATTTATGAGCACGATAGATATCGTACTCAGCTGAGATGAGTATGAAAAAAGTCTTATAACCTTGGGCCATATATTCTTGTGATGAGGCCCGGCAAATGATGTGGGTAATCAATGAAAACCTAAACACTTGTTTTCATGGGCAAATTAGAAGAATGAAAGAACAATTTTTTGGTTGAGAAAAAAACCTACTTATCTGGGAGCTATGAATAGGTTTCAAGAATTAAAGCATTCCAATTACATTTTGGCTCTTTGCCTGCCAGTGGGGAATTTTGTCGTCTGCTGCTGATCTTTGCAAACAGTTTGGACCCAGATCAGGCCCAACATTCTGTCGGGCCTGATCTGGATCCAAACTGTTCGACACTCTGATAGTGTTCCTGAAAGAATATTTTGAAAAAGTTAATTTTGAAAAAAAGTCAACAGACAACTAAAAAAAACATGAAAATTTACCCAGCATGCAAAGGGTTAAACTGATGAATTCCTTTATCTGGTTTGATACAATTGACCTAGGATTGTTCATTGTACATATCAAAGGGGTCACAGGTTAGAATTTACAAATAAAAATGTACTCAAGTCCCTGGAGCACACCGTACAACCGGCTGCTTTGATGACAGGTTACTAACAATGATGACAGATACGGGATTTTAAGTCCCATGAAGGGTAGGTTATAATTTTCGATTGGCAAAATTGTAAGAGAAGCCCTCTGATACTCTGTGGTGAATGAGTACACTTGTTAGTGATGAGAGATCCTACAGAAACAAGCTGACGGTATATCACTCCCAAATAAAGCCACACTTGATCATCATTTCAGAGGTTTCCCAAGAAAAGTCGCAAAAAACGGTTACCTGTTCCGGTTGTGCATCTCTACGTCAAAGTCTGCTGTCTGCATTTTTATACAATAAAACAACTATCATTCAGCTACATTTCTGCCAAAGAATTTCTAGCGATAAGGCGAGCAATCTCCCTAAACGAGACGTTCGTTTTATTTTGTTGAAATGACGACTGGAGAAACTAGGCACATTAAACAAATATATATAGACGGGCCGTCGATGCACCATTGCCCTCGAATTTGTATATTTAAAATGGGATTTCCTTAGTGCATGTAATAACTCTACTTCTTATTGAATGGGAATTTATTTCGATCATCAACTGTACTTGTTATTCAGTAACATATATGGGAACTAGACCGTTAAACAAGGGAACCAATCGTCCTATCACGCTATGTACAGTAAAACTATTTATGCAGTTGATGTACAATAAAAACGACCATCTTGCAAAGTGGTCTATTTTTTGTCAGATATTTGATGTCTTCTTTCGCTTATACAACCCCTTTGCCCCCCTAGACCCAAGACGCCCTTTACATATGTTATGTATTTGTATAGCGACATTTAATTGTCCAAAGGGCATCTTGGGTCTAGGGGGGGGCAAAGCATCTAAAAACAAACTGAAAGACGCCAGTTTCATCTTTTCAATGACAAACGTCACAATTTTAAGTATATTTCGTACGCATGCGCAGAAGCAAAACCGCAAAGTTTCGAAAATGAAGGGTACTTATATCCTTAATATTTTAGCACTTTTACTTTTTGAAAACCTGCGAAGGATTTACTAAAACTCTCGTCTAAACGGCACCCAGTCTAAAGACGTAAAATGAGGGGTGGGAGTAGAAGGCGCAAGTTTTAACGGTTTTGTAAATGATGAATCGCTTTGAAACCTATTTTGATGCTTTCTATGTAAATTTTACTACCGGAACAGACCAATTTTAAAAACATTAGGGCAATTTCAAAATTTAGGTTTTGTAATCATGTCAACTAGGGAAAATATACGCCTTATCGCTAGAACTCCTTTGAAGCCGCAGTTTGATTTTATAAAGTTTCTGGATCCCATCAAAGATGACAGGTAGATGAAAAATGGCTGCCTTTGTCAACAGGTCAATTTTGAAGTGGCTGTCTTTGATGACAGGTCTTGAATTTTAGTGGCTAACATTGATGACAGGTCATAATTATAGAAAGTTACTTTAAATCAACATATTTCTTCAGCCTTTGGTCTCAACTTAGAGCATAAATCATCTTCCATATTGCATTGAGGTCAAAATAATCTTATCTGTCAGTTGATTGACTGATATTGAGCATAGGTAAACAGTCTATATCCAGACCAGACACTGTAGAAACAGGGTCCATACTGTTACTTGGAGGATATAGATACAAAAAATAAGCTCAAAATACACGTCTAAATCAGCTATCATTTAGAAGACAAAAGGGCGTATCCACCTTTGAGTGAAATCTTGAGTTTTGTAATTAAGTTACATGTATTTCATAATATGTGCTTTAAGCACATGGATTTGGTTTGGGTTGTGCCACTTTCTGGTCATTGCTCATGGTATTTTTTCCATGCAGTAACAGTACCTGGGAACAATAATACACCCCACCCCCCCCCCTATACAAATCAATGAAGAGTTGTTAATCACTGTTTCAGGCTGAATGGCAACAGATAATGTCCTTATCTTTCCACACAGCAAAATATTTTCAGCCTAGATATGGTTTAAGTTGACATCATGTGATGTTGAAAGCTAAACAAGCATGGTGTCTACTGGCGTCTTGACTGTTATCTATTGTGTTGTGCTTTTGTAACCAAAGTATTTGTTAAACAGATTTTGACAGTGGATCACAATTTGGAATACGAGGGTCATTCAATAAGTAACCAGCCTACCCTGTTTCACATCAAGATATATCGCCTTTTCTTTTAAAAAAACAATCTCTATCAAGATACTCTTCAACCCTATGTTTGAAAAATATATTATCTAATGATTTATCAAAATTATAACTGCATTTGAAAGTGTGCTTAAATAACTTAGAAATATGCAACACTACAATGTTCAAGAGCCATTTTTCAAAAGACAAATTGTGAGATACTCACTTGAAACAAAGCTATAATTGAGGCCAATAGAATGTATTTTCTCTTTAAAAATTAGAATAAAATTTGTTGCTCTTGAAAAAAATCGCAGTGTTCAAAATTAATAGTGATGTTATTCCTTAGTAAAAATAGAACTTTAATTTTGGAAAATTTGATAATTCAGACAGTTTTTTCCTTGCTATTTTGACAAAAATGTATTTATGATTATATTAGCATATTAATTGATTAGAAAAACATTTGTTAAAAGTTTTACTAACTGAGAGCTTTCAACATGTCTTAAAATCGCTATGCTCCACCGTCCTTAACCATGGGTCACTTAAGTATCAAATTACGTAATCTTCATATTTTTATACTATCATGTAGGTTACAAATTTTCCATTCCATGGATATATTATATACTCACACTTGATTTTCAAACTAAAGATATTTATCAAATAGTAAAATTCACGTTACAACCTAATTCGATGAAAGAAAATTATTTGGCTCACTGACCATGCTTGAAGTCACGATAAATTATCAACTAACCAACACATAATGCTTTAACTTTGTAAAAGAGTCTTAATATGGTGACCAAACAGACTGTGAAAATCTTGGCTGTATCGGTTAGTTAGAAATAGGTCAGGCCGGTAACTTGTGTGAGGACCCCTTAGATTGACCCCCATTGATGGAAGTTTATCGTCAAAATCTGTAAAACAAATACTTTGCTCACCAAGGCACAACGCAAAAGATACCAACAAAGACGCAAGAAGACACCATGCCTGTTTAGCTTTCAACATCATATGATGTCAACTTGCATACCATAATAAAGGCTGAAAATATTTTGCTGTGAGGAAAGATCAGGTTGCCATTCAACCTGTAACAGTGATTCACAACTTTCTTTTGATTCATATAGGGGAAGTGAAATATTGCCCCCTGTACTGGTACTGCTTTGGACAAAGATCACATGAGCAGTGACCAGGAAGTGGCACAACCCAAACCAAACCCTGTCCTTAAAACCTAAACCTGCAATAACTGATACAACAAAACTCGAGATTTCACTGAAAAGTTGATATGCCCATTTGTCATCTAACTTCTAACTGATATCTTATCTAGACGTACATTTTGAGCTTATTTTTTTTTATCTACAGTCAAATCTCGGTTATCCGAAAGTCGATTATCCGAAACTACTGGGTTATTCGAAGGCGGCCGACAGTCCCGACTTTTTTCTCTATTGTCCATTGCAATAAAACTACCGATTATTCGAATTTCGATTATCCGAAAAATTCAATTTTTCGAAGTGATTGGTCGGTCCCTATTAAAGAAATTGCTATTAAAATACCCTTCAAGATCCGAAGTCCAAATGTCACGCATGGTGATCATGATTTTTTTGGTTGGTCGAGTTTGATTTACACACCTGAGTGATTTAGCAAACAAAGTTGCCACAGGTAATTGACACCGGATTAATGTTCACACTAGTATGTGATAAACCGTTAAGTGAGTAAAGGGTGTTTTTAATTAAGCTTAATGATGGTTTTGTTTGATGTTTTTTAATGCCTAATTAGGGGCATAAATAAGCTAATATTGAATTTAATTTGATCGTCTGTCTTTCATCCTTCGAGTTATTCTTGACCACTGTTTACATTAAGCGAACACACCAAGTGCATGAAACAGGTTACAACAAAAATAACAATTCGGATAATAGACGAATATCACGGACATGTGTTTTAGGTGCTCAAAAGAACTGTCTCATCGAAACGCTTCTTTTGAATACCAAAAACATAATTTTACGATTGAGGGAAAACAACCAAATCTTGGATTGCATGCTTAAAAGGACCCTATCATCGAAACTGTTCATTTTAACACCCAAATCGTATGTTTTCGCTGAAATAAAAGAAAAGTTACCAGCCCCAAAAAGCACACAAGGTCGGGCCACCAACGGCCAGACAGCGATATGCCATCTCAATGGCCTATTGCTGGTAGGCTGTTGAGGGCCCATCCCATCGTTGTGTGCTAGCTGGGTGGAGACCTTATGACAGTAGGGCAATACAAAGGAGACAATATTTCGCCTATAAATATGGTTCACCAGTTTACAATAACCTTTATTTTCATTGTTGTTATCAATGTTGTTGTAAGCTCTGTTTTGTTTTCTTTTCTGCGTTCTTAGACCTGCAAAGCATAAGAGACGATGAGGCTGCTAATTTTCTTTAATGCTTTGACAGATGTTCCGACTACTTCATGGAAAACACGAGTTGAAGTTGCTAACTCTGGCAAAACAATGACGTTCTAAGAAAGCATCGGAGCTTTTCCGAAAATATCTGAAAACTTCCGATTTCGATCATTCGAACTACCAATTATTAGAAAGGATTCTTGCGGGCCCTGGCACTTAGAATAATCAAGGTTTGACTGTATATCCTCCAAGAAACAGTATGGACCCTGTTTTTTAAAGTGTCTGGTCTGGATATAGACTGTTTACCTATGCTCAATATTAGCTAGCCGAATGACAGATAAGATTATTTTGACCTGAATGCAATATGGAAGATGATTTATGCTCTCAGTTGAGACCAAAGGCTGAAGAAATATGTTGATTTAAAGTAACTTTCTACAATTATGACCTGTCATCCATGTTAGCCACTAAAATTCATGACCTGTCATCAAAGACAGCCACTTCAAAATTGACCTGTTGACAAAGACAGCCATATTTCATCTACCTGTCATCTTTGATGAGCTCCAATTACTTTATAAAATCAAACTGCGGCTTCAAATTTGGCAGAATTGTAGCTGAATGATAGTAATTTTATTGTATATAAGTGCAGACAGCAGACTTTGATGGAGAGATGCACAACCTGATCAGATAAAAGTTTTTGCGACTTTTCTTGGGAAACCTCTGAAATGATGATTGAGTGTGGCTTTATTTGTGAAAGATATAATGTCAGCTTGTTTCTGTAAGATCTCTCATCACTAACAAGTGTACTCATTCACCACAGAGTACCAGAGGGCTTCTCTAGCAATTTTGCCAACCGAAAATTATGACCTACCCTTCATGGGACATAAAAACCTGTATCTGTCATCATTGTTAGTAACCTGTCATCAAAGCAGCCGGTTGTACGGTGTGTGGAGATTGTTTTTATCTTAGCAAATAATGCAGACCCTGATGAAATGCTGAATTCTGGGTATTTACTGTTTTCAAAAGTACCTGTTAAGGGGTTTTCAGTACACAAATGTGGGTAAATATGGTGCACATTATTAATATTTGTCTTAAACATTTGTTTACTAATAGAATAACGTATTTGACATACTAAGGGCACAGTGAGCATTATTTCTTCAAAATTCTATACCTTCTGAAAATCCTGTAGATTCAGATCTGATGAAGCCAGCAGATCAGGATCTACACTCTGTTCATCCACACAATGATTCCATATTAAATGATAAAGGATAGTATACATCATTGGCTTGACTGTGTATCAGAAGTAACTAGAGTGTAAACAACCCACAAAGCACTCAGTGGCACTTATGAGAATATGTGCCCTCATTAGGGTGAATATGGTATTGATATAGCTAAGCAAAGATTTTGAGCTAAAATTATGAATATTTTCTTACTCATCCGTTTTAACATTTGTTTTGGGTGCTCAAAAGAACCGTCTCATTGAGACAGTTCTTTTGAGTACCCACAACATATGTTTTGGTTGAGAAATAAGAAAATTGACTAATATTAATTTTACAAACCATAGGTCCAGGGAAGTAGAATTTTTGAGTATAAAATTGGGATTATTTCCATTTATCTATCACTTTGAACATGGGGTTTCTGGTGCTCAAAAGAACCATCTCTTTTGAGTTTTCACAACATATGTTTGGTTGAGTAATAATAAAAAAAAAATTAATTACTCTTATCTAGAGATTTGAGTACTGCAATATGTTTTGTGGATAGTTTCGTGCTAGTTATGATCTTATATTCCTTGAACAAATTCAATGTTTTTTATTTCATACTAAGAGTTCGAAGTTGATGCTTTAACTTTAAGCACTACCATGTATATATGGGCCAGCACCAGAGATTTTCCTTACTTATCGCAAATGGGTAAATGGCTTTAATAAATGCAAATGCTGACATATCCATCTAAGCTAGAGGTTTAAAATTTAATCGGTGCTCTCATTTGCATCAATTTTTTGTGTATGCGAGCAGCGTAGGCTCTGGAGAGTCTGTGCATATGCACAGACTCTCCAGAGCCTACGCTACTTGCTGATGCCATAAGTACCAAAATCCCGCTTGCTGGCCCATATATGATATGGATCCTTACACATTTAATGTATTTATTACGGATAGATTGTACACCATTTATATATTATAAGTGACCAGAGGGTGCATAAAACTATGTTGTTTATTTTAATTATTGTCTGATTCTATCACATTTCATATAGACCTCTTTGTAAGAAGCCTGACCTTGCTGCAAGTGAATAACAAAGGCACAGAACAGCCTGCGCATCAGCTCCTTTGAGAAATATTATAGCTAAACTTGCTGTTGTAAAATTTAAACACTCAGGCTACCCACTGTAGCTAAGCTGGCTAATCACAAACCCCGATGACAGGTTTTCTCTACCGGGCCGCGTAGTGCAGTCGGTAACGTGTCTGGCAACAGATGCGAGTCTGACTGCAGATCCAGGGGTTGCGAGTTTGATCCCGGCCCGGTCCCATACTTTCGTGGAGATTGATCATGAAATAATTTCTACGGTCATTCTCCTCCCTTCCGCTGAATCATTCAAGAAGGGTTGTTGTCAGTTACAAGCGAAAGTATGTGCACGAAGTACTGGTTAACTGCTTGTCCAAGCTTGCCCAAGAAAAATTGTGGTTAGGTGAACTGACCATCCCGCCATGACCATAGCTGGTGACTTGGGACATAAAGCAACCAAACAAACAAAACAGGTTTTCTCTTAATGAGACCCATATATTAACAGCTAAATCTACTTTTGCTAGAAATTTACAAATATTTTAATCAGTTCTTAATGACCACAGTTTTCAGGATAATTCCAGTACTCAGGATTTTGAGGCTGACTTTCCATCCATAGAAAGTCAGCCACAAAGTACTGAAGTTGACAGATCATATATTAGATTTTCTGATTTACTGTAAATTCGGAAATTTTCGCGAGAATTTTATTTTCGCGAATAGCGTTAAAAGAAATATTTGCGACGTTAAAAATTCGCGACTAGGACATGGTTTACCTATATCAGTAAACGACAGAATGATTTCATCCTTTCGCGAAGGTTATATTTTCACGAAACTTCGCATATGCGAAGTTTCGCGAAAATATAATCCTCGCGAAAATTTCCGAATTTACAGTATTTTCAGTTAGTCTAAAGACAATTGTCCATTTTAACTAATAACTGATATAATTTTAGGCATGCTGCAATTTTATGATTTGAATTTATAAGGTTCATCTTGAACTTTTACATTTAGTCTCCCTTGGTGCTCTTTTACGATATGCATAATAACTGATCTCACTAGAACACCCATTCCTTTAGTGTTTGATTCATGAATATATCTTTATAGGCTCTTTAAGGGTGTATAATTGAAAAATGGTTTCGACATATGTTGTGGGTACTCAAAAGAACCATCTCAATGCAATGTTTCTTTTTTAGCACCCAAAACTTATGTTAAAACTGATGGGTAAGAAAATATTGACAATTTTACACTCAAAACATTTTTTTTGTATATCTGTTGTGGTCCTAGTTCAAAATTCACACTCTCATCTTCACACCATGTGTGAGCATTGATCTAGGTCCTCAGCAAATAATAACACTGCCTTAACTTTTTCATTGCTAGTAGCGGCTTTTATCATCTGCTGATAACCTTTGGAAACATTTTGAAACCAGATCTGGACCCAAACCGTTTGACACTGATAGTGTTCCTGAAAGAATTTTTTGAAAAAGGTAATTTGGAAAAAAAAAGTCAGCAGACGACAGCAAAATCATGAAAAATTACCCGGCATGCAAACTTCTGATTTAACTCTTTGCATGCTAGGTTATTTTTCATGAATTTTGATTGTCCGCCAATAAACTTTTTGAAAAAATTCATCAGGGTGTCAAACAGTTTGGATCCTGATCAGGCCCATTGTTTTTTTTTTGACAGATCTGGGCCCAAACTGTGAACAAGCAGTGGGGGATCAAGAGGGTTTTTCTTGAACACCCTTGAGGCCAAGTTATTTCATTTTCTAGGGGATAACTTAGAAAAATGAGGTAAAATCAGCAAATCAAACCTCTGTTTATACAACTGAACCCATTTTTCGGAAATCCTTGATCCACCCCTGAAAGATTATCAATTTAAAATGAACCACACTAACATTCAGGAGAAAAAGAAATTAATCAGATAAATAACATTGGGCCAGATCAAAAACATATCAAAGACCAAACAGCTTTGCACAAGATTTTAAGTATGGAATATTAAGATACATGTAATCTTTGAATGTCAACTTTTGGCTACACATTTGAATTTACAAAGCCTAAATGTTACACGTAGAGGTCATATCATACATGTACATTTTACTAAATTAAGATTTTGTGAGTTTTGAGGCGTATATGCATCACACAGGTTGAATGCACAAATTTCTCAAAATCCCCAAAATCTGGAACAATTTAATTTATAAATATTAATGGGCCAGCACATGAGATTTTGGATATGCAAAGTAAAGATTCAAATGAAGACTTGGACCAAACATCCCCACAAGATATCTTTGCATAATATTTAAAGGATGATTTTATGCATATGCGATATGTACCAAAATCACCTGGGCTGGCTCATATTAGCACTTTTTGCACTATTAATAAAAAAAACTGTGAAAAACAGTTTTCAATTCAACAAGTTACGCCCTAAATAATAGATGGACACTTATCAACAGTATGTTACTGTTCTACATGTATCATGTAACTGAGTTAATAAAGTTTGATTTATAGTTATTTTATTGATACACAAACAGGTACATGTTTACCAATAAAATAACTTAAGAACAGTACAAAGTGTCTCTTTCTGCATTGACTGAAAAATTGTCTTAAAAGAGGCTAACCTTAAAGGAAAGATTTTCAGGAGCTCTTCTGTGGGAGCAAATTCCATCCTTTAAGAATGTCCCCTATGAGAATGGAAATTTTTTTTAAAAGTCCTATAAAAGATGGGCCAATAAAAAATCACCAAATTTTGATGCTGTGAAAATGAAGTGTTCCACAGTAAAATTAAGACATTGTCATTTAATAAAGGAGCCAAAAGTTGTTTGTTCAGATCATACTCACTTGTTTATAGAACATTACACACATGTCTTTGTTTTTTCCACATTCTATATTTAAAGGTAGATGCCACATAAAATGAGTCAGTTCATGAGATTTGGTGCTAATCACATATATGGGTAGTCACTTTAACCCTTTGTGTACTGGAAACCCGTAAACAGATACTTTTACAAACAGTGAAGACCGAGATGAAATGCCACATCATGTTGCATTTCATCAGGTTCTACATTAAGAGAATAAAGCATTCTTTTCCATGTATTAACATTTGCCAAGCCAAGCTTTCGTGTGATAATGTGTTGCAGTCCAAAGTGGTGAGGGCTGCAACACATTATCACACTCCGGCTTGGCAAAGGTTAGTACAGATCATCATTGTTATATACCTTCCTTTCCAGTACACCAGGCTTAAATGGCAATAAAGCCCTCTGCTGCCATGTATTAATGGGAATGAAGCCAGCGGTCAGTGATTGGTCAATGATCAGCTGCATTGCAACAGGTTAAATTTAGCTGAAATGTACAACTGTCAGCGAATGAAGAATGCCAAGTTTCTATAGTAAACACATATTAGGTATATATTATATGTTCTAGGTGATGATGCATGGATAAGTTAGGGTCTTTCATGCAAACCAAACATCTATGTGTCTTGATCCACATCTGAACTAAGGGTCAGGTTGGAGCAGTGAAACCGGTTTAAGCCGACCATTCAAAGGTGGTACTTCCTTTGCGGATCATTTGTGTTATTTATGGCTTGTGTTTTTCATGCTTTCGCGTCTGTTCATTGCTGCCTTGTGGTCACCTGCTGCGAAAGGGCTGACCTCTTGGTTCTTGTTTATGATGTCTAATTGTGATTTTGTCACTTTCCCATGTGGTATTCTGGGTCAAGTGTGGTACTTGATTGTATTGATTCCTGATATTTGCAGTCTTTCTTACTTTTATATAACAATATTTGTTAAGGTAAAAAGATCTTCAGACAAACAACACAATATGTTTTAGTAAATTATAACCTGACACCCTAGATATATACAATGGCCCATCCCAAGTTTATTGTATCAAACTAGAAGGAAGGATGCATTAGTATACAAAGGGTTAAACAAGCATGCCCAGCTATCTACTGGGACTAGAGGCTTTGGCTTGAATCTTCATCTTTGTCCTTTCTGTGTGTGTGTGTGTGAGGTGAAGGCTCTGGCAAGGCTGCGAGGATGTGCATACTAATCAAAGCCTTTCCTGATCATATATATACAGTAAAACCTGTGCAAAACAGCAACTAAAAATGGGCAAAACAAAGATGTTAATGACAAATGGTTGCTTAAAGAAAGTCAAAAGTATTGCAGAATGCTCCCCTTGGAGCATTCTGCAATACTTTTGACCTGCATTAATCGATAATTGGTCTTGAAAACTAATTTTCTGTCTTCTTGAGAGTGACCGTTTTGCACAGGTTTTACTGTATGTGGTATGTACAAAAATCGTATGTATTGGCTCAAATATCTGTGTTGAAAGTAAATGTTGTCATTTTTAACTTGTTTGAGCTTTTGATGTAATTGCCAGAGGTAAGATGTAGATTGCTTATACAAAACTCTTTGAGTACTGGAAACCCATAAACAGGTACTACTATTGCAAACATTGAAGACCCAGATGAAATGCCGCATGAGGCTGCATTTCATCAGTGTCTGCACTGTTTGCTAGGATAAAATGTATCTTCAGAGAAAGAATTTTTTTATTTTTTTTTAAATAATTTTTTGGGGGAAATTATAATCTGTGACCCCTAAAAGTATACTGAACTACTCTGACTTCATTGTATGTAGCTTTTTGGAAAATTCCATTGGTCATTAAAGGGTGAAGTCATACCATAAAACAACTTACAGTATCTGTGTCTATGTATTGGACAAAGTGTAGTGTGACATTATCCTTCTATGGGATATTTATATATATATAGAATCATCATTTGGATTTAACGGTCTTGTGAATCTTCAAAAACATTTTTGGAAATCTTCATGATTTGAATGACAGTGATGAGAAAACCAGAATGCTGAAAGCCGCATCAAAAAATTCAAACCGAGTCAAAAGTTATGCAAGTTTTAAAATTATGCAGCATATAATATAAGCCTTCCCCACGTTATTGTTTCAAGATGATTTTTTTCAAAATGTCAAATTTTATGTAGTGCGATTTCAAGCAATTAAAAGCAGCACAATAAAGCTTTTATATGCAAATGTTGTATTTTATCATCATTTCAGCAAATAAAATATTAAATAATGTTAAAAGAAATGAAATATATTAAATTTAATATTTCAAAATCTCAAATGACGTCATCTGAGCCTCTTGCATATTTACTTCTAATTAAATTTTGAAACCTTCATAACTTTGTAACTATTTTGAATTTGTTAATGGGGCTTTCGACATTCTGATTCTCTCATTACTGGCTTTTTAATCAATAGGAGTTTAAAAAAAGTTTTTTTGAAGGTTCACAAGACCTTTAAATTGTGGATCCTGTTCAGGTAGCTTCACCAGAAGCCAGCTGATCTGGATCTACACTGTTTTCCAAAGTGGGTATTATATAAAGTAAGATCACTGTACATTATTAGGTAGAATATCATGTGCAATAAGTTTCAGTTTGAGATCTCTCAAGTTTGGTACTCATTTTCCAGACAATGTAACTTAATTCTTTGCATTCTGGGTAATTTTGCATAATTTTTTGTCTTTTGCTGATTTTTTTTTTCGAAAAATTATTTCAGGAATACCATCAGAGTGACAAACATTTTGGATCCAGATCAGGCCCGACGTTTTGTCGGGCCTGATCTGGGTCCAAACTGCTTGCAAAGGTTATCAGCAGACAACACTAGTAGGCAAAAAAGTTGATTGGGTTTGCATGGATAAAAGTATTTTACTGAGTACAGGGAAGAGGACTTTTGGTTCCAAAATACACATGTGAGCCGCGACATGTGATTTCCAACAATGTGGCATTTTGACAAGTCTAGACTCGGACGTGTCTGTGCAGCCTCCTTTTAAGCTTTGAACCTCCAAATGATGTTCAGTCAGTAGCTTAACACTCATAGAATCGTCAAGTGACTAGCAAAGGCTCTGATCAGACTGTGCATATGCCCAGGCTGATCTGAGACTTTGCTGGTGGCACATACCACATTGTTGGAAATCTCATGCCGCAGCTCAATTATAAACAAAATTCTTAACAAAAATCAAGGCAGCTGTATCGCAGCTTTGAAGAACAAGCTAAGTTTAACTAACACTAAACATACCAACTATGAAGCCTACCTTGAGCAAAGCTTTAAAAGTACATTCCATTTGTCTATGAAATAGACATGTTTGTTGCGTCTGTTGAACAAATAGCCACATTTGTCTATGAAATAGGCTTTTATATTGAGTTTGTAGAACAAATATGTCACATCATTGATTGAGGTCCATTAGAGCATATATTAACAAGAAAGTCTCAGGTCAGCATTTATTTCTTGTGGAACAGATATGTTTAGCTCCTATGAGCTCAGTGTTTAATTAACTTAAAACTCCTCACCTCTGAAACATATGGTCAGAACTCAAAACAGTTTAACATTGCACAAAAATGTTTTAAAAGAAACATGACATTCTACCATCACAGCTACAATGAAGATGATAATTGAATACATGGTTGCCATGGGCTAGGGAGGGTCAGGCCTTTAGTTTAGAGTGCCTTACCCGAAAAAATGTACTTAGCCAAAACATATGTTGTAGGTATTCAAAAGAACCGTCTCAATGAGACGGTTCTTTTGAGCACCAAAACATATACTGAGGGACTTTAAAAACGCACCATTTTACATTCTCTGTCTCTCCCACTAGATTGGCTTAAGGATGTTTTGTTTATCATTTTTTATCCTCTTGCAAAATGAACCATGATTTGCCATGATTTCGATTTGCTCATGCTGTTCATTCTGACGTTATATCGACGTAAGTGTTTTTCTTCAATTGTCGTCTGACAAATGTAAAGTTGATTCAATTTGAAAACAAACACTTTTAGGTGGTAGCCAGATGTCTTAACAAATAGAAAAACACAAAAGTTTTTAGAAATAATCGTTTTATTACCCTCCCAATCGCAGCGTTTCATTGCTAACGTCAGTCTTAAATTTTCAAACATCAATTACAGACGGATGACGTCCGCGCATGTCGCGATACTTTTGTCTTTTATGCAACTGATTGAGGAGTATCTGTTGGCAACAAAAGGAATTTGATTATTCCTGGTCCTTAGGATATAAATGGCCAATTACGTAAAAAATCAATGACGTCATGTAGACGTAATGAACGTTGCCAGAGGCCTAAAACTTCATGATTTGATTTTGTCTTTCCTTTTGCTGTCAAGAACAAACATCGGTTCGAAAACTTTTTTTCGTTCATAATGGAAGGTATGGGTACTCTGTGACTTTTTGAATTTGAGTAGACTCAGAATTATCGCGACGTCACAGCAATCATTAGACACAGCGTTTCGATTTTCTTATTGAATGCAAGCTGAGTGACGGAACTTGTCAATTTTACTTTTCACATAATGAAAATACCCAATTTTCGACATAAATTAGCATTTAAGCAGGTGGTGCGTTTTTAAAGTCCTTCAGTATATGTTTCAAGTGACGGGTAAGAAAATATTCAAAATTTTACACTCAAAAATTTTGTTTATCTAAACCTGTGAGGGTGTTCTTTATGATTACAGAGAACACTTTAAAAATCTTTTCTCTGCAGCCAGGTGTGGAAATTGAAAAATGGTCAATGGAGACCTTCAGCTTAAATCTTATGAATAAATAAAATGTTACAAAACTTTCCAAAACTCTTCAGTCTGTATTTAACATACCCTTTATGTAGGATATTTTTTCAAAGAATCATAGAGAATCTAACATGAGCGTTAAATATTTTTCAATTTATTTAGGAGAATATGCGAGGCCTTGCCGACCATCTTATCATGTTCCCAACAAGTTAAATGAATTCAATATAAATCTTAAACACCATGTGCTCTGATGGCCCTTTTTTCAATGCTGTAGAATACATTAATTTATAAAATTTCAGAACAAATATATTTGAGCTTTTACATGAGATTTCCACCAATGTGGTATGTGCAGTCAGCAAAGGCTCAGACCAGCCTGCGCATATGTGCAGTCTGATCAGAGCCTTTGCTAATCGTTTGAATATTCTATGAGTGTTAAGCTACTGACCGAACATCATTTATAATTTCTAAACTTAAAAGGAATGTGCACAGGCTTGTCTGAGTCTACACATGTCAAAATACCACATTGTTGGAAATCATGTGTCGAGGCTCATTTATTTTCTACTTATTGTTGGTGTTTTTTTCTTTCTAGAGGTTAGTGTGCAAATACACAGTGTACATCCGATATTGATAATTCGGTAGCTAAACGGTCGGATACAGGGAAAACAGTTGTTTACTGTCGCACGCGACATTTTGCGGACAAGTTGTTTCTGTGTTTTATTCATTGAATACATTGAATTTGAATGTCAGGTTTTAACAGTGAGTTATTTTTTGATCGTCCCCTTCCAGTTACCCACCTTCCAACAGTTTTTTGTACTGTATTTATCATTTTATTTGGTTGCTTGGTGGCACGTGGCATACGGGAGATTTCAGTCGATGTATTTCAGTTTGATATGGGCAATATCGGACGGTAGATACGGAGAAATCAGTCGTTTTCGCACACTTTTATGAAACGGGTGTGAGGCAGACGTTGCATGTGTAAATTCATAGTCTTGATAGAGAATTGATCAATCTAAGTACTGGTACATGTACATTCCAGAAAACTGGTACTGTATATCCCGGGAAAGCGGCTACTTAGTACTGGTTCTACCCAGGATTAGGCTACTTAATTAGTACTGATACATCGCAGGAAACAGACGCTACTACATTTATGAATTAAAAATAAATTTTCAAAATTTCAACATCAGATTTTTTAATACATGATTTTTTTCTAAAAACAAATTCCAACTTTCGACGAATTGCCCAAGTATATCATGCAGTATCTTGTCACAGCATGGGATAACGAATAAACTTGCACATTTTCTAAAAGGTTTGAGGTCATGGGCAATCATTTAAGTTAAAAAAGAAGCTGGCTGAAGATTACAACCGTTTTAGCTCGATATCTAGGACTAGTGTTATTATCTAAATTTTTAGAAAATTCGTCAAATGCTGTAAACTTCCATCTGAGATTCTGAAAAAATAAGCACGATGACATATCCTTTTTATTTCATAAATGGATAACCCATGCATAAAATAAACTGTATGCGAAGTATTGAACATATTTCAACATGGGAAGTATTTAGTAGCATATGTCCTTAAACAATTTGAATAGGCCATCATCCTGGACAGTGTCAGTCAGACAATATAGACCGTGAGGTGCTTATAGACCCCCTCCCCCCAGAGGGAATTTCGTACACTTTGATTTTCTAAAACTACACTATATATGACGCAAAATGACACAGGTTAGCTTTCTGGCAGTTGGGGCGTTACTGTGTTACAGCCTTGCTAACTACGTTACCCTATAACAGCTTCCAATCCTCTTGTGCAAATACAAACCTATACCTAAATATTATTTATTGACATGCTGATGGCCTTAAAATCACTTACTTAAACGCAGCAAACTGCAAGCATGCATCAAAGTAACTTCAGTCTATTAAATTGCAGTTATATACGTTACTTACTTTCAAATATACTACTATTTAGTGTTGTGCTATCACTAGACCACGAACTGTCAAAATTTATCTGAGGGGGAGTTTTATACACTATAATTTTCTAAAACCACATATCATAAGCCACAAGATAATGCATGTTACCTTTTTATGGGTTATGGCTATACCCTGCAAAAGCAGAGTTTAATACGTTACCCTAAAATAATAGGAAATCCTATAGTATATATATCAAACTGTTTCTTATTCTTATATATCAATATTATCTTGTAATTGAAATTAAATGACTAGCAGTATAAGTTCAACACATTTAGGCACCTTTTATTACTGTGATATACGTTACATTTCTTTAAATACATTATTTAGTGCAATATTAGCATCATATGAGGTTAAACTGTTAGAGGATGTAGGTAATTGCCATTTGAGGGCTCAATTAAATGAGAGAAACACTAAATATTGCCTTTTTAACCTAAAATTTAAGTGGGATTAATTTCTGACAAAAGTATGGGCGATGAAAAGGTAGAATCTTGAACTCAAAGCACATAAAATGTCATTTCAATTAAGACTGTTTTATGGGATAAATGCAAACATCACTCACAGAAAATGTTTTATTCAATGATCAAATTATGTTTCTTAAATGCTTAAATAATATCACTTAACTGTCTTAAACTTATATATGTTTAAATATTTTATACATGAAATGATACACTGTATATGCAAGACATTTTCCTCACTGTCTACAGTTCAATTTAGATGAAACATGATATTAAGCATGTAGTAGTTTAGAAAGATCTATTGACAATTGTGTAAGCCAACAAAATACATAGATAGCTTATCAGCTATCGATTACATCATCTATATTGATAACAATCAAGGAAAGCTACCTTACAATTTCTAAAATAGTAAGTCATTTTAAGCATGGTCGGAATAGAGAAATGAATAATTAAAACAGGCGTTTATCCTTTGAACAAAAACTATTTTTTTTAAATCATAGTGATTTCTGACCCATATATGGCACCCACCATGCCAAACCTATGGTTATATCCCCTATGGTAATTCATCCCACTATATCTATAGCATGTACAGTATACACATTATCTCGGTAACATGCATAACACAAATATTTTAATAGTTTCATCTGGTTATACAATTTTGTGAAGTAATGAAACATGACAGCATAAGTTTTGTTCTAAAGGTTCTTGTTAGTCATATATTTAAAAGGGATAATACATAGAAAGCTCCATTGCATTGTTAGTATTGTATTGTAGATATGACTAAATGAATGGACTTAAATAATTCATTGTTAATTTTGCTTTGAGTTATTTCTATCAATTATACTTAGTATAACAGTAAATTTTGTTTTATTCATATTAAGCATGCCAAATGAAAATATGACCATGGTTACATAATTACCTCCTTCGAATCATTTGCATAATTCGAATTAAGCGAAATAGATTATAACTAGTAACGCAAAGAATAAACCAAATGAGCCAGCACATTTGATTTTGATACTTATCACAGTTTAAAGAAATGAAGGCAATGGTTAATTCGAAATGCTTTTTTCTAACCATGGGCTCAAAACTACTACAGGTATACACAGGTATACAGCGTTTCACAGGTGAATAAATACACTCTGTCTTACCTATTTTTATATGGAAATGTCCATGGGTGGATCTTAGCTAAGATCTGCCCAGTCTTACTATCTGGTCGAACTATACCACTTTCCGAACAAAACCATATCAATGGGCATTAGTACCCATGCACTGTACACTAAAAGTCTGGTATCTTTTATGGTACAATGACTGTAAACAATGGCCAGTCCATTGAACAGTGTGTACGTAAAAAATGACAAGAATAATCCACAGCAAGACACTATAGAAGCCCTCTGAGAGGTTTTGGGGAACAAAGGAATAATATATACTGCTAATTCATGGTCGTCAGGGATATAGATAAAACTAGTGCCCGATGCATCAAGGACGGCCTGCTACTATTGCCAAGTCCTAAGGCTGAGGTCAATACAGTATTGGCAGTCATATACTTGGAGGGCATAGCTTTGATAATATGTCCCAAACATACATGGACAAACTGAACACAGATTTCAGAGTTGCCTCTGTACTTGTGGCACCTACGCAGACAACAAAGCAGCCCCTATACTTCCTGTACCTGCACTTTATAATAAAAAATAGTGTTTAATGGGACATGGTACAACAGAAGCTCACGCATGCACTACATAACGCATATTCTGCTACAATATCTTCGATTCTGCTATAGCTTTTATGTAACTGTTCAGTCCCGTATCATAAATATTTTGAATGTCTGTTCAACGCCGTATAGGCCGGCTGTCATCATACGTATCCATGAAATATGCACGTGGTCTAAACAATGGCAATTTTGACAATTTCAAGCTGTCGTTCAGCAACGTTTTTTTAATCAATGTTTGCACAAGAGACTGGGCTACGATAAGCCAAAAACTATCATCTGAAACGATGCTTTCTTCATTGTAAAAAGTAGTCGCAAATGCAACAGATTCCCAACGAGGTTGTATTTTAAACATTCTTATCTAGTTTTTCGCCCATCAATAAAGAAACGAAGTAAATTCTATTGTATACCTTTGCAGCTAAATGAATCCAGAAGGCCTGATTTGTTTCCCTCGCGAAAATGCTAAATAAATGTGGGAAAAATAGGCAAAAATTCTCATCCGCCAAAAGGCACGCGCTCTGGTAAACAACTGTTTTTTCCGTATCCGTCTGTTTTCGCCGAATCGTATGTACGATGTGAAATATTGGTTGATAAATTGTCACTTTTGTTATGTTGTAACTTATTTAATTTCTTAAGGCATAATTTTATTAGCGGCAATGTTATAATATTAAACAGTTTTGTCTGAAACTTGAGTTTTGTTTAACTTTTCTACCATATTTTGAAATGAATTTCAATGGAAGGACATACAATTTACATTTTGTGACTTTAAATATGCTGAGGTTAATAACACTATATAAACTACCGATTTTCAGTCAACCTATGATGTCATTTCATTAATATTATAATTTATTGATTGTGTGCATGAAAAGAAATGGATACTAATCGGTTGGTTTATGGTGAAGCCAGCTGATCTCTGTTTGCAAAACAGGACACAGGAATTTAAAAACTATTATAGAGTGTGCTTTATAGTTTGAAAGACAGAATGACATAGCTAATTAAACAGCCTTGCTGTATGAGCTAGCTTTATAGCAATGCATGTTCGTGTTTCCGGCTTTTCCATGAAGCAACAGGATGGTTAGTAGAGATGGCTATCCCACTTGATCATATTTGGCCCTGCTCAAAAGGGTGAAAGAAGGGTACTTCCCTGACCTTGTCTATATAGAATCTGCTCTAGAGTCAGCTTAATAAGCAACTCTTGTGATTTTAGGGCAAAGTCAAGGGGGTGAATAGGAGAACAATATATATAGCTCATTGATACATTTCTAATATTTTTGGGGGGTGCTTGAAATTCCTGATATTTTTTGGGGGTGAAAGGTAGATGCTGGGCCCCAGCCTACGTATGATAAAAATAAGAGTACCCCCCCCCCCCCCCCCTGGGATACAGCCTTGTTGTAAGAGCTAACTTTTATAGTGTGGCTGATTAGTTGTCTGGCTTTTCTACGAAGTGAAGCAACAGACTTGGTTGGGTGACCCATTGCTCAACTTGGTAAAGCCGTCTTTCCTGTTCACTTACATAAGTTGAATACAGTATGCCAATAATCAAGGGATGCAACAGTGTTTGCTTACCTGCAGCCAAATGCTCAAGTGAGGTATTAGTAATGCAATGGTCCTTCGTCGTTGTCTTCCATTCACATAATCAACTTAAACATTACACGGCAGTTTCTTTCTCAGTGATTTTATTTACCTGCTGTTAGTGTATGGTTCCGTGCAAAAACGGAATGGGATATGATTATATTTCTCAATATTTCTTATAAAATGCAATAAACATAGGCCAAT
Organism: Loripinus fragilis; assembly: GCA_964019695.1. NCBI lineage: Eukaryota > Metazoa > Mollusca > Bivalvia > Lucinida > Lucinidae > Loripinus > Loripinus fragilis. The sequence goes on along the minus strand of OZ026520.1, from coordinate 38,024,196 downwards.
AACACGAGAGACACCTTGTCTGCAGTCGGCACCAAAGCACACGTCAGAGGGTGGGGTAGGAGCTTAAGCTGACCAAGAAGGAGTCAAACATTTGCAAGTGGGGATTCTAACATCTCTACTGAGGTATGAAACGGAATCACTATTTAAGTAATGAAGCTTCAGCTTCACTACTGTATTTATGTCAAGAAGGGGACACAGTGACGCCCCCCTTCTTTTTAGGTTGTGGGTACTGAAAAGAACCGTGTCAATGAGACGGATCTTTTGAGCACCCCTCTTTTTTACTAATATATTTTTAGCTCACCTGAGCCGAATGCTCCGAGGTGAGCTATTAGTATACCAGTGACTCCGTAGTCCGTCCGTCAACATTTTCAAACATCTTCTCGTAAACCACTAGGCCAATTGAGCTCAAATTTCATATGGAGACCCCTTAGGACGGGGGAACGAAATTTTGTTCAAATGGTCCTGGTCATGACCAAGATGGCCGCCACGCCCATATATGGTAAAAACCATTTAAAAATCTTCTCCAGAACCAGAAGGCCGATGACCTCGGGACTTGGTATGTAGCATTTGGAGATGTGGGGCCTACCAAGTTTGTTCAAATGATGTTCCTAGGTTGACCTTGACCTACTTAACGTCAAGGTCAAATTTGCTTCCTAGTGCATTTAAATGGGGAAATTTTTGAAAAGTAAATATTTTGAAAACTACTGAAGCCAATGTCATTATTCTCACTTTATATGTTTAATCTAATAGGTCAATGGCTATAAATAAGTTCCATAGGTCAAGGTTGACCTTTCAGCCAAGCCGCTCATATTGGAGTCCCATCAATATATTTAAACATAGTTTTCTCAGAAACCATTGGGCCATTTGAACTCGAATTTCATATGAAGACTCCTTACAATAATTTTGCCAAGATTTGTAGAAATTGTTTAGGTCACATGACCAAAATGGCCGACATGCCCATATATGGTAAAACCCCTTTAAAAATTTCTCCAGACCCAAAAGGCTGATGATATGTAACATTTTGGATGTTGGGCCTACCAAGTTTGTTCAAATGATGATCCTAGATTGACCTTGACCTACTTAACATCAAGGTCAAAGGAGTTCTAGCGATAAGGCGTATATTTTCCCTAGTTGACATGATTGCAAAACCTAAATTTTGAAATTGCCCTAATGTTTTTAAAATTGGTCTGTTCCGGTAGTAAAATTTACATAGAAAGCATCAAAATAGGTTTCAAAGCGATTCATCATTTACAAAACCGTTAAAACTTGCGCCTTCTACTCCCACCCCTCATTTTACGTCTTTAGACTGGGTGCCGTTTAGACGAGAGTTTTAGTAAATCCTTTGCAGGTTTTCAAAAAGTAAAAGTGCTAAAATATTAAGGATATAAGTACCCTTCATTTTCGAAACTTTGCGGTGTTTCCTCTGCGCATGCGTACGAAATATACTTAAAATTGTGACGTTTGTCATTGAAACGATGAAACTGGCGTCTTTCAGTTTGTTTTTAGATGCTTTGCCCCCCTAGACCCAAGATGCCCTTTGGACAATTAAATGTCGCTATACAAATACATAACATATGTAAAGGGCGTCTTGGGTCTAGTGGGGCAAAGGGATTGTATAAGCGAAAGAAGACATCAAATATCTGACAAAAAATAGACCACTTTGCAAGATGGTCGTTTTTATTGTACATCAACTGTATAAATAGTTTTACTGTACATAGCGTGATAGGACGATTGGTTCCCTTGTTTAACGGTCTAGTTCCCATATATGTTACTGAATCACAAGTACAGTTGATGATCGAAATAAATTCCCATTCAATAAGAAGTAGAGTTATTACATGCACTAAGGAAATCCCGTTTTAAATATACAAATTCGGGGGCAATGGTGCATCGACGGCCCGTCTATATATATTTGTTTAATGTGCCTAGTTTCTCCAGTCGTCATTTCAACAAAATAAAACGAACGTCTCGTTTAGGGAGATTGCTCGCCTTATCGCTAGAAATTCTTTGCTTCCTTATGCATTTAAATTGGACATTTTTTGAAAAGTTGATTTTTTGAATCCTATTGAACTCAAAGTCATTGTTCTCAATTGATATGTTCAACCTAAAGAGACAATGGTTATAAATAAGCTTCAAAGGTCAAGGTTAAACTTTAACTTTTCAGCCAAGGTTGCTCATATTGGAGTCCCATTAACACATTGAAACATAGTTTCCTCAGAAACCACTAGGCCAATTGAACTCAAATTTCATATGAAGACTCCTAATGATAGGTTAGCCAAAATTTATATTAATTGTACTGGTCACATGACCAAGATGGCCGCCACGCCCATATATGGTAAACACCCTTTAAATATTTTCTCTGGAACCAAAAAGGCCAATGGCCTTGGGACTTGATATGTAGAATCGTGGATGTGGGCTCGACCAGTTTTGCACAAATGACCTTGACCTACTTTATGGCAAACTCAAATTTGATTCCTAATGCATTTATACAGGAAAAATCTTGGAACTGTTTAGGCTGAAATCAAAATACTTGCAAGAAATGTTTAACCTAATGAAACGTCGGTTTTATATAAGTACCAAATGTCAAGCTGACCTGTGACCTTTTATCCAAGGTCACTCATTTGGACTGCCCCATACCTATCTAAACATCTTTTCCTCAGAAATCACTGGGCTGTTTGATGGAGTATTCATTAGATTGTTTTAGGTCACTTTACTTTTATGGCCGCAACCCCCATAAATCAAAATCTGTTTCATTATAAGCCGTAGTTGATCTTGACCTATTTTAACATCAAGGAGATCAGGTGAGCGCTTCAGGACCGATAGGTCCTCATGTTTATTCATGTGCCAGTTGTTCATATGCTCTTAAGTACTTTTGCATTGTGGAACTGATGACCTTATATGCTATTTTGGCGGAAAATGACGCCACATCATTTAACGTTACGCCAATCTGAGTGCAACTTGGCAGGGAGTGATGCGACGTCACCATTGACAATGGACAGTCAACATATACCATAATGGTCATCATGGATGCTACTTAGCTGTGAAAATTGTTTCTAATATCCCGAAGAAGGCTCAAGGCCGAAAATTTGAGAAAGAGTGAATACAATTTATTGACTTTATTGGAAAATATACATTGGACAAGTGACATAGTCGAACTTATATGATATTGATAAAATGTTGCTCACATTATACCTTGTTGATAAATTATTAAGCCCTGATGGCTTATTATTCCTTTCGATGTCTTGATTTTTCGATGTCGTCGGTTCCGGTTGAATTGTGATAAGATTTACAAGATAGTTAATAACTTTAATATATATTATCCATATTAAATCTTCTATTTTGTCAGATTTTGTCAAGTTTGGTCTTGAATTTTACTACTGTCTTAGAGTTAACTGTATCTGTCGGTAAACTATTCCACACTGGGATATTTCTCAAAGCAAATGCATTTGCTCTTACTGATTTATTAGCCCTAGGTTTCTTCAATTTAAGGTTGTGCCCTCGTAACTGGGTATTTCATCAAATGAGAAGAAAACATTCATGTCAATATCGTCAATTTTATGTATAATCTTGAAAACTTGAATAATGTCGAATCTTTTCCGTCTATAATCCAATGTAGAGAGATTCAGTTCAAATTACCGGTATGTTTGGGGGTTTGGTATTGGATCTAATTTTTGTAGTGTAGTTCTTAGTGTCCTTTCTAGTTCTGAATGTATCTTGCTGAGGAAGAGAGAGCTGGTTGTTTTACTTAAATTGTGTTATTGCTGGTGTGACTGTCTGTGCCTTGTGTCTCTTACTAAACGGTGTTGGTTGGTCTGTAGTCTGTGGTTGTGGCATTTCGTGATCATACATATTAATTGGCTATTGTGTCTTCAGGTGCAAATAGACATACGACTTCCGTTTTGGTGGCCACCATGGGGAGTGTTCATCGGACAAACCCCATGTTCAAATTAACTTGGTAAATGTAATGCATATATGAAATTGTGGAAGAAATCTGGTGACCAATGACAAAGTTATAGTGATACATACTCATATGAAAAAAAAACAAAACAGTGCAGTGCTACGCTTTAACAATATGTTACTGCAAGGCGTATTGGTTGTGTATCGTTAAAGCATTTTTTTCACATGCAAATGAGCTACCATACTCTACCAATACACTTTAACCATACATGAGGGTCTGGATGGGGGGTCTGGTATTCACTATTCATTAAAAATTTAATCCATTATTCATCTCATTAAATTTTGGGTTATTCATTAAAATTAGACCAATTATTCAATAAAATCATTCATTAAAATAAACTTAAAAATACCAATATTTCTACGGACGCGGCATTGGTCAAAATAATGCTTAAAATATAGTTTATATGTTTTAAGAGGAAAAACTTCTGTATTTTTATAGCGTAAATGACATTTTAGAGTGAAAAAGCAATGATAGTAGGACATTTTCAAGAAAAAAAAAATAGGGAAATGTAGGAACACAAGGAAAAGTAGGGCCTTTCTGAAAGCATGATTAATCAATTTTCTATCGAAATAAGCATGATAAAAGTTGTAACAATAACACCACCAAAACAGAATAACTTTTGAAAACTGAGAAATTAAGTGGCCTGATTAGAGTTTAATTTATAAAAACCGTGCAAGCGAGGAAAATTTTTAATTATTTTATAGGGGCAATTAAAACATGACCCACCTGCTGGAAAGCCAAAGTTAATGGCGACGCCCCTACTAGCCACATGGAAATGCATATGACTCCCCTACTTTGTAGCCCCCAAGGCTTTCAAGTGCCCTTCAACAAAAAAGTAGCGATAAAAATTTGAGAAAAGTAGTGAAAAAGTAGGGATTTTTGGTGTAAAAAAGTAGGGATGGTAATTTATCACAATGAGTAGTTAGAAATAAATTCCACACTAAATAAGCAGGATAATAGCTGTGACAATAGCACAAGCTCAACAGAGAGCCCTTTGGGGTTAAAACTAAAAAAAATGATATTTTGCAGCGTGCTCCCTGAAAAAATCATTAGTTAATTTATTAAATCCGAGCGAGCGGAGCGAGGGAGGAAAAAATTCTGGATTTTTATGCGTAAATGACATTTTAGAGTGAAAAAGGAGGGATAGTAGGGCATTTTTAAGAAAAAGTAGGAGCAAATCAAAAAAAGTAGGTCCCACTTGTAAGCCCCCGCCCCACTGAAGAAAAGACATTGTTGCAGCTGAACAAAAACGGACTGAGTACAGATAGATAAGATAGGCACATTTTTGAGACAATTTATCAATAGATTATGAAGCAACTCACCAACACTTTATGAGATAATTCACTGATAAATTTTGAGTCAACTCACAGGCACCTCATCATTTTTATGAGACAATTTAATTCACAGACACTTTGATGATCTTTAATTCTAAATTAAAAAAATGTTGTTGAATTGTTCCGAAATCTATGTTTTGGACTTGTTTTCTCTACAAATTCTCTTGATTTCCACGAGTCACAATGTAATGTTAACAGGTCATTTTGGCCCCGCCTGGGGCATTTTGACAAGGGGTGTAATGACAGAAATGCATTTTTTACTTCAGAAAAACCTAAAAAATATCATGCATGGTCGTGTCAAAATGTATGTGATGCGCTGACCTTTTTGTTGGATAACATTTTTATTCGATTTGGCACCAAGCTCTATAGACAAGTAGTTGGGATTCCTATGGGCACTAATTGTGCTCCCCTGGTTGCAGATTTATTCCTGTTTTGTTCTGAGAGGGACTTTATGATGTCTCTTTCTGATGATAAGCAGGCTGATGTTATTGATGCGTTTAACACTACTTCCAGATATTTGGACGATATTTTAAATATTAATAATGTTTATTTTGACAATATGGTTAGTCAAATATACCCTTCAGAGCTCCAACTGAATAAAGCCAATGCCTCTGATACAGAAGCCGCGTTTTTGGACTTGCATTTGTCAATTTCTAATGATATCGTTTCTACCAAAATTTATGATAAACGTGATGACTTTGATTTTGAAATTGTCAATTTCCCATTTTTAGATGGTGATGTTCCTCGTTCTACATCCTATGGAGTCTATATCTCTCAACTCAGCATCTAGCTATGTTGCTGACTTCAACACTCCCAATAAATTGCTAACTCAGAAACTTCTTAAACAAGGCTATCGGTATCATAAACTTCGCAAAACATTTTCTAAATTTTATAGACGATACTATGATTTGATTTCTAAATTCCAAGTTGGACTTAAATCTCTCTTGCGCCAAGGACTTTCGGAACCTGATTTCTATGGTGACTTGGTGTATAAATTGAAGAAGATTGTTGGATCTAATAATTTTTCAGCGCAGTTCATTAAAATAATTTCCCATTATAAAAAGATTGGCTATAACATTAATGTATTGCAACAGACTGCATGCTTGGTAGTCAACCCAATCACGGTTGGCAACTTTGCTTTCCTCTTTAATTGCACGCCGGTGGGTCGGACTTCAGACTCTATGATGGTTCCGACTTAAAGACTTATCTATTGATGAGATGGTAGGGGCCTGATGCTTTGGCTGTTTGTCGGGCCCACCGGGGTTTACCTGTTGGATTTCTTTTGCTCCGGTATTCAGTTTAATTTACTGTTGAGTCCTTATCCTTGCTTTGTCTCCTTGTTATATCTTGATTTATATGTTTAGGAGATGATGCATTGATAAGTTAGGGGTCTTTCATGCAAACCAAATATCTATGTGTCTTGATCCACATCTGAATTAAGGGTGAGGTTGGCGCCGTTAAACTGGTTTAAGCCCTCCAGTAAAATATTTTACTGACCGTTCCAAGGCGGTACTTCTTTTGTGGATCTTTTATGTTTTTGTTCTGTCTTGTGTTTGTTATGTCTTTGTGCGCGTCTGTTTATATACTGACAGACTTTAAAAACGCAACACTTGTATAACAGCTTTAATTTATGTCTCGAAAAAGAAGGCAGAACAATAATTTTGATTGTATGTTAAAGAGCATTCATTTGTAAGTAAACAATGGAAAACTTGTCCAACTAAGATGAACTAAATGCATTAAAATGTAAACGTTTTGAGATAGGGGTCAACTGTTTTATGTGACCAAATGTTATGAATGAAAGAGTCATCACTTCTTTCAATCAGGAAACACTAGAAGCATCAAATTTGTATCATTGACTTTGTTAGTTATCGAGGAATCACTCTCATGTTGATTTGCAGGTCTGCGATACAGCATATTTGCGTATATGACGTTTATCTCGGTGTACCCTTTCATTCAATAGCTTTAAATCTCCTCTACTTAAGAAATGTTTAAATGGTTAAATTCATACGGAGCAAATAACGTCGTCCAGTTTAGTTGTACAATTAAATCTAAAGTGCTTACTGAAGAAGCCAACTCATGATGACATTATCGAAGCAAAGGAAGTTTACATTCAACAGTCTTTTGGAAGATATAAGGGGAAGTTAGTGTTGCGTAATTAAAGTCCGTCAGTATATGTGCTTTGTGGTCACCTGCTGGGAAAGGGCTGACCTCTTGGCTCTCGTTTGTGGTGTCTACTGTGAGTTTGTCACTTTCCCATTGGTATCCTGGGTCAGGTGTGGTACTTGATTGTATCGATTCCTGATCTTTGCACCTTTACTTACTTTGTTTCAGCCTGAGTCGTGAAAGGGCCATTTCAGCCTGATTTTTTTTCACAAAACTTAACACCTGCCCATCTGTCCAATCATACACATATAATAATGCATACATTATCACTTTCAGACTTTGGCCAAAACAACCAAAGACCGAGATGACTCAAACTGAAAATTGGCCGAAATGACTCACCTTCCAAGTCTGAAACGACCCACCCCCTAAATTTGGATAAACAACCCAAGACAAATCAACCCGGGACCAAAACGACCCGCATTGCACAGTATCTCACAATTGAATTCCCAACAAGTTCCTATCAATGAAGCTCTTTCCAAGTTTCACTGAACCTGTGTTTGTATCATATAATTTTTGCCTTTTACGTTGTAGATTTGTAATCTGAATAACTTTAGTTAAAAACCTGGAATCCCTAGTGAATTGGCCTGCTCCTTTATTACCAAAAAGGTAATAACATTACTGTGAAAACTCATTATATTTTCGTTTTCTTTGGAATTTATGCCCATTCTGGAGTCTAGACCTACTTCTTCCTTTCACAGTTCTGAGATCAGAATCATAGAATGTGAGCATAACAGGAACCACGTGATTACTTCCTGTGTCATAATTTGAGTTTTTTGAGACTTTTCTGTTTCAATCTCTATTTCAGATGCCATTTTGTATGGATTTTCGCTAAATTATGTCCCTTAGATGACTGGCTTTAGCAAATTTATGCATTGATATTTTTTTATTTTTTAGCATTATTCATTATTTATTAAAATCTGATTATTCACTATTCATTAACTTTTCCTTCTATTCATGAAAAATAATTGGATTATTCATTATTTTTAGGCCCTCAGTATTCACTATTCATTATTTTTTGGGGCTCATTATTCACTATTCATTATAAAAAAGGCCATTATTCACTAATCATTATACCCCATCTAGACCCTCATACATAACCAATACGCTTATGCCATACATTGCCAATATAACCATACGTTACCAATAGGCTTTTAACCATACACTACAAATACAATTTAACCATACATTACAAATACGTTTTTCAATACTATATCAATGCTATATGCATGCATATTTTCTTGAATGGCGTAAACCTGTTATTAAATTCTTTTGTTTTTATTACCACTGCAAATATGTGATAAATATGCATTAAATTTTGGGAACACTGCAGAATTCATATACATTAATTACTAAAAGAATGCTATCAATATATATGTTGTAGGTTCCATATACTTGCAAATACAGTCTACTCTCAATACCTCGAATTCCAATGGACTGGGCAAAATGTGTCGAGTTGTAAGTAGTAAGAGGTAACCAAATGATGACGTATATACGTTCTGCGCAAAGTGGGAATCGATACCATTCTAGAATGGCTCTGCGCAAAGTAAGAATTCCTACTTGGTTGCGCAATTCTAGAATGGTATTGGACCGTTCTAGAATTGCGCAAGGGATTTTGTCAGTTTTATCGATGAGGTAGATGCTCTGCGCAAAGTAGGAATCATTTGCGCAAAGTTGGAATGGTTTCGTGAGAATGCACGTATGTGCATTTATTTGCTTTTTCTTATAAGAAAAGGGTAGAAGTAAATTATGAAATTCATAACGTATTTCAATCATTCTTAAATAAAGTATACCCTGAATGTCTACCCTGAATTGAAGACATCAAAGATAGCTAGGCATTTTCCATGAGTAACAGGTTCGATCCTGTGTGTTTGGTTTCACAGATTCGATCCAGGCTCCTCCAGTCGATGAACGAGAAATTAAGCATCCGCGCAGTCTGATCGGTGCCTTTATTATGGCATACTAGACTTGCAGGGATGGACTGATGTGATGGACCCGGACTCGGACGGGGTAATGACCGCTTTATTGGTGTCATGTCCCCAACCAAGGTTTCGCAATGTCTGCCCAGATTTCCCATGGGATATCTGTTTCAGAATGTGTCTGTAAATAATGTTCCTTCATGGCACACCTGTTGAAGAATTATCGCTTGTAGTTGTGTCTGCTGTTAACCCATTTGAAGGAAGTCAAGTTGGTTGTTGGATTTATTTATTTATTTATTTATTTATTTATTTATTTATTTATTTATTTATTTATTTATTTATTAAAGAATATCAGATCAAAGCTGATAGTGAAGAATATTAGATGAAAGCAAATACATAAGGTGGCGTCACGTTTTTACAAAAGGAACTGACCCCCAGATTATAAATATTTTCATGCTTAATGGTTTTTTCATACACGAATTTTGACTGGTCATTGAAGCTTAAGTAGCTAGGTTCCGTAACTTAAAATAGTCAGTTGTAGTATTTATCGTTCTTATAAATGATGAGATACCGTCATTTATGAAAATTAGCTGAGTTTAAACTTGAAAAAATATAGTCTCGATATCTGACATTACTCTGTGGTTTGCGATGAAAACTTAATATCGTATGTATATGTTTCATGAGTTTTCTCTTTTTATTCTTTTTATAGTGATTAATGGGCAAACAGACGATACTTTTAAACTGATCGCATATGTGCAATTACTTCTGTTAAACAACATTGTGGATACACTTAACGATTCTACAAGTCTATCTTTTAGTCTGAGACTTCATCAACACCCATACTCTATACTCTGGCGTTGCGAACATAGAATGCGAAGGCGAGCCTGTCTTAATGTACAGACTCGTCGTAGCCTTCGTTTCTCAATGATGTAATAAGTACAAAAAAACTCGTGTGTAGGCCCAAATATTTATGTGTTTTTTTTTTCGTTGTACCTAAAAGAATAGGCGCGTTTCCGCTGAGTGGAACAGTTTATGTGTCATTATTGCTTTCTCAGAAAAATATGGTTTCTGCAAACACAATATTTTCAAGTTAAAACGATTTTCCGACCTATATTTATAGAATGCATGCGGAAACGCAGTCAAGTTTTCTTTTAGGCATAGTTTCCATAGCTACAAAACCAGGCATATGAAAAGTTTAACGAAGCAAGGACAAAGAAATAAAACAAACAAAAACAGCAGCAGCAACAACAACAACAACATAAATGAGCCGCCACATGTGATTTCCAACAATGTGGCATTTGGATAAGTGTAGACCCAGACGAGCATGTGCAGCCTCCTTTTAAGCTTGGAAACTCCACATGAAGCTCAGGCAGTAGCTTAACACTCATAGAATAGGCAAGCGACTCGCTAATGCTCTGATCAGACTGCGCTGACCAGAGAGCACGTATACGCAGGCTGATATGGGGCTTTGTTGGTCGCATATACCTCATTGTTGGAAATCTCATATCAAACTTTGCTAGAATAAATTTCAGCCCGTGTTGCTTCCCATAGCGTCTCATTTACTAATATATTTTAAATCTCAATGAAACCTTGCTTGTTTGGTTTGTTGTTTTACTCCCCAGTCAAGAGCTATGTCATGTCGAGACGGTACGCAAAAACAGAATCTGCTATTCGGTAAATAGATATTTAGTTCACGTTTTCCTATGGATCCCTTTACATTTCAGTCATCCTAAACAAAATTGTTTAAAACATTTTTCAAGTCACTCTAGGTCAACAAATAGACGGAACTCTTTTCAACCAATGCTTCCATGAGGAAAAACGTAAGCATTCCTCTCCTAACACCGTTTCAATTGTCGTTAAATGTTGTGCATTTAAATCGTTTAACAGACCAGAAAATAATATCTCAGTCAAACAAGCACCCAGCAAGGTTTAAAATGAGATTCAACCTTTGCCCTAATAAAGGATAGAATAGAATCAAAACTATATATTCTTACTTGGCCCATATTCCAACTTTGCGCAGGGACCATTCTAGAATGGCTCTGCGCAAAGTAAGTATTCCTATTTTGCGCAACCAAGTAGGAATTCTTACTTTGCGCAGAGCCATTCTAGAATGGTATCGATTCCTACTTTGCGCAGAACATATATATAAAGCCACCATTTTGGGGCGAAAAAATCACGTTCAACTCGTCCGTTAATAGATCGTTGTTGGGAGCTATTAGATTAATGAACTGTGGGATTAATTGACCCAAGAATCAATTGCCATTAGGAAATGAAATAAAAAGGAAAGAATATAAAGGGGAAAATAGAATTGTTTCTCAGGAACCACTGCAGTCACGGCATTATGCCTAATTTTTCACTTTCTAGGATAAAATAAAATAAACATAGCATTTTCAGTTCTAAGTAAGTATCGGTAACTGGTCACGTGGTCGCAGATTTTACCCTTTGGTATGTCGTCATATTTTTGAGCCCCAACAAAGGAACATGCCTTGGAGCATGTTGTAGTTTTCGTCGGCTTGATGTGCATATGCCTTCCAAATCTATTTTTGGCATGACATAACCAATGTCGGAACATAGCCTAACACGCACAACTGACCAGTGCCTGAATAAAACACTGCATCTGTCTTTCAAAATATAAATAAAAAATAGATATAAGTGATAGTATTGTGTTATGCATAGTTGAGTTAACGAGAGTTGACTGTAGTATAATTAAAAACGATATCGAACTGCGCAGTCTATATATGGCAAAAAAAAGTTTTCATAAAATTACTTTTGCTGGAAATGTTTAAGAAAAATCAATTCCATCAATGATATAAGTATATTGTTTATATTTATTTACAAGACAATCACTGGAAACAGAAAAATCATCATAACACTCCATAGCTCTTCCCTCCAGTATTTGAAAAGCAGGGAATGAGTAATTTAGGTCCCTATGATGAACTCTGGGAAATTTTCTTCAAACAAAAATACTACCAATACGCTTGACCCAGAGGTCAATTAGCTAGCAGTCAGGTAAGTTAATTAATACCCTACCAGTACGTTTCAAAATTTATCAAAGTCTAACAATATACAAAAGCTACACTTAAAATTTTATCAAAGTATACCAACGCACTACCAATTAACTTCTCCATGAGATGGTGAACCAAAACACCACCAATGCACTTGTTCAGAAAATGTTTTGGATGCGTTTGGTTAGTACTCATTTCACCAAAACATCAAAACTTGAATTGGTAGCGTATTGATAGCGCGTTGGATGCATTTTGGTTCATTTCTTTTTCATATGGGTAATGAGACGCACAGACAGATTGATTGATAAGTCGAATACTATTAATCTCCAACATTTGTTGGCAGGCCCTAATAGACGGATGGCTGAGAATGGGTTTGCTCCTCCCCCCCCCCCCCCCTAGGGAATTTTGCAGACATATCCGTTCTTGTAGAGAATTGAAAGCCGAGTCTTTTAAGAGATGTTTGCACTCTGTGCTCCGGGGCGTTAGTCTGTAAGAGCCTGTAACATACGTTACTTAATCAAACTAAGAAAAAGTAAATTGAAAGTTTGGGCTACAAATTAAAGGCATTAAAATATTTATTTTTAAAAATCATTCATATAGTCTGCATACTTGATATCTTAACTACATATGACAGCCATTTGAACAAAATTGCGGCTTCCTAAGGTGTCATATGCGTTACATAAATCAGATAACCCATTAAAATTTGCAAGTGTGGCTAACATCATTTACATTCACAATCTCTCTGTGTGTTTTGCAAAATGTTTTTAACCATGTCTGACTAGCTTATGCAATTGGCTAACAGAAAAATTAAAGTTTGTTTTCCTAGCTTAAATATTTTTTCTGAAATAAGCAATTAAACAACCCTACCCCTACCCAGTTGTAAGGTGAAATGTTTGGTATTAAAACTAAAGTAAAAATAGTTAAAAAATATTTGCAGTTGATGAATGTGTTTCATTGTTTGGTATTTATTTGCTTATATGAAAAGACTCATAAATCTGCAAGTTTTTTGCAAAAATTTTGATATCAGAGGCTGTAACATATGTTACCTGATGTAATAAATGGGCAAGCTCATTGTCTTTACGTAAGATATGCCTAAAAATGTTTTAATCTCCTCGAGGGAATTTTGCAGACATATTCCTTCTTATAGTACAACTCAAGTTGCATCGAATAAGGGATGTTTGCACTCTCTATGTTGGGGGTTAGTCTGAAACAGCGTGTTACATGCGTTACTCTATATCAAATAAAGGAAATGTAGTTTGAAAGTTTGAGCTAAAATTGTGAAAAAAACTCGCAGCTGTTGGATATCTTACATTGTTTAGGGATTTTAAACTAGCTCCTATGATAAAGACTTATAGATCTGCTAGTTGTCATCAAGTTTTAAAGATCAGAGAGCGTTACATATGTTAGCGTGATAAGTAAACCATCAAACAGTATTTTGACATCAAGCTGAGTAAGGGCCTGCTCCATCCTAATCCCCTTTGGAATTCTGCAGACAAATTACATCTTATGTAACCATTCAAGGTGCATTTAATAAGAAATGTTTGCACTCTGTAAGTCTGGGCGTTAGCCTGTAACAGCTTGTTACATATGTTACTATATCAATTTGAGAATAAGAAATTTGAATGTTTGAGCTACCAAAAGAAGACATCAAAATTATCTAATAAATTGAGCTTCTTATAGTCTTTATACTGGATGTCTTTACTACATATGGAAGCTGTTTAACATTAATACGGCTAACTGTGGTGTTATGTGCGTTACATGAACCTAATTATAATTTAAAAGCTATAATTGTGGCTATCGTCATGTAGTTAAACAACTACTATGACTTGGTTTCAAACTGTTTTATTAGATTTTACAAACATATACTCAATTGACGAATAGGAAAACCAAGTTTGCTTTCCTATCTTAAATATATTGTCTTATAGGAGCTAATACACAGCCCTACTCCCAGTTTTACAGAGAAGCGAATTTTGTTATTGCCGTTTAAGTAAACACATGAAAGTGATTACAGCGTGTGGATATTTTTCATTTTCTTAGTCTATCTTGCTCATATATCTACAAGATGTCATTAAGTTTAAGATCAGGATACTTAATGTGTACTTATAAGTCGTTGGTGCCAAACACTAGAAATTATATTCATTTCTGATTATCAAGCCCATGGACTGGTGTTACAGATGTTACCATGACCTTTTGGGCACATTTCCTAATACTGTGCATATAATGCTAAATATAGAGCCACAAATAGAGAAGATAGTTTTACATTTTTACAAGAAAATACAATAAATGAAACGGTCCAAACTATTTCTCATCGATTTAACACTCATGTTGAACGTTTGTCGTTGTCTGCTTCTGTGGTAATCATTATTATCACACGCCTCCTTGCAACTAGTAGAATCATCACACAATATTTCAATCATTTACTGTTATTCAATTTTACCACCAGTCCACTCAAAATTGATGAGCCATTATCAACTTTCCAATTTTGCCATTTATGGCTTGGAACATTCGGAAACTGATATGAATTCCTAATAGTTGGCTCTTTGAGTATGTGTTTCAAGTGATACTCTGCAAGTAGGGGAAAGACTAAAGCTTTACAAGGAGAAATCTATGCAATTAAGAGCAATGAGTACCTGGACTGATGTACCTTGATATTTCTGTGATAAAGAATCATATCTTAGCTGGTTAACTTTTATAAATGTAGCCTTTTCATACATGCAACCCACATATTTTCATCTAATAATGTCTCTGCACTTATTATCTTTCCCCAAGCATTCAAAAACTTACTTGAAGTCTTAATACTTCTGAAGTGCTGAAACGGAGGTAACTCTATCCCTTCAGATAAACGAACTAGATGTATCACAGCAGGTAAAGCAATGAAATGCAGGATGAACAGAGCGCAAATTAGACCCTTTCAATTCAATGATTCACTAAGTTTCTAAGATAAGAGCGCTTATTAAAGGATGTAACATATATAACTTGTCATAATAGATGAGCAAGGGCATTGTTGAGACATCCTTTTTGATTACACAGTCAGAGGCAAGCGTTTTCAATTTCAGTGTTTTCAATGGATCATGAAATGAGGCACCTTATCAACTTGTTTACTCTGTATAAATCTTCCATAGAGCATAATATAGAACTACTGGTTATCCCATTCTACCTATATAGTCCACTTTCCTTCTTTTGAATGCAACAGCTAATAATATGGCTGCAAAAAATGAGAAATCATAGCTTTTACATTATTTTAAGACATGCTTCAATGTACTGACATAAAAAAACAACCAACTGCAAACATAATTGATGGCAATGTCCAACTTTATATTCTTTCTCTTATACCAGATAACTTTCAAGGTGTAACAGAAATTGTTTCAGGCGGTCTGCCAAAACCATCAAGAGTCAACATTGTAACTAAAGAAAACTTATAAAGTTCTTTGGGCGCAGCAAAATACTATTGATCTAAGACCTAAGGACTTAAGCACCAAAAGACTAGATAGGTTCCATGGCAAATGATGCAAAAAGCAGCCTATCAAATTTCTGTTTGACCAATTTCAAAAATCTTAAAGTATTCTTAGAGGTACACGGTAGAGACATAGATTTTGCAAAATCAGAGCAAAGTTATCATTTGACTAGCACGGATGCAGAGGCAGCTGCAGTTATAATTACTCTTGCCACTTCACAGGAAGAGATATATACCAGAGTCATACTTTATTGTATGCATATATGTGAAATGGCATTAAACCAATATTTAATCCGGTGTTTGATCCCATGACACTGACATGCTGTTTCTGCTTTTGAAGAATGCTAAGGATTCAAGGTTGGCTGAGTCAAGTTGTTTGACGCTGGCACTGGCCACACATATCAAGAAAATTAAGTATTTTGATGGCTAAAGAGGAGGATCACACATAATGCTTATAAGTGATGTTTGTCACAATTATCAATTTTAAAAAGTAATCTTAATTAATGTAACACATATAACACCATAGGAAGCTGTATATTTGTTAAAAATCTTTTCTTATGTATCAAAGGTACTCAGCATGCAAACTACATGAATAATTCAAATAAATAGATAGTTTTATGTCTTCTTTCTGTTTCTCAGACTTTCAATTCATTTATTCTTAAATTGATATGGTAACATACGTATCATACCATTACAGGCTAACCCCCTAGTTAATAGAGTGCAAATATCTCTTATTTGATGCAGCTTGAATTGTTATTTAAGGTAAGATATGTCTGCACTATTCCCAAAGGGATGGAGATGAACAGGATTGTACTCCGTTTGCAGTCCTAATACAATGCCATGTTTCTACTGGTTGTGATGAAATTGGTGATCATTTTGCAATAGAAGCAGACATAATGATAGACATTGTGAGGGTGACTTGAATAAAGATTGTTTTTGAATAATTTTATAGGAACATTTATTAAATTGTGTCATTTAAATGAGAACTATTATTTTCTATCTATATGTCTATATATTTTAGTATTATAGGCATTAGGAAATATGTGATTAAAAAGGTTATATATAACATAGGTAACACAATTCCATGGGCTTGTTATCAGCAATGACTGTAATTACTAAGACTAAGGCACCAGAGGCTAGAGATTAATAGGAAAACATGTGAAAACGGTATTTTTCTGAAATATCATCTCTTACTTCCAAGAAAATTTCCTAGCTCATTCATTATGCCATGTAACATACGTTACATACTTTAATAAGTGCTCTGATCCTGATGTCAAACTTGCAAATGTATGATTCTTTATTGCATTAGCAAGACAGTGCCAAAAATGTTTAATATTCACGAGCGTCAAACATTTTCATATATTTTTCTTCAATAATAGATACCAAAACTGGATACTTAAAATTGGGGGTAGGGTTGTTTAATAGCTCATATAAAACAATGTATTTGAGATAGAAAAGCAAACTTTGTTTTTTTCTATTAGTCAAATAAGTATTTTAGTAAACTAAGATTGAAAACACTTGTAAAAATGCACAAATCGTCTGTAAAATGAATGATGTTAGTCACGATTTCAACTTTCAAAGGGAAATTTAATCTATGTAACGCATATAACACCATTGAAGGCTGTAATTTTGTTTAAAATGCTACTTTGATGTAGCTTAGGTATCCAGCTTGCAAAATACATAAGAAATTTAAATAATTAGATGGTTTAATGTCTTCTTTCTGTAGCTCAAACTTTCATTTGGATTTTTTCCTTAGTTTGTTACAGTAACATATGTAACAGGCTCTCAGAGACTAACGCCCCGGAGCACAGAGTGCAAACATCTCTTAAAAGATGCGGCTTGAAATTTTCTTTAAGATAGGATATGTATGCAAAATTCCCTAGGGGGGGGGGGGAGCAGGACCTTTTTTAGCTCGAAGTCTATAATAGTGGTGACACCCCTTCCCTCTTATGAAATAAAGCAACGAGAAAGCTATATACTGACAGACTTTAAAAACGCAACAATTGGATAACAGCTTTAATTTATGTATCGAAAATGAACGCAGAACAATAATTTTGATTGTATGTTAAAGAGCATTCATTTGTAAGTAAATCATGGAAAACTTGTCCAACTAAGATGATCTTAATGCATTAAAATGTAAACTTTTTGAGATAGGGGTTAACTGTTTCATGTGACCAAATGTTATGAATGAAAGATTCCCTACTTCTTTAAATCAAGAAACACTAGAAGCGTCAAATTTGTATCATGGACTTCGTTAGTCATCGAGAAATTCCTCTCATATTGATTGGCAGGTCTGGGATACAGCTTATTTGCGTATATGACGTTTATCTGGGTGTACCCTTTCATTCAATAGCTTGAAATTTCCTCTACTTAAGAAATGTTGAAATGGCTAAATTCATACGGAGCAAATAACGTCGTCCAGTTTAGATTAATTAAAACTAAAGTGTTTGCTGAAGAAGCCAACTCATGATGACATTATCAAAGCAAAGGAAGTTTACATTCAACAGTCTTTTGGAAGATATAAGGGGGAGTAAGTGTTGCATAATTAAAGTCTGTCAGTATATTATATGAACTGCTCTTTCCTTATATCCAATAAAATATGATTTGAAGGATTGTATTTATTAACTCAAGAACACATTGACGAAATTGTTTATTTTATTTGTAGACACAGTGTAAAACTAACATTTATTGACATAGCATGATAGACACAAGTAACCTAATAAGATAAAACAGAGCTTTATTTCATTGAAACTGAGTTTCACTAAAATTTCTTTCAAAATAATTTATTAATTATACATGTATTACAGATTAATTCCCATTATCTGATTGACATTTCTGTGGTATTTGATTTCTGATATTTTGAGACTATAGAAACGCAACAAATCCATCTGGTA
The DNA here is from genome assembly GCA_964019695.1 of Loripinus fragilis. Taxonomy (NCBI): domain Eukaryota; kingdom Metazoa; phylum Mollusca; class Bivalvia; order Lucinida; family Lucinidae; genus Loripinus; species Loripinus fragilis. The sequence continues at coordinate 38,005,475 of OZ026520.1, read as the reverse complement.
GGGTAAGGAAGGTCTTGTACACCAGATAGCCAGAATGCTCGGCGAGTGTCATAACATTCAATGGATTGGAGAATACGATCCGCTGTCGATGCTATACCGCCTATTATGTAAATTCTTTCTCCTGAAACATAGAGGATATTCAAATGTTTTTGTTAAATATGTCTTTTATTTCACGAGTGAAGTGGACAATATTTATATTTCATGAGTGGCGAAGCCACGAATGAAATATAATTATTGTCCACTTCTCGAGTGAAATAAAAGACATATTTAACAAAAACATTTGAATTTTCTTTTTATTATATACAATTTTAAGGGTTACAGATTTTTTGTACTATATGACGTCATACACGTTCGCACATTACGTCATATTGATGATGACGTTGCATAATGTAACACGTCGGTCAAAACTGAAACCACAGGAGCAGGAGTAGAGAAAGTGAAAATTTCAGCAAATCGCGACAATTTAATCACCAAAATATTCCTTGCGATCTAACTAAGAAAATGAATACCCACACTTTGTGTTTTTGTCCACTAATAAGAAAGTTACAGGCGTTTGAAATTCTGAAGTGGGCTAAAGAAAGTCAATGGACAAAGCAGAGGACATCCAATTTCACCCGTGAAATACAACTTATATTTTCACTGCAGTGAAAATACAGCATTTTATATTTTCACAGCTGTGAAATACAGCTTCTTTTTAAATATGCATTATATTTAATCAATATTTTACTGTATTTCATTACTTTGTATATAATAAATAGAATATATTATTCAGAAACCTTACATAACATGGAAATGTATTCTTCAAATCATCATATAAGATTTTTTGAGCTTTAAATAATCATGGTCGGCAAGGCTTACTTTCATTTTTAAGGTAATTGCCTATCTCAGTTTTACGTAATTTAGAGTTTGAGGCTAATAAACTTTACGATATAGCAAACAAATTATATAAAGCAGCACTTCTTACAAGGTGTTATTTCTACATTTCCTTAGTCCTTATATTGATTCTGAGGTCAACTGTAATCAACATTTTATCAAAATTCCATTCATTAACAATGGTATGGAGTTTATTGATTTACATAGTATATTTAAGGATAATTTAGTGATTTCATCTATGCCAAATTACTTTGATAATTCTGAAACTCCTATCATTTGCTTTAATATAACAAACCAATTAGGTCTTCTATATTTAAGAAATAGATCAGCTCAAGCAGTGAATTGTTGAGTAATAATTCACTGTTTGGAGGTCAGTTGTAAAGAAGATCAAATCACGAGCGCGCAGCGCGAGTGATTTATCTTCGTACAACTTACCGACAAACAGTGAATTATTACTCAACAATTCACGCACTGGAGCTGATCTATTTCGATTCTAACACTCAATAAACAACGAAAACACATTCGAAGTCTTCAGCTTCTTCCAACTTTCCGCCATTGCAATGAAGAACTCCCGCCAATACTTAGACTGCGTCGCATACGTTCACATGTAATTGTAACGTCTTTCAAGCGTAAAAACGACGTTACACCGTCTAATGCCATGAATTACGTCATTTTCCAGTGACGTCAGCTATCACACACTTTTGCGGTGAATTATTGTCCGATATATCACAGTTTGTTACCGTTGGCTCTATAGGCGAGGTGTGTTAGAATTAACTTTATATTCTGGTATCCTGGATCAGTTTTGCTGCTTGAATGTATCGATTCCTGATCTTTGCCAATTTTCTTATTTTCAGAGCGTTAACCTTCCAGTTCCACACTGATGACGTCGCATCTGGTATTGATATAACGTGGCGTCTTAAAATTTATATACCACTGTAGTGGATGACATATTTTGGTTACATTATAAAATATTGAGCGTATATGGCAAAATCTAGACATTTTTATTTAAAAGTAATTTTAGTACCATATGATAAATAGCATCTAATATTTGCGCTCCTGTAATGCTGAATACACTCATCACAAAAATGCAATAAAATGCTCAGTGATTCTTAAATTTGACCTCAACTCATTTAATAGTTTAATAATACAGGAGCTCTCATGTAAGATCCTTCATATACATTCAAACGTACAACAGAAATCAGTACATTACTAAAGATCAGCTAGCGCATCAGCTCTTTCAGACCAGGCCCCAAAGTTATAAATTTTTTTCATGCTCAACTGAACAGTCGAACGCCATTGGAAATTAGAGTGACGTTTCAGTGGTGGGCATATAATGTCCAGAGACTGAATGGTGGCTTGAAAGTTCGTATAAAACGCTTCATTTTTTCAGGTATGAGCAGCAACATGTGATTTCCAACAAAGTGGCATTTTGACTTGTGTAGACTCAGACGAGCCTGTGCAGCCTCCTTTTAAGCTTAGAAACCCCAAATGATGTTTAGTCTGTAGCTTAACACTCATAGAATAATCAAGCGACTAGCAAAGGCTCTGATCAGACTGCACATATGCGCAGGTTGATCTGAAGCTTTGCTGGTCGCACATACCTTATTGTTGGAAATCTCATGTCACGGCTCATATAATGATAAAACATAAAACCACATGAAACCAAGATTTAACCAATGATACAAATAAACCTAATAGTATAATAATCTGGAAAAACAGGTCCTTAAGAAATAGAAAGCTAATTTACATAATTTAAAAACAGCAGATGCAGTTTATCAAATCTGTACATAAGAATTTATAGACAATGCAACTAATGTCCCAAGCACCAGTTTGTCTCTTTTTTACACTCTGTTAAAATATGTTTCTTTATTTTTTAAGTCATAACTTGTAAGTCATTATAAGAACTTTGTGACAATTTGAGGAAAGAATTTAACATGTTTAGGGCCTGAAAATATATTTATAATTGGCGGCCATTCAAAGATGACATGAGCCTGTAGCTCAAGTAAAAGATACAAGCCAGCATGTGCACCCATGTGCACCCCTGTGCATAGATGCCAGAGATAAATCTGTGCAGATCTGATCAGACTCTTTGATGGGTGCTCTTTAGGTAGTCAACCTTTCTTCAGGTCGAAAACTAAGCCTCTGATCAAACTGTGCTGATGCACAGACTGAGTTGAATCTTCGCTTTACGTATATGCCAACTTGTTCTTCTTGCTGATATCAGCACATATTGCATCAAATTGAAGTTTGCATCCATCATTCCAGGGACAGTTAAGCAAAAAAAAAATTGGTGTAAAATAGTGATTGTTTTCTTATCCATCAGTTTTAACATGTCTTTTGGGTGCTCAAAAGAACCATCTCGTCGAGACGGTTCTTTTGAGTACCCACAACACATGTTTTGGTTGAGAAATAAGAAAAATAATTTTCAGTCCCACACTCTTATGAATAAGTGAGCCGCGACATGAAATTTCCAACAATGTTGTATGTGCGACCAGTAAAGCCTCAGATCAGCCAGCACATAAGTGAAGTCTGATCAGAGCCTTTGCTAGTCGCTTGAGTATTCTATGGCTGTTAAGCTTCTGACTGATCACCATTTGGAGTTTCTAAGCTTAAAAAGAGGCTCCACAGGCTCTTCTGAGTCTACACTTGTCAAAAAGCCACATTGTTGGAAATCACGTCGCGGCTCAAGTGATTCAATAACGAGCTACTATTGTACTACCTGCTACAGTGGCACCAGCATCGTGCCTAGGAATGATCATATCTGTCCTGTGGCACCACATGTCATGCTCCTCAATGTACTCATCAACTGAGGCAACGCTGTGCAAAACAGAACTCTTGTAGTCATAGGAACGAGTGGCGCCCCCACACAGAAATAGTCGATCGTTTACGTTGACAATGGAAGCTTTGCAACGAGGGAACCGTAAATTCTTCCTTGTAGACCAGCTGAAGTGTATTTTATACAACTGAGTATTAAAATATTTTATAATGGTTAAAAATGAAGTGCTGTATTAAAATGAGATGTCCAAAGTTTCAAAAGTTATGCAGACTAGATTTTGGAATACTTCGAGTAAGCAAGTAAAAATGATCAATTCTGTAAATCAAACAGATATCGTCAACCTTGTTTGAAAATACACTTTCATTTGCATTCTGTTAAAGGGACTTTATAAGAGCAATATAAGTATGTAAATCAATTTTTTCTCCATCTTGCATGTGACTTTAAAAATAACTTAACCAGTCTAAAAACTCAAAATTTTATTTAAGAAGACAACTATACATCATATAATTGAATTAAAACAGCAAGTGGGTATGATCAGGAAATACCACGATCACACACTGCAGACCGACCCATGGCACTGTGAGGAAGAGCCACAGAACAATAACAATCACAAGTCACCACGAAGACAAACAAGTTAAAGCAACCAGCTCTCTCTTCCAACTCAAGATTGCAAAACTAGAAAGGAAACAAAGCAATGCACAGCAAAACATGGAACAAACACAGAACCCCACAATGGGAACAACAATCAACGAATCAACAAGTCAACAACAATAGAACCGCCTCCTTAGAACAGACAGCAGCCTAGGCCACTGGGGACTAAATGCATTTTACTAGTACCAAATCTTCCTAAACTGAAGATTGATTTACATAATTGGGGTAATAATGGATGGGGTAACTATACCAATAAATGCAAATGCATTTACATACTTTGCGATGAAATTAATCAAGCCATTCTTTTACCAATTATGCAACTAGGTGTCGTGAATAAATACAGAAAAAGGACAAGGTTGAATACCAATAAAACGAGCTTAAGCTGTAACGTATTCTAAAGCTCTAGTATGATAATGTATAATTTTTTATCACATTCATTCTTGGAAACAATCACACCACAGATTGTAATATCTGATCTTCTTATTATTAGGCTACACTTTATCAGTTACCTCTCATTACCAAACTGCATTGCTGCACGTTGCCTGATAAACATTGTCTAGCTCACAGCATGTGCCTTTATCAGGCAAAGATGACGTTGCACTTTTTGAATGAGGCCGTTAATGGCGCTGACTCAATACAAAAATCGAAAATTACGTCATAATCACTAGTTTGAAGAGTGAAAGAATGGGTAAACTGATAAATAGAATACCAGGTTTGCGTCTTTTGTATTAAGTTTACCAGACTTGGCTTTGAGAACGCATGTTTAATCGTTTGGCAGGTCTCGCGATGTCAACAAGCGTTCTCAGAGCCTTGCCTGGTAAACTTGCTACCAAAAAACACTCACCTAGTATTCTCCATGTATCAGCATCGTCCAAGGAAATAAGACTTTGGGACTGGCGACCATGCAACGCGTAAAGAAGTCTGCTCAGTTACAGAGTCCATCTAGAATTTTAAAATATTCTATGTAGAGAGTTTTGTTGGACAATTTCAAGAAAGTGAATAACAAAGACACAGGTCTGATTGCCCAGATGCCTGAGCTGGTTGGCAACTTCGATATTAACATATAACAAAAGAAGTTTTCGGGCTACTAGGCTCATATAGTATGGGCCTTGATGCAAGAAAACCTGTCTTCGGGGGTTTGCAAACAACATAGGCGCAGACCAGCCTTCGCATCTGCGCAGTCTGATCAGCGCCTTTGTTATTTGCTTCTTGGAAAGAATCATATGTTAACTTAATACAGGTGAAATTTTAATTTTCTAGCTAGTATCTGTAGCTGAGGAGACTTGTTTGAAAGTTGCTTTGTCGGAAACCCCAAAGACAGGTTTTCTCGCGATGAGGCCCAAATTTATGTGAAAGAATCAATTTACCAAATAGCATTTAAAGTTCGGTCTGGGTATTGTGGGCTATGGTGGTATGTGTCTAACTAGTTTTGACTGTGTTTCTCCTACCAGAATAACTTACCTGTTTTCTGTTGGATCAAATACCTCTACTGTATTCAGCACATTGATTGATGAAGGAGTATTATGGACATTTTCTCCAAGACCGCCAACAACATAGATTTTACCTCTGAGAGCAGCAGCTGTGGAACATGAACGTGCACTGGCTAGAGGCGTCACAAAATACCAGTTATCTGTCTTTGGGTTATAGCATTCTACAGAACCAAGGGCACTGAAATTGAACAAAATGGCGATTCTCTTGAAATGTGAGAACAGTGATAGCATACATACTCAACAGGAAAAGAAAATGGGTAAAAGTTTTCAGGATTATGCCTGAATTCAGGATTTTGAGGCTGAGTTTCCATAGAAACTCAGCCTCAAAATGCTGAATTTAGCAGTTTATAATAGTTTCTCTGATTCTTTTTTAGATTATCTAAAGTCAACTGACCATTTTAACTTGAAATTTTTAATGTGTCATAGGCACATTGCAAGTTTTAAAATTCGAATTTCTAAAGTTCGAATATCATTCAATATTCATTTAGCATTAGAAACTGTAATAAGAATATTATCCTGAATTATATGAATATGGTTGGCCAGACTCGTGTTCATTCTGATCTATTTTATTGGCGTGAAAACGCAAGATTTTGACATATTTTATGCCTGTTGGCCTCGTGGTTCCTCAGGACCCAGAAAATTTTAATGCATGAAAAAACATGTGTGATCTCTATAGTGATTTATCGATTTTATTGTATGGGGTTATATTACTCCCAGACGCGATGTCATGTGATAAATACCACTATCCCATATTTGGACCGCTATTCCCGCCAACTGGTTATCAGCCTGCTGTGATGATAACCGGAAATCATGTATTTTGAACAGAGAGAGTTATCATGCCAGGCAAAAATCAGATTATAACACAGAGTTTGGTTATTGCACTCAGTATCAACCCTCAGTCATTATCAGCCATCAAGCTAAAGCTCTTGGGCTGATAATGGGGCCTCAGGTTGATACTTCGTGGGATAACCAAACCTCCATGTGATAATCTCTAATTATCACATATTTAAGACACTTTTTGCCGTGATAACCGAAAGTCTGCATATGCGATAAGCTCTTTCCCGCCAACTGGTTATCAGCCTGCCGTGATGATAACCGGAAGTCATGTATTTTGAACTGAGAGAGGTTATCATGCCCGGCACGTAACGTTGTTCATTTGATGACGTCAGATGTAAACAAGTGGCGTGACGTAACGCCAAATTTACGCCATTCCTCTGTTTTACTTACTTTTTTTTAACATCAAACACGTTGAAATAGTGAAATGGAATATGTGATAAACAGATTATAACATGGGGTTTTGGTCATCGCCTTCAGTATCAACCCTCGACCATTATCAGCCCTCGAGCTAAAGCTCTCGGGCTGATAATGGGGTCTCGGGTTGATACTTCGGGCGATAACCAAAACGCCATGAGATAATCTCTAATTATCACATATTTGGGACGATTCTGCAAATGGGATAAACATTTTCTGGACAACTGATTATCAGCCTGCCGTGATGATAACCAGAAGTCATGTTTTTTTAACGTATAGAGGTTATCATGCCTGGCACGAGACTTTAGATGACGTCAGATGTAAACAAGTGGCGTGACGTAACGTAAAATTTAGTCCTCTGTTTTACTTACATTTTTGTACGTCAAATGCGTTAAAATAGTGAATTGGAATATGTGATAATCAGATTATAGCACAGAGTTTGGTTATCGTACTCAGTATCAACTAAAGCTCTCGGGCTGATTATGAGGTTTTGGGTTGATACTTTGGGCGATAACCAAACCTTTGTGTGATAATCTCTAATTCCAGGTATTTAAATGGACTTGACCTGTATCAGGGGCATGTTCCTTTATTAATCTGTTCATATTATAGCATAAATACACAACAACAAGCGCTGAACAATCTTAATGTTTTTTACACTGCCCACATACTTTTTATGCTCTCCTATCCCACCAATGGCATAAATCATCCCAAATAAAGTACAAGCACAATGATCCATTCTGGCGACATTCATGTCAGAAACTCTCTTCCACTCTTTTTTGGCCAGGTCCATCAGGAAGGTGCTGGCCGTTGGCACTGGAGTAGCACCTGGGGTCCGTGGGTCACTTCCACCTGTAGAAAAATACAAAATTAAAGTTTGTAATGCACTTATGCTGAATGAATTATTGAAATCTGTGTATCGCCATCAATTCGCAGTAGGCTATTTTTTATAATAGGTGGCTGATCATAATGAAACAATTGTTGATACCAAAGAAAGCTGCTGGTGCCTCATTTCTTGTTTTCAGATATTCAAATGCCTATTAGCTCATGCATCAGTAATAGAAGATAGTATAGATGCAAAGGGATTCCTTTGGAAAAAAATAACTCATAAAAGTTGAAAACAGCAAGCCGGTTTCATAAGTTAATGAAGGACAACACTCCTCATGCATACTAACACTGGCTTAAGCTGCATTATGCTTGTTTGCCAAACCAATTTATCATATGACGTCGCGTCTGGGAGTGAAATAACGCCATGCAAAAAAATCTGTAAACCACTAGTGGTTTATCGATTTTCGGGAAACGTTATGACGTCCATAACAACGTTGGACATATGACGTTCATAACAACGTTGCGTACATAATGACAAAATTATAACGTTTTCACGCCAGAAATGAGATTTCAAAGTAAGCTTAACGTCATATGATAAATAGAATCTAACATTCGTGCTCTTGTATTATTGAATTTATTAAACTCGTTGCGAAAAAGAGATAAAATGCTCGGCAAGCCTCGCATTTTATCTCTTTTCCCCAACTCGTTCAATAAATTCAATAAAACATGAGCACTCATGTAAGATCCTCTATGTATTCCTGAAGGGCCACACTTATGAAAAGAAAAAGACCAAGTCTAAAAGCTAATGGATATAAGCAAATACTGTTTTATGCATCGGAGCCATTTGAGCAAAATGGACTTTCCAACCATTATCTATTAACCCATTTAAGCTGAATGGAATTATCCACCATTATCAATTATAACAGTCCAGTTTCTGTTTTAAGGGTGTTTGTGGTATTTTTTCCAATTTCAATACAACATTCTGCAAGCAAATAATGGAAACCCTGATCAGATGCTGCGTTCTGTGACATCTTGTCTGGGTCTGCACTATTTGCCTATGCCCTACAAAAAGGACGCTAGTCATATTTGGGTTAATGGGACAATTTCCACTGTGGCGCCATGCTGAAAGGCTCAACCACGGACATACAGTGTAACAACACTGATACATAACTGCCAATATACGCACGTCATTTAATCCAAATACTCTTTTGGTGGGTCTTGAATTCCACTAACTTACCAATAAGATAGAGTTTATTTCCTAGTGATGCGACAGTGTGTTGACGTCTAGGTTCCGGGAGACGACAAAAGTGAACCCATTGGTTGTCCTCAGAGTCATATCTCTCAACAAACTTGTCTGAAATAATAATAATAATAATAATAATAATAATGCAGCTTTAAATGTACCATATGTTTTGTCCACCATTTACAGTCAAGCAAGCATTTTCTCGTATGTCACAAATCTTACAAATAATGACATACATGTAGAAAAATTTTGCAAAAACGTGACAAACATCAGACATCAAAATAAAAAAAAATGTTTTCGTTAAAATAGTACCAAAAAACTGTGATTAATATTGTTTTTGGTTACTTTTATGGTAAATATCAAAATTTTGTGGGTACCGCTCATGTTTGAGCCATTTATAACATCAAAAAATAAAACACATTGAGTTCCCTAGAAGCTGGGCAGGTTGTTTTAGTGTACTTAGTTACAAATGCTGTCTGGTAGTGATTTATATAATGTGGTTGAAAGTTTTTAAATATTAAAACTTATAGTACCATCGTCTGTATGGAAGCCACCAATCACAAGTATATCCACAGCTCGAGGGATTGTTTTAACTTGTGTTTGGAGCTCTTTTGGCAGCATCACGGGCTTAGCGTGCTTAGCTGGTTTGGGCGTTGACGTCATCAAGGGTGTGAACAGGGGAGTATGTTGTTCTTCTGTTGTTGGGACAATTTTTGCTAAAGTTTCTGCTGGGAAATTGTCTTTGACGTCATAAGACTGTCGACGTTCATTAGTCTGCAAAATAAAAGTACAAGCTATGCTTCATGTTGTTGTTTTAACACTGCTATTTTATTCATTTTATTTAGTTACGTTCCCTTTGTCTTCAAAACATCACTCAGTTGGATATGATAGGCACCTCTTCTATATATCTGCCCAGCAGGCACACAACGTTGACTCAACATTGATACAATGTTGATTCAACGTCATGACGTTGAATCATCGTTGAATCACTGCTGAGTCGAAGCTATGTGCCTGCTGGGTGAGCTGTCAGCAATCATTTAAAGACCAGGCGTATGCGTTTGACTTAATCATATCTAGACCCCGCCATTTTTCGTTGCAAAAGGGACTTTGCTATTTTGATGAACAGATACATGTTAGACGAATGGAAAAAAACATTAAAAACTACTAAACTGTGGTTACATCTATTATTCTATCATAAGTGGCGTTGTTTTTTCAGTTATGTATTGGGACATTAGCCGTTTATTGTACACGGGATAAAATGGTAACCATCAATATAAAACTATTTACTAAAGAACTCAGTATAATAGAAACAGATATGCTGCGCATGTTTTACTTACAAAACGCATTTAAAATAACAATCCATCAAAATTTAAGAAAGTTTTGTTGTTTCCTTCCTTCAGAAATGCTACAATTCATTGTCATCTTACCTTAATAAACTCTGTTATGTAGCAGTTTCTTGGCGGAGGCTTTGGAAACTGGAAGGGGTCGTCTCGTTTCAGTTGGCGCGCTGTGAGAATCCTGTCAAAAACAATCATAACAGAAAATAGCTCATAATTTTACTTATCACAAGCAAATTTATTCCCTAGATATTTTTTCAATAAGATTTGATCCTATAATAATTGAAAGTGTGTATATACTGCAGGGGCGGATCCAAAAATTCTGGAAAGGGGGTTCAAATGTATAAAGGTGTGGGGGTTCGCTTTGCTGATTTTATCCCATATTTCTTAAATATCTCATGAAAATGAAATAATTTGGTCTTACTGAGACCAAATTATTTATTTTTCATAGGATATTTATAAACGGGGGCAGAGGGGGGGGGGGGGGGGGGGGGGTTGTTCGCTCGAACCCCCTGAACCCCCTCTGGATCCGCCACTGTACTGGCCAGCTCAAAGAGTCTTTTTTACTTATCACTCTGGTGAAACTAAGACTGGCAAGTACCAACACCCCGTTGAGCTGGGATATACGCTTTTATTAACAAAGTTTGCATGATATAATATCAATTGTCATTTTTTTGTAGGAGCTTCAGCAAATAATTCAGACAAAAAACAAAAATTGCAAATGAATTACATGTATAGCAGTTTTTGTTAGTAGAAACCTGAGGTAGAAACAACAGAAGGGACCCCATCCGTTAATGCAGAACGTGAAGTTTCTGTATCACTGTCAAGACATCACCTCAAAGCATCCCCAATGTTGACACAGTGTCTGTGATCGTTCATGTATATCTGTGCTAACGTTCGTACACCTATGTGTTCATGCGTGAGCATGTGAGTGACCATGTATTTGTTTGTTTTTTTTTGTTTGCACATGAACTTACCAGTTTGCAATAAGAATAATTTCCCGGAATTTGTCGTAGCCCCGTATCAGGCTGGTGGTTTCCACACATGTGATCAGCTCTTCTGCAGTCATATAACAGAATCGAACCAAATTCATCACCCGGATGGTATACTTGACCCGTTCTTCCATATTATGCACGAGCCAGCGTACCGCCATTCGAAATGCCTCGTACTCTGACTGTACAAAGAGATCATCAGAGGACATCATCTGACAGAAGGTGTCAACGTCAAGTTCGAGTATGCCTGGCAGTTGGGTTGTTTCGTTGAAGTTCTGTAATAATCTGTATAAACAAATGTTTATAAGTAAATTAAACTGCTCATGCTGGTACTGCTACTAATATCTTTTTGGGAAAGAGACCTGAAACTTATCCCAATCACTCATCTACTTCTCTGTTTTGTTGGTACAAGCGGCGAAGGGTCTGGTGAGACTGTTCGACTTGGTGATAAGCCAGGCTGATAAGTGCCATTTTTCACATATGATGGCTTAAGAGTACACTCTTATGCTCAAGCCACCATGAAATATTCTATTCATTGTTACTAAATTCATAATAAATTGATTCTAATGAAACCCTATTATGATGTTTTGGGGGAAGCACTGTCTTCTTCAAAATTGAAAAGCTGATTCTCATTAACAAAAAAAAGAAAAGAACAACAACTCACAGTGCTCGAAATGAATCAAATTGAAACCCCAGACCTCAACGATTATCTCTTTTTACTGTGAAAGGAAAAATAAACAAAAACCCTCACTCTTATTTCTTGAAACAAGTTCTATATATAAATGAGCCTAAATAAAAAGAGAAAAGAGCCGTGACATGTGATTTCCAACAATGTGGTATTTTGACGTATGTAGATTAAGGTGAGCCTGTGCAGCCGCCTTATAAGCTTAGAAATTCCAAATGGTGTTCGGTCAGAAGCTTATTACTCATAGAATATTCAAGGGACAAGCAAAGACTCTGATCGGACTGCGCATAGGCGCAGGCTGATCTGAGGCTTTGCTGGTCGCACATACCACATTGTTGGAAATCTCATGTCGCGGCTCATATGAGGATCACTTACTTGTGAAATACAGTTTTGTAGATTCTACCAGAGTTTCCACCCTGGCACTTCACAACTAGTTTCAGGGCCTGTTCAATAGGCAGGTTCTCCGCAAGGGTTGTGCACCGTTGTTTAAGGGTTTCCACTTTTAGAAAGTCGGCAATGATTATCAGGTCTGCGGCGATGATATCATAGACTTTCAACTGACCTAAAATGAAACAAATGTGCTTCAACAAACATCGTTCAGTTGCAAACATGAGGAGGCACATGAGATTTGGTACATACCTCTTAAGCAGCAAGTAGCGAAGGATCAGAGCATTCGCTGCTCGCATATTCAGGACATGCAAGAATATTTAGGGAGACTCAAACCAAAGTAGCTGCATATGTACGTTAAGTGTGTGTTAGCTTTGTACAATTGTGAACAGTACCTTATTGTTACTGTAGTCTTTTTTACATATTTGCCTATGAAAATATTTTGTGCATGTATGCTGTCATTTAGTATCTGCAAAATTGCACACGGAAACTAATTTTAGATTTTCAGCTGCGACAAAATCTGGAAATAAAACCTGATATATGAGTAGTATAGCTACCTGTATATAGCCGTTTTATTGCGAACAAAAATTATATTTCAGACAACAAATCAAGATGCTGTTTCACTAGCATGTTGATGGTGACCCGCTTGTTAAATGTTTATTGGGCAACTATATCTGTCACATCTTGCACTTGGTCATATACGACAACATCAACCAAAACAGATTTTATTTACCAAACGATTTGAAAATGTTAACATTTTTGAGCGACTATTAATCATATGACTATACATGGCGACAAGGGATCAGACAAAGGCCTATCATCTGCAATTTCCTTTAAAGAAAATATGAAAAAATAAAGCCCAAAGCAACCAGAGTATAGCTTGAAGCATATGCCGAGAACATTTACTACGCAATGTTGGCACTTAGCAAATGCTGAAGAGAAACGCCAAACTGCATTTAAAATTATGTCAAACCGACATGATCTTAAATGGGTAGTCTAAAGTGTTTGCTTCTTTAGTGCAATCATAATTCATTTTGACAAGCTATAAAGAAAGCCAGTTACTCTAGTTTTGCAATCAAAAACGCTTTTTCTTTTGCACATCGTTGTTCTGTTTTCGTTGGCTCTAGTTTTCGAGTACTGTCTTCCGAGGTGCTATCTGGTAAAGCTATGCTATGGACATTTTAATGGTATTAAAAATGTTCATACCTTAGAGTTACATTATGATAAAAACAGGTCAAAAAGCTAAACCCCAGCTGAAATTTTCCCATAGACAATGCAAAAACGCTCATGCTTGCTTTATCATGCCATTTTACTGAATCAAGACTTTTGCATAATTTTTTCAACAAAGAAGCAGTAATTGCCTCTTCTCAGCATAAAGCAGCTTTCACTAATATTGATATATTTCCATAGAGCTTCAAACAGCTCAGTAATCCAGGGCTATAATTCATACTTGGCAAAAAAGGGTACACTTTGAAAATTTAGCACATATCAAAAGCAGTTGATATTTTCAATTGAAAGTTTGTGTAATAACACATAAGATATTTTTGTCTAACTTTGAACAGTGAGAGTTCTCAATTGTTTTCCATTTTTGAAATAAACAACTAAAGTTTGTGAACTTAACATTATGTCTATAACAGCTGACATCTGGCTTAATTGATTTGATTAGTATATACAAATTTCAACCTACCTGTGTATACGAATTCCAGAAATATGGCAAAAGCTTCTGGTGTAATACCCCTCAAACGCATCTCAAAAGGTATTTTTCTCCCCTTATTGCGACTAAACAGTTCAGCAAAATATTCACTATAACAGCTAAGCGCCACGCGGTGAGCGGAAAACGTCCTGTCTTTAACGTGAACGGCAACATCCATCAGTTTGTCTTTCTCATACAAGTGGCGAAGGTATTCCCCGACTGTGATGTAGGAGCCCACGGATTCTAGGGGAAGCCTCACAATTTTCTGAAGGACATTTTGACTTGTGCGGTAACGACTTTTAGGGTTTGGATCGTCAACTATTTGTTCAGCTGCAGCGTCGACGAGATATTCTGAGAGCTCAGAGAACGTCTGAAATAAATATAAAAAAAAGAGAAGTGTTTTTTTTTCTTGGTTTCCACTCGTACCTGGTATAACAGCAAGGTCGATTATGGTAGATTTTGATATGTTAACTATTCCCATCTTTCTTGCAATGATATGCTGGCATTGCTTTTGTTTGAACATGTATTACTTAAAAAGGTTGCAGCATCACGCAGTGTCTATTTAATAAATGAGAGTATCATCATCAAACAGAGTTTTGTTTAATTTTAATAAGCACACGCTACCCAAAGTTCGTTACAATATATACATGTACGTGCATACATTTGTATTTTATTCAGGCCACGAAATACTAAGATGGCAAAATATAGAATATAATGCAAAGTTAAATATATTCACTATTAATTGGAAAAAAAATATCAAAATATTGTATGATGACATGACATCAGCTTTTTTTCTTATTTATGTACAAAAAATATGGCTGAAATTTTCACGAGGTTTATTTTCGCGAAACTTCGCATATGCGAAGTTTCGTGAAAAAAAATCTTCACGAAATGGCGAAATATATGCGATGTTTCGTGAAATAAAATCCTCACGAAATGGCGAAATCACATTGTCGTTTACTGATCTAGGTAAATCATGTCCTAGTCGCGAAGTTTTAACGTCGAAAATATGTCTTTAATCGCTATTCGCGAAAATAAGATTCTCGCGAAATTTCCGGATTACAGTACTCAACAGATTTACTTTTGTGGAACTGTGATTGAAAACTTAATCTGGTACCTGGAATGCCTGTAGTGAATCTGTTTGTTCATTGATATAGAATATGTCACATGGAAGTTCGCCTTGCAGACTCGAGGGTATGTTTTTATGTACATTTTCACCAGTACTGGTGCCCGGCATTGGGTCTGACAGTAAACCTGAAACAAGAAGGTGCACTGAAAAGTATATTGACATTGTATATATGAGCCGTGACATGTGATTTCCAACAATGTGGCATTTTGACATGTGTAGACCCAGACGAGCTGTGCAGCCTCCTTTTAAGCTTAGAACTTCCAAATGCTGTTTGGCCAGTAGCTTAACATTTATAGAATATTCAAGCGACTAGCAAAAACTCTGATCAGACTGCGCTAATGCGCAGGCTGATCTGAGGCCTTGCTGGTCACACATACCACATTGTTGGAAATCTCATGTCGCGGCTCAATTATGTGTCTACATGCAAAATATCTGAATAAACTTTTGTTTAAACCAAGATGCACTGAATTTGGTTTGCTAATGATGACATTACACAGGTTAAGATAAACAACATTTTTGAGTGTGAAATTGTAAATATTTTCTTACCCATCAGTTTTAACATATGTTTGGGTGCTCAAAAGAACCGTCTTACTGAGACGGTTCTTTTAAGCACCAACAACACATGCTTTGGTTGAGAAATAAGAAACTTATTTTTTCGTTACGCACTCTTAAAGCTGCATAGTCTGTATCTTTTGATCTTTTCATTTTAGAAATAATGTTTTTATTTTTCAAGAACACAGTAAAAATACTAAAATTCAGGTATAAATTTTACCTTTTTCGTAATAATTAACAAATTATTAGTGCCAAAACAATAGCTTTTATGTTAAAAATTAACTGTCTAGAATTATTATATTATATTTTCGTAAGGGCAAGGTACAGAATGGGGGATATTTTTGAGGGTTTCTAAAATTTCAAATACTTTTGGGGTACTTGAAATTTCTGTTTTTTTTTTTCTTTTTTTTTTTTTTTTTGTTTTTTTTTTTGGGGGGGGGGGGAGGGGGATAAACAGTGGATGCTGGGCCCGAGCCTACGTACGCAGAAAAAAATTAGAGTACTCCCCCCTGCGGGGACGGCTCTTCCTGGGTTGAACCAGTACTAAGCTAGGATAAATGTGTCTAGCTCAAGGAGCAAAACGCAGTGACGCCGGTGAGGCTCGAACCCGCGGCCTTTCGGTCTCGAGTCAAGCACTCTACCACTGAGCCACGCAGTATGTATGTATGTGACCATATAAACCCATTTTAGCCAAGTAGAATTTCCCACTCTCATCAATTAGACCAGTCCATTTCCATTTTAAGGGTTGTTGGGTGGTAGTTTTCATTTTTATTAAAAGATAAATATGAACCTTCTGTAAGCAAAACAGTGGAGACCATGATCAGACGTTTCAGTGGCGGGTCCAGGGGGGTTTCAGGAGGTTCAGTCAAACCCCTTCCTGCCCCCCCCCCCCCCCGGTTTTAAATATCCTATGAAAATGAAATCGTTTGGTCTCAATGAGACCAAATTACCAAAATTATTATATGAACCCCCTTTCAAGAGTTCCTGAATCCGCCCCTGCGGATGTATCTGGTTCTGCACTGTTTGTCTGTGTCCCATAAAAAGGACGCTAGGATTAATATATGGTTAAAATAAAATGGCTCACCTGAATCAGCATTAACCCGAGTACTAAAGTCATAAGCATTCTTTTCATTCGCCTCGTCAGAGAGCGATGGTTCTGGGAGCAACGTACTCTCGTCGTTCTGTGACGTGCACGTGTAGGTGGACAGCGAACCCTCCGCTAGTTCTGACAGCTGGTTCTCGTTTGTTGGGAGCTTGAAGATGCAGTCCGCGTGACAGCTGGCTCCTTCGGCACTAGATATAGGAGTGCTGGCTCCGGAGGGTTCTGTCGAGGCACAAGATAAGTCGTGTACTCCCGAATCCTGCATTTAAAAAACATTTGAGCCGTGACATGTGATTTCCAACAATGTGGCATTTCGACAAGAGCCTGTACAGCCTCTTTTTTAATCTTAGAAACTCTAAATGATGTTCAGTCAGTAGCTTAACACTCATAGAATATTCAAGCGACTAGCAAAGGCTCTGATCAGACTGCGCGGATGCGCAGGCTGATCTGAGGCTTTGCTGGTCGCACATACCACATTGTTTGAAATATCATGTCGCGGCTCAAGCTTTTATCAATGACGTCGTGCGTCTGGAAGTGATATAATGCCATGTTTTAATCCTTAATGCGCCAATCGCTACAAAAGTCGTCTGCTTTTCTCGTCTGCTGAAATGTTGAAGAAGCCTCTATGGCAAACAGTGTGGACCCAGACCAGACTGCTCCTATAGGACAAAAGTCGTCTGCTTTTCTCGTCTGCTGAACTGTTTAAGAATTTTCTATGACATATAGTGTGGACCCAGATCAGACTGCTCCTATTGGAGCAGTCTGTTCTGGGTCCAAGCTGTTTGCTGGGTCCAAGCTGTTTGCTTCTATACTTAAT
Organism: Loripinus fragilis; assembly: GCA_964019695.1. Taxonomy (NCBI): domain Eukaryota; kingdom Metazoa; phylum Mollusca; class Bivalvia; order Lucinida; family Lucinidae; genus Loripinus; species Loripinus fragilis. The sequence goes on along the minus strand of OZ026520.1, from coordinate 37,987,672 downwards.
TCGTCAGTAATGTTAGGCAATTATTTGCAGCAGACGACTTCAGCAGACGTCATTTTCAGATGCATTTTTTTTCTTGGTGCTTGAAGGGTTAAAAGAGGAGTGCAGTGGTTCAGCTGGTAGAGTGATAGATTCGGGATCGAAGGGTCGCTAGTTGGAGACTCACTGGAAACAGTGTGTTGTGTCATTGGGCACTGCACTCTAGGCTATCCTATTACAGGTTACACATTTATAAACAAACACTTACTTATTTTACTGTTAAAATGCCAACGATTGTTGAAACGTTTTATAAATCAAGTTTCGTGACCTAGTAAGGCCCAAACCAACCTAGGACATAAGATAAGGATTTTTAAGCAGATATAACATTCGCTACCTACTCAAAACCTGCTAAGTTACTGAGACTGGCTAGAATATTAGAATATTGTCTGTATCAAGTCTATTAGCTTTTATACTTGCCATCGCGAATACAAACCTTGACGTCCTGCAACTTTGTCCGTTTGTATTGTCAGACAAACAAATCGTTGTCAAATTAAAATGTATGTTCAAATATTTGAATCTCATGATTTGAACATTGTTTTATATTCATTTGACAGTGGCTTCAAACCGCATGCGTAATGAAGCTGCGTTTTAAGAACTCTTTTAATTTAAAACTACTGTTTTTACATTCGTTGCAAGAGTGAAACTTGTTGAATCATTTCTTTAAGGATCTACAATTCAAGAGACTTTCACAGCATTCTACGAAAAGAATACAATAATAATCGGGAATGTATATTATATATACTAGAGGACTTTGAAAACGCATCAACATATTTTTGCACATTTCTTGCAAACCGTACATGCGATTGAAAAGTTACTCGCAGGTTTTAATGTGCAACCCAGAATTGGTATGAACCAGTCATTAATTTGACTGCACTATCACGCAACCCTGCTGATGACGTCACATGGGTACATACAGCATCCAGCACCTTTCTGCACAAATAAATGAAGCTTTTTGATAATTCTTATGTTTAAACTGTGGCGAATATGATGTCATGTTACCAAAAGAGTTTATAGACTTTTTCTGATAAAAAGTAATTGATAACTTCAAAATTTCAGAAATAAACGTCGAATTTGAACATCAATTTATAGCTCCTTTTCAGAAACATCTCCATTTGTTACCTTTATGCACGCTTTCGTTACTGATATTGATTACATAGTCTGACAAGCATGTGGGGAAGACGTTTTGATGTAAATCGTCTCAGGAGATCTGCTGTCATGTGATCGAGAACGTCTTAAAAAATTACGTTAACGTCACTTGCACAGTACAAAAGACACGTGATGCACGCGTAATTTATGAAAGATCTGTCATTTGTGTATGCCCTTAGCCTCTCCCAATAAAACCGGACGTAAGAAATCGAAACTTTGAAAGGCCCAAGACGTTTAATTTTATTACTAGACTATAGTAATCAGGGTGGGTGGGGTATGTCGGTAATTTTAAAGGGGTGTAATTTTGAGCATACCAAACTGTCGATTTATTTCTAATCCTTCAATGATGAATGTGCAATCGTGAAAGAAGAAAAGGACGCAAATTCGTTGAGTCAGGAATCAAAACTAACACGTGTAAATTGCAGCTGAATTTGTGTCCTTCAAAATCGACCACCCCTGTCTTAAAACGGATAGTTTTTCAATATCTTAAGTAAATTTACAACCGTGAAATTTCTAGGACACACTACCAGATGGTCAGACTATGATATGCAATAATAGTTATCTCGCTGACATTCTCAGGGTTTGTGAAATAAAGGATTTAATCTGGATGATGCGTTTTCAAAGTCCTTTAGTATACTTATGACAAAAAGTTCAGCATATTTTGACGGTGTTGCTAATTTTTACCAGGATATCATTTTTTACAAAATTATTTATTGCTCACTAAAAGTACTGTTATTCTACTATCCAAAAGTCAGTAATATTGAACTCTACAAATTCTGATGACGTCATATAGACGTAAGAACTGTACCTACTAAAACAGTTCCGAAAACTAAAATGTTGATTTTCTCCAAAATTTGGGGATGATTTTGCTGACTTTCTGTCAAAGTTTGCAGATATCGTCTGACATGTCAAACTTTGCTATAACAACTTAGAGGGAACGTTGGTCTAAAATGTATGAAAAACTTAGCTCTTTTCTATCCGTTGTTTGTACAAAGCATGGAAGTTTGGTTATTTTGCATACTGAGAGATGACCCAGAATCCCCGTTCTTTTGAGTCAATGAATATGTTTCAGAATACTAAAATTTCGGTTTTCGACTCAAAATAAGTATGATAGACTGATGTAAAACGCATTATATGTTACAGCATCAGGATTTATTATTTTTGGTCATTGGAAGTACAATATGCTTAACTTTATGCCAATGGTATATATAATCAAATTCATAACCCGCCCTGGTCATTAAACAAAATCCTGTAAATTACATGTATCTTGTTATGCATCTGCAAAGTTTGAAGTTGAACGTTCATAGGCTCAGAAGGAGATCCAGTTTAATGAAAATACATGTATACATTAATTGGCATTGGGTCACACAAAAGGTCTACATCAGTGACATATATATCTGCAAAAGTTGTTACGTCAAATGGTTAAGGAGGAGGCGTATTTAAAAGAAAATGTATTACATGTGTATGACCATTGACATTGAAGTCAACTTCACGTAAAAAGACCACCTTCATTATGTGACATATGTACCTATTTTGAGGTTGCTACGCCCAACAGCTTAAGAGGAGTTGCATTTGTAAGAAACGTGACGAAAGCACGGATGGACGGACGGATAACTGGCCGAATTTGGTAAATTATTGGCATATGCTTTTTTTCTTATAGAAAAAGCGGATGTAATATGATAAAGCGATTAACTCTCATTGTAAGCAATAACTAAAAGAAACACGTTCAGTCCAACCAAAAAGAATCTTTCACACGTGACTAGATATTACAAATTCTGTCATTGGCATCTGTGAAGATTAAGTACCAATTCTTCACATCTGTGATAATTTGGTACCATTTTTTCTCAACTGTGAGCATTTGGAACTGATTCTTCACATTTGTGAAAATTGAGTACCAATTCTTCACAGGTGTAAAAAACTGGTACCGATTCTTCACATTTGTGAAAATTGAGTACCAATTCTTCACATCTGAGAAAAATCGAAACAGTCCTTTGCAGATGGCACGAATACGTACCAATTCTTCACAGTTAAAAATTAGAAAGATGTCAAATTTGACCACAGATGTTAGACCCCAAAATTATCGAAATTGACCAAACGCAAATTTCACATTTTCCAAAAATGACGTTTTGGTACCAATTCTTCACACGGTGTGAAATTTGCGAAATGTGAAATTTGCGGTTCAACATAGCCTATTATGGAAAACTAGAAGCAACCTTGAACCTGAGTTTGCTGGTCCAATAATTTTATCATTTAATAAAAACGGTCTTCGGTATCTTATTTACATTGTTTCGAAAGCTTGCAGTTTTCTGGCCACCACCAATATTTCAGGGAACATTTCCCACATCTCACCCCTCCCTATCCTAGGATTTGTGGAGCATCCACTAAGGGCAGTACTTAAGAACGAACGTAATATCTGATCAGGGCTCTTAACATAATAATTGAGCCTCGTCGCGGGAAAACCTGTCTTCGGGGTGTCCGAAAAAGCGAACTTCAAACCAGTCTCCTCAGCTACAGTGACTAGCCAGAAAATTGAAATTTCGATTGTAGCAAGTCTAGATATGATACTTTCCAATAAGCGAATAAAAAAGGCACTGATCGGACTGCGCGGACGCGCAGGCTGATCTGCGCCTGTGTTGTTCGCAAACCCCCGAAGACAGGTTTTCTCGTGTCGAGGCCCATATATAGCTTTAGATGGAATGATCGGTTGTGTACGTGCGTGCGTGCGTGAGTGTTTGTGTGTTAACTTACACATCATATGTAATTCTTTGCCTGCTGGGAAATTGTTCATGCACTTTTGCCGTCTGCTGATTTTTTTTTTGTTATCATAGTTACTTTTTTCAATATCAACTTTTTAGAAAAATTCTTTCAGGACTACCATCAGAGTGCCAGTTTGGATTCTGATCAGGCCCGACGTTTGTTGGGACTGATCTGTGTCCAAACTGTTTGCGGCAAAGATTATCAGCAGACGACACTAGAGTCAATATAGCACTGCTGTATGTGGGGAAAGAAAGATCGAAAGTATACTCAGAAGAAAAAGTTTAGTCGGTATTTATGTTTTCTCATAAAATCAACAATACTGCATATTTCATTGTCAATTTTTTTACATGAGTTGTATTATCGTAACTTTACATGTACCTGTTTATTGCGTGACAAATAATGCCTCTATTAGACTGTTTCAACCAAATTTCAAAATACACGATGTGCACGTGCTGCGGTAAACCGGCAGGGTTATTTTCTCATAAACTGTTAGATATTGAAAGAGAGCTGTTCCTGTTGCAATAATCCGGAAAAAATTCTGTGCTAGCAAGCCTTATTCGCCGTCCAGGCTATCAATAAATTACAGAAATACCGCGTTTTGACGTCTTGAAACAGGTACACGTGTTGCTGACGTAACACGCAGTTTTGGATGCAGTGAACAAACAATTTACCGTCTGCTAACACGTTTTCAACAGCCTGGCAGTAAAAATTACAAGCCTCCGTTGGCGAGACTACGCATAACGACGCCATTTGAAGTTAGGGTCATAGTGACGTCAACATGACGTAATCGCTTCATGACCGCTTGGAAACTTCTTAAATTCCTTAGTCATGCAACAGATACGAGAATTTCCGTCTGTACTGCCAGAAATCGTCTGAGGGGCGCTAGACTGATTTTTGAGTTATGAAATTTGAATTTTGATATTGAATTTTTTGTGCATTTTTGATGAAGAAAACGGGTATATTTTCAGAATGTTTTGTTGAAATGTTCACATATGTAAGACATTACATGAATTTTATTTAGAGTTAGGTTTTTGTCAATATGAAGACTGTCTTACAAAATTATTGCACACAGTGTCTGTACTGACTAAACTTTTTCTTCTGAGTATATTTAGAGAAATAACGCGTGCCTGGTATTAATAGACTTTTCGCTTACTGTAAAGGCGGCAACTTTAATATTCATTTCTGGGCGTGGTTCGGCTATTTCATCTGCTAAGGAAGGGAAATCAGGTTTTATTTATAATTTGGTAAAGAGTTATTACTTTTTGGGCCGAATAAACGTGCGTGCATTTCATGAAAATTCTAACCGTATACAGACTGAACACACATTTATCAACCCTTAAAGTGCATAATCACAAAATGCTTGTTTTTGTCGTCCACTAAAATATTTGAAGCCTCATAGACAAACAGTGTGGACCCAGATCAGACTGCCCCTGTAGGAGCAGTCTGATCTTGGTCCAAAATGTTTGCCTCTATGCTTATGTTAGATGCAGTTATTTTGCTGGCGTATTGAGGACTAAATCGTGTGTTTGCGTCTATACTGAGATAATGGCGCAAGATGATACAGTTACTTTTGAATAAAAACACCTCATTTTCAGCTTTTACCTGTGTCTTAGGTTAACCAGTCATAATTACGCATTCATGAGGCGTCGCCTTTACAGTAAACAAAATATCAAAGAGTACGACACTATTACCTGTACGTTAGGTGTCTCAGGGCACGATCTACGTCTGCCATCATCCGTCGAAAAAACGTCGTTACCATTGTTCTCCGGCGAAGCCATTCCGTCATCTTCAGAGTCCGACGAATCCGGGCGCGAAAACCTTCGGTAGTATTTTATTTGTTCAATCAAAGATTTTTCTTCATTGGCAGACATATCATGTTGAAGCTAACGTCACCTAGATTAAGCGTTACCAAGATACGCCGTGACGTTACGACCTACACGTAACGTGACGTTCAATCTAAGCTCCGCATCGCCGGCCTTTCCGGAAAGAGAATGGTGCTGCGTTTTGTCTGCGTTGGTGATTGCCGTCCCAGTCAACAATATTTCAGTCATGTCTGGTTTGATTAACTTGAGTGGCTATCTCTGGGGGCCCGAGGGGGTCAGTCCTCTTTGCCTTTCATTGTGGTGCTGTGTCTATTGAAAGACCCTTGCTAACAGCTCGAAAGTCACATTGCCCAATATTATAGGTTTCGTTTTCTCTCGAACTATTACACATTGGAATTATGGTCACTGCCCAGACCAGAGGAGTTAGTCACTGGAACCGGAGTTATGCGCTCAAGCATGCGCCTCAATCAAATCTCAGCCGAGACGTTTTCCAGTTGAATTTCAAAATTGACTCACTTTTAAAATGTTCAGATATGAGAGCGATAATTAGCACGGGATACGACATATGGTCTTCGAATTTTTCATATATACACTTGGGGAAAAAAGTTAAATCACCAAAGCTTGACAAAACAGTTTTATTTCGATTTGATTAACAGAACAGAACAGAACAGAAATTTTTATTTTAGACTTAAGCATACAAGCTCATCGTCATTACATCATATAAACATTTACATAGTGACACGGGCTTGGCCGTGAACATAAACATAACATAATAAATAGATCGAGAGTGAAGTACTTTTGTTGATTGGTTTGTTTTTACGGCGGCCAAAAGGCCGCCGTTCTAATATCGCTTAAGACCTACATTTTATGTAAATTATTCACCAATCAGAAGTATTTGTAAATTGTAATATTCATCACACAAACTGGAAAAAGATGCTCTCATTGGTTGATACGCAGAATGTCCGTACAATCTTATTAAACATGCAACTAAATTTGAAAATATACATGTAAATGGCAGAGAACCAGTCTGTGCACTGGTTCCAAAAATGCAAATGTATTGACGACCTTATCTCGAATATAGGTCAACCCCCGATGTACAGTATTTGTAAATTGCTGTCACTATTATTGTTTACATGCCTTGCACACAGTAAAGAAGTGCATTATAAAACAATCCACTAAATCCGAAAGCACTTTACAGTGATATCACGCTATTTAAATAAAATATTCGTAATTTTCCAATTCTCATATAATCTGGACATGATTATTATGGAAGGTAAAAAGCGACATTATTCTATGCATACATCTTTGTTTTTATATGTTGGCAATTTCATTTTATTTTGTAAATTGTGTCATTATATCATGTGAATTGTAGTATGATAACAGCTTCGGATGCATACTGACGAATTACAAATAATACAAAGTAATTTAGAAATAGAGAATAGCACTAACAGCTTTATAAAATGACACTCCATTCATTCAAAACAGAAAGTTGACGCATTGAATATTGGCGGTAATTCCCCGCTTCTTTCAATGCTAGATATTTTGACGCCAGAGGGCGCGCTTTCATTTATAATTTACAGAGTATCCCTTATTCGGTAGTTGTCGATTAATTTCGTAAATCGGTGATGAGAGTTATTTTAACTACAATGGTTTATCTCTAAGGTGGATAAGAGTAAAAAAACTAATAAACTAAAAAAAAATCTTTTTTTTTCGTCTTTTTTGTAAAACGTTTGTTCCTCTGAAGCATCATCGCACTGGTGAACTATGTACAAGGACGTCGTGAGGTGTTATAGGACACAAAATGCAATCTCTAATTAAAAAGTCCATGTAGAATCTCATAAATATAAGCGCATTAAAATTTTAACGAAATAAATAGAATGAACATTAAAAAATCATTTAAAATGTGCAAATGTATGCATGTCTTCCGTTTTAAGGGAAACAATTCAGGAATACATGTACAAGCTTGGCTTTTTAAAAAAAAGATTAGAGCATTATAGTTGCTGGACAACAGTTTTTTGCATTATCTAAAGCTGAGATATAAAGCCCATCTTTTTCCATTTTTGTCATGCATTTCAAGTTCAGTAGTTGTATACTAAGTTCTGAACATGTGATCCATTGGAAGCAAAAAAGGTGGGGGTAACTTGGAAGTCATATTGGTGCCGATGAGCAGCCCAGAATTTCAAAACTAACCCCATTCATATATGAGCCGGGGCATGAGATTTCCAACAATGTGGTATGTGCGACCAACAAAGTCTCAGATCAGTCTGCGCATACGGGCAGTCTGATCAGAGCCTTTGCTAGTCCCTTGAAGATTCTATGAGTGTTAAGCTACTGAGTGAACATCATTTGGAGGTTTTTAGCTTAAAAGGAGGCTGCACAGGCACGTCTGAGTCTACACTTGTCAAAATGCCATATTATTGGAAATTACATGTCACGGCTCATATATAGATGTCGAAAAATATAATACGTTTGCTACATATGATTTCACTATGTGCGCAAATTTCACAAAATGTGAAATATTGGTATGAAAAATGTGACGTATTGGTACCAATTTTTCACGCCCTGTAAAGAATTGGTACCAATTTATCACAGTGTGAAATTTGCGAAATGTGAAATTTGCGGTTCAACAGGGCTTCAATGCCATTTAAGCCCGCTCAAGGACATCGTCTGCAAGTTAACATATCGTCGCTAATGTTTTATGGAGAAATGACCAAACCTTTTCAATTACCATAAAATAGGCCCCTTTATCACACCAGATAGGCGGCAATGGAAAACGCTCTGAGCAAGTGATGAACCCTGATCACAAATCGCTAGAAACAGTGTTTTTGATTGCCATTTGTCTGTTAAAAATTATTTTGTTTCACACCGGATAGGTGGCAATCGAAAACGCTTTTAACAATCGACGAACGCGGATCAAAAATCGCTAGAAACAGTGTAATTCAAATTTCGCCAGTAGCATTTAGATATGATCAGGGGCGTACCTACGTGTATGCAAATATGCATGTGTGTATAACTTGACACAGCCAGTATAGGCTACTCAAAAATGGACAACAACCCGGTCTTAATGATGAATGGTAGCTTAATGAAGCTCGAAAGTATTGCAGAATGCTCCTCTTGGAGCCTTCTGTAATACTTTGACCTGCATTCAAGTGATAATCGGTCTTGAAAACCAAGTTTTGGTCTTTTTGAGTTTTTTTACTGTATTTAATCAGATATTTTGGAACAAAAGAGGCCCTGGAAGGGGTTTTAGGGATACAGGGATATGGACCAAAAGCATAAAGGGGTACGGGATATTTTTGTAAATATTTAAAGGGATAAAGGATATTTTGATCAATTCTAGGGATATGGGGATACAATGCTTTCTGGATTTGGGAATATTTGCCATTTTTCTTTTAGGGATGTGGGATATTTTTTCAAAATACTTAAAGGCATATGGGATACTGGGATCCCCCACCCCTTCCAGGGCCTCAATAGTGTTTAGCTGCGTGTCTTAGCATGCTTAAGGGCTTCTTTTAGCACTTTGAATTGCACAAAAACCATTTTCTGCCACATGGCTTCACCCATGGACCCATATAGGGGAGAGCCCCCCTGACCCCCTCAAGAGAGTGTACTCTATAAAATGCCTCAGGAAAGCGACTGATGATATAATAACAAAGGCGCTAACCAGTCTGCACGGATGCACAGGCTGGTCTGGGCCTTTGTTGTTTTCAAACTCCAACGACAGAGTTTCTCGAGTCGAGGCCCGAGTGTTTTATTGCTATCATTAAATATAGTTGACGCGTTATGACAATTGTCGCAGACAGGAAGCACTCTTGAGGGGGTCGGAGTGTGGGGGGGGGTCTCGGGTAAGAATTTGATCGTTTGGTAGAGGGGTCAAGGCTAAGGCCCCCGAAAAAACACTTCTAGCCCCCGGAGATAGCTTTTATACTTGTGCACTATATAATTTGGAATGCGCCCAAACGCCCAGATCTTAAAAGCTGTATTTATCTATCCCGAATCCTAAACCGGCAGCGGTTCATCTAAGAAGACAGGACGATGGCTTTAAGTCATGTCAGACAGACTGGAAGAGCTGGGGATGGAACTCAGGAGCCCTGGGTACAACGCGGGCGAGTGACTTTTCCACTCTACCATTTTAGTGACTTTCCCTTGGTAGTAACCAGCATCAGGCTGGAAGGGTTTATGGCTTGTGTGTCTATTTTAGGATGGGAATCCCAAAGGCTTAACCGAAAGTGGTTCTGGAGAACTAGGAATTATTGTTTGTGGCCGTGTTCCTTGGCTGTACCAGTACTGGCCGGGTGGGTTTATGCTTTTATTGGTTCTTTGTCCAGGAACTCCTGGAGGCTCAACCGGCAAAGGTTCTGGTTTTAAAGCGTCACGGGGCAAATGGCTTGAAGTCTCATCCGGGGCAAATGGCTTGAAGTCTCATCCGACAGACTGGGAGAACTAGGAATTGACGAATTGACGATACATTTAAAAGATTTTGATTGTCAATGCACATTTTAACTATTATATACTTATGAATTTACAAATATTATGATGTGATTTTTTTTTCTGAAAAAGAAGAAAGCACCTCTATTTTACTAAAATTTCTTTTATTTATAATCTGCAAATATAATCTTATACTTTATAAATACATCAGCTTTCATGACAGCATGAAAAATAGATAAGATGCAGTTGTACTATTAAAGGGAGGCGATTTGAGGATAAATGGTTCAAAGTAAGAAACAGGGCAAATACATGACCGTATTTAATGCGGTATTATGTGTCTTCTGCATCTGCATGTGCGGATCCAGGAATTTTCACCAAGTGGGGGGGGGGGGGGGGGTAGTGGGTCCAGGCCCACCTGACAGTAAAAAGCTCGGACAGCGTTTTTTGTTATTTTTGCTGTTTTTTAGTCCTCACCTTCAACTTATTTAACAGTTTTACAGAGGGGACCGATCCCAGGGTCCGATGGTTTATTTTTTGGAAAACAATAATTTTCCAAGGTTCCGGAGGGCGTCCAACATTTTACGGGGTGGGGTAGGGGTCCAACTTTTCTCCAGGGGGGGGGGGCGTCCAAATGCTAATTTCTGTAGAAACCTATCGAAATTGTGATTTTCCCCGGACCCCCTATCCCCTCTCTGTATCCGCGCATGTTCTGCCTTCACTTGTAGCTCGGACCCAGTAATAGATCTACATTTATTGGTTGTGTTCAAGCTTGGCGGGACGGGACGAAGTTTTCTCTTATATATACGTGGAAGGGGAGGGCAGTGGCTCAGTGGTTGAGTGCTTGACTCGAGACCGAGAGGTCGCGGGTTCGAGCCTCACCGGCGTCACTGCGATGTGTCCTTGAGCAAGACACATTGATCCTAGCTTAGTGCTGGTTCAACCCAGGAAGACCTGTCCCTACATAACTGAAAAATTTTTGATGGGAATTAAAGAATCAAATCCCACGTAGGGGGAACTTCTTGGTAAAAAATCATCCTTAACACCGTTTGCAGCGAGTTCTACTTGCATGGGAGAAATTATTTATTCCCAGTAAAATTGGTGTGCCCTCTGGCGTCAAAATACTAAAGCATATTCACTTTCGTATTATGACAACCCAGTTCTGCCTTTTTACAACATACAAATGTAGTTCTGACATTTTACAACCTAGTTCTGCCTTTTTAAAACCGAGAAATGACATGATAGGAATCTGATTACGAGTGAAACGACTATTAAATGACAATTTGCATGTTATAATGACACAATTTACAAAATAGAATGAAATTGCCAACATACAAAAACAAAGATGTATGCATTGAATAATGTCGCTTTTTACCTTCCATAGATTATAGTCTGTTTCATATATTTCGACAATAGTCTTTTTTGGCCGTTTTACGGTTATATTCGCAATACCAAAACGTTTCTTTTATCCAATGTTCGGATGAAAAAATCCCAATTTCAAGTCGGAAAAAAATAACAAAAAAAAAATCATCGTTTAGTCGAGTAAATTGTGTTTAAAATTGTTTGTTTATTTGGGTTCCCGTTCGGACATTTTGACTATCGGCATATAAGTCGTGCAACTATGATGTAAATCCTCTCGTTGCATATTCTGGGCCCGAGGGTGTTGTGCCCTCTAACGATCGGCATATCAGCCGTGGTTTACTTTTTTGCTTCAACAGGTAATTTCCCCTGTAAGTACAACAATAAATTTAAACTTGTTCTCCGGATGCATAAAAAGATAAATACCAACTAGCTGATAAAATTGGGTAGCTTAATTTCGTACATCTGTGTGTAAGAATGGAGATGGAAATGATAGAAGCTAGATGTTATTTTGACTATCTTAACTGTCTCTTGTCTATCACACCTGGAGGAGCTGGTACTTTGGTGTAAGCTTCTGTAGTACCAAGTGCCCCATCCCACTTCTACAGTTTTTATAACTTATTCGCACTTTATGTTGGATGGGGAAATGGCTGGGGTGAACGGAAAGTCATAATGTATAAGGGAACCCCTGCCAGATGTTTTTTCAGTGTGTTTACTTAGTCATTTTCATGCAAATGGTGTAAAGGGGAGTCCCGCTCAAATTTGTTTAGGGTGGGTTTGCAGAATCACTTTAAGCAGTTAATAGGAAATCTAAGCCTACTCTGTGCTTTCAAAATGCTTAGCTGTCGGAATTTTCGTGGGCCCATGTACCCTCTAAAAATTGTGCCCTCTACATTTTTCCCTATGTACCCTCAAAAATATGAGTGGATAGCCCTGGTAATAATTAACATTGCGCAGTCTCATATAATACACCATGCAAGTTAACAGTACAGCTAAATTCAGATTAAATACGATGTGTTTTATGATTTGACAATATAGCTTACAACACTAAAAATTCGTAATTTTAGGCGTTTTCGCGCTAAAATGCCCAATTCCAGGGGTATTTGTCATTGTCCCAAAATGGTTAATTAGACCATTTTTTTTTAAATTAACAAGTGAATTTAATTTGTTCCATTACAATGGCGTAAAATTAACCGCGAATTTGCACGTAACCTATGGGTTCAGGCGATTGAGCTTGCCCTAGCCGTCATATGCATTTTCTTACAAGAACAGTGTAGCTATCGGTAAAGTCTCTTCTATCAATTACGAGTAGTTAAATGGTCACATGCGCGGATCCAGAGGGGGGATAGAGGGTCCGCACCCCTCCTGGAAAATCACAAGTTCTATGGGTTTCTAGAATAAGCATTTGGGCCCCCCGCCCCCGCCCCCATGGAAAAAGTTTGACCCCTTGGAATAGGTCGGACCCCCCCCCCCCCCCCCCCCCCGAAACCTAGTAAAATTATAGATTTCTTTGAAATAAACCATTGATAAGCCACTGTAAAACTGTAAGAGTTGAGGACAATAAAAAAGACAAAAACGTTGTTAGAGCTGTTTTCTGGCAGTCGGGCCTGGACCACCCTGGCAAAAATTCTTGGATCCGCGCATGGGTCAGCCAGCATCCAAACTCGGGCCACTATCGGCCTGCCCCCAAAACGTCATTCGGATGGCGTTTCAGTGGCGGGCCGATAATGGCCCGATTGTACGTGCTTACCGGGTGTTGATCAGTTTTGGTCATTCGGATGGCGTTTCAGTGGCGGGCCGATAATGGCCCGATGGTACGTGCTTACTGGGTGTTGATCAGTTTTGAATCCTACATGTATTTATTCCTCGATCCTGGCTATGTTCTTTTCTGGGTGTTCGGTTTGTTTCAGTGAACGTTTGATTTTACATTAATGTATTGTCAACACCCCCCCCCCCCCATTTTCCTAAAAACTTAGGACTTAAAACATTGTTCCCAAACCCTTGCTGGTGAATTCCTAAAATTGAGACAGAAACAGGATCACAACCCCGCTGGTTTTAGATTCTAGCATGCAAAGGGAATTTCGTCTAAAACCAGCGAATTTGGTTGCGTTTATCGTCAGTATTTGAGAGCCGCCGAATATCTTTTTTAAAGATATTTCTTGTTGTTTAGATAATATCAATTTCAAAATTTAAATATTTTGCTTCTTAGAGAGCTATATACCTTGTATATTGGTCAATTCTTGTCCGGTACATGGTATGTGGGGGTTCGATGATCCAACCGCACGCCTTGCACCAGCCATCAATTTACCTGATGTTTTACTAAATGTACTACATGTAACTATACTCAGAAAAACAATTGAAGGATATTTAGATTCAGTTCCATCTCTAACATCCATAATAATGAAAACTTTACTAATTATGCATGCATTTCATAGTTCCAGACATCTGCAATCAAAATGGATGCTTTATTTTAGTCACGCTTCAATGGTTTAAGTACAGTACAAATCCAAACGGTTCAACCCTCTATACTTAAAAGTCACAAACGTTCAAAAATGATTGAAACCCATTTTTATCGTTTGTATTCCATAATGACTGGCTCCAAAATCATTGCTGGTTCTCCCTCTAAAAAATGGCACCTAATTTTGAAGCTGTCGAAAGTGTTTTATTGCAAATGTGTGGTCAAATTTGCCGCAGTTTGCCATATCCGTGTATTTTTGTTGTAGAAGTTGTCCCATTATTAGGGGAAATGACTGATAAATTGGTGTTAACTTTTGTCTGTGATCGGAATTTGAACATAAGCAATGACCTGGTAAAGGTTTCAGCAAAAATTGAGAGTGCTAAATTTTTTGCTTGTGAACGTTGGGTAGAGAGGGACGGTACATTTGGTGTAGTACTGTATCGTAACCAATGACCCGTGAATTTCAACTTGCATTTTGGTGAATTGCATAGTGATAATTCTATCAATGACAAAAATAATTTGTTTGAAAATTATATTCCCAAATGTTATAAAGTCAAAAGAATTTTAATATCCTTCAATTGTTTTTCTGAGTATATATGGTATATAATCCAACTTATCTTATGAACACAACACACACTTTAGCTTTCATAAAGAAAGAAAAAACAAGAAAAAAAAACTATCTGTCCATACAGTCAGCTCATTGTTATTCACACCAGTGTCAGACTGTTTGGATCCAGGTCAAGACCCACATCCTGTCGGCCCTGACCGGGTCCAAACTGTTTGCTTTGGTTATTTGCAGACGACAAAAGTCACCGCGGGCAAGGCAATCCGCACGGTCTGATCTATGGAAGGGTATCGGGCTCATAATTCAAATACGCATTATGCCTTATACCTGATTCCATTTACGTGTTATGGATGTTTATTATGCTTTACCACAAAGTGTCTATCAGTTGTATGCAGTTTACATTCTACAAAATGATCGTGGTAATAATTCCATTTGGGTGTTTTGAACCCCCAATTCCCTGTCATAATTCCATTCCAGTAATGTGTATTTCTTATTTGCTATAACAGACAGTGCGTTTCAGCAATATGCATTCTGCATTCTACAAAATGTCTTTACGCTTGATGCCATTTATTCATTATGTTATGTGCTTTATGGGTTTTCTCAATCCGCGAAATTAGCTCTTTCAAAGTTTCTTATCTCTCTCAATAGCTGTAATTTGCTTTCTTGCAATGCGCGTTTCAATTGACAACAAAGTCTTATTTCGGCTTTTCATGTTGTCGCAAATCGTAATACGCTGTACATGTATGAGACGCCTATGCTGCTATAAATGATGACAAGAATACTTCTGGACAGGCATAGATCTTTTGTGCGGCTATCCGCTAGTCCCTGAACAGCCAGTAGCGGGTCTTGATTCGTTGTCTTAGCCTCTTAGGTGGATTAGTATTCCTCGTCAGTCAGGGGTGGGTCCAGGATTTCTGGAAAGGGAGTTCATGTGTATAAAAATGTGGAGCTGGAACCTTTGAAAATTATAGTTTTCGTCAAGACATAGGTTGTAACAATGAGGCCCTCCCGGGAGTTTTGGGGAACAGGGGAAAAAGGACATTAATTTCAGGAGAACAAAGGCCAATTTTTAGGGGAACAAAGACAATATTGGGGAACAGGGAACATAAGAAAGCAAGTTTTCGTTTTTTGGGGAGCAGGGGAACAAGCCAATTTATTTCAGGGAACAAAGGAACGGGTCCCCCCCCCCTCATTCCCTCCTCCGAGAGGGCCTCAACAGTTAAGACAAGGCCGTCGCCGGCGGTACGGCCATACCGGCAATGGCCAGACCACTTTTTTTGGCCAAAAAAGGTTTTAGCCGGACCATTTATTTTAGGCCGAATATGCCTTTTTGTCTGGGTCATTTTTTCATTTTTCTATTGACTTTTTTACCTTGATTTATATTAACTCGGACATGTATATGTCTAGATAAGCAAAATTTTCCAGCGTAATATTGTGAATATTTTTTATCCATCAGTTTTAACATTTGTTTTCGGTGCTCAAAAGAATCGTTCTCATCGAGACAGTTCTTTTGAGTATCCACAACCGGGTCCACAACATATGTTTTAGTAAAGATTTAAACATATGTTTTGGGTGCTCAAAAGAACCGTCTCATTGAGACAGTTCTTTGAGTACCCACAACATATATTTTAGTTGATAAATAGGAAACTTATTTTTAATTACGCTCTCTTTTCTAGAGGCCTGGGAATGTATGATCATGTATGTATCGAACTGAAAAAATCAAAACAACAACCCCCCCCCCCCCAAAAAAAAACAAAAACACAAAAACAAAAAAAAACAAAAACAACAACAACAACTAAAACAACAACAGATATCTGTATCAGAATTACTAGCAAACTGTCAAGTTTGATGCCATCGCTTGATGAGACCCACCGAGGGGTCAAAATAGTTGTTAATACATTGCTGGTGGGGGGGGGGGGAGGGGGGGGGTTCAAAAAGCTGTCGTAAGCATCTGAAATGCAGCTAATGCTTGTAAAATAAGCTTGGTATGACAAGAAAAAAAATGCCTCAAAATGCATTAGAATCGCTTCTACAGACATCTTGAATTAGAAAATTTTCTTGGGGCTCCCCCCACACACCCTGACAAGAGGGGTCATCCACCTCTCGTACCCCCCCCCCCCCCCCCTACCACCCCACTCATGCCTTCGACACTCAGAAAAAACGGCTACGACGTTCCATGGCCGTACCACTTTTCAAAAGCCGACGACGGCCCTGTAAGAAGTAATATCACATACAGAATTTACCTGTACACCGGGTTATCTTCCGAAAGTATAGACATGCGCAGACAATCGTCTCGCGTGTTTTTTTTTTTTTTTTTGTTTTTTTTTTCATAAAATGAGGGACAAAAAGTAGAGAAGAATTCTACTGCAGAATTATTTATTAGTTTCATTATTTTAATTTTGCGTTTAGCATTTTTTGGTGAAGCTAGTAATTTAGTTGCGTAGTCGAAATAGACTTAAGCGTATTGCGGTTTGGCAAAAACAGGTTTACCGGAAAACGCAAGTTCAGGTGAACCAGAATATGGAAAGCCATTCAGTAGAAAGCGAATTCCGAATTACAGAAATGCAGTCACTGTTATATTTTTATAGAAATAACCAAATGGAATTATCGCCTCGACCCTTTTCATAGAACGTAAAATGCATATTACGGAGAGGCACTTTGTGTTAAAGCATAATTAGGGATTAGGGATACAGAACACCCAAATGGAATTATCACCACAATCATTTTGTAGAACGTAAAATGCATACAACTGACAGACACTTTGTGAAAAGCATAATACACATCCATAACCCGTAAATGGAATCAGGCATAAGGCATAATGCGTATTTGAATTATGAGCCCGATACCCTTCCATACTGATCAGCGTCTATACTGTCGCTGACCAGTCAAAATTGTTTGTCAACCCTGTTTGCATCCAGATCAGGATCGACAAGATGTCGGTCCTGATCGGGGTTCAAACTGTTTGCCTAGGTTGTCAATCCGCGAGCCAAGAATAAGTTCATAAGATTGATAAGTAAATACCTGTGTAATGTCTTGCCTGGAGCGACAACATAGGAGCACGAGATTTACGTGTGTATTGTGTATTAGCGTGTGCAGGAATTTCATTCATGAGAACAACTGTTGTTTGCACGGATAATAATCAGATGATTGGAATAATAGGTAAATATAGTCAATATCCTATATTTATATATATATATATATATATATATATATATATTATTCTTTTTTATAAAAATAAACATTAATTTTCTTATTTGGCAATTTGTTTAGACAGGCGCTTCTGCGGTGACACGTGGTTGTCGGTTTGTTTCGTGGCGTTCCACAATTTTGCACAGCAAGGAAAACGATCTTACCTGGGCAAGACTGAAATCCTTTGCTAGCAAATTTTGTATTCGGCGAAAGAAAAGCATCTCCCGGGGCCAGTCTTTCTCGAAACGAAACATGAAAGAGAGGTACTAGGAGGTAAATTTTCTCCGTGTGGTACAATTTATTCATAATCGCTGAATTAAGTAACAAAAGAAAATTGTAATATGTTTTATATACTGTTGTCTGCTGATATTCTTTCCAATTTTGCAAACGGTTTGTATCCAGATCAGGTCCGACAGTACATCGGGCGCGATTCGGATCCAAACTGTTTGGCATTTCGCCTTCATTTCCGAAAGAGCTATTTCAACCATGTAAGAATAGATTGCAGCCGCAAAAAAAGAAATCGTGGAGTTTTGGATATGTTCAGACTTTATCGAGTATGTGCCATGCCTTTATGAAGACGCCATTTCAATTTTTACGATGGGCAACTCGTGGCCGTTACTTATGAACAATGTTGGTTTCTTGGGTCTATCAAACCGTATAGACCCCGATAAGATGCCGCACATGGGTGTAACAAACCAGCTAGAGGAAAATGAATTAGTGTATAAATGAGTATATTAAGAGTCATGATCACAATGTTATATGAAATCACGACTTTAACTGGCTTGCAAGTTCAATTGATTCGGATGCATTTTGGAATATTTACATTTTCGAAGCAATCCTTTAATGACTCTTTAGATTTTTCGCAACCGTTCATAGCCTCATGAATTACACAAATTTGATTGACAGCTGCCAAGCTCACTTGTCCGTGCAATACGCCTCGAACACCCTGAGTCGCACGTGGAAACAAGCCTCTTGTTTGCCCCATCCGCTTTTTCATTTTACACTCGGACTAAACCGTTAATACTATATTTTATATTTCAAATACAAAACTGTTTTAATTCTTAAATTAAAAATATTTTTATACTATAAATATATAATAAAATATAAATATAAGCGATAAATTCAATTTTTGGCATGTTCATGGAATCATGAATATTTCGGGTCTCTTGCAAAGGTAACGTGAAGACAATTTTGGAATGTTCATAGAATTTCAGAATCATGAATACTTCGGGTCTCTTGCAAAATTAAAAGTAAGAGGCCCGAAATATTCATGATTCCATGAACATTTCAAAAATTGAATTCATTTCTTAACCCTTAAAACGCCAATCACAACAAAAGTCGTTTTTGCTTGTGTCGTCTGCTGAAATGTTTTAGAAGCCTTTCCAACAAACAGTGTAGACCCAGATCAGACTGCTCCTATAGGAGCAGTTTGATCTGGGTCCACACTGTTTGTCTCTATACTTAACTTTGTAAAATAATTTTAGCAAAAATTTGCAGCAGACGACAAAAGCAGGCGTAATTTTCAGTTGATTTTTTGCTGGTGTTTTAAGGGTTAAACAAAAACAGCATATGACTATATGGTCCTATTATATAGGCCATCAAAGAAGTCAGGTTAGAACGGGAGTGGCTTCTAAAGTCAGCACTATAGAAGACAATACATTTCAGCACCGTTGAGTCAGCTTTTAGTGTAACCTCCTTTATCCGCAATGGTAGCATCGATGGGACCAAGGGGTTGCTAGTTCGAGCCTCACGGGCGTCACTGCGTTGTGTCCTTGAGTAGGGCACATTAATAACTGCTTTGTAATGGCTACACCCAGGTAGACCCGTCCCGACATAACTGAAAAAGTGTTGACTAGGACGTAAACAATCAAATCAAACAAAACGATAAAGATATTCTTTAAGAGATACTTACCTGCCTAATGCTACGTTTACACTATGTCCCTGGCGACCACGGCAGTCACGATTTCGGCCACCGTGGACGAAACGGGGTGACCGTAACACAACGTAGGGGTACGGGATCGACAAACGCAGCTCGCCGTGGTTGCCGTGATCGCCGGGACAGATTTTTAAACAGTCAAAAAATTTGCCACGGCAGCCACGGCGAGATTGACCTACTTAGATGTGCCGTAGTAGAACGGGGAGAACGGAACAAAACGTGACGGAACGTAACAGACCTTAACACAACTTGGGGGTATGTCCGTAGCTGGACGGCTTGTTACGAGACGGCAACGCAAGGTCTGCCAAGGTCTGTCAAGGTCTATCAAGTTCTGTTGCGGTCTGCCACGTTGTCCTAACCCGACCCCACAGCTCGAACCTGAACATGGAGTCTAAGAATCTCAGAAAGATGCATCTGAGGAGGAAAGTAGTGGCAAGTGTAGAAATAATCATTACAGAATGGACTTGGGTAGTTTCATTGTATTATAGAGGTGTCATAGGTTATAATTTCTCGTTGCAGAATATTGCATTTATTTCTCTGAAGATCAGTCAGTGTAGACATTGATAAAATGCTGCATTGTGCGCCATTTCATTAGAATCTTCTGTGTTTTAAGAAATACTCATAAATGAGTCACTAGAGTACAAAGGGTTAATGCTGATACCAATGGCTGGTGTTTTTGTATCAAGACTCTCATTGTACAGTTTCGAAGAGCTTTGGAGGCCTGAAATGCGTAAACATCTTCGATGCAAAGCTCTCTTGCTATAAAAAGTGAGAAATATCCCAATTGTTGCATTCGTTCTTCCGAAAACCATGCCCGCACTTTGCATCCGTCTTTAACCTTCCTGCTAGACGATCATTCTTCTATACAGCTGGCTGATGTACCCTCCTAGCAATTATATAAATACGAAATCGGCTTCTTTATTGCTTTTACATGTAATGATGTTTTTGATCAAGGGTGCATAATATAACGACTGCAGCAGCTTTGTGGACCTCCTCTTTATACTGTGGGCATATTGGGGCACAAACACCATTCATCGCCCACGTTTTATCGTAGAGAACCTTGACAGAACTTGATAGACGTAGCAGAACTTGATCGCAACGTAACAAAACGTGAGAGGTCCCAACAAAACGTGGCAGGCCGGGATGTAACGTAGAACCATCCGTGACAGACCGTAGCGCGCCGGCGAGCCTCTGTCACGGCAGACCTTGACAGACCGTGAGAAAACGTAGCGAGACTTAACAGAACTTGAACACAAAGACAAAAATGTCTAAAAACACCACAGCGAGCTACATTTCTGGCTACCGTGACTGCCGTGGCTGCCGGGAACATAGTGTAAACCTAGCATTACTCGTATCTTCCTAGCACAACCCATTTTTATGGGAGCGTCATCAAGGGAGCTGCTAGTACCATTTTTACACCTTTGATATGGTGCGACTGCCGGATTCGAACCCGCGACCCCCGCCCCGAAAGCGGACGATTTACCAACTGAGCAATCGGGGCGGTCAATTACGTGGAATAGTCCTGGGGAAAACGAAACATTATGTCTGGTACAGTATTTGGCAATGTATGATGACATTGTTAGCAATTGGTCGGGTATTTGTCACTTTTCAATAGACACAGCACCACAATAATCTTATGCAAGACAGGCAAAGAGGACCGGCCCCTTCCGGCCTCCAGAGATGGCCAGCTAAGTTCATCAAGCATGTCGCGACACTACCTCCTGCAGGTATTCTCAGAACTTTTTTCGTTTTATTTTTATTCGATTCTTTACGTCCCAGTCAACATAACAATAGTTCAGTTATGCCAGGCCGGGTCTTCCTGGGTGGAACCAGTACTTAGCAAGGATAAATGCGTCTTGCTCAATGACACAGCACAGTGACGCGGATGAGGCTCGAACCCGCGGCCCCTCAGTCTCGAGTCAAGTACTCTACCACTGAGCCACTGTGATCCCTAGAATGGTTAAAGCTGCATAGTCTGTAACTTTTGATCTTTTCATTTTTGAAGTAAAGTTTTTATTTTTCAAGAATACAGTGAATATACTCAAATTCACGTAAAGATTTTACCATTTTCGTAAATCTTAACAAATTATCACGATCAAATCAAGAGCATTTATGTTAAAAATCAACTGTCTAGAATTATTGGAGGGACGCAAATAATTACCTACAAGAGAAAAATCACCCGTTTTTATAAGATAATTCACTTGCCATGCAGTTTTCAGCTGTACTGAACATATTTATTGTGAAAACATAACTTAACTCTATTTTTACAATTGATTTAAAAAGAAAAGATTTTTTTTCGGAAAATGTTCAAAGTTGCAGAGTATGCAGCTTTAATCAGAGTTTAGAGTAAGTGTTTCAAATCGGTGCTGCATACTCAAGTTTAGGCCGACCCGAAGTTTTGTATGCAGCTTCCTTGGTACTCTTAAAAGCGAAGGAAACCAAGGGACATAGTAATTTTGTAAGACATTTTAGAGATGTGTTGTCTCAGTGATGCTTACACCAAGATGTTATGCTGACTAAACATTTCCCAAGGTTTGTTTTTGTGCTCAACATGCGCGGATCCAGTTTTAAAGTTTTATCAGAGGGGGTCCAACTAAAATCTGAGCCCAAATACCACTAAAAGCGGGTCGTTATTGTCCCGCCAGCGAAACGCCAATGGCGTTTCGCGGGTGGGCCGATAATGGACCAACATTCAATGCTGGCTTGGTAGCTTTATGATTTTCCAAGGTATCCGGATGAGTATTGCTCAGGGAGCCCTATATCTTTGCGATTTTCCGGGGTGGGGGTCCAGACCCTCTGCCCCTGTCCCCATCTGGATACGCGCATGTTCCAAATAATCAAATTGGGTTTTCTTTTTGATGTTGATGCCCTGTCACTTTCAAAGAATAACATTTGGCCACAATGAATTTCATTCCACTGCCCTAGGCTGTTGATGTATTCTAGCAGGGTAAGGCAGTCCTATTGTGATACAGGATACAATCAGCTGCGAGCAGGTGAACAGAAGACCTGAAGTCCAGAAGGTCATTTATGATAATGAGGTAAAGGATCGGACATAAGACCGACCTCTCAGGCACACCAGATAATATTGGGACTAGATCTGAGGCTTGGCCAAGATAATGTAGATGCGCCAAGTGAGCTATGAGTTGATCTACTAAAATTGAACTACAGTCAACCCTCTTTATAATGACAATGTTTGTTCCAAGCTTTCTTTGACGTTAAAGTGTATTTGCAGTTATATGGAAATTCTGCCCAGTACCAGATTTCAACATCATAATCATTTGGTAAAAGAAAATATCATACAAATAAATCAAAATGTTATTGTTCCAAATGTACACATCAGTTCAATTTCATATTGCATCAAAATGCACAAAGCTTCCCTCTTATCAAATGAGACGGAAACCTGTTCATGCAAAATAACTTGATCTGATCACAAAATTGTACACATGGTAAAAATTCTGTTATAATGAATTTATTTTCAATAGAAAATGTATATCTGTTCCCAAAAGTTACTGTCGGTGTTGTTAAGTGAATATTCTGTTATAAAGAGGGAATTTTAATGGAAACAGATCCGTTCCCAGCAAACTTATGTCGGATATTGAATATTCTGTTATAATGAGTGACGTTATAAAGAGTTTTGACTGTACCTTCTCCAATAATATTCAGGTTTGTATAAAGCCTCCAGTGTGGAACCTATCAAGGCACAATCTATACCAGAATGTTAGAGTAGAAGGCAATAGTAAAAACAAAGATTCTATTACTATAAATATCTTATTATAAAACCATTTTATAGACAAAATGATATCTAACAAAGGTAAAATGCACTTGTATACATAAAACAACTGGTTATTAGAAATACAAATGCAGTACAAATATATGTATCTATATTATATTATACTGACACAAAAAGGAATTGAAACACACATGTTTTCAATATCTACACCACACCCGCTTTTAAAAACAGTGTAGATCCAGATCAGCTGGATTCTGATGAAGCCAGCTGATCAGGATCTACACTGTTTTTTCATCCATGTGATAAATCCATATTCATAATTTGCAAACATATATTATATTGAGTGTTTGTAAAATCTATTTGTATCATTTCTTCTTTGAGTCGGTATAGTTTAACCCTCAGAGCATCTTTTGCAAAATAAGGTCAAATATATCTGTATAAGAATACATGCTCTGATATGCCCACACTGAATAATTCATGGGCTGTTTAACCCATATAAGCCTAGCGTCCTTTTGTGGGACATAGGCAAACAGCGCAGACCCAGACGAGTCATCTGATCAAGGTCTCCACTGGTAAGAGAGGGGAATTCCATTCAGCACAAATAGGCTGTTTACACTGTGTTAAAAACTTGAGATTTCCAGTCATTTTAGTGGGGCTGAATCATTAAAGAGACTAAGTCTGCAACTATGAACATTTTTTCGAAATTTTTTATTTTCTATTTAAATCATTTGTAAAAGTAGAATTAAGTTATGTTTTCACAATAAATCTGTTCACTATAGCTGAAAAGTGAATTGTCTTATGAACAGGTGTGTTTTTCTCTTGTTGGTAATTATTTGCGTCCCTCCAATAATTATAGGCAGTTAATTTTAACATGAATGCTGCTTTTTTGATACTGATAATTTGTTAAGCTTTGCGAAATTGGTAAAATGTATACCTGAATTTTAGTTTTTAGTGTGTTCTTGAAAAATAGAAACATTAGTTCAAAAATTAAAAGATCAAAAGTTACAGACTATGCAGCTTTAATATGGATTAGTGTGAATGAAAACCTGTGTAAGTCTTGATCAGCTGGCTTCTAGTGATCTACACTGTTTTTAAAGAGGATATCAAATTTTGAAAAAGATATGCACATTGTGTGCTTATTTGGTCGAATATGGAAATCACATTGTTGCTATAGTTAGATAATCACAACCGCCTTTAGAACAATTTGTGGCTCTTCTCTTTGGTATTCCTTCAATTTTTGGTATACACATGTTTTCTTTGTAAATAAAATAAAAGATAAAATACCATATTTGACCTATATGAGGGTCTGGATGGGGTATAATGATTAGTGAATAATGGCCCTTTTTTATAATGAATAGTGAATAATGAGCCCAAAAAAATGAATAGTGAATATTGAGGGCCTAAAAATAATGAATAATCCTATTTTTTTTAATGAATTAAAGAAAAAAATTAATGAATAGTGAATAATCAGATTTCTTTGCCACCTTTTTTACTGTTACTGAATAATTGGTCTTATTTTAATGAATAACCCAAAATTTTAATGAGATGAATAATGGGCTCAATTTTTAATGAATAGTGAATACCAGACCCCCCCATCCAGACCCTCCTATATATAAGTGCCACGAGCCCTTTTCAAAATTGAAAACCGTGAAGTTCAAGATGCGCTGGTTTCTGATGAAGCCAGTTCAACTGGCTCCTCATGAAGTCAGCTAATCAGAATCCACATATTTTCAGACACAGGTAATTATAATGATCCAATCTGTATAAATAATGAAATTACCGTAAAACCTGTCTAAAGCGACCACCCAAAAAAAGAAAAAAAATGGTTTTCAAGACAGATTATCGCCTAATGCAGGTCAAAAGTAATGCAGAATGCTCCAACAGAGCATTCTGCAATACTTTTGATCTGCATTAAGCTCTCTATCTGAGCCAAAGAGCTCCATCTTGACCCCTGTTGAAAACACTGTATATCCAGACCATGCAGCTAGATATGGTTTAGATAAACAAAAATCTTCAGAGTAAAATTGTAAATATTTTCTTACCCATAAGTTTCAGCATATGTTTTGGGTGCTCAAAAGAACAGTCTCATTAAGACTGTTCTTTTGAGTACTCACAACATATGTTTTGGTTGAGAAAAAAGAACATTATTTTTCTGTTATGCAGTCTTAACTAAAGGGCTGGATTTTCACTCTGATTGATGCTTACAACTAGAATGCTGCAGGCAATCAGAATAAAATTGGGAGGGAGTGTAGTACATAAAAATTTCCATCATGACAAGGGTCAAATAAGACTACAGTAA
Organism: Loripinus fragilis; assembly: GCA_964019695.1. Taxonomy (NCBI): domain Eukaryota; kingdom Metazoa; phylum Mollusca; class Bivalvia; order Lucinida; family Lucinidae; genus Loripinus; species Loripinus fragilis. The sequence continues at coordinate 37,961,949 of OZ026520.1, read as the reverse complement.
AACCTTGAAAATTTGAATTTCGATGTTTCGAAATACTCTCTAATTCGAAATAAATTTAGGACAAATAGGAACTATTCATGATCTATTTAAATTACTGTCTATAATAACATATTTTTGGGTGCGTAAAAGAAACGTCTAATTTAGATGTTTCTTTTACGTACCCAAAACTTATGTTTGATAGAAAAAAAACTGATAATATTCAATTTTGGGGGTTATATAGTTTTATGTATATACCTCCCTATAATTCTCACTAATGATATCTAGTCCCCAGGACTTCGAATTTACGAGATTTGACTGTACATGTACTAGCCGCATGCGCGGATCCAGGAATTTTCGTCAGAGGGGGTCCAGGTCAGGCTGCCTAAAAAAAGCTCTGACGTTTTTTTTTTTTGTTTTTTTTAGTCCTCAGCTTATTTAACAGAAGTCAAATGGTCAATTTCAAAGAAATCTATCACTTTTCAAGGTTCCAGAGGGGGTCCAACATTTTCCAGGGGGGGGGGGGGGGTCCAACTTTTTCCAGGGGGGTCCAATTGCTTATTCCCTATAGAAACCCATTTAACTTGTGATTTTCCAGGGGGGGTCTGGACCCCCTGTCCCCCCCTCTGGATCCGCACTTGAGCGATCCAAGTACCCTTCTTTTATAGGGCTATGACAGATATGGAACAGCATTTACTGAGTATCATTTTCCCATCACCTCCATGAGTATTATACTGATAATGCCATAAGAATCCTTAATGTACAAGCCAGAGCATGGGATAAAAAGAGAACCATTATATTATGTAGACTTTTTCTGTCTCTTTTTTCTTGGAAACACTGAAATAGGTTAAAGGCCACAAAGAGAACATTTGCGTAGTTGATCCATTCTCACGTAGAATTGCCAAATCGACTTTTGAAATGATGATTTTTCAACTTCAACCTTTGCTAAAACAGTCGACACCATCAATTAGTAGTGGGCCTGTCTGATTCTTTTCCAAAAGAGAAAATGTTTAACTTATCTGGAAATTTGGTATTTATGTATCTGAATGGTTAGTGGTACATGCGAAAAATGGAAAAAATCCGGAACTTATTTTGTATAAACCTGTTAGGCCTTGAGCTGGCTATAGACCCCCCTCCCCCCCCCCAGGGGGAATTTTGTACACTATGATTTTCTGAAACTACATCATATAAGACACAAAATAAAAGATGTTAGCCCTCTGAGAGTGGCAGCGTTAACGTGTAACAGCACGTTATATACGTTACCCCCCAAAATAGCATTAAACGTCCCTGATAATGTCTCAACCATGACATGTTCGTACATATTTGCATGCTGACACAGGTTTATGAACTTCTTATAACACAGTTACATATTTTTAGTATTAATTTTATAAATGTCTTGAAATATTACCGTTGTATACGTTACTTAGTGTATCCTGCGTTATTTCCGAGTATCAGTATGGTATACGTGTATTACATCTGTCACAGAATATAGCAAATCTATAAGGCTGCTACTAAAATGATTTAAAGTTCTTTATTATGGTTGCTTACACTATTTTTAAGGTCCATGTTATGTATGTTACCTTCAAAATAGAATTAAACATTTAAGTTAATGTCTTTAACAAGCCCTGTTTATACTTATTTGCATGCTTGCACAGGTTTATGTACTTCTTTTGGCAAGATTTACCTATTTCAAGTATTCATTTAATAAATGCCTTGAGCTTTAACTGTTATGTGTGTTACCAAATGATACATAAGTTATTCTGTGTATCTGTATAGAAGTTGTTGACTATACATGTATAAAGTCTGTCAGAGAATTTAGAAAAATTATAAGGCTGAAATAAATTGAAGTTCCTTATTAATTTATGGTGACTTAAACTAATAATATAATGTGATCTATCAACCTTCGCTGTTTGCTCACATAAACAGTATATATACCATGCATTCAAATCAGATGTTCTGAAAGACCGTCACTGTGAAACAGCTCAGTTCTGGGCAAGGTATATGGATATGATCCAGATGGTGTTGATACTGATTAGGGCTACAAGGAAAACAGCTTTGAATTGCATGTCATCTCTATATGTATGCCTTGTTCCCAATGTTCATTGCAAAGGATCACAACAACTACACACAATATGTACCTGTGTAACTGATTACACTGATAAATTTGATACACATCGCAGATGCAAAGAACTTCTCGAACAAAATTGGTTTAGTGTGTCACAACCATTGGTTCTTTGCTTGAGAAATGCTTTTGACATAACTATCAGGCAAACAATAAAGAGGTATTATAGGCTTCAGCAACTAGAACTACGCTTCGAACTACAGATGGAATGGTGTATTACTCATCACATCAGAGCTCAATACATTGAAACAACTCTTCAATGCACTAAAATGAAATATTCAATCTGCTCAGATGCAAAGTAGAATGAGTACTGGAGGCATGCTTCACCAATCCTTTTAGTTCTAGTTTTGAAGGCAATGAACTGTACTTTTTGTCTTTCGGTGTGCCTGCTAAGCCTGGCATAGCTAAGGATCTTATTGAGGCTGATGACATTGGCAGGGAGGCTGTTGCAGACTTCACTGACTCACTTTTAGTTAAAAAATTCTGTCTTTCACATCCCCAATAAAATGCTACAACCTAATAAAGTTTTGATGCTTGCGAGGTCAAGCAAGAAGAGATTACCCAATTTACATAACGTAAACAGCCAGATGAGAGCTTAAAGAAGCGTCTTTGGTTAGCATGACCTTCTTTCTATTGGACATAATGTTGACCTTGAGTTGACACTGCCGTTCCTTCTGGGACCTGTACCATGGTCACTTTCAACTCCTGATAGAATTTCCACCAAAACTGACAAGTCCAAACTTCAGCATGGCTTGCAATCACACATTGAACCAACATTAGATTGGCCATGTAGTGCTGCTGCACATAACGTTGATGTTAATGCCATAACTACAGAGCATAATAGCTTTTCCTGTCACCTTCATGGATCTGATGGCACCAGTATTCAACCAGGCACTAAAGGCAGGGCATGTTGGTTTTGTCACTGATACATATATACAATTTATAAGCAGCAGTCTATAAGTCTTACAAACATTCTCGCAGAGGATAACCTGGGTGTTTTGTTCAACAATGGTGTATGCAACAAAAGGTGCACCTTCTGAATGAGAACAGCATTGGCCAGAATATGGGGGAAGAGATCTACAGTAATACACTGTTTAACAGATTGTGACACTACCAATGTGCCGATGTGTTAGTACTACGGAAAAGTTTTTCCTATCAAACTGATAGAGAACCCCTCCCCCACTAGTTCATCAGCACTCTAAGAAGGGTAGGAAAACAAATAAAGCATTGCTCTATGCACTCATCAGTGATATGAAGCCCTAACATGTGCTATTTATGTAATTGTGAATAAGCTGCAGTACGACATGTTTCTGAAAAAGTACCAAAGCCATACACATATACTGACTATTTCAAACGGCATGAAGATAAGCTTACTTCCACCCTGCTTTTCTGTCCTTAAGATGTACATACAACGATTGAACTATCAAGTCTTTCCCATGAAAACAAGTTAGGCTTTCCAGATATGGACAAAATGTGTGGGAAATAAATGGGAAGAAAATCGTGTACCTCTGGGTGAAAGGGAACTTGACTGTACCCTAACAAAAGAGCCACAGAATTATATTTCACATTTTGTGTGATATGGGGTTACCATGTTCAAAACTCAACAACTCAAACCTTATAAAAGATAGAAACATAATATTTGCAGTTTCCAAAAGGTACATAAACATTCTTTAATACAAAATGAGTTAGTAAGCACATTCACATTAAAAAAAATATCAAACTATATTAGTTTCATAAATCATTTATATAGGAATAATGAAAAAAAGTAACATACATAACACTTTGGGGTGAATATTTGTTTTGAAAGGTCCATATCTGTGATGCTAAAAAAGCTTACTTGGCTGATATAGCCAATTTGGAAATCTTACCGTATGGTTTGCACTTTTCAGAAGTCATGTCATTTACTAAAATTATCAAAGATGTTTATGGGTAATATATACAATTGGATGTTACAGGGTAATGGTGCCATAACTAGAGTGCTAGCATATTGCAAAATCCTTGCAAGATAAATCTGATGGAGTTGTAATAAGTTGTATAGGAAAATTCTTTAAAACCCTTGGATAATATATGAAGATTTGCTCTAGAACTTCTACCTGATGGGAATTCTTTGATCTTTTAAGTTGTTACTCGCACATTGCACTGAATGTTACAAACTTTCCATGAGTATCATGTCAACTATATTTGATGTCTCTATAAAAGAAAAGAGGGTTTATGGTAGTTTATGTTCTGAGTTACTTCCTCAGCAAATGAGCCAGAGTAAAAGAAGTATATGGACCTATGCAAGCATGCAAATAAGTACAAGCAGGTCGTGTTGGAGACCATATCTTGAATGTTTAATGGTATTCAGAGAGTAACGTGTGTAACCTGGGCTGTAAAATAGTGTAAGACACTATAATAAGGAACTTTAATTCATTTAAATTGCAGCCTTATAGATTTACTATATTCACTGATGGATGTAATACATGTATAGTCAATAACTGCCATACTGATACTTGGAAATAACATATTAAACACTAAGTAACATATACAACGGCAAAAACTCAAGACATTTATAAAAATAATGCTAACATTATGTAACTGTGCTATAACAAGTTCTAAAACCTGTGCCAGCCTTAAAAAAAAGTGTGAATATGTCATGTTGGAGACATTATCAGGAAAATTTGATGTTATTTTGGGGGGTAACGTACATAACATAATGTTACCCGCTAACGCTGCCACTCTCAGAGGGCTAACATATTTCACTTTGTGGCTTATATAATGTAGTATCTGGAAATTATAATGTACGAAATTCCCTCTAGGGGGAAGTGGGGTCTATAGCCAGCACGAGGCCAGGAGAATTACATTTTACATTTTTCTGTTATATGGGGGTACCATGTTCATCATCTAATAACTCAAAAAGAATACAAGATAGAAACGTAATGCTTGCAGTTTTGAAAAGGTAACTAAAAATTCTTTAATGTAATGCTAAATTCATGAACATAAACTGGTTTCATTGAAATTTAAGACAAACTATATTAGATGCATTTATCATTTAAAAGGGGGTTCAATGAAAAAATGTAACATACACTACATCGGGGCTGACTATATTTGTTTTCAAATGTGATTATCTGTGGCCCAGTAATAGCTCATTTAGAAAATATAACCAATTTGGAAATCTAACCTTATCTTTTGCACTTTTCTGAAGTCTTAAAAAGAATTTTAATTATCAAATATTTTGTAAGGTAACGTATGTAACAGGCTGTTACAGCTTAACGCTGCCATTGTCAGAGGGCTAACATGTTGCAAAATCCTTGCAAGACATTGGGCTTTAAGAAAAATATGGTCTACAAAATTCCCCCTGGGGGGGGAGGTAAACCATATCCAGCCAGTGGCCTATGTAGGTAAATATCAATTTCAATGGCATGTATCAGGGCTTCAGTTATGATTGCATACCAAGTGTTTATTTGTCGTATTTCTCAACCAAAACAAATGTTGTGGGTACTCAAAAGAACCATCTCAATGAGATGGTTCTTTTAAGAACCAAATTATAGCTTAAATCTGATGATTAAAAAAATATTTATAATTTTAAGCTCAAAAATTGTGTTTATCTAGACTATGACTTTTTCAGAACAGGTATGATACACCTCGGTGGACATGTCCAACTGGCTGAACTCCTACACAACAGGTAATTGTCAAAAGTTATGGACAGCATACTTATTTAGAAAAAGCTATGAAATTTTCTCAAACTGAATTTTATGCAAACGCATCACTTTTGTCGCAAGTTTTATGCCCCACCCCTGTGAAATTTTGTTCTACAAATTGGAGGTGTTCTAGAACTGTTCTAGAACATTAAGAACTGTTCTAGAACTGTTCTAAACAGGTAAAAATGTTCATTCTAGAACTCTTGTTCTACAACTGTTCTAGAACATTGTTATAGAACAAATCAAACACATTTTAGAACTGATTTCCATTCTATAAGTGTTCTTGAAATATTCTAGAACATTTTTAGAACAAATCAAGAACCAGTAAGTTCTACAAATGTTCTAATAATATTCTAGAACATTTTTAGAACTTTTCAAGAACAAAATAAGTTGACAGAAACTTCTAAAAAATGATTCAAATTAAGTTCTAGAACATTTGTCTTACTTTTTAGAACTAGTTAATTCTACAAATATACTAATAAATTCTAGAACATTTTTGAAACTTCTCAAGAGCAGAAAGCAACAGGAAGCTCAGTGGTTGGGCAATGAGATGGTTCTTTTGAGTACCCAAAACATAAAACATGTTTTGGGTGAGAAATAAAGAAAATAATTTTCCAATATGCACTCTTATCTGGAGGCCTGGTCCTTTGGATGGGGACGTTAACTGGATGTCCCCTTTGCAGGGAAGGTCACCCCTTGTGCAGGTTAAAGAACCCTACGGTAATTTAGATATGGTTTAAATTACATCAAATTCCATCCTGCAACCTGGAGTGCACAAAGTACACTTGCCGATAATACTCGCAAGCGAGGGTCTAGCAGTATATAGAGAAAGAAAGAAAAAAAGGGCAAAATAAGTAAAAGAAAATTCAAATTAAGTTCTAGAACTTATTTAGTACTTTTATAGAACCAGCAAGTTCTAGAAATGTTCTAAAAAGTTCTAGAACATTTTTAGAACATTTAAAGAGGAAACATGTCATAACCAGATGAATGATGGGAAAAACATGGCTGCCAGAATTGGAGGGAAAATGTGGAGGCTCTTCAAAAACATTTGTTTGGGAATTTCTAGATGGCAAACATGATAGTAGTATTGACTGAGACAGTGTACCCATAGGACAGAGACCAATTGCCTTACTAGATTCTAGTAAGTCAATTAACATTTAATCCATCTCCACAGCAGCACATGTTTATTTAATGTCAACTGCTCTTCAAAACTGCAAGATTAATTGTTTATACAGTGTGCTCCCTGGGAAACTGGAAATTATAATGCTTATCACATTAATAAAATAAAAGCCATTGTCTCAATATAGATCACAGCAACAACAATAACAGGTAGAGATGTTAAGAATTGGTCACTGGATTTTTTTATCTCAGATTTAACTTGTTTATACCATAAGGTATGGCAGTTCAGCTGCTACCCATGAATAACAGGTATATATTTGTACTAAAACAATACGAGGTTAAACATTTTTCAGCGATAAATCCTTCACCTAATATTCTACCCTTATTGGTATAAACTTACCACTATTACCATACTAAAACAATATGAGTTAAAGCATTTTTCGGCGATAAATCCTTAAAGTTTCTACCTGTTATTTGGTGGCAGCTGAACTGCCATCCCTTTGGTATAAACTTCCACTTATTTTCATACTAAAACAATATGAGGTAAACATTTTCAGGCGCTAAATCCTGAACATTTCTACCTGTTATTAGGTGGAAGATGAACTGCCATCTCTTTTGGTATAAACTTCCACTTATTTTCGTACTAAAACAATATGAGGTAAACATTTTCAGGCGATAAATCCTTAACATTTCTACCTGTTATTAGGTGGCAGCTGAACTGCCATCCCTTTTGGTATAAACTTCCACTTATTTTCGTACAAAGCAATATGAGATGAAAAAAATCCAAGTGATAAATCCTTAACATTTCTACCTGTCATTGTTGTTGCTGCATCCAGATCGAGACAATCAAATAAAACATAGCTTTTAAAGTAATTGTAATGTTACACAAGGGTCAGTTGCAGTTCTGCTGTCACCAAATTCTGAAATTTAAGCTATTTAAGTGTAAGTTTATACCAGAAGGGGTGGCAATTCAGCTGCCATCTAACTACAGGTATAAATGTTAAGGACTTATCATTGGAAAATGTTTTACCGCAGTTTGTTTGTTGCACAAAAAAGTTTAAGTTTATACCATAAGGGGTGGCAATTCAGCTGCCACCTACCTACCGGTAGAAACATTCAGGACTTATTACTGGAAAATGTTTTACCGCAGAATGTTTATTGCACAAAACAAGTTTAAGTGTATACCATAAGGAGTGGTTGTTCAGCTGCCACCTAACTACAGGTAGAAACATTAAGGACTTATCACTGGAAAATGTTTTACCGCACAAAATAAGTGTAAGTTTATACCATAAAGAGTGGCAGTTCAGCTGCCACCATATTTCAGGTAGAAATGATAAGGACTTGTCATTGAAAAATGATTCACTGCAGATTGTTTATTGCACAAAAATAAAATTTAATGTAAGTTTATACCATAAGGGGCGGCAGTTCAGTTGCTACCAAATTACAGGTAGTAATGTTAAGGACTTATTTTACCACAGATTGTTTATTGCATAAAAATAAGTGTAAGTTCATATTATAAGAGGTGGCAGTTCTGCTGCCACCTATTTTACAAAACACACATAAATTAAGATTTCTGTTATGCAGTTCGCATAATTTAACTTTTATCGTCTGCTTCCCTGGGCTGTTTTGTTTTGTTTGATTTGATTCTTTACGTCCCATCAACAATCTTTCTGTTAAACAGGGACGAGTCTTCCTGGATTAAACCAGTACTAAGCTAGAATAATTGTGTCTTTTTCAAGGACCACAACACAGTGACGCCGGTGAGGCTCGAACCCGCGGCCCCTCGGTCTCGAGTCAAGCACTCTACCATTGAGCCACTGCGCTCCCTCCCCTAGCCTGTTGATGTTCTAATATAGCTTACTGTTGATGTTCTTATGTAGCTTATATTCATTGTATTGCAAACATTATGGACCCAGATCAGACTGCTCCCCCGTAACATTGTCTACCATGAAAAGAAATATCCATGAAAAATCTAGTCTGAATTGCATTTGAATGTATGCAGCAGACTAGAAATGCAGACAACATTTTAAGAAAAAAAGTTATTGCTGGCTAAATATTAATCAAGCTTTCCGGTGTAGATTTGCAAAAATGCTTGTCACAATGCAGGATGCAGATTGTTATTTTAACAACTGAGAGTCTTGCTATCAATTGATGTTGACAGGTTTTTTAACACTAAAACAAACAATGATTTTGAAGCTCCTCCCCACATTTTAAACTCTGGTCGTGTGTCTCCTAGGTAAGTGGGTAGACCTGAGAAACAGTTTCTCTAAGGTTTTTAATGTTGATTAAAGGTGGGGTTGTTGTTTGTAAGTTTTTTTCAGCAAATGCAAGACAATGTTTTGAAATGGGTGGGGTAATACAGGGTGGCATGTTACCACAATGAGAAGATGATCATGGCTTAATTACTATAAACAGAGGTTGAGCAGTTAACATCCAATAAGTTTTCCAAAAATTACAATGTTACAGTTTTGCAATGAATGTTATTTATTTTTCAATTCACTGATAATTCGGGAGAAATATTTTACTGAAATTTACTGAACCAGCAAGTTCTACAAAAGTTAAAAAATGTTCTAGAACATTTTTAGAACAGTTCTAGAACAAGCATGTCATTATCATAAATTTAAGGACATATGCTACTAAATACTTCCCACATTGAAATATTTTAAATACTTTGCATACAGTTTGTTTTATGCATGGGCTATCCATTTATGAAATAAAAAGGATATGTCACAGTGCTTATTTTTTCAGAATCTCATATTGAAGTTTACAGCATTTGACCAATTTTCTAGAAATATAAAATAATAATAATAGTCCTAATTATCGAGCTAAAACGGTTGTAATCTTCACCCAGCTTCTTTCTTTTAACTTAAATTACTGCCCATGACCTCAAACTTTTAAGAAAATGTGCATGTTTACTTGTTACCCCATGCTGTGACAAGATACTGCATGATATATTTTGGCAATTCGTCGAAAAATGGAATTTGTTTTTAGAATAAATCATGTATTAAAAAATCTGACATTGAAAATCTTGAAAATTTATTTTTAATTCATGGACTATTATAATACCTTTCAGAAAAAAGAATAAAAATCTGGGGTCACCGAACTAATTCTCTTTCTAGAGGGCCAAATTTAACCCCACCCCCATAGGTTTCATGCGTAATTCAATATAAAAAGTTCGGGGATGACCATTTCGGTCGTTTTGATGATGCCATTTTACTAGTATATGAAGTAATTTAGCATTAAAATGTTAAAAAAGAAAGAAAAAACACACTGAAAATATGTGCGCATCTGGGAATCGATCCTGGTTCTCTGGCTTTGTAGCCAGGCGCGCTAACCACTAGGCCACGAGGTCAGGTCGTGCGCCGCTCTAAATATCCATACAAATAGTATAGACTCGGCCACTATCGTATTCATAACCAGGGTTATTGTGTACGTCGTTTGATTTCGACTGAGCTACATTTATCTGTCTTTAGTGCTGAGACGATCAGTTCTGAAAAGATGTCAATAGATATTTCGAACACACTTTAATTAGTTACTTTGTGAAGAAAATGTCGGAACACCGATATGACATAAGAATATCGGAAGCTGTATTGATCCGAATCCGTTAAGGGTCGAAAGACAAGACCCACTTAACTTTTCCCGTTTGCAGACACGGAAAAGGTGCGCATTGGAAATAGCCGCATATGTCTTTAACCAGATTGATGTTGGGAAAAACATGGCTGCCAGAATTGGAGGGATTATGAAGGCTCCCCAAAAAAGCACTTGTGGCAGTTTCTAGATGGCAAATTTGACAGTATTATATAGTCTGGGACAGTGAGTAGGCTTGAGACACAACTTCTTAAGTATTAATGTTAATTGTTGCTGTAGTTGCTGTTTTTCCAAGGTCAAATGCTTGACAATGTTTTGAAATGAGTGGGGTAACAGGGTGGCAATAACTAACAACATTTAGGCCAACTTAGGGCCCCTATAATAATTCTCCTCCAGTTGATGTTTATTTATTTATTGTGTCACCTGCATTTTGGGATTACTTATTGGGGTTTTAAACCAATGTCAACAGTTTTCCAGATATATAAAGGTAGCATTCGATGGAATCTTATTTCCAAACCCTATATGGGACATTTTTGTGGAGGTGTTCTACAACTGTTTTAGAAAAGTTCAGATTTTTTTAGAACAGTTGCAGAACAAACCACTAGAACATTACTGAAATTGTTCTTAAACTATTCTAAAATGCTCTAAAATAATTCAGGGGCATTAATAGAATGCTTTATATGACATTTTTGAAGAGTTGTTCTACAGTCTTTCCAGAAAATTTCTAAAGGTTTGTTCTGGATCAGTTCTAGAAAAAGCCAATGTTTATTCTAGAACAAACCATTAGAACATTTCTGGAATTGTTCTGGAACCTTTCTAAAAATGTTCTAGAATGATTCAGAGACATTTTTAGAACGTTAAATGGAACATTTCTAGGGGTGTTCTACAATTGTTCCAGAAAAATTCTAAAGGTTTGTTCTAGATCAGTTCTAGAACAAACCAAGGTTAGTTCTAGAACAGTTCTAGAACAAACCATTAGAACATTTCTGGGATAGTTCTGGAACCATTCTACAGATGTTCTAGAACTATTCAGAGACATTTATAGAATGTTAAATGAGACAATTTATGAGGGGTGTTCTACAACTGTTCCATAAACATTCTAAAGATTTGTTCTGGAACTGTTATAGAACAAATCAAGGTTAATTCTAGAACAGTTCTAGAACAAACCATTAGAACATTTCTGGAATAATTCTGGAACCATTCTACAGATGTTCTAGAACTATTCCGAGACATTTATAGAACGTTAAATGGGACATTTTATGAGGGGTGTTCTACAATTGTTCCATAAACGTTCTAACGATTTGTTCTGGAACTGTTCTAGAACAAATTGATTTGTTCTAGAACTGTTCTAGGAAAAACTTTTAGAATTTTCTGGAACTTTTCTAGAACAAATTTTTTGACCTCGGCTAGAACAATTGTAGAACAAAAAATTGTCCCATTTAACATTCTACATCTGTCCCATAAACATTCTAGAACATATCTAGAACAGTTCTAGAACATAGTTCTAGAAAATTCTAGAATAATTTTAGAACATTCTAGAACAGTTCTAGACCATTTCGCAGGGGCAAACATTATATTTACATGTATTTAGGTGAATATCCAGCGAAACTTTGACTTTCTGTGAAATAAAATTTGGCCACAAAAAATACCCCCACCCCCTAAACCCTAACGCCCTGGCATAATCTTGCAATATTTTCAAAATGTTTTGTTTTGCTAGGTACACTAAATGTCAGGGTTTTATTTAAGCACAAAAATAAAGTTTTCAAATACGCACTATCCTAGCAACAGGCTGTCAAAATTTGGAAAGATTGAATAGGAGACTGTCCGAGGTCCTTTCATATTGACTGATGCAATGCGGAGCTCAATATGATTAAGTTTTCTGTTCAATAACAATTCATGCCTAGCCAAAAACTAGTCAACAATTGTTTATTATATGGTAAGATATGCATTTGACATAGGTTTAGATAAACAAATATTTTTAGAGTAAAATTGTTAATATTTGCTTACCTATAAATTTTAGCATATATTTTGGGTGCCCAAAAGAACCGTCTCATCAAGACGGTTCTTTTGAGTACCCACAACATATGTTTTGGTTGAGAAATAAGAAAATTAATTTTCTGTGACGTGCCCTTAACTAAAGGCCTGATTTGACTGATTACTGCCATTTTAGACTATAGAAACCATTGACATTACATCTAGGAATAAGGTACCTTATTGTGAAAAGATACTGCAGCGACTTTATTATAAACTCTTTACCTACTAGTGTTTTCTGCTGATAACCTTTGCAAACAGTTTGGATCCAAACTGTTTGACACGCTGATAGAATTCCTGAAAGAAAGTTTTAATAAAGCTGATTTTGAAAAAAATCAGCAGACAACAAAAAAGCATGAAAAATTACCCAGTAGGCAAAGAGTTAAAAGACAACAGGCAGCAAAAATAGTAAGTGAGTATGATCAGGAAATACCACAATCACTAACCGCAGACAACCCCGTGGCACCGCGAGGAAGAGCCGCTCAACCATCACGAGACACCAGGAAGACAAATTAAGCAAAGCAACCAGCTCTCTTCCCCATCAAGATGATTGCAATACTAGAATGGACATTAAATAACATACAACAAAATATAGAACAATTACAGACTCCCACAATGAGAGTAACAATAAACAAAAAGTTAACAACAACAGAACCACCGCCTTAGAACGGACAGCAGCTTAAGCCACCGGAAGGCTTAAATGCGTTTTACTGGTACCAAATCTTCGCCCTAGATTCTGCTGTTGTTGAAGTGCAAAAAATGTTCAGCTCGCATGGAGGCCATCTAACTAATGCAACGTATTATTTTGTTTATATTTACGTTGGTGCCAGCTACTTTAGTGGCAGAAAACAACTTGGCCAATTATTTTTCATAATTTGCAACTACTCCTTTATTAAGAGATATCTCTCTACACTGTCATACCTAAGAACACATCCTTGAGAAAATGAAATACAGTCAAACCTGTCTTAAATGGCCACTCAAAAAGGAGACCAAAAATTGGTTTTCAAGACCGATTATCACTTAATGCGGGTCAAAAGTATTGCAGAATGCTCCATGAGAGCATTCTGCAATACTTTCGACCTGCATTAAGCTACCATTTGTCTTTAAGACCTTCATTTTATCTATTTTCGAGTGGCCACTTACTTAAGACAGGTTTTACTGTACATGAAGCAATATTCTATTCAATGGCAATAAACAATAGGTAACTTTACAATCTAAGAAATTTACTGTTTATGGAAAGCACTTTTCATTTATCTGTATAAAAGAACAATTACGCCAGAAAAAAATCATCTGACCATGATATGCTCAGGCCCCCAGATAAGAGTGTGTACCATAAAATTAGTTTTCTTATTTCTTAACAAAAACATATGTTGTGGGTACTCAAAAGAACCGTCTGGATGAGACGGTTCTTTTGAGCACCCAAAACATATGTTTCAACTGATGGATAAGAAAATTATCACAATTTTACGCAAAATTATTTTGCTTAACTGGCCCTATGATGCTGGTGATATGCCCATCTATTCGTGATACAATATGGTTCCCAATGAATTTCATTGAAATCTACCAAATGGTACATTATAGCTGCTGAGGATACCCTATATTCTCAATTCAATTTGAACACTAGTTGCCTGCCAGAAAGGCCTAGACAAACAGTGCAGACCCATATCAAAAGGCCAAAACTACAGTGAAAATCATGCAACAGTTAGACCGGGATATTAAATATGCCCATCAACAATTGATGTTGAAGGTTCTCAGACATTTTGGCAAGCAGAACCGTAAAGAGACCCAGATGAAATACCACATGAAGGTCTACATGGTTTGACAAGACAAACCAATCCTCAGGGACTGTGTTACATCATAATTTGGAAATTTAATCCTGCGACCCCCTAAAATATAAAATGGACAATTCCATCATTATTGTATGTATGGAAAAATCCACCAGAACTGTACAGGCCTCCAGATAAGACTATGCATAATCAAATATTAAATTCTCTTATTTCTCAACCAAAACATATGTTGTGGGTACTCAAAAGAACCGTCTCATTGAGACGGTTCTTTTGAGCATCCAAAACAAATGTTTTAACTGATGGATATAGAGGATCTTACATGAGTGCTCATGTTTTATTGAATTTATTAAACAAGTTGGGGAAAAGAGATAAAATGCGAGGCTTGCCGAGAATTTTATCTCTTTTTCGCAACGAGTTTAATAAATTCAATAATACAAGAGCATGAATGTTAGATTCTATTTATCATGTGACAAATACTTTGAAATCTCATTTCTGGCGTAAAAACGTTATAATTTTGTCATTATGTACGCAACGTTGTTATGGACGTCATAACGTTTCCCGTAAATCTATAAACCACTAGTGGTTTATCGATTTTATTGCATGGCGTTATTTCACTCCCAGACGCGACGTCATATGATAAAAGAAAATATTAACCATTTTATGTCCCAAGTTTTTGTATATATCTGGAGACATGGAATACAACGGTTAATTATGCACTCTTATCTGAAGGCTTGGCAATTTTAAAGCTGCTCTTGATTAATTTCACTAAAGATGAACAGCTTTAACTTGTAAATTGCGAAAAAAAGCAGCTGCATCAAAGGCCCGACAACAAAGCAGGTAACAAAAACAACAGCAATAGGGAACCCTGGCTTACCCCAGTCCAGTATAACAGGATAGATAACAGTCTTATCAACTGCATAGTATATCAAACTGAAAATCACATAGATCACCCCAAAGGCAGCTGAGAATAGGTAATGGTTCAAGCGTATGGGCACGGCTGATACAACATGCTCCAGTATGAGAATTATTGAAGTAACTGCATGCAACTGGAAGTTGATCATAAACCCAAATTCATCAGTTTTATCAGACATCATTGGCCATAAAAAAATCCAGAACAATATGGTTACCATAACACACATACATGATGCAATATTAAACAATATCCAAACAACTTTTAACAAAATTGAGATTGAAAAACTGGAGGCACTGACATGAACTTCCCCATCCAGTTCCGGACTTCCCTGTACATACTCATAATCTCTGGGCACCCACAAGCTAGGCTCAACCTGAAGCTCATGAAACAGATTACAGTGGTCTTCAACACTCGGCGATGAAAAACAGTTACCTCCCCTCCTGCATGTGTAAACAACACATGCAACAAAGTGAAGCGTAAAATAGAGGGTTAGTGTGAAATAAGTCCAGTTTGTGAGAAATGCCGGCCACGGAATGTTTTTACCTTCTATCATTACAAATTCTGTTAATGTGGCTGTGTAAATGAGCCATGCTATACAATAAGCTGCTAGGATGAATCTGTAGCCCAGGACCACAGCAACAGGAAGGCGCCACTGAAATCATAAAAAAATCTTAATTTAACTACTTACACAACCCTAGATAAGCAAAAGATGTTTTTGTTGTGATGCTCAATGGAAGCATCACAATGAGATGCTTCCAATGAGTACCCAGAACATACAGGCCTCTAGATATGAGAGTGACTCAGGCCTCGAAAAAAGCACTCGTCCTCTCGTATTTACAAGTGCCTCAGACTGCAGGGCAAGTGAAAATTTAGATGATTTCCAATGTAAATAAACATTTTCTCCATATATGCCAATAATGTGAAGCAGGGCTAGTGTCTCAAGGCCTGCTGTGTGTGATATAGAGGATCTTACATGAGCGCTCATGCTTTAATGATTTTATCAAACAAGTTGGGGAAAAAAGATTTAATGTGAGGCTTACAGAGCATTTTATCATTTTTTCGCAATGAGTTTAATAAATTCAATAATACAAAAGCATGAAGGTTATCATATGACATTAAGATTACTTGTGAAATCTCATTTCTGTCGCAAAAACCTCATTGTGTACGCAATGTTGTTATGGACGTCATAATGTTTCCTGCGATTGTATTGTATGGCCTTATTTCACTACCAGGTGACGTCATGTGATAATAAACGTTATTTTTTCTTACTTCTCAACCAAAACATATGTAATGGGTACTCAAAAGAACCGTCTCAAAGAGACTCATACGCGATGAATGTTCTAAAATTAGTTGCCAGCTACAAAAGCCTTAAGAAACACGGCACATACAGATCAGACTGCTTGTGAAGAAGCAGTCTGATCAGGGTCTTCCCTGTTTGCTATTCTGACAAATGATTTGTGATTTCCAGCCCTGATAACCAGACAGAAAGAGAAAAGCATTCAAAATGTTAGAACACTTATGGGAGCACAGTGGCTTAGTGGTTAAGTGCTTGACTCAAGACCGAGGGGCCGTGGGTTCGAGCCTCACCGTTGTCACTGTGTTGCGTCCTTGGGCAAGACACATTTATCCTTGCTTACTACTGGTTCAACCCAGGGAGAACCGTCCCGACATAACTGAAAAATTGTTGACTGAGACGTAAAGAATCAAATTGAACAAAGAACATTTACCGTATTTACCTGAAAATATGAGAACCTTGATGGGTGTACTCCAGTGAATCCGAAATGCTTCCTCTGAAACTCATGCTTCACATTCTGGCACCACTGACCTTGACACATAATGTCCAGCTATTTTGTAACAATGAGTCCTGAAAATATCAACATAGGTTTAGATAAACAAAAATTTTCAGCGTAAAATTGTAAATATTTTCTTACCCATCAATTTTAACAATGTTTTTTGGTGCTCAAAAGAACCCTCTCATTGAGACGGTTCTTTTGAGTACCCACAACATATATTTTGGTTGAGAAATAAGAAAATAAAATTTTCGTTACGCACTCTGTATGAAGACTATTTTAAAGCATATTTGATTCATTTCATGAGATTTTGGTACTTACGGTAAATGTTCTTAGATTTTGAACACTAGTTGCCTGCCAGAAAGGCCTAGACAAACAGTGCAGACCCAGATCAGACTGCTTCTTCAGAAGCAGTCTGATCAGGGTCTTCCCTGTTTGCTATTCTGACAGGTACATGTATTTGTGAATTCCAGCTGTGAAAAGCAACATTTTGTTTGAGAACGGAAAGAGAAAAGTGTTTGAAATGTTAGCACATTTACTGTATCACTAACTTATGTCCAAATAAGCAAAATTTGACTTTTACGCCTAAATTGTAATCATGTGTTGTGTGCACAAAAACATCACATTGAATAGTTCTTTTGAGTACCCACAACATATGTTTTGGTTGGGAAATAAAAAACCGAGTTTCAATTACACACTCTTATCTGGAGGCCTGACATATAGTGCTAGATTAGAATTTGGGTTTACGTGGCCACATAAGGGTCAAATAGGCTCATAGACAGTCACGTAACTACCAATTTGTGAGAAAGTGTTGACCCATGGACGGACGCACGGACGCTGACTCGAGGTCCATCCTATAAGCACATCCCAAGCCTTCGGCTCTGGTAAGCTAAAAAGCTGTCAAGATAATTACCCTTCATGCTTGACCGGTTGGCTGAGATGTTGGTTATTCACACTATGAAAATCAATACACAATGTGTGATGGACATATCAGTATACCGTTTTCCATTAATGAATATGAATGCTTTTTAGCAGAGCAGACCTCAGAGAAAGCATGGTATTTTACAACTTTTTTCACAGCCAATGTCTGCACAGATGTTTTCAGCTGAAACAAGACTTCTGATTCACTTCTTGGCTCATTTTGGAAGCATGCCAACGATGGCGCACCAGTGAATATCTTAAGGGCCATCATGACTGAAAATGTGTGATTGGCGCAATGGTGCAGCTTCGTGACAACACTTTAAGAGCCTAGTCATTTTTGGCCCAACCCCCTTGGGAGGGGTTCATAAGGTAAAGTATATGAAAAATATCTGTCCATCCATCGTGCAATCTCCTCCTAGATGGCTGGCCAGATTTTAACCAAATTCGGTATACAGCTTCCCTATACCCTGAGCGTGTGCAAGAGCATAGTCACTTTTGGCCCCACTCCCTGGGCCCTGACTTACATGTAGGGTCAAAAAGTCAAGTCTGTAAGTCTGTCCGCCCCGCTATCTCCTCCTAGATGACTGGTCAGATTTTAACCAAATTTGGTATATAGCTTCCCTATACCCAGGAGTGCAAGAGCATGGTCATTTTTAGCCCCACACCCTGGGGAGGGGTCAATAGTTCAAGTCTGTCTGTCTGGCCAGTATCTCCTTTTTGACAGCTGGTCAGATTTTAACCAAATTTCTAACTTCCCTATACCCAGAGAGAGTGCAAGAGCATAGTAATTTTTGGCTTCATCCACGTGGGCACTGGGGAGGGGTCAAAAGGTCAAGTCTGTCTGTTCGTCACACTATCTCCGCCATTTATTAGCTTCCCTATACCCAGAGTGAGTGCAAGAGCATAGTCATTTTTGGCACCACCCCTGATGATGGATCAAAAGGTCAAATATATGAAAAATGCCTTTTTAAGTCTTATACTAGAATGCGCAGTTGATGGCTTGCCATCGTAAATCCCCACACTCTCAAGGAAATGTAATGGTATTTGACCCTTTAAATCGCACCAAAGGTCACCAGTTTGACGCTAGGGTAAAAAAATTCTCTTGTATCCTCACTGTCCTGTTCTACTCATCACCCCTTCAATTTGATATGCCACATGACCACGGGACCCCCTATGGTATTTGGCCTGATGACAACTGTTACTATCTCCGATATTTTTGTTAAATCAATATTGATAATAAATGTAAATACACATCATTTGATAGGCCAATAATTAAACTAATTAATCTCTGTTTATACTCTCCGACTTTAGATAAAATTTGTCTTATGTCTTAAACTATGGGACCCATGCCTTTGAATTAACTTTTTATGATTTAAATTGTAATAAAACAATTTTGCAGTTTCTGTTACCAATACTGGAACAAGACATCTTGGTGACAAGCAGGGCTCACCCTGCCATTAGCCATTTGCTACTAAAAATGTAGAGTGGCTACAAATATATGTCATTGGCTAAAAGTACAGTCCAGGTGGTTCAAAAATTACATATTTGCGAAAAAGTGTACTTTGATCAGCTTTTGGATTTTCAAATATTACTTTAATGATTCCTTCACACATTTTTACTCTTTGGATGCTGGATTTTTTCAATCCCATGTGGGTGTCAAACAATTTGGATCCAGATCATGGCCCAACATTTTGTCGGGCCTGATCTTGCAAGGGTTATCAGCAGACAATAAAATAAATTGCTGGATCTGGGTTTAAACTGTTTGCAAAGGTAATAAGCAGACAACAAAAGTGGACAAAAAAAAGTTGTTGATACTACTGTCTGGCTAAAACCTTGGCTAAAGTTAATTTCATTTGGCTCCAACAGTTTCCATTTGGCTAAAGTGTTGGCTACAACAAATTCTGAGGCAGGGTAAGTCCTGACAAGACAAACGGCGACACAATTTTTGAGACAATTTGTCGACACTTTTTTTCGAAAACAATTGACAATAACTGAGTTGTCTTGATACCACCAATACAGGTAAATAACTGTTTTGCTGCCAACCAGAAGTAGATACTCAATTTCTGATATTGGTCGACTTTACCGAATGATATTGATTTGTGACATAGTGTTTGGAATGATCTATTTAGTCCTTTCTAAATTCTAGTTTTTGCAATCATCAACAACAACAATAAATTTTCCCAAAGTTCTACGTACTGCATCCTAGTGTAAGCAATAATCACGCATATATCGCTTGTCAGCATATTTGATATATTCAGTCACATCAAACAAAAAATATTGGCATATTCTCACCTTTATTCATGTAAATCATCGCCACATAACCAGTGATTCATATACAATTTTGGGCTTATGGGTCCTGGGACTCGCTGTTTCCAATATCAATGAGTCCCAACTGCAAACTTATGAGTCCCAAACACTATTTTTAATGACAAGTCTGCAAAACTATTGCATCCCGGGACTCGCCGGGACTCGCTGAAATAAAAAACTTATGCACAAAAGATGCAGGATGCGCAGGTAACAAAATCACTGCATAACTAATGATAAGTTTAGAAAACATCTTTTCCTGTGCTCCAACCGGCCCTCGAAAATCCCAGACAAAAATGGCAACTTGCTGTCTACGTCATCAATAATCTCACACTTCTCAAAAACCCAGTTTAATGGGAAGCCAGGCATGCAATACTTTTAAAAGTATGCTCAAAATAAACAAGAGTATCTTATAAATTTTACAAGTAGTGAGTAGTTATAAATACTGCAGAACTAGATTTGTAATGATTGATTTGATTCAGCACAACTCAAGGGTGGACCGTTGTTGTTAATTCATTGTTTGGTTTTGGTCCCATTGGCTGTGGGGGCTTATGTTGAGTTCTTGGTTTAATGTGTGGTTCTAGGTATCCTTTCTAGTTTAGCAATCGTCTTGCTGAATGATAGCTGTAATATTGATATGATTTGATCTGTTCCTAAATAATTAAATATTTAAATATGGGGATTCAACTGAGCCAAAGTATAATGTAAAATACACATTTTCTCTCATTTTTACACAACGACTAAGGCAGGCGTGGCGGTCTATACTTTTTTACCGCCAAAGCTAACCATTTCAACTTCAATCAACTTCAATGATATACTCTTCCACGCCCAATGGTAGGCAAGCATGTGACAGTCATTCTCTTAAACAGTGATACGTCATATCCCGCTCTGGATCATCATGGCGCTTTACGCACTCGGTGAAACCACAGGTAATTCTCCGTTGTCCCAAACGTATTTTGTTGAATTTATACCTTGCAATATCTTTAAAACTACTCAAAATTTTGCACTGAAATTTTCAGTATCAATTAAAAGCATGATTTTCTTTTGATAGATAAAGTGTTTTTAAAATAACCGGACATATTTACGGACATATTATTGATTAAAATTTCAGGATTTTGAACGCTTTTCAATTAGTGTCTGGCATTATTTTCACCGAGTATCTCAGCGGAGCTCTTCAGCATGAGGTTACATAAAGCCTAAAATACCCGGATGACTTAACAATAGAATGGGAATTGAAGTAGGGATCACAGCCGACGCAGCAGACAAGGTGCCAACGAACTGGGATAAATGAAAAAATGTTTATTTGCCACAGAATTTCTACGAACTTTTGGGTATAAGAAAAATATGACTAAATAACACTGTTAGAATGAATTGCGCAATAATTTTATTGGTAGAATTGTCATTTTCCATATCATGAAGGCGAGCGAAAGTAGAGTGCTAAGAGTCCCGAAAACTTCCATGTGACGTCACAAGTTTATGTGTAGACAGCACGAGAGACGGAAAAACAACACTGCGTGATTAGTGTCACTGTGTGTAGCGTGAAAAAGCATTCTCAGATGATATCATCTCGCTAAGGAAGGGAGAGCTGGTTCTTTTCTTAAGTTGTCTTATTGATGTTATGTGGCTGTTATTGTGTTGTGGCTGTTATTGTTAAGTTTCTTTCTGAATCCTCAATGGTGCAGCGGATTGGTTTGCAGTGTGTGATTGTGGCATTTCCAGCTCATCCTCACAATTTACTCGCGAAAATATATGACATTGAAGAAATCGCCCTAAAATGCAATTAACCCCTTCTTTTCCCTGAAATTTGAAAAACGCTGGTAGTTGTACAAATAGAAAGCACCTACTAATTTTCTTTTAAATACTGTACACAATATAAAAGGCAAATAAAATACCTTCTTAGGTCTTGTTTACAAAAATGAGGGTTACACTAAAGTATTATCGGAGTAAGCAAATCATATTCGCGAAATGTCGCCGCAGCCTAGAGCTTGGAATCTGTCTTTCTTTCTCTATATACTGTCAGACTCTCTTGTGAGTATTATAAGCAGGTCTACTAGCTTCATTAGGTCGTAAGAACCCCCTTAATGTTGTAAATGAAGTCTTGTCCAACCCAAATAGGCTTGTTGAGTTAATATTGGATTGCTCAGTGACTGTCAACAGACAAACTCTTAAGTAAGATGAAGACGTGATCAGAGAAGTTGAACAACTTTCAAGGAATATGTGCTATTCTCTACATCAGAAACGTTGCGAGATTCTGGGCCTTATCCTAAGGAAGTGAAATTTCAAAACATAGACTTAGCACTCAGTGGCAAGCAAGATATCCAGTTAGTTAGCATAATCGTGTACATATCCTCCAGTAATTGTATTTTGACGCACATCTATTTTGACGCACCTTTCATTTTCTTCAAATATATGAAGCTGCATTATTTAATTTACAATATTCTAGCATTGCTGAGGTAGAATGGCATTAGAAGAATACATCTAGGCGGCCAAATGTAAAAATTCTGATTTTCGTTGAATATTACAGCCCCTTTACCTACAATGGTCATGTTTTTTACCAAAATTCCTAAGGTACTTTTTTGTTAATTAAAAAACAAGATTTTTGATAGACAAATTTTATTCCGGTTATAAAAGACTTTATTTCCCTGCTACATTGGCATCTGCTCTTGTGATTCACCTTCAAATCATATGTTTGCTTTAATGCTTTACAAAAAATAATTACATTTGATGTGATGCTATGTCTTATATGAATTTATTAAGAAACTCGAATGTGACAAAATATGTTAGCATATTTTCCCCAAGTCGTTTACGTAAGTGAATTTAATAAATTGAACAAATTAGTTTTTATTGTTACTACATGCTGTCTAGAGAACATTTTCATCCACAATTTGGATACGTTTCTTAAAGTAAGTGAGAGGAACATCCACTCAAAGTACCCCACCCCCAAAACTGAAAAAACAAAATGGCCGCCGTTTTCAGAAATCAGGTCTGATTTTTAAAGTATAATCATATACCCGACAACAGTTATTCTTCTATTTTGTTGTATTCTAACATAGATAAGGTGCCTTCTCACCTTATACACAACCTGGTTTTCAAGATTTTATGAATAAGTTGTAAGAAAAATGGAATAAACATAGATGCGTCATTTCATATGACTCTCAAAAAAATATTGTGCACTGCAGGGGTCTGTTTCCTTTTGAAATTTTCAGGAGTATGGTCAATACAGTAAAAAATTAATAGCATGAACTGATGAACTATGTGTTAAATAGTAACATACACAGTGCAACATAACCTGTCTTTACATGTATACTTCGTAAGTGATAAAATAGTGCCTAAGTGCGTCAAAACCATTCTCATTATTATTATTATTATCACTAATGATATATAATCAACTGATGAACTGTATTCAGAGTAATAAGAAGAACAGCTAGAATCGACATATTCAGATTTATGGATGGTGATATATATTTATCTATGTGTAAAGGCCAGAATATGGAATTTTAACATTTATTGTAACATTGTATCATCAATATATTATATACGCTTGTGGCAATTTAATGAACAATATAGTGGTTTTTGCCAATAAATTTGTCAGCTCCAAGAGTTGCTGAGCCTGTATAGGCTGGACACCTTAATAACAACAACATTCACCATATCTACATTAATTGCTGGTTTCCAGTCTGTAGGTGGTCAGTAATGTAAATTCAGGTAACCAGACCCCCCCCATTTACAGGTATTGGGGGGGGGGGGGGTACTGGTTACCTGTTTATCCATAACTTACCACCTGTAAAGCGGTGACCAGCAATTAATGTAGATATGGTGAATACCAAGGCCGTCGTCGTCGGAGGTCCGGGCCGGACCGGACCACTTTTTGGCCCAAATTGGTTAGCCAAAACACATTTTTTGGCCAAATATTTTCTCATGATTCATTCTAGACCTCTTTTAATGACCTATTGATTTATAATATTAAATGATAAACCTTGTGCTGGTCAATAGGGTGTGAAAGACAGTGGTTAAACACAATCACGATTAAGAAACTGTGAGTTATACTTGGGCCGCGACGCGACAAAAACCTGTCTTCCATTTTTTCGACAAAGCAAGACTCAAACCAGTTTCCTCAGCTAAAGAGACTAGCTAGAAAAATGAAGACAGTGGCACAACCAAACTATCAGACATATTTGGTTACAGCTAGTAATATACACCCTGTTATAGAGCCAATGACGTCATGACTTCCGATCCAAGATGGCCGCCATTAGGTCCCTGACCTCCCTGTGATCCGTTCTGTTACACCTCAGAGGGTGAGTCAACGCTCTAGACCACGAGAAGGTAGCGTCACGTCCTAGAGCAGGATGCCCTTCTTCGGGGCTTAGGAAGGCAGGGTTCTTCTTTAGGGGTCAGTCATCTTTTTCAGAATGAGACCGTATAATAAAAGGACCCTACTTTTACGTCATATTACCTTAACGGGGTGGTCTTTCTTTTAAGCATAGTTGGCTCCCAGTCTTTGGTGGACTGTGCACCCAGCAGTCTCTGATACTTATCATGGGTTACTAAGACTAGCTTTTCCATTATTCTAGCTCTGATTCCAAACACGTCAAAGCTATTTTAAGAAGGGTATACACAAACTTCTGTTTACCACGAAGAGCCTCGATCTTCTTGACATAGCCTAAAGATGGTCGCCCAAAATGTACAGTAGTCGTCTATGGCGTTTAAGCAGAGCTTTCTTAGAGGGGTCAGGGTGATCCGAAATTTGATAATGTTATGAGCGATTTGACTAAATGCTTTGATTTGACCTCGAGTAATCGTTCCTAATAACGCCTTTAGCTGAGCGGTGTTGGTCAGCGTAATCTCATCCAAAACAACAGTTCATCTAACAAAACCATAAGCATAATAGTAGTGACGAACATATTTACGCCTACTTAGTTGCCAGTTTTCAAAGTCATTCAGGCTCCATTCTGAGCTTTTCTCCTCCTCCTCCTCCTCCTCCTCCTCCTCCTCCTCGCCTCCCACCTCCACCACCACCACCACCACCACCACCACGACCACCACCACCACCACCACCACCACCACCACCACCACCACCACCACCACCACCACCACCACCACCACCACCACCACCACCACCACCACCACCACCACCACCACCACCACCACCACCACCACCACCACCACCACCACCACCACCACCACCACCACACACACCACGCACACACACACACACACCCAACACCATTACACTGCTACTAACAGCACCACCACTACTTACTCCACCATTACACTGCTTCTAACAGCATCGCCACTTACACCATTACACCACCAACACCATTACACCACCATCACCATCACTAACACCACCAACAATACCATTACGTCAACAATTCAACCAACAAAGCTAACCACACCTATACGTCTCATATATAAAGAATAAACTGAGACTTCACCTACATCCATACTGCTTAAATGTCAACAATGCATTTTCGTGGGCAAGCCTTCCTTTTAAAACGAAACTTTTATGCACACCAGACTGCTGTGCAAGCTTTCCTTTTAAAACGAAACTTTTATATCAACACCAACAACACAATTTCATCACCATCACCACCATTAACACCACCAACAATGCAATTTCGCCAACAATTCAACCGACAGCGCTAACTACACCTATATGTTTCATATTATGTCACCAATTCAAACTCTAAAGTTTTCACCTTTCTAACGTACAATGGTTAACCAAATATGTATTTAAATGAAAAGCCCTAATATATAGGTGTTAAATAATAGTCACGCAAACTATTTATTGTACCTGAGCAGCGAAGGCTCTGCTTTACAAGCTTGTTTTAGTCTTTGATGACTACTGTTCTCTACACAACGTCCAAAATGTTGCCGTAGACTTCAGATTCTGACCACGTTGTTAAGGTAATATGACGAAAAAGGAGGGTCCTTTTATTATACGGTCTCATTCTGAAAAAGATGACTGACCCCTAAAGAAGTATTTTGAGTACCCATGACATATTTTTTTTTTTTTTTTTTTTTGCTGAGAAATAGAGAAAACATATTTTTATTACGCTCTTTTATCTATATGTACATGTATATACTGTTACATGTATGTAAATATAATGGACAGATAGAAAGAATAACACACACAAAAAAGACAAAAAATAACAACAAAAACAACAGATAAAAAACAAGATAAAAATAAAAATGATCAAAACAAAAAAAAGAAAGAACAGAAAAGAAAAGAAACAACTATAGCGGGGATATCTGTATCAGAATTAACTGATACTTTTAGAAAAATCAGTTTACTTTGATGAGATCACCGTGGGGTCGAAATAGATTGTGATATTTTGGTGGCTGTGTGTGTGTGTGGGGGGGGGGGGCTGGCAGTCGAGAGAGGTATGTGAAAAGATACAGACAGACAGACAGACAGACAGACAGACAGACAGGCAGGTTGGTTGGTAGGTAGGCAGGTAGATGGCATCAGAGGAGACACTCTTAAATCGATAAATGACTTTTTGGATAATCGAAAACAAGCAGTTGTAACCCAGCTAGCAATCTATATGGGGCCTATATGGGCATCCATATGAGACCCATATGGGGAGTGCAACCGGACTCCACATGGATCCCATATGGGCTGACCCATGTAAATGCACTATGATAAAATAAATAGTAGAAGTAGGGGCGGATCCAGGATTAATTGATAGGGGGTTCAAATTTACAAGGGGGTGGGGAGGGTTCGATTTGGCAATTGATATTTTATCCTGATATTTCTGGAAATTCCTCATGAAAATGGAAAATTTCAGTCTCCTCTGGAGTCCCACAGGGCTCAGTTCTTGGCACAATTCTCTTCCTTTCATACATAACCGACCTGCCTGAGCAGGTAAAATCCAGAGTTAGAATTTTCAGTTTGTGTCTTTCAGTTTGTTTTAGATGCTTCCCCCCTAGACCCAAAATGCCCTTTACATATGTTGTAAATGTTAATAGCGACATGTTGTTGCCCAAAGGGCATCTTTGGTCTAGGGGGGAAAACATCTAAAAATAAACTGAAAGGCACCAGTTTCATCTTTCCAATGACAAACGTCACAATTTTAGGCGTAATTCGTACGCATGCGCAGTAGGAATACGGTAAATTTTGGGAAATGAAGAACACTCCTATCCTTAACATTTTAGCACTTTTACTTTTTTAAAACTAGCAATGCATTTACTCAAAGTCTGGTCTAAGCGGCACCCAGTATAAAGACATATAATGAAGGCTGGGAGAAGAAAGTTCACGTTTTCACGGTATTGTAAATGGTGAATCGCTTTGAAACGTATTTCGCTGCTTACTATGCATATTTTACTGCTGAACTTCGCCAATTTATAAAACATTAGGGCAATTTGAAAATTTGGTGTTTGTAAGCATGTCAACTAGGGAAAATATACACCTTATCGCTAGAACTTCTTTTGTTTATGCTTGCTATGTTTTGCTGTCCGTTCTAAGGCGGCGGTTCTGTTGTTGTTGACTTTTTGTTTATTGCTACCCCCATTGTAGGAGTCTTTAATTGTTCTATGTTTAGTTGTGCGTTACTTTATGTCCATTCTAGTTTTGAAATCATCTTGATGGGGAAGAGAGAGATGGTTGCTTTGAATAGTTTGTCTTCCTGGTGTCTCGTGATGGATGTGTGGCTCTTCCTCACGGTGCCATGGGTTTGTCTGCGGTTTTTGATTGTGGTATTTCCTGATCATACTCACTATTTTGCCATATTTTTGCTTTGTTTGTCTGATTTTGCTCTGCTCTTCTTGTTTTTCGTCACTTTTCGCTCATGTAAGGCACTACATGTATTGAACCTTGCTCTTTCGCCTTTTTCGCCCCACCCACCCCTTAATCAAGGTTTAGCAATTTTGAACTCCCATCTTTTCGGTATGTTGAGCACTTTGTCTCTTCCTTAATATCTTTAAGGGGCATGCAAGGTGCTAAACCAAACTCTCCTCAACTTTGTGTTGTTTATGTCTTGTGTTTGTCATGTTTCCATCTGTTCATTGCTGCCTTGCGGTCACCTGAAGGGAAAAGGCTAAGCTCTTGGCTCTTGTTTGTGATGTCTATTGTGATTTTATTACTTTCCCATTTAGTATCCTTGAACAGGTGTGGTACTTGATTGTATCGATTCCTGATCTTTGCTGTCTTTTTTTTTTTACTTTTATAAGGAAATGATTTTCACCGAACTACATCCCACATTCTTAAGGGTATTTATCTAAAATTTACCCATGTATTAATCAATCTTAATTTTTAGCGTCCTGTGATGTCATATATAGTAAATTCTATGCTCTTACGCCGGACGGACACTATTACAGTTGGATACTTTTTGGGTACTTACAGTGTTAGAAAAAGTAGTCAAGAAAGCGTAAGTACCCAACATATCCCACATAATTTTACTGAATAAACCAGATTTTGAATAAAATAGCTCCTTTTAGCTGCCGAGCAATTTCGGAAAATTAAAGTACCAAACAAGGGTCCATTCGTGAGTACGGACAGATAGACAGACAGATGGACGGCGGACGGACCGATAGATGGACGGACGGACAGGTGGGCGGGTGGGACGAACATACATACATACATACATACATACATACATACATACATACATACATACATACATACATACATACATACATACATACATACATACATACATACGTACGTACGTACGTACGTACGTACGTACGTACGTACGTACGTACGTACGTACGGACGGACGTACGTACGTACGTACGTACGGACGGACGGACGGATGGATGGATGGATGAAGGATGGACAGACAGACAGACAGACAGACAGACAGACAGACAGACAGACAGACAGACAGACAGGCAGGCAGGCAGGCAGGCAGGCAGGCAGGCAGGCAGGCAGGCAGGCAGGCAGGCTGGCAGGCAGGCAGGCAGGCAGGCAGGCAGACAGACAGACAGACAGACAGACAGACAGACAGACAGACAGACAGACAGACAGATGCCCCAGAATTTACCATATCGAACCTTCAGCTACGCCCATGGGTATTGACTATTTTTTATAAAAATCTTACTTGTTAAAAAATAATCTCAAATTATTTTCATTTATTTCTTATATGCTTTTTATAATGTTTATATTTTCATCTTTTATGTTAAAAAAGTAATTGTTAATTTTTGATTGTCTGAAACCAGAATTAATCATATTTGCTGGAAGATAAGTTAAAAGTACGTCGATCTAAGATTCGAGGTTTGTTGAAGAAATCCCAACATGGCGGCAATTCCTTGGTTACGAACTTGTTAGGGTGCAAAAATGGGAGATTTCAATTAAAAATACCAAAGAAGTTTGAAGTATGGCATGCGCAAATGAAACAACAATAGCAAATGGGGAAACTGAAGCACAATGCCACGGAGGAAAGGAAGAACGTGCCAAAAATAAGCTCAGCTAGTAGGAAACTTGCTGCAAAGCGACTAGAGCAGTTGAATCCTGGAGGGTTGCCGAATTTTATGCGTGAAATAAAATGCCAATCAAGAGAACCTTTAGCTCCTATAAGTAGTAGTGAACTTGTAAATGTATCTTCTGGGAATTCCAGCCAAACTGAAGACAAAGATGTTGACCTTAAAGACAGCAATACTGATGTAAATCCTGAGAAAAATAAAAACAATAATTCTGATCAAGAAGGTCAAGTGGCTGAGAAAAAAGTTAGTGAAATCTCTGTGATGATGACTAAACAACCTTCGCTAATTTTAGATGATAATGTTTTCACATTTAAACCAAAAGTTAGCACTGCTAGTGCACGTCTTGTAGAAAATTTAGGCACTGATTTTATGACAAGGCAGCAGCAGCATTTAGAAAAACAGAAGAAATTTGTAAGTATAGGTCAACCTACATTGTTTTGCTTTTCCCCATATACCTGTCACTGGGCTAGGTAAATAACACTTCTCAGAGCTCTCGGAATCGCAGAATTACGGGTTCTCGGATACAAGCTTTTGCCTGGGTATGCAAAAATTTTACAACAAAGGAGTCCTCAGTATGCATGTCTGCCGGGCCACGTAGCGCAGTCGGTAACGTGTCTGGCTACAGATGCGTATCCGACTGCAGATCCAGGGGTCGCGAGTTCGATCCCGGTCCGGTCCCATACTTTCATGGAGATTGATCATGAAATGATTTCTACAGTCATTCTCCTCCCTTCCGCTGATTCATTCAAGAAGGGTTGTTGTCAGTTACAAGCGAAAGTATGTGCACGAATTACTGGTTAACCGCTTGTTCAAGCCTGCCCAGGAAAAAGTGTGGTTAAGTGAACTGACCGTCCCGCAATGACCATAGGGCCAAAAAAAAATAATTGTGTGGTTCGGGTAACGGCTGAAAAAACAATAGGTAGGGTAGGAAGGTATTTTTTTTTTTTTTTTTTTTTTTTTTGCCATGGCCCACATGTTGGATGACAAAAAGAACGGCTTTCTAGCTGAGAACAATTTAGAATTCTGAAAGTCCGGAGCGTTGCTGTGTGTTCACATTTTGGCCTGAAGATATTCAGCAAAACGCTGACAGAATCCATTACTTTAACGCAGAAATGGTGGGGAAAAAAAACACGAAAAATCGGGTGATTGAAAGCGAAACCGGAAGTGGCAAATGCGCGGTTATACGATCGACCCGAAATGACCGAATTGACTATTCCGGTACTACCGAACTGTACCGAACCGTATCGCTAACTGTACCGAACAGTACCGCGATTTTCTGCGATTTTTAATTTTTTTTTTCAGGACGAAAAAAAATTAGGGTCGGGACCAAAATCGTAGGTAGGGTCGGGTTACCCGAACCACACAATTTTTTTCTTTTGGCCTAGCTATTGACTTGGGACGTAAAGCAACAAAACAAACAAACAAAATTTTAAACGGCACATGTCAAAATTCGGTATCGGGCGTACAAATACATCCCTTTCAAGGCTTTTATTCTACCTCGCCATGCTTATCGAGCCACAGGAGGTGTGACCAATTGTCGGTCTGCATTGACCAGTGATTCATTTACAATTTTGGGCTTACGGGTCCTGGGACTTGCTGTTTCCAATATCAATGAGTCCCCCCAACTGCAAACTTATGAGTCCAAAACACTATTTTTAATGACAAGTCTGCAATACTATTGCATCCCGGGACTCGCAGAGACTCGCTGAAATAAAAACTTATGCGCAAAAGATGCAGGATGCGCAGGTAACAAAATCACTGATTGACCAATCATATTCGAAGGATGTGTTATCTGCAGTTTAGATAAGTGTGAAAATGATTGACAGGATTACTGATGCATGGACAATGTGATCAATTAAAGTAATTACGCTAGTGTTTCATCTGGGTAAAATGAGTAGATTAATATCAATTGAAATTCTAGACTTTTTGACGCACTGAAATTGCTACTGCAAATGAAAGAGAATTGTTGAAAAAAATCCGTAAACCATATACGATAACGTCTGAATTGCAAAAATTCAAAATGAAGCGTCCCTAACAACTATCATCGGCGATTCCAGAACAACAAGCAGAAAAAACTCAGAAAGTCAAACAGATGAATAACACAAACAAATCACTTTCAGCAAGTAAAATCATGCATTCTAAATCATGAAGTAAATTAATGTCAGTCTATTGCAATCGCTGTAGACAGTAGTCACTAGCTATTATTAGTAGCTAATGCGTTTTTTAGCGAGATGCGTTTTTTTTAGAAGAAAAAAAAGACTTCCATCTATTTAATATTAATCATAACAGAGGACTGCTATCTAGCTATCTGTCGTCTGTCTGTCGTCTGTCTGTCTTGTTAATGAATAAAACAAGTACCAACAGTTTAATCTTTTTTATTTTGATAAGGCCAAACAAAAAAATGTGTGTACTATTCAGGTTACACAAAATTGATCTATCTGTCTGTCTGTCTGTCTTGGTAATGAAATAATCCTTTTTTTATAAGGCCAAACAAAACAAAAAAGTGTGTTCAGGTTACACGAAATTTAAAAATATAGCAATTTTTTTTTGTTTTGCTAAGTAGGAAGAATCAATTAGTGCTGAAAGGTTTAAATCAGTCCATCTAAGAATTATTCAAATGTATCACTTCCTGCTAAAATGGGAAAGATATGCGGTATGCAGGAATTGGTGGGACTTCACCTTTTCGGAATGGGACTCCCACCTTTTCCAGTGGGACTCCTACTTTTTGCTTGATGGGAGTCCTGAACTCCTGTTTTCAAAATTCTAGTGAGTTTCAGCTCTGCTTCTGCTGCCTTGCGATAGAAGCCGGCTTTTACAGCGACATGGTAGAGTGTTTGCCTGTAGATCCAGCGACCTGGGCTTGATTCCCGGCTGGGGCAGATAAAATATTTTCGCTCTAGGACATTGGCACCCCATATTGGGTGCCAATTTGTTGCAGGGTATGGGTTTTGGATGCCAGGGATCTCAACGACAGATGATAATGTTTAAGGTCAAATAATGTAAATTTCAATTACAGAGTCAATTTCAAAGATTTTATACCAAGCTTTGTGTGTGTTCTCACAAATAAAAGATATAAAACATATCAAACGGAATTTTCGTTCTGTCACCTGGGTCATGCCCCAGTTGTGCAGCTTTGGGGTCGTGGGGATCAACAAAAACTTAAGCATGGGGATATGTGATGGCGCCCATTCTAGTATTAATATTTGTCCTACCAAACGGTTATATTAGATTTTAATCAAATATTGCTTGCAAAATTAATTGTTGAAAAGTGTTTTGGATGCTCGGAACTACAATGGTCAGCTTTTGGACTTTAGTTAAGAGTGCGTAACAGAAAAATAATTTTCTTATTTCTCAACCAAAACATATGTTGTGGGTACTCAAAAGAACCGTCTCAATGAGACGGTTCTTTTGAGCACCCAAAACATATGCTAAAATTTATGGGTAAGAAAATATTTACAATTTTAGGCAGAATTGTTTTGTTTATCTAAACTTCAGTATATAGCTGTCTGCCTCACTATCTGTGCATTGTATACAGATGCTGTGCTTTGAATTTTTCTGGTTATAATTCAACGAGAGAAGACAATCATGCTAAATTCTAATTTAGGCCTTTTAACCCTTAAAGCGCCACCTATAATTTGCAGCAGTTCAAATTTTGCGCTTTTTCAAAAATAACTAATAAGGCATGATATTTCATGAGAATCGTCTGCCAGCAGACGATTCCCATGAAATATCATACCCTATTTTTTTCGAAAATTTGGAAAGATGTTGAAAAACTTGTCGTCTGCTGCCCGGGGGGTGGGGGGGGTACTCTGATATTTTCATACATACGTAGGCTCGGTCCATTTTTTTTGGGGTCAATTTTTTGAATTTTTAAATATTTTTTGGGGTTTTCAGAAAAATGAGTATTTTTTGGGGTATGAAAATTTTGTGGATATTTTTTTGGGGTCATCCCAAAATTGGACTAGTTTTAGGGGGTATTTCTATGTATTTTAGGGTCTTTTCTTAAGGTAAATATACAGAATTGGGATATTTTTTGGGCTGCAAAAATTTCAAGTATTTTTTGGGGTGCTTGCAATTTCTGATATTTTTTGGGGTGAATGGTAGATGCTGGGTCCGAGCCTAGGTATGCAGAAAAAAATTAGAGTACCCCCCCCCCCCCCTGGGGTCTGCTGCAGTCGTGATTGGCGCTTTAAGGATTAAAATTTCTTTTACAGATTGAACAGGCAGGTGTCAATTTTCGAAGTTCTCCAGGACATCTGTCTCCACTGAGCCGTTACAAAAGATTAAAAGAAAGAGGATTTCAGGTAATTATTAGGGTTCCAAATGTATTAGAACATTATCTTATGTCTACAGTAAAACCTGTGTAAAACGGCCACTCAAAAATAGTCAAAACAAAAGTCTTAATGACAATTGGTAGCTTAATGAAGGTGGAAAGTATTGCAGAAT
This sequence comes from Loripinus fragilis, assembly GCA_964019695.1. Classification (NCBI taxonomy): domain Eukaryota; kingdom Metazoa; phylum Mollusca; class Bivalvia; order Lucinida; family Lucinidae; genus Loripinus; species Loripinus fragilis. Next base: position 37,927,846 of record OZ026520.1, on the reverse strand, counting down.
GCTCTCCTTGGAGCATTCTGTAATACTTTTGACCTGCATTAAGTGAGAATTGGTCTTGAAAACCAATTTTTGGTCCTTTTGACCTTTTGAGACTGGCTGTTTTACACAGGTTTAACTGTATGTAAAACTAACCCAGGGTTTGACCATGAAGCTGAACATTCACATTGAGTGCATCTATCAATGTTTCCCAAAGAGGATGGTGGTGGTGGTGCACGGAGAATACCCCGGAGATTCAACCGACAAAATATTACTTCCAAATTGCTTTGTCACGGGATGGGATCTCATAAAGATACCTTTTAACACTTTTGCAAACAGAGCAGACCCATATCAGGCAGCTCTTATGAGATTAGACCGACAAAAATTCACTTCCAGATCACTTTGTCACTGGGATGGGATCTCATAGAGACGCCTTTTAACATTTTCAAACAGAGCAGACCCATATCAGGCAGCTCTTATAAGAGCTGCCTGTTCAGGGTCTGCTCTGTTTGCTTATAGATATATGATTAGATATGATCCTACACTAAACTTGATTTTTTATGTTTTTCACATTGATTTTCGGAGATAACTTATAATTTTTAATTTTAGCAAACTTTTTTCATGGCAAAAATTGTAGAGAAAAGATAGCGTCAGTTTCTCCAAACGGCTCTAACATCCAAGATGCTACAGTTAACTCTGGGCATAGATGCTGTCTTTGAACATTTTAAGCAAAGTGCAAATAAACTGAGTCCAATATGTCAGTCGAATTGTTACTTTGCACCACCCTAATTCAGGATGGCTTGTTTTAAAAAAAAAAATACATGTAGTGGAAATCTTTCCTTACGTTATGCATTAAGCTAGTGGGGACATCTTGAAAATGTCTGTCTTGAAGCATGTGCAAAAGACGAAAAACATCATGTCATGCAAATCCCAGCCTAAATTTGTAACTAAAACTGATCATGTTCGAAGTAGATTCTGCAAATGCATGGCAAATTCTGAGTATGAAAACGGCAGGATTATGCTATACACACGTTGAATAGCATAATATTCACCGCTTGTGAATTTCTTTTGAGACGAGCCCTTTCTGTCACGCCTCTGTCTATAACAGACTCAGAAAATTTGGTTCACATGTTTTACATAGGCTTATATAGATAAAACATGAAAAAATCTTCTTGTCTGGAACCACAAGGCCTAGAGCCTTGATATTTGGTATGTAGCATCACCTAGCAGATTTCTACAGAGTTTGTTCAAATTATACCCCTGGGGCCATTTTTTGCCCCATCCCGGAGGTCACATATTTTACATGGGCTTATAGGGAAAACATGAAAAAATCTTTTTGTCTGGAACCACAGGGCCTAGAGCCTTGATATTTGGTATGTAGCATCACCTAGCAGACCTCTACCAAGTTTGTTCAAATTAAGCTCCTGGAGCCTACAATGGCCCCGCCCCTGGTGGTCACATGTTTTACATAAGCTTGTTATTAGGGAAAACATGAAAACATCTTCTTGTCAGGAAGGCCTTAGGAGCCTTGATATTTTGTATGTACATTTAGTATCACCTAGTGGACCTCTACCAAGTTTATTTAAATTATGTAACTTAGGCCAAAAGGGTGTCACATGTTTTACGTAATGCTTATATAGGGAAAGCATGAAAAAATCTTCTTGTCTGGAACTGCATTAGGGCTATAGAGACTTGATACTTGGAATGTGTGGACCTACCAAGTTTGTTCAAATTATATCCTGAGGTCAAAAATAGCCCCGCCCAGGGGGTCGCATGTTTTTTATAGGCGCATTAAAAATCTTGTCTGAAACCACAGGCCTAGAGTCTTGATATTTGGTATGTAGCATCATCTAGTGGACCTCTACCAAGATCGTTCAAATTATGCCACTGGGGATACGGGGCTCACATGTATGACAAAGGCTTATATAGGGAAAACATAAAAAAAATAGTGTCTGGAACCGTATACTTTTTCTTTTCTGAAAGTATAATCATGTTGCATATCAAATTTACAGGAATGTAGCATAGAACACCATGCAAGTAAATATGCTGCTCTTTGACACACCCTTGACCCCCCCCCCCCCCCCCCCCCCAAAAAAAAAAATAATAATCTGAAAGTGGTCATGTCACATATCAAATTCGAATTAAAGGAAAAGAAGTGTAGATCAAATTGCAAGCAAAATGTTTGACCTGTCCTGGGTAAAGAGATCAGGCATTGAAATTGTGCAGATAAGTATATTCTGATTGAAATTTGCATGTTGACACTTAAACATTGGCTGTACTACATAATTGACAGGCTAAAAATAGTTATGATCTGAGTGATACCCAAGGTGGACTTAGGTGTTGGAGAAATGGGATTTATATTTTCATAGGTCCAGTTAAGCAAACTTTTTGAGCGTAAAATTGCAATTATTTCCTTACTCAGCAATCTAAACATGTTTTGAGTGCTCAAAAGAACCGTCTCATTGAGATGGTTCTTTGGAGAGCCCACAACATATGTTTTGGTTGAGAAATAAAAAAAATAATTTCAGGTGCGCACATTTATCTAGGGGTCTGATTTTGTGATAAACATCCTCTTCTCATGAGTCAGTACTCAGGTGAGCCATTCAGGGCCCTAGGGCCCTACTCTTGTTTTTTTTGTTAAAATGTAAGAAACATGGCCTTTTGTCTTTAAACATGATGTGACATAGCAGTACTAGTATGATTAATTATAGGAAATTATTTTTTCACGTTCTTGAAAAATTGTCTTAAAAGCTAGATGGAGAAGTATTGATGTTTTGTCAATTTCTCAGAAAAAAGAAGCCTTGTCCAATAAGAAAGCAGAACTGCTCTGCCTTAATGGAACATTTTTTGTCCACCCAACCGAAGGGAGGGGGAACATATTGGTTTTGGTGTGGATCCTGTCTGCGTCCATTCTAAGTAGCTTCTGTTCCATGAGTTATCTTCTGAACCAAAGGATGGATTTTGACTAAACTTGCATCAAAAACATTATTGGGAGGGCGGAAAGAGTTGATTAAATTTTGGTGACCTTGATTTTATTTCAAGGTCACACCAGCACTTTGAAATGTTAAATTTTGACTACCGGTAAAATAGGGTTTACGCATGCTATCTCTTGAACTGAACAATGGATTATGGCCAAACTCAATATATTGCATCATTAATAATGTGGCACAAAGAAGAGTTGATTAGATATTGGTGACCTTAACTTAATTTCAAGGTCACTATCCTATAAAGACTGTAAAAATCAGCAATTTTCACACAGTCTTCTGAACCAGTGGGTGGATTTTGACCAAACTGGCATTGATATATTGTTAGGAGGGCATAAAGAGTTGATTAGATTTTGGTGACCTTGCCCATATTTCTAGGTCACATCAGCCCTTTGAAATGTCAAATTTAGACCAAAATTTGGTTTGCCCATGTTATCTCTTGAACGGAATTGCTGGAATTATGGACTCTAGCCTTTATACATTGTATCAGTGTGACAAAGTGAAGAGTTGTTAAGATTTTGGTGACCTTGACCTAATTTGCAACATCCTATAAAGACAGTAAAAATAGCGTTTTTGAGCTCTAGTTTGAAAATGGGTTTTTGTCCAATGAAGGCTCATCAAGATGGCTATCAAAGTGACAGCCATCTGTCTGTTTTCACTTGTGGACCAGTCATTTGTCACCCAATTTCTTCAAAATTTTATATATGCGTTACTTTTATCCATGTCTCGCCCAAGTTTGAAAAAGTGTTTTGTTCTAACCAAGATGACCAAGATGGCCCCAAATTGGCCGACACCTGTCCATTTGCACTTGTGGACACTTATCACTGGATTTCTTCCAAATTTCATAAAAACATTACTTTCATAAGTAAATCATTTCCATCAATGTGCTTTATTGCCCCTTTTCACTGAATTGCATTATGCAGGGCCCTTTGTCGGAGTCTGACAGCTCTAGTTACTCTATGCTTCAAGCAGCTTGGGTCCAAGGAGATGATTAGGTGAAGCAAGTATAGGAAGGTGGCCAATAATCATCTTTGTAACACCTGCTTCTACCAAGGTGTGACACAGCAGTTAAATTTTCTGTCCATCTGTTCATTCATCCATCCATCAATAATTTACATTCAAGTGCGTATCTCTGCAATGAAGGAAATTCAGTGCCCGATACAATTAATCCAAGAAACTGCAAGGAGTAAGAAATGGCATATTGATTTATTCAGCTGGATAAGGATTAACCCTTAAAGCGCCAAGAAAAAAAAATGCATCTGAAAATGTCGTCTGCTGAAGTCATCTGCTGCAAATAATTGCCTAGCATTACTGATGAATTAAGTATAGGAGCAAACAGCGTGGACCCAGAACAGACTGCTCCTATAGGAGCAGTCTGATCTGGGTCCACACTGTTTGCCATAGAGGCTCTTTAAACATTTCAGCAGACGAGAAAAGCAGACGACTTTTGTTGTGATTGACACCTTAGGGGTTAACAGGTTTTTTTTTTACTTAGTCTGAAATAAAGAGTAAATAAAAAAAAGTTGTAGTATTTGAACTACCAGATATATTTAATACCTAGCGTAAGAAATGTAAGGCAATATTTCCCGAATGCTCGAGTAGTTTACCCTGTTGTTTAATAAATCTGAAATCAATACCTTCAACTCTTTGCATGCTGGGTAATTTTCATGCTTTTTTGTCGTCTGCTGATTTTTTTCAAAATTAACTTTTTCATAAAATTCTTTCAGGAACACTATTAGGGTATCAAACAGTTTGGATCCTGAGTGGGTCAAAACTGTTCACAAAGGTTACTTATCAGCAGACGATAAAAGTTGCTGCTAGCAAGGAAAGAGTTAATAATCGAAGGAAAACAAGAGAAATTACACCGTGGATTTCTTTGCCTGTACGTACCAGCTACCTCTAATAAAAGGCGAACTATGTAATTCAGTAGGCATGTATTTATTTTCGTTGTCAGAATAATCAATTTATTGTGGGCAAGAATAATGAACTATTGCCATTTCAATAAAATTTCTATTCAGTAAGTCACACTGTATAGTAATTTTAGCCGGGTCGATCTTTCAGACTTAAAAGCTTTGTCTGTTGTTAAACCTAATTTACTAGCATATTAACCTGTGGGATCTAATGGTATTAAGAAACTTGTTAATTGGACTTAAACCTTGAGTTTGTTGAATTTAATAAGTTTTTATAATATGATAATTGTTTTGACAAAACTTTCATTTTTTTTATGGTAAAATATTAATGGGGGTTGAGGTTTCAATCAAATTGTCACAGATGATTTGATTAAAAAGTGAAGCCCTGCTTCATGTACACCTTTATATATTTAAAGAAACATAGGGCCAGTTAAGCAAATATGTTCAGCGTAAAATTGCGATTATTTTCTTAACCATCAGTGTAAACATGTGTTTTGGGTGCTCAAAAGAACCGTCTCAAGAAAACGGTTCTTTTGAGTACCCACAACATATGTTTTAGTCGAGAAATAAGAAAATATTTTTCAGTTACGCCTCTTATCCACAGGGGCCAGTCCAGTGTTTACAGTATGCCACAAAGTAATAAGTTTATTGTCTATTTCGGTGTATTATCTGAGATGGCATATTATTAAGCTGGACTGGCCCTTGTGCTCTTATCTGGGGGCCTGAAAAAAGCAATAAAATAAAAAAAAAAACCTTGAATCAAACCTCCAGATGCGTAATTGAAAATTGGACGGTTCTTTTGAGCACCCACAACATGTTTAAACTGAGAAGACAATAACAATTTTATGCTCAATTTTTATGCTCAAAAATTTTGTTTATCTGAAACAATGCTTCCAATGACAAAAAGAGTACATTTGATTATTTAATAATCATTCTGGATATATATTATAGTGCTAAGGAATAGGGAGACATTCTTTTTGTTTGTACTGTAATGTGTGACAGTGTTTGTCACTGGAGATAGTTCTTTAAGTTTTACAGGTTTGTATAATTTGTTGGATTAATAGACTATTTTCACATTGTTAGTGCTCATGCGCCAAACAGTCTCATTCCGGGAGATTACACGTGAAGCGGCAACCTCTATACAGCTGCCTTACATTACACAATGGAATATGGCAAACAAGTAAAAGAAGAATAAATCCGCAAATAAAGATTAGACAAATAGTAAAATTAAATGATAAATGTAACAAAAATAACTGATTAATTCCAATATTCAGAATATTTGAGATAAAAAAATGATTTCTAAGCATCCTAGACTGACTTTTTTTTCCAAATGAGTGGGTACGTTAAGGACTGTGTTGGTCATGCATTATAACATACACTGTGTCAATAATTTCCTTCCATACTATGCGTATACATGCGAACAGTGAAGAGTCTGGTAAGTTTTGTTCTTATTCAAGGTCTACATTGTCCATGATTACGTTCCATACACTTGACGCCTAAACAGGGTCTTCTGGTTTAAATAAGTGGTAAGATTCATTAAGGCCATCTCGCGAGAAACCTGTCTTGCGGGTTTCTGAGTAAGACTCAAACCAGTCTGTTCAGCTATAGAGACTAGTTAAAATGAAATTTTAAATGAGGCAAATTTAGATATTTGTCACACGTGGCCAAAAGGGGGGATCTAGGGGTTTGCGAGTTAAGCCCCCTGTATCTGTCTGGAGATGAGACTGGGTGAACGCACTCGCTTGACTAAATTTGGGGAATTAGACTCAAGATAGGCAGCACCCAGAACTCACTCCAGAAACTTAGAATATGATTTGGAATGTCTCTCCCCTTTTCGGTACCCTGTGACGCAGTTCTTAAGTACTAATTGAAATAACACTCTGAGACGATTTGAATTTTCTATAATTTTAATAAATGAAAAAATGTTCCTAAAACGCGATGGATGCAGACTGTTGAATTCACTGTTCTTATCAAGTTCTAGATTTTCACTGCTCCGGTAAATCAAAATATTCAAAAGTTTGTACTTATTTAAACGCGAAATCACAAACAATAATTCTTCTGAATTTTCCTTAACCTATAATGTCATCCAGCCAATATAATTTTCCAAAAATCATGTGTTCATAACGTAACTAAATTGAAGCTTTCACCAATAAGTAAACTAATTCCTAAAATGCCTTGCTTTATTTATTTTTAAGTCCTAGGTCCGAAGTTCATAGTCTATAAATTTGGGCACATCACATTTCCAAAAACTGTCCTATAGGCTAAACAAAGATTTATAAGACCTAAACACAGAAAACCACAAAGTCAACGGTCTATGTAAAGTCTACAATGTTAACATCCTATTATTCAGTTTCGAAGGAAGATCTAGACTGATCTGCTCCCAGGTTAAGACTGACTCATGAACCCACAATCTGGGTCCCAGCAAAACTCCCTAGGTCCAAAAACAGCCAATGAAAAATATTTTAACAATCAACCAACCAAACAATTCTCTAACTATAACCAATGAAATTAATTTTAAAATTCACTGCAGACCTATGCCAAAACTGTGCTAGAAGCCAATCTGCTTAATGGGTGAGAAATTGTTATCAACACTCATGAGGTCACAACCATTTTCCTCAATTAACACTTTCCATTGTTCTCCAAAGTAAGCTAGAAACCAAAAGGATCACCTCTAACCCCTAATATCTAAGTTTGCCAAGAGGTGATAAAACATCACAAGTAATAGCTGCTCCAGGGCTGATAAGAAATCAAGTTGTCAAGGACCTCTGACACTTTGATAGGGTATCTGCCTATTTTTCAGATGCTTCCCAAAACTTCCCCATGCATTAGATATCACTGGTATCCTTTTGAATAGGACGCTTGATGTATTAGGAACGAATTAAGGTTATAATTAGACATGCAGATCCCCACAACAAAACAGAAGACGCTACCAAAGGGGGTAGGGGTAGCAAAATTTGACTTCACCAAAACATTTTGAAATCAATTATTTTGCACGTGTAAGGGTATTACATCATCGATACTCGATTACAAATCACAGTGAAAGTATTTTAAAGTCCAAAATCATGAGCATTTTAATGATTAATTTTGTTGTTGTTTTTTTCTAGTGATTTGTTAAGAAATATTTTGAAGTGCAACTGTAGTCCATATTCAACCTTGATAACAATATAGTTACCTGAGGCGAGTTCAATAATGCGAGTGCTCGCCGAGCGCTCGTTGATTGGTACCTATCTTTATTCATAATGTGTAAAGCCGGACATCAGTATAACGAGCGCCCGAGAGCGCTCGCATTATTGAGCTCGCCTCTGGTGCAACATTATGCAGCAATGTAGTTTAACCATTCATCCATGCGTAAAGTACACCTAGTCAATGGCCATGTAGTTTATATGTATTGGATAGATACAGTGTATGTGCAAAATAATCTACCAACTGAATTTAGTAAAAGGACTATTTTCATAATTTAAAGAAAAATATGCTAAAACGTTGTAATATTTCATGACTAATTGGTTATGAAAAGGAAGCTTATTTGTACTGATTATTTCATTATTCTAGAAAAAAAAAGATTTTCAAGAGAGCAATATTAATGTTCGGGCTTGCCCAGACGTCATATTTTGGGCTGTGGGATATCATTCCCCCCCAAGTTCCAACTAGCTTTTTACATATATTATGTAAACTTTGAGAACACACCTATGTGCGAAAGGATTAGTTGGAACTCGGGGGGGAATGATGTTTTAAAAATATTTTTCTATTTCCTATATGTATAATACAAAAAGTGACCATTTTAGCCCCAAAATAAAGCCGTACATTTATGGAAATAGGAAATCAAATGCAAAATCATAAAATAGAGACCAACAGCAAGCTTAAATATGAAGATGGAAACTTTTGATCAACTTTATTTTTCATCAAAATAATAGGCAGCGATACACAGTGATTCCCATTACCACCGTCAGAGGTCCTTTCTTCAATCTAAAGTACAAACAGTTCTCAAGCCATCAAAATTATTTCCAATCTTATATCCAACTTAGCCCCAAGCCAAGCATACCTTTTTGAACACATACTTTTTCGAAAATATGAATACCTTAACCCTTAAATACAAAAATGCCAAAATTAAATTTTCAAACTAATTTTACATCAAAAACCCTATTTCAGACTCTTCCATCCAGACTCCCATACTATAATACAGAAAAAACTAAAAACACATTCTCTCATCTTTCTCTCACCTTAACATCAATAATTTTATTGCAAAATTTACCATGTCATTAATTAAAACAAAATGTATTTAATTAATTAAAACTAAATGTGTCAAATTTTAAGCTGGTGATATGTTCCCCCGCGCCCAATTTAGTTTGTCCTCAAACTAAGAATGGTTGCGTTGCCTTGCACTTTTTTTCTATTTTTTTTTTTCTTAAGATTTATACAACATAACTTATATACAAACAACAAAAATATATATACAAGCTTGAGCTAAATCATTATTTACGCGAAAATTAAACCCTAAACGCGTGTCTGCATCATAGTCTTTATCATAACTGTATCACTTGTTTGAGTTTCTGTTTTATTGACTGTTTATATTTCACTTGATATTCTTCTTCTAATTGTTATTAATCCTGGCACTATAAAATTTGGTATATGATTTAGAGTTCCTTGTCATTGAGTTAATAATCTGCAAACTTGTAAATCCAGGCTGGAGGGTTTCATCTGCTGCCATCTGTATGGTTCTGGGACCAACTGGTTCTGGTTTTCCTGGTAGACTGGTATTCCCTCAGCACTGAAACTTTGAACAACAAGATTAGTATTGATCAAAATGCAGTCAATGTGACCGCTAAAATACATTTACTAAATTAATTCCTAAATATCAATTTTCCCGTTGTTGGACAATGTTAAGGCATGGGTGGTGCAATATGCAGGCCTACATTTTACACTCTAGCACTATTAAACATCTGAAAACATGACGATGTAATCGGATAAAACATTTGTGCCATAACAAATTCCAAGAACCTCTAAAGCTGCAATTTTGACTGAAATTCCATTATATTTGATAATATCAACTATAACAAAATTTCAAAGATCTGAAGAAAACCAAAATTTAGTATCTCTGTCTTTTTCCAAGTGCTCTATAGTAGTCACTTTGTAGGCTTGAAATTAGCCTGTTGATGCTGTCTGGTGATAGATATTCGAAAGATGTCCACTGAGGTGACAAGTCGAGACTCCTGAAAGTTAACAGAAACTCCCAAGAACCATCGACTGCTCTTCTAACTTCATGTATTGTATCCGACATGACAGTTTTAAGTGGATCAAACCGAGGAACTTTGTTCTTGTTTCTTATAAAATCTATCTTGGTCTGTATGCTATCTTCTCTTCTTAATTCAATTAAATGTGTGATGAAATCTCTTGCATACCAATGTGCCATACTAACCGACTGAAGTTCTGGTTCATTGCAACCATATTGTACCAAATAAAATGACCTGTCTCTGATTAGTTTTACTCCTACCATTCTTGGTTTACTGTTTACAAAATCTTGCTCATTTTCCTGATTTGTGTGTGTTTCTGATGCAGACATAACATTGTGTACCTGTGTATTATTTTTCTTACCGTGTTCTATATATTGGGTGTTCGACCTACCATTTTGCTGTGTATTTTGCACTCGTGGGTGCATATTACCATTATCATTTTGCATTACCAGGTGTGATCTATCACTTTGCCATTCTGAGTGTGAATTGCTACTACTACTTTGCACTTCTGAGTGCAACCTACACTTTTTCACTTCTGAGTGTGAACAACCACCTATACTTTGCATTTCTGAGTGCAACCTGCAATTTTGCACTTCTGGGTGCAACCTACCCTTTCCTCTTTGGGTTTTGTCTGAAGTATCTTGGCTACCTGTTTTCTCAAAGAATTTATGCTTACCCTTCAAAGGACGCCTTCTCTTCTTGCCTGACATAGTACGGGAAGCATGAAACACTCTTATAATTACCTGAGGGATGGAGGAAGCGTATTCCCAGGTGGATCCATAACCTGGATGCTTCCATTTTACCCTGTAATACAGAATCCCACTGCTTCTACGTGATGAGAGGAGCTTGTCAATGTCTTCTACGGAAAACATTTTGTTTCTGACAGCTTCTCTTAACTGACCATTTTGTCTCTCCCGATTAGCTAATGACTCATCAGATTCATGAGAGGGACCAGGAAGTGGTTCAGGAGTCACTGGCTGAGAATCAGACTGCCTAAATTCTCTGGGATGAGTCTGCGGCTGTAGTGGCTGCTTTTCCTGCAGTACACTACCTTTCCCTTGGGGTTTCCTACCTTTACCTGTAGTCTGATATTTCTCCTGGTTCTTTCTATCAACTAATTTTCTGATATTATCTACCATTGAACTTTGTGTCTGTTTTCGACTATTGTCACTTCTGCCTGTATTTGGCCTCTTCTGAGCCTGATTTTCTACTCTATTATCTATATTTGTCTTTTTCTGAGTCTGATTTTCTACTCTATTATCTGTATTTCTACCTGATTGCTGCTGTGCCTTATTTTGGACTATTCTACCTGTATTGGCCTCTTCTTGGACCTGATTGTCTCTTTGAATATTCTGATCTGTATTGGCTTCCTGCCGGACCTGATTTCTTGCTATATTTCGACCTGTGTTTGCCTCTGCTCGGGCCTGAATTGGTTCAGCCTGATCATGATCTATGTTTCTACCTACATGTACATCTAAGTTTTCATTAACTAACTCTTCAGCATCTAGCTCTTCATCGATATCTTCCATACCTACTGGGGGATTTGTTGGCCTATTCTCAGGGTCATAATATGGCTTCAGTCTTACGCCATTTACCAGAGATTTTACCTCTTTGTTCGTAGCACAGTTTCTGACCTTGAACGTGTGATGGGGACCTAACTGCGTAATGTAATATGGACCTACCCATTTCCTGTGAAGCTTAGGGGCTTTACCTACAGCAACCTTTGTACAGTACAGCCACACTCTTTCCGCTGGCTGAAACTTGGGTTCTTGTGACCGTTTATCAAATTGATGCTTGTACCTTACCTGAGCAGCCTTAATGTTTTCTGTAGCAATTTTTCGTGTGGTCTCCAGCTATTTTAGTACATTATTGAGGTGCACCTTATGATTCTGTGAAAGATTATCTTTTGGAAGGAGAGCTGTGTCAATAGGGATGTGCATTTCCCTACCGAACAGAAGGAAAAATGGTGAGACCTGTGATGCCTGGGTGCACGGTGTCATTCTATGCGCCATCATGACAGACGGTAAGATTTCTGGCCAGTCATCTTGCTGATCCTTGCAATACATTCTGAATCCCTGTAGTATAATAGAATTTGCGCGCTCTACTACCGAATTAGTGGCAGGGTGGTAAGCCGAGACATAATGCCTTGTGATTTGAAAGAGCTCACACATGGCCGCAGTAAGCTTAGACATAAAAGTTTGCCCTCGGTCTGAAATCAAAGTTCTAGGTGCACCATATCTCGTAATTACCTCACGGTACAAAACTGCTGCTACTTCTGTTGCTTCCTGGCTTCTAATTGGGTGTGCCTCCATCCATTTAGAGTAAGAATCTACAGCTACTAATATATGCTTATACTTATCCTTGGTTGTTGGTAAACCGCTGAGGATATCTATATGCCAACGACTGAAAAGATCAGCCACTGGTAGTGGCTGAAGGGGTGGGGGCTTTGCATGGACTGGTGGTTTGACCTGTTGACAAAGCAAGCAAGATTGAACATATTTGCCGATCTCATCATACATTTTCGGCCAGTAATATTTGAGTCTTATTGCAGCAAAGGTCCGTTCGTGACCTTGATGTCCTCCACCTGCCAATGAGTCATGGTATGATCTTAGTATATCATCCCGCAATACCTTGGAAAGAGCTAATTGTTTTACAAACCCTTCCTCTTTAGGGAGTCCTCTAGACCTAGGGGAGTAGAAGTGATAAAGAAGGCCATTTATTACTTCATACTGTGAGGCTTCTGCTACAAGAGTCCTAGCTTGTTTTGCATCGTCAGGTACCTCACCTGTAGTCTTATACGTATACATAGCCTTGAAATCCGGACATTTCTGTTGCCGTCTTATCAGATTAGGGCAGCCTGTTTGCATATCAGAATTCTGGTCAGCGGGAACTGGGTCAACCGATTGCACCTTAATATCACTAGGGTCATTTGCATAACAAAAAGATACCTCATAGCCTACCGAACAAACCTCAGGTTCTTCCTCTTCTACTTCTGGAGAAGGGGGATAACTCCTCCTAGAAAGACCATCAGCATTTGCATTGTTCCTACTACTCTTATGGATTATCTGCATGTTATACCCTTGCAATAATAGTGACCATCTACCCAATCTACCCTGACAATCCTTTATCTGCTGAAGGTACTTCACAGACACATTATCTGTGTAGACTGTGAATGGTACGTTAGCAAGATAGGGTCTAAACTGCCTAATTGCTTCTACTAAACTTAGCCCCTCTTTGTCTGTGATGTGCCACCTTAATTCTTCATTACGTAAAGCTCTACCTCCATATGCTACTGGGTGTTCCCTATTATCTGAATCTAACTGACTTAAAACATACCCAATAGACTCGTCACTAGCGTCTACTGCTAAAATGAAAGGCTTATCAAATTGTGGAAACGCTAGCACAGGTGCCGTAACCAATGCCCTTTTCAAAGTTTCAAAAGCCACCTGACATTCCTCTGTCCAAACAAATTTAGTATCTTTTCGTAACAGTTTATTTAATGGTAAAGCAATTGTAGCAAAAGACTTAATATACCTCCTATAAAATTGTGCCATGCCAAGAAAAGCTCTAACATTTTTAACATTCTTAGGAACGGGATAAGTTTCAACAGCCTGGTATTTTGAATCATCAATTTTAATGCCAAATGAGTCTATCCTGTGAGCCAAGTATACAATCTCCTGAACTGCAAATCTACATTTTCCAGGGTGAATTTTCAAGTTGGCCGCTCTCAAGTTTTGAAAGACCTGATCCAAATGATGCAAATGCTCATCAAAATGTTTGCTGAAAATCAAAATATCATCAATGTAAACCAAAGCGATTTTTCAGTTTAGATCTTTGAGCACTTTCGACATAAGATTTTGAAAACACATGGGAGAATTCTTCAAACCAAACTGAAGCCTTGTCGGTGTGAATACGCCCTGATGCGTAATAAAGCTTGCCTTCTCAGCCGTGGATGGACATAAACCAATTTGATAAAAACCACTACGCAGGTCAATCAAATTGAATATTTGAGCTTTAGAGTCTGCCAAGGTATCAAAAACTTCCGTAATCGTTGGGATAGGAAAAGAAATAGGCTCAGTTATCTTGTTGAGCTCCCTATAATCTATAGCAAACCTATATTCACCATTTCTTTTTTTTACCAAGACAGTCGGGGAGTGCCACGGCGTGTCAGATTCCCTAATTATACCATTAGCTAGCATTTCTTTGGTTTGTCGCTCAGTTTCTTCTCTCATTTTTGGGGTCTGCCTATAGGGTGGTCTGCTGACTGGTTTTTCAGTTGTCGTATGGATCACATGCTTGTGTAATTTTGCTTCAGTCAGCTCTGAGGAATCTTTTGCAAAAATGTCTCTATTACGGCCTAAAAATGTATAAAGTTTTTGTTTTTGTTCCTCAGACAGTTCAGAATTATCTAAATTTAAGCCCAAATCTTTTGCAATATTTTCATAATACTCATCAGACTTATTTTCTACAGACGCATCTAGCAGATTTTACAGAAGCCTGCTCATCATGGTCCGTAACCTGTTGAATATTTTGTTCATCGACTAAATGCGAGGTTGCAATGACAAAATCTTCTTTCAAAAACACAGGATAATTTGTTGGATTTAGCACCCTATATGCAGAAGACCCATGGTCTACACTACTTAAGCACTTACTACCTACTAAGTTTTCCTGATTTAGCCCCACTGTTGGCTCTAAAAGTACAGAATCATCTACTAAAGAGGCTGAATTAGCTGAAAATGAAATTTTAACAGGCAAAGTACATTCAGAATACGGTTCAACAATCACAGATGACACAGTCCGTACCAGACCTACACAAGTTCTTGGTTCTTGGCCAAGTGAAATGTGACAGATGGACGGTTCTTCATTATTTTCTCTACTTTCAGAACAATTAGTACTTTTGAAACTCACTGTGCATTCTTCAAGATCAATTCTTGCTTTATGCTGCCTTAAAAAGTCCATTCCTAAGATTACAGGCTGGTGCAATTTTTCAAACAGATGAAATGTGTGTTCTAATACAATGCCATCAAGCCTAAATGGAACAGTGATAAGTCCTAAAATTCTGTGGACCTCTCCACAAACACCCACAATATTAGTTAGTGAGCTCGGCCTGACTTCATAATTTTTGAAAGATTTTCTGTAGATATGCTCACTCATGCAAGAAATTTGAGCACCTGTATCTATTAAAGCTTTGCTGGTCTGCTTGCCAAAGTCAATATGCACATAATTTCCTTCCAATGGTGTAGACAATGACAAGTTGCATGTGCTTCGGTCTATAGTAGCAGAATAAGCACTGCAAGACTTCTTCGAGCAGTGCCAATTCAGCTTATTTTTGTACTGAACCATTTTTGCTTGAAATTAAATGTTAAATGAAAATTAAATTTAAATAAAGAAAATTAAAAAAAATATGGAAAGTACAGACAGTTTTACTTATCCAGTGTTTGGTTCAGCATATCATCTCATCTGGTCCTCATCAGGGTCTGCTGCACGTCAGTTAGTCTTCTATTCAAAACGTTGTTATCCACTCACATCCACCATAGAAACTTGAGACGAAATCCTTCCGTTGGATCTTCTATTAATGTCACTGTGAGGCGGGAAATCGTACCAATTTGATTCTCCAACCAAGCTGTCACCAGGCGCGAGAAGGGGGGATCTAGGGGTTTGCGAGTTAAGCCCCCTGTATCTGTCTGGAGATGAGACTGGGTGAACGCACTCGCTTGACTAAATTTGGGGAATTAGACTCAAGATAGGCAGCACCCAGAACTCACTCCAGAAACTTAGAATATGATTTGGAATGTCTCTCCCCTTTTCGGTACCCTGTGACGCAGTTCTTAAGTACTAATTGAAATAACACTCTGAGACGATTTGAATTTTCTATAATTTTAATAAATGAAAAAATGTTCCTAAAACGCGATGGATGCAGACTGTTGAA
Source organism: Loripinus fragilis (assembly GCA_964019695.1). NCBI lineage: Eukaryota > Metazoa > Mollusca > Bivalvia > Lucinida > Lucinidae > Loripinus > Loripinus fragilis. The sequence continues at coordinate 37,911,819 of OZ026520.1, read as the reverse complement.
TTCACTGTTCTTATCAAGTTCTAGATTTTCACTGCTCCGGTAAATCAAAATATTCAAAAGTTTGTACTTATTTAAACGCGAAATCACAAACAATAATTCTTCTGAATTTTCCTTAACCTATAATGTCATCCAGCCAATATAATTTTCCAAAAATCATGTGTTCATAACGTAACTAAATTGAAGCTTTCACCAATAAGTAAACTAATTCCTAAAATGCCTTGCTTTATTTATTTTTAAATCCTAGGTCCGAAGTTCATAGTCTATAAATTTGGGCACATCACATTTCCAAAAACTGTCCTATAGGCTAAACAAAGATTTATAAGACCTAAACACAGAAAACCACAAAGTCAACGGCCTATGTAAAGTCTACAATGTTAACATCCTATTATTCAGTTTCGAAGGAAGATCTAGACTGATCTGCTCCCAGGTTAAGACTGACTCATGAACCCACAATCTGGGTCCCAGCAAAACTCCCTAGGTCCAAAAACAGCCAATGAAAAATATTTTAACAATCAACCAACCAAACAATTCTCTAACTATAACCAATGAAATTAATTTTAAAATTCACTGCAGACCTATGCCAAAACTATGCTAGAAGCCAATCTGCTTAATGGGTGAGAAATTGTTATCAACACTCATGAGGTGACAACCATTTTCCTCAATTAACACTTTCCATTGTTCTCCAAAGTAAGCTAGAAACCAAAAGGATCACCTCTAACCCCTAATATCTAAGTTTGCCAAGAGGTGATAAAACATCACAAGTAATAGCTGCTCCAGGGCTGATAAGAAATCAAGTTGTCAATTTCTTCAATCTAAAGTACAAACAGTTCTCAAGCCATCAAAATTATTTCCAATCTTATATCCAACTTAGCCCCAAGCCAAGCATACCTTTTTGAACACATACTTTTTCGAAAATATGAATACCTTAACCCTTAAATACAAAAATGCCAAAATTAAATTTTCAAACTAATTTTACATCAAAAACCCTATTTCAGACTCTTCCATCCAGACTACCATACTATAATACAGAAAAAACTAAAAACACATTCTCTCATCTTTCTCTCACCTTAACATCAATAATTTTATTGCAAAATTTACCATGTCATTAATTAAAACAAAATGTATTTAATTAATTAAAACTAAATGTGTCAAATTTTAAGCTGGTGATATATTCTTTCCAATAAGCGAAAAATAAAGGTGCTGATCAGACTGCGTGGATACCGATACAGGCCTGCGCCTTTGTTGTTCGCATGCACCAGTCAGGTTTTCTCGCGTCAAGGCCCATTTTAATATCTACTACTGTGCATCCGGTCCTTTAAATTAATCCTATGCCCGGGGCTCTTTGAAAACAATAAAAGCACACGTGCCTGGCACACGTTTGTAATTCGACGGTATTCGATTGAATTATGATGTGTCGCTTTCTTTAATTGGTAAAGGCGCCAAAACCCAAACATTCTTAACCAGTGGACAGGGGTTTAAAAAAGATAGATCTGAGTCTTCAACTACATCCATAATTTGTGTGAACGAGCAGCGATGATTCTCGCGAGCCTGCGCATAAGCGGACATTTTGTAGAAATGATGTAATTTAATGGGTGTATGATTGGCGGTATTTACTTATAGTTCGATTTGGACATTCATCGCATATGCTTAGTCATTATGTGCAACCACAAGCACGTCTATTTGGTAGCATGCGTGCGTTACTGCATGCTGTTCTGGTGAGACCTATTTTTTGTCTGAGCCTCTGTCTACATGCACTGCCTTTATATGCGCTCGGACAAACAATGGATCCGATACATGTGCAAGCAGCGAATACCCTGGTGAGACTGTGCATTTGCATTCGCATATAAACAGACAAGTTTGTCTCATAAGCTGGCATGTGTTGCGACTTCGTGCCCGAAGAAAAAGCGATTTCATGCCTGAAGAAGCGGATTTTAGCTCTATATCAAAGTATATTTTACACTAGTTAAAGTGAAAAAAATACTGAGGACTTATAAAATGTATATGAAAACATTAATTTATCTGATTTCTAGAATAAGAAAATCTCATTCTGGAGGTAAAAGGCCAAAACAATCGACTTATAAAGCAACACTATGTGTTTTGCATTGTAACTAATAAGCAATCTGCCCCTTCATTTTCAAAAACGGCTTTATCGATTTTTCAATTGAAGAGGGATTGCTAAGGGAGATAACAATGTGAAAGGGGTCTATTAATTTGGTTTGTTTTGAATTTTGGGTCTAAGTCATTTTCAACAACTTTATAGTCATCTCAAGAGAATCATTCTTTCTGTCTTCCTAGGCAGCTTGTCCTAAGCCATTAATCTGTTCTTTGTATATTACATACTTTAGTCATTAATTGACTATTCTATTTCCTTACTTGTGGCAGGGATAGAAGACAACATGAAAGCATGATGCGTGACCTACCAACATTCCCAATATGACCGGGTCCTTTGCTTCAGCTGGGTTTTTTCTAAAATTTTCTTTAAATACAAAGTGAAGACTTAAATGAAAATGAAAATGAAACATTTGGTGGGATGGTCTGTGGAGACAGTCTGTACATATGTATAGGCCTTTAGATAAAAGTGTGTAATAAAAAATGATTTTTTCACATTCCTCGACCACAACATATGTCTCAGTTAAAGACAGTTCTTTTGAGCATCCAAAACAAATGTTTACATTGATGGACAAGGAATAAGAGTAATAACAGCTATTTAGTTTGAAAGAGTGTCTTGTCTAAGCCAATGTAGACTAAAGATCTACACTATAACAGTAAGTGAACACTCCAGGGTATGTTAGACCCAATGGTTATGTTATACCCAGATGTGTCATCTCATCAGGGCATGCACTGCTTGCACATATATCAACGATCATTAAGGTCATAAATAGAGGATCTTACACAAGTTATCATTTCATATGAAATTGATTAAACGAGACTTTGGCGACTTTAATAAATTTAATATGAAATGATCACTCATGTAAGATTCTGTTTATCATAGACCTTTTGAATGCGATTTTATCTCCTTCAAAGTTTTTTATTTCAATGAAAATTTGCATTGCTGTACCAGATATCATGATCAGTTGGCTTCATTATAAGTCAGCCGATCTGGATCTTCACTGCTTTATAAAGAATGTATACTGTAGATTTGCTAAAATTTTGAACACTATTTGCCCTGCCAAAAAAGCCTAGACATACAGAGCAGACCCAGATCAGACTGCTTATCAGGGTCTTTCCTGTTTGCTATTCTGACAAGCATTGTGTGAATTTAAGCCCCGATAAACATGCATTTTATTTGAGAACAGAAACGGAAAAGTGTTCAAAATTTTACCGTAGAATTTTAAGGTGCACTTATTATATATATAGGTCAAGTGTGGTATTTAGGATTTGGCTAAAATTTGCTATTTTTTATTTTTCAGATTGAAGAGCCTGAGAATATAAATACTAACTCCCTTGACCATGACCAGCCACCGCCAGACTCACCCACAGACAAAACAGACAGTGATGATTTGCTGAACGGTGATACAATGCCACCGGCATTGCACCGAAATAAAACAAGCATCTCCCCCAGCCTGCAGAGAATTTTAGATGGTAGGTTAGAGCTTGTGATTACAGTAAATGTCTATAAACTTGAACATTCAAGCTTTGAATTCTTTCCATGCAGGGTAATTTTTCATGCTTTTGTTGTCGTCTGCTGACTATTTTCAAAATTAACTTTTTCAAAAAATTCTTTCAGGAACACTATCAGAGTGTCAAACAGTTTGGATCCAGATCAGGACCGACTTTATGTCGGTCCTGATTTGGGTCCAAACTGTTTGCAAAGGCTATCAGCAGACGGCAATGTAAAGAATTAAGCTTTTTAATGATCTCGTTTGATATCTCCCCACAAAAGAGGATGAAGAGTCAAGGACATATTGTTTTTGGTGCAGATCCTGTTGGCATTGGCTTCAGTGATGGCATTGGTCTCAACATGACTGTACAGTGAATATCTCAAGAACCTGAGTCGGCCAATTTAACGAAATTATCTTGGGTTTAATATTTGGGCTTGTTAAAGTGCTGATTAGGTATTGATGATTTTGACAAGGCCTCCAGATCAGTGTGTGTAATTAAAAATAAATTTACTTTTTTCTTAAATCAAAAAAAACTATTGAGTATGACCAGGAAATGCCACAATCACAGACCACAGACCAACCCATGGTTGCCAGAGAAAGAGACATACTGTAAAAGTTTTCTTGTGTACATTTGAATATATGCAGCAGACGTAATAAGCAGACAACATTTTCACAACAAAAATATTGTTAGGATAATGGTTAAATTGGACTGGATTTCATGGTGAATTGAACTTACTGTTTACATGTATTTAAATTCATATTTTTAATAACCTTAATTCGATACATATTTACAGTCATATCAAATTCTATGACCGTGAAATTGTATACATAGGCAGCCCATGTAATAATGTACTTACGGCATATGCGTAAAGCATTCTTTAACTCTTTCCTTGCTAGCAGTGACTTTTGTCGTAGGCTCACTGATTACCTTTGCAAAAAGTTTGAACCCAGATCAGGACCGACATAATGTCGGTCCTGATCTGGATCCAAATGGTTTGACACACTGAAAAGAATATTTTTAAAAAGTTGATTTTGAAAAAAGTTGGCAGATGACAAAAAGGCATGAAAAATTACCCAGCCTGCAAAGAGTTAAATCTTCCATACTTTGTGTGTAGAAGCTGAGTGAAGATCCTGGCCAGACTGCACCAGATGCTTATCAGGAGCCTCGGTTGGTAGTGTATTCAGGGGTGTACCTATGTGTACGCAAATATGCATGTGCGTACAACTTGGCTGCAAGTATAGGGTTTAAGCTATTTAATTTGATTTTTGAAAGAAAACTGCAACTAATAGTGTTTAGTTGCATGTCTTAAGAGCTCATTTGAGCCTTGTGAAATGCTCTACATCAATTTTCGGCCACAGGGCTTCACCACTAGCCCCATATAGGGGAGTACACACATACACACTCAATAGTGCATACTCTATAAAATGCCTCAGGAATGCGCCTGGTATGTAATAAGTACCAAAAGCTAGTGTGCTGGCTTTCATTTGTCTTTGTTCAGCAAAATTCCTTTAATAATATTAACTGGGGATATCTTATATACTATAGTTTAATAAACACACACTCTTGTTTTAGATGTATCATTTTTATGAGTCTGCTAGTGCCACCGGCAGTGACACTGATTAGCCATCTTGTAAGTGGAATCACAGTAAGTCAGCATGCAATAGAAGTTTTAATTAATCAATAGCAACATGGATTCTGAGCATGATAGAACATATTTCTCAATGGAATGGTCCATTCGCTATGATATGATTGATAAAGTGTGTATGTGGTTTAGGGTCAAAGATTATTTTTTCCAAATAATTATATTTCAGCCCCTTTAGATTGTTTTTGTCTCAGCAATATTTGCAATGCATTCCTTTCATTCTTTTTCCCAAACAGGGCCATATTCCAGTGGAAATCCAGACATGGTTTTAAAAAGGCACAAAACGAGGTTAAGGTCGTCACACAGGAAGTCAACAGGTGACAGCGGTAGTGACCTGGATGATATCAGAGGTTAGTACTGACCCCAACAGGGAGGGTGTTCCTGCAAGAGACTGCTCCCAGGTTTTTACAGCGGTGTTAAAGCTATGTGTACAGTAAATGCTTTTGAACTTTTGAACAGTAGTTTAATGACAATTAAGCCTATAAGCAAAGAGTATGGTCCCAGATCAGACTGCTCTTACAGGAGCAGTCTGATCAGAACCCAACCTGTTTGCCTTGCTAACATGCTTTTTTCATGAATCACATATTTCTTTTGGTGATATCAATAAAAGATCAGTGTAAAAACCTAGTGAGTTGCCCATACTCCTATATTTTTGTGCTGAGTCTTTTCACTGCACAAAAACTTCCCATGACACCAAACAGCTGGTGCAAGGTTAACAAAAAATTATTCTGAAGCAAGCTTCTTTTCTAATTTAAATGGTTTAGGGACCATTCAATGTTTACAAAAAAAGATAAAAGATTTTAGTCAAAAATACCCATTTACAGGTTCCAGTCAACAATTTATGAAGGCTAAATCACTGAAACTTGATGGATGAAATCACTGAGCGTTCCATTACTATCAAAAAAACATGATTCAGAGAGTGTAATTGTAATTTGGTAATGAATATTGTTTGTTTGGTTTGGTTCTTTACATCCCAGTCAACAGCTATGGTCATGACAGGACAGTCAACAGTCAATACACTTAACCACACTTCTTCTTGGGCAAGCTTGGCTAAGTGGTTAGCCAGTTCTTCGTGCACATCCTTTCACTTGTAACTTACAGTGACCCTTCTTGAATCAGCGGAAGGGAGGAGAATGGCCGTAGATATTATTTCATGGTCAATCTCCGCAAAAGTATGGGACAGGCTGGGATCAAACTCCCAACCCCATGATCTGCAGTCAGACATGTATCTACAGTCAGACATGTTTCAGACTGGGCTACCCAGCCTGGTATAATGAATATTGCAACTTTTGTTGACCCTGATAAAAAAACAACATTCAATTGCACCTCATGAGTATGGAGATAAATTATTTCATGATCAATCACCATACTGGGAGGTAAAGCATTAAACCACCTCATCTGAGTCTTAAATGGTAATTCACAATGTATTCATTTTTTTCGAGATTACAAAGTAACAGACTGATAAAGCACTTTTTAATGATGTACCATTATATATGCATTGGGACCTACATAAGTGACCATGAGGTCAAGTTTACAGATGTAGAAATCAAAAATCAAATGCTTTCATTGTGATTCAAGGGAGCTAAGCTCCCGGGGCTAAGCTGTCTACCAACAGCAGTTTAGACACAGGTGTATCTTTGTATCTTTGCATGCTGCATGATTTTTCATGCTTTTGTTACCATCTGCCGACTTCTTATGCCCCCGCTATGATAATGGCCGGGGCATTAAGTGTTACCCCTGTCGGTCCGTCCATACGTATGTGCGTACTTTACGTACGTACCACCCGATCGACGTCCACTCTCTATCTCGAATATTTTTATCAGAATTTTATGAAACTTGGTCACATTGTTTAGTACCATAATGTTTTCTTCAAGTTCGATAATGGTCCATATCACACCAGGCTTTCAGTAGTTATGGCCCTTTGTTGATGAAAATTCACCGTTTTAAACGACGTCTGCTCTCTAACTCCAATATTTTTTATCAGAATTTTATGAAACTTGGTCACATTGTTTAATACCATAATGCCTTCTTCAAGTTCGATAATGGTTTATATGGCCCCAGGCTTTCAGTAGTTATGGCCCTTTCATAGCTCCAGATAAGGCTGCGAATGGCGTATTTACGCAATTTCGTGGACCTGAAAACGCAATCAAATTAATTTCTGTGCGTACAAAAACGCAATAAAAATCCTGTACTCAATTCCGAACTTTTTCAAAGCGTATGATGCTATTGTATTCTGTTTGCGATTGTCGTTTTTCGCATCACAAGCTGTTGTTGGGTACAAATTTATACATGACGTCGCGCTGAATCTAGTTTATTAAATTGTAAACCAGTCCAGGAACATTCTTATTGCTGTTTAGCTATACCCAATAGTTACATGATTACGACATTTGTCTCGCTTTACAATAACAATGGGGCTTTTTCACCCACATTTCACCATTGTTCTTGTTCTTGTTCTCGAAGATATTCTGCCACAGTTGAAACAGTACTCCAGCGAACTGGAGGTGTGCCAACTGTGGCAGAATATCTTCGAGAACAAAAACAATGGCATAACATTGGCGAAAAAGCCCCAGAGAAATTGAATGATATCATATCGTAACTAACTCTAATACCGCGTTGGTGGTTCGAAGAATCAAAGATGACTTGATAGATACGTTGGATTTTCGAAGTAAGTTGGAAATAGCGATCTCAGATTGCCAGTGTGCTTTCCGAAAGTGAAAACATAAACATAAAATCAGGAGAAACAAGGTCCGGTTTCATTGCTTATTTGCTTTCAGATGGACACCCAATACAAAAACTTTAAATACCCAATTTAAAATTTGAAATACCCAATTAAGTCAAAAAGAGGTGGGTAAATACCCAATTGCCTCCAATCCTTATCTGGAGCTATGCCCTTTGTTTATGACAATTCACCATTTGAAACGATGTCCGCTCTCTAAGTTGAATACTTTTGATCAGAATTTTATGAAATTTTGTCACATTGTTTAATACCATGATGTCTTCTTCAAGTTCGATAATGGTCCATATCGCACCATACTTTCAGCAGTTATGGCCCTTTGTTTATGAAAATTCACTGTTTTAAATGATGTCCGCTCTCTAAGTTGAATACTTTTTATCAGAATTTTATGAAACTTGGTCACATTGTTAAGAACATTGATGTCTTCTTCAAGATAATGGTCCATATCGCACCAGGCTTAAAGGAGTTATTGCCCTTAGTTTATGAAAAATTGTTGGTTGAAGCGACATCTGCTCTCTAAGATGAATAGGTTTGATTATAATTCTATGAAACTTGGTCACATTATTAAGCACCATAATGACTTCAAATTTCAGAATGGCCCATATCACATCATGCCTTCAGGAGTTATGGCCCTTTGTTAAAAAACAATTCCCTTTTATGCTTATTTGGCAATAGCGGGGGCATCCGTGTCCTTTTCTAGTTTTCTTCAAAATTTACATTTTCAAAAAATTCTTTCAGATACCCTTTCAGAGTGTCAAAGAGTTTGGATCCAGATCAGGACCGACGAAATGTCGGTCCTGATCTGGGTCCAAACTGTTTGCAAAGGTTATGAACAGATGACAAAAGTCGCCACTAGCAAGGAAAGAGTTAAACTTTTAGTGTTTTTATAAATAGAAAATCAATTTGTGTTTGTTGATGCTGTTGCTACATGCATTCTTTTGATGTGCATTAGCTCATACCTTAGGCAATTTTCTATTCTTTTAAAAAGCTCTAGATAAAATTCCTTGTCTTAAATGTATTTCCAGAAAAAAAAACATATGTTGTGAGTACTTATTGAAAGCATCTTGATAAAATACTTCTAATGGGAACCAAAGCAAATCTTTTCGTTGAAAAATAAGAGAAATATTAGTGTGTTTTTAGGTTGAAAAAGGGACTTATCTGAAGTCATGCTTTTATAGCTCTAAGATGTCTTTGCTCAAACTTTAATTTCAATCAGCATGCATCCTAGTTATAGGTTATTATCATTCAGTTTCTAGCTCACCTTAGCAGAAAGTGCTTAAAGGTGAGTTTTGTGATCGGTCTTCATTCCATGTCTATAAACTTTTTCTTTAAACAACATCTCCTGAACCACTCAAATTATTCCAATCAAGATATTATCAATTGAGTCTACGGTAAACGTTCTACAATTTCAGTCACTTTTCTCATTCTGTTATTAAATAAAATGCTGGTTATTAGGGCTGAAATTCACAAAATGCTTGTCAATATGTTTTATACCCATGTTTACCTGCTTAGAGTTTAGATTTAGATTTGTATATGTAGGGGGAGGGTTGTGACTAATGTTGCGAGAACTTGTGACCCAACCCCATTTCTGTAATTTGTGGGAATAAAATATGTTTAAACTAAATTATTATGTTAAGATATTTGGTTATGTTTATTAGAAAATGAAATTTCAAGACCTCAAGGAACAATACAGGAAGAAGAAGGTATAAGAATTTGTGTCCCCCTAAAATTGTGTTACGTTGCCTTGACAATACTCAAGTTTATATTTAGATAACTCCTATTGCTGTGTCTAAAACTAGGGACAATTGTGTTGCGTTGCCTTGACAATACTCAAGTTTATATTTAATTCAGATAAGTCATATCGCTGTATCCTCTTTGAACTGATGGAACCTTACTTCAGTTTTAATTTTTTATGCAAAAAAGTTTCAGTATAAAAATTATAAATTTTTAAAATATTTTATTATATTCTTTGGTCGCATCACTTTTTAGTTTTACTATTGAAATCACTCTGACATCAAGCTTGCAGTATCAGGCTCTTTGTAAATATATGAAGCTCTGCAAGCGAATACTTACATTTTTTAAAAAAAAAAAAACTGCATTTCTGATTCCCTCCAAAATGTTTTAGATTGCAAAAATACACATGTTGTCAATTGATAATGTGTTCGCAGACGCTGTTTATTGGTGATCTGAAATGCAGTTTTGATATAAATCAATGTGTTCAGTGTCTCTGCCTACCCCATACCGTTTTGTGTAAAATGACCTGCCATAATTTAAAAACCCGATTTTTTTTTTCTGCAAGCAAATTATTTTATCTGAAATATGACTTTTCAAAGACAATGATCATTATGCCAGCACCATTGCAACTCAGTTTCTTTGATACAGCAATCTGGTATTTGCTAATTGTATCTAAACTTCCTGATTTTAACTCATATATGCATCATAGCAGGGTCTAGAAACAATGACCGATTCTTTTCATACTTTTCATATTCAGTTATTGTTTAAGACTCTTGACCATGCTTGCTATTCTCCAAACATAACGCTGTGATCTTTTTTCCTGGGATTTGGCCGAAAATATAAGCTTATGTATGTACTATTTCTGAAGACTCAAAACTCAACAACTTTTGCTTTAGCTAGATTTCTGTCCACTTATCATAACCTCACATCCTTCACTTTGTTTTTATTCCTTTTCATTCTGATGGATTATCCCACCATACATATAATTGATACAATAAGTATGGAATTGTCTTTTTTATATTTTTAGGAGATTGATTGCTGGTCAAAATGTCTTTGAAATGATGTATTTCTGCCCCTAAATATTGTTTTCATCTGAGCATACAGTGCAGACCCTGATGAAATGCCACCTTATGTGCATTTCATCTGGGTCTTCACAGTTTTTGTCAACTGGTATCCAGAATGAAAAGGGTTAACATGTAACCTGCATGTACGAATTATGCACCAGTCATTTGTATCCTACGGGGATGGACGGGGATAATGATCTTCACTTTTCAGAGCCCTGGTATAAGCCCCGCCCTGTGGGGATAAGCTGATGGTAACAACCCTGCTCTTTGCCCCGCCCGACACGACAGAAAATCCCATGCGGTAAGTGTCCCAATGTCATATCCCCGCACTTCCCGGGCACTGCGGGGACAATCAAAAAGTAATTGCCCTGCACCTTAGCCCGGTTATTCCATGGCTATCCCCGTAGGTGGAGGGGGGGGGGGGGTGTTGATACAAATGACTGGTGCGTTATCTCATTCAACTCATGAATTTGGAATCGAACTTATCACATATTGGGCAAGTTAACCCTTTTGTACAAAAATGGAATTTCCCATAAAGTTTGATACAGTTAAGTCAGGATGGTCCATTGAAATATGACATATCTGATCATACACTAGTACTAGTGGACCTGACAAGTTATTTCTTTGTTCTATGTATAAACATGAAAGTTTATTTATATAATTATTCATAGTGGTAGCAGGTTATAATTAATAAAAATATCATATTCCTTTCTCTGAAGTTTGATTTTGTCTTAATAGCAAACAATGGAGACCCTGATGAAATGCCGCATTTTGCTGCATTTCATCTTGGTCTTCACTGTTTGACATAGTGCCTGTTTTGGAATTTCTGGTCTTTAAAGGGTTAAAGGCTCTGACATGCCTGGATATCTGCAATCACATTGATGGATACAGGCTCATATGAGCTTCACATGAGACTTGAAGTGATCAATTCAGGAGAACATGGATATGCAATATCACTAGCTTTCATATAGAATTTGAAAGACAATTTAACATAGCATCAGTAAGCGTACTGACTATTGCACCGGCAGAGATGTTTCACTGTTGTATTTATTAATGCTGGAGTGTCATAAAATACATTTTCTATAAAATTGGTTAGTTTTATGATGATTAACAGTATTTAAATTTAGAACCTGCAATAAAAATGGATAATCACATTTAATTAAATTTTATTTTCTGGTGAATTAAGCAAAAGGAGGCTGTTGTTCACCGTAAACTATTTTTGAAACATTCATTGGATCTCAAATTAAAATTGCATTTCCATCTGCATACTATGATAAAGTAGGCCACTTTTAAATTAAAAAAAAAGATTTGACATACTTGAACTCTTTGAGACTCTTTTGAAATAGAATTTTCTAGTTTATGATTTTGATTAATCCTTCAGAGATTAATCCATCCTTTTTATCAGCAAACAACTTCGGTTCTGGCATTGAAAGAGTTAACCCTTTCCTTTATGAATATTCATGCTAAGCTCCACCCACTATGAATAATTATATAGATAAACTTTCATGTTTGTCCATGGAACAAAGACATTACTTGTCTGGTCCACTAGTACTAGTGTAGGATCAGATATACCATATTTAGCTGCCTGATCTGGGTCTGCTCTGTTTGCTAAAGCATTAAAAGGTGTCTGTAAAGGGTGTCAAATCTATAACTAAACTGTTGTGGACTGCTAAAGTGGGGTCTGAGGCTTTCACTGGCTAGCCTGCACGTGCATTAACCTGCTCAGAGTAAGCTTACTTTGGGTTAAAAGTAAAAAAAAACAAGGCAAATTCGACGAATTTATATCCCCCGACGAAGGGTTATTTGAGAGAAACATGTAAATCACAAAACATAAATCCCATTTCTCTAATCCTTAGTTCACCTACAGTATCATTCAGATCATAACAAAACGTCTGTCAAGTATGGTTTAGTGCTTAGTTTAATAAAAAATATACTTACATCTGCACAATTTCAATATCTGACCTTTAAACCCAACCTCAGAGGTCAAGATTGTGTGTAAATTCAAAGTGTTACCTTGCATGTAGGTCTACACTTCGTCCACTTTACTTTGATATGCAACATGACCGCTTTTAGAAAAGAACAAAAAATGACCTTTTGACCCCACCCCAGGGGTCGTTGGTGTGTGTAATGACAGCATACTTGCTTTCATGGTGCTCTGTGCTCAATTCCCTTTAATGTGATATGCAACATGACTACTTTCAGTAAAAGATATAGTTTGACCTTTTGACCCCACCCCCTGGGCCGAGGGTGTGTCTGTGGGCAAAATATTTGCTACCATGTTGCTGCCAGCGTCGTCAGCTTTAATTTGATATGCAACATGACTAATTTCAGAAAAATATATAGTTTGACCTTTTGACCCCACCCCCTGGGTCGAGGGTGTGTCTGTGGGCAAAATATTTGCTACCATGTTGCTGCCAGCGTCGTCAGCTTTAATTTGATATGCAACATGACCATATTCTGAAAAAGTTTAGTTTTGGCCTCAACCCCACCCCCTAAGTTCACCCAAGGGGCTCCGAATCAGGCCTTCAAACTGAAATCCCGTTTGATATGTTTCATATCTATTGCTGCTCTGCCTGCATGCAAAATTTCAGCAAAAATATTAGTAATTATCTTAGTTATTGTGAAATTTAAATATTTGATCTTTGACCCCTTAGGTGGGGTCAAAGGGGGTGGGGTAAAACTTTGACACTGCCATTCTTATCTACAGGCACTTGGCAATCATGGCCTATAGCGAGAAGTTGTTAAATATGATAGCTTTGATGAAATGTGAAGATCATCACACAAAAAAGCTAATAACAGTTTTTCCTTATAATTGCCTATACTTAAACAAGGGCAATAACTCAAGTGTTAAGGGGTCGATTTTGATTAAACTTATAGGATATCGAGAATCTATGGTACTTATCATTTGTACCAAGAATGAATTAAATCTGACCAATAGGTACTGAGATATGGTTCCGGACGGACGGACGGAATGGACGGACGGACAGACGCACGGACGACGCCAAAAATATATCCCTCCGACTTCGTGGGGGGATAATAAGAACACATGCACCCAGTTATGTGCTGTAAGACATTATTTTCGTGACACAACAGATATAATATTAATGTTTATCATTATTAATGGCCTTGTCCTAGGAATTAAATAGTTTTTAATGTCTTAATGTGTTCAGGTATGTTTTATTAGAAAAGACATCACAGATGCAATTTGTGGACGGCTGAAATTATAACTTATCAATAATGCATATTGACACTCAAATAATTTGACACCCAAAAATACTATCCAAATCTTTGCTTAAGATTGGAATGGTTTAAGTACTACCATCTTAGATAACAGTCTTGTAATAATTTCCTTAAAAAATTTTAAACATAAGAGAGTTTTCAGTATGTCATTTTGAGTAAACTTCATTGACCTACATAACCAAAATTTTTGAGTGTAAAATATTATGAATATATTCCTAACCATCCTTCGGTTTTCATGTGTTGTGGGTGCTCATTGAGACTTGTTTTGAGTACCCACAACATATGGGTTTTTTTAAAAGAAAAAATCAATTGTGCACTCGTCTTAAGGCCTGCATTTGAATGGAATCTGATATTATTTAAGATATCTATCTGATGGAAATTTACTTCTAAAACATCTATTGAAAGTGAAACACATTATACTCAGTAAAAATACTTTTTAAATGGGAAATTCAGTCTTTTTAACTACTTTTTGAACATCCCTCTATTAAAACAAATGATTGACAGTTTTATTTTTGTTCTTCATGCCTCAAATATAGAAATATTTCACATGTAACCGAATATGCATTGTATCCATTGTTTATGCATTAACTTTGTGACCATTTGACATAACCTTGTTTAACCTTTGTATACTACAGAAGTTTAAGATAATCCTAATCCCTTTAACTGCTAGTTTGGAATATTTCATTAACTCTATTAATGCTGAATTTCTGGAATGAAATCTTTCAGCTGATGATTTGAACTTGCTGAAGAAAGTAAATGAATAGTCCCTGATCCTAACCCTTAATGCGCCAATCGCAACAACAGTGGTCTGCTTTTCTCGTCTGCTGAAATGTTTAAGAAGCCTCTATGGCAAACAGTGTGGACCCAGATCTGGGTCTAGGCTGTTTGCTTCTATACTTAATTTGTCAGTAATGCTAGGCAATTATTTGCAGCAGACGACTTCAGCAGACGACATTTTCAGATGCATTTTTTTCTTGGCGCTTTAAGGGCTATTGTTTGCACATGCTTTCTTGTACAGTAAAACCTGTCTTAAGCGACCACTCAACAATAGACGAACTAAGACCTTAATGACAAATGGTAGCTTAATGGAGGTCGAAAGTATTGCAGAATGCTCCCTTTGGAGCAGAAGCAATACTTTTGACCTGCATTAAGCGACAATCAGTCTTGATAAACAATTTTTGGTCTTCTTTTTGAGTGGCCGCTTAAGACAGGTTTTACTGTATGAGTAATTTGGCTCTGAGACTCGCAACAATATTAAGTACTATGTATAGTCCTTAGCTGATGACATTGAACTTAGGAGCAGTAGTTCTTAATTATGGAAACTACTTTTTACATGGGCATCCAGTGAAGCCCCCGCTTTGTGCACTGTTGCCAGAGCACTGCATGGCTGTTCGCATGCATGCACACTGTTGGTAAGTAGATGAAGCTATACATTTTGCCCCACTGGATGGTAAAAGTTCACACAAATGTATTGCTCCTAAATAATTTTAGCATTCAGGGCTCAAAAATCCACTTGTCTGCTCATATATATACAAGTGCTTCAGGATGCAGGGCAAGTGAAAAATTTATGTTTTCGTTGTTTGATTTTTTCCATGTATGCCAATATTTTTTGTGATACAGGACAAGTGCCTAGTATTTTAAGATATTTCAAGTTTGATTTAATTTTTTTGGTCAGCAGCTGCGGATAAGAATCTTCAAATTTATTTGTTATTGCCTCATGTAATATATTTTGATGAAATCTTATTATGATTTGCCCTTTATAAATTGATTTTGCATGTTAAGACACATTAAAACTTTAAGTAAAGTGTAAAATTTCATAATAAATGTACCCTGATATATTTTGAGAAGCACCTTTTGAAATATTGCAAATAAAGGAATATACAGTAAACAAAATAAGAGATTTACAAATTATATAGAACCCATAATATTATGAGTATTTTCATATGAAAAGGTGTTTTTGAGCAATTAGATGGTTTTTATTCTTACAAAACAGTCCCCAAAATCTAGATTGATCTTTGTCAGACCTTTAGTTAAGTGTGCATAACAAAAATTTATTTTTCTTATTTCTCAACCAAAACATATGTTGTGGGTACTCAAAAGAACCGTCTCGATGAGACGGTTCTTTTGAGCACCCAAAACATTTGTTAAAACTTATGGGTAAGAAAATATTTACAATTTATGTTCAATTTTTTTTTATCTAAACCTGTGGTCTCAACCCTTGCCCTGCTGAACCCTGTTGAGAAGCTTTACATGGTACACCTCTGCTCATAATGCCATTTTGTGGCATAAGAATAGCAAAAAATATGTAAAACGTTATCTTCTTAGAATTCAATTCATCAGTTTAAGGGCTAATATGTCGATAGCAAAAAACTTAAAACCTATCCTGAGATAAGGTCCTTTTTTCTGCAGAAAAACTATGATGATTTTCATTGTGCACTAATCCATAAATGTATCCATATAATAAAACTAAGGCCCATGGGAGATAATTTTTTTCAAAGAATTTTTCATTGATTTGAGTGTGTTCTTGAATGGAATAGTTCTTAAAGCTGATTCAGAATAATAGTTGATATGGAAGTGTTCAGAAATAATTGATATAACTATTAAAGTGCTAATCACAACTGCAGTAGATGGAAAATTTGTGATACAGTAAAACCTGTGTAGAACGGCCACTCTCAAAAAGACAGAAACTTGGTTTTCAAGACCAATTATTGCTTAATGCAGGTCAAAAGTGTTGCAGAATGCTCCCTGTGTAAAACGGCCACTCAAAAATAGGCAAAATGAAGGTCTTAATGACAATTGGTAGCTCAATGAAGGTCAAAAGTATTGCAGAATGGAGCATTCTGCAATACTTTTGAGATGCATTTTAAGCGATAATTGGTCTTGAAAACCAATTTCTGTCTTTTTGAGAGTGGCCGTTTTACACAGGTTTTACTGTACTTTTCTTGATATCAGGGAAAATAAGAAACTGTTATCTGAAGCAAATTCTTGGTAGCTTTATAAAGGGTTAAAGTGACGTCACATCGACATTGATATGACGTCATTTTCACATTTTGTGTCTACTAGATTGTAATGGTTTATTATTGAGATAAATACAAAATGACAATATAGGCATTAGAGGCTTTCATAATATAATGGAATACTGCAGTATTTGAATAAATCTGTAATTCTCCGAAAATGTCAAGATTCCAGATTCTACAATTATAATACGAGGGTCATCCAATAAAGAATGAGACTTTCTTCATAGTCTGAAAATCTGTGTGTGCAATTAGTTAAAATTCTGCATAATAATAGTATGACATCTTAGCAATTCAGGAATAGAAACAACATGTTTGTGATTGATCAGTTGTCATAGTAACGGGGTGTTTCCTGGAAGGACCTCAAGACGCATGACCACGTTTATATTAATTTTTGCATACCCATGGTCATTGAAAGTTTTTTATTTTCGATCACAGATAGAATTGTACCTCTTGATATCATTTTTCAACTGAACAATCTTAGTGATACATAAAATGCTATAAAAGAAGAACCAAATATGCATATCCTTTATTTTGGTTGCCTAGCAATGAATTATCTTGATTTTTTATAAACATACTACTTTGCGTTGCTATGGCAACTATTTTAGCGATGTATATCCCACAAAAAGTATGGTCTTGTGCAGCTGATTGTAATTTATGTAACATGAACAAAACCTGTTCACTTTAATTGCCTTTGATTATTTGATATTAACTTTTAAAGTCAAGAGGCCAGCGAAAAATACTAGATATTTCTCGAAAACTTGATTTTTTAAGCTTTGTTTCCATGGTAACAGCTGAAGACTCTGGAACAATACATTTCCCTATTGGCTATAGACAGATTGCATGAGCATGTACAAGTATTAGTAGAAAAATAAACTATACATCTCAATCTGCTGCCATGGTGACCACCTCTAGTGAGCTGTCCACGCGTGTTCGACTAGTCTTCTAATGTTGCCTAGCAACAAAAAATGGAACTATGTAGCATGTCAAGTATGGAACATGTGAACAGCCAAAAGGACGTTCTAGCTTTGAAAGCGCTTTCATAAGTCTAGCATGTTAATTCACTGCGCTATAGCAAAAGTCTCATTCTTTATTGGATGACCCTCGTATATTAACATAAAAAAAAAGAAAAAAGATGTTACATTATGTCTGGTTGCAGGTTGTTTTACTTGAGCTGGTTTTACCGATGTTCATACTTGGCACAATTGCTGATGACAAAAAGAAGGTTTTAGACTCCAGATATGACCTTGGAGTCAAAGGTCAAGTTAAAAATGCTTAAACCTATCTGTCACCTTTTTTTATGAGAGTTGATTCATTATGTTCTCATGAGGTCACAATGTCTAATCTTGTAAATGCATTGTATAGTTGTATATAAATACCCATTAAACTATAAATATATTTAAAATTGATATAATATATAGTTCAATGGGTCAGTTTTTAAAATAATATGTATACTGTATTGAAAAATAGTATTTACAAAGTAAATATTTAATTTGTTTTGTGAACCACAATGGTTTTGATACATACTGAAACTTTAACCACAATACATAGTTCTTGCTTCTGTATGGGGTGGTTAAATTTTAATTCAAATTTGAATTGGTTCTGCTGTTCTCAAAATAAATCTTGCAACCATATTGGTGTTGTTGACACAGACTGAAACCTGAACCACAATACATGTTTTTGCCAGCTATTGTAGACTTGGGTCATGATGGTCTTAACATAATATCTGGGATAGAGATATAGAGATTTGAGTTGGTTAAAGGGGTGTTTAGACGGCATGATCTAGTCGTCCTGACAAAATCATATGATTTTTCTGTTTAGACGGCATGGCACTGTCATGTGTGATTTCTTTCAACAGTGAAGAAAACTGGCTTGTCTTCTTGAGCTATCTCATCATGCTCTGCATTGTTTCATTGCTATAGTTAAGAAAATGAGTTAAAACTCATTCCCACAAGTCACAACTTTTGTCATCTGCTTTATCATCTGCTTATGTTCTGAGGTAGTCTTTAAGGCGAACAATATGGACCCAGATGTCAGTGTTCATATTGTTTGCTTCAATTATAAGATCTTGTCTGAAGTTCACTTGAATATATGCAGCAGACATCATTGTAAGGACAAAATACTGGCATGTTTAGAGCTACCTATTTTATCTTGCTCCTGTAATCAACTGAAAAGCAACTAACCCCAGTACGTGACCTCAAAGTCGATAAGCAAATTCGCCATGATTTTGTCATGGCGAATAGAACATGCCCTATTGCCCATGACTTGTCAGTCAGGCTTTTAAAATCACACATGACTATGTAATAAGCTGATTTGTAATGTATGACTAAGTCAGGCCGACAAAATCATGCCGTCTAAACACCCCTCAAGCTCACCTTTACAACATACCAAGGTATTGAAGGCACTTAAAGTTGTCAGTCCAACAAATTGAAGACACCATGGGTATCAGGGTTAGCTCTGTTCATATAAAAGTGACCTGCAAGATAAATGGTTTCCATCAAATCAAAATGTGTGAAAAAAATGAAAGCAGGCACTAGAACAATAAAAATGCTTTCTATATATAAAAAAGGTCATATTAAAGTG
The DNA here is from genome assembly GCA_964019695.1 of Loripinus fragilis. Classification (NCBI taxonomy): domain Eukaryota; kingdom Metazoa; phylum Mollusca; class Bivalvia; order Lucinida; family Lucinidae; genus Loripinus; species Loripinus fragilis. The sequence continues at coordinate 37,892,205 of OZ026520.1, read as the reverse complement.
AAAACTTGACTCCTGATTGGAATATGAGCTGTAATGAGTAGACTCAAGGTAATTGATATAATATTGAAGGGTTTATAAAAGGGCCAGCTGAGCCTGGGAAGAGAAACCCATAAAATCTTATCTATATTAATTACACATGACAGATTAATCACTATTATTCATAAAGATTTTTTTTGATAATAATGCAAATGACACTAGCTAATATGTAAAATATTGTTAACTCTTAATAAAGGCACCAAGCTAACACATTTTGTTAAATCTTTCTTGAGGATTAGAAAGATTGTTCAAATGTTGTCTTTAAATGTAATGATTGATTGCGCTTTAAAGAATTATTTTTGATTGGATTTTGACATTATATCATTTTGACAAAAAAAATTGAAAGGTTTCATTCAAATGTGAGTAATTCTATTCCTTGAAATTTAAACCATAATTTTGAATTATTTGTGAAATTATTAACAATATTAAAGATTTGATTTCTAGATTCCTCAAGGTCACTCCGGGTGTGTGTGGTTTTTATTCAGCTTAGCACTTAAATTTGTCTGAAAGTAACTTCTTGTGCCATCTTCTGATGAACTTTGCAAACACTTTGGATCCAGATCAGGCCTGATTTAATATCCAGCCTGATCTGGCTTCAAACTTCTTGATCCTGAAAGTTTTTTTTTTGAGAAGGTTTTTAAAAAAAAAACAAAAAAAAACAGCAGACAACAGCAAAGCATGCATAATCAACAAAACAATTGAGGCCTGAGATTTGGATCCAAACTGCCACACTGATAATGTGCTTGGAAAATATTTGTTGTTGCAAGTGATTTTTAAAAAGTCTGCAAATGATGAAAAACATGCAAAGGATTAAAGCAAAATTAATTCCCCTTTTTCGTGGAGCAAAAGTCATACAAAACCTAATCATTTATCATTTGTTTCGGAATTTTATTTAGGTATTTTTTTTTTAACTTACTGAAAGAGCAAAGAAAGGAAAGCCTAAATCATGTACTTATCTTCTTTCATTCCTGCAGTCAATCACGACTGCAATATTGAAACATCTTCTTTGATTATTGTGACAAAAAAGCCTTTAGATTTCATGTGAATCTTCACATGAAGTATATATATATATATACATGTATGTAAAGCCTTATTTGCTTGTTTTGAATAAGAAAAAAAAATGGGAAAAAATTGTTGTCTGCAAATTCTAGGTGGCGCTTTATGGGCTTTTAATGTCTATAGATCTATGCTCTTGAATAAACATAGTGAATGCATAGATTAATATAAATGGTAAGCTAACAACTTCGCCTTTCTGTCTGCATTCGATAAAAATTCAAATACTCAACTCCTCAAGTGTTATTGAACAGTAAAAAGAAGAATTTAATATGAATATTTATGAGTTATTGGAGTTTCTAACAAACATTAACCATTCGTTATGGACTTAACCAGGGTTCAATACTTACTTTAAGCTGTTATGTTCTGATGTGATTTTTTTTTTATTTTTGTATGAACAGAATGTTATTTCATATGTACCTAAACTCTAGATTTTGTACAATCTATCTTTAAATACAGGATGTAGTTAAGTACAAGAGTCAGTTTGGAATTTTGATTCAAATATTACATTTTGAATGAAAAATAGAGAACATATACATGGATTCAGATTATGGGTTTTTATGTGAAATGCACAACTTTTCAACCCCCAAAAATCTAATTTATAAATAATTTTTAGACATGCAGATGGATATGTATGCATTGCAACTTTATTTGGGTACATGTAGTTTCATTCAAAAGTGGAGTCAAAAGCTGACATGTAGTAAAATACTCCCATCCTTCAAATATTTGAAGGCTTTATATCAATTAAAAATGAGCCTTTATCATCATGCAAATATTCAAATAAAGATTCAATATTATTATTATTGATCATTTAATAGAACAGTAAAACCTGTCTTAAGGGGCCACTCAAAAATAGACAGAAACAAGTATCTTAAAGACAAATGGTAGCTTATAATGAAGGTCAAAAGTATTGCAGAATGCTCCCCTTGGAGCATTCTGCAATACTTTTGACCTGCATTTAGCGATAATTGGTCTTGAAAACCAATTTTTGGTATTCTTTTTGAGTGGCCGCTTAAGACAGGTTTTACTGAATATTGATCATTAAAAAAAATCTTGTGCCGAAAAGTTGGACAATTTGTTGTGTACTAGGTATAGGTGAAAAGAAAAGGCATTTAGTTGTAGTTGTAATTTGTTAAAACAAATTACAACTGAATGTTCTTTATGTTCAGTATATGAATGTGTTCCTAATTAAAAGATGGATTCAGATTTTATGACTATGACTATAATCTCTTTATATATAGTGCAATAATAGTTAAAAACTGATTAGAATCTTAACTGTTTTGAAAACTGGAAAATTTGTAAAATATCTAGCAGTGACTAGACTTGTGAGAATACAACATGGATTACGGTACTGCAAACAACTACATGACGGCCATTAGGACATACAAAATATCAAATGATTGTGTACTGTTTAAACCAAAAAGGCGTAGTAAGTCTTCAAGAGTCAGGAGAACGGGTTCTACCGGTAGTAGGAGTACACGCTATTCAATAGGTGAGATAACTACAGTAAAACCTGTGTAAAACGGCCACTCTCAAAAGAGAAAAATTGGTTTTCAAGATCAATTATCGCTTAATGCATGCAGGTCAAAAGTATTGCAGAATGCTCCAAGGGGAGCATTCTGCAATACTTTAGACCTTCATTAGGCTACCATTTGCCATTAAGATCTTTGTTTTGTCTATTTTTGAGTGGTTTTACTGTACATGGGTGGATTTTTTTTTCTAAAATTAATGTGCTGTATTGTTGCATGTAAGCAGAGCTTTCATTCAGCATTATTTCTGCTTACATAATACTAATGAATCAACAAATTAATAGTATGCATCAAATGATGTGTGTATGTTGTTTTTTACGGGGGTGGGGAGAGAGTGGGTTATTTTTTTATGCTGGTATTTTTTGCGTTCAAGTTTATTTGACACTTTGACTGCTAGGTATTTTTTCATGCTTTGTTTTTGTCTGCTGACTTTTTTCAAAGTTTACTTTTCAAAAAAATTCTGTCAGGAACACGGTCTGAGTGTCAAACAGTTTGGATCCAGATCAGGCCCAATGTTTTAACAGGCTTGATCTGGGTCCAAACTGCTTGCAAAGATCAGCAGCAGAGGACAAAATTCTCCACAGGCAAAGAGCTATTGCAAATGCATAAAGTTACTATTCAAATGTGTATGAATAGCTATCTTGTGGGGTTAGAGTCCCCATCTTTGTCTTTGCCTTCATCTGCCATATTGTTTTCTGTACCTCAGCAATTAAGGCTCTGGTGACTGGTGAGACTGCCAAAATGTGCAGGCTCCCCTGAGTCTTTGCTGTTCCCCTAGCTGGTATAAACATCAATCACATTTACATAAGTACAATATCTTAGGAGTTTTGTTTGATTTGATTCTTTACGTCCCACCAACAATCTTTCAGTTAAACAGGGACGGGTCTTCCTGGGTTGGACCAGTACTAAGCTAGGATAAATGTGTCTTGCTGAAGGACCACAAGGCAGTGACGCCGATGAGGCTCGAACCCGCGGCCTCTTGGTCTCGAGTCAGGCACTCTACCACTGAGCCACTGTGCTCCCTTCTCTTGTTGAATCATAACTTAGCCACTGATCTGATAGGATCTGATAGTAAGCTGTGAGGCTTATTTTGGTCATTTCCCCTATGCTAAAAAATTCTGCCAGAACTAGGCAATAAGTACCTTGTGTGTCATTTGTTGGCTTTGGTTTAACTCTTGCCTACTAGGGTCGTCTGTTGATAACTTTGCAAACAGTTTGAACTCAGGCCTGATCTGGATCCAAACTTTTTGACAATCTGATGGTATTCCTTAAAGAAATTTTTGAAAAAGTTGATTTTGAAAAAAACGAGTGAAAAATTACCCAGTAGGCCAAGAGTTAAGACTATTTCAGGCGCGCTTTCAGGAACTATGCCTTGAGACACATTTATCAAAATGATTGAGTGAATCTGGCATGAAATGTTGTACATTCAAATAACACCTGATACAAGTCATTTAGTTAAAAAAATATGTCATCATGAGGTTGATGGTAAGAAGTCTTTGATTAGCCTGTACATTTAATTGTGTGGACTAATCACACCTTGCTTCATCAATCTCTGAAAATGGGGATACATGATATTTTATCATGAAAATGTCATCTGGAGTCTAGTATCTTTGGAGCTCTCTATTAGTTTATGCTAATAGTTTTCTTATTGATGTTTCGTAAATGAAATTTACTCCAACGCCACACTGTCTACTGTTAGCTCTCTGCATGCTGGGTAATTCTTCATGATTTTTTGTCGTCTGCATGAATTTTTGTCGTCAGCTTTTTCAAAAAACAAAATCAGGAATACCATCAGAGTGTGAAACAGTTTGGATCCAGATCAGGCCCGACATAAGGTCGGGCCTGATCTGTGTCCAAACTGTTTGCCAAGGTTAACAGCAGATGTCACTGACAGGCAAGAGTGAAATTGATGCCATTGCTTATTCTTATTTTTTTGTCTTATTGATGTTTTTCAGATGAAATGGACTCAACCTCTTCTCTGTCTCGCAGCAAGACTATGCCATCCCTTATGCGGCCTAAACTTACACGGAAGATCACAAATTTGGGAAATTCCGATCGGTTGAAGAATGCAAAAGAGCTTGCTGAAAAGGCTATAAAAGTAAGTTTCTGGCTTTAAACAAAGAAAAACATCGGGGCTATGTACAGTAAAACCTGTCTTAAGCGGCCACTCAAAAATAGACAAAACAAAGGTCTTAAAGACAAATGGTAGCTTAATGAAGGTCCAAAGTATTGCAGAATGCTCCAATGGAGCATTCTGCAATACTTTTGACCTGCATTTAGCGATAATCAGTATTGAAAAACAATTTTTGGTCTTCTTTTTGAGTGGCCGCTTAAGACAGGTTTTACTGTATAGAGTATTTTCCATAAGGGTCAATCACAGAGTGTTTATGATTTTTCTTAAACAATAATCTCCTATACATGTGGTATGGTTCTGAGCTGGCCGTACAATTTGCAAATGAATAATTTTATTGCTGATTGTCACAATCATATACTTTGTTCAGACTTTAACGTTTTCTTAAAAAGCCAGCTGGAAAGCCATTGGAATCATTGACAAACAGTGCAGACCAAGAATTGATGCTTCAGATACGACAGTTCATCATGGTCTGCACTGTTTACAGGCGCCTGAAGTTTGGTCTTCAAAACCTGCAAAATGCTTTCAGACAGAAGAACTCTGTAGCGCTATCGAAGCAATGACATTGTGAGCTTTAGGTTTTGAGGCTATAGAAGTGATATAACAATTGAATTTCAAGCTCCTTATGTGCACTGTTTTGCTAAAATAAAAACAATCATCAGGGACAGCAATAAAATATGATTTTAATATAACCTGTATACAGTAAGCCTGCAGCCCACAAAATATAATAAATTAAATTTTGACCCGCAACATGATATTTCCAACAATGTAGCGTTTTGACAAGTGTAGACTCAGCAACTAAGCTTAGAAACTCAAAATGATGTTCAGTCAGTAGAGTAATAGTCATAGAATATTCAAGGGACTAGCAGAGGCTCTTATCAAACTGTGCGTATCCGCAGGCAGTCTGAGCCTTTGCTGGTCTCACATACCACATTGTTGGAAATCTCATGTTGTGCCTCATATATTGGACCTTCCAAACTTTATTGTATAATTCTGTCAGACAAGAAAAGGTTGAAATACACCAGTTCAGTATTGTCCTATAGTGGTATAGCATCCTTGGAGACCAGGAGGTTGTGGGTTCAATACCCAGCCAGGTCATATTTTAGCTACATCATGAGGAACCCTGTCGTTTTCCTTGTATTTGAATAAAAGCATGCTCTTATTACCATCGTTATTTGCTGTTTAAGTAAGGAAGAAGGCAAAGATCAGGAATTTATTTAATTGAGTACCACACCTGACCCAGGACACCATATAGGAAAGTGACAAATAACCCAAGAAAACATTACATACAAGAGAGCCAAGAGGTCAGCCCTTTCCCAACAGGTGACCACAAAGCTGCAAGAAACAGGCATGGCATTATGGCAAAGACAAACGCAAATAACAAAAAATAACTCATTTAACACTAGTGGCAACTTTTGTCATCTGCTGATAACGTTTGCAAACAATTTGGACCCAAATCAGGACCAACATTTTGTCGGGCCTGATCTGGGTCCAAACTGTGACACTCTAATGGTTATTCTGAAAGATTTTTTTCAAATATTAAAGTTGATTTTATGAAAATCTGCAGATGACAGAAAAGCTTGCAAAATTATCATTTGATTGACCTCATTTTGCAGTTGAAGAAAGTATTCACTATACAGGGGGGGTATTCCGCAGTGAGGCATAGTCTCAGAAAGAGAGGGTGGGTGGAGAAGTTCTACAGAATTCCTGGTCCGCCAAAGAAGTCCACTAGGAAACGGCATAGGGGAGGTGATGATGATAATGACGACGATGATGATGATGACGACGATGATGATGATGACGATGATGATGACAGTGACAGTAAGTATACAATTTCTTGTCGATCTTTTATCAAACACATTCTGGTGTTTAGCTAGTCTTCACTCAAATACAGTGTGGTCTTTAGCTAGTCTTTACTCAAATACATTGTGGTGTTAAAACAAGTCCTTACTCAAATACAGTGTGATGTTAAGGCAAGTGTTTTCACAAATATAGTGTGGTGTTAAAGCAAGTCTTTACTCAAATACATTATGATGTTTAAGCAAGTTTTTATTCAAATACAGTGTGGTTTTAAAGCAAGTCTTTACTCAAATACATTGTGACATTAAAGCAAGTCTTTACTCAAATACATTTTGATGTTAAAGCAAGTCTTCACTCAAATACATTGTGATGTTAAAGCAAGTCATTACTCAAATACATTGTGGTGTTTAAGCAAGTCTTTACTCAAATACATTGTGGTGTTTAAGAAAGTCTTTACTCAAATACATTGTGGTGTTAAAGCAAGTCTTTACTCAAATACATTTTGGTGTTTAAGCAAGTCTTTACTCAAATACATTGTGGTGTTTAAGCAAGTCTTTACACAAATACATTGTGGTATTTAAGCAAGTCTTTACTCAAATACATTGTGGTGTTAAAGCAAGTCATTACTCAAATACATTGTGGTGTTTAAGCAAGTCTTTACTCAAACACATTGTGGTGTAAACTATTTCTGGGAATGGAATTTTGATAATGTCTGCTCTCTTTTTCGTTATATAACATCATAATGGGTCTCATGAGAAATCCAATCTTCTGGATGTGAGACCAAATAGGGCGCAAAACAGTCTGCCCAGCTGCAAAGACTAGCTAGAATAATTAAAATTTGCAAGTCCAGTAAAGCCTGTATAAAAGAAAAGTCTTAATGACAAATGGAAGCTTAATGAAGGTCAAAAGTATTGCAGAATGCTCCCCTTGGAGCAGAATTAATGCAGAATGCTCCCCTTGAAAGCAGAACTGAACTCATTTCCCACTATTCACAGCGAATTTTTGTCTGCTCTCTCCTGCTTATTTGATTTGGTGGCAAATATTACAAACACTATACAGTAAAACCTGTATAAAATGTCCACTCAAAAATAGACAAAACGAATATCTTAATGACAAATGGTAGCTTAATGAAGGTCGAAAGTATTGCAGAATGCTCCCCTTGGGGCATTCTGCAATACTTTTGACCTGCATTAAGTGATATTTGGTCTTGAAAACCAATTTTCGGTCTTTTTTAGAGTGGCTGTTTTACACAGGTTTTACTGTTTACCCAGATCAGACTGCTCCTTTAGGCACATTTCTGCATTTGTAATTTTTGGTTAATGACTGCCCAAGTGTGTAATGACGTGTTTTAAGATAACATTTTCCTTTAATCTACTTTGCAGATGATCAGCCAAAGGTTCCACCCTGGGAAGAGGATGATGGGATATATGGTATAATGGTAGGTTTTAAGGCTTTTCCCGCCAATCACAACAATTGTCATCTGTTGGGAGCCTATATTGCAAACAATATGAGAGGGGTTAAAGAATGGCTTAACAGTGATGTGATTAGCAATAATGTATATAGGAAGCACTTGTAACCCCAAGCAGCCTTAGGGTAAGGCAGTGTTGGGGTGAAAAATATTGTCACAGAATGTGAAGACATTGATCTGAATTTTCATCTTCTGTCGTACTGTATGTATGCAAGCAGTAAAGGCTTTGGCAAATTTGTCTGCATCTTTGTTGGTACACCTATGCTTAAGTACCATTTTTCAATTTACCGTATTTGCCTGGTAATGTAATTTTATATCAGAAATATGTTTGATTGAACATGAAAAATTTTGGAAGATTTTCCTATATATATTAAAGAATCATTGCAATAACACAACAGTATGAGCACTTCTTGGAAAAATTTTGTCATGCAAAAGATATAACTTTTTCATTCATGCTATATATGGCAATACTTATGACCTTGTTAGAATGCCTCTAGTGACAGTTTACGGGATAAATAATCAGACTTTTCTCATATGGCTGCCCCTACAATTATGCTAAATGCTCAACATACCACCAGATATACCCAGCGTTAGTATGGGTGTCATTTCATTACGCTACCAAAATCTGTAGTTCATTGGTGGTTTATCAATTTTGATACATGATGTTATATTACTCTCCGACGTCATATAATAAAGTTTGTTTCTATTAATTACATGTCCTTACATTTTAACAAAATAAAAACATTTGCATCCACATTCTGTTTTAGTGCCAATTTCATAATTCATTCTAGGGTACTGGTGTTTAAATACAAATATGGCAAGTTTACCTCATAGCATGAATGTACAATCTTATATTTCCATTGTTTTAAGAAAAAGTCCATATTTTTTCATATCAAAGTTTGGACTGCCCCTGCACATGTTAACCTTGGCTTATTGGAACATTACATTCAACCAAGAATTCCATCGATATTGTGGGGAAGCAGTTAGGCTAAAAAACAAATCTTTAATTAAAGTTTTTAAGATGGTCTACTGACATTAGAGCTGATCGCAAGTGTAGTTTCTGGCATTTGTCCCCATGTGTATCAATGCATATTCTGTAAACTTTACTTGTTTTTGAAAAAAAACAAACTAATCATCAGAAATGTATCTTAACAAAGTAAGTTAGTATGATCAGGAAATACCACAATCACACACTGCAGACAAACCCACTGCACTGTGAGGAAGAGCGACAGAACACTATCAGTCACAAGACACCAGGCAACCAGCTCTCTCTTCCTCATCCAGATGATTGTAAAACTAGAGAGGACACTAAGTACTGCATAACAAAACAAGGACCAAACGCAGAACACCCAAAAACGATGGGAGCAGCAATAAACAATGAATCAACAGAAGCATTGCCAGCCTAAGCCACTGGGGAACTTAAATGCATTTTACTGATACCAAATCTTTTCCCTAGATTCTGTTGTTGTTAAACACAAAAATTGTTTAGTTTGCATGGTGGCTTCCTAACTTATGCAATGTATCATCAAAGAGGAAATAATCTAATCAAATTAACGCACTATGATGAAACAAAGAAAGGGGCTCACAACTCACAAATAGAGATAAAGAAAACCTCAAGTTGAGCCATGGTAGGCCTAGCCAAAATTTGTTTTATAGCAGCAAGAACACTCATAACTATGATTCGGTTATGCCTCATGATATTGATACATTAAATTTTTCTTTATTTTGTGTTTACAGTCTCGTCTTGTTCGTAATGTGAATCCTACGTTTATATGGGTGCTGAAGCGTGATGTCATAGATTATCGTTTTCTCACCAGAGATCAGATGGTCAACCATTATTGCAAGGCTGGTTCCTTCACAACAAAGGTTTGTAACTCATATTTTCCTGCCGAGTACAAATATTACAGAATGTGCTGAATATTGCATCTATATTGTATTCTAATGCACTTGCGAAAGTAATGTTCAGGCCTCCTAATGAAACCTACAAAATCTATAATAACCTATAATTCTGTTTCAAAAGAGTAAAAACCTATAAAAATATTAAGTGAGTATGATCAGGAAATACCACAATGATTATCACCAACTGCAGACAAACCCATGGCATCGTGAGGAAGAGCCACACAACAATCTCAAGACACCAGGAAGACAAAGCCAAGCAACCAGCTTGCAAAACTAGAATGGACACAAAGTAACGCACAACAAAACATAGAACAATTACAGAATCACACAATGGGAGTTACAATCAACAACGAATCAACAAGAACAGAATGGACAGCAGCCAAAGCCACTGGGGGTTTAAATGCATTTTACTGGTACTAAATCTTCACCCTAGATTCTGCTGTTGTTAAAGCACAAAAAGTTTTAAGCTCGTATCCATATGGAGGATTCCTAATTATTGCAATGTATCATCATAGAGAAACAATGTAATTAAATTAACACACTATGATGAAACAGAGAAAAGGGCTCACAACTCACAGATAACCAGAGCTAAAGAAAACCTCAAGTTGAGCTACAGTGGGCCCAGCTACAGCCAATTATCAGGCACCAACCCACCAATTAAAGCTTTAGGTCAGAGCCGTCATTGAGTCTGATGCCTGACCCACCGTCGTGCAATTAAAGAGGAAACCATAGCTATAAACCATGATTGGGTTTACAACCAGGCATGCAGACTGTTGCATGATATTCAAGTTATATCCAACCTTTATTTTGCACATAAAACCTATGAACAACCTTCATTTTCCTTAAAAAAACTGTGTTCAGAAAAGCCTGTCAGATGAAAAAATAATAGTATGAATCTACTAATTACGGGTTTACTTTTGTGGAGACTCATATTTCTCAGCTATAGAGTTAGTACAAATATGCTTGTATATTTTCTCACTTTCAATTCACATACAGTCAAATTTCTTAAATTCGAATTCCTCGAGACTAGGGGTTTTATTTCTAATTATCAGTGTTCGAATTATAGGGAGGTAGACCTAAAAATATGTTAAAAAATAATTATTAGCATTTTTTTCATTTTTGGATGCATAAAAGAAATGCCTCAAGGAGACATACCCAAAACATTCTCAGACCAAAATTTTGACCTCTAGCCCTGCTGAATACATCAGCATGGTTGTTTATTAATTGAGATACATATCAAAATCTCATGAGTTGGTCCATATGGGCAAGGATGCGAGAAACCTGTCTTCTGGAATTTCGCTTGTAGCAAGTCTAGATATGATACTTTCCAATAAGCGAATAACTAAGCCGCTGATCAGACCGCGCCGATGTGCAGGCTGGTCTGCGCCTTTGTTTTTTTCAAACCCCGAAGACAGATTTTCTCGTTTCGAGGTCCATATGATGTATAACTTATCCATTGTGTTCAGGTTGGTCTATGCGTGAATATGCGTCAAGTGCCGTGGTTTGATGAATCTAACCCTGATGAGTTCTACCCAAGATGTTACAGGCTTAGCCATGAAGAAGAGAAAGCTGCATTTATAGGTAAATATATAGAGGATCTTACATGAGTGCTCATGTTTTATTAAATTTATTAAACAAGTTGTGAAAAAGAGATAAAATGAGAGGCTTGCCGAGCATTTTATCTCTTTTTCGCAACAAGTTTAATAAATTCAATAATACAGGAGCATGAATGTTAGATTCTATTTATCATATGACATTAAAATTATTTCTAATTCATATTTTTTGCGTAAAAACGCTAAGGTTTTGCCATATGCGTGACATTAAAAGCGTCATTTCATAACGTTTCCCGAAAATCTATAAACTACTAGTGGTTTACAGATTTTAATGCATGGCATTATATCACTCCCAGACGCGATGTCATATGATAATTACATTTCCACTGCGAGTCTTTAAATGAGCCTTTACATTTGAGATGCTGACAGTTGTTCATACCTTCATGAACGGTTCAATTTTAGCCATGCCCACATGTACAAGCCATTTGGGCAGACCAACGTCAACGCCATCCAGTAACATTTGTTTACTGACGTTTGTGTGACTTTGAACACATATGGCCTTGATGTTAAGGGCGGAAATTTGGTGTTTTTGGCTGTTCTGAAACCTCCGTTATGTCTGATTTAATTCAAAATATCGGAAAACCAGCAGTTAGGTGAAAATTGATACTTGACTGTTAATATGATATGTAAATATCAGTAATAAATTCAACTTTTGGTCTGTTCATGGACACATCGGGGCTCTTGTAAAGTTAATGTGAAGCCCCACTTACTTTGCAAGAGACCTGATGTTGTCATGATTTCATGAACAATCCAAAAAATTGAATTTATTTCTTAAATAAAAGCAAAACAAGTGAATGTGACCAGGTAATAGCACAATCATAGCCTGTGTAGGGCACCAAGACGAATAGAGTTAAACCAACAAAGCAAGCGGCTCCCCCAGTGAGAATATTGTCAAACTAGATAAGACAAACACATCATGAAAGAACAGTAAAGAAAAAACCTCTTACAAATCTGCTGCAAGCACAGCATGCACCTACCCTGCTTCTGCACCTACTGCAAGCAAGAGGAATGCCTTTAATGCCAAAAGGAGTGTGGTGTCTCATTGATAGAGTGTTATACTTGAGAGGGAAGGGTTACTGGTTCAAGACTCACTGGAGGCACTGTGTAATATCCTTGAGCAAGACACTTGATCCTCTGCTTAGTAATGGTTCAACCCAGAAGACAGGAAATCATCCCGATGTGACTGAAAAATTGCTGACTGGGATGTAAAGCATCAACATATGCCTTAATGCCAAACCTTCATCCAACCCTATGCTGATAACTTTTACAGTCCTTGAATTAAAGGAATTCCAGCCATGTGTATAAAATGAAAAACAAAAATCTGCCTACTGAATTAAGCCATAAAATGGGGGAAAAAATAAAAAAAAAACTTATATAATTGCTAAAATTTTACATGAATGTTCAGTATTTAAAAAGTCATATTATTGTACAGAAAAACCTGTGTAAAATGGCTACTCTCAAAAAGACCAAAAAATAGTTTTCAAGACCAATTATCCCTTAATGCAGGTCAAAAGTATTGCAGAATGCTCCAAGGGGAGCATTCTGCAGAACTTTTGACCTTCATTAAGCTACCAATTGTCAGTAAGACCTTTATTTTGTCTATTTTTGAGTGGCCGCTTTACACAGGTTTTACTGTATTAAGAAAGTCATACTATTGTATAATGTAAAAGCAGCATTTAGCCTTCAACTTATTTTCTGTTTTTAGATGATTTCAGGCTCACTGCCTGTATAAGCATTTTAAAAATAGTTGTGGCTATGTACATGGAGGGAGGGGAGTGCAATGAAGAAAGGCGTGAAAAAGATGAAAACCAAGAAGTAAAGGAACCGGAAAAATCAGAACCTAGCGCGCCATTTGTATGCACGAATCCCGAGTGTACAAGGTCAAGGCCTAATATGGAAACAGAGAATATGTGTGTACATGCTAAGATGAAAAAAGAAGAGGAAGAAAGAAAAAAACAAAGGGAGAGAACTATTTTGCCATCAGGTAAGTTTGAATTGTTTTTCTTTGACATTTATGGCATTAGGTTTGCCATATCACATGCCATGTGCAAATCAAGTTTCTCACATAAATCTTTAACTTTTTTTACTGATTTTTCTGGTTTGATACAATAAACATGTGATACTTTATCATAGGGCCAGTTAAGCAAAATTTTTCTGAGTAAAATTGTGATTATTTACTTATCCATCGGTTTAAACATGTGTTTTGAGACGGTTCTTTTGAGTACCCACAACATATGTTTGGGTTGAGGAATAAAAAAAATAAATTCAGTCACACACTCTTATCTGGAGGCCTGCTTCATTATACACTCAGTGGCCATAATTGAGTTCCCAAAACGGCAAACCTTGTTTCATTTGCAAAAATTTAAGTACATTTAAAATTTGTATAATTTGAAAACGAGGAATGTAATTTATCTGAAATTTTGAACATATCACTATTTGCTATTTTTCAACTTGAAAGTGCTAGATTATTATAGAAATAATATCACCTAGAGCTCGTGGGTGTTATTCATTTGGACCACCCCTGATTTCTGAAACAGTTTGAAAATTTGACGTGGGTTCTAAACTTCTTCCGTTTTTACATGACTATAGATATTGCTTATATTCTATATATTTTTGGTGATGATGGTGCTAATATGCTATAATCGCGAGCTGTGAACAAGATGTATTCACATCTTCCTAATTTATTCACCGTCATATTACGGGTGGGTGGGGTATTTGTACCCCTGACCCAAAAAATCAAATTATTGAATGAATCCACATGGTAACTTAGCAACAAGTATCAGTCTTTCTAGGGTCTATATATGAGTGTTTTAAGCAATTAGTCTTTAAATGTTTCATTCTTTCAAATCAAAAAGACAGCACCCAGCGATACCTAACCCCTTGGTCAAATTTTGCTTTACGAGGGGGTACCCAAACTTTCATACGAAATCATAGGATAGTTCTTCTTATAAAAATAAATGTTCTGTAAAAATGTAACCCCAAATGGTACTTTCAACTGAAAATAATTATAACACAAATATTATATCACTTGTTATGCTGCTTGTGGCACCAATATCAGGACTGACAGTGAAAATTAGCAGATTTTCATAGGATCCAACCATTGCTTATATTCATCAGCATTTATTCAGAAAATATTATTTTCAAATAGAACACTGTTATAATACCTCACAAAACATGCATACCCCATATTCCTGCATTTGTTTATTTAGTTTGGTTTTTACAGCCGAAGTATACTGCAGTCGGATCATTTTCACAACATTATTTTCAGTCAAGTTCTCTGCTCTGCATTATTTTATTTTCAGTGTCTATACTAATTTGAACTTTAACAGAATGTTTTCCAGTACATTTCAAATATTTCTGCAAATTTTCAACAAAAAATATTACAATCTGACATTTTTACAGCATTTTTTCAACACCTGCTATCTTTTTTGAAGAAATGGAGCCAATGTTTGTGATACCCAATATCTCCATAGCAACAGATGATGACATCATACAATTTGGTAATGACGTAACATATACCCTGTATATTTAACTTAGGGCAATTATCATTTGGGGGAAATTGTCTTAATTGGCTAGAAAAGACCATTGTTTCAGACCATATTTTTTGTCAATTTCTTGTAAGCTGATTTGGGAACTCAATTATGGCCACTGAGTGTACATATCAAGGGGTCCCAGGTTAGAATTTCCATGTTTTGATTTTTTTTTCACTCCTTGAAGATTTTTTAAATCTTAGGAAACGGTGCAGACCCTAATATAATGCAACATGGCATTTCATTTGGTCTGCACTGCTTGCCAAAGTACTCCTTTACAGTTTTCTACTATAAAAAAGCATTAATTAAACATTAGGCTTTCTTGAATTTTGAGTTTTCATGTTACACTAGATTTATTATCGTAATCTTTGTGAATTTGACTGTGGACTACTATGTTGTGTGTCTTTGAGCTCATTCTCCATTAAACCATACAGTAAAATATGTTCTTAAAAAGGTTATCCTTTGGAAGCAAAGAATGCATTAAAGAACTGAAACTAGAGTGTGCAAATTTTCTGGGCCAGACTAGCTAGTTTCAGCCAGTTTAAAACCTGTGTAAACGGCCACTCAAAAACAGACAAAACCAAGATCTTATTGACAAATGGTAGCTTAATGAAGGTCAAAAGTATTGCAGAATGCTCCCCTTGGAGCGTTCTGCAATACTTTTGACCTGCATTAAACGATAATTGGTCTTGAAAGACAGTTTTTGGTATTTTTTGAGAGTGTCCGTTTTACACAGGTTGAACCATATTTTTCATTTGTTTAAATTTATTGATTTTCTTTAGCATCTAAGAAGAAATGATGTGATAACTGTATCATGGTTACTAACAATTTTTCGGATAACTCGTTAAAATATTTCAGTAGTCATGTTTTCTTTTCTACAGTTACAACCAAACAGCAATGCTTTAAATGGGGAGATAGCTTTTTACTTTGGGCGGATTGTAAGATTTTAATATTGTATTCACTTCTTGTGTAAAATATGCTTCATGTCATAAATTATTTAGAAGTACATGTATTCTTAAAAGAATCAAAGTAAAGCTAATTTATAACAATTTCTGAAATATAATTAATAGTAGTCCCTTTATAACACACCTCGTTATAGCATGGATTTGGATATAAATTATAATGCAGTCATGTTGTGGCTTCTGAATTTTTTACCATGGAATTTTACAAAGGAATTACAGGAAAATGACCATGAAATGGTCATTTTCCTATAATTCCTTTGTAAAATTATCCCTTTATAACATGATTCACTTTAATATAAGACAGTCCATTCCTATGAACCCCAAATATAGTGTTATAAAGTAAGAAAATCAAAGTGTGTCAAATTATACAGATGAAGTATAATTGAAATCAATATGTAAATTATTGTCAAATATTATAGAACATCGTATTTAGCGATTTGATCAGGCACTATGTTGTTTTCAATATGCTCTTATCACAGTGCTTTAGCTGTAAATTATTCACAGATAATGGTATAATATTCTGCCCGCTTAGATGGTGTAAAAGAAAAAACTTATTACCATATGCTGTAGTTGGCAGAGGATTAATTCTTTGCCTGCTAGTGGCAAATTTTGTCGTCTGCTGAAGATCTTTGCAAATAGTTTGGACCCAGACCAGGCCCAACAGAATGTCGGGCCTGATCTGGATCCCAACTGTTTGACCCACTGATAGTGTTCGTGAAAGAATTTTTTGATAAAGTTGATTTTGAAAAAAGTCTGCACACAACAAAATAAACATGCAAAATTACCCAGTAGGCGAAGAGGTAAATAATTAATATGGATTTTATAACTGAAAGATTTTATCTCAGTTATTGTAGTTACATGTCAGCACGCCTGCAAAAAATTCAACTGAAAATGTTGTCTGCTTAAGTTGTGTGCTGCATAATTTTGCAAACATTATTTGACCATGTCAGTGTTGAGGAAACAGTGTAGACCCAGATCTAATCTGGGTCAACACTGTTTGTGGAAAAGGCTTCTAAATCATCTCAGCAGATAAACAAAAGCAGACAACTTTTGTAGTGATTGGCGCTTTAAGGGGTAATAGTATTTGTTTTTTATGCTGATAATCATTGTTTCCAAAACAAAATGGTAAACTTTTTTGTTAATCTCATTTAAAGACAATGAGGAAAACAATGATGATTTTGATGAAAATGATGAGTGTGAGGTTGAGTATGATGAAAATGGTGGTAAGTCACTAGACACATGGTTATTGGCTAGCTCATGAAAGATATTCTTTCTTAAATGTTTACAACTCTCATAGGTAAAGATTGGGGTGGGGGTGCGAGAATAGTGCTTATAATTGACATGGGTTAGGTAAAAAGAATGTTTTTATTGAATACAGTAAACCCTGCCTTAAGCGGCCACTCAAAAAGAAGACCAAAATTGGTTTCAAGACCAATTACGGCTTAATGCAGGTCAAAAGAATTGCAGAATGCTCCAAGGGGAGCATTCTTCAATACTTGCGACCTTCATTAAGCTACCATTTATCATTGAGATCTCTGTGTTGTCAATTTGTGAGTGGCCGCTTAAGACAGGTTTTACTGTCTTGCTTTGGTTTAGAAACAACCTACAGTACAACCTTAATTGATAACTCAGGTTTTACTGTCTTGCTTTGGTTTAGAAACAACCTACAGTACAACCGTAATTGATAACTCGAGCACACTTTGAGGGTTATTAAGGTTGGCTGTATATGTTGTCTGTGCTTAAAAGAACCATCTCACAGAGATGATTCTTCTAAGTACCCACAACACATGCTTTACTTGAAAGATAAGAAAAACAATCAAACTTTTACTCTCAAAAGTTTTGCTTGTCTGTACTTCTCAATTGTTGCACCAAAGCTTATCTTTTGGATCATATTGGGATTATTCTCTGGCTGACAAGTGAAATGAGAGCCAGCAAGATTGTGTAATATAGCAATATCTTCAACAACAACAAAACTCGATCTATACCTATGAGCATTGTTTCTGTTTTTTGTTCAGGCTGATTCAAAATAAGAAAAAAATGAAGAGACATAAAACAGAAACAAAAGAGTGCTGTATCATAGTAAAACAGACAAGAAAGAATTTTATCTAAAATAACATCATTTAACGTTATGCCACATCATTTAATGTTACGTCACATCATTTAACGTTACGCCAATCTGAGTGCAACTTGGCAGGAAGTGATGCGACGTCACCACTGACAATGGACAGTAAACATATACCATAATAGTCATCATGGATACTACTTAGCTGTGAAAATTGTTTCTAATATCCTGAAGAAGGCCCAAGGCCGAAAATTTGAGAAAGAGTGAATACAATTCATTGACTTTATTGTTATTATTCCCTCTGGAATTATTATATTGAATTATTTAAAATATTAAGCTTATGCATTGATATTAAAGACACTTTTTTAATTCTAATTTTTCCATATAAATATTTCTTGGACTAGTTATTGGAAGCTTCATGGAGATGCTTCCAGTGATTAACCACAGAATATGTTTTCTTGAAAGATAGAAAAAAAATCTTATCAAAGCCTTTTCAATGCATACTGTGAATAGGGTCTGTTTATGTGTGATACAGCACAAGTGTAAACAATCCTGGGATTTTTTCTGCCTTTTTGGGAATGAGCTAACTGGCTATAGCCTACTGGGATTGAATTGGAAATTTATTGGCACAAAGGTTCATTTGGGAAATTTTCTCATATTTCCCATTGTGATTGGGGCTGAAATTTGGCCCCTAGGCACAAAATATCCCTGCAATAAGTAGTTGGGCATGTTTTATTCTAGAAATGCTGCATGTGTGTTATTTATATGACTTGAATTTGGAGGTTCGGTGCCTTTACTTGTGGCTATATGAATAGAGTAGAATTAACAAGAAATGTCTCTTTTAGGGTTCATACATAACTCCAGTTTTGATAAATTGCTCGTCTTCATTTTCTATCAAGAAATATTCGACATTCTGTCAATTTTAGCTCTTGATGTCTTAACGTCATTGTCAGTTAAAAGCATGGTGTATGTCTGCGCCCGATTTACAGTAAAACCTGTCTGAAGTGGTCACTCAAAAAGAAGACCAAAATTGGTTTTCAAGACAGATTATAGCTTAATGCAGGTCAAAAGTATTGCAGAATGCTCTCGAAAGTATTGCAGAATGCTCCAAGGGGAGCATTCTGCAATACTTTCGACCTTCATTAAGGTACCATTTGTCATTGTCTATTTTTGAGTGGCGGCTTAAGACAGGTTTTACTGTGTACAAATATGCATACTTTGTAATAAAGGAGCAATGAAGACAGAAAGAAATATGAAATACTTTGAAAAATAAATAAACTTTTGGATAAAAATGATTATGAAAATGTGTAATGATATGATAAGCATCCGGGTTGACTTAAATTACGTTATGCATAGAAATACACTTTTCACTTGAGAAGGAATAATGACTTGAATGAAAAAATAAAAATGTCAGACTGGAGTTATGTTTACTTTATTTTATTTTATTTGCTGTAAACAGAGAAAATACAGAGAGTTATAAGAAATATATCAATGCAATCTTAATCTGAACTGCGTTAATTGTATAATCATTTTGTAGCATATTCAGACAATTATATATATGCAAGGAGAAAGATATCTTTTAGATCGACAGGTGCTTTTTTCAACAGAAAAAGTATTTTTCTGTATTTTTGTTTCCTTGATGATGACATGCAACATATATTTTCATTGAGAAGTATTATAAATGTTGATACTCCTCTTGTAAGATGAAAATCATTAATGAGCAGCGACACTTGATTTCCAACAATGTGGCATTTTGACAAGCATAGACTCAAATGAGCCGGTGCAGCCGCCTTTGAAGCTTAGAAACTCCAACGGATGTTCAGTCAGTAGCTTAACACTCATAGAATATTCAAGCAACTAGCAAAGGCTCTGATCAGACTGTGCATAAGGGCAGGCTGATCTGAGGATTTGCTGGTCGCACATACCACATTGTTGGAAAACTTATGTCACGGCTCAATTATTTTTTCAAACAAAAATAATGACATGAGCCAGCACATGAGATTTTTGTTCTTATCACTTTTGTATGGAATCTGCACATTCACACAGTCTCGCCAGAGTAGTGGAAGGCTCCATTCAAAATTCAATGCAGACCTGTAGCTCCACTAGGAAGTGGTCCTTGCATGTTTAAAGCATGAATCTATGCGATATATGAATATATGCATATGCATTATACGAATATATGCATATGGGATATTACCAAAATCTTGTGAGCTGGCACATACTTAATTGTGTGTACAGGCAGCAATATATCTAGCCAGTCTTGGCAGGTGCGTATGCTTGTCTTGGGCTAAGACTCTTGGCCTTGGCTGGTTGCCTATGCAAAATACCAAAACTTCCTTTATTGGCTCCATTAGTTGCATGTCTCAATCATGACCCCATACCTTTGTATAGATTGGTCATAAAACAAACCCTTCAGTCATTCTATAGATTTGATATGCAAACAGGCAAAAGAAAAATACATTCTTCATCAGTTTGTAATCCCATATATATCTGCCTGCATGAATTTGCATGTATAAGTAGCATTTTCAATAACCATTTTGTAAGGCTTTTTGCATTGAGTACAGTATCAATGATTCCCATGTATCAGTATGCATGATATATTAATTAATTTATCCTATATATTGGACACCTTGACTCATGAGCATTTATCCAAAATTCTAGTGCACCTGGGAATGTAACATAATGTCTGATTGGATAATGTCAAAATTTAGCTTGTACTTTTAATCCTATCATTTACTGGAAGAAACCTGAAACCATTACATAACATGACTTTGCGGGTCATTTGCTTCTCACTGTTCCATCTCAAACTGAATTATTGCAAGCTGCATGTCATCCAGTGAAATAAGAGGTCATTAGTGACCTCAAACTATTTCCAACAGTATATCAGTTATACCATCGCAAATTTCTAATGTTATCCAACCGGAAGTCATGTTACATTAGCAAGTGCATTAGAATGTCTGATATATGACAGAAATCTACCCAAGTGTTGTCATAAAATTTTTCAACCATAGATTTAACAATCTATCCTTCCCAAATAAAAGATTTGATTACAGTTATATGTAGGGGTATATAGTTTTTGCCTTTTAATTTGTCCATTAGTTTGTTTGTTCTATGTTTATATGTACATTTTTGTTCATTTATCTTTCCATCCCACCCAGGGTCAAACTTTTTTGCATTAAAGTTGTATTAGAATTATTATCATGAAAACCCTTTGGTGGATTTCACTTGTATTGATCCTGACGGTAGATATATGTCTAAAATTTTTAATCAGCAGCCGCCCCACCCCTGTTGTGACCTTGAAGGACACAGACTTATAATTTTCATATTAAAGTAAATAAATTTGCATTTAAGGTTATATAGCTATATTATTGAGACCCTTTGATGAATTTTATTCATGTTTGGCATGATGTTAGAGATTGGTCTAAAGTTTGATCCTGAGCCATCCCCACAGCAGTGTATGACCCTGACGTCAAGGTCACTGTCTTAGAATTTTCATATATACTTTCATGTATTTCATTATTAGCTGGCATGATGGTATATATAAGACTTTTAAAAGTTTTTCTTAGCGCCATTTCCATGAGGTCAAGATCACTGACTCAGAATTTTTTTGCAAATGTAAAAGTGTTTACTTATTATATGATAAAGACTATAATTGGTTTCAATGGCAATGTTATGATGATAGTGGTAGGTCTAAAGTTTGGTTTAGCACCATCCCAGCTCAGAATATTTTCTGTGTTGTATTGATATACCATATGAGAATGTGATCTCCAGAGCCAAAGATAGATGCTTGGTTTTTTTTTTAAAAGGTGGTGGCATTAGTAAGGGCCCCTCTGGTCACTTTGTCTAGTTAATTAAGCAGGCATTACTGTAGCATTTTTCTATCAATTTTTTAAAAAAATAAGATTTTAATTTCATGTTGAGGGACTTGATTGAAAGAAATATCTAAGAATTGTCTACCTTTATGTCCAGCATCTTTCAATTTTATATAGATTGTTTTATTATGTTAACATGATAGTATCAGTATATGTTATTTATTAAAAGATCTATGGACAGTTTTTATAATTTTATCATGTGGCATATTTTATAATTCCATTGCCTTGCATTGTGGTTCTTATGGCAAATAACACTTTTGCAGTCAGAAAATAATTTGCCTTTAGATGAGTTCTAAACATTACATGTTTATGTGCGGGTTTTAATGTAGCGGCAATGTGAATGACATTTATGATGCTGAGGGTGCACACAAGGGCCAATATGGGGGCACATGAGGGCTTATATGGGTACACATGAGGGCTGATATGTGTTCATGTTAGTTGGCTGTTTTGGTTCTGAGTCACAAGCAGTATCAGCCCTGGTAACTAAACACTTTGTTACTGTTTTTAGTAAAACATGTAATAAAATATTGAAATGTTGCATGTAGCAATTTTAGCTATTATGCTTTCCAGAGAGTGAATTAAAATGGTGCGGATCAGACTATGTGAATGTGCAGGCTGGTCTGTGCTTCTGATGTAGACATTTAACAGAATCAGGTTTTCTCAAGGCAAGTCCTACATAAGAGCAAAGTTCAACCAGCAAAGAACTAAGTTAGCTTTTGGGTGTTATTTTGGAAAGGGATCCAACCCCACCCCATCCCACACCTTTCAATTTTATTTATTTTGCACCCCCACCCCTCCCAATTTCATTGCCAATTAGATATAGTAAATTTTCTAATGATGAAAATATGTTCTTCTCATGCAGTGCCAAAGCCGCTAGACTCAAGCAGGCGTAAGAAAAAGAAGCGAATCATCGTGCCACAGAAGTGCCTTGATAGGGCAATAGTTCAGACAGAGAAATTCCTCCAGTTTTCAAGTCATGAAGACATTGATCAGACGGTGGAGCCCCACCAGCTCAGTCCTGCACAGTGGGACGAGTTGACACAGTGGTACTACCAACTTGTACAGTAAGTATCAATTCAGATTTAAGTTAACCCATATAACCCTGGCCTCTATCCCATATAACCCTGGCCTCTAACGCATATAACCCTGGCCTCTAACCCATATAACCCTGGCCTCTAACCCATATAACCCTGGCCCAAGGTTGTAAAACTTTTTTCATGCCCAACTCGACTGAGCATGAAATTTCAATTACTCATTAAAACTAGAATGCTGAAAATAAAGGATTCCCTCTCCTTAAAACTCTCAGATGTTTATTTACCCTGCAAATAATTGTTGGCATTAAAACATTTATGAGCAGGATAAATTTCATGTTCAGTTGAATTGAGCATGAAACAAGTTTTATAACCTATATAACCCTGGCCTCTTATTTTGGGGACATGGGCAAACAGTGCAGACCTAGATCAGACAATGCAAAATGCAGCATCTGATCAGGGTATCCATGGTTGGCTTACAAGAAAGTCAATTCTAAATGAAATAGAAATAAAATATTTAAAAAAACCTGCCACCCCTAAAATTATAGATAGATTTGTGCAACTGATAAGAATGGAAAGTTTATGGGTTAAAATGGAAAGTTTATGGGTTAAACAAACAAAGCGGATATACAGAGATTCCCTGAAGAATTTGTTATTTTCTGAACTATTCCACGTTGATATAGTCTTTCTCCTTCTGCGGGCACTGCCCAGACCACAGAGGAGTTCAGGACTCTCATTTAGTCAAAAACACAGCCAAAAGAATCTTTTTTTTCTTCAATTCAATATAACCACATCTTGGCATAATATTCCATATGGAGTGAGCCAGTGTCAAGAGATAGATAGATAAACAAAAATTGAAATTAACTGTTGATTTACAAATACTAGTAAGAGTGAAAACTAACTGAAAAATAATTATAATTGAGCCGTGGCACGAGATTTCCAACAATGTGGTATGTGCGATTAGCAAAGCCTCAGATCAGCCTGCGCATATGCACAGTCTGATCAGAGCCTTTGCTAGTCACTTGAATATTATATGACTGTTAAGCTACTGACTGAACATCATTTGATATTTCTAAGCTTAACAGGAGGCTGCACAGGCTCATCTGAGTCTACACTTGTCAAAATGCCACATTGTTGGAAATCGCATGTCATGGCTCATATTATTTTACAGTGAAGGTGGAATCATTCCCAATGTTCCTTCCAATATCCTGGGTCAAATAGAGAGCCTGTTGAACAGAATCAAGGCGGTTTGGCCGCAGTATGAACTGGATGGTGTTAAGAATGTCTGGATCGTCAAACCTGGAGCTAAGTCTAGGGGTAGAGGTAAGTTTATTTATAGCTCTTGATTTACTATGGTGCTGCTGATTGTGTTAATAAGTCCATATCACTGAAGTTCAGTTTTAGTCTAAATACTATTTAAGTTAATATTTGTGTTAAAAGTGAGCTTGATGATAGCAGTTGGACAAAAGTATTTGTCTCGATGTGACTTTGCCATTTAAAACGGTGTATTTCCAGATTTTTTGAAAAAATTACTGTCACAAAGTTAATAGGTTCAATTTCACAAACCTTACAGGGCTAAATAGCAAATAGAAAATAGCAATTTACAATTAAATAGCATATTGATTACACTTTTGGTTCTCAAGTAGAAGGTGTTTAGTTTAAAGTGAATCTAACATACAGTACTCATTTATTATTAACTCTTTGCACACTGGGTAATTTTCGTGCTTTTGTTGTCATCTGCTTAATTTTCTCAAATTAACTTTTTCAAAAAAAATTCTTTCGTGAACACTATCAGAGGGTTAAACAGTTTGAATCCAGATCAGATTGGACATTTTGTTGGTCCTGATCTGGGTCTAAACTGTTTGCAATTTTAGGTTATCAACAGATGACGATAGTTGTCGCTAGCTAGGGAACAGTTAAATTCATCAAACTTGTTGGAAAAAAATAAGATGCTTAGCCTTGCATCTTACCATTTAATTCTAACTTATTTTATATATTCAATAATTAAGAGCACTATGTATATAGAGGACCTTACATGAGTGCTCATGTTTTATTGAATTTATTTAAACAAGTTGAGGAAAAGAGACAAAATGCGAAACTTGCCTAGCATTTTATCTCTTTTTCGCAACGAGTTTAAAGAGACTAAGTCTGCAACTATGAACATTTTTCGAAAAAATCTATTTTCTTTTTAAATCATTTGTAAAAGCAGAATTAAGTAGGTTTTCATAATAAATCTGTTCACCATAGCTAAAAACTGCATGGAAAAGTGAATTATCTTATAAAAACAGGTGTTTTTTCTCTTGTTGGTTATTATTTGCGTCCCTCCAATAATTAAAGACAGTTAATATTTAGCATAAATGCTGTTGTTTTGATACTGATAATTTGCTAAGATTTACGAAATTGGTCAAATATTTACCTGAATTTTAGTTTTTTGCTGTGTTCTTGAAAAATAGAAACATGATTTTTAAAATTAAAAGATCAAAAGTTACAGACTATGCAGCTTTAATAAATTCAATAATACTGAAGCACATATGTTAGATTCTATTTATCACATGACATTAAAATTACTTAAAAATCACATTCTTGGCATGAAATGTCAAGATTTTGCCATCTTTTGCGCAACGTTATAATATAGACGTCACTACGTTATGTACCATTAATCTGTAAACCACTAGTGGTTTATCAATTTTATTGCATGGTGCTATTTCACTCCCAGAGAAGACGTCATGTGATAAAAAGTTTTGCATTGCTGGTATTTTCCTTTTCAGGTATTGTCTGTTATGATCGTCTAGAAGAAATGTTGAAGCTAGTCAGCAGTCAAGTTGTGAGAAAAGACAATAAATATGTTGTTCAGAAGTATATAGGTAAGACAAAAAAACAAAAAAGTGAATATGACCGGGAAATGCCACAATCACATACCACAGACCAACCCACAGCACTGTGAGGAAGAGACACAGAACACAAACAGCCATACAACAGTAAAAACACAATTAAAGTAAAGCAACCAGCTCTCTCTTCCTCAGCAAGATCATTGTAAAACTAGGAAGGACACTAAGAACCACACCATAAAACAAGGACCTAACACAAAATCCTTTCAACATCCGAGTATTGTCACTAGTTCATTATTTCTCCATAAGCGTATAAGTTTCCATCACAGTACACAAAAAAACTTAAAACAATGATTATGCAAAAATAAAACAACATCGCCAAGCTAGTTATCAACACATATTTTATATTCTAATGCACTTGCTATTGTAACATGAGTCGATGTCTGATTGGATAGTGATGTCTGATTGGATAGCGTTAGGAATTAGAGATAATTTGTTGGAAATAATTTGATGTCATCACATTTCATCGGATGGCATGCAGCTTTATTCATTTGGGGAGGTATATTGTCAGATATACAGTCAGAAATCATTTTTACTGCTCCTCGCACGTCACCATAAAACGAAATTTCAGACCGCTATCGGATGATGTAATAGCTCCCCAAATGAAAATTTTGAATACATCCCCATAATATATTGTTGAGCCTTAAATAGGAGAGGAATCAGGTTTGCATTTTATATTGTTTCAGATCTCCTAGAAAAGATATGCTGTTGGTATTCATGAAAGCTTCAACATTTTCATTTAAAAATTAAGAAAGCTTTGCCACTGCTTGTTTGAAAAAAGACTGCTGGTGCAATTCTAAATATAACTCAACAACTAGATAACACGAAAATTATACAAAATTCCAAAAACCTGTTAATATTTACTGTCAAAATTTTATTGAAAGAAAGAAACTGCTACCAACATTTTTTAAAAAGTATCATCTTATCCATGTTCTGGTAAAATGCATGTTTTTTTTAACCCTTAAAGCGCCACCTACAATTTGCAGCAGACGACAATTTCAAATTTTGCGTCTTTTTCAAAAATAACAAATAAGGCATGATATCTTATGAGAATCGTCTGCTGGCAGACTATTCTCATGATATATCATACTTATTTTTTCGAAAATTTAGAAAGATGTCATAAAATTTGTTCTCTTCTGCAGTGCAGCGCTTTAAGTGTTAAGATGCTCTTTTACATTGAAATGCAAGTAAGCACAGATAACAGATACCAGTAAATAGACCATTTTACATATTTTTTCATATTGTATAAAAGTTGTCATTTTACCAGGAAGCACAGTCCACATTCTAAATCTTAACCCTATCAGATGTCGGCTCAATTGTAGGACAGAACATATTGTCACCAGACATTAATTAGCTTATCAGTTCTCTGAAGTTTATAATCACGATGGAAAACATTTAAGTTTTAATTGATTTGTTTCAGAACGTCCACTTTTAGTGCACAACTGCAAGTTTGATATACGACAGTGGTTTCTAGTGACTGACTGGAATCCTCTCACCTTGTACTTCTATCAAGACAGCTACCTACGGTTCTGCTCACAACAGTTTACTCTCGACGATTACGACGAGTCAATACATTTGTCTAACAATGCAATACAGAAACACTACAAGAATGGTCCCCGGTCTAAGGAATTGCCTGATGAGAATATGTGGACACATGACGAGTTCTCGGATTATATCAAGTAAGAGAAAACAATGGTCACATTTGAATAATTCCAGCTCAATGTTTTTACCATTTTTTGGGGGATTTTGATTGGTCGGTTGGCAAAATTAATGGTTTTTACACTTTGATAAAAACCCATGAGTATGAATATTTGACATCTGCCTTGATTTTACAGTGCAAAGATAGTGTTAACAATAACAAACTGTACATAAAACTTCGAACACAAGTATTGTTGTGTCCGAGATAAAACATTCATCAGTTTGAATATAGTTAAGCATGTTGAAAGCTCATTTGAAAACCCTAACACTGTATGGTGGTGCATCTTCAAAGCAACTGGGGAACTCTAAGAAATGAACTGGATGACAAAGTTATGTGATGTCACTTAACAAACTGTCACATCATTGAAGAGAATCATCATCACAACAATGTCAAGGCTACATCTACGAAATGTTTCAATGCAGTTTTTCGCGTCCAAAGGAACTTTTCAAATTGACGCTTAGGTCCTACTAATGTGGGGATTTTAGGCAGTTACTTGTGAAGGTAAGTGCTTTTAAAAACCTGTAGATCTGTGGTACATAGGACCTAAATCTAAATAATCTTCAATGAGCCCAGCAAGCTGTTTGACGAAAGGAAACAATTCCAAACTAAATGGAGTTGTTTTTGAGCTCATACTCATCGATCTCAATAGAATGCCATTTTAATCATTATTTAGCAAAACAAAGTTTTGAACTGACAGAATTTTTAAGACGGCTGTCCCATCTTTCATGGACAGCAGTTACGATCTATTTTCCTACAGTGGGCTTTAAGATTTGAAATATTGTCAACATCAACAACCCTTTACAAATGAGCTGTTTTGTTCCAAAGTTAGAATTATAAAGAATGAATTGTTATTTTTGTGGATTTTATAGATGTGTAAACTCCGGCACAGCACTTACAAACCTTACAAAAAGCCATTTTGTGAATGATTTGCCGGAGTTTACACATCAATAAAATCCACAAAAATAAAATTGATTCCTATAATAAAAAATAACTAACTTTTTGGCTAATAATCCCGCAACTATCATCTGCAATGTCATCTGTTAGACCATTTAAAATGTTTCTGTAGCACACAGTGTGGACCCTGATCAGACTGCTCCTACAGGAGCAGTCTGGTCTGGGTCTACACTGTTTGCCTGTATGTCAAATTTAGTTTGTGGCGTAAGCAACTAGATGCAGCAGACAACTTCAGCAGACGACATTTTCAGATGCATTTTTTTTTATTTGGCGAAGGGCTATCCCAATATTTATTTGGTTATTAGATTTATATATTTTGTGAGGAAAAAATGTTTTGATACTCAACGAGCTTGCTGGTCCAGTCCAAATAATTTGTCCCCACAAAATATATCTTCATAAATCAGCACCTTTGTTTTTCTCTTATTTGAAAGTCTCATATCTAGACTTGCTACAAGCGAAATTTCAATTTTCAAGCTAGTCTCTGTAGCTGAGCAGGCTGGTTTGAATCTCACTTTGTTGGAGACCCCAAAGACAGGTTTTTGTCGTGACCAGGCCCATATAATCTGAAGCAATTTTACATTGATATAAACACATTATACCTTTCAATATTTATTAAATTACATAAATTCATTTTGAATTTGTGTCATATCCTGATTTAAAGTGATTTTTCTACCCTAGCAACCGGTATTATCAATTTCTTGATCAATGTCAGTTTTCAGAAATGTGAAATAAATCACAATAAGTTCGTAAAATTTGTCATATTTTTCGTTTTTATTTACATTCAATCTATTTTTGTGATATTTTGGTGTGATAAGGCTTCAATATCTGAAATCATAACAAAAAACTTTTGTTTTTGAGTGAGTCACTGTATGGACAAGAAGCTTGATCAAAGGAACCCCTTAATTGGGCCATTTACGAGTCCTTGAGAGATTCTGTGGCAGCATCTTTCAGTTTTCAGTTCACATGAACATAAGTTACAATCACCGACAGTTTTAAAAACAATTCCTTGATCGAATATGCCCAGTCTATCAGAATTTTCACTGTGTGCTTGAAGAAACCACAAGTCCTTAGTGCCTTGTTGAGCACTGAGTGACTACTCAGGCCCCGAGGTGATAAAACTTTTCATGCTCAACTCAACTGAGCACGAAATTTCAACTGCTCATAAAAACTAATATACTGAAAAGTAACGAGTTTTCATTGGTTCAAACACTCAGAGGTTGCATTTATCCTGCTCATAAATGATAAAATGCCAACAATTGTTGGCATTTTAACATTTATGAGCAGAATAAATTTCATGCTCGGCTGAGTTGAGCATGAAAAAAGTTTTTAAACCTCAGGGCCTGATCTGACGGAATTGATGTTCCCGCTTGTGTGAGTTTTTTAGTTCTTTTTTTTCTTTCTTTTTCATCATGCATTGGTTTATATATTGCAGGCCTTTAGTTAAGAGTGCGTACCAACAATATAATTTTCTTATATCTCAACCAAAACATATGTTGTGGGTACTCAAAAGAACCGTCTCAATAAGACGGTTCTTTTGAGCACCCAAAACATACATTAAAACTGATAGGTAAGAAAATATTTACAATTTTATGTTTAAAAAATGTGTTTATCTAAACCTAT
Source organism: Loripinus fragilis (assembly GCA_964019695.1). Classification (NCBI taxonomy): domain Eukaryota; kingdom Metazoa; phylum Mollusca; class Bivalvia; order Lucinida; family Lucinidae; genus Loripinus; species Loripinus fragilis. The sequence continues at coordinate 37,862,058 of OZ026520.1, read as the reverse complement.
ATTGTCTATGAAATGTTTCAGGAGTAAGAAACTTGGTAATCTCTGGGATGAGATGATCTATCCATGTATGAAGAAGGCAATCATCTGTGCTCTGTTATCATGCACTGGTTTATATATTGTCTATGAAATGTTTCAGTAGTAAGAAACTTGGTAATCTCTGGGATGAGATGATCTATCCATGTATGAAGAAGGCAATCATCTGTGCTCTGTTATCATGCACTGGTTTATATATTGTCTATGAAATGTTTCAGGAGTAAGAAACTTGGTAATCTCTGGGATGAGATGATCTATCCATGTATGAAGAAGGCAATCATCTGTGCTCTGTTGTCTACTCAAGATCTTGTAGAGTATAGAAAGGTAAGAAAGATTTGTTGGCTAATACCATATTGAAAGTGAAAATTTAAGAAAGGAATTCAGTTTTTGGAATGTTCATGGAATCATGAATACTTCGGGTCTCTTGCAAAGTAAGTGAAGTCCGAAGGGCTTTACATTAACTTTGCAAGAGACCCGAAGTGTAAATTCATGATTCCATGAACAGACCAAAAATTGAATTTATTGCTTATTTTTACATTTTATTATAAATATCTAAAATATAAATAATATTTATATTAATTTAGGAAACCGAACATTTTTATATTTATTATGTAATCGTATTAACCGTTTTGTCGGAGAGTGAAAGGGAAAAGCGGAACAGCCAGCATGAACACAGACAGACAATGGAGCAAACAAGAGGCTTGTTTTGCACCTGTGACTTGGGTGTGGCTCGCTGTCAATCACAGTTACTTCTGGCAAACAAGTTTGATGTTCGAAGTATATTGGATGGGCAAGTGAGCTTGGCAGCTGTCAATCAAATTTGTGTCATTCATGAGGCTATGAACGGTTGCAAAAATCTAAAGGTTCATTAAAGGCTTGCTTCATAAATGTAAAAATACTGCTATAAACACACACTGATTACTTTATACATGAATGCAATTTTATAATTTATATGGATTCATTAAGTGGATGAAAAACGGTATAGATTGTGATCTGCAGGCCTCCAGATAAGAGTGTGTATTTGAAAATTATTTTTCTTATTTCTCAACCAAAACATATGTTATGGGTACTCAAAAGAACCGTCTCAATGAGAAAGTTATTTTGAGGACCCAAAACACATGTTTAAATTGATGGGTAAGGAAATAAATACAATTTTAGGTACACAAACAATCCTTATCTGGACCTATGTCAGATCAGGAGCCATCTGATTTGGATCAACAGTTTCAAAAGAGGATGTTTTTTTTTAAAAAGCTGGTCTTGTACCATAGCTGTATTTTACCATAAACCTGACTCTTATGTGCAGACTGATCAAGGCCTTTATTGCTCTGATCTACTCGGGCTTAATTGCCATGATGACAGAGAAAGGGGAGAATATAAGAATCAGATGGAAATTAAAGGGAAAATTCACATTTTTTTGAAATGCATTTATTATAGAGCTTACAGTATGGTAGGAATAATCATTCATATAATGTGTGTGAAATCCCTTCAATTAACCTGTTATTAATTACTTTCAGTCGGCACTGGGGTCTGGCCATTTGCAGGTCAATGAGCTCCTAACAAGTGGTCTGGAATCACTATGACCTGCTTACACACTACCAGACCAAAGTCTTAAATCCTTGATTATGGCAAAAATTAACAATGTTTCAAAGTAATATTTTAAGCAGTGTGTACATTGATGACTATATTTTGATAGATGGGCCAAGGTTTGATAATTATTTCTAAAATTCAACCCTTAAAGCACTTATTATCACTATAGCAGACGACATATTTTGTAATAACTTTCTTCGTTTTGGGTACAATAAGACATAGCAAAATCAACTGAAACTTATTGAAAAACAAAATACTTTTCTTTTAATAGTCCTGACATTCTAATTTGCATTAATCTGACTGATAATTGTTATTAAAACAAAATATCAATTATCCAATATTGAAATGAAGCAATGTATGGAACCACTAACAAGGTGATTCCATGAGTCATTTAGCTGACCTGAAATAGAGCCTAATGTCCATCTTTTAATGTCTATTACTGTAATATGGCAGCCCCCAGATGTTTAGATTAAGGCAATGAACACTGTCATAATTAACTTAGCAGATGAGGGGATGATCTATGAAAAATATATAAGTACACTATGAAATATTTATTTTTGATTTAAGTAAAATGTTCAAAACCATGGACATACACTTTAAAGGATTAGGCACCATAAGACTTGCCTATTGATGACACAGCAGTGATTCTTAGGGATGGATTTTTCATGTCAGTGATACTTTTTTATGTGCTAGGTCAAATGGTGATAACCCTATATTAGAGCCATGACATGAGATTTCCAACAATTTGGTATGTGCGACCAGCAAAGGTTCAGACCAGCCTGCGCATACGCGCAGACTGACCAGAGCCTTTGCTAGTCGCTGGAGTATTATATAAGTGTTAAGCTACTGACCGAACAGCATTTAGAGTTTCTAAGCTTAAAAGGAGGCTGCACAGGCTGGTCTGAGTCTACAGTAAAACCTGGCTTAAGCGGCCACCTATAAATAGACAAAACCAAGGTCTTAATGGACAATGGTAGCTTAATGGAGGTCGAAAGTATTGCAGAATGCTCCCCTTGGAGCATTCTGCAATACTTCTGACCTGCATTAATCGATAATCGGAATTGAAATCCTTTTTTTGTGTTATTTTTGAGTGGCCGCTTAAGACAGGTTTTACTGTACACTTGTCAAAATGACACATTGTTGGAAATCACATGCCGCGGCTCAATTTAAAATTACTGTTTTTCTGTTTCTAGGCTTCCTTTGAGTTGTATGGTGCTGATTTTATGCTGACAGAAGACTACAAGCCGTGGCTAATAGAGATCAACTCCAGCCCCAGTATGGAGTGTAGTACAGTAATAACAGCACGATTGTGTTCAAATGTTCTTGAGGACACAATGAAAGGTAGCTATTAATAGAGATCAACTCCAGCCCCAGTATGGAGTGTAGTACAGTAATAACAGCAAGATTATGTTCAAATGTTCTTGAGGACACAATGAAAGGTAGCTATTAATAGAGATCAACTCCAGCCCCAGTATGGAGTGTAGTACAGTAATAACAGCAAGATTGTGTTCAAATGTTCTTGAGGACACAATGAAAGGTAGCTATTAATAGAGATCAACTCCAGCCCCAGTATGGAGTGTAGTACAGTAATAACAGCAAGATTGTGTTCAAATGTTCTTGAGGACACAATGAAAGGTAGCTATTAATAGAGATCAACTCCAGCCCCAGTATGGAGTGTAGTACAGTAATATCAGCATGATTGTGTTCAAATGTTCTAGAGGACACAATGAAAGGTAGCTATTAATAGAGATCAACTCCAGCCCCAGTATGGAGTGTAGTACAGTAAAACCATAAGATTGTGTTCAAATGTTCTTGAGGACACAATGAAAGGTAGCTATTAATAGAGATCAATTCCAGCCCCAGTATGGAGTGTAGTACAGTAATAACAGCAAGATTGTGTTCAAATGTTCTTGAGGACACAATGAAAGGTAGCTATTAATAGAGATCAACTCCAGCCCCAGTATGGAGTGTAGTACAGTAAAAACAGCAAGATTATGTTCAAATGTTCTAGAGGACACAATGAAAGGTAGCTATTAATAGAGATCAACTCCAGCCCCAGTATGGAGTGTAGTACAGTAATAACAGCAAGATTATGTTCAAATGTTCTAGAGGACACAATGAAAGGTAGCTATTAATAGAGATCAATTCCAGCCCCAGTATGGAGTGTAGTACAGTAATAACAGCAAGATTGTGTTCAAATGTTCTTGAGGACACAATGAAAGGTAGCTATTAATAGAGATCAACTCCAGCCCCAGTATGGAGTGTAGTACAGTAATAACAGCAAGATTGTGTTCAAATGTTCTTGAGGACACAATGAAAGGTAGCTATTTATAGAGATCAACTCCAGCCCCAGTATGGAGTGTAGTACAGTAATAACAGCAAGATTGTGTTCAAATGTTCTTGAGGACACAATGAAAGGTAGCTATTAATAGAGATCAACTCCAGCCCCAGTATGGAGTGTAGTACAGTAATAACAGCAAGATTGTGTTCAAATGTTCTAGAGGACACAATGAAAGGTAGCTATTAATAGAGATCAACTCCAGCCCCAGTATGGAGTGTAGTACAGTAATAACAGCAAGATTGTGTTCAAATGTTCTTGAGGACACAATGAAAGGTAGCTATTAATAGAGATCAACTCCAGCCCCAGTATGGAGTGTAGTACAGTAATAACAGCAAGATTGTGTTCAAATGTTCTTGAGGACACAATGAAAGGTAGCTATTAATAGAGATCAACTCCAGCCCCAGTATGGAGTGTAGTACAGTAATAACAGCAAGATTGTGTTCAAATGTTCTTGAGGACACAATGAAAGGTAGCTATTAATAGAGATCAATTCCAGCCCCAGTATGGAGTGTAGTACAGTAATAACAGCAAGATTGTGTTCAAATGTTCTTGAGGACACAATGAAAGGTAGCTATTAATAAAGATCAACTCCAGCCCCAGTATGGAGTGTAGTACAGTAATAACAGCAAGATTGTGTTCAAATGTTCTTGAGGACACAATGAAAGGTAGCTATTAATAGAGATCAACTCCAGCCCCAGTATGGAGTGTAGTACAGTAATAACAGCAAGATTGTGTTCAAATGTTCTAGAGGACACAATGAAAGGTAGCTATTAATAGAGATCAACTCCAGCCCCAGTATGGAGTGTAGTACAGTAATAACAGCAAGATTGTGTTCAAATGTTCTTGAGGACACAATGAAAGGTAGCTATTAATAGAGATCAACTCCAGCCCCAGTATGGAGTGTAGTACAGTAATAACAGCAAGATTGTGTTCAAATGTTCTTGAGGACACAATGAAAGGTAGCTATTAATAGAGATTATCTCCAGCCCCAGTATGGAGTGTAGTACAGTAATATCAGCACGATTATGTTCAAATGTTCTAGAGGACACAATGAAAGGTAGCTATTAATAGAGATCAACTCCAGCCCCAGTATGGAGTGTAGTACAGTAATAACAGCAAGATTGTGTTCAAATGTTCTTGAGGACACAATGAAAGGTAGCTATTAATAGAGATCAATTCCAGCCCCAGTATGGAGTGTAGTACAGTAATAACAGCAAGATTGTGTTCAAATGTTCTTGAGGACACAATGAAAGGTAGCTATTAATAGAGATCAACTCCAGCCCCAGTATGGAGTGTAGTACAGTAATAACAGCAAGATTGTGTTCAAATGTTCCTGAGGACACAATGAAAGGTAGCTATTAATAGAGATCAACTCCAGCCCCAGTATGGAGTGTAGTACAGTAATATCAGCATGATTGTGTTCAAATGTTCTAGAGGACACAATGAAAGGTAGCTATTAATAGAGATCAACTCCAGCCCCAGTATGGAGTGTAGTACAGTAAAACCATAAGATTGTGTTCAAATGTTCTTGAGGACACAATGAAAGGTAGCTATTAATAGAGATCAATTCCAGCCCCAGTATGGAGTGTAGTACAGTAATAACAGCAAGATTGTGTTCAAATGTTCTTGAGGACACAATGAAAGGTAGCTATTAATAGAGATCAACTCCAGCCCCAGTATGGAGTGTAGTACAGTAAAAACAGCAAGATTATGTTCAAATGTTCTAGAGGACACAATGAAAGGTAGCTATTAATAGAGATCAACTCCAGCCCCAGTATGGAGTGTAGTACAGTAATAACAGCAAGATTATGTTCAAATGTTCTAGAGGACACAATGAAAGGTAGCTATTAATAGAGATCAATTCCAGCCCCAGTATGGAGTGTAGTACAGTAATAACAGCAAGATTGTGTTCAAATGTTCTTGAGGACACAATGAAAGGTAGCTATTAATAGAGATCAACTCCAGCCCCAGCATGGAGTGTAGTACAGTAATAACAGCAAGATTGTGTTCAAATGTTCTTGAGGACACAATGAAAGGTAGCTATTTATAGAGATCAATTCCAGCCCCAGTATGGAGTGTAGTACAGTAATAACAGCAAGATTGTGTTCAAATGTTCTTGAGGACACAATGAAAGGTAGCTATTAATAGAGATCAACTCCAGCCCCAGTATGGAGTGTAGTACAGTAATAACAGCAAGATTGTGTTCAAATGTTCTAGAGGACACAATGAAAGGTAGCTATTAATAGAGATCAACTCCAGCCCCAGTATGGAGTGTAGTACAGTAATAACAGCAAGATTGTGTTCAAATGTTCTTGAGGACACAATGAAAGGTAGCTATTAATAGAGATCAACTCCAGCCCCAGTATGGAGTGTAGTACAGTAATAACAGCAAGATTGTGTTCAAATGTTCTTGAGGACACAATGAAAGGTAGCTATTAATAGAGATCAACTCCAGCCCCAGTATGGAGTGTAGTACAGTAATAACAGCAAGATTGTGTTCAAATGTTCTTGAGGACACAATGAAAGGTAGCTATTAATAGAGATCAATTCCAGCCCCAGTATGGAGTGTAGTACAGTAATAACAGCAAGATTGTGTTCAAATGTTCTTGAGGACACAATGAAAGGTAGCTATTAATAAAGATCAACTCCAGCCCCAGTATGGAGTGTAGTACAGTAATAACAGCAAGATTGTGTTCAAATGTTCTTGAGGACACAATGAAAGGTAGCTATTAATAGAGATCAACTCCAGCCCCAGTATGGAGTGTAGTACAGTAATAACAGCAAGATTGTGTTCAAATGTTCTAGAGGACACAATGAAAGGTAGCTATTAATAGAGATCAACTCCAGCCCCAGTATGGAGTGTAGTACAGTAATAACAGCAAGATTGTGTTCAAATGTTCTTGAGGACACAATGAAAGGTAGCTATTAATAGAGATCAACTCCAGCCCCAGTATGGAGTGTAGTACAGTAATAACAGCAAGATTGTGTTCAAATGTTCTTGAGGACACAATGAAAGGTAGCTATTAATAGAGATTATCTCCAGCCCCAGTATGGAGTGTAGTACAGTAATATCAGCACGATTATGTTCAAATGTTCTAGAGGACACAATGAAAGGTAGCTATTAATAGAGATCAACTCCAGCCCCAGTATGGAGTGTAGTACAGTAATAACAGCAAGATTGTGTTCAAATGTTCTTGAGGACACAATGAAAGGTAGCTATTAATAGAGATCAATTCCAGCCCCAGTATGGAGTGTAGTACAGTAATAACAGCAAGATTGTGTTCAAATGTTCTTGAGGACACAATGAAAGGTAGCTATTAATAGAGATCAACTCCAGCCCCAGTATGGAGTGTAGTACAGTAATAACAGCAAGATTGTGTTCAAATGTTCTTGAGGACACAATGAAAGGTAGCTATTAATAGAGATCAACTCCAGCCCCAGTATGGAGTGTAGTACAGTAATAACAGCAAGATTGTGTTCAAATGTTCCTGAGGACACAATGAAAGGTAGCTATTAATAGAGATCAACTCCAGCCCCAGTATGGAGTGTATTACAGTAATAACAGCAAGATTGTGTTCAAATGTTCTTGAGGACACAATGAAAGGTAGCTATTAATAGAGATCAACTCCAGCCCCAGTATGGAGTGTAGTACAGTAATAACAGCACGATTATGTTCAAATGTTCTAGAGGACACAATGAAAGGTAGCTATTAATAGAGATCAACTCCAGCCCCAGTATGGAGTGTAGTACAGTAATAACAGCAAGATTGTGTTCAAATGTTCTTGAGGACACAATGAAAGGTAGCTATTAATAGAGATCAACTCCAGCCCCAGTATGGAGTGTAGTACAGTAATAACAGCAAGATTGTGTTCAAATGTTCTTGAGGACACAATAAAAGGTAGCTATTAATAGAGATCAACTCCAGCCCCAGTATGGAGTGTAGTACAGTAATAACAGCAAGATTATGTTCAAATGTTCTTGAGGACACAATGAAAGGTAGCTATTAATAGAGATCAACTCCAGCCCCAGTATGGAGTGTAGTACAGTAATAACAGCAAGATTGTGTTCAAATGTTCTTGAGGACACAATGAAAGGTAGCTATTAATAGAGATCAACTCCAGCCCCAGTGTGGAGTGTAGTACAGTAATAACAGCAAGATTATGTTCAAATGTTCTTGAGGACACAATGAAAGGTAGCTATTAATAGAGATCAACTCCAGCCCCAGTATGGAGTGTAGTACAGTAATAACAGCAAGATTATGTTCAAATGTTCTTGAGGACACAATGAAAGGTAGCTATTAATAGAGATCAACTCCAGCCCCAGTATGGAGTGTAGTACGGTAAAACCATAAGATTGTGTTCAAATGTTCTTGAGGACACAATGAAAGGTAGCTATTAATAGAGATCAATTCCAGCCCCAGTATGGAGTGTAGTACAGTAATAACAGCAAGATTGTGTTCAAATGTTCTTGAGGACACAATGAAAGGTAGCTATTAATAGAGATCAACTCCAGCCCCAGTATGGAGTGTAGTACAGTAATAACAGCAAGATTATGTTCTTGAGGACACAATGAAAGGTAGCTATTAATAGAGATCAATTCCAGCCCCAGTATGGAGTGTAGTACAGTAATAACAGCAAGATTGTGTTCAAATGTTCTTGAGGACACAATGAAAGGTAGCTATTAATAGAGATCAACTCCAGCCCCAGTATGGAGTGTAGTACAGTAATAACAGCAAGATTGTGTTCAAATGTTCTTGAGGACACAATGAAAGGTAGCTCCGCTTTTAAACCTAGAGACTTTTTTAATTTAACACCTGGCGCCAAATATGGGACCTGTTTAGTATTGAAAAGACTCCAATTAACTTCCTTCAAGTCAATGCCCTCTCAAAAGGTCCATGATGAAATCCTATTTAAGATGGCTTTTGGGCTATCAAAATTTCTACATTTACTACAATCAATCAAAACAACAGGTTTGACCCAAAAATATATATTTTCAGGCTCACAAAATAATATCATCCCAAGGGCTCTTATTACAGTTAAATATGGTAGTTTCTTTTCCAAATTTTGCGAAAAAAAAATCTTCTATACATGTAATTTAAAGTATTAGATTGATAAACTATAAATCTATTTCACAACATGTATCATACATGCACCTGCCTAAAGCAATCGGGTTTTGCTTTTCATAGATTTATTAAGACAGGAGCTGGTTTAATACAAGTCTTGTGCAGAGCATTAATTATACTGAGCGAAAAAAGTTTAGCAATATACTTTGAGGATTCACATTTTAGAAGAAATAGGCCTATTAATTTCATAGTGTCAAAAATATATGTTGACAAACGTTCACGAGTACGATGACATTAGCAGGTTGACATTTCACATAATGTAAAGTGTGATTTTATGCCCCCTTGCAGTGATTTTGTTACCTGCGCATCCTGCATCTTTTGCGCATAAGTTTTTATTTCAGCGAGTCCCGGGATGCAATAGTATTGCAGACTTGTCATTAAAAATAGTGTTTAGGACTCATAAGTTTGCAGTTGGGACTCATTGATATTGGAAACAGCGAGTCCCAGGACCCATAAGCCAAAAATTGTAAATGAATCACTGCCCTTGCTAAAACAGCTTACTCGACTAAAAGTTTCATTATTCTGTCTAATGTTTAGATCCAAAAGCATGAAAGTGAAAAACAGTTTAAAACTGAATGTTACGTCCACCCTTTTGGTACAGTTTTTAGTTGAAATTCGTATTTTTCCAAATTACCTCCCTTTTAATTGATTATAGTTTGAAATTAAAATGCCCAGCAGATGAAATCCTCACTATGAAGTCGGATTTTGTTTCTTTTGACCACTTGGAGGTAGCCATTAGGTCATTTTCAAACAACTGACACGTTTGCGACCTGCCAATTATAAAGATCTAATGCTTCAAAGATCGCCTATGGGAAACCCTGTTATAAATACATGTAATTGCTAAACTTTTTTCCCTCAGTATAGTAATGAAAGATAGATATCGTTGGGCTTCCTGAATATGTTACTCATGCCCAAATTTGAAGAGATACGTAATTTCCCAAGCCTCTAAGCCTCGATCTTAATTTCGAGTGAAATCTAGAAAGAATGAGTAATTCTTCCCAAAGCACTCGCCCTGTAGGGCCAGTGCTTTGGGAAGATTTACTCAACGAAGTCATATTACATATTACTCCCTTATGTTCTTTAATGCATACGCTTTAAAAGGACAAGTGCATGCCTTTGCAGGACAAGTGAAAATTGTAAGTCACTCATCCTGCAGGACAAGTGCAATATTGAAATATTTTTGTCCTCTGAACATACAAATGAGCCAGCTCTAAGATTTTGAAACTTATCACATAACTGACTAGTCTTCATGCCTAAGCCAGGTCATACTCAAATTATTGAAGATGGATTCTTGCACACGGGATAAGGATATCTGATATTGTATCCTGGGATAGAAAATCTTATCTTACCAATGTTATCTTACCCAGGCTGTCACATGAGGACTGTACATTGGTTATATTAGAACTCATGCACATGATCGTCAAATGACGTCATTGTTATGTTAAAGTGACGTCATCATATCATGACACATCTCAGTATGTTCAGGAACTTAGCAGCCTTTTTAAAACATAAAATGCGGTATTTAATGGTGAGCAAGAAAAAGAATCCATCATGAATGTGAGGATGGGGTAGAAAAATCCGCTGAGTGATGACAAACAGTGATTCTGAATGATTGATTTTTCTATCGTACCCTGACACTCATGATGGATTCTTATAGTCTCGGGCAGCAAATCAAGAATTCTAACCACATGAGATAACTGCGCATGCACATTTATTATTGAGTTTCTGCATATATCATGAGTGTTATTATCTCATGGGCTGGCCAGTGCACTCATCTGGACAATTACGTTTTGTTTGATTTGATTCTTTATGTCCCATCAACAATCTTTCAGTTAAACAGGGACGGGTCTTCCTGGGTTGAGCCAGTACTAAGCTAAGATAAATGTGTCTTGCTTAAGGACCACAACGCAGTGACGCCGGTGAGGTTCAAACCCGCGGCCTCTTGGTCTCGAGTCAAGCACTCTACCACTGAGCTCCCTGTCTGGACAATTATTACATGCCTTCAGATATGCTTCATAATTAATTTATTTTTTGTTGCAGTTGTTATAGACAGAAAATGGGATAGAAACTGTGATATAGGAAGGTTTGAATTAGCATATAAGCAGCCTGTTGTGACTGTACCTCCATATATAGGCATAAGTTTGTGTGTTGATGGACAAGCAATAAAGAGACCAAGTTGGATGAATGTGCGTAAAACTACTGATCAGGAAGTTTTATTTTCACCAAGGAAAGAAAAACAAGTTATATTTAATGACAAACTGAGTAACGTACCAAATGCAGAAGCCAATAAAATTAGCTTAAATCATCGCCGTCCGAAAAGTGACAAAGACACTGAAGAGGGATCAAATTTGAAACATTCCAATTCTGCACCAGTCAAAAAGTCTTCTAGTCGAGAAACTTGTGAACCAGGGCAGTTAAAGGTTAGAAGAAGGACTTCTCAAAAGTCGCCAAGCAGTGGAACAAGTGCTACACAAATTGTTAGTGGAACTAGTATAGATAAATCAGAGACTATCAGTGCTGTAAGTCGTTCCGAAAGTAGAGTTGATTACGACGAATTGGACAATAGAATAGAGAGACCTATTATATGTTCATCTCCGAGGGAAAAACGACCAACTTCTCCACACTCTCCTGTTCTACCGAAGACTTCAACATTTGGTTCCGGTGCTATGCCTGCTTCCAGCTATGTAGCAAGTTTAAGCTCAAAGAAAATTGTTTCACGGACATCAGTGTCAACTAATTATTCCATCCCATCTGACGGAAAGGATAAGCCAGCTTTGTCTGTTAATAATGTTGAAACAACAGACTTAAAGGCGCTGAAAGCCCAGACAAAAGGTAATATTCAACTTCCAGATAATATAGCAAGTAGTGGTACACAGACCTCTGAGGTACTGAGTGAGTATTACAATCTAGATGCCTTTCCAAAACAGGCTCGCAGACCTGTTAAAACGAGGCGGCGTCTTGGGGTTCCTAGGCGTGTCAACAATGAAACGAAAACTAAAGCCACAACTAGAGCTAAGCGACCAGAGGTTACTATAAAGTTTCCAAAGGTTCCTTATGCTAGTATTAATGTTAGTTTTGCTGATGGAGATAAAAGTCCAAAATTCCGGTATGTCAATTTGACAAGGTCAACGGAAGAGCTTTACAGACCAAGCTCACTAACACGGCCCATTGAAAATTATTAGGTTCTTCAAATTTACTTTACAGTGGCGGATCCAGAGGAGGTTCAGGGGGTTCGCTCGAACCTCCCTCCCTGCCCCCCGTTTTTAATATCCTATGAAAATGAAATAATTTGGTCTCAATGAGACCAAATTATTTCATTTTCATGGGATATTTAGGAAAAATGAGATAAAATCAGCAAAGCGAACCCCCACCCCATTATACATATGAGCCCTTTTTCCAGAAATCTGGGGATCCACACTGCTTTAGTATAGTCTTTCTTACTTCTTTTTGTTGGAATTTATTATACTTTTTGTCTTTATGTATTTTATAATCCTTCTTTTTTATGCTAAGATAGCACTATTGCTCTATTTTTATATATTTTATATCAATTTACTCATGTTATTAGCTACGAAATGTACTGTATGCAACAACACAGGTTGCTAGGCTAAATATTTTTTCCTATGGTAATTGCTATGTTTAGTTTTGTAACTATTGTACTATGTGGAATGTTTATCAAACAAATTTAAAATTTTTGCAGTGCCAAAATGTATTTGAGCCAGTTCATAAGATTTATATACTTACATAGATCCAGATATGGATTTTATGAGAGTAAAATTGTAATTATTTTATTACCCATTAATTTTAACATGTGTTTTGTGTGCTCAAAAGAACCGTCTCATTGAGACGGTTCTTTTGAGTATCCACAACATATTTTGGATGAGAAATAAAGAAAATAGATTTACAAAACACACTCTTACCTGGAGGCCTGGCTTACCACATAAATGAGGAGTGAAGGCTCATATTCTTTGTATGAGAGCAATGAAGTATCTGGCAAGACTAAGTGAAAGCGCAGGCTCATCTGAGTCATGGCTGTTTGCCGATGGGATAAGTAACAGCATTTTATGTGCTGGTCTATATATAGTAGGGTGTGCAATAGGAACTATAACCACACTCCTTCAAATTTAAAAGAAAGGGGACATTTTGTTGCAGGCGTGAATTCTATTGGCATCGTGATCAGCATTATTATAGCATGGTCTATAATACCTGTAAAAGTTAAAATGAGCAGCAACATGTGATTTCCAACAACGTGGCAGTTTGACAAGTGTAGACTAAGCCTCCTTTTAAGCTTAGAAACTCCAAATGATGTTCAGTCAGTAGCTTAACAGTCATAGAATATTCAAGTGACTTGCAAAGGCTCTGATCAGCCTGCACATTTGCGAAAGCTGATCTGAGCCTTTACTGGTCGCACATACCACATTGTTGGAAATCTCATGTTGCGGCTCAAATACTGATGTAACTAGACTTTGAAACTTAAGCATTTGGATGACACAATTTTCAAAGTCTAGTTATGTTGGAATTTAATGATTTAGATGGTGGTGGGCTGGGCATACAATTTGAAAAACCATTTCAATGTTTTCAAAAAGAAAGATTTGTTTTTCTTAAAAGAAAATAAATGAAATTTAAAATTACAAAATTACAAGCATTATTTCTCGGCTATAATCACTTTTTCTAGTTTGACACATAATGAGTATTATCCTCATTTTTTTTTTATAAACATATATTTATCTCCAGAAGAATTTAATTTCAAACTTTTTCTGGTTTTGTAATATAAGGGAAATTAACCTTTTGCCTTGAAAAATTGGGTCTCACATATGCTTTGAATATGTATCATAATTTAAATATGATTTCATCAATTCATTAATCATGCTGTTCTCACACTGGGCACAATCACATTTCTGGAGAGGTATGTTATGTTGTTTGAACTTGCTTAGGTCATTGTCATGGTGATGGGTTTCTTCTTGTTCTTTCTGATATGAAAACACATAGGGTAGTCTCATGTCTTGTATCTGTCAGCATTTATGCATAGGACCAGATAGGAAAAACAATTTCAGCGTAAAATATTCAATATTTTCTTACTCATCAGTTTTAACATTTGTTTCGGGTGCACAAAAGAACCGTCTCATCGAGACGGTTCTTTTGAGTACCCACAACATATGTTTTGGTTGACAAATAAGGAAATTATTTTTTCAATATATACTCTTATCTGGAGCCTTGGTTAGGTCCATATATGGTTTCATCATGATTTCTAGACATGGTTTGCATACATTAAGTATTGTACAAACAATGGAACCTAAAAATCTAATAATCTAATGATTGTTTTTACATTTGCAATGTGATTACCAAGCCTTTTTTTATTAGATTGATGAGTGATGTTCTGCTCTGTGAAATTGTTTTATTGTCATTTATAATACAAATCAATCTCATTTTTATGCAGTTTTGCAAAGAAAAACATATTAGCAAGGAAAAGCTCATGTATTTCAATTTGCATATATTATATCATTAAGATGACTCATTTGCAGCATGACAGCATTGTTTAGGAGAAGCATACACTATTTGCAAACATGCTGAGTAATAGCCTACTTTCTGTAGAACTGAATTTTAATTTTATTGATGTGTAAACTCCAGCACAAGACCAACTAAGTAACTAGTTTTGCTCATCAATAAAATCAAAATATTAATTCCTTTTTATTCCAACTGTATCATTAAAGTTCTTTAGCATACAAATTTGATAAAATAAGATTATATAATTTTGTGAGCTAGTAGTAGAATAATGTTGTAAATTATTGCAAATATCTTCACACATGTTGACATCATATACATGACTATCCCAGAACTATCAATATAAATAGCATTATAAAAATATATCTACTAGCCCATGTCATTCAGTTGAAACAGCTCAAGCATACTTTTGTGATTCTGGTCTCCTGACCTTTTCTCGTTTATTTTTATTGCTCTAAGCTTTCAATCATTATAATAGTTTGATATTTGATATTCTGCATGCTTAGTTCACACTCTGTCTGGTCAAATTAATGCATTCATTTGTGTGTTTTAAATCATTCTGCTACCACTAACAAATTTTCTCTTTTTTCCCAGATTGTTTAAGATGCATACTGGATGTGTGCATTTTAAGAAACTTTAATTTAGTTTGTTGCTTTTAAATACCTGAAATGATTATTTCAAAAACATTTACTAATTGTCACAGGATATGGCTATTGCTGCAAAATGGAAGCAAGTTTACTAACTTTTTATAAATTCTTATATGTTAATTATCAAGGATATTTAGTTTTTCATATTCAAAAGAATGATGATGTTTAGCCTTGGTCTGTTTATTTATGCCAGTTTTACTTCTTTGTTTTGTTTATTTGTCTGTGTTTATTTGTCTGTTAATGTCAACCTTAAGATCAACAAAAGCATTTTAACAAAAGGTAAAAATGTCTGTGAACCTCATTTATGATGTTCATATTTTTGTCATACCCACTTTTCTATTGGCAACTTAGATCTTCAAAATTTCTCTGTTAGATAATCTTTTGGTGTCAGCATACCATTCATTTAGTAACATTATGTAATGAGGGTCATTACAATGTTGTGTACATAATGACAAAATCATAACATTTTCATGGCAAAAGTGTGATATCAAAGTAATTTTAATGTTATATGATGAATAGAATCTAGCATAAGTGCTCCTGTATTATTGAATTATTGCAAGCCTCATATTTGGGCCTCGACGTGAGAAAAATGTCTTTGGGGTTTGCGAACAACAAAGGCGCAGACCAGCCTGCACATTCACCAAACTGATCAGTGCCTTTGTCATTCATATCTAAACTTGGTACAAGGGAAATTCCAATTTTCTAGCTAGCTCAGGAGACTATTTTTGGTCTCGCTTTGTCTGAAACCCCAAAGACAGGTTTTCTCGCTTTGAGGCCCATTTTTCTGTCTCTTCCCCTATTTGTTTAATAAAAATTCAATAATACATGAACTCTCATGTTAGCTCCTCTCATGTCATATAAAAGTTAAATGACAGGATGAAACACAACCAGTAATTAAAAGCACACACAAGTATTCTTTAATATCTTAAGGCGTTTGTTAGGATGAAAGTGTTTGTTATCTCAAAGATTTTCTATGTAAATGTAATAAGATGAGATAAACATAACCAAGAGTTAAAATTTTCACCAACGCATAAACATTCTGCCTTTAGAGATATATGAATTCACCATCTTTTATATAGGTTAGATAGTTTATATCGGTTTAAAGGAGTAATGTTTGTTTTTGAAGGAAAACGACGACGAAGGAAGTTCGGTCTTGGTAAAAGTGTACCTGTCTACAAACCCCAAGATCCAAATCCAATCAAACTACACTTCACTAAAGGAATGGCTCAGTCCCCATATATGGTGGTACAAAAGCTGCCAGTTATAAAGGTCCATATTCTTAACCATGGTCAATGAGGGAATTAGTTTTTTAGTCTCACACTTAAGGTATTCAGTTTTATACAAAGCATGTTATATATTCACCTTCCTAGTTGCTGCGCCATCACATTTTATGATCATGCCTTACTGCTTTGGGTAACTTCCTGTGTACAAAATATCACACTGTGATATAGAGAAACCCAAGTTGTATTTTACTTTCCGTATTTTTATCCAATCAGCTTGGTGTTCAATAAACACTTCTGTAGTATAATATGGGCCTTGGCGCGAGAAAACCTGTCTTCGGGGTGTCTGACAAAGCAAGTTTCAAACCAGTCTCTTCAGCTACACAGACTAGCTAGAAATTGAAATTTTGCTCATGGCAAGACTTGATATGATACTTTTCCACAAGCGAATAACAAAGGCGCTGATCAGTCTGCGCGGATGGGCAGGCTGGTCTGCGCCTTTGTTGTTCGCAAACCACCGAAGACGTGTTTTCTCGCTTTGAGACCCGTATAAACCTGTGGATAACCCTATTAATAAACTTTCTCTGTGGTAAAATTCTTTCAAGATTTTTTGTTCTGGTCCAAACTATTTGGGGGAACATGGCTGAAAACATGATCTTGATATTAGGGAAGTTGTTCCCCAAATGCCACAAATCTGCTTTCATTTGATGAATAGAAACCACACCTTTATCTTTGGTGAGGTCATTTTTTTTCAACATGAATGCCAATAACTTGGTGGATAGCTATATGAATTGCCTGGAATTGAATTTCGCAAATGCGTACCAGGTTAATGGATCCACTTCACATTCTGAACATTACAAGCACTTAAGTTTGACGAGGATTATGTTCTGTACTTAAGACAATACAATCTATTTCCAATAAAATATTAACATTTTTGAATGTTTAATTACATTAGAACCTCTCCTGACTAGTGTGAAATGTATGAAATGGGAGTGATTATGATTTCCTATTGATGAACAGTGTATCAAACCATAAGGCTGTATCTTGAAATGTGTTGATTTGGATAGGTGCTTCTCAGGAATGGTGTGAATAAGTATCGGTTCTTTTTGTAATCAGAGTATTTGGTGTATTCTTGAGATTGTTAGTAGATTGTTTCTTTCCAATTAGCATCATTATTTAATAAGAAAATTGAAGACTATTAATTTTATTCCCTTTCTGTTGTTTTGCTGCTTTTTTTTTATCTCATTGGGAATGTAATCGAACTTGCCAGAGTTTGTTCTTTCCTGTTATTTGAACTTTACTTGTACCTCCATATCTTGGTACTACAGGTAGACTATAATCTATGATAGTTGGCTTTCCTTTCCAAAGATTTACTTGTATTATCATCCTATTAGAGTAGCTATGTATCTGTCACTATTTAGATAAGAAAGGGGTGTTTACTTCGGAAAATATGATAGTTGTTGTCTATATTGATACGTTAATTTATTTATTCTTATCTACATTGTTTATTTTTATTTTATAAATTAAATCGAAATCACAGGACCCATGCCAGGTGGTCCTGAATTTTGGAAATGGGCTATTGGGCAAACTACCATTTTGCTTGTTTTAAAATCATAGATTCAAGTAAGGAAATTTTTCGATCGTAAAATTGTAATTATTTTCTTCCCCAGCAATTCAAACATGTGTTTTGGTGCTCAAAAGAACCGTCTCATTGAGACAGTTCTTTTGAGTACCCACAACATATGTTTTGGATGAGAAATAAAGAGAATAGTTTTCCAATACCCACTCTTATCTGTAGGCCTGTTTACATACTCTTTAAAGTAAGCAGATTTTGCAAAAGCTTAATGCAGATTCACACTTAATTGGCCGAGGTTTCACAATACTTTAAAAGCTGAATTTAACTATTTAAGGAAATTTTCTCTCAAAATTGTGGAAAATCATATTGTTTTGCTGATATTGAATGCCTCCTATCATTGAAATGTCTTTGCAGGCTAATGATTGATAGTTATGTAGTTCAGCACTCGGAAAACTTATTAAAATATCTAGAGCAAGTTCAGAGAACTCAATAAAAGTTTTCAGAATGAAGCACTTCAATGGATTGGATGAAACACTATCTGCTGTTTCATTTCTTTTTATTTTGTAACTACACATTCTTCTGTCTTTTTCTCTCGGTAAGAGGGTTGACTTTTCTGTGTGTGGTTGTGTTGTTTCCTGCATATATTAATACTGTAGATTCGGAAATTTTCGCGAGCATTTTATTTTAGCGAATAGCATTAAAAGGCATATTAGTGATGTGAAAAATTCGCGACTAAGGCAAGGTTTACCTATATCAACAAATGACTGAGTGATTTTGCCTTTTCGCGAGGGTTTTATTTTCATGAAACTTCGCATATGTGAAGTTTCACCAAAATAAAGTCCTAGCGAAAATTTCCGAATTTACAGTAGTTACCTGTATTTAGATTAATTCTTAGACTTGACAACAACTGGTTTTCTGTGCTGCATTATATCTGTGCTTTAACATAAAATATTTTTAAAAACCATTCCAAGGCGATACTTCTTTTGTGGATCATTTGTGTTATTTTTGTCTTGTGTTTGTCATGCTTTCGCATCTGTGCATTGCTGCCTTGAGGTCACCTGCTGGGAAAGGACAGACCTCTTGGCTCTTGTTTGTGGTGTCTAATTGTGATTTTGTCACTTTCCCATGTGGTATCCTGGGTCAGGTGGGATACTTGATTGTATAGATTCCTGATCTTTGCCATCTTTCTGACTTTTAACATTTTTATGCTGATGGTGTCTAGTCTTTTGGACCACGTAGAATGGTTTTTACTTTCCTTTTGGCATTCATCAATATTTTAACCATCCAGACTTTCACTCATAAGGTGACAAGCATTAAAGTAGCCATTTATTAGAAAAGTGAACCTTTTAAGGGGACAATCCAAAATGACAATGACCAGTCAGAATTGTTCTGGGGGTGGTTCTGTTGTTGATTCATTGTTTATTGTTGCTTCTGTTATTTTGTGGGAGTTTTGTGTTTGGTCCTTGTTTTGTAATGCAGTATTTAGTGTTCTTTCCAGTTTTGCAACCATCTCTCTGAGGAAGAGAGATCTGGTTGCTTTACTTTAATTGTGTTCTCGCTGTCATGAGGCTGTTATTGTTCTGTGTCTCTTCCTTGTAGTGCCCTGGGTTGGCTTGTGTCAATGTGATTGCGGCATTTCCTGGTCGTACTCACCAGCTTTATTTATATTTTGCTCATTTATAACTTCTCTCTATTGGTTAAATGAGTTTCCTATTTGTGTCTTATTAGTATGTTTTCTTTATTACCTACTCTTATAGAGCATGCCATGCAAAAATGTACCTTAAGTTGTGGAAACAAAGTAATTCTCACATTCTACAGCCAACTACCAAAAGTAATTCCACAAAATTAATTATCCATAGACTTTAATGTATTTCCCTGTTTACAAGAATCTCTTTATTGTGTGATATCAAGATTAAATAGCAATTACTTTGGAATTGTTGTAAAGCTAAATAATAGATGCCTTTACAGTAAAACCTGTCTTAAGCGGCCACTCAAAAAGAAGACAAAAATGGTTTT
This sequence comes from Loripinus fragilis, assembly GCA_964019695.1. Taxonomy (NCBI): domain Eukaryota; kingdom Metazoa; phylum Mollusca; class Bivalvia; order Lucinida; family Lucinidae; genus Loripinus; species Loripinus fragilis. The sequence continues at coordinate 37,842,017 of OZ026520.1, read as the reverse complement.
CAAGACCGAGCATCGCTTAATGCTGGTCAAAAGTATTGCAGAATGCTCCCTTTCCAAAGGAAGCATTCTGCAGTACTTTCGACCTTTATTAACCTGCCATCTGCCATGAAAAGCTTTGTTTTGTCTATTTTTGAGTGGCCACTTAAGACAGGTTTTACTGTACTGTACAATTTTGATGAAATTTGTCTTTGTACTTTTCAAATACAACAGTTTAAAATTTTACAAAATTTTGAAAATGCCACTTTTCCATTGATGTCTTGTCCAAAAAATGTCTAAAAATTCATGAAAATTGTTTAAATATCTGCATCTTTTAAATGCATGGATAAAATTTAATGAAACTCTAAAGAATATTACCTTATTCATTTAACTTTCAAATGACACCAAAACCATAATAGTATGCTGGCAAGCTGTAGTATCAGGGGACAAAAACTCCACTCGTCCGCTCTTAATTACGAGTGAAATCTAGAAAGGACGAGTAATTATTCCCGAAGCACTCGTCCTGTAGGACGAGTGCTTTGGGAAGAATAACTCGAGGAAGTCGTATAACATATTACTTCCTTATGTTCTTTATTCCATTCAATTTTAAAGCTGCATAGTCTGTAACTTTTAATCTTTTAATTTTAGAACTAATGTTTCTATTTTTCAAGAACACAGTAAAAAAACTAAAATTCAGGTATACATTTTACCAATTTCGTAAATCTTAACAAATTATCAGCATCAAAACAACAGAATTTATGTTAAAATTAACTGTCTATAATTATTGGAGGGACGCAAATAATTACCAACAAGTGAAAAACACACCTGTTTTATAAGATAATTAACTTTTCCGCGCAGTTTTCAGCTATGGCGAACAGATTTATTGTGAAAACATAACTTAATTCTACTTTTACAAATGATTTAAAAAGAAAATAGAAAAATTCGAAAAATGTTCATAGTTGCAGACTTAGTCTCTTTAAAGGACAAGTGCATGTGTTTGCAGGAATAGTGAAAATTGTAAGTCACTTGTCCTGCAGGACAAGTACTTTATTGAAATATTTTTGTCCCTTGAGCATAGTACATTTTCTTGCAAAGTGAAAATGCACTGACGTCTATGGGATTTCTGACGTTGTAAAATTACTTTTGGTCCCTGACTGTACATTTAAAAGTGAATTACTTATGTTTAAGGTACCTTTTGCATGCTCTGCTCAATTGTTCAACTGGTAGAATTTTCTTCTGATAAAGTGTAAGATCATTTGCTCAAGCTTACATTATATCAGAATCAAAAACATGCTTTGTGTAAAATTTGAATGTGTGTATATATATGCATGGCTAACTTGTAGGCTGAAATACATAATCGTGGCTTGGAATTAAGCTATGTAGTTCAAGTGAACACTGGCAAAATAAAGACTTGGTCTTTGCAAATAAAAAAAATAAAATAAAAAAAATAATAATAAAAAAAAATAAGCAAAATCATATATTGTTGAATGAATTAGATGATAAAGAGAAGTGCTTTAGATCAAATTATATGGTTCTTTTTTTTTCTATTTTTGAATTTACCATACAATTAATTATCGTTTAAAATAAAATTCACTTTGGTACCAGTAAAAAGGTTCTATCTTCATTGGTCGATTTTTACATATTACATAGTCTGGTAAAAGTAATAAAGCTGTTGGTGCACTGATGGGTTTATTGCTATGTATATGTAGCAGTCAGTCAATATATTTGGTCAAGCCATTTATACCTAGCATCCTTTTTATAGGACATAGCAAATAGTGCAGAACAAGATCAGACGCCACAAAATGTGGCGTCTGGTCAGATTCTGCTCTTTTTGCTTACAGAATGTTCTATTAGAATTTGGAACAAAAATGAAAAATACCACCCAACACCCCTAAAATTGGAAATGGGCTCGTCCTACAGATAAGGGTAGGCAAGTCCTGCAAACATGGAAGAAACTGACATAGAAAGACTGCCGTGAGTGGATGCTCACCACAGTTGACCCTCAAGAAAGGAGCACCTGGAAATCAGGTGTGAGATCTGCTATGCATGCAGCTAGCCAGTTATCTGGAAAGGGGCCCAGTCTGTTCATGAGTTCTTATGGAAAGTGCAACAATTCTCACGCCCCCTAGTATTCTGCAATCCGTCAGAACCCAATATTCCTGAAGGACCAGAATATGAAAAGATAACAACACTATATCGATGCATGGGGAGAAGTTTTGCCAACTACACACGGAAACAATGACAGCTGTTGCAACCTCTTAATCACCTGGAAAAACGGATCCTTCAGATATAGAGAGAACCTACAATATAAAAAAAACAGCAAACTCCGTTTTATTGAGTGAGTCTGTTTGTGAGAACTAATAGAAAGTGCAACAATTGTCACGCCACCTTAGCACCAGTTGAAAGTTGATTCAATTTTATATGAGTTTGCCAGCTTAAATTTCAAGACCATGATTTATGTTTAATTTCCTCATTGTAAAATTCTTGCTATCGCTTGCCGCTCCACCTTTGGTAATGGTGCTGCATATACATGTACTTGCTTCTGCGTGCTTTATGTTATATGTATGATACTACTCACTGTATACATGGTAATGCAACAATTCTAATTGTTTAATTGTTTCAGTTAAGTTAATTGCTTTAACCCTTTACTCCACACAAGCACCTTTGGACACTTTTGAAATGTACGATTTTTTTAAATATTATGAAAAATGAAATATTTGCTCCTGAGGAGCAAATGTTCCATTTTCCATGATATTTTCAAAACTATTGAAATGCAATAAATATTTTTGGAAAATACTTGAAAATTTGAATTATTTATAGAAAATGATGCAATGTTCTAAATATAGCATATGGGGTAAAGGGTTAAATGCTGTTTACCTCATACATATCATAAATTAAAGTTTCATATCAGGGATTGCAGATTGTAAATTCCAAGCATACCTTATAAATTAAAATTTAGGAATTTTGTGTTATTGATTGCACCATGACCAATATCTGCATATGATACTTCTTACTGCTTATGTATGCTTTTTGTATTCTTAGGAACAAAAGCTCCCATTCAAAAAGAAGCTGCTGATATGGTTTGCACTGGCCATTTATTTGAATTTAATTTTCATCTCTAGTGATTGCTGGATAAAAGATTCAGTAAATAACAGTCAATCAAATGTTGTATAGTAATGTTTATGTGTTATGGTCCAATTTTATGAAAGAACAGATTAGAGATTGCTGGCCATGTTATTAAACATGTGAAGTCTGGGTATTAGATGCTGGAATTTATGATTTCTCTGATATCGTTTTTTTTTTTTTTCAGTTTTGTTCATTCAAAAACATATCAACATAAAGAATCAATAGGACTTTATTAAATTTAATAAATGATGAACAAATATATTGTAAAGCCACATAAAATATTTTAATTCATACTATACAAAATGAAATGGCTTATCAACTTTTAAAAATCACAAACAAATTAAAGCATTAATATTTTTGCAGCAGATAATTTCACTTATACATGTACATGTTAGTTAGTAAGCACATTAATAACAAATAGATAATTGTAACTTAGAAATAAATGTTACTTGTTTAAAGAACTGTAATGTTAGATATTTTGCAACAAGACAATCTGAAAATTCAATCATAAATAATGATAATGATCAAGCAAATGAAAAAATTATGTAAACATATTTAATAGTTTGATATATTTTTATTGACAGAAGGGGCATATTATCAAGTTACTGAAAGGTGAATTCAGATTTTCATCTAAAGTTTTAATCATATTTTCTTTACTATGGGTGACAGTCCTTCTAAATCACAGGATTTTATCTCTCTTTTAATAAATATTTACGAAGATAGGATGTGATAGGCTCTTGAGGAAATACTTTACTTCCTCTCTTCATTTGCACCATATATACATGTAGTGAAAACATTAGGTGATAGAAGCATGATGCAGATATGTGCACTAGATGTGCAGCTTTTGTCATTTTGGTCTTAGTACTGTTAATGATATAAAATTTCAAACACTTCTCTATTTCTGTTCTTAAATGAAATGCATTTTACCAGAGCTGGAATTCAATGCTTGTCAGATTAGAAAACAGGGAAGACCCTGATCAGACTGCTTTTTCAAAAGCAGTCTGATCTGGGTCTGCACTGTTTGACAAGGCTTTTTGGCAGGCAACTAGTGTTCAAAATTTTAGAAATCTATCGTACCATTTTCTATGTTAATTAAACTATTTGACTGAGATAAGTGGGCAAAACCATTTAAAGATGTCCACTTGGGTTGTGTCAGGAGCTAATATGTTATGATTGGTTAAATTTTCATCATTGACATTAGTGTTTATATCAAGCTAATTAGCAACTAGTGTTTTGAACTTGGGGATTTTTATTTCATGAGTTAAAATCATTAATTGATGTTTCCATTATTTTGCATGGTATCATTAGAACTATAATAAATCATGCTAGATTAATAGCCATCATGTAGCTTTTTGGTGAAGGAAAAATATATCAGTCGATAGTCCTGTTCCATCTAGCCAGTGAGTTAATGGTTTTTATTGCTTATGCATAAAATTGTTTGCACAGCTATCCAGTGAGATTAGAAGTCTACAATTTGGGCCTCGATGCTAGAAACCTGTTTTCGGTATTTGCAAACAACAAAGACGCAGACCAGCATGGGCATTCACACAGTCTGATCAGTGCCTTTGCTATTCACTTATTAGAAAGTATCATATCTAGACTTACTACAAGCTAAATTTCAATTTTCTTGCTGGTCTCTCTACCTGAGCAGGCTTGTTTGAGCCTGACCTTGTTGGAAAGCCGGAAGACAGTCCATTTGATATTAACTTTCATCTACTTCCATACTTTACAAAGGCTCTCAAGCTACACAAGCTCATCTAAGTCTCCCATGCCCGCATGGGCAATATGTACCAAAATCTCCATCTTCGCAAGCCAAGGGTACTAAGTCCACTTCCTTCCTTACCCACGTGCGTAAGGAACGAAGTGGACTAAGTACCCTTGGCTTGCGAAGATGCAAAATCCCATGTGCCGTATTTTTTTCTTATAAGTGTCTTAGAGCATGTCATTTCAAGAATGAAGGAAAGAAAAGATGTCAAGTATTTTCTTTTTCTTGACATACAGTATGCAGTTTTCCCTCCTTTTCTATTTTTTAAACTGTTAAAATGAAAATATCAAATGTTGATTTTTTGTTCTTCGTTTTCTCTCGTTGAAGGGTGACAGGAACATTTTAATACAATAGTTTATTATGAATATATCATAGTTTTATATGTCAGTCTCAGGTATGCTTGGCTTTAACTTCTATGTTAGGTATACTACTGGATGAGGGAGGTTTGTATGTATGTATGTATGTATGTATGTATGTATGTATGTATGTATGTATGTATTGGCTGTTACGGGTCTTCAATATAACATTTAGAAGTTTTGTATCAGTAATTGTGTTTCACAAGGCACATATCTATCATTCAATGATCAGATTACTTCATTTATTGTTGGAGATGGAATTGAGCTAATACTTGTTTTGTATTTCTTGTGGAAGATAAAATCAGAACTATATTATCTTTCAACTTTTTAAGAAAATTAACTTTTTGTAGGAATTAGAACATATTGGAGAATATTGTTATATTTAGCATGGTAAAATTTTCTACTGGCCCTGAGGTTATAATACTTTTTTCATGCTTAACTCAACTGAGCATAAAATTTCAACTGCTCATAGAAACTAAAACCCTGAAAAAGATAGGTATTTATTGGTTTTCAGCTCTCATATGATGCATTTATCCTGCTAATAAATGTTAAAATGCCAACAATTGTTGGCATTTTAACATATATTAGCAGGATATATTTCATGCTCAGTTGAGCTGGACTGTTCATATATGTATATTAGAGCATATAGCCTATTTTTCATTAGTTAATCTTTACATGATTACAAAACATAGCAGTATTCTCGGAAGTTTTGTTGAGGTAATCTGAAATGTATCATATCTGTAACTGCAAATATTTAACCCTCTCTTGACTGTTGGACTCTTCCGTCTCATTTGATACAATATAATTTGGATGTTTCCACATATACTTTAACGAGTCACAGGTTTAAATTCCAAAATTCCCAAATTATATTGTTTTCTACACCTTAAGATTGTTCATTTTTTCTTCACAAAAAGTGCAAACGCTGATGAAATGTTGCATTTTGCAGCTTACATCTTGGTCTTCACTGTTTGTTTGATAAATTTCCTGTTTACGAGTTTCCAGTCAACATTGGATTGATGCATCAAAGCTATTAAAAAACAATAAGTAGTAATATCATGAAAGCTACATAACAAATTTAACATTCATACATTTACGTATATCTAAACCAGCTTTATTTAAAACAGTCAGATATCTGACTGCCCATGCAGCTTACTTTTATTATAATTTTGTTTTACTATTTTATTATATACTGACTTGTCAAGACTTTATTAAGTAATACATATAAACTGTTAAAAGATAGATGTAATGCCATAAAAGCTTCATAACAAATATAACATACATTTCCTTAGATCTAAGCAAGCTTTATTTAAAACAGACACATATTTGACTGCCATGCGGTTAACACTTATTATAGAAATTGCTTTTTTACTATTTTACTATACTGATTTGTCAAGTTATTATTAGGTAATGCATGTTATCTGACTTAACAAATTTAATGTAGCCTTATGATTAGTTTGTAAAGAGCGTCTGTACTTTCAGGTTCGCCCGGGTTGGCTCACAAGCTCTTTTATATAGGTACTTGGCTTAATAATACTGATTGATACATGTGTAACCACTTCCCTTACTGTATGCTAGCGACTAGTAACTTAAAGATGATCAATTTTATAATATCCACTAAGCAGATGGTCAATTGCATAACAATGGACAGCTCAATGTTGGCTACAAACATGACTAATGTATTCATGTGACTTTACAATACTTTTTTGTAATCAAGTCATTTACGAATTGAAAAGGAATTCTCACAAACTTTGAACTGTGTGTAAAACCAGACACCTTTCATATGATTTAATGTACGTGCTTAGTTCAAATGTTTTCCGCAAAAAGTAAATTCTTTACAATAATAAACACCAAACAATTTAAAACATAAGTTTATTCATGATAAATGGTTTGATCATCTTTGAGGAATGAATATGCTTTCTTTTTTGTACCAATATAGTCATATGGCTGCTTTAAATGCAGGGGTTTAGATTATGAACAAATGATGCAAGTAATTTACCATCTTTTCCTCAGACATCAGATACATGTTATGAAATTATCTCGCTAGATTGTGAGCTCTGCATGGTTAGTTACAGCCTGGGTATTATAGACTTTCCACTTATCTTTCACATATATATGTGCCTTTTCTTCAGCACAATCTGCATTTCTTGTTCATGCTTGCATTCTGATCATTGTGTTCTGTAAAAATGTAAACTCTGGCTCATTTGTGACTACGGTAAATGTTCTAAAATTACGAACACTAAAAAATAATTATTTTTTCCGTTGTTCGTAATTTTAGAAATTACGTTTATGAAAAAAATGCCAGTGTTCGTAATTTTAGAATGTGGACTTTATCATGAGAAAAAACGGTGTATATGCATGTCAAAATGTGGTAGAAACGTGTTGAAAACACGGCGATATGATTCTGTGCTATCTCCTCGTTTTTCTTTTCTTTTATCTTATTAAAACCGCCGCTAAATTCATGCGGACTGAGTCAGTAAACTGTCCAGCTCGTGCGGTATTCGCCAAGTCGAGAGCCAGGCACGTGCATATTATGTCACTCAATTTACTTACAAGTCATAAAAGTCCACTGATTTAAACTATTCGATAAGCCGGGTCTCCTATGTTCACTCGCCGAATCACTACACTATTTCGTTCTTCCTTCAGAAAACCAAAACGCTTTCGCTCGCTCTGCCGACTTCGAATTCGAGTTAATATTGTACTCAAGAATTGAAACCGCTAGACATCTCGTGCAAAGATCTACACAAACTTTGAAATACGTAGAAGAGTTCCCAGAGTAAAAAAAAACTGACGAAATTCAAAACAAACACACACACGTCTCTCTCTCCCTCTCTCTCTCTCTCTCTCTCTCTCTCTCTACTTGTCGATCCGCCGATGGAATGTTTACTTTGATGTGCCTGCACCAGTCTCTCTCTCTCTCTCTACACTTGCAAACACGGTTTGGATCCAGATCAGACCCGAATGGTATTCAGGATAGAACGTTTCGTCAATTTAAAAATGTGTGCATGCGGTAGAAAGGACGCAAAGCGTTTATACTGTGGAATGTCCGACTTTGCCGTACAAAAGCCGATGCGCACGGTAGCCTAAGTTTGAGTTTTGGGTCCTCATCGGAAGCAGTCGTAACAAGATTGATTGACTGACCCAAACATTGTGTTTCGATATTTTAAGAAACCAAGCCAAAACAAAAGATTCGTGTGCAAACACCGTGCAGTCTCTACTCGACAGGATCCAGAAGATCGTCCGACGTGCCTGATCAGGGGCAAACATGCATAACAAGAGTTAAAATCTAGTCCGACTTTGCGTCGGATGATCACCACACGCTGAAAGGAACATTTCAGACAAGTACCTTCTTTCAAATGCATGCCATGGGCGGATCCAGAGGGGGGGACAGGGGGTCCGGACCCCCTGAAAAATCACAAAAATATAGGGTTTCCTAGCTTGATCCGGATCCCCTAAACATCACAAAGCTACCAAGCCAGCATTCAATGGTGGGCCATTATCGACAATGGCATTTCGCTGATGGGCCGATGGTGGTCCATTTTTAGTGGCATTTCAGTCTTCTCTTACTACCCCCTCTGACAAAATGTTCTGGATCCGCGCATGCATGCAGTGCGCGTGAACCGGCTCGATTGAAATTAAAACTGTCGACGGGCATAATTCATGCGCGGATCCAGACAGTTTTGTCAGAGGGGATCCAACTCTGACAACGTTTGTTTTTAAAGTTGATGAGGGGAGGGAGGATCCAAGTCCCACTTTAAGCGGGCCATCATCGGCCCGCCAGCAAAACGCCATTAAATGGCGTTTCGCTGGCATGCCAATGAATGCCCAACATTGAATGCTGGCTTCGCAGCTGCGATTTTCAGCGGATCCGGACATGTATTGCTAGAAAACCCTACACTTTGTGATTTTTCAGGGGGGGGGGGTCCGGACCTGGATCCGCACATGTAATTTCATGATATTTTGGTATTTACAACGTGCGACAAAGACTCAGACGAACCTGCGCAAGTGTGCATTCTCAATACATAACCTACAATACAGCATTGATGGTCAAGCATCACCGCTTTTATGTTGAATAGATTAATTTTGTGTCTCACGACTGAAACCACCACTTGGAAAAAGGGCCCTTTTGTATATAAGTTTGTGTAAGCAAACTTACTTAGCAAATTTACTCAGTTGTTTAAAGCTGTAGTTTGCATGTCTTTTTAAAGTAACAACATCTATTGTTTCTTGCAAATGTTCAATTTTGACGACCGGGCAGCGTATGACCAGTGACCTATTGACCTATATATATAGGTCACTGGTATGACCTAAGTCCTTCATGGTGGACCCAAGCTTAGATGTGCGTTTTCTCGCGGTAATTGTAACTCCTAATCCTTGCCCGAGGCATGTCTGTTTAATGTCTGTGACAATATATTGACGTTAATGACCATTGCTGATCGGATGCTTCTTATAGGTAAAAGTTTCGCCAATGAAGGGTTTTAAAAATATTTGAACACGTTGCAGGTAGCCTGCACTGTTTTCCGGACAGCTTATACCAATAACATGCATGAACTTTGTCACGTACTACATGTAGGAAAGTCCGTGCTTTTAATGCGCTCTTGCCTTTGATCTTATCTGAAAGCATGTATCGCACAATTAGCAGACAAAAAGTATAGTCTTGTGCTCGGCATGCGAAAAAGAACGTCGCATACCAGATTACCCATTTAAGTGGAATGGAACCTTCCAAATGTCGCTACCGCTCACGCGCTGTACGTTAAAAGTAAACCGAGCACAGATGGGACAAACAGATAAACGGACATCGATTTTCTGCCGAAAATAACTTGTGTTCGTAATTTTAGAAATTCACTTTTCCCAGAAAGGCCAGTGTTCGATTTTTTAGAATGTTTTAAAAATTATTTTCGGCGATAATTTTAGGTGTTCGTAGTTTTAGAGTGTTCGAAATTTTAGAACATTTACCGTATATGTAGTTGGTTTAGACCAAGACTTGAACAATATTTTTGGCAATCTTTGTTGGGGTTTCAAACAGGGTTAATTTATTGAAGTTCAGTAACTTCTGTCTTTTGACTATAATTAGATCATCTGAATAGTTAACTGTTTCTTTGCACCTTATGTTGAACTAGGATGTGCTTTTACATAATAACAGCAAATCCTCAGAAAGATTTTGGGATGGAAGTCATGTGGAGTTTGTTTTTCTAAACAAAACCATGTTGTAGTAGTTGACAAATTTCATACTTCAGTTCAATAGCATGTAACAAAGTTGAATTAATGGTTTAAATTGGATGGATCTCCCAAACTGCATTGCATATTACTTTAGGAAAATAAGAAAGCATTATCTGGTCGCTTTATTAACACTATTAATATTGTAACAGTGATGATTTAAATGTCTAAATGTAATCCCACATAGTGTTGTGTTTCCTTACTTTTACCACAGTGTGAAAATCATATCTTTTAACTGAATCATAAATCACTGAAACAATTATTCTCGTTTTCTGTATCATTAATCTGTGTTCTGTTGAACTGATTGGCTGTTATTTACATATAACGTAGCTTTATCAGCATTTGTAATGTCTTTTTTAGTTGAATGAGACAGTATGAATATTTGATGTTTGGAAAAAAGCAATGAGAGTATTCTAAATTGTAGAAACTTGCATGAAATTTCCAATGTAATATATCAGATATCTCATTATGTAGATGATGCAGTTGCATGTTCTGATACATGCAAGCTATTGCATGATTTGTGCATCTGTATCCCATACAGATGCACAAACCAGACATCTTATGCTTAGATAACTTTCTTATACTTGTTAAAAAATTCAACAGATTACATGTCCAATCAAATTATCAGGACAATGCTTCATATGCTGGAGTTGATATATTATAAAAGATTGAGGTTAAATGTTGACTACAGCTTCTATGAAAATAGTCGGTTTTAAGCCTGGGCGATTAGTTTTATTGCTTTACTATATAAACAGCTTGGTATCTGATTGGATTACAATCATGGTATATGAACATATATCTGTGGTAAGAGTAACGAAACATAATTTGATAATGAATTATCTTTTGATGAAGTAATATTTGTTTTAGAAAGCTGTGGATATCTTGTTACCATGGTAACAGAAGTATGTCATGATCTGTTCCTGTTTATCATACAGTGCAGTCCCTTTATAATGCACCTCATTATAACTTGGATTTGGATATAACACAGTCATGTGGCTCTCAATTTTTTTTATCCATGGAATTGTAACAGGTGAAAAATGCTAAACACCTTGCAAGTGTTGATATATTTATCTCTACTTCATATTTCCCCTCCATTTTTAGATTCATCCTTGAATCTCAGTTGGATTTTCAATGAACCTTTACCAGATATGGATTTGCTTCTATCCAATCAGATAGGTTATTTACCTTGGATGCCAAATGTAACAGGTCAAAAATGCTAATCACCTTTTCCCCATCAGGGGGTCAAACTCAGGTCCCATGGTTGGAAATCAGACACCCCACTACATTGCCATGTCTCTGTCCTTCCATTATTTCTGTGTTATCTTTGATTTTTCTTCTTTGTTGAGGTAGGGGGTAACAAATCTGTAAGCCCTTTTGCAAGCTTGGAAAAGTCCTGAACATATATTGTATATATCCTGCACATGCTGTACATAGTTCATTGGCATTCTTTGACACTTGCCTATTCTTCACTTTCTCTATCTTGTCTGGATCAGTTTTTGCTCCTTAAGCTCTTAAAACATGTCAAAGAAAATGCACACTCTTTTGCCTGACAAATTACTTTCTCTGTTGATAGCTTTAAATTGCATTCCTTTATTTAATCTAGTCAGAACAAGATCCAACCTTTCTAGATTCTCTTCAAAATGGTTGGCAAAAATGATGATATGGTCCAAGTAAATGATGCAAATTTTCACATTATAGTGACCCAAGCATTCCTTCATTAATCTTTGAAAAGTAGCAGGTGAGTTTGTCAAGCCAAATGGCATCTTACACTACTTATAAAATCCTTAAGGACCAACTGTAAATACTTTTCTCTCTTTATGAATTTCTTCCATTTCCATCAGATGGTAACCACTTTTCATATAGATTGTACTAAACATTTATGCTCAATGCAAAATATCAAATACCTCTTCTGTTCTTGGAAGAACGTATGCATCTTTCACTGATCTTTTATTTGGCATCCTATAATCCACAGACATTCTTAACTTTCCATTCTTCTTCCTGACTAGGACTTCATTTGAACTCTGATGGCTTTTTGACTTGCTTTTAACTCCACTGGCTAATAATTTTCCAAATGTTGCTTCACTGTCCAATCTTCATTAAATGGCCATTTTCCTATAACTCCTATGTAAAATTGTCCCATTATAACATGATTCACTTATAACATGGGTCGTTCCTATGGACCCCAAACATAGCATCACAAAGGGACTGCATTGTACATAGCAAGTAGTGTTGGTGCCATAATTCTGAGCCAATATCCAAGCTGGAGTTTTTCTACAAAAGTTTTACTTTAACATCAGATAATTAATTATTAACTACATCAAAAAATAATGAGACAAACATAGTCCATCAGGAAAGTGACTTGTACACACATAGTTTGTTTCAAACTCTTCATAGCCATTTTTGGAAAGAATGGGTAATTACCCTTAAAGAGCCAGTACAGAGAACATAAAAGGTTGATAATGTTCATTAATTTGTGGTTCATTTTGAAAAAAAAAATGTTTTATTGAAACCCATGGCATGATATATAGATACACATTGTTTTTTGATGTGGTTCCATCACTTAAGTATATATGGGATATCATTTATTGCTTTAACCAAGGACAATTTACAGTGGTATTACCAAATTTGCCTTAATTGATATAGTAGTATTCTGTAGAAGCTTTCAGGATAGATATCAGTTAGATACCATGTGAAAATGATCTACTTAAGTTTAAAAAAATGAATTTACAGTTATAAAATTAAATAAGAATGATATTAACAACAACAGTAACAAAACATAGGAAGCTGAATAATAGGTTTTTCATTTCTTTTCAGGGAAATCCTATCCGTCAGGTAAACCTATGCTAAGGCCACAAGGTTCTTTTTCTTTGATGCCTAATTACGCTCTTACTAAAAGCATGAGCAATCAGACTTACATGCGGGAACTAAGACAAAGACTTAAGATGGCTACACTTAGTCTAAGATTTCATCCCTTCCCTTGACTTATTAAACGTTTTCACTGCCATTTACGACTAAATCAATCTGCTGTTGTATTTTGGAAGCCTCTATTGTATCCATATGGAGCAGTCTAATTGAAATACTGTTTGCATGAAAGTTAAAATTCATCTGTTAATAAAGCAAAAAGAATTGCAGCAGAAGGCATTAATAGTCAGCATTTTCAGCTGACAGTGAAAGTGTTTATAAACCAATACTGTAGAATATACAATGTATATAATATAGTTGAAAATAGCAATGTAGTTTGTCTGTAGATAACTTACCTGATGTTGTTAAATCTGTATAGCAAGACTCCCTTGCAGTATTGATAGATCATGGTCAGCCCTTCCCAGATGCATACATATGTTCTTTTGTGGGGAATCTGCGCCATGAGCCATATTATTGCATTTAGGTTACTAGAATTAACTTCCATAATCATCATAGAGGATATATAAATCAGTTATTATAAATGATAACAGTGTAAGCCACTTTCTATAACTGCATGAGCTTCACATGCTTGCTTGACATCTTTTCCAAGTAATAAGAAAAGTACCATGCTATGATGAATGTTAATATGAAAATGGTACTGATGGCATATATTTAAATTCTTTAAATTAACATGCTGTGGTGCATACGCATTAAGTAGCATTTTCATGTAAGCTGGCTGGGCTAGAGTTAATATTGTTTTGTTTTGGTTTTTGATTGATTGCAAGGGAATCCTACCGTAGATCATTGCCTGATCATTAATTGTTTACACATAATATTTTGTGAAAGAATGCTGACTCATTCACATGTAGTATGTTTGATTCTATTTCAAAGCACTTTTGGTTAATTAGCATTTTGCTCTTTGTTCCTCAGTAAATAGCCTTATCTTTGTCTCACACAAGCCTATAAAGTGCAAACTAAATACTGTCAACCAGACTGGCATATTGTAATGTTACAGTCTCTGAAGTTGAGAGGTCATGTGCAACACATGACTTTAAAAAACACATAAAGAGGACAATGATTTTCATGATAAAATACTTGTGTTTGCCACAAAGAATGCAATTCTTAATTCATTGTAACACAAAAGTCATGTTTCAGTTTGTAGAAAAGAGGGATATTTATAACATAACATGTTTGATACCTGCATAAGCTGATATTATCTCTCAACTTGTTAATATTGAACTTTGTGTATAAGAGTTTTTTGTCACTTTTCCATGTGGTGTCCTGGGTCAGGTTAGGTACTTGATTGTATCGATTCCTGATCTTTGCCACCTTTCTTACTTTGTATCAGTGCAGTAAGAATATCACATTTTTGCATGTAAATGTGGTTATGCAACGAACAATTCTTACTCCATATTTACTTACTCAAGCTACGATAAACATTCTAAAATTTTGAACACTTTTCTCTTTTTGTTTTCAAACAAAATGTTGGTTATCAGGGCTGGAAGTCACAAAATGCTTACCAGAATAGCAAACAGCGAAGACCCAGATCAGGCTGCTTCAGAAGGGTTTGCACTGTTTATCTAGGCATTTTTGGCAGGCAACTAGTGTTCAAAACTTTAGAAAATCTACAGTAATCACTTCATTTATAAACCTTCTAAAGGTGGTATTAGTGTATTTGAAAATCAGTAGTCCTGTAGTTTAGATTGTTTAAAAAATCTATATGATATGTTGCATTCAAGATAAAAAGTCTAATGCATCTAGCTGTAGTTACTGCACTAGATGTACCTCGCTTATTATTGCATACCTGTTTATATGAAATGGTTTTTAGAATGTTCTCTTGCCCTTTTTAAGCTTTCATACAATTTACCTTTGCCTTACACACCATATACCAGATTTCTCTTGCCCCTGCTTGATCCTTGTGAATGCAGCTCTAGACATAGGTTTTGATGCATGTTATTCAAATTTTCAGCCTTTTGAAAAGTATGTTGAAAGACACTAAATATGACTATTAATACCAATCACAGGATATGGGATTTAATTTACCATTCTTATTATTATATACCTGATAATAGAAGCCTTCTCATAGGCCAAATCATTGCTTTTGAAGAAGTTTAAAAGTGATATATTCAGGTTTTTAAAAGTGATGTTCACTGTATTTTGCTGATATACACCAGTTTTCTAGTTTCAGCTGGTTCTGCACAATCTTTGCATGAGTGTCATAAATTGTGCTGCTGAAAAGCATGCTATTTTTACATGATCTGACATGTGATCATGCATGGTAAATATTCTAACATTCCGAACAATAATTGCCTGCCAAAAAGGCATAGACAAACAGCGCACACCGTTCTGAAGAAGCAGTCTGATCAGGGTCTTCTGACAAGCATATTGTGAATTCCACCCTTGATAACCAAAATTTTAGAAAGAGTAATTCGTTCGAAATTTTAGAAAATTTACCATTGTACAATGACATCTTTAAATGTTTTAGAGTCATCATAAATGTAACAAAATTGTTTATCAAACAGAAATTAATCAATAAATCATATCCAATAAATGAAATTTACTGATTTGCATCCTTCCGGAGGAAAAGATTGCAGTTTTTGCTTTAATCATTCATTTTATATTCAATTCTGAACAGTTGCTAGTCATGCAGCTCCATTTACAAATAAAACACAAATGTAAAAAATCATAGACAGCCTGACAAAACAGAATTAAGTGCTGTAATGGAGACTGGTTATATAATAAAACATTTTTGGACACATGATGTGATAAGCACTGGAAAAATAAATATGGGCTCGGCCAAAAAAAAAAATCTGGTGCATATCACATGTACACTAGCTTGTATATCAGCAGGGACAAAATTTGAAATGTCATCCTATGCAAATTCATGGTGTCACTGTTCCTAAAATCTGTATTAGAACTGGTGTAGTCAGTGTGCCTTGAGGTCTTTTTTGGTCTAATGGCCATCATCTGCTTGTATATTTACTATGTGCAGATAGTGAAGGCTCTGGGGAGACAGTTGAGCCGCGACATGTGATTTCCAACAATGTGGCATTTTGACAAGTGTAGACTCTGACGAGTCTGTACAGCCTCGTTTTATGCTTAAAGACTCCAAATGCTGTTCAGTCAGTAGCTTAACAGTCATAGAATATTCAAGTGACTAGCAAAGGCTCTGATCAGTCTGCGCGTATGCGCAGGCTGGTCTGAGCCTTAGCTGGTCGCACATACCGTATTTTTGGTAATCTCATGTCACGGCTCATATGTACATGTTGTAAACTGTACCTTGATAATCATTATATAGTCTTACACCCAACAGGTCTAACATGAGAATTTTGAAATAGTCTATAAGAAAAAAAAACTCTCAAACCACTGTTATTTTGTCACTGCTAAATGTTTTGGACTAATACTTTGCATTAACACAATAACCCAGCTTAACAAATAATGATTGTTCTGTTTGATATCAAACTTGTCCTGGTCCACAATGCACATTTCAATTTCAATAAACACATAACTATTTGTAATAGAATTTTATACACCAAGATGACCTATATCCACATGTAATCTGGAAATAATCTAACCATTTCTTGATTGGAGACCAGTTAACTGATATATTAAACAAACAGCATAGACCTGGCCTCGAGGTTATAAAACTTGAGTTCATTCTCAAACTGAAAATAAAGCGCAATGATTCGCTGCTTGCGGATACGTGTCCGCAAGCAGCCGATCGTTGCGCTTTATTTTGAGTTTGAGACTGTACTCAAGTTTTATAACCTCGTGGCCTGGATGAGGTGCCACAGATGCTTCATCTCATACTACACATAGTACAGTGCCGTCCCCTTATAACACAATGTTTGAAGTCCATAGGAAATGTACCATGTTGTTAGTGAACCATGTTATAAATGAGGTAATTTTACAAAAGGAATTATAGGAAAATGACCACTTCATGGTCATTTTCCTATAATTCATTTTGTAAAATTCCATAGAAAAAATATTTGGGAGCAACATCATGACTGTATTATATTCAAATCTATGTTATAACAAGGTGTGTTATAAAGGGACTGCTTTGGAATCTCCATTGTTTGATATTAAAGAGAAAACAACTTTCATAGACAGATATAAAATATATTTTGACAATACAATACAGCAGTACAATGGGTTGATATTTGGTTGTGGCATTTCCTGGTCATATTCACCAAATGTATTTGTGTTTGTTTGTTTTATGTTGTTTTATTTTCGTTTTTGAAAATTCAAAACTGTGTCCTAAGGACAATCCAAAACGTATTACATCTCTTAATGCAAGATGCAATAAAAGTAAAGAGGAATGCAAAGATCAGGATTCGATACAATCAAGTACCGCACCTGACATGGGACACCATATGGAAAAGTGACAAAAACACAAGAAAACACAACACACAAGAGAGCCAAGAGGTCAGCCCTTTTCAAGCAGGTGATCACAAGGCTGCAAGGAACAGACAAGACAGCATAACAAAGACAAACATGAAACAAGTCAAGAAATGGTTGAATAATAACCCACCTTTTTAAACAAGCTGTATACATGAAAGTAGGGGAATACTGGTCCATATTGCAGCATTTCTGTGATTTTTCTCTCTACCCAGTGACATATTTTGTCATGTGCTGATAACTATTGCAAAAAGTTTTACATTATTGATACCATTGTTTTGATCCTAGCAAGCAGTGCAGACCCTGATGAAATGTGGGTCTTCACTGTTTGCTAATTAAAGTACTGGTTTATAGGTATCAAGTAGTATAAAAAGGGTTAAACAATCTTGAACCAATGCTGATTTAACTAACATCTGGTTTTAAATCCGTGTAGGCATAGGTCCAGTTAAGCCAAAAATTTGAGCGTATTGAAATTTGCTATTATTTTCTTACCAATCAGTTATAACATATGTTTTGGGTGCTCAAAAGAACCGTCTCACTGAGACGGTTCTTTTGAGCACCCACAACATATGCTTTGGTTTAGAAATAAGAAAAATAATTTTCAAATACACACCCTTATCTGGAGGCCTGTGTAAGTTTGACAAGGTTACCTCCTGATTTTAATGTTTACTTTTTCTTCTATTTCTCCAGAAAATGACACTCACTCATCTTTTTGTAACATCAAAATTATTTTAACATTCCCTCGCCGAATTTCTTGCTATTGCTCCCTTTTAACACTGCTGCCTCATTTTGATTTAACCATTTTACTAAATGTGTGTTTTCTTTAACCTCTATTAACAGGTGTTTACCCGCTAACCGAGAGCACGTGGGCACGAACCTGCATCGACTGCGGTAACGGAATGAATCTTCACTTAGATAATATTAATCCTTTCTGTAAGTGCCAGCAAGACGGAATAAGAGTAACGCCAGAAAATGAGGACACTACGTCTTCCCCACGGGCAAAAAGTGCTAGAAATATTCCCTCAAGGTCATCAAGTTGTTACAGCCCTAGAACACCAAGTGCATCACACTGTACCCATGTACGAACTGGCGTTCAGCCACAAAAACAACAGAATACCAATAATGGCCCTAAAAAGGTCTTGTTACGGTATACAGATGGAGGGATAAAAAGACCAGTGGCCCCAAATTTTACAGGGCCCAATGCTCTTCCAAGACTTGTTCGAAGGTATATAGGTCGTAGAGTTGGACAGTATCATGAACTTTCAGTATCGAGAGATTCTGCAATATTTATAGACACGTCACAGTTGAGTGGCGCTCTTTCTATAGTATCACATGGGTTTTATGGTAAATGAGGTAGCATTTTCAAAATGATGTGCTTATTTGATCGAAGTAAGAGATGGTTACCAGTATTTATAAGGTTAAGACAAAGGTCTACAGTCAAATTTCATTAATTCAAAGTCCTGAGGACTGGAGTTTTAACTTTGAATTTAGTATTGGTATTTGGAGTGAGAAGGAGTATAAGTCAACCCTAAAAAAGATTATTTTCATTATTTCTTATCAAAACTTATGTTCTGGTTGGTAAAATCAACCAAAACATATGTTTTATAGGAACCTATTAAAATAGTTATATACATCCTATCCTCTGAATCCTGTGTGTTCCAAATATAATTCGAATTGGCGGATATTTCGACTTATCAGAGTTCGAACAATCAAGGTTTTACTGTTGATAACTATTAAATTGCAGAACTAAAGAAGTAAACATGTCATTTTTTCCAATTATTATAAGATTACTTATTTGTATAAAATATACTGGCCAGCTCATGAGATTTTGGTACTGATCCCAAGTCATTCTTTAACTGCAGCTATCAAATGAGGCTAGCTTATAAGTACAGATAAGCAAACATTTTTTTGCGTAAAATTGTGATTTTTGTCTTATCCATCAGTTTAAACATGTGTTATGGGTGCTCAATGAGATGGTTCTTTTGAGTACCCACAACATATGTCTTGGTTGAAAAATAAGATAAATAAATATCAAACATGCACTCTTATCTGGAGCTCTTAAGTTTGGCCTGAGCCTTCATCTATATGCCTCCTTTGTGTGCGCTGGCAGTGAAGGCTTTGACCAGACTGTGCATTTATCAAATTGTGCAGGCTTGTCTGAGCCTTGACTGCTCGCATATGCAAGAAGTACCAAAATCTTGTTGAGAAAAGTCCAGCCATGCATTAAGTCTCTGGCTACTGGGTAATTTTTCATGCTTTTTTGTCGTCTGCTGATTTTTTCAAAATCATTTTTTTTTTCAAGAAAAAAAAATCAAGATCACTATATATCAGAGTGTCATACAGTTTGGATCCAGATTATCTCCGATTTGGGTTCAAATTGTATGCAAAGGTTTATCAGCAGACAACATTAATGATAATGGTTAATATTGTCTATGGATGAGGTATTAAACGTACGTTGTTGTTTTTTTAAGTATTCACTGATCAATGCAAACTACCCTATAGAATTGAATTTTAAGAACTTTTTTTAAAAAAAAATGTTTGTAGGTACAATGTGTTAAGGCTGTTTGGGTGAAAGTTGTTTGGATTATGCCGGAATCCTGTGGCTATAAGATCCTGAATTACTGTCATTGTTCCAGAATGAGTAAAAAAAAATCCTTTGGACAAAGTGTCTATTATAATGAAATTTTATATTCTACTGTAAATTCAGAAATTTTCGCGAGGGTTTTATTTTCACAAAACTTCTCACATTTCGTGGAAATGAAACCCTTGCCAAATGGAGAAATCACTCCACCCTTTATTGATATAGGTAAATCACCCGTGGCAAATGTGTCTTTGAATGTTTTTCGCGAAAAATAAAATTCTCTTGAAAATTTCTGAATGAACATACTGGAAATCTAGAATTTGAGCCTCAGAAAATCAGAATTCCTGAATTTCAGTAGCTGAGTCAGGGATTGAAAAAATGATGTTACTGTGTTACCTTTAGTATTTCAAGGCGTCGGAATTTTATCTTTGTGTTGTTTGTTTAAATTTCATACATTTTTCTTTAAAAAGTAAATGACTTATGTGTGGATCCAGAGGGGGGAACAGGGAGTCCGGACCCTCCCTGGAAAATCACAAGTGGCTATATGTTTCCTTAAAAGTACTAGTACATGTACTGACCCCTTCAAGAAGTAATTGGACCACTTGGGTCCAATTGCTTCTCGAGGGAGGTCCGTACAACCCTCTGTGAAATACTTTGATAACAAAAAACCTTGTTAGGACCCTCTGATGGAATTTTCTGAATCCAGGCATGACAGTAATATTCTGTGTACAGTAAGAGGAAGCAGTTTCAGCACATAGCCCTTTCTTGGTGTGAAACCCCTAAATGGGTATTTTTTCAATTAGTTTAAACCCAAATGAGATGTTGCAAAATGCAGCATCTGATCTGGGACTGCACTGTTTGCTAAGATGAAATCAATGTCCTGGGACATAAATCCAGTTTGATTGGGAAATTTAAATCTTTGATTCATAAATTATATTTTTGACATTGTATTAAAGTGGATGAATGAATTCAGAAGCCATGAAAGGGTTAAAGAATATGCTTACCACATTCAGTTTTATGAATTCACTGGCTACATGTATTTTTATGGATAGAAAATTTAAATGTGTCATATTTTTCTGGAAGTATGCACTGTGGGCATGCTTTTCAGTTGTCCAAAGTTTATCTGGAAATTAAATTATACACAACTAGTAGAGTTAAGTTAGATTTTATTTAGTTCATAAGAAAATTGCACATATCACATATACATGCTGGGTAATTTTGCATACTTCTTTGTTTCCTGCGGAATTTTAAAAAAAAATGTTTTCAAAAAATTCTTTTATGAATACCATCAGAGTGTCAAAGAGCTTGGACCCAGATCAGGCCTGACATGTTGTCAGGCCTGATCTGGGTCCAAACTGTTTGCAAAGGTTATGAGCAGACAAGAAAAGTCCCCACCATCAGGAAAACTGTTTAACATGTACAGTAAAACCTGTGTAAAACGGGCACTCAAAAATAGACAAAACAAAGGTCTTAATGACAAATGGTAGCTTAATGAAGGTCGAAAGTATTGCGGAATGCTCCCTTTGGAGCATTCTGCAATACTTTTGACCTGCATTAAGCAATTATTGGTCTTGAAAACTGTCTTTTGAGAGTGGCCGTTTACACAGGTTTTACTGTACATGCACATAATCATTGGGACTGGATTTCTATTTTGGGGTCAGAACCATTTACATGTAAATCCAATTTTGTGTATGTAAACTGCCAGGTGTTTGTCAAGGCTGCACTGGTGTGCAGTCATGCCTCAGAGCGCCATCAAGATTTGTGTATGTGATTAGTGCTATTTTCATGAGCACTGGATAATTTGAGCTAGTGTTCAACAAAAAGTTTCAATTGGCATGTGTGCCCATCAAAGACTCAGATCAGCCTGCGCATCTACTCAGTCTGATCAGTCTTCAATGGACACTCTTTTGTAGCCAAGTGCTCAATGTTTCTTCAGGTGGAAAACTAAGACTCTAATCAGACTATGCCGATGTGCAGATAGATTTGAATCTTCACCGAACACACATGCCAACTTGTATCTTATGCTGGATAAAGGCTCATTTAATGTAGCTGTTTTATGTGTTTGCTCAGTGTTTTTCAGGGAATTAATTTATTGTTTGTCCTCTTTAATGAAAAATAACATGCAGATTCCATTGCATATCCCTTTACCTCATAGAGAAGTAAGTTTACAAGAGTTTTTAGAAAAATACAATACATGTCGAAAAAACTCTGGATTGATGGTACATATCATGTGTGCACCATCTATGCTGACATACCCACCAGGGATAGAGATCTTAAGTGTTGATTGAACCCTATAAGAATCTATAGTGAGTGTGAGGATGGGATAGAAAAATCCGTCCTGATGATCACCCTTTTGCATTACGAGGCTTGCTTTGTGATGACAAAGGGTGATCCTGAGGGACGAATTTTTCTATCCATCCTCACACAAATAAGGGATTCTTTTTCTTGTTCACCATTGAATTCAGCATTTTTATCTTAAGTTCTGGAAGGTGCTGAGATGCTAAATAACATGATGATGTCACTTTGACACAACAATGACCTCTTTTGACGTCCATATGCGTGAGTAACTATATAACCACTGAACAGTCCTCTCGTTGTCAGCCTGGATAAGAAAACATGGGTTAGGTACCCAGCTCAACATTGTTTGCTGGTTTAAGTGGTATAGGCAGTGGTAACCAGGCTAAAATCTCATATTCTTATCTGTTATGCAAGAATTTGTTTTCTTTCATAAAGTGATAGTGCAGTATAGGTTCTGGTTAGACCACACATATGTGCAGGCTCATCAGAGCTTTTACTGATTGCTTATCGGATACAGTAAAACTTGTGTAAAACGGCCACTCAAAAATAAACAAAACAAAGATCTTAATGAAAAATGGTAGCTTAATGAAGTTCAAAAGTATTGCAGAATGCTCCAAGGTATTGCAGAATGCTCCCAATGGAGCATTCTGCAATACTTTTGACCTGCATTAAGTGATAATTGGTCTTGAAAACTAAATTTCTTTCTTTTTGAGAGTAGCAGTTTTACACAGGTTTTACTATAAGGTGAAAATCTCATTTGCTGGCTTAGATGTGCTTAATATTATAAATGTTTTTGTAATATTATGTTTGAACTTTTTAAAGCATTTATAATTTTATATGATAACTTGTTTTTGACCTCGTTTTATTTTTTTAATTGATATCTATTTAAACTTTTTGACTGGAGTGTTGTTAAAGACCAATATGCTTAGCTGTGATGTCTAATTTTTATATTCCTTTTGCTCACATCGATAGATTGGTGAATTATATTAGCCTTAACTAAAACATTTTGTTTGACAAATCTAAAAAAGATTTGCAATAGTTTAAGCTCACTTTTTATGAGGCCGTCAACTACAGTAAAACCTGTGTAAAACGGCCGCTCTCAAAAAGACCAAAAATGGTTTTCAAGACCAATTATGGCTTAATGCAGGTCAAAAGTATTGCAGAATGCTCACAAAATTGAACTATAGTGGATAGACTATGACCATGGACTTTGCGATGGACCAATGTTTACTATCGGACGCTCGTCAAAGTCACAGCCTTGGTTCTGATTGGATTTTCAAATAAATAAAGAGACAGGAAAGAAACGCCTACCTTGCAGTGTTCTATATGTCAAATAGCATGTATACACAAGCTGCATCATGATACATTCCTGGACATTGTGAAGTTCAGACAGACATTTCGAACTGTCTCTGTCTTGTCCGCAAATAGATTTAACTTTGCCTGCTGGAGCATACAATTTTAACAGATCATTTTGTCCGGAAAGTGACACTAAAAGATTGTGGGCTTGCAACAGTTTGAACCCAGATCAGACAAGATCATACGGTCTGACTGGTGATGTTCCCAAAATAGTCTTGATATTATATTGTACATGATAAAGATGACAAAAATATGAAAACTTATCCAGCATGCAAAGAGTTATAATAAGCTCATTTCAAATCAGGTCGGTGTCAAAAATCTTTTTATCTGGAGCTTGATACAGCTTTGATCTTAACCCTTAAAATGCCAATCATGACAAATTGCACTGTACACTTTTGTGATTAATGTATTGCTTGAATTTCAGCGAGAAAATAGACCTTGATATTTCGTATGAATCATCTATCGGCAGACAATTCACATGAAATGTTGTTCCTTATTTGATTCCTAGGACAGCAACAAACTTTAAAAGTGCTGTCTGTTTTTTGTGGGCATGCGAATCTAATAGGGTAAGCTTTAATTATTGCGTAAGAAATGTGTGATTTATACTGCAAGTACAGTGAAAGAATGTGGACACACGATAAGGTTATATGCTGGGGAATATACGTGGCGATTAAAAACACCCAACACTGAGCCTGATATTTGTGATCTATGACACGCCAAAAGTAGCTATATTCGGAGCACTGACACGTTACGTTTACAGTGACCCTTCCCTTTACAGACAGGTAGGCGTTGCTTTCCTCTTGTGGTTGAATATTTGAATCCAATCAGGATCGACCATGTGACTTTGTGATGTGCTGCTGACAATCGTTGTGCTCGCGCTCGTGAATCGGCTTGTCCATGGTCGTGTTCCAAGCCCTATAAACTCTTTTTTTAATTTTATGCTTTATTTTGAGAGTTATACAAGAGCTGATTTTTAGGTATAGTTCTGGGAAGCTATTGAGAAATATAGTTTGTATCTTCTGACACTAATGAAGACATATTTAATTTATATTTTCATTTATAGTTACTTATTGAATGCACCACATTCACTATACTGAGTTCAGTATAAAATAATAGATAGCTACATCTATGATGCATTTCTTTTGAAATGATACTTTTTATGACCATGCAATATTTGAATTATATTGAATACATATAACACTGAAAGGAGCTTTAAAGCTGCATACTCTGTAACTATGAACATTTTTCGAAAAATTTTATTTTCTTTTTAAAAAAATTTGTAAAAGTAGAATTAAGCTATGTTTTCACAATAAAAATGTTCAATACAGCTGAAAACTGCATGGAAAAGTGAATTTTCTTATCAAATAGGTGTGTTTTTCTCTTGTTGGTAATTATTTGCGTCCCTCCAATAATTCTAGACCGTTGAATTATAACATAAATGCAGTTGTTTTGATAGTGATAACTTATTTAGATTTACGAAAATGGTAAAATGTTTACCTGTATTCGAGTATTTTTACTGCGTTCTTGAAAAATAAAAACATTATTTTTAAAATTAGAAGATCAAAAATTACAGACTATGCAACTTTACGGGCTGTTCCAGGAAAAAGTGTCACTGGGGGTGGGGGTGGAATGCAACTTTTTCAGGGGTACCACCTAGAAATTTAAATCACATGAAGTACACCACCAAAGAACAAAAAACAACATTGAACCCCCACCCCAAGAAATTTAATTTAAAGTTGCCTTTCACCCCCCAGTGACACTTTTTTTCTGGAATAGCTCTAATCATTTGGGAACAAATATTTAAAAATTTTCTGCTTCTTTTTGTAAGCATTTATTTTTTTATTGTGCTATGTAAGATTTTAAAATTTATATTAAATTTTATTTTGTAATTGATAAGAATAATCCTCGTCATGCTGAACACGAATCTATCGTATTTTGAAAACAGTGTGGATACAGATCAGCTGACTTCTGGGAAGAATACTGGTAATATTTCATCCAGTATACTATACGAGTACAAGCAGTGAAAGCTCTGAAGAAGCTGCCCAGGGGTGCAAACTTGTCCGAGCCTTCACTGGTCACCCATGTATATAGTACAGCCCCTTTAAAATGCTATGTTAGGGGTCCATAGGAATGAACCGTGTTATAAATGAATTGTATTATAAAGGGACTTTTACAAAGGAATTATAGGGAAATGACCATATTTTATGGTCATTTCCCTATAATTCCTTTGTAAAATACCAAGATTTGGAAGCCACAACATAACCATGTTATATTCAAATCCATGTTATAATGAGGTGCATTATAAAGAGGCAGCACTATGGTAAAATCTCAAAAGGTCATTCTAATAGATATAAAGTTTCTATATATAAGAAGAATCTATATTTAATAAATACTTAGATATATTTACATTGGCGTAGCGCCCATTACGCAGTATACGCACATGTGTAATAAAAATAGTAACACTCAAGGGAGCTCACCTAATGTGGTAAAAGTGATTTTCCATACATTAAGGAACTGCTCTTAAAGGAGAGAATTCAATCCCTCTGGGAGCAAATTCTTTCCTTAAAGAGAAGTCCTATTTTGAAAAGGGACTCAATTGAAGAGAATCACTGCTTAATCCAGTAGTCTTCCTTTGATGTGCATAACTTTTTCAGTGTTCTGGCTACGCCATTGATATTTAAAAAATACTTAGATATATTTACGTCTTGTGCATTTTATGTATGAACTCTAAGTATTTGAAGTGATGAGTATAAAACTTTTCAGGTGCCAAATGTGTATTATTTTTATGCTATTATATTGTTTCCAAGTTGTTACTCTCAGAGTTGTAAATAAAGGCTATTTATATTGTGTTGCCTTGTTTTTGTTGCTCCTCTTTCCCTGACTATACATGAGTTATGTCCCCTGCAATACTGAGACCCAAAATATATGGCTTCTTTAAATAAGTTGGAAAAACAGATCCTTCTGAAAATTTGAAAACAGCAGAATCAGTTTCATTTAGTCGGTTCATGAGAATAAATGAGCCACAACGTAATTTCCAACAATGTGGCATTTTGACAAGTATAGACTCAGACGAGACTGTGCAGTCTCCTTTTAAGCTTAGAAACTCCTAATGATGTTCACTCAGTAGATTAACATAGAATATTCAAGTGACTAGCAAAGCTCTGCTCAGTATATGCAGGCTGATCTGAGGCTTTGCTAGTCGCACATACCACATTGTTGGAAAAGTCATGTCGAGGCGCTAATGGAAAGTGCAGGATAACACCGGCTTAAAGCTGCACTTTGTCTGTAACTTGTCTGTAACTTGTGATCTTTTAATTTTAGAACTAATGTTTCTATTTTTCAAGAACACAGTAAAAAAACTAAAATTCAGGTATACATTTTACCAATTTCGTAAACCTTAACAACTTATCAGTATAAAAACAACGGTATTTATGTTAAAATTAACTGTCTATAATTATTGGAGGGACGCAAATAATTACTGACAAGAGAAAAACACACCTGTTTTATAAGATAATTCACTTTTCCATGCAGTTTTCAGCTATAGTGAACAGATGTATTGTGAAAACATAACTTAATTCTACTTTTACAAATGATTTAAAAAGAAAATAAAAAATCGAAAAAATGTTCATAGTTGCAGACCCAGTCTCTTTAAGCAGTATTCCATTTTCTGACAGTACCCAATATTCCTGAAGGACGAGAATATGATTATAAAACAAGAGGGCCAAATTGCCCTACATCGCCCACCTGAGATTTGTCTAAAGCTTACATATAGGTATCTGTTGAAAGCTGACCATGTCCCTGGTGGCACCTGGGGCAGGGCCATTTAGGCCCAAGGGGCGTAATTTTAACAAACTTGGTAGAGGTCCTTTAGGTGATACTACATACCAAATATCAAGGCTCTAGGCCTTATATTTTCAGACAAGAAGACTTTTTCATGTTTTCCCAATATAAGCCTATTTAAAACATGTGACCCCAGGGACAGACCATTTTTGGCCCCATGGATATAATTTGAACAAACTTGGTAGATATTTCACTAGGTGATGCTTCATACCAAATATCAAGGCTCTAGCCCTTATGGTTTCAGACAAGATTTTTCCATGTTTCTCCCTATATAAGCCTATGTAAAACATTAGACCCTGGGGTGGGGCCATTTTTGGCCCCAGGGGCATAATTTGAACAAACTAAGTAGAGGTCCACTAGGTGATGCTACAAATCAAATATCAAGGCTCTAGGCCTTGTGGTTTCAGAGAAGTTTTTTTTTCATGTTTCCCTATATCAGCCTTAAAACATGTGACCCCTGGGGCGGGCCCATTTTGGGCCCAGGGGCATCACTTGAATAGGGAGCGCAGTGGCTCAGTGGTAGAGTGCTTGACTCGAGACCGAAGGGCCGCGGGTTCGAGCATCACCGGCGTCACTGCGTTGTGGTCCTTGAGCAAGACACATTTATCCTAACTTAGTACTGGTTCAACCCAGGAAGACCCGTCCCTTTATAACTGAAAGATTGTTGATTGGACGTAAAGAATCAAATCAAACAAACAAGCATTACTTGAACAAACTAGGTAGAGGTCCACTAGTTGATGCTACATACCAAATATCAAGGCTCTAGGCCTTGTTGTTTCAGACAAGATTTTTTTCTTGTTTTCCCTATATCAGCCTATATAAAACATGTGACCCCGGGGCAGGCCCGTTTTTGGCCCCAGGGGTATAATTTGAACAAACTTGGTAAAGGTCCATTAGTTGATGCTACATACCAAATACCAAGGCTATTGGCCATGTGGTTTCAGACAAGAAGATTTTTAAAGTTTTCATCTCGAAAATCTATTTTTAGCCTGTGTGACCTAGATATGCAACGGACCAGAACTATTTGAACAAATATTAAAGAGGGACATATAAGAATCATTCCTGCCAAGTTTGGTCCAAATCCAGCCAGTAGTTGAGTAGATGTCCTTTTAAGCAATTGCTGGAGACGGATGCTGGACATGCAACGCTCGCAATAGCTCACCATGAGCCAAAGGCTCAGGTGAGCTAAAAACACCATATCGATGTATGGGGATATGTCCTACCAACTCCACCCAGCATTACAACAGCTGTTGTGACTGCTTCTGCAAAAATGATTTTTTCAGAATGGAGTAAACACTCCTCATAATGCTAATAATAAAATTTTAGAACAAGATGCAGTGTACAATTAAGTAACTGACTTGCAAACACTGCAGACATGTCAAACGACTCCTTCAGGAATAA
Organism: Loripinus fragilis; assembly: GCA_964019695.1. Lineage (NCBI taxonomy): Eukaryota > Metazoa > Mollusca > Bivalvia > Lucinida > Lucinidae > Loripinus > Loripinus fragilis. The sequence goes on along the minus strand of OZ026520.1, from coordinate 37,812,805 downwards.
TGAAAACTACTCATTTGGAGCAAGACCTAACTTTCCGACTATAAATTTATGGGTAAATAAAAAAGGTAATTTATAAAGAGATTGTTAATCCCACAAGAAACTTCTAAGTATCTTAAGGAATATATTTAGCTAAATAGCGCATAATCAAAAAGTAAGTGAGTATGATCAGGAAATTCAACAATCACACACTGCAGACCAGCCCACTGAACCGTGAGGAAGAGCCATAGAACATTTACAGTAAAAATACATCTGTAAGACAATAATAGCAAAGCAACCAGCTTTCCCTTCACTTTCAAGACGATTGCAAAACTAGATGGGAAAAAAGGTACCACAAACAAAACAGGAAGCGCAGTGGTATAGTGGTTGACTCGAGACCGAGGGGCCGCGGGTTCGAGCCTCAATGGGGTCACTGCTTTGTGTCCTTAAGCAAGAACATTAATCCTAGCTTAGTACTGGTTCAACCCAGAAAGAGTTGTCCCTTTATAACTCAAAGGTTGTTGATGGGACATAAAGAATCAAATCAAACAAAACGTAACAAAACAAACACAGAACTCCCACAAAAAAATGGGAAGTACATAATGTCATTTAACAATAGATCAACAACAACAGAATAAAAAATCTTTTTTAAAACATATACATATTTCAAAAGGATCAGTTTTAAACGATTTAACACTGCATTGTGATCACAAGGTATACAATGTCTATATACACTCACACAAACTTCTAAGCGGTCACCTAGCAATTCCAAAATCTTGACAAAATTTTTAATCATTTTTAGCTAGTTTTAATTTCATGTTTTGACATATCATATTGAGAGATGTCATACAAAAAACCATTCCATGATGTTTCACGTGAAATTTAATGAAGAACCAAATGCCAGTGTTCATAGGACAAATACATGGTGATTTTAAGGTGACCGCTTAGAACTTTGGGCAAGTGTATTTGCAACTGAAATAAAATAAAAGCATCTGAGATGCCAATTGATGTCCACCACGTGATATTGAATATATTGGTCAATGGCGAAATGGTTAAGAGCAATTCTAATCAAGCAATTTGTTTTCAAAACTTAAATGCCAATATTTTCAAAAATAAAAAAATCAACATTTTCAACACAACTCAAAGGACTTTACCCCGTCATAACTCGATTGTAAACAAACATTAAAACGACGGATAGTAATTTAATCAAGAGCTTTTCACAAGCAAATGCACAAAAAAGTGTTTGAAATCCAACAAGCATAAATTGTGCTGCAAAACAAGTTGTTGATTTGTGTCGAGGGTCACAACTCTAGAACGTTTTGTTAACCTAGGTCTTACAAAATGTAGCTTTCCAATCCTAGATCTTAGCGTTTACAATGCATATACAAAGTTTGATTAAAACTCATCCAGTTTATTTGCCCTAGAGATATAGAGCAAAAGCACAATTTTAGCATCAACGTAGGGCCATAGCGAAAAAATAAAAACATTGTTGAAAACTAGTTCTTATGTATACTCGTATATTAATACATATCCAAAATGAATTATAAATCAATTAATCTTTACTAAAGGTATAGACTAAATTGTCATTTCTAATGTCAATCAAGTTTGTATTCAAAAATGTTTGCCTATATGCAATCTCAAACCACTTCTCCCTGAAATACATAAATATGCAAAATAAGAAAATCTGTCAAAAAGTTAGGGTAAAAAAACAAACCCTGGCAGATAGGCTGACAGACACTGGAACGTACAGAAAGTTTAACATAATACCTCATCACTTGAATTTTGTGACAAAAATATCTGGCTTGGACAATATCCCATGGATATGGCCTGGAAATGTGTCGCATCCGCAGGCTTCTCAAACATTGCATAACATGTATAAAACAAGCGAATATGACCAGAGGAAATTCCACATCACATTTCTTATACAAACATATGCCATTTCAAAAAGATACAGTGTACATACCTTGTAAAAGGACATAAAGCAAGTAATTATGGCCAGAAAACTCTACAATCACAGACCAACAATTAACCCATTTAAGCATAGCGTCCTTTTTATGGGATAGCCTAGCAGTGCAGACCCAGATCAGACACCTTTGCGGTGTCTGATCAGGATCTTCATTGTTTGCTTACAGATTGATCTATTATAAAGTTTGGAAAAAATGGAGAAAAAAAACACCCCTAAAATTGGAAATGGGCTCGTTCTACTGATAAGGGTAGGCAAGTCCATTTAGATTAAGTGGCATCGCGAGGAAGGGACACAGGAGAACAGACAAACTAATACACACGCATAAAAGCAAGAAAACAACCAGCTCTCTCTTCCTCAACTGGAGGATTTCAAAACTACGAAGAAAGGACACAAAGAACTATAATGCAGGACATGTGATAAGAATAACAACAAACAATGATACCGCCTTAGAATGCATGTCAGCTTCAGAACTTAATCAATTCATTATTATCTCAGAAAAAATCTAATCAAATCGAATTTACTATGATGTAACCAAAAATAAAGTGTTTCTAGATCTTAATTCACAGACAGCGCTAAAGAAAACTGCTGGTTGAGTCACTGTGGACCCAGCCAAAAACAAACATCAGGCACCAAGTTGCCACCAACCTATCATAAAAGTTTTAGGTCGGGTCATCATTAAGTCTGGCTGACTCACTGTCGTGCAATTTAAGAGGAAACCAACTATAAACATAACCAGGCATGCAGACGTGCATCATCTCGATGTTAAAGCCCACTGTTTTTTATCATTTTATCTGTTTGAATTGACCAGAGCAGGAAAATAAAAGCGATTATCTTAAATCTATAACCTCGATCGCTCTGATATTCCCTGTTACAGAAATGATTTCATCCCATTTTAACTATCAACCACCAACTAGTTTAACATCATGCAATTGATTGTTTGTTTTCTGAAGGAAGTGATATTTAAGTTGGAAGCTTTTAAAGACTGTAAATTTTAATGGGGATGTGATGTTCTTGGATTTTGCCCATTAGTCCTAGTCCAATTCTATTTTCTAATACACATATATATAACACCAATCAATAATAGTTAACTCTGAAAAACGTTGTTGTTAAAACAACTGTCTAGACAAGCATAGTCGCCACATGATATATGCAAAACACCAGTTGTCAAAGCGAGCCAAACGGCTATTTCCAGCTGCAAGTCCGCGACTTCCAGTTGCAGTGAACGACTATATTCGCATGTTCCAACCATCTGAAATAGTACAGCACTGGTACTGTCATTGAGGTGTGGAATAAGGACTGATCAGTACACGTATAGTGATATTACTTTGATAGCTGGAAATCCCTTTGGCATTGCAGCGCACCGGTATAACCTCCTCCACTAGAACTGACAATAGAATAAAATTATATACTACTAAAACATTTTTACACCAGCTATAAACATGTATGTATTTTTGTTATTGGTGTAAAAAATGAAACAAATATACATTTAGAGCAACCTTTTTATTTACTCGCAAAAACCTGAAAATATGGTGGTAGTTTGGTAGTTTGTTTGGTACAGAGGTTGCTGGAGGAGCCCAAACAGAGTAAGCCCCTAAAATGGGGTTGAAATATTTGTTAGGTAAATATTGTCTTTATAATTTAGTCATTACGGATGATTAAATGCAATTGTTGGTGCCAAAATGACCCATTATGTTTGAAATATTGGTATACCACCATATTTTCAGGTCTTTGTTAGCAAATAAAAAGGTTGCTTTGAATTGATATAAGTTTCAATTTTTTCTACCAATAACACAAATACATACATGATTATAACTGATGCAAAACTCGTTTTGAGTATAAAATCCTACACACATATTATTAAGCTTCGTAGATGTAAAGCTTCGAACCCAAAAGGTCAACCTGTCATTCCACCCCAACCCCTTGAATTTTGCAATATGTTTTCCAAATGATATTCTTATATCACATGCTAAACCAACACTTTGATATATAAAACTCTAGTATAGTTGAAACAGTTTATAAAATAAGTTTGATTATTGTCCGAAATCAATAGCATGAAATCTCTCACCTAGAAAATAAAAATAATTCCGCAAGAAGTGCTCACTAAGTACCTATTCGAAGCAGGATCTGGACCACATGAGTACACCTGCAGGATCTGGAGCAATGCCTCTCCAATGATAGTTGTAGAGCACACCCATAAAATAGTAAGTGAGTATGATCAGGAAATACCACAATCACAAACTGCAGACAAACCCATGAAATCGTGAGGAAGAGCCAGACAACAATCACTAGACACCAGGAAGACAAACAAAGCAAAGCAACCAGCTCTCTCTTCCCCATCAAGATGATTGCAGAACTAGAATGGACACAAAGCAACGCACACCAAAACATAGAACAACCACAGAACCTCACAATGGGAGTACCAATCAACAACGAACCAACAACAACAGAGCCACCGCCTTCGAGCGGACAGCAACATAAGCCACTTGGGGGGGGGGGGGGGGGGGGGGGCTTAAATGCATTTTACTGGTACCAAACCTTCGCCCTAGATTCTGCTGTAGTTGAAGCACATAAGCTTGCATGGAGGCTTCCTAACTATTGCAATGTATCATCATAGAGAAACAATCAAATCAAATTAACACACTTTGATGAAACAAAGAAAATTGCTCACGACTCACAAATAGTCAGAGGTACAGAAAACCTTAAGTTGAGCCACAGTAGACCCAGCTACAGCCAAGTATCAGGCACAACCCACTGATTAAAGCTCTTAAGTAAGAGCCGTCATTGAGTCTGAGGTCCGATCCACCGTCATGCTATTAAAGAGGAAACCATAACTATAAACCGTGATTGGGTTTACAACCAGGCATACAGACTGTCGCATGAAATCCAAGTTATACCCAACTTTTTCATAACGCCCAATTATCTTTTTGAATTGATCACTAAAATTAGGCTTTCCAACAATTCATTTGAATTTATAAACTAAATCACCGTAAAATATAGGTTCTGATATACCCTGTTGCAGAAGAGTTTTTAACATAATGTTGTATTTAACAATTAATTCTGAGTGCTTGTGGTAGAAATCAGAAAATGCTTTTCGAATTGTATTACATCTAAAACCTTGTTTTAATAACTTAGCATTCAAAAATAGGTTTCTGTTGGCGAGGAACATCGCCATCAAGAAATGGTAAATACTATTTCAAAATTAAAATCATCTAAGATGAAACTATGTCATTCGTTATGGACAAGTCCAAGTCCAAAAACGGGGCTTCAGTATCAGAAGAATTCGCCTTATTTAACTGAAGTTTGGTGGGATATATCTGACCTACCATTTGTTCAAAATAAGGATTATCAATATTAAGTAAGTAATCTAAATATCTGTAGGTGGAGATAAAAGCTTCAATGATGTCAGTGTGATAATTGTCTGACAGAGAAAACATTAAGTCTCCCTCATAACAAAACAAAACAAAACAATCTCAAAACAAATCTGCAACAAGAGAAGCACAAGTAGTACCAATTGGAATACCTACACTTTGTCTATATAATTTAGAGCCAAATCTTATAAATATATTGTCCAAAAGATAATGGAGAGCATCACACATTTTCTGGCATGACCACAACATGAAAATTCCATTAGTCCAAAAAGGGGCTTAACCCTCTGCAGACCTTTTTACTGATGAAATCAACTAATTATTAGGACAGGTGCATAACCCACTATATCTATTTGTGCCATAAAAGGGATTTCAGTGAACCTAGCTTGAACATATAAGTGTCGGTATGATACAAAAAATAAAATAAATAAGAAAATAGTGAGGTTTCAGGTAATATAACACTGAACCAGGGACGGTCGATCGAGGCCCTTTCAGGGTGAATCAGGTCCCTCATTATCCTGAAAGGAATACATGTGTCTTGTTCCCCTGTCCCCCACAAAATGAAATTAAAGTTTTCTATCGTCTATGTTCCCAGTTTCTCAACATTATCTGTGTTCCTCTGTGTTCTTCAATTTGGCATTAACTCCCTTGTTCTTAGGAAAAGGCCCGTGTTTCCTTGTTCACCAAAACACTTGAGAGAGCACAATGGACCTCTCCACTCAGCAGGTGTTTATTGGCTAATATTGGGCAAGTGTGGCATCCAGGGGGTGGGGTACTCTGATATTTTCATACATACGTAGGCTCGGGTCATTCTTTGGGTTCAAAATTTTAAATTTCAATATTTTTTGGGCTTTTCAAAAAAATAAATATTTTTTGGGGTGTGAAGATTTTGTGGATATTTTTTTTCGGGTCGTCACAAAATTCGACTCTATATAGGGATCATTTATATGCATTTTAGGGTCTTTTCTTACAGTCCTGGTCCAGAATGGGGATTTTTTTTAGGGGGGGGGGGGGGGTGGGGTGCTAAAATTTCAAGTATTTTTAAGGGTGCTTGAAATTCCTGATATTTTTGTGGGTGAAGGGTTGATGCTGAGTCCTTATCTGAGCCTTCTCTGATGTTTAAGTGGCTTTCCATATTTTGATATTTGCCAAATATCAAAATAAAGAAAAAGCCCCTAAAACGTCAGAGAAAACACGGACTAGCTGGGCCCGAGCCTACGTATGAAGAAAATTGAGAGTACCCCCCCCCCCCCCCCCCCCCCCCGGGTGTGGCACTGCTGCTTAGTGTTACAACATAGATGTAGATGTAGATGGGCACTGCCTCAATCCCTCTCGTGCAAAGCGAGCTGTTAATACCAGATTCTTAAACTGGTGTACCCAAATTGATATTCTCGTTTGATTGGCTATGTGAAAAACTTGATGACAATCAATTTCTTATTATACAAGCCTGTACTTGTTAATGTAATGGTTCCCCTCGTGTGTTGCTATGACGTCATTCTGAACATTTCAATAGCGTGCAAAATGGCGTACGAAGCAGCGGGCACTGACAACATTCTCCTTGTTTCTGATTCTTATAAAGTAAGTATTGTTACACGAGCGAAAATTTTAAAGCAGGATTATTCAGAAAACTTTTTGTAACTAGTGGATTAAATATGTTGTTATGAGCTTGTATGATTTCGAAACAATTCATCAAATTTATATTTTTATTACTTTGTATAGATTCTGTCATAAAATTGATAAATTGGCTTTTAATTGGTTTTGTGAATTTTTTGATATTTGTTTTCGAAATCTTTTTTATGAATTTATTTAATCCTGTTTATGTGACAGTTATTATCCGATGCTTAGTTTTGAAACCAGGGTAATTTTTGACATTTAGGGAAGTAATTTTGAAAATGAAAGTAGACATGTTCTGACCCATACCAAAATGCCCAATGTCAGACTCGAGGATTAGGCCACAGCTAATGCTGATTGGGAAAATTCTATTTAATAGGACTGGTATATTGCTAGATATTGAATTGTCATATCAGCATAAATCAAAATCATCATTGAACCATGACAAAGTGCTATTTTTACATGTTGTTGTAGATCTATAAATATATGTGTATATTTCGGTCACCCTATTTACCGTCAAGAACCGACAAGAGCCGACAAGAACCGTCAAGAGGCATTTTTATGCATTTTTCGATTGAAATACTACTTGTTAGACCATATTTATACGTTATATCCAAATTAACTACATGATTGCTTTTGCAGCCCCCAAAACAATGAATTTACGACACTCCAAAATGTCCTGATAACCGACAAGAAGTTTTGTGAGATTGTCTTGGCGGTATACGTTGGCTGTCACAGGGACTTTAGTGTTATATAAAAAAAACTGCATAGATCTGAATCAATTTCCAGTTTTGCCATTACATAATACCTTTTAACAGGTAAAAGTATTACTTAAAACTTTGAACTATTCATTTAATACATCTATATAACCTTCTTGTCAGTTCTGGATTGATCTTGATGTTTGAAACACTTCTTGTCGGTATAGTGCGGTAATAAAGCTGGTGCGGCTGATTAGGCTAAAAAATCTGACTAACGCTATTCTTGCAATTCTAGGATACAAAATAATAAGATAAAGAAAATTTCCACTATTTATGCCTCCAATATATAGCGTCAAAAGCTTCTTGTCGGTGTACAACTGCTCTTATTTTTTTCTTGACGGTAGTTGATCATATTAGCTGTCACTATTGAGTCGGTCCGTTATTTGGTATATATCTGCTTCAAGTTCTATTTTTGGCAAATATTTGATATCTAAGAACCTATAAAACAATTTTTCAAACTGCAAATCATTGAATTAATATATAAAATGCCTCTTGTCGGTTCTTGTCGGCTCTTGTCGGTTCTTGTCGGTAATTAGGGTGACCCGTATATTTAGATATTCAGTAGTAACTCTTTACCTACTAGTGTCATCTGTTGATGACCTTTGCAAACAGTTTGAACCCAGACCACAGGCGTTTGTATCATGATTTTTTAGAGAAAAAATATAGTATATAAAAATGACATTTTATATAGCAGGCCTCGAAAATAGCACTCGTCCGCTCGTATTTACGAGTGCCTCGGGCTGCAGGGCAAGTGAAAATTTTGATATTTCTAGTATAAATTATTTTTTCCCCTATATGCCAATAATTTTTGTGATGCAGGGCAAGTGCCTATTTTAAGATATTTCAAGCCCTGTATAGTATGAATAGTTTAATGATCTATAATATATTTTTTTCTCTCAAAAATCATGATACAAACCCCTGTGGACCAGACTTTACTTTAATGTCTGGCCTGATCTGGATGCAAACTGTTTGACACTGAATGACTGATGGTATTGCTGAAAGATTTTGTTCGTAAAAGTTGATTTTGAAAAAAAATCATTGGGCCACAAAAAAAACAAGCACAGTTACCCAGTAGGTAAAGAGTTAATCAGAATGTAGGACAAAACATCCCAGGACAAAACATCCCATGCCATTTTTTGCCACCCTGGACAAAACATCCCGCATCAATTTGCCACCCCGGACAAAACATCCCATGCAGTTTTTGTCACCCCGGACAAAACATCCCATGCCATTTTTGCCGCCCCGGACAAAACATCCCATGCTACTTCTGCCACCCCGCACAAAACATCCCACACTCTGTTTAAAGCCTATGAAAATGCATAAAACATCCCATTTAGTTAACTGCCACTATTATTATTGATATTCTTAATGTACCATACCTATTGAAATGATTGGAGATCAAAGGTAGATAGATAATTAGTCTAATTAGACATATGTTTCTCTTGTTTGACCCAAACTGTAAATGAATTCTTTTAAGGTGTAATTGGCTTCTTAACACACAAATTTAGTTGTTTGTCACAAGAAGATATAATTATCTTTAATTAAATTCTATTTACATTGTGAAACTGCCTTTCAATCAATTTAAGATCTAGTTTATATCATTTGGGCAGTCTTACTAGGGCATTCACTGCTAGTACATGTCATAGTAGATGAAGGTCACAAGTGAGACTTACCCTGAAGAAGCAGTCTGAGTGTGGGATGTTTTGTCCGGGGTGGCAAAAATGGCATGGGATGTTATGTCCGGGGTGACAAAAATGGCATGGGATGTTATGTCCGGGGTGACAAAAACAGCTTGGGATGTTTTGTCCGGGGTGGCAAATCTTTGTGGGATATTTTGTCCGGGATGTAAAAAAATGGCATGGGATGTTTTGTCCGGCTCCCAGTTAATCAGGATGTCTCATCCTTTGTTGATGAATATTGTATTGAATAAGTCAGGCTTGTTGTGAGCTTGTATAAAAAGTTTCATTTCTGATAACATTGTATTTGAATATCAGCGAATATAGAGATAGAATAATCTTTTGACAATTACATTGATATTTTTCCCAGAAAATTGTGTTATTTATAAATTTATGAAAGTTCTCTCCTATTTTCTGAAAGATGAAGATGAAACCAAAAGCAGTGCTCCATAAAATGATTTTGAGAAATTAGTACATGATATTTAAACTAGGAAAGTTTAAGTTGATTGTATATTTCAATGGGTCACAGGTTAGAATTTAAAAGATTCAAAATTAAAAATTAAAACTAAAATCAATAGGTACTTCACGTTTTGAAGACTGTTTTCATCTTAGCAAACAGTGCAACCCTGATGAAATGTCGTTTTCTGTGGCATTTAATCTGGGTCTTCACTGTTTGTCATAGTGTCTGTTTAGGGGGTTCCACTATAAAAAGGGTTTAGTGATATTTATTATGGTATTTTTAAAACCCCAAATTTATATTTGATGCTCATTTATTCGTAGTCTGTTGAATATAGTTCACTTGTAAATTATGATTAGTATATATGTTTCAAACGAATTATGGACAACTCGCTCTATATTTTGCTTTACATCATTGTTCTAAAATCTGAACTTGCAAAGAGAATTTTACCTCCACAAGCAGTTTTCAATGCTTATTTTCTAAGTATCCATTTACCCCTACTATCTGAAACTATGCAAAACACAGACATTGGTTGTTGTTTTTGATCACAGGTGATAAGTCATGCATCTGCAGGACTTTAGTTAAGAGTGCGTAACAAAAATTTAATTTTTTTCTTATTTCTCAACGAAAACATATGCTGTGGGTACTCAAACGAACCGTCTCAATGAGACGGTTCGTTTGAGCACCCAAAACATATGTTAAAATTGATGGGTAAGAAAATATTTACAATTATACGCTGAAAATGTTTGTTTATCTAAACCTGTGATCTGTTGTGGAGTACTCCAACCATAGGTTTAGATAAACACAATTTTTTAGCGTAAAATTGTGAATATTTTCTTACCTACCAGTTTTAACATTTGTTTTGGGTGCTCAAAAGAACCGTCTCATTGAGACAGTTCTTTTGAGTACCCACAACATATGTTTTGGTTGAGAAATAAGAAATTGATTTTTGGTACGCAGTCATAACTAAAGTCCTGACTCCAACTATCCTTTTTGAGCAGAAAAAGATTTTTTTTCTCTAGGTGACTCATCATTTACAATACCCACCAAACACAACAACAGTGTACTCGTACTTTGAAAGTCGAGGTGGAAAGTTTCCCAGTACTGTCTTCTTTGGTCTACAATATATTATAAAGAGATGGATGCTGGGGCCGGTGGTAACGAAAGAGAAGATCAAAGAGGCTAGAGAGCTGTACGAGCTGCATTTTGGTGCTGATCACTTCAATGAAGCTGGCTGGAATTATATCTTAGAGGTAATACTACATTGTAACAGTCTTTACATGTAATTAAAACTAAGATCAGTGAATGTTGACGGCTGACGTCCAATCAGTTTACACAAGGCTTTGGCCTTACCCTTGGCAATAACGCTACTGATAACCCGACCATGGTTTCGTCTATATGAGTCTGGGTCTACGCAGCCATTTAACTTATCCTAGCTTGTATATTTTACCAGCTGACTGTGTTAGTGTCATCTGCTGGTAGCATAAATAATTGGCAAAACAGTTTGGATCTACAATGTCAGGCCTGATCTGGATCCAAACTGTTTACACCTGATGGTATTCCTGAGAGAATTATTTGAAAAAGTTAATTTTTTAACAAAACAACTTCAATCTAACTTTAACAGTTACATGGATGCAACACCCTAAATTACTGCACTCAAACGCTGTAATATGGTCAACATAATACTAATACAGTAAAACCTGTCTTAAGCAGTCACTCAAAAATAGACAAAACAAAAATCTTAAAGACAAATGGTAGCTTAATGAAGGTCAAAAGTGTTGCAGAATGCTCTCTTGGAGCATTCTGCAATACTTTTGCCCTGCATTAAGCGATAATCGGCCTTGAAAACCAATTTTTGGTCTTCTTTCTGAGTGGCCGCTTAAGGCAGGTTTTACTGTAACTGGTATCCTGCAAGTTAACTTGATAAAGAATGGAAAGGAGTGTGGTACATGTTTGATGTACATCGGGGGACAAAAATATTTCAATATTGCTTTTGTCCTGCAGGACGAGTGACTTACAATTTTCGCTCGTCCTGCAAAGACATGTACTTGTCCTTTAAAAGCATATACAATAAAGAACATAAGTGGATTAATATTTACATAATATGGCTTACAAAGTTCCTTATATCAATGTTAATTTTTTTTACCCAGTCAAATTCATAACTCCATCCCATATACTGACAAAAAGATTACAGTCAATACTCAGAAAATGCTAGTTTCACCCTCAGATTTTAGGGTGAAACTAGAAAGGACAATAATTCTTCTCAAAGCACTCATCCTGTAGAAAAGTGCTTTGGAAAAAATACTCGCCCTTTGTAGATTTCACTTGTAATTACGAGCAGACAAGTGAATTCCACCCCCCCCCCCCCCCCACCCCCCCAACCCCCTTTACATTGAAAAGATCCAGTATGGTAAGGGTTAAGAGGCTGAAGAAATTCCCCCCTTCAAGTAAGACATGGTTGATAAGTTTTTGAAGAGTTTATATGCAAGAATGTTACTCTGACGTGATCCCCAAATTCCAAAAATTAGTGAAATTTGAGCACTTGCTCACTTCCCTCACTCATGCTGAAATGGGTCCAACCCAAACTCTACTGTGTTTTAGCTAAGATATTTTACTAAACTTTTTCAAAGAAATCTTTCAGAAATACCATTAGTGTCAAATACTGTTTTTTTTGGGCCTGATCTATGTGCTAGCTGGGTTTTTTTATCAAGGACTGAAGGTTATACCTGATGTTTTGTTAAGCCTGATCTTGTCCTAGCTTTTTGCAAATGTTGTTAGCAGTGGTTGGTTTTTGTTGCCACTAGCAAGGCAAGAATTGTAGAAAATATCTAGATGTGTGTACTTCATCTAGGACTCTTGGTCAAAGACCTGTCAATATCTAATATTTCTTCCCATATTGATTGGTGTTTCAAAATGAACAAGCATTTTCAGAGTTCCTGATAAGCAATCAACGAGTAGAAAAAAAAAGAGCCAGTTCGTGAGTTTTTTGTACTTCTACCATACCGTTAAGTCACTCTTTAACCCTTTCCTCTATGAATATTCATGCTAAGCTCCACTCACTATGGATAATTATATAAATAAACTATCATGTTGGTACATAGAACAAAGAAATTACTTGTCATGTCCACTAGTGTAGGATCAGATACATCATATTCCCATAAGCAAACAGAGTAGACCCTGATCAGGCAGCTCTTACAAGAGCTGCCTGATTTGGGTCTGCACTGTTTGCAAAAGTGTTAAAAGGCTTCTCTAAGAGGTAAAGGGTTAAACATGCATTCACAGCTATCTAGTGGGGTGAAGTATACTGGTAATAATGTTTAGTCTGGTCTTCTGAAGTTCATCTAGATCCCTACTTTGCAGAATTATGTGAGCAGTGAAGGCTCTTGCATAGCTCCAGGAAAGGAAATTTTATGAGCGTAAAATTGTAATTATTTTCTTACCCATCAATTTAAACATGTTTTGGGTTCTCAAAAGAACCGTCTCGTTGAGACGATTCTTTTGAGTACCCACAACATATGTTTTGGATGATAAATAAAGAAAATAGCTTTCAAATACGCACTCTTATCTAGAGGCCTGCTCTTGACAGACTGCATGTTTCAAGTTTTGAGCTGACTCAAACGGTTTCTTAAAAAAATGTTGAAAGCACCATTCATGACTACAGCAGACGACAAATTTATCTTATCATCCTTCATTTTGGAGACAATATTATTTATTATTTTCATGTATATCATCTGTGGGCATCAAGTCTGATTTTGGGGATGCAGTGGTAGAGTGTTTGACTTGAGACCGAAGGGTTGCGGGTTTGAGCATCACTGGCGTCACTGTGTTGTGTCCTTGAGCAAGACACATTAATTCTTGCTTAGTACTTGTTCAACCCAGGAAGACCAGTCCCGACATAACAGAAAAATTGTTGACTGGGACTAATAGAATCAAATCAAACAAAATTAAGTCTGATTTATTTTCTTTAAAACTAAAATCAGTGAAATTGCAAAAAGTGACTGCTTCAGTTTATATTGGCACTTTATGGGTTTATAGTACACCTGACACTTCTGACAGCCAAACTACATAATTGTCTCAGATCTCTTTAGCAATTAAAATCATTAAATTCAAATGATGCGTGCTCAGTTTCCAGAAGAATCATTGACTTAACAGATTCACAGTTGCTATACCATGATAGGAGAAGGTACAAATGTACATAGATACAGATAAACATAATGGTTTAGCGTAAATTTGTAATTGTTTTCACACCCATCAGTCTAAACATGTTAAGGGTGCTCTAAAGAACCGTCTCATTGAGAGGGTTCTTTTGAGAACCCACAACATATGTTTTGGTTGAAAAATAAGAAAAATAATTTTCAATCACACACTCTTATCCGGAGGCCTGAAATATAGGTCTGTAGTTTAAGCATCATCAGTCAGGGGCGGATCCACGATTTCTTGAAAGGGGGGTTAAAATTTACAAAGGGGTTTTGATTTGGTTATTGTACCTGATTATTTGATATTTTTTGCGGATTTCTGAAAATTCTCCATGAGAATAGAATAATTTTGTCTCAAAGGGGAGTTAGAGGGAGTCACATGAACCCCTCTGTATCCGCCACCGTCTGTCTACATTCTGCCTGCAGTCCATATCCTGTTAAGTTTCATCCAGTGAAGTTCCCAAATTTACAGGTTCTTTGAATCATCAGGGTTCAGTATTTATGCTAAAAAATGGTCAGATAGGACTGTCTGACCAAACAAAGTAAAAAAAAAATTACTTGATTTTAATTTATCTTAATAACTAAAAAAAACAAGCCAATTTTCTACCAATTTATACCATCAATAATGAAAATAATTGATTGGGTTGATGATGCAATGTTTTGGAACTTTTGTCTGAACTTATCAGTGAATTAATGTGTTCAACTATAGGAATGTAATTGTAGAATAAGTGTAAATGATTTCATTTTTTTTTCTTTTTTTTGTTGAGCAAACCTTGTTTGGAAATGCTGGGCCTTGTGCTCCTAAGCTCATTGTATTATCCAATTTTCCCCATCAGAGATCTACTGTAAACCTTGTTTAATAATTAAGAACTCTTAAAATCATAATAAAAATAACTACTTCAAAGGAGAGATTCTATTTTTAGGTGACAACGAGTTTGTCATCAGAAAATCATCAATATTTAAGGCGTTTTAGCGACATGGCTGTGAGCTTATTTCAGGTGAGCACGCAAGTTACCTGTTTCCAGATTAGAGAATGAAGTTAGATTTTTTATCCCCCGACAAAGTCGGAGGGATATAGTTTTGGCGTCGTCCATCCGTCCTTCCGTCCATTCCGTCCGTCCAGATCCATATCTCAGTACCTATTGGTCAGATTTGATTCATTCTTGGTACAAATGATAAGTACCATGGACTCACGATATCCTATAAGTTTGGTCAAAATCGACCCCTTAACACTTGAGTTATTGCCCTTGTTTTAGTATAGGCGATTATAAGGCAAAACCTATATTAGCTTTTTTGTGTGATGATCTTCACATTTCATCAAAGCTATTATATTTAACAACTTCTCACTATTAGACCATGATTGCCAAGTGCCTGTAGATAAGTATGGCAGTGTCAAAGTTTTACCCCACCCCCTTTGACCCCACCTAAGGGGTCAAAGGTCAAATATTTAAATTTCGCAATAACTAAGGCAATTGTTAATATTTTTTGCTGAAATTTTGCATACAGGCAGAGCAGCAATAGATATGAAACATATCAAATGGAATTTAGTTTGAAGGCTGGGTGCGAGCCCGTTGGGTGGACTTAGGGGGTGGGGCCGAGGTCAAAATTAAACTTTTTTCAGAATATGGTCATGTTGCATATCAACTTAAAGCTGATGACACTGGCAGCAACATAGTAGCAAATATTTTGCCCACAGACACACCCTCGACCCAGGGGGTGGGGTCAAAAGGTCAAACTATATCTTTTTCTGAAAGTAGTCATGTTGCATGTCAAATTAAAGCTGACGACGCTGGCAGCAACATTATAGCAAATACTTTGCCCACAGACACACCCTCGACCCAGGGGGTGGAGTCAAAAGGTCAAACTATATCTTTTTCTGAAAGTAGTCATGTTGCATATCCAATTAAAGGGAATTGAGCACAGAGCACCATGAAAGCAAATATGCTGTCATTACACACACCAATGACCCCTGGGTTGGGTCAAAAGGTCATTTTCTTTTTCTTTTCTAAAAGTGGTCATGTTGCATATCAAATTAAAGTGGAAGAAATGTAGACCTACATGCAAGGTAACACTTTGAATTTACACACACCCTTGACCTCTGGGGTTGGGTTTAAAGGTCAGATATTGAAATTGTGCAGATGTAAGTACATTTTTTTATTAAACTAAGCACTAAAGCATATTTGACAGGTGTTTGTTATGATATGAATGATACTGAAGGTGAACTAAGGGTTAGATAAATGGGATTTATGTTTTGTGATTTACATGTTTCTCTCAAATAACCCTTCGTCGGGGGATATAAATTCGTAGAATTTGTCTTGTTTTCACATTCTGAACATGTGGGAATACTCAAAAGAATTCTCTCAGTGAGACAGTTCTTTTGACCACACATAACATTTTGAAACTAACATTTGAATCTACAGTACAGATTTGGTGTTTTTTCATGAATCCCCCCTATACTGGTGGGACATGAATTTGAGTGGGGAGGATTAAAATCTAATGACCCCCGTTGATTTCCACCTGTTCTGGTGGATCCACCGTGTTCCAGCTATCAAAAATATTTATTGTTACGATGGGAAACAGGCGAAATTTTAGTGAGTCAATTGGTTCTGCAGTGGGTATGAAGGTGTGTCAGAAAGGGGTGGAGCCTAACTTGAATGAACCCATCTCATTAAGAACACTAAATTTATCAAAATATTTCTTCGTAAAGTAATTTCCTTGCTAGCAGCGCCTTTTGTTGTCTACTGATACCCTTTTCAAGCAGTTGACTGACAAAATGTTGGTCCTGTTCTGGATCGAAACCGTTTGTCACTCTGATAGTGTTCCTGAAAGAATTTTTCATAATTTTGAGAAGAAAAACATGAAAAACATGAAATTACCCAGCAAAGATCAAAAAAATATATATGTTTCAATATCAGTTAAATTTTAAAAATGTTTTGCTCGAAAAGGACATACTTTGCACGGTGCCCTGTATTTGCAACAGTGTAGAATTTTATGAGAAGGACATGGCATCAACTCTTTGTCTGCTAGTGTTACCTGCTGAAAACCTTTGTAAAAGGTCTGGACCCAGATCAGGCGCGACAAAACTGAGCATGTGCATCAGCTCAGTCTCATCCCGCACAAAGTATGGAAAAAGATGTAGCCTTATGCCAAATATTTGACTTCTAGCCTCACTGGATAGATGTGGGTGTACATTTACTATGTCATCTACTGTCATCTGCTGATAACCTTTGCAGTTTGGATCCAGATCAGGTCCAACAAAATGTGGGGCCTAGGCCTGATCTTGTTCCAAACTGTTGAACACTCTGGTAGTATTCTTGAAAAGATTTTTTTGAGTAAGTTAGTTTTGAGGCCTCAAAAAAATAGCTGTGTTAAGAAAAATGCCCTTATAGACGGATGGCTGAGAATGGGTTTGCTCCCCCCCCTAGGGAATTTTGCAGACATATCCTATCTTGTAGAGAATTGAAAGCCGAGTCTTTTAAGAGATGTTTGCACTCTGTGCTCCGGGGCGTTAGTCTGTAATAGCCTGTAACATACGTTACTTAATCAAACTAAGAAAAAGTAAATTAAAAGTTTGGGCTACAAATTAAAGACATTAAAAAAATTATTTTTAAAAATCATTCATATAGTCTGCATACTGTATGTCTTAACTACGTATGACAGCCATTTGAACAAAATTGCGGCTTCCTAAGGTGTCATATGCGTTACATAAATTAGATAACCCATTAAAATTTGCAAGTGTGGCTAACATCGTTTACATTCACAATCTCTCTGTGTGTTTTGCAAAATGTTTTTAACCATGTCTGACTAGCTTATGCAATTGGCTAACAGAAAAATTAAAGTTTGTTTCCCTAGCTTAAATATTTTTTCTGGAATAAGCAATTAAACAACCCTACTCCTACTCAGTTTTAAGATGAAATGGTTGGTATTAAAACTAAAGTAAAAATAGTTAAAAAATATTTGCAGTTGATGAATGTGTTTCATTGTTTGGGATTTATTTGCTTATATGAAAAGACTCAAAAATATGCAAGTTTGTTGCAAAATTTTTAATATCAGAGGCTGTAACATATGTTACCTGATGTAATAAATGGGCAAGCTCATTGTCTTTACGTAAGATATGCCTAAAAATGTTTTAATCTCCTCAAGGGAATTTTGCAGACATATTCCTTCTTATAGTTCAACTCAAGCTGCATGGAATAAGGGATGTTTGCACTCTCTATGTTGGGGCGTTAGTCTGTAACAGCGTGTTACATGCGTTACTATATCAAATAAAGGAAATTTAGTTTGAAAGTTTGAGCTAAAATTGTGAAAAAACTCGCAGCTGTTGAATATCTTACATTGTTTAGGGATTTTAAACTGGCTCGTATGATAAAGACTTATAGATCTGCTAGTTGTCATCAAGTTTTAAAGATCAGACAGCGTTACATATGTTAGCGTGATAAGTAAAATCATCAAACAGTATTTTGACATCAAGCTGAGTTAAAGGGCCTGCTCCATCCTAATCCTCTTTGGAATTCTGCAGACAAATTACATCTTATGTAACCATTCAAGGTGCATTTAATAAGAAATGTTTGCACTCTGTAAGTCGGGGCGTTAGCCTGCAACAGCTTGTTACATATGCTACTATATCAATTTGAGAATAAGAAATTTGAATGTTTGAGCTACCAAAAGAAGACATTAAAATCATCTGATAAATAGACATTCTTATAGTCTTTATACTGGATGTCTTTACTTCATATGGAAGCTGTTTAACATTAATACGGCTAACTGTGGTGTTATGTGCGTTACATGAACCTAATTATAATTTAAAAGCTATAATTGTGGCTATCGTCATTTAGTTAAACAACTACTATGACTTGGCTTCAAACTGTTTTATTAGATTTTACAAACATATAGTCAATTTATGAATAGGAAAAACCAAGTTTGCTTTTCTATCTTAAATATAATGTCTTATAGGAGCTAATACACAGCCCTACTCCCAGTTTTACAGAGAAGCGAATTTTGTTATTACCGTTTGTTTAAGTAAAACACATGAAAGCGATTACAGCGTGTGGATATTTTTCATTTTCTTAGTCTGTCTTGCTCATATATCTGCAAGATGTCATTAAGTTTAAGATCAGGACACTTAATGTGTACTTATAAGTCTTTGGTGCCAAAACACTAGAAATTATATTCATTTCTGATTATCAAACCCATGGACTGTTGTTACAGATGTTATCAATGACCTTTTGGACACATTTCCTAATACTGTGCATATAATGCTAAATATAGAGCCACAAATAGAAAAGATAGTTTTACATTTTTACAAGAAAATACAATAAATGAAATGGTCCAAACTATTTCTCATCGATTTAACACTCATGTTAAACGTTTGTCCTTGTCTGCTTCTGTGGTAATCATTATAATCACACGCCTCCTTGCAACTAGTAGAATCATCACACAATATTTCAATCATTTACTGTTATTCAATTTTACCACCAGTCCGCTCAAACTTGATGAGCCATTATCAACTTTCCAATTTTGCCATTTATGGCTTGGAACATTAGGAAACTGATATGAATTCCTAATAGTTTGCTCTTTGAGTATGTGTTTCAAGTGATACTCTGCAAGTAAGAGAAAGACTAAAGCTTTACAAGGAGGAAAACTATGCCATTAAGAGCAATAAGTACCTGGACTGATGTACCTTGATATTTCTGTGATAAAGAATCATATCTTAGCTGATTAACTTTTATAAATGTAGCCTTTCCATACATGCAACCCACATATTTTCATCTAATAATGTCTCTGCACTTATTATCTTTCCCGCAAGCATTCAAAAACTTATTTGAAGTCTTAGTACTTCTGAAGTGCTGAAACCAAGGTAACTCTTTCCCTTCAGATAAACAAACTAGATGTATCACAGCAGGTTAAGCAATGAAATGCAGGATGAACAGAGCGCAAATAAGACCCTTTCAATTCAATGATTCACTAAGTTTCTAAGATAAGAGTGCTTATTAAAGGATGTAACATATATAACTCGTTATAATAAATGAGCAAGGGCATTGTCTTGACATTCTTATTGATTACACAGTCAGAGGCAAGTGTTTTCAATTTCAGTGTTTTCAATGGATCATGAAATGAGGCACCTTATCAACTTGTTTACTTTGTATAAATCTTCCATAGAGCATAATATAGAACTACTGGTTATCCCAATCTACCTATAGTCCACTTTCCTTCTTTCGAATGCAACAGCTAATGATATGGGTGCAAAAACTGAGAAATCATAGGTTTCACATTATTTTAAGACATGCTTCAATGTACTGACATGAAAAAACAACCAACTGCAAACATAATTGATGGCAATGTCCAACTTTATATTCTTTCTCTTATACCAGATAACTTTCAAGGTGTAACAGAAATTGTTTCAGACAGTCTGCCAAAACCATCAAGAGTCAACATTGTAACTAAAGAAAACTTATAAAGTTCTTTGGGCGCAGCAAAATACTATTGATCTAAGACCTGAGGACATAAGTACCAAAAGACTGGATAGGTTCCATGGCAAATGATGCAAAAAAGCAGCCTATCAAATTTCTGTTTGACCAATGTCAGAAATCTTAAAGTTTTCTTAGAGGTACACGGTAGAGACATAGATTTTGCAAAATCAGAACAAAGTTATCATTTGACTAGCAGGGATGCAGAGGGAACTGCAGTTAGATTGCTCTTGCCACTTCACAGGAAGAGATATATACTAGAGTCATACTCCATTGTATGCATATATGTGAAATGGCATTAAACCCATATTTAATCAGGTGTTTGATCCCATGACACTGACATGCTGTTTCTGCTTTTGAAGAATGCTAAGGATTCAAGTTTGGCTGAGTCAAGTTGTTTGATGCTGGCACTGGCCACACATACAAAGAAAATTAAGTCTTAAAATTGATGGCAAAAGGGGAGGATCACACGAAATGCTTATAAGTGATGTTTGTCACAATTACCAATTTTAAAAAGTAATCTTAATTAATGTAACACATATAACACCATAGGAAGCTGTATATTTGTTAAAAAATCTTTTCTTATGTATCAAAGGTATTCAAATAAATAGATAGTTTTATGTCTTCTTTCTGTTTCTCAGACTTTCAATTAATTTATTCTTAAATTGATATGGTAACATACGTATCATACCATTACATGCTAACCCCCTAGTTAATAGAATGCAAACATCTCTTATTTGATGCAGCTTGAATTGTTCTTTAAGGTAGGATATGTCTGCACAATTCCCAAAGGGATGGAGAGGAATAGGATTGTATTCAGTTTGCAGTTCTAATACAATGTCATGAGTCTACTGGTTGTGATAAAAAGGGTGATTATTTTGCCATAGAAGCAGACACAATGATAGACATTGTGAGGGTGACTTGAATAAAGATTGTTTTTGAATAATTTTATTCAATAGGAATATTTATTAAATTGTGTCATTTAAATGAGAACTATTATTTTCTATCTATATGTCTATATATTTTAATATTATAGGCATTAGGAAATATATGATTAAAAAGGTTATATATAACATAGGTAACACAATTCCATGGGCTTGTTATCAGCAATGACTGTATTTACTAAGACTAAGGCACCAGAGGCTAGAGATTAATAGTAAAACATGTGAAAAATGGTATTTTTCTAAAATATCATCTCTTACTTCCAAGAAAATTTCCTAGCTCATTCATTATGCCATGTAACATACGTTACATACTTTAATAAGTGCTCTGATCCTGATGTCAAACTTGCAAATGTATGATTCTTTATTGCATTAGCAAGACAGTGCCAAAAATGTAAGATATCCATGAGCGTCAAATATTTTCATATATTTTTCTTCAATAATAGATACCAAAATTGGATACTTAAAATTGGGGGTAGGGTTGTTTAATAGCTCATATAAAACGATGTATTTGAGATAGAAAAGCAAACTTTGTTTTTTCTATTAGTCAAATGAGTATTTTAGTAAACTAAGATTAAAAACACTTGTAAAAATGCACAAATCGTCTGTAAAATGAATGATGTTAGTCACGATTTCAACTTTCGAAGGGAAATTTAATCTATGTAACGCATATAACACCATTGAAGGCTGTAATTTTGTTTAAAATGCTGCTTTTATGTAGCTTAGGCATCCAGCTTGCAAACTACATAAGAAATTTGAATAATTAGATGGTTTAATGTCTTCTTTCTGTAGCTCAAACTTTCATTTTGATTTTTTTCCTTAGATTGTTACAGTAACATATGTAACAGGCTGTCAGAGACTAACGCCCCAGAGCACAGAGTGCAAACATCTCTTAAAAGATGCGGCTTGAAATTTTCTTCAAGATAGGATATGTCTGCAAAATTCCCTAGGGGGGGGGAGCAGGACCTTTTTTAGCTCAAAGTCTATTACCCTAAACTTGTATTTCCTACGATGAAGAAAAAAAATCTGTTAGGTTTGATTTCAATACAATAAAACCTGTCTAAAGCGATCACTTAAAAATATACAAAACAAAGGTCTTAATGGAAAATGGTAGCTTAATGAAGGTCAAAAGCATTGCAGAATGCTCCCCTTGGAGCATTCTGCAATACTTTTGACCTGCATTAAGCGATAATCGGTCTTAAAAATCATTTTTTTGGGGGGGGGGGGGTGGGGGGTGGCCACTTCAGACAGGTGCTACTGTACTTTGTAGTAGTTTTAAACCTATACTAAAACCAACTGCTAATTGGTCACCTTACATTTTAACGCTACATGTAGTTCAGAAAGTGAAACATAGGGTATACAAAATTCATGTTTTTTTAAGTGAAGCAATACTTTGCCGAGACTCTGCAAATTATTTCATTGAAAAATGACGTGTACTTCTTGCACGGACGAAGTTAGAGAAAAGGTACCCTCATTTCAAAAAGTCACACTTTTTCTACGATATAAACCATAACACAAATTAACATTTTTGTATGTTTGAAGATGTTACTGGCTAGCGTGATATAAGAAGAATAAACATCAAAAGTTTTGATTCCATCGGACTTGTCGTTTTTGCTACTCAACAACATAAGACAAACACTTTTAGCAGGTTAATCATTGAAATTCAGCTTTAAGCTTGCAATTTACGTAGAGACTTTGCACTGCTCTGTACGCTTTATTATCAGCGACATGGCATTGAAATTTTCAGCGATTATTCATTATTACCAGACGTCACCGTCTGTCTTTGAGAATTGAAAGAAAAACAAAAAAAGAATGCCACCAAATGGATTTTTAAACTCTCACATTGAAACCGGAAGTGTACAGTAGTCGTGAAACAATAATTGCCAAAAATGGACAAATCAAGTTCTGCTGTGTTTGGCCTACAATGCTCAAATACATTTAAGTGCATTTAACAATTTTACCAGGAAATACTGGTGAATTTCAAAAATCTTGAAAATTTTTGAAAAATGCAACATTTTAAAAATGCGTAAAAAATCCACCATAAGCAAAATTTCAATTGTTTAGTGTTTTTCAAGTAGGACAGACCAGTTTGTAACCACCTAAATGTCAATTTTATAAAAACTACTCTCAAAACCATTTTTTCTTTAAAAAAGTCGATTTTTGCATTTTTAACCCAAGAAACTTTGGAGTAAAAGAAAACTGTTCAAAAACACTGCTAAACGTTTGCCCATTAAAATGCACATATATAGGCAAAAATCATTTCAATTTTATTAGCTTTTGGTCAGAAATACATGTAATGAGTTTGAAAAGTGACCAATTAGAACTTGGTTTTAGTATAGATATTGTCAAGAAAGACATAAACCTAGACTGATCTCTAACAAACACGTTAAAGAACCTTGGACTGTGTGTATATCTGCAGTCCTAAATTCATAATTACGCGGTCCTCTTTTCTAAAAAAAATCCGACAGCATTTCATTTGGGAGGGTGTGGGGGGGGGCTTGAAAAAAACAGCAGATTAAATCTGCCTTTTTTTTCAAGCCCCCCAATACAAAAAAATCTTATAAAATTGCCATAAACTCTTTGCATGTTGGTTCATGCTTTTTGTCATCTACTGTTTTTTTTCAAATTAGCTTTTTCAAAAAATTCTTTCATGACCACTATCAGTACTTTCACATGATTAGGATCAAGATCAGGATCAACATTATGTCGGCCCTGATCTGTGTCCAAACTGTTTGTAAAGGTTATCAGCATATGCTAGTAAGAAGAGTGATTTTATGCAGCTATTGTAAGTATAATTTTCTCATTGGCTGACTCCTTAATCCTTTATAATACTAATGGATTCTTCTTTCTGGTTTGATACAATAAACTTGGAATAGTCCATTGTACAATATAGGGGTGTCAGGTTATAGTTTAAAAAAAAAAAAAAGAGGTACTTTTGTCTGAAGATCTTTTTTACCTTTACAAACAGTGTAAACCCTGATGAAATGCAGCATTATGCTGCATTTCATCTGGGTCTTCACTCTTTGCAATAGTACTAGTTTAGGGGTCTCCTGAATACAAAGGGTTGAAAACAATCTTCATTGACAGATTAGAAATTCTAAACTGTGACTGCTCAAAACTTATATAAATGTAGGACCATTGAAGCTAGTTCAAAAGTTAAACATATTTCAATGATCACAAGAAAAATCCTGTCATAACGGTATTAAAATGTTACCATTTATAGTTTTTAAAGCAGATTAATCTAATATAGTTATGTAGGCACTGTTCGGTATGACGTCAAAAATCTTTGACTTAACCATAAAAGGGCCAGTCACGTACAACTAAATTTATGACATGATTTTAGAGGAATTTAAGGCATGATTTTCAACAGCAAACAATTCTCATGGATTTTGATTTTCAATCAAAGCAGAGACAAAAACTTGACTCAAGACCAAGGGGCTGCGGGTTCGGGCCTCGCCGGCATCACTGCACTGTGGTCCTTGAGCAAGGCACATTTTATCCTAGCTTTGTACTGGTTCAACCCTGGAAGACCCATCCCTGTTTAACTGAAAGATTGTTGATGGGACGTAAAGTATCAAATCAAACAAACAAAGAAACAAAAAGCAGAGACAAAATATTGTCTGTTGTATTTTTTGGCGACAAATATAGGATTAACCTTTCTGCACTAAGAATGCTTCAATTTGCAAAAAAACTAATCAACCTGACTACAAGAAAAGCCTAAGATCGGATGTTTAAGTGTTATTGAAAGATTATATAAGTGTGAATAGGTATATATAGATTATATAAATAGTCTATAAGTTAAATAGGTTCGAGTATAGATTATATTATGAGTTTCATTATCTATACAATCATGATCATACCTTTTTTCGTCTATATCAGGCCTTTAGTTATGAGTGCGTAGCGAGCAAATAATTTTTCTTATTTCTCAACCAAAACATGTGTTGTGGGTACTCAAAAGAACCGTCTCAATGAGATGGTTCTTTTGAGCACCCAAAACATATGCTAAAAAGTATGGGTAAGACAAGATTTACAATTTTGCGCTGAAAATATTTGTTTATCTAAACCTGTGTTATATGATCTTCCAATATCACCCAAAATGTGCTGCTCACCAATGCCATTAGTACCGAAATATCATGCACTGGTCAAAATATGTTCGAGTAGTCTTTAAGTTCAGAAATCAGGAGATTAGACTTTAAAAAAATGGGGAAAGATTTTCAAAGTCTATTAACACTTTAATCACTGACGTATTTTTAAATCTTAAAGATTTAAAAATACGTCAGCGATTAAAATGATTAAAATGTTTTAAGTGTCACTTAAACTATTTTCATGATGAAGAAAGCATGAAAAATTACTCAGAATGCAAAGTAATTGGATGCTAGGCATACATGTGAATGAGTTAAAATCTGCTGAACTTTCCTTTACCTCAGTTCATGTAACTGCCAAGGTTTTGGCAACACTGTACATGTGGCGGTGCAGGCTCATCTGAGTCTTTAACCGTCAATGCGATCAATACCCTTTTCATTATGAGCTGGCTCATATATTTGCATAGTCATCATTCTTTGAATATCAACTCATATTACCTAGAAAACCTTATATGGTTCCTGTTTAGGTTATAAATCAAGACAGGAAACCAGGGTGCCTTTAGAATGCTCCATTCTAGCTTCTGTTGTGTAGCCAAACCTAAGTATTATTATTTGTTTGATTTGATTCTTTACGTCCCATCAACAATCTTTCAGTTATAAAGGGACGGGTCTTCCTGGGTTGAACCAGTACTAAGCTAGGATTAATGTTCTTGCTCAAGGACACAACGCAGTGACGCCGGTGAGGCTCGAACCCGCGGCCCTTCGGTCTCGAGTCAAGCACTCTACCACTGAGCCACTGCGCTCCCCTAGGTATTATTAAATTGTTCAGTTGGTGTTTGTGCTGAGGTGACAAAATTCTGATCAAATCTTGAACTATGCACACTAAGGATCATATGACTTCTAGATTCCGCTGTGTCTCTGCTCAACAGTGTGTAAAAAGGGCCTTACAAGCATAATATGCAGGCAACAAGGCCCAAATTGACCTGTCCAGTTATAGGTGTTAAAAGTGTTCAAGGCCTTCATTTTGTTGTAAAAGATCAAACTGTATATGCTGTAGCGGCACCTTAATTTTGCGGCAGGTGACATTTTAGAATTTTATTGCTTCTTTAAGTACTCCATGCAAATTGTCTCCCAGTTCAAGAAAGATATCACAAAATTTGTCATTAGCTGCAGTCTTACAAATAGTATTCACACAACTTAATAGACTGTGATCAGTCTGTTCCACTGCATAGGCTGATCTTAACATTCATTGCCTGGTATGTTGGGGCCATTTTCTCAAACTGAGGCTCTGAATGGTTCTGTTCTTTATTACCACATGTTGAGAAATATTATTGACTGGTTCTAAAGATTCTGATATGAATCTTGTGGGATCAATATGTAATCAATGAAATTAACGGGTAGGCTCAAATTGTTTTTATTTTTAACTGCAGTACAGAACCATATTAATCTTGACCTTTAAAGCTGTAAGGTTTTAAGCCTTTTCCTGCCATTCACAACAATTTGTCGTCTGCTCTCTCATCTGCTTATGTACTTTAATAGCCTACCTTGCAAAAAATATGGACTCTGTTCAGACTGCTCCTGTAGAAGCAAGCAGGTCTTACCAGGGTTTCATACTGTTTGCCTGCATGATGTGCATTTTGTTATAAGCAGCAGATTTAAAAGGCAGACAACATTTTCAGGGCAAAATTATTGGCATGATAAAGGTTAAGCTTGATTCATTTAAACCCTTTCCTTCATGAATATTCATGCTAATACTCCACCCACTATGAATAATTATATAAATAAACTTTCATGTTGGTACAAAGAACAAAGAATTTTTTTGCAGGATCAGATATATCATATTTCCATAAGCAAACAGAGTAGACCCTGATATGGCAGCTCTGCTCGTAAAAGAGCTACCTGATCTGGGTCTGGTCTTTTTGCAAAAGCGTTAAAAGGTGTCTCTATGAGGTAAAGTGTTAAGTCTGGATCTATTGTTTAACTCTGGCCAGATAGCATTTTATCTGAACATAAAAAACATGTGCTAACAAAATGCCCCATATCAGAATAGGAGCAGTCTGATCAGCGCCTATTTGCAAATGTTTTCTTCAGTTAATTACACATATTTATATGTAACCCAGATCACAAACTGGAAAATTACAGCACCTAAAGAAATAGAAAGCTTTTGCTTCTGCACCAAAAAGTGAATGAGTACAGAATCAAACATCAGTGCATTTCTGACTCTTGCTGTATAATATTCAACATACAATTTTTCTTAGTTCGATCCTCCTGTCAGGCAACACTCCTTCATAGAAGTTTATTCTCTTCTGACTTTTCAGTTAAACCTGTGTTTACTACTGGATTCTTCCTTCTGGTTTGATACAATAAACTTGGGATAGTCCATTGTACATATCTAGGGGTGTCAGGTTATAATTAAAAAAAATATATTGTACATCTGAAGATCATTTTTACCTTTACAAACAGCGTAGACACTGATGAAATGCAGTATTATGCTGCATTTCATCAGGGTCTTCACTGTTTGCAAAAGTACTTGTTTAGGGGTTTTCCCAAATACAAAGGGTTCTTTGTACAGCTTTAATATTGTTTTTCGTTTTGGCTGCTCAAGAAAAAAGTATAGTCAGTGCTCAATAAGAGTAGGGTGACGAAACAGATTTACAGTAATAAGTTTGAATGAAAACCCTATATTTGTCCGATCAGGTGAATAAAGTACCATAACGTGACCAACTACAAATGTACGTAACTCTACTCTTATAGCGCTCAGACAGTAAAAGGATTTTCGTTTTAGAAATAACAGCCTAAAGCTAAAGGTTAATGAAAATAATTGCTTTCGTGGTAAACACTGAAGAATGGTCTTTCTTTAATTACATTAAACATATAACAAAATAAATCTAGAGGCTAACACCCTCTGTTGTATTGAAAGTATTACCTACTCTAAACCATTGAATTATCTTAGATTACATATGAGAACAATTGAATGTATTATTTGTATGAGGAAGTCTTCATTTTAACTTGTAAATGCGCCACCAGCCAGTGCCCAAGTTAAGACAGTGATCGAGTATTTCTTTCCCTCCTTGCATTTATGCACCAGTCATTTGTATCTACGGCCCCCCATCTACGGGGATAGCGGTAGAATAGCCGGGCTATGGTGCAGTGCAAGTACATTTTGACTGTCCCCACATTGCAGGGAAAGTGTGGGGGTTATAACATTGGGACACTTTCCTCGGTGAGGGAGTGCAGTGGCTCAGTGGTAGAGTGCTTGACTTGAGACCGAGGGGCAGCGGGTTCCAGCCTTACCGTCATCACTGTGTTGTGGTCCTTGAGCAAGACACATTTATCCTAGCTTAGTACTGGTTCAACTCAGGAAGACCCGTCCCTATTTAACTGAAAGATTGTTGATGGGACGTAAACAATCAAATCAAACAAACAAAAACTCCTTTGATAGATGTTTCCGAACCAGAAATTGTCACTCAAAAATCACCTGATAGTGTATAACTGACCAATACAACGAGGACTAAGCATGTGAGATAGTCCCTTAAACAAAATTGCATGTGTATAATCTCCCACAATTAATCGGAGGTTTACCTTAATTTGCATGCTTAGTAATTTTGCATGTTTTTTTTTACATCTACTGATTTTTTTCTCAAAATCATCTTTTTTGAAAAATTCTTTCAGGAATTCCGTCAGAGTGTCAAACAGTTTGGATCCAAATCAGGCGCGTCATATAGTTAGGCTTGATCTGGATTCAAACTGTTTGCAAAGGATATCAGCTGACAACACTACTAAGCAAAGAGTCAAAGTAGGCGTGGTTTTATGAAAGGTAGGGTTCTTTGAGTATCAGAAGGCTGGAAAAGTATCTAATCTGGATCTCATTTAGAGCTCTCACTAGAATTTTGAAAACAGGATCCCCAGACAGAGCCTTCTTTGCTAAAAATAGGAAGTCCGACCATACAAAAGAATATAGCTTCAGTCGCAGCACCAAAAATGGGAGTTCAAGACTGCAAATCAGCAGTTAGTGAGAGCTCTGTCACTGTTATAAAAAGGAATAATTGATCATGGCTCAGAGTTGTTTCTGATAATCAAGAGAACTAAATAAATATTTGTAGTAGTATGACATATTTCACTACAGTATCAGTTTCATCCAAAGAGAAGTTGATACAACTCTCTTGAAATCTCAAAAAAAATAGTAAAAAACACAAAAAATATAGGAATCCAGGCTTAATGCAGGAAAGCCAAAAAGGTGATTTGATATACAGTGCATGATAATGTAATGTCCACTTGTCCAAAATTAAACAAAATTAGTTATCTGCTGCAACTGTGATTGGGTCATTAACTCTGCCTACTGGGTAATTTTTCATGCTTTTTTTGTCAGCTGCTGCTTTTTTTCCAAATCACTTTTTGGAAAAATTCTTTCAGGAATACCATCAGAGTGCCAAACAGTTTGGATCCAGATCAGGCCCGACATTATGTCGGGCCTGATCTGGGTCCAAACTGTTTGCAATGGTTATCAGCGGACGACACTAGTAGGCAAAGAGTTAAAGGTTGACTGGCAGGCTTTTTTTACAAAGAGAATGCTCCATGAAGCTGATTGATGTATGCCATTACAAATCTCCTGAGATTCCAATGGAATATACATTTCTATATACACATTAATTTAGAGCCATTAAACATGATATTGGCTTTATTGACACTCTAGAAATATTATAGGCTTGATTGAACTTTTTGACCTGACGTTCAGAATCGTCATCACTTACTACAAAACTGTATCTGAATTTATAATAGATAGATGCTTAACAACATATTTTATGCCCTTAGTATTGAAAATTGGGGTGGGGGGCACTTTGTTTTCTTGTGTGCGCACAACAAACTTTAACCTTATCCTGATTATTAACAGGGGTGTAAGAACCTGTACCCCAAAACACATGTGCGTACAACTTGGCGCCAAATGTATAGGAAAATGTTTTTTTGAGATTTCACAGGGCTAAAATGAGCTCTCAAGACACACAGTTAAACACTATCTGTTGCATTCATTAATTCCAAAAATCAAATTAATTAGCTTAAGACGACGAGATGTTATGTTTTTAACAATGTCAACTGTCCCCTTTATCCCCACCGGAATACCTCCAGACCCCGCCCCAGATTAATGTTACTTGAAAAAAGATTGCTAACATATCATTATCATCTTAAAATTAATATTGTTTAGGCCAAGATCATGCCTGAAAATATCAGTGGATCCAAACTGTTTAACAAAGATTCTAAAATAAAAAAAAATGACAATTGTAGAAGTATTAAGATATAACCCAGCATGTAAGGAGTTGATATATTTCCCGTTTTGGAAACTGTGTAGATAAGGATCACTTGTATTTTCACTTTACTTTGACCATGATCTTTTCTATTTCCAGCACCACAATGGTTATCTGCCCTTGCGGATCAAAGCAGTTCCAGAAGGATCATTGGTGCCATTTAAGAATGTTCTTTTTACAGTGGAAAATACTGACCCTAAGTGTCACTGGCTGACAAACTATTTTGAGGTAAGGGAGAAGTACAGTAACTGATCTAAGACTTAAGCATATGCTGCAAAAAAAGAAAATGGCAAACATTTTCATATAGAGGATCTAACATGAGTGCCCTTTATTAGAAAAAATAACTGAGGAAAAGAGATAAATGTGAGGCTTGACAAGCATTATATCACTTTTTCCAAACAAGTTTAATAAATTCAATAAATGAATACAGGAGCACAAATGTTAGATTCAAATTCATATGACATTTAAATTATTTTGAAATCATGTTTTTTGGCATGCATATGCCAAGATTTTGTCATATATGTTTGACATTGTTATAAGTCGTCATTGTAATGCAAACCTCTAGGTTTATCAATTTTAATACATGGCGGGCTCCACGTCGTGTGATAAAATAGGAGATTTGTAT
The DNA here is from genome assembly GCA_964019695.1 of Loripinus fragilis. NCBI lineage: Eukaryota > Metazoa > Mollusca > Bivalvia > Lucinida > Lucinidae > Loripinus > Loripinus fragilis. The sequence continues at coordinate 37,781,385 of OZ026520.1, read as the reverse complement.
GCCCAATAAATATAAGAGACTTTCTAATCTTAATAATGCTTGAAAAGTCCTTGAATTTTATGTAGCGCTGTGCATATTCACCCTGTTTGATCTATAATTGCAGACTCTGTTAGTACAAGTATGGTATCCCATGACAGTTGCCACCAATTCCAGGTACCAGAAAACAATTATTGCCAAATATCTAGATGAAACAGCTGATGACTTTGAGAGTCTTCCATTTAAATTACATGACTTCGGCTTCAGGGGATCAACATCTGTGGAGGTATGTATGGAATCATAATACCATATTTATACCCCCAGCAAACTTTGTTTGTGGTGGGTATACTGTTTTCATGTTGTCCGTGCGTGCATCCTTCCGTACGCCCATCCGTAACGTTTTGTTTCCTTAATATCTTGAAGAGTCATTGCTGGATTTTTATAAAACCTTGCAAACATGTTTATATATGCAAGACAAATACTTTAAACAAAAAAGTAAGGGCTAGGGACCAATTCTATTAGAGTTATTTCCCTTTGTAGTTCTAAATGGCTTTTTGTATAGGGTTTTATGCTTATGCTATTATAGGCCATACACAGGCCGATCAACTCCTACCACAGCTTTTGATGGAACAATTTGATACTTTTTTATACAATGTAGACACAGAAGGAGTTTGGTTCAGAAAAATAAATTTTGACAAAATGACAGCTATGGGAACTTAGACAATTTTTCCCTAATAGGGCTTTTGTATATGCATTGATGGTGCCTTCATGGGCTGATCAACTTTTACCACAGCTTTTGATGGAGCAATTTGATAGGTTGCCTATGCAATAAAGACACATTGAATGTATGCATGAAGGAGTTTGGTTCAGAAAAAATAATTTTTGATAAAATGACATCTATGAGAACTTAGACTTTTTTTAGATATAAGCTTTGATATAGAGCTTTCAGATGTGAATAATTTTGTGTATTTGATCTTAACAAATGTTCCAGATATCAAGGATTAAGATCATTTGCACAGATTCTACTTAAATCTTGTTTTCACAGATTCTACTGAATTTTTTTTTCAATACTAGGGTCTGCTGGTTTGAACTATCACTTGCCAAAATTACATTTTTTCACTTTTCCAAAACTAAGCTTTTTCACTGACTCTTACTGTGCGGGGGGTATCTAATAAGCATTGCTTATTGACTTTTTTCATTACCCCTTAAATGCATCCTTATCCTGCAGTCTATTAACCTTTTGTATTCTGGAAACCCCTAAACAGGTACTTTGGCAATCAGTGAAGACACAGATAAAATGCTGCATATGCTGCATTTCGTCAGGGTTTTCACTGTTTGTTATGATTAAAACAATCTTCAGGGACAGAAATACATAATAATTTAGAATATTGTACCTGTGACCCCTTAAAGTACAAAATGGACAATCCTATACTTATTGCATCAATATTTATGGGAAAATCCATCTGAATACAAAGGGTTATCAGGAAAGGGCATTCCATTATGATTATGTTTTGACTTGCTGCAAAGACAATTTGAGAACTGGTTAATTGCTATGTCCAGGCCTTTTAATAAGAGTGTGTAATTATGTCCTCCCACCGAGGGAGACATATTGTTTGTGGTGTAGATCCTGTTGGTGTTGGTGTGACACTTTCTTGTGGGCAAGATATTTCATGAACTTAGACGTATTGGAACCAAATTTGCACAGATATAACACGGGGGCATGATGAAGACTTGATCAGGTTCTGATAACCTTGCCACAAATTTTCAACGTCATAGCGGAGCTAAATTAGTCAACTTTCAGTGTGTGGTGAGAACACATCTGTTTTTTCTGAAATCAATACTAGTTAAAAATTAATTTTCTTATTTCTAAACCTTAACAAATGTTGTGAGTACTCAAAAGAGCCATTTCAATGAAATGGTTCTTTTGAGCACCCCCAAAAAAATGTTTAAATTGATGGATAAGAAACAATTTTACATTCAAATATTTGTGTTTATATGTATTTAGTTCGAGTAATCATTTCAATCAATCCATGCATAACTTTCCTTCAAATTTTGTAATGATCGATTGCACAGGGGCTAGTCAAGCTTAATAATATGCAATCTCCAATGATATACTGAAATAGACTATAAACTAGACTTGTAGCAGTGTTTACAGTATGCCAAAAAACAATAAGTTAAAACTTATTACTTTGTGGCAAACTGTAACCACTGGACTGAGGCCCCTGTGATCGATTGATACCACAGTGGTGTTTTCATAAGATTGATACCACAGTGGTGTTCTCAAAAAGATTCACATTTTGGGCTAACACTCGGTCAAAAAAAAAATCTTAAGACTGTCATCAGGATGATCAGGTTCTTTTAGTCCCATAGAGGTTAGGTTAATAGTTCATGAATAAATTATACCTTAGAATCTTTACACCTGTTTGAAGAACAAGTAATTAAGATAAGACGCCTACACATCGTTTATATGGGCCTCGACGTGAAAAAATTGACTGTGGGATGCGAACAACAAAGGCGCAGACCAGACTGTGCATCCCCACAGTCTGGTCTGCGCCTTTGTAGTTTGCTTTCTGGAAGTATTATTACTCCACTTGATACACGGAAAATTCCAATATTCTAGCTAGTTTCTGTAGCTGAGTACACTGGTTTCAGTCTTACTTGGTCGGAAACCCGAAAGACAGATTTTCTTGCCCCGAGTCCCGTATTACTGCACAAATGTCATAGTTCACATCTACAAAGACCTACTTATTGGAGATAGTTGAAGATAAATCTCTGTACCAAAGTAAGTGGCAAGACAATGATAAGAAATGGATGCAATCAAATCCTTTAACTGTTATTTTCTTCTATTGATGACCTTTGCAAACAGAATGGACCCAGATCCGGTTGGATAAAATATCAGACATGATCTTGATGTAAACTGTTTGGCACCCTGTTAGTATTCCTGAAAGATTTTTTTGTCTTGTTTGTTTGTTTTGTTGCTTTATGTCCCAAGTCAACAGCTATGGTGATGGCGGGAGGGTCAGTTCACCTAGCCACACTTTTTCCTGGGCAACCTTGAACAAGCAGTTAACCAGTACTTTGTGCACATACTTTCGCTTGTAACTGACAACAACCCTTCTTGAATGATTCAGCGGAAGGGAGGAGAATGACCGTAGAAATTAGTTGATGATCAATCTCCACGAAAGTATGGGACCAGGCCGGGATCAAACTCGCGACCCCTGGATCTGCAGTCAGACTCGCATCTATTGCCAGACACGTGCTACAAGGCCTGGCGAAGATTTTTTTCTTTTTTTTTCAGTTTAAAGTTTAAGATTTTCTTAATTAAACTATAAAAAAGTTTAGCAGACAACAAAAACTGGATGCAAAATTTTGCAACACACAAAAAGTTAAGCCTAAGGGAGTAACCTATATCAGGGCTTTAGTAAGTGCGTAACGAGAAAATAATTTTCTTATTTCTCAACCAAAACATATGTTGTGGGTACTTAAAAGAACTGTCTATTTTGAGCACCCAAAATTTATGCTGAAAATTATGGGTAAGAAAATATTTACAATTTTACTCAGATTTTTTTTGTTTATCTAAACCTGTACCTGTATAAGTCAAACTTAAGTAATACATGTAAAACAATACAGTACCTACATGTACAACTCGTCATATCTTATCTCTCTGCCTCTAGTTACAACTTTTGCTGTCTGTTGATAATCTTTTTAAACAGTTTGGACCCTGATCATAAAGTTGGGCCTGATCTGGATCCCAACTGTGTGACATGCTAATGGTATTCCTGACAAAAACTTTGAAAAAATAAATTTTGAAAATCTCAGCAGGCAACAGAAAATCATGAAAAAATTACCCAGGATGCAATGAAATAAAAGTGAAGTGACACTTACTTTTTCCTTCTTTTTAAGTCTGCAGGTATAGGAGGCTGTGCCCACTTAGTAAACTTTTTAGGAACAGACACTATAGCAGCAATAGCCACAGCTAGAAAATACTATGATTGTAAGATAGCAGGTTTCTCAGTACCAGCAGCAGAACATAGGTAAGTTCTACAGGGCTTTGGAAATACCATGCCCGACTTGTCCGACCTGGTCCCATTTCATTCAGGACAAGTTGAAAATTACAATTCACTTGTCCTTGGACAAGTGCAAAATTTGTATAAAGTTAATTAAGTTCACATGTTGCATTGAAAACAGTGTGGATCCTGATCAGCTGGCTTCTTCAGAAGCCAGCTGATCTTGATCTACACTGTTTACAAGAGAGTTGATATCTACATGGTTTCATACTGTTTTGGAAAGTGTAAATTGTTTAAGCACAGAAAGGTATAAGCTAATCTGTTCTATCGGACAAGTAAAATTTTCTTTGAACGAGTACATTATGGCCATTTACTTGTTCCTGGACAAGTAGAAAATTTTACTATTTCCACACCCCTGTTCTATGTACCATATGGGCCTAGTCGCAAGAAAACCTGTCTTCGGGGTGTCCGACAAAGCGAATTTTCAAACCAGTCTTCTCAGCTACAGAGACTAGCTAGAAAGTTAAAATTTAGCTCGTAGCAAGTCCAGATATGGGACTTTTCAATAAGCGAATAACAAAGGCACTGATCAGACTGCCCGGATGCGCAGGCTGGTCTGCGCCTTAGTTGTTCACCAACCCGAAGACAGGTTATCTTGCGTCGTGGCCCATATAAGCCACAATGAGAAAAAAGTTTAAGGAGCAAAGCAACTTACTGATCTGTAAATTCTAAAGCCTGCAAACAAAATTGCAGAAAGCTAAATGTGTGTGAAAGTTCAGATTTTTGTGGTTCAATAAGCTGTGTGTTGCATAGGTACAATGCATTTATTTAATTTAATTAAGTTTAATCTGTGTTAATCCACAGCTGCAAATTATGAAACAACATCTATCCATGTTACACTGGCATTTATATCATTCATTATTTAACCAAGAGTAAGCTTTCCAAAAATTATTCATGACCTTGTCATTCTCAAGGTTCTTATTTGACAGTAAATTCCATTCTGCATGCTGGGTAATTCTCTGCTGACTTTTTTAGCTCACCTGAGCCGAAGGCTCGTGGGTGAGCTAATATACTCAGAAAAACAATTGAAGGATATTTCGATTCAGTACATGTCAAGGTTAGCCTTTGACCTTTCAGCCAAGGTCGCTTATATTGGAGTCCCATCAATATATCAAAACATAGTTTTCTCAGAAACCACCAGACCAATTGAACTCAAACTTCATATGGAGACTGCTTAGGTCAAGGGAACCAAAGTCTGTTCAAATGGTCATAGTCACATGACCAAGATGGCCACCATGCCCATATGTGATAAAAACCCTTTAAAAAGCTTCTACTCCAAAACCAGAAGGCCGATGACCTTGGGACTTGGTATGTAGCATTGGGGATGTAGGGCCTACCAAGTTTGTTCAAATGTTGATCCTAGGTTGACTTGACCTACTTAACATCAGGTCAAATTCGCCTTCTAATGCTTTTAAATGGGATTTTTTTTGAAAAGTTGATTTTTGAATACTGTTGAAACCAGTCATTATTCTCACTTGATATGTGAAACCTAATGAGACAATGTCTATAAATAAGTTCCAAAGGTCAAGGTTGACCTTTAGCCTTTCAGCCAAATTGAATGTCACTCATATTGGAGTCCCATCAACATATTCAAAGTTTTCTCTGAAACTACTTGGCAAATTGAGCTCAAATTTCATATGAAGACTCTTTATGATTGGTTAGCCAAAATCTATACAAATTGTTCTGGTCACATGACCAAGGAGGCTGCTATCCCCTTATAAGGTAAAAACCCTTTAAATATCTTCTCTGGAGCCAAAAGGCCAATGGCCTTGGTACTTTGTATGTAGCATTGGGGAAGTGGGCCATCCCAGCTTTGCATTAAATGATGAATCTAGGTTGACCTTGACCTACTTTAAATTATGGCAAGGTCAAATATGATTCCAAATGTATTTATATGGGAAATATCTTAAAATGTTTATTTAACTATAACTGTTTAAGCTGAAATCATAATACTTGTGAGAGATGTTTAACCTAATGAGACAATGATTTTATAAATTATAGTACCAAATGTCAAGCTGACCTGTGACATTTCATCCAAGTTCACTCATTTGGACTGCCACATATGTATCTAAACACCTTTTTCTCAGTAATCACTTAGCTGTTTGAACTCAAATTTTCATATGGCGTATTCATTAGATTAATTTAGATCACTTGACCAAAATGGCCAACACCCCCATATGTGGTAAAACAAAAATATGTTTCAGTAATAAGCCTAAGTTGACCTTGACCTATTTTAACATTATTAAGGAGATCAGGTGAGCGCTTAAGGACCGTCAGGTCCTCTAGTTTAAAAATCAAATTTTGAAAAACATTTTTTCAAGAACACTATCAGAGTGTCAAACAATTTGGATCCAGATCAGGACCAACATTTTGTCAGTCCTGATCTTGGTTCAAACTGTTTGCAAAGGTTATCAACAGATGACAAGTAGGCGCTTTTAAAAAATCTTGTGTTTTTTACAGTACAATAACAACGTGGGGTAAAGATGGTGAGCTGGCAGCGTTCCGTAATATGTTGGATAAATTTCCCAAAGGGATTGTAGCATGTGTTAGTGACAGTTACAACATCTGGGACGCATGTGAAAAAATCTGGGGTGGGGAGTTAAAAGCACAAATCGAGAAGAGAGAGGGCACTCTGGTAGTAAGACCAGACTCAGGGGACCCACCAGAGGTTGTGGTAAAGGTGAGGACTATTTGTTCTATTAATCTTTGTTCTACTTAATAAGTTTATATAGCATACATGTTTTCACATCAGTTTTCCTATAATTTGATTAGATAAAATAAAAGATTTGGTTGGCATTTCACTCATAAGCACTCTTTAAAACCTGAAATGCTGTTAACTAATTCACATGAGCCTCGGTGCCAGAAACCCTGTCTTCTGGTTTGCATACAACAAATGCCCATACACGCAGACTAATCAGCACCTTTGTTATTCGCTTTTTGGAAAGTACTATATCAAAGCTTGCTTCAGTTGAAATTTCCATTTTCTTACTTGTCTCTGTAGCTGAAGAGATTGACTTTAGTCTCGTTTTGTCAGAAACCCTTAAGACCGGTTTTGTCCCATCGAGACCCACATTATGGTGATAATTTTTCTTTGTTCCTTGTATTCAGAGTTTTCCTCTTGATATCAGCAGTAAGCATACTTTTTGCAATTTGGAACATGACCCAATATCATTCATCAAAACTGGCTCACAAGTTCAGATAACCAAAATATTTGAGCGTAAAATTGTAAATATTTTCTTACTCTTCAGTTTTGGCATATTTTTTGATGGCTCAAAAGAACCGTCTAGTTGAGACAGTTCTTTTGAGTACCCACAACATATGTTTTGGTTGAGAAATAAAAAATAAAAATTTCGTTACGCACTCTTAGCCTATGTTCTGCTGGCCAAAAAATATCCTGGCCTTGTGTCTTAGGACTTAGCATTTTACAGACACAGCTTGTTTTATTTGGCCTAACAATGCATTTTTTTTTTTTGGTTTTACAGGTTTTGGAAATACTAGGAGGCAAGTTTGGTACAGAAAGGAACAAGAAGAATTTCAAATTACTACCTTCATATATAAGAGTCATCCAAGGGGATGGAATCAGTTATGAGACTCTTGGTGCCATTTTAGAAAATATGAAGAAGCACGAATGGAGTGCTGAAAATCTTGTGTTTGGAAGTGGAGGGGCGCTACTACAGCGTCTTGACAGGGATACACAGAAATGTGCCTATAAGTGCAGCTATGCTGTCTGTTGTGGGAAAGAGGTAACTTTCATGCTTGCGGATATAATGAAATCAAATTTGGCATGAAGAAATAGAGGATCTTACATGAGTGCTTATGTTTTATTGAATTCATTAAACAATCTGAGGAAAAGAGATAAAATGCGAGGCTTGTTGAGCATTTTATCTCTTTCGCAACAAGTTTATAAATTCAATAATACTTGAACACGAATTTATCAAATGGCATTAAAATTATTTTGAATTCCTTTTTTTTTGGCGGAAAACATTATGGTTTTGCTGTATGCGTGATGTTAAAAACGTAATTTCATAACGTTTCCCGAAAATCTGTAAACCTCTAGTGGTTTATCAATTTTAATGCATGGCGTTATTTCACTCCCAGATGTGACATCATATGATAATATAGGTGAACTGTCCTTAGATTTGTTTGTATTTCTGTCTTCTTAAAAAATGTGACATTTAGCTCTTCTAAAGTGAGGTTTTAGTATGGCAATGGTCCCTAATTGTCTTTAGTTAACATTTTTTAAGAGTTAGTTGGCCAATTGTGATCAAATTCCATGTAAAGCATCATCAGGTAAGGGCTTCAATAAGTTTTTGGGCTGATTGGATTTGAGCTTTGGCTGCCATGGCAACATAACACTCTCACTGACATAATGGGAAAAATGTAACAATGTCTAGTGGTTCCTTACATAAATCCTGCCAATCAAGCCACTGGGTTCGAACAGGCCTTGTTCTGGGGATCAGTAGATCCCATAGACTTAATAATTGGAAGAAAATTTAAGTATATAACAATGTCCAGTGGTTGAGGAAATAATTTCTGACAATCTAAACCCTGGGGTCTAAACTGGCAACACCCTAGGGATCAATAACTCTAAAAAAAACTAAAAATTGTTCTCTGAAACAATGAGCTTACAGCTTTTAATATATATTTAGTATGTAACAATGCCTAATGGCCACTCCATAATCCTGCTGATAAAGCCCCTTGGGTCTAAATGTGCCCTGGCCTAGGGAATAAAATCCCATAGTCTTATAATGGGAAAAAATATAGTCTTTCTCTCTGAAACCATGAGGCACACATCTTATATATTAAGTATATAGCAATGTCTAGTTGTCCACTACATAAATCCTGCTAACCATGCCCCTAGAGTTCAAATTAGCCATGTCTGAGGGTCATAAGCTTTCATAGCCTTATAATAGGGAAAAATCTTCTCTTTTACAATGAGACCCACAGCCTATATATTAAATATGTAGCCATGCATAGTGGTTCCCTACGTAAAACCTGCCCTAGGGTCCAAATTGGCCATGTCACAGAGCTCATTAGCTTCCATAGACTCATAATAAAAGAAATTATTGAAGAAGCTTCTGAAGCCATGAATTCAACAGTTTGGACGAGTGGTTTAGGCTCATTGAGCCTCTTGTCATCTGCTGAGTACTGGTTCAACCGAGGAAAAAATCTTGATTTGACTTTTGTTTCCCCTTACCGGCCCCTATTTTACCTGTATGGGTTGATCGGTTGGAAATTATTTTTTAATTGTATACCGTCTTAAGAGGCTACTCAAAAAAAAAAAAATTGTTCGTTTTTTCAAGACCGATTATTGCATAATGCAGGTCAAAAGTATTGCAGGATGCTCCTAGGAAGCATTCTGCAATACTTCCGACCTGCATTTAGCACCCATTTGTCTTGACAACTTTTGTTGTTTATATCTTTGAGTGGTTGTTTAAGGCAGGTTTTACTGTAAAGTCCTACTATAGGCAATACAATTAAATGCTAAGATAACACTGTTAAGTTTTACATTGGACAATTCTGTAAGTTTGAAATTAAAAAAAAATTCTTGACTGAAAATTGAAATAAATTTTTTTGAGTAGGGCCTTTTTTTCAAGGTCGGTCGAGTAAGGGGAAACAAATAACATTTTAATTTAGGTCCAAGCAAGCCACATTAATAATGTCCTCTTTATCTTCAGGTCAATGTGTACAAAGACCCTATCACTGACCCAGGTAAGAAAAGCAAGAAAGGGAAACTCACTTTGGAGGTCAACGATGGCAAGTTCTCAACATGTGAGCAAGGCTCTGGAGACCCTAAAAAGGTATACAATTTTTATTTGAATTGTAAGTACAGTAAAACCTGTGTAAAACGGCCACTTAAAAATAGACAAAACAATTTCAAAGATCTAAATGACATATGGTAGCTTAATGAAGGTCGAAAGTATTGCAGAATGCTCCCCTTGGAGCATTCTGCAATACTTTTGACCTGCATTAAGCAATGATTGATCTTGAAAACCAATTTTCTGTCTTTTTGAGGGTGGCCGTTTTACACAGGTTTTACTGTAACCTGAAAATACATATCCTCTGTCACTTTCATTCTGGCTAGCATGGGCTTAAGAGAACAGAAAGAGAAAATATAATGGAACATATGAATTTAATAAGCTTAAAAACTAAGTATCTTAGCTCAATATGTTGCAGAATAAGTACAGTGCAGTCCCTTTATAAATTATGACACACCTATTATCACAGATTTGGATAAAATTCAGCCATGTTGTGGCTTCGAAATTTTATATCATAGAATTTTACAAAGGAATTATAGAAAAACGACCATTTATTTCTATAATTCCTTTGTAAAATTGTCCCTTTATAGCCTGGTTTCAATTCCTATGGACCCCAAATATAGCATTACATAGGGATTGCACTGAATAATATTCTCAAACGAATCATTTTTCTCATTTATTTGCCCAAATATAGTAATTGCATTTGTATGCTTTCAGGATTTGTTGGTTACTGTGTTCGAAAATGGAAAATTGTTGAAAGACTATTCGTTTGATGAAGTGCGGGAAAGAGCAGAGTTAGATATCGTGAAGAGCAGCAAAAAACAAAAGACCAAATAATCATGTGACAGTCTCCAAAACTCTGTGATACGTGATATTATAAAACCTGTAAAAATCATAGAAATTCTGACGCCAAGATCAAATGCTGTACTTATGTCCCTTACTCATTTTCAGGTTACTGTTAAGGGGGAGCATATGAGCCTCGTTGTGAGAAAATCTGTCATAATTTAGATGTGACCAGCCTGCACCTTAGTACAGTCTGATCAACACCATTGTTTTAGACTTAATAATTGTAATAGTAAGGTTATATATGGTACAATAACTAAACATGCTCCATTCAAAATTTCATTAGTTTAACTTTTGGTATACTAATGAATTATTCTATTGGATTTGATACACTGAACATGGGATGGTTCAATGTACATTTCAAGGATTTCAAAATTAAGATGTACTTCAGTGTTCAAATATTGTTATCTTAATAAACAGTGCAGACCCTGATGAAATGCCGCTTTTTGCAGCATTTCATCTGAGTCTTCACTGTTTGCCAAAGTATTTGTTTCCAGTATACATTTGATTAACTAAAATGTTAAGTTGAGTAGACCATTTCATGCATTATAGAGCCACCAATCAGGATAGACAGATTTTTTCATGACGAGCTGCATATTGGTTTTGGTGGCCATACATTTGTAGTTGGCTTCATCATTAAGGTTGCCATGACAATTTCTTGTGCATACAAAATTATCATCTATACCCAAAATTCTATTAGGTAGTGCAATTTGTAATTTAAATGAACAAGTTTAAGACTCTGTGTGAGTCGGGGGATTCTATTTAGCCATGGCAACCAGTCCTCCAGATGAGAGTGTGTAACAATAATTTGAATTTCTTTTTTTCTGAACGAAAACAAAAATTGTGGGTACCCAAAAAGAATCATCTGAATGAGATGGTTGTATCTAGCACCCATTTAAGTATATGTTTAGAGTAATGGAGAAATAATAGTTGCAATTTTAGGCTTAGATATTTCACTTATGCTAAGCTATGGCATCTGCTTTGCTCTTAGATTCAAGTTTGAAAAATGAGGACTAACTCTTAGACAGTTTCTGATTGCAGCATATGGAAGAATTGTGGCAATAGATTTAGTTGTGCAAAATAGATGTCAATCAAAAACTGTCATGCAAGTTTATGCACACAAATCAATGAGTTTTTGATTCCTTTTAATTAAGAAAGGGTTGCCTTGATTATCATTTTGAGGTGCACTCACAGGTTTTTATTACCCTAAATATCAAGAAATTTAAAATTTGGCTTGACAATATCAGAGATTTAAGCCTTTATAATGCTTAAATGCTGGACAGTGTATACCCTGAATTCTAGGAATTTCATATAAATGTGCAGGTTTCTAGATAAGAGTGGGTAATTAAAAATTAATTTTCTTGAATATCAATTAAAACAAATGTTGTGGGTACTCAAAAGAACAATCTCATTGAGACCGTTCTTTTGAGCACCCAAAACAAATGTTGAATTGATGGATAAGAAAATATTTTCAATTTTACACTCAAAACTTATGTCTATCTGGACCTGTGTTGTGGATTTTACTCCACTCTCTATAGTTCCATACCATTCCTTGATCAAAAGTAGCAGCTTTTTTTTCTATTATCTTATATATATTTGATAGTTATCTATTTATAGTTCAAGTGTGATGTAAATACTCTGAATACCTATATTAGGATATTGTTAGCGAGTCATTCAACAATGAAGGCTTAATATCTGATCATGTCTGTCAGCAGATGGGAGCGCAGTGGCTCAGTGGTAGAGTGCTTGACTTGAGACCGAGGCGCTGTGGGTTCGAGCCTCACCAGCGTCACTGCGTTGTGTCCTTAAGCAAGACACATTCATCCTAGCTTAGTACTGATTCAACCCAGGAAGACAGTCCCTTTATAACTGAAAGATCGTTGATAGGATGTGAAGAATCAAATCAAACAAAAAAAAACTTCTGTCAGCAGGCCTCCAGATAAGAGAGTGCATATTTGAAAATAATTATTCTTATTTCTCAACCAAAACATGTTGTGGGTACTCAAAAGAACCGTCTTAATAAGACGGTTCTTTTGAGCACCCAAAACATCTGTTTAAATTATTGGGTAATAAAATAATTTCAATTTTACACTAAAAAATTTTGCTTAACTGGACCTATGTGTCTGTTGTGTGACCACAGAGTTCCTGGGCACACTTCTCCAAGCAGTTTACAGTAACTCGCTGTATTCATAACATAACATCTATTTGGCCTGTGTCAAGACTCCAGATAAGACTGCATAATTGAAAAACGTGTTTCTCATTTCTCAACCAAAACATATGTTGTGGGTACTCAAAAGAACCGTCCCCATAAGAAAATATTTACAAACTTACACTAAAAAATTTGGCTTTTCTGGACCTGTGCTATGTGTCATTATATTTTATTCTTCTGTCTGAATTTGGAGTGGGTGGGGGGTCGGGGTGGGGTGAATTTGTTTCTTCTATTTTTATGACTTTTGTGTTTATTAAGCTTTTACTTTTGTTGTCTCATAATGATGAACAAATTACATATCCTTCTCAAACTTGGTGCAGAACATGTCTCCTCAATATAGAATACTGATACCCCTTTTGCCCGAAATATTTAGCCAGACAGCCATAAATAAAAGAAAGCTAGGCATAAGCCAAATATCATATTGAACAGAGATTAAATTGTTGTAAAACAACAACGGTGTACACATTGTGCCCTCTTGAACACCCATTAACCGTACGGCTTTTCCTGTATTTCACAACATATATCGTCTGCTCTCAGCTTTTAATTTACTTTGGTAGCCTACATTGCAAACAATATGAGCTAAGTAGCAGTCTGATCAGAGTCTTTTGAATGCCACTCTGGGAAGCGGTTTATGATATTCATAATTTGTATAATGGAAATACAGTCAAATCTCGTAAATTCAAAGTCCTCAGGTTTTATTTTGAATTGCTAGTGGTTTGAATTATAGGGAGATAGACATAAAAATATATAATCCCTAAAAATTATTATTATCCGTTTTTTCTATGAAACATAAGTTTTGGGCGCTTTGAAGAAACGTCTTGAGGAGAAATTTCTTTTAATCACACAAAATATATGTTATTATAGAGTCATCAAAATAGATCATGAATAGGTCCCATTCTCTGAACCCAGTGTGCAGTGGGTCCCAAATTTATTCGAATTGGCGTGTATTTTGATAAATTGAATTTCGAATTTTCGAGGTTTTACTGTATTAATGAGCCAGTACATGGGATTTGGTACTTATCACAAGTACCAGGCTCCCTAGCACACTCAGTAGGGTGTTCGACTGCAGATCCTGGGGTCTAAAGTTCAATCCCTGCCAGGTCCCACACTTTTATGGAGATCGATCATGAAATAATTTATACGGTCATTCTCCTCTTTCCGCTGATTCAAGAAGAGTTGTTGTCAGTTACAAGCAAAAGTATGTGCACGAAGTACTGGTTAACCGCTTCGTAAAAAGTGTTGTTAGTTGAACTGACCGTCTCGACATGATCATAACTGTTGACTGGGACGAAAAACCTCAAACCAAACAAACATAACATTGGCAAGTGAAACCTGCACATTCCTGTAGACTAGCCAGAGCCTTTGCTACTTACATTCACAAATTATGGAAGTTGATTAAGGCTCAGACTCAAATTAACACCTAGTAAGGCCTCCAGATAAGAGTGCGTAATTGAAAATTATTTTTCTTATTTCTCGACCAAAACATATGTTGTGGGTACTCAAAAGAACCGTCTCAATGAGACGGTTCTTTTGAGCACCCAAAACACATGTTTAAAGTGATGAGTAAGAAAACAATTACAATTTTACGCTCAAAAAGTTTCCTTAATTGGACCAATATGTAGTCTTACTATGTAGCTGCATACTCTTATTTGAATAGCCACTTAACCCATGTGGGATAAATACCAAAATCTTGTGTGCTGGCCCAAGTATCGTTTTGTCTTTGTCTCATTTATAGGGAGCCATTCTTTTACATCATCGAGATAGATCTTCTCAGGAACCCTGTAACCATATAATTCTCATTGTAATGTCGTTAACTCCATTGACATAATTTATCACATGATGTCGCATCTGGAAGTGCGATATAGCAACATGTATTAAAATCAATAAACCACTAGTTGTTTACATATTTAGTAACATTATGTTATGATATCCATATCAACGTTGCGTACATAATGACAAAATCTTAAATTTTTCACGTGAAAGTAATTGAAATGTCATATGATAAGTAGAATCTAACATTCATGCTCCTGTATTATTGGATTTATTAAACGTGATGCAAAAGCGTTATAATGCTCAGCAAGCCTCACATTTTGTAGCTTTTCTAGAACTTGTTTAATAAATTCTATAAAACCCGAATGCTCATGTAAGATCTTCTATTTATTTGGCTAATTGAAAGGTGTTTTTAGTCTCTCAATATCCAAGATAAGGACCCAAGGTTATAAAACTTTTTTCATGCTCGACTCAGCTAAGCACGAAATTTATCCTGCTCATAAATGTTAAAATGCCAACAATTGTTGGCATTTTAACATTTATCAGCATGATAAATACAACATCTGAGAGACTTGAAGCAAGAAACTTCATCATTTGTCAATATTCTATTTTTTATGAGCTGTTGAAATTTCGTGCTCAGTTGAGTTGAGCATGAAAAAAGTTTTATAACCTTGGGGCCAGGAGCATTTCTTTTGGCTAGTATGGAGCTGAGCAAGATGGTTTGAGTCTTACCTGACCACAAACCTCAAAGGCAGGCTATCATGTGACATGCCCCATATAATTACAGTAAGACCTGTGTAAAACGGCCACTCTCAAAAAGACGGGAAATTGGTTGTCAAGACTAATTATTGTTTAATGCAGGTCAAAAGTGTTGCAGAATGCTCCAAGGGGAGCATTCTGCAATACTTTTGACCTTCATTAAGCGAACATTTGACATTAAGATCCTTGTTTTGCCTATTTTGAGTTTTGAGGTTTTCCTGTAGATGACATTAAAACAAGTCACGCTTCGTTTACATACTGCAGAATTTTTCATTTTCATTCATATATATTATAAGCAGAAATGACAAAGTCATATTAAAGCCAAATGTCATGCTTTTACATACTTGTGCTTTTTTCACATGTTACTATATTCTTATTTTATTATACCAGAATTATTGTTTGTTATTTAACTTACTGAGTTGGGGAAGGGAGGGAGGCAGCAGGGGTAGAATTTGAAATCACCTGTACTCAACATATAAAATCTGTATATAGGAGCACATATTTCCCTGTTCAAACCTCGTGTATAATTGAGATTCCACGATTGTATTTGCATATAATCATATCAATCCAATTCATTGTGTAGAAGGTAGATTTACATGTCTTTTGCACCTGTGTATAAACTGTGTGTGTGTGTGTGCTTGTTTGTGTTGATTCTTTACACTCCAGTCAAGATTGTTTTAGTCATGCCAGGACGATTTCCTGACCAGTACTAAACAGAGGATAATGTGTCTTGCTCAATGTTTAAGGACATAGTGTAGGGCCACTGGTGAGTCTCAAACCTGTGACCCTTCGACCTAAAGTCTATCACAGTACCACTGAATCACTTCGCTCCTCTGTATGTGTGAGTATATAAGAAATACTTTGTTTACCCTGAATTTACAGAACTGAGTATACTCCAATTAGACTGCTCTTCTTATAGGCAGTCTGATCTGGGTGTACTCTGTCATTCAATTGCAATGTAATTAACTCTTTCCTTACTAGCTGCGAATTTTTTCGTCTGCTGATAACCTTTGCAAACAGTTTGGACCCAGATCAGGCCCGACAGAATGTCGGGCCTGATCTGGATCGAAGCTGTCTGACACTCTGATATTATTCAGGAAAGAATATTTTGAAAAAAGTAATGTTGAAAAATATGTGCAGATAACAAAAAATCATAAAAAAAATAGTCCAGCATATCATCGTAACTGGATTTTTGATTAACCTGCAAGTGCAGGGGCATTATCCACATCAGTGGGTCCCCTTCCAGGTAGCTAGCTAGCTGCATGCATAGCAGATATCACACCTGATCTTCAGGTGCTCCTTTCTTGAAGGTTGACTGTCATGAGCTTCCACTCACGGCAGTCATTCTCCATCAGTTTCTTCCATTGTCATCTTGGGCCTCCCTGGCAAAGAGTTAAATATACTTATTCACCTGTTAGGCTAGTATGGTAAGGAGTTGTTTCTTTACATGCTACTCGAGACGGAGGGGCCGCAGGTTCGAGCCTCACCAGCGTCACTGTGTTGTGTTCCTTGAGCAAGACACATTTATCCTAGCTTAGTACTGGTTCAACCCAGGAAGATCGGTCCCTGTTTAACTGAAAGATTGTTGATGGGACGTAAAGAATCAAATCAAACAAACTTTGCATGCTGGGTAATCTTGCATGCTTTTTTGCCATCTGATTTTTTTTTCAAAATTAACATGTTCAGAAAATTTTTTCAGAAATATGATCAGGGTGTCAATTAAAATTTGGATCCAGATCAGACTCTCTGACAATCAAGATAATTTTTGCATGCTCTTTTGTCACCTGTAGATTTTAAGAAAAACAATCTCGAAGAAGTACCTTCAGAGTGTCAAACAGTTTGATTGTAGATCAGGTCCAATGTTTTGTCGTGCCGGATAGGGATTCAAACTGCAGTAAAACCAGTGTAAAACCCCGGGTGTAAAACTGCCGCTCAAAATTAGACAAAACAAAGGTCTTAATGACAACTGGTAGCTTAATGAAGGTCGAAAGTATTGCAGAATGGTCCCCTTGGAGCATTCTGCAAATAGAGAGCATCTGCAATATAGTAAAACCTGTCTTAAGTGGCCACTCGAAAAGAAGACATAAAATGGTTTTCGAGACTGATTATCGCTTAATGCAGGTCACCTGTACTTTTGACCTGCATTAAGCGATAATTGGTCTTGAAAACGGATTTTCAGTCTTTTTGAGTGGCCGTTTTACACAGGTTTTACTTTGTTTGCAAAATCAATAAGCAGATGACAAAAGTTGCCACCAGTAGGGAAAGAGTTAAACTCTCTTGTTAATTGTCATGTTGGATATATTTATGTACTACATTCCTTCCCAATTTTTATCATGTTAACCTGCAGCATTCCAGCTGCAAGCATGTATTTTCAACCAGAGTGTAGAACAGTGTTGATCCTGATCAGATGGCTTTGTACTCAGCTGATCTGGATCTACAGTGTTTTCAAAAAAGAGTAAATCCTGGTTCAGCATGACAACAGTTCTGCCAACACTTTATGTAAGCAAGTTTTGTGAACGTGTGTTTTGTTTTTATAATTTTTTATGAACATTTTAGAACAACATTTTGCATGAGATGCAAATTTTATTCATTCATACATGTGTATATTATAGATGTAAGTGTGCATGTAATGCAAAAATAAAGTTTAATGCTTGTCACCCAATAGTTCTGTAGCTCATGCCAAGATACCTTTTCCACCGAATGTGATGATATTTTTGCTTCTTTATGAAAAGTATTTAAAGATGACTTCTCATAAAGTTATATGAAAGGTTGTAAGCTTATCTTTTTGCATGCTGGGTAATTTTTCATTAATTTATTGTTGTCTGCTGATTTTTTTTTAAAATCAACTCTTTTGAAAAATTCTTTCAGTTTTGCCATCAGGGTTTCAAACAGTTTGGATTCAGATCAGGACCGCCATTCTGTCCATCCTGATCTGGGTCCAAACAGTTTACAAAGTTTATCAGCAGATGACAAAAGTCGCCACCAGCATGGAAATAGTAAATAAAAGTTGAAGCCAATACAGAGACTGTTGTCTTTCACCATAAAGCTGAAAAAATACTGTTAAAACAATTACAGTAAAACCTGTCTTAAGCGGCCACTAAAAAAAGAAGACCAAAAATTGGTTTTCAATTAAAGCTGCAAACTCTGTAACTATGAACATTTTTCGAAAAATTGTATTTTCTTTTTAAATCATTTGTAAAAGTAGAATTAAGCTATGTTTTCACAATAAAAATGTTCAGTACAGCTGAAAACTGCATGGAAAAGTGAATTTTCTTATCAAATAGGTGTTTTTTTCTCTTGCTGGTAATTATTTGCGCCCCTCCAATAATTCTAGACCGTTGAATTTTAACATCAATGCAGTTGTTTTGATAGTGATAACTTGTTGAGATTTAAGACAATGGTAAAATGTTTACCTGAATTTGAGTATTTTTACAGTGTTCTTGAAAAATAAAAACATTTTTTTTTTAAATTAGAAGATCAAAAGTTACAGACTATGCAGCTTTAATGCAGGTCAAAAGTATTGCAGAATGCTCCAAGAGAGCATTCTGCAATACTTTGACCTGCACTGAGCTGAAGACATTTGTTTTGTTTATTTTTGAGTGGCCGCTTAAGACGGGGTTTACTGTAAAGCCACAGATCGCCTATACCACCGAAATCGCATATTTTCTGCATTAAAAATGCAGTGTTCAATCATTATGTTGGCTGCTTTGTGTTTCTATGCAAATGAAAAACCAGATACACTTTACCAATACCAAAAATATATCAGCCGTGACATGTGATTTCCAACAATGTGGCATTTTGACAAGTGTAGACTCAGAAGAGCCTGTGCAGCCTCCTTTTAAGCTCAGAAACTCTAAATTTTGCTCAGTGTTATGGTCATAAGCGACTAGCAAAGGCTCTGACCAGATTGGGGGTATGCCCAGACTGGTCTGAGCCTTTGCTGTTCGCACCTACCACATTGTTGGAAATCTCATGCCGCGGCTCAATTTTCCTCTTGTGTGAGTGCTCCACATGCATAAAAATTTTGATGTTTTTAAAATTCTAGATGAAACAAGTTTAGCATGTTTTAGGCTTTTGTTCCACATATATGCAGGAAAGACTGTTTTCCTTTGTAACAGTTCAAATGAGATATGCATGTATGTATATTGTATATGTGTTTTGTATATATAAAATTTATTATATAAAACATTTTATTTTATTTCACAAACACCCAAAGAATGAAGGACTTTTGTTTTTAATGGTCCTCACTCTAAATAAAGCTTTTCCAGAATATATCTCCTCTTCTATTACTGCTTTAGTGAGGAATACCAAAATTGATGTGTTGATGCATCGTTGGAAGATAAAATTTTGTACTAATTTTTTCGACCCTGTGACCTCGATCTTTGACCTCACTTTAAGTAAAATCTTATCCCGAGCATATTTCCTCTTCTTCTTTTGATAGGAGTATTGATTTTGATGTGTGGATGCATTTTGACAAAAGCAGTTTCACAAAAAATTTGGACCTTTCTGAACTTGACATAGGCATTTTGGACATCAGTTTTAATTAAGGCTTGTACAGAGCATATTTCCTATTAAAGCTACTTCGCCTTCAAATACCAAAGTTTGGAAGGCAGAGTGTTGTGGATTATTTTTGGATCTCTGTGACTGACCTTTGGCCTCAATTTAAGTCAAACCTTGCCTGTAGCAGATTCCCTTCATTATATCACCTGTAAATACCAAATTTGGTGGTAAGAGCACCTTGGAAAAGGGTGTGTCTTGTTCTTTTTTGATGTCTTTGTGACCTTGACACTTATAGTCACTTTTTTCCATTTTAGTGTCATTATCTGGACTTTAAAACATACACAAAATGGACTCCAACACATACACACTTTTTGCATTCTTCTGGTAGTTCACATCCTATATTTTGATGATTTCCACTCAGCCCCGCACTCACTGACCCCCTCCCAAAGTGAACAAAAGTCACCAAAGTGGGACACGGAATGCTGAAATTGGCACCTTATTTCCCTAACCCACACCCACATCTCCCCACTGTATCTGTTGTATTCCTGCAAAACCAAAAATCTACTATGCCAAAAAGAAATTCAGATTCATTATCTTGACTATTTGCTTTCTTGTTAATGAATAGCCTAGGAAAACAAGCAGTAAGCACAGGCTCAATTAATCAGGGTGTTGAAATAGCTTTGTTGTTTCTTTGTGTATGTTTTTAAGACAAACAGTCAGTTCTCCTTAAAATATCTCGTTACTCCTTTTTTACAAAATAGATGAGTACTGTACTCTTTTGAAATAAAGCTTATCTAAAGCCCTGCAGTATTACATGTATATGGAGAAGAATGGATCAGCATGATAAAATATTCCTATTACAATTATTGGCTTTACCAAATATATTTTTATTTAGCATTTCACTTACCTTGAGAAGTTATCACAAAACGCAGATTTTTTTCGTACTTTATGATCAGAGTGAATTGTCGTTCTCGAAATGACCGGCTACTTATACAGATTCTATCTACCGTCTGTACGTTTGTTCTGAACAATTATAAAATTTAGGAGCTCTTTAGGTTAAAGTCCTTTGACTTACATGCACTAGGATGGAACCTTGGTCGTCTTTGATGGTTACGTCGATTCATGACGGGCAGAAGTTTGTAATGTGTGATGAAATAAGCCTTTAGAACGCCTGGTTGTCCAACCACCGGGTTTACGTGACTAACAGATCACTATCAGTCCAACATTTGTTATTTCCAGTAAGGTGTACAAAAAACGAGTAATTATGCGCAGAAAATGCCACAATAACACTTATAACAGACCACTGATCGACCCATGGCA
Organism: Loripinus fragilis; assembly: GCA_964019695.1. NCBI lineage: Eukaryota > Metazoa > Mollusca > Bivalvia > Lucinida > Lucinidae > Loripinus > Loripinus fragilis. The sequence continues at coordinate 37,760,182 of OZ026520.1, read as the reverse complement.
TGTGACCCATGGCATTGTGAGGAAAGCGCACCAGCCGAACACAGACAAACATAGACACACATACAACTAAAATAAAGTAAACTCAGCGAGATGATTGCACAAGTGGAAATTATTACAAAACCAGGACCAAACAAAACGCACATATATAACAACCTCGCTGGAATCTAAGTACATTGTAAATCTGTCTTGGACGAGTAACAACAAAAGCCACCAGCAACGATTCATGGTATCATTCTGGTCAATTGACGCGGGTCCTTTCAAAGAACGATCCTTCTCCAGAATGGCACGTCAGCCAATGCAGTCCATGGGCACCCACCACCGAAACGGAAGGGTGCCAATAGGAATCCAGTACGTTACCCATTTCTTGTCACGGTTGAGACCCCTTTCAAGACAAAAGTAAGACAAACATATACCCCATTGAAGTCAGATAGTGTATTTTCATTCGTTTTATATTTTCAAACAGAATGATATGCAATCCCTTACAGAATGATTATAACATATCATTTAGATTGCACATTTTTTAACTACAACTTTCTTTATGGAAAGTCATTTAAATATGCCCAGGAGTGGCATCAAAAGAGCCATTTGTATGACCTCATTAGCAATGCCATCTTTTAGTTTTTTTTCATTTCTCATTATTTAAAAGTTGTAACCTTTTCTCTGTTTATGTGGCAAGATTTTAGACAAACTACATAGTAGGGAAGAATGCAAAGATCAGGAATCGATACAATCAAGTACCACACTTGACCCAGGATACCATATGTGAAAGTGACAAAAACACAAGAAAACATCACATACAGGAGCGCCAAGAAGTCAACCCTTTCCCAGCAGGTTGCCACAATTCTGCATGACACTGACAAGACAATCTAGCAAAGACAAACACAAAATAAAAAAGATCCACAAAAGAAGTACCGCCCTGGAACGGTCAGTAAGAAAATTACTGGAGGGCTTAAACTAGTTTCACGGTACCAACCTCACCCTTAATTCTGATGTGGATCAAGACACATAGATGTTTGGTTCTCATGAAAGATCCCTAACTTATCCATGAATCATCTCCAAGTACATATAAATCAAGATATAAAAAGGAGATAAACCATAGATAAGGACTCAACAGTACATACAACTGAATACCAGAGCAAATGAAATTAAACCGTTAAACCCCGATGGGGATCGAAAGTGCCTTATGGTGCTATAAAATGGAATTGGTGCACTTCATTTACCTCTGGGATTTATATGTATACCACTGTCGCTTCAATTATGTTCCACTTGTAATTGCTATCTCGGTTCCATGCTAAGGTTGTTAACAACCTTTTCCAACCTTTTCAGGCAGATATGAACTTTCCAGACAGGTATATTTGAATCACATCCGTGGTTTTTTACCATTACACCCCTTGGTTTCAGACAGACTCTGAAAATAAGACCCTTTTCGTTGCAAGTCCCTTCTCACCTTTATATGGCGAGTGCCCCCTCCCCCGCCCCACCCGTCCCTCCGGGCAATGCAGCAACACCATCGCCACTGGACGACTTCAAGATCCGCGTCTGTGCTGTCATCCCCAGGGCAGCATGTTTCCTGCTTTTGGACCTGTAAATAGAGAGACCCTTCTAAACTTTTTAATCTATGCCCTATCTATCTTTCTTCTTTATCTATGATCATTATCTGAGGTGAGTGTAAAAATGAATTTTGAAAAAAATCTGGCTGAGTCATTCAAATACTCTGTCTGTGGTCTCAGCTACGACCACAGTCGGAGACAATCTATTCCAATGGGGAACCACAGTCGGAGATAGACTATTCCAATGTGGAATTGGGAATAGTCTTGGGGGGAATACTTCAGGGCATCACTATATTCTAGGGTCTGCAAAACTGTGAGTTGTGTGATGGTCTGGTGAACCTTGTTCTGTGAGACGGGATCAAGTATGTGTCGTTATCAATAGACATAGTCCCACAATGAAACTTGTCGAAGAGAAGTAGAGAGGACTGATCCCCCGTGCAGCTCATCGAGCATCTCGCCAACACTACTACTTCTGCACTTTCTCCACTTGTCGAATCTGAGTTTTACAATATGGGCTCCAATTCACCATATCTACATTAATTGCTGGTTCCCGCTTTACAGGTGGTCAGTAATGGGAAAACAGGTAACCAGTACCCCCCAATACCTGGAAATGGGGGGGGTTCTGGTTACCTGTATTTACATTACTGACCACCTGTAGACAGGGAACCAGCAATTAATGTAGATATGGTGAATAGATGATTCATACTCCAGAAAAAATTAGGGCGTGCCAAAGTTTTGTATGCAACCTTCTTAGTAGTCCTAGGTGCGAAGGCCAAACTCCTGCGAAGGAAACCTAAAATCTTAATGCTTTTGAATGAAATATCAGATATATGTTGTACCCAATACATGTTCTCTGTGATTGTTATGCCAAGATCATTGTCGCAAACATGAAGCACGTTAACACGTACTCTAGATGAGGTATCGTCAGGTCTCGCGAGAATGATGCCAACGGAACTTTTTCAGTGTGTAGTCGAAGATGCTCGCGATTTTATGAATGCCTTTCGTGCTTTAACGTAACCCAATCGGAAGTGCAAACAGCAACGAGCTTCCGGTGGAATCCGAAAATAAGAAAGAGTGAATAAATTGCCAATTCTTCTAAATTACAACAACCAAAATGAATATAAGATGCGCAGCGGTAAATAACAAATATTACTAATGTTTCACAAAATAAATATTGATAATATATATCTTATTTTAAAGGAAAACTGGATAAATTGACCAATGTCATGGGTATTCGCGAGTCAAATTCCAATCTATCTTTTTTTCTACTCTTCTTCTTCCGCTGTAAGTGGAGTGTTCTTCTCAGATTGTCGGTTACCCAGAATAAAACTGCAATGATGAATAAAACAGATAAAATGCCCTAGATCACTGATGAAAACAATCATGCTGAGGGTATCATGGCTGTAGTGGAGGCTCCATTCTATTCCAGTCGGCTTGCACCGGTTATGTCCGGCTCGGTATTCGAGGTATTCCGAATGGGATGGAGCTATAAAAGGACAACATCTCATGGTAGAAGACGAGACTAGCGAGAGCTGTGCGAGGAGATAGGCGTCAAGACGATAAAACTACAGGGTCACTGGACATATCGGCCCATAAAAATTTCGGCCCATGTCAATTTCGGCCCATAACCAAATCGGCCTATACAATTTTGGCCCACAGGTATAATAATGTATAATTGGTATGTTTGTCTATAATTGGTAATATGAAATAGGTGCGACCTAACTGCAACCAACCAATTGTTAATAGCATTTGGCTTTAATGATTCACCTGCTGGGAAAGGGCTGACCTCGTGGCTCTCGTTTGTGGTGTCTAACTGTTAGTTTATCACTGTCCCACTGGATTCCTGATCTTTGCACCCTTACTTACTTTGTGTAAGTGTACGACAAAATCCCCTGGACATCCCTTTTCATTTTAGTACAGGGAGACATAATAAAGATAAAAAATGGTCATTTGCCGAATCTCTGAAAAAAGACGCGTTTGGGATCGCATCACTCAGAGAAAATGGAATTCTTAAGACAGATACAAAGGAAAAAGCCAATATATGCTATAGGCAGTTTTAATCAGTCTTCACAGGCGAAGGCGACTCTGACCAGCCCTCTAAAGGGGCTAGTCCGTTCTCCCCCATGGGGGACATAACAGTTGACCCAAAAGGTGTCGCCAAGCTTTTGGACGAACTACATGTTTTGTTTTTTTCTTCAAAATTCCAAAACCGCACTCCCTGGTGTAATGATCAAAATTTGATCGTGTCAGTACTATACGAAAGAAAGAAATCCAGGTACCCCCATGTTTTTGAAATGCTGCAAGCTCAAGATTTATTGGTGTTATTTGTACATTTTTGTGATACAGGCTGTTATTTGATTTAAAGGAGGTCCATGCAGGGAATCAATGCATGAATACTCAGTCTCCCATACGCGGATCCAGGATTTTTTTTTTATTTATTTTTTTTTTGGGGGGGGGGGGGGGGGGTGGGGGGCTGCCTGAAAACAACCCTGACATTTTTTTAGTACTCAACTTTAATATTTTACATTTTACAGTTATAGAGAGGAGGTCCCGGATCCGTGCATGCCCCCATAGTTCATATCATCATCATAATCATAATCAGATTTTTGATTAACGTGCAGGTGCAGGGGCATCATCCACATCAGTGGGCCCCTTTCCAGGTAACTGGCTAGCTGCACGCATAGCAGATCTCACACCTGATCTCCAGGTGCTCCTTTCTTGAGGGTCAACTGTGGTGAGCTTCCACTCACGGCAGTCTTTCTCTGTCAGTTTCTTCCATGTTTGCTTGGGCCTCCCTGCCCCCCGCTTGCCGTCAATCTGCATATCATATGCTGTTCTGATTGCACCACTCGAACACGCCAAATGCCCAAACCAGTGAAGCCTTCTCTCTCTCAAAATGAGGTCGAGGTCCTCAAGCTGAAGCTTTGCCAGTAGCTCGCTTGACCTTACCCTGGCCACATCCTCAGGCTTGATACTGCAGATCTGTCTGATCATGGCCCTATCATTGCGTTGCAAGCGCTGCAGGTTCGTCTTGGTAAGTGGCCAAGTTTCACTGGCATGGAGCATGGCGCTCCGCACGCAAGAGCTGTACACATGGCCACGGGTCTTATAAGAGAGGTGGCGGGATGTGAGAACTGGTAGTAGCTCCCTGAACTTCTTCCAGGCAGTTTTCACACGAGTAGTGACCGCCATTTCACAGCCTCCACCAGCAGAAAGCATGTCACCTAGGTAGCAGAAGGAAGCTACCACCTCAAGCTTATCAGGTCCAACCTGGACTTCACTCTGTGGTCTGCTGTCAATAGGGCACCGTGCACACCTTTAATCAAGATTTGGTGTCAGTCTTTGTAGCCCACTGCATTTCTTATGCACCCAAAGTTTGCAGCCATTGCAGTAGATGCTGTTGTTGCCTACTCCTGTACGACAGACAGCGCATGGGTATTCGCCTGAACTCTGCAAGAGGTCCAGGCCTGTACCACAGATCATGACTTTTGTCTTTCCTGCATTCACCCTCAATCCCTTCTTCTCCATGGCTTCTTTCCATATCAAGAGCCTCCTGACACATTCCTCTAGGGAGTCAGCAATGATGACTAGATCATCTGCATATAGGTCCTCCCAGGGAACGCCAGCCCGAAACTCACGTGACAAGGCCTCCAGCACAATGATGAAGAGCAAGGGACTGAGTACGGATCCCTGATGGACCCCGACCTTCACCTCAAACTCTTTGCTGAAACCCTCGCCAACACGAACCCGGCTTCGTGCATTAGCGTACATTCCCTGGACTAACCGCACAATCCATTCCTCAAAGCCTAGCTTTCTCAGGGCCCACCAGATAACCTTCCGAGGGACACGGTCAAATGCTTTCTCTAGGTCCACGAAGGCCATATAAAGCCTCTTGTTCACTGCTAAGTATTTCTCCTGCAGTTGCCGGACCACAAAGATTGCATCTGTAGTGCCTCTTCCTGGGACAAAGCCAAACTGGGAGTCGTCAATAGACACCACCTGTCTTATGAGACCATCGACAATCCTCTCTAGGATCTTCATGGCCTGCTCAGTCAGCTTGAGGCCTCGATAGTTGCCTCTATCCAAAGCATCACCCTTGCCCTTGTAAAGGCAGACAATGAAACTTTCCTCCCAGTCAGTAACTCAGTTAGGACCTTGCCATCACGGATAATCGCAGTAGCAAGATCTCGGATCATGGTGGCCCCTGTATCACCTGCTGCCTTGATCATCTCCACCACTATGCCTGATGGACCTGCAGCTTTGCCCGACTTCATCTTTGAGATGGCCTTCTTCACCATGTCAATAGTAATTGGGATAGGAGGGCCTTCTAACGGAGGTTCATTGGACAGGTGATCAGGGTCCCAATCAAATTCAACGTTGAGAAGCCTTTCATAATGTTCAGCCCATGCATTCTGCTTTGCCTCCTCACTCATTGACATTTCCCCAGTGTCATTCTTCACTGGCTTGTCGCCTACAACATCAAAATTCTCTTTCCTCATCTGGTTGGCGAGGCGGAAGATATCAGACGAGAGGCTGATTCTAGGGGGTGGGGTACTCATATATTTTTATACATATGAATAGTCCCATAGCCCTCTTTGCAAAAAGTGGGAGTGCCGCCATTCTAAAGAATTTAGCCTCCTTCAAAAATGAGTCTGTCCCAGCACCAAAATTAGGGGTTCAGGATTGCAAATCAGCAGTTAGTGAGAGCTCTGACGATGGTATGTTCTTGCACTTCTTTGTTAGTTCGCAACTCATGGGAGCGCAGTGGGTCAGTGGTAGAGTGTTTGAACCGAGACTACGGGCCGCCGCGGGTTCAAACCTCACCGGCGTCACTGTGTTATGTCCTTGAGCAAGAACATTAATCCTAGCTTAGTACTGGTTCAACCCAGGAAGATCCGTCCGTAGATAACTGAAAGAGTGTTGATGGGACTTAAAGAATCAAACCAAACAAAGTTCGCAGCTCATCCTCTTTAACTTTAACTTTTGTATAATAATTAATGAATTTTTACTTTCTGGTTTAAAACAATTACGAACTTGGGATAGTCCATTGTATGGAAAAAAGGGTGCCAGGTAAACTTTTCTAAAATATTGTATTTTTGTACCTGGAGCTCTTTTTTACTATAGCAAACAGTGTAGACCCTGGTGAAATGCAGCATGATGTTGCTTTTAAATTTTGAATCTGGTTTTCTCTGTTTGTAAAAGTACTCCCGTTTAGCGGTTACAAAAGAGTTATGCTTACCATGCACATTTCGTATCTCTGGTGGACACATATTAGACCCTGTTCTTAAATATATTTTGGCATCTGCAGTTTCGTCATATGATTTTCCAGGGTGTCCGGACAAGTATTTCTCGGAAAGTTTATGCATAATGCTTTGTTATTTTCCAGAGTGGATGTGAGTGTTCATGAATAGCCGTATATAATAAAAGAAAATATATGGGCCTCGATGCGACAAACAAGGTCTTATTAAGATTCAAATCAGCTTGCTCAGCTACGGTGACTAGCAGGAAAATTAAAATTTCGCTTGAAGCAAATTCAGATATGATGGGGATATTTGCCAGTTCATGAGGGATGCTTGCCTGTTTACTTCAAGGAATATTGTTACCTCCCCCCCCCCTCTACAATACATGGGTATTTTGTAAGCGCAACTCCTCATACAGTCATTTGGTTGTTGCTGATTCACAGTTTAATCAATGTTCCTCCCATTTGTTTATTCTCCGTCTTTGGTTCTTGCTTTGTTATGTATAACTCTGTGCCCTCTCTAGTTTTGCTAACATCTTGACGAGGAAGATGGAGATGGCTGCTTTATTTAGTTGTCCTACCGATGTCTAAGCTTTGGTCTGTGGCCCATTCTAACGTTACTGTGGGTTGGTCTGCATTGTAAGATTGTGGTATTTCCCGATCATACTGCATGCATGGACCCAGGAAATATGGTGGGGGGAGCGAGGGGGGGATGGGGGGGTCTGGGCCCTTCCCCCACAAGTTTTTTCAGTCATCAACTTAATTTACGGTTCTTTTTAAAGAAAACTATACTTTTCCAAGACTCCAGAGAGGGTCCAACATTTCGGGGGGGGGGGGGGGGGGGGTCAAAGTATAAGAATCCAAATAACTTGTGATTTTCCTGGGGGTGGGTTCGGACCCCCTTCCCTTCTGGATCCTCGCATGAAAACTCACTCTTCAGATGTTTTGCTCATGGTTTGAAGATGTGCATGTCATGTGCTTTGGACATTATCGTCAAATTATTTTCTCTGTCACTTTTTTATGAACTTGTGATCCAATTACAGTTTAGATACGATTTTGATGCTCCCCGAATTTGGTCCCGAGTCTGGGGCGTTGGCAACTGTTGGGGAGTTTGTCCTTCGTGTTACAATGACGTGGGGGGGGGGGGGGGGGGGGGGGGTCAAAGTATAAGAATCCAAATAACTTGTGATTTTCCTGGGGGTGGGTTCGGACCCCCTTCCCTTCTGGATCCTCGCATGAAAACTCACTCTTCAGATGTTTTGCTCATGGTTTGAAGATGTGCATGTCATGTGCTTTGGACATTATCGTCAAATTATTTTCTCTGTCACTTTTTTATGAACTTGTGATCCAATTACAGTTTAGATACGATTTTGATGCTCCCCGAATTTGGTCCCGAGTCTGGGGCGTTGGCAACTGTTGGGGAGTTTGTCCTTTGTGTTACAATGACGTGACGTCATTTACATTTTAAATGACGCAATGGATTACAAAAACAACAACAATGAATTGACAGCAAGTGGAAGTTAAGGAAATCGCTTCCACATGTTTTATCGGACGTTTTATCAAACGAAAATAAAAGAGTTTGTGACGGAAAGGGTATTGTCGCAAAAAAGACTGCTGCGCAGTATTGATGTGACTTATTTCATGTGTTATGGTCCGTCGAAATGGAAATGAAAAGTTTGTCGGAGCGGTTTCCGTTTGGAAAAAAATGGCAACAGATCTTCTAGAATAAGGTTTGTTTTATTTCTAACAAGTGGCGATGGAAGCATCGCTCTGAGTGTTTAATTTAGCAAGATAGTTGTATTCAGTGCGGAAATACACCGGAAACAACCTCCAGGCTCCAGTAGCCGGAAGTTGCTTTGATGGTCGAAAAATTATGGCCTAGTATGTAGAAGTGGGTGGGGTATGTCACTGAAAAAAGCATGTCTAATCGTAAAAGCAACCAACTCTCGTGTTGGCAGCCTACTCGATGGTTGGTTGCTATAATTAGATCGGCTTACCTGTAATTATCCACACAAACATGATAATTAATAAGACTGGTTCATTTTAATTGATTAGGAGTTTGTATGTAAGAGAAGAGTGCGGCATATAGGCAACAGACAGCCAAGACTCAGACGAGCCTGCTCATTTGCGCACTCTAGCCAGAGTGTTTCCTCCTCGCATATGAAACGCAAGCGATTCTTTCTTAATCCAAGTATTCAGTTTAACTCACTGAACAAGTTGTATTTGCTAAGGCAGTGGCTAGAGGTACGGATCCGTACCCCTAGCCTGGGAGGCTAGGGATACGGATCCGTACCCCTAGTCTCGGAGGCTAGGGGTACGGACCCGTACCCCTAGTATATTCTACCATGTCAGGCTACAGGTACAGACATATAACCCTGTTGAGAAATTCTAAATTATCATGATGATAAGTGTTAGAAAGTACCTTGTTGTTGTGTTATGAAATAGCAATCCAGTAAGTCGCCATTTGTAATGTGGGATAACTCTATATAGTAAATATAAAAACGAAACACGAATTCGGAATTTGAACAAGTGGTGCGGGATTTATGTTGTGTTGTTGTTGTTATTATTATTATTATTATTATTATTATTATTATTATTATTATTATTATTAAATCAAATTAAAGTTGTTATTAATGATTTGTTTTTGCTGTTTTCACTTTCGGTTTGTTCATTAGCGAGGGTGCGAACAACATTCTGTGATTAATTGGTCGGCATGACGCACTACAAAGGCATCTTTAAACTTAAAAGAACAAATTACAATGATTGGCTGAATATTTTAATGTCCAACCTCACAGCCATCAGAAGAACGTCCTTTAACAGCCTAATCCTACAAACAGTATCTAGACCTATTTTTATAGATATAATAATAACTATTTGATGTAACCGCCTAATTCTCGCTTCTCATTTATAAAACTCCCAAAAAAATTATGTTCAGTCTCACTTTGTCAAAATGGCTAAAACGCTGAAAATAGGGAAACAGTTTGAGGACTCTTCCTCTTTAGAAATTGCCATCCAGCAGTATCAGAAGGAAGAAAATGATCAATTCTTTAGGCGCCAAAAACTTACGTTAAAAGTGAAAGAAAATACAATTTTACACACCGCCCGTCCGTCTGTCCGTTCGTCAGTCAGTACAATTTTATTATTTGTTTTCGTGCTTAGAAGTAACATTAGTACCTTAAGGATCTAAAAAATATTAAGTTTGTCCATAAATCTTAAGGTCCTAACAAATAAACCTAGCCAGCACACAATGTCGGACCAATATCGTTCCGCTAGCTAAACGCCATTCAAATGGTATTTCGCTGGGGGGCGGACCCTTGCCCGCTTTTTTATGATTAGTTTTGATGTTAGTTTTGATATAATGCGTAAATCAACTTTTATATTTTCATATACACATTTTTGGTGCGCAAAAGAGTCTTCACGATGAGACGGTTCTTTTGAGCACCAAAAACTTACGTTAAACGTGATAGAAAATACAATTTTACACACTACCTGTCCATATGTCCGTTCGTCAGCCCGTACAATTTTATTTTATTTTTTTCGTGCTTAGAAGTAACATAAGTACCTTAAGAATCTAAAAAATATTAAGTTTATCCATACGTCTAAAGGTCCTAACAAATAAATCCAGCCAGCACACTTACTTAGTTAAGTACAAGTGAGCTTAATTGACACTGCTCACTCATCTCGCTCATCAGCTGCCAACGAGTAGTTAATTGGTTACTTTAATTGAAGATGAGAAGATAATTGCTGGTGAGAAGATAATTGATTTGTTACAGGTGATTAATTTCCTTTACTCATGGTCTGATAAGGATAAGAAAAAAATATATATAGAATTATGTTCTTTTTTTTAACTTTACCGTTATTGCGAAACCCTTTTGTATAAACTTATACTTGTTTGAATTATATATGACATATGACGTCACAGTAAATAGAGTAGCTTCCCTTTATCGATCAAAGCTGGCGGACAAAACAAATGTAAATCTGCAACACGAGTTTTTGTTTAATTAAGCTATATTAATCATGATAGCTTCTCATCAGGGTTATATGTCTGTACCTGTAGCCTGACATGGTAGAATATACTAGGAGTACGGATCCGTACCTCTAGCCTCCCAGGCTAGGGGTACGGATCCGTATCCCTAGCCTCCCAGGCTAGGGGTACGGATCCGTACCTCTAGCCACTGCCATTTGCTAATGGAAAATATATTGTGTGATTTATGATTAGATCTATTTCTTCTAATAAGAAAGATGCCAGTCTAAGCGTTTTCAAGTCTTTACTAGTTTGTAAAGTCAATCTTTTTTCAGCTTTTTTTCTCAATATAACTCTACTTATCAATTTTAAATATTTTCAATAATATGTAATCTCTTTAGCAGAAATCCAGGTTGACAAAATTTATGGGCTGAAATTGTCATGGGCCGAAATTGACATGGGCCGATTTTGTTATGGGCCGAAATGACCCGGAACCAACTACAAAGAAGCGCAGAATTACCATAGCCTAGCGGCCTTATACCTATAGGATAGGTAAGATTACTATATTGGTGGCAGCGGTGGGATTCGGGAGTGCCTGAGTCAGCCTCTGGGAGCGGTAGCGGGATCCCCTAGGTTGTGGTTGATCCCAGGCCACCCCGTAGGACTTCGCCCAGAAAGAGGCCTTTATCTCCCAGTAGGTCTAGAAGAGACCCTAAACAGAGAAGGAGGTCTCCAAGCAGGTCACCACAAAGGAGAAGGGAAAGTCTAAGACGTCGACCAATGTCACCATACCGCCAAAGACATCGGGTGAGCCCAAAGCGACATGTGTCCCGGAGGGTAGAGTAGGCTTCATCAAAGCGAGATCAGCCAGGCTCCGGAAATCCGATGTCACCGATAGTCAAAGCTTCATCATCGCCAAGAAGAGGTCCAAAGGAAGATGCCAGACCAGCCCAAGTGAACAGGCAAGTTGTGATTTGTTCTGTAGTCGAGTGCAGCAGCGAAGTTTCGAGGATGCATGCAGCTACGCATCTTCTGGGGATCTTCGATGATCAACTCGAACCTACAGAAGAGCTCATGAGAAGGAGGATCAGCGTCCTGAAGATTTGCGAGAGTCGTCTACTAGGTTCCGTCTCCAATTTAAACGGACTGGTGGATTACATAAATGACTTGAAGCAAGTTCGTCGTGGAAAGTGTCAGGTCTCGATGTGGCAGACGAAAGCCATGGAAGCTATGTGCCATCTTCAGGGTTGTTCCGTTCCAGAGGAGTTCACTTTGGTCCCAGCGAATTCACCGGCATCTCTTCTGCACTGGAGGATTTTGTTGGTCATAGTTGCCTGCTTGTCTGAGCGTGACAGACAAGATCTTATCACCAGGCACCCGCCCAGCTCTATATGGAAGGAGGAAGAAGAGGACCTACCGGAGGGAATTGACAGCCATTTTCATGTGGACAGGTCAAGGGCCGCTCTAGGAAAACCAAGAGCCTCAGTTGAAGACCTTTGTAAGCAAGTCCGACCTGATAGGCAATTCCGATTCAAATTAACCGAAGGAGTCATCATATTTTGTGATCCTGAGACATACCCTTCAAGCGAGGAGGTACAACATCTCACCCAAGCAGGATACAAGATAGCAATCGGACTGCATCCAAAGTATCTGGATTCGAGTACAGAGGCAGCTTTCCAGCGTTGTTTGTCGATGCCAGAGGTTGGAGCGTTGAAAGAGGTCGGGTTGGATTATACAGCGGATCTATCCATGTGGCCCAAGCAGCATGCGGTATTGGACAGAGTTCTGGAGCATCTCCAGCCCTCACATGTCCTAGTTCTTCACGCTAGAGGAATGATGTCTGGTCAACCAGAAGGCACATATATACAGCTCCTATATCAGTTGAAAGGAGTGGTCCCACGGGAGCAGAAGGTCCATCTTCACTGCTTCGGAGGAAATCGTGATACCATGGACCAGTGGCAACGAGTGTTCCCTAACACCCACTTCGGTTTCACAGGAATGGTACAACATTTCAGCCATGACAGTAGGGAGGCCCTGAGACAGCTTCAGGAAGAGAAACTGCTGTTGAAGACAGATGCTCCCTACTCCAGGATTGGTGGAAGAGCACACTCATCACCTGCCTTGATTGGGATGGTTACAGATATGGTTGCCAAGATCAGAGGCCAGACCTGGAAGCAAGTCTTAGAGTATGCCTCGCGCAATGCGAGTCGACTCTATCAGATGTCAGCATAGTGGTGACAGTTGTCAGTTACTGTAGACAGCTTTGCACTTGAGTACTGGTTATCTGCTGGTAGCTTTCCCAGGAATAGTTCAGGAGGATTAACTGACCGGCTTATCATGACCATAGCATTGTGGATGTGGCCGTAAATCGACGAAATATCTTCCCCAGCATTGGGGCCGATAATGCAGAATGGAGATCTTCCCCAGCATTGGGGGGGGGGGATAATGAAGAATGCTAGCACGAAGATGTGTCCCAGAGCCTTCAAATAAAGAGGGGAGGAGTGTAGTGGAGGCTCCGTTCAATTCTATTCCAGTCGGCTTGCATCGATTATGTCCGGCTCGGTATTCGAGGTATTCCGAATGGGATGGAGCTATAAAAGGACAACATCTCGTGGTAGAAGAGGAGACTAGCGAGAGCAGTGCGAGGAGATAGACGTTAAGGCTATAAAGCTACAAAGAAGCGCAGAAATACCATAGCCTAGCAGCCTTATACCTATAGGATAGGTAAGATTACTATATCACTTTGATCATAGTCGCAGGAGCTAGCTTAGAAAACGGCTTCCTTTCTACGTATACCCTGTCGATCAGAATCTGATCATTATCAGAGGTGAGTGAATTTTGAAATTTTGGGGGAAGAAACAAAAAAAACTTGTTATTTAAATGAGTGCCCTGAACTCCTCTGTGGTCTCAGCTGCGACCACAGTTGGAGCCAAACTATTCCAATGGGGAATAGTCTTTGGGCATCACTATAAGTCTGGGGCCTGCAATACTGTGAGTTGTGTGATGACCTGGTGGATCTTGTTCTCTGATACGGGGTCAAGTACTTGTCTTTATCAATAGACCTAATCCCACAATGAATCTTGTGGAAGAAAAGCAGAGAGGCTTGATCCCTCTGGGCCAACAGAGTTGGCCATTGCAGCTCATCGAGCATCTCCCCAACACTACTAGTGTTGCGCCACCTCCTGCAGGTCCAGCTGGCTGCCGTCCTCTGTACTTTCTCCACTTGTTGAACTTGAGTTTTACAATATGGGCTCTAAATAGGTGCTGCATACTGCAGTTTAGGGCGTACCAAAGTTTTGTATGCAACCTCCTTAGAACTCCTAGGTGCAAAAGCCAAGTCCCTGCGAAGGAAACCTAAAGTCTTAGTTGCTTTGGATGAAATATCAGAGATATGTTGACCCCAATCCACGTTCTCTTTCTTTCTTTATATTCTGCAACACCCCCTCGCAAGGATTATGTGCAAGTTTGATTACGTCTTACTGTCACGGTACTAAGTGTTAGAAAAAGAATAAATTATAGCGGTTAAAAGTTCATACATGTATACAAGAAGATAAGTTGATAAGATTGTTGAGTTATGGGGTGTGGTGGTTATGCGCCCACACTGCGGACTGAACGTTTTCCAAAGTTTGCTGACGCAGAGTGTAGTCATGAATGATTTGTTTGTGTGAGTAATGCCGAGTCACTCTCATAGAGTGACATTTGGCAACATTGAACTTCATTTGCCACTCGTCCTCCCAGAGCCCAAGACTGTCAAGATCTTCCTGCAAAATGAGACAGTCTTGCACTGAATGAATGTTCCTATAGTACACATCGTCCGCGAACAGGCGAACTGAGGACTTGATATTATCCGGTTGGTCATTTATGAAAATTAGAAAAAGGATCGGTCCTAAGACCAACCCCTGGGGTACAACGGATAAAACAGGGGCTGGATCTGAGGCTTGACCGTCTAAGACTACTTGTTGACTGCGCCCAGAGAGCCATGAGCTGATCCATTTATGGGTGGACCCTCTTATCCCATAGTAATCGAGTTTATGTAATGGCCTCCTGTGTGATTCATTGCATCATCCAGGTTGCTGATGATATCGTGCACAAATTGCATCAGCTGGGTTTCACAAGACCTCCAACTTCGGAACCCATGCTGACAGTCAGCAAGTATGCTATCTAAGGCTAAGTGCTTGTTGATGTTGCTCACCAATATATTTTGCAACAGATGCAGGTTAGCGACACGGGTCTGTAGTTCACAGCATCATATTTTTCTCCTTTCTTAAAAACCGGGGATACATTTGCGTGTCGCCAATTATCTGGAACATTGCCGTGAGCTAAAGATTTATTATAGATAAGTGCTAGAATAGGTAATCTTTGTACTACACTCTTTGAGCACTCTGGCATTGAGTCCATCTGTGCCAGGTGCTTTATGCACATTAAGTCCATCCAACAGTTTGGTGACCCCTTTCGGGTCAACTGTTATTTCCCCCATGGAGGAGAATGGACTAGCCCCCTTTGAAGGCGGGTCAGATTTTGCCTCACGCCTGAAGGCAGATTGGAATTGCCGGTTGCAAATATCGGCTTTTTGGAAACATGTTTCCAATAGGCATCTCTCTCTATCTCTGAATGTGTGTTCTTCACGTCAGGATCATTTGACTTTCGAGCACGAAGGTAGAGTTTCTGGCATCTTTTCATAAGCCGTTTGATCGTAGCATCGATTCATGGCAGACTGTAAGTTAAATGTTCTAAAATTTCGAACACTCTAAAATTACGAACACCTAAAATTATCGTCGAAAATAATTTTTAAAACATCCTAATAAATCGAACACTGCCCTTTTTCGGAAAAGTGAATTTCTAAAATTACGAACACATGTTATTTTCGGCGGAAAATCGAGGTCCGTTTATCTGTTTGTCCCATCTGTGTTTGGTATACTTCTACCGTCCAGCACGTGAGCGGTAGCGACATTTAGAATGTTCCATTCTACTTAGAGGGGTGATCTGGCACGTGACGTTCTTTATTTCTTTATTGGAAAAACTGAGTTTCCCAGTCCACCTGGTTGGAGACACCATAAAACGGTTTCGCGCCCACATGGGAGATCAGCACTGCTTTGAGCACTATCAGCCGCAATTCAGAATGGGGCCAACAATTAAGATAGCCAAACACATGTTAAATAAAGCGCGTGACTTTACGATGCCAGGTGTGGACTTACTATTTCAAATTAATACGAAATCGCCAATCTTTTTCTCGAGACACGCGAATAAGCCAAGCAAATTAAACATTAGCAAAGGAATCGTCAGCGGAATTGATAGGAATTTAGGAGAAAAAACACTTAAACAGATGTTCGGAGCCGAAAAACACGGAATTACGCACATCGAACGTATTCGCGATGAACTTTGGAACATTACCGATAAAGTTAAAATAACATTTAATAAAACTATCGCCCCGATCACAGTAGGAACTAGTATAACAGGCCTTTTTCATGTAATTCCAAGCTTCTTTAAGGTAGTAAGATGTCAAAAATGTCAGAAGTTTGGACACGGAACGCGACAATGTAAGGCGAAGACCCCCAGATGCGCACGCTGCGCGGGATCGCATTATACTTATGATTGTAATAGATGGTACCATGTCGAATGTTCAAACTGCCACTCAATCAATCATGGCGCAGCCTACCGCGGATGCCCGGTAGCAATGGCATTTGACAAGCAGACTAAACAAAGAAACAGTCTGCTAAAAGAAAATTACGAAAAACAATTAAGAGAAACGCATACTAATAAAGAACCGACCCCCGCGAAGCCAACCCCCGCGAAGCCACAACATAAACCGGTACCATCGAGCCAAAACGCGCGCGAAAACAAACAAAATACGGATACACAAGTAAAATACGTTACACGCGAAGAAATGGTTGCATTCACAGCCCAGGCAGTGAATTCAGCAGCCAATTTTATTTTGGAAAAGATGGCCCTCAACGACGAGGAAACGCTGACCGAGCTTAAAAAGGAAATTCTTAATTGTATGACAAACTTAGAAATAGGCCAGAACATTGATAAAAGCGAACCCCCATACAAAAACAACGAATGCTCAGGCGAGACTGCGCATACGACACAGAGCGATCCTGAGCCAATGGAGGCCCAGGAAACCGAAATAACTGCACAGGCAGACTCAACAGAGGTCATTGACCTCACGAAACAAACCGAAGGGTCAATTACGGAAATTACCGATTCATGTTCGGTAATTTCCGCCGACACATCAAAAAATACTAGAGTTAGGAGATTTACAGCAAATGATAGTAGCTCGAGTTTACCTCCTATACCAAGGAGGAAAGTCACTATCCCAAGAACCACAGACAGTAAAATGAGGGCAAACATGTCAGCCACAAAAGAGAGGCTGAACCGTTTCAACAGTGACGCGAAAAAAGGGAAGAAATAAGTTTTTCACTTCCCTTCTTTTCCCTAAGTTAAAATTATTAAGGACTTAATTTCAACCGCTGCGACCCACTGCAACATAAAATGACCATAGTGCAGTGGAACGCTCGCAGCCTTGCGACGCGCTACAATTGGGCAAAAATCGCGGAATTCCAAAAATTCCTGGAATCTTTCGATAAAATTCCAGAAGTATTATGTATCCAAGAAACCTGGAACCACAAAGGACAAAAAGAACTAAAAATACCCGGATATGTACACGCAGCCGCCTACCGTAGACCAAAAGACCAAAAAGGAGGCGGTGTGGCCATTTTTGTCAGATATGGCATAGATTTTTCAGATATGAAATTAAAAAATGACAACCCAAATATTGAAATTACGGGTGTCAAAATTCATGGACCAAAAAATAGCACAACAATTGTAAATTTATATAAACCAGATGGACATAGTCTGGTATCAGAAACCGAATATTCAAATATATTTAGGAACATTAATGAAAATATTATACTTTTAGGAGATTTCAATGCGCACAATAGGCTGTGGGAACCCCACTGCACTATAGACGACGCGCCCTCAAAGGAAATAATACAATTTATAAATAATAAAGGACTCGTCTTATTAAATGATGGATCCCCAACGAGACATGACATAAACGCGGGTCGACTATCCGCATTAGACTTAACATTTGCGAGCCCAAATCTTAGTGGTAAAAGCGAGTGGAAAGCCCATGATCACCTCCTAGGAAGCGATCACTATCCTGTTATCCTGGAATTACACACGCGATACAATTTTACCGAATACAAACCTCAACCGCGCTGGAAATTAGACCAAGCCGATTGGTCACTTTTCAGACAAATGCTCTATTCAGTAAATATATGCATAGACGAAAACAGTAGTGTTAATGAAAAGAACACTGAATTTGTTGACTCTTTGCTGGATATTTGCAATGAGACAATCCCCAAAACAAAACATGTAAACTCACGCAAGAAAGTTGTTCCATGGTGGAACAACGAATGCGCTGAGGTGGTGAAGGCCAAACGAAAGGCCCAAACCAAACTGAGGAGGTACCGAACAGAGTACCACCTCCTAGATTACAGAAATAAGAGAGAATTTTCGAAACAAACACTTTTGCGAATTAAAAAAGAATGTTGGGAGCAATTTTGCTCCCAGCTAACATACAAAACAAACAGTCGCGTATTATGGAATCAAATTAAAAAATTTAATGGCAAACCCTTTAAACCAGTCAGTACACTTGTTGTAAATAACATAAGGTACTCAGAAAATAGGCAAAAGGCTGAGATACTCACAGACCAATATGTAAAGGTCAGCAGTGACGAAACTCATTGCATAGAATTTCAAAGAAAAAAAATAGACGAGGATCTACGCATAAATAGATTATTTGAAGAAAATATGGAACTGGATAATGACCAGCCATACAACGCGTATTTTACAATTAAGGAGTTAAAAATAGCACTTAATAGTAAGAAAAATTCAGCTCCGGGAGCAGATACAATTCACTATGAAATGCTTAAACAGCTCCCGGAAAGAAATAAATATACATTACTCAAATTAATAAACAAGTCATGGGAAAAAGGGGAGCTCCCCATTGCGTGGAAGGAGAGCACGATTACTCCCCTTCTAAAGCCAAATAAAGATCCCCAAGAACCCAAATCATACCGTCCTATATCATTAACATCAGCAATATGCAAAACTATGGAAACCATGGTCAATAATAGATTAACTAAAAAATTAGAGCCAAAACTTTCAGATACCCAATCTGGCTTTAGGAAGGGCAGATCAACACTTGATCAGCTTGTCAGATTGGTTAATGTAATTAGAACAGCGCGACTTCGTAAACGTAAGGTTTTAGCTGTATTCCTTGACCTTGAGAAAGCTTTTGATCTCATGTGGAGATCGGGAGTTATACTCAAACTAACAGAGTACGGCATTAAAGGACGTACATTAAAGTGGATTAAGGACTTTTTAACCGATAGAAAAATTAGAACAAAAATTGATGATACCTACGCGGAGTTCCAGGAGCAGGAGAACGGGTCACCACAGGGTGCCGTCCTAAGCCCAACGCTATTCAACGTCATCGCAGACTCGCTTAAGCAAAAATTACTTGCCCTACTTTCAAGACACGGGGTCGATTTATCACAATTTGCAGACGACAGCGCGGTTTGGAAATCAGGAAAAAACACCGAAGAAATAATCAAAATTATACAAATCATATTACAGGCAATAGAAGAATGGGCCAAAGAATGGGGATTCCTGATTTCCCCAGGAAAGACCCAAGTAGTACTCTTTAACTCTTTTGGGATCGACCCCAAATCACTACCAAAACTAAAACTAAATGGCAGGGAGCTTGAATATAGCGAATCGGCTACCTTCTTGGGGATGACGTTCGATCATCTCCTCACATGGAGGGAGCACATCGATAAGCTAATATCAAGATGCAATAATGATCTGAACCTCATGAGGATGGTCTCAGGAACATCCTTTGGTGCAGATAAAAAAACATTACTAATGATCTATATGACCCTCATTAGGAGCAAACTGGACTATGGGTGTCAGGCATATATGTCAGCCACACCCACCCAATTAAATCGATTAGATGCTATTCAAAATACAGCACTAAGAATTGCAACTGGGGCATATAGATCGACCTCATCTCGAGCATTAGAGGTCGAATGTAATATGATGCCGCTCAGCCTAAGGAGAGAAGAATTTGCCCTGAAATATTGGGCTAGATCCTCCCCTCTGGGCGAAAGTTTACCAGTAAACGCGTTAGTACAAGATTTTGCTATTTATGAGACAAAAAGAGAAAAACTAAGTAACAAAATTCCCTACGCAATAACCGTGCAAGATCTCATTAAAGAACATAATTTAGAAAATATAGAAATAGAGCCCCCCATACCTTATGATACATCAGGTATTCGAAGCATCCAACCGCGATGTGAACTAACTAAAATAATCAAGAAAGGCAGTACTAGCGAAAATACAGCTAAGAGATTAGGTAATAATTACGTTGAGCGACGGTACGGGTCAGTCCTTAAAATCTTTACTGATGGCAGTAAAGACCCGTCGCGGCCCTACACCGGCTGTGCACTGGTGGTGCCTGAGCTGGGCCTTAAATTTGGCTATAAATTAGATAAAAATCTTACAGTATATGCAACTGAAATGGTAGCTATACTGAAAGCGCTCGAATGGATTAAACACAATAGACCAGATCACGTGGTCATACTTACAGACTCATTAAGTTCAATACAAAGTATAGACTCAGGAAAAAGCAGGACTCGTCCTGATCTATTAGCACAAATTTTAATTAATATTTCAGAAATAATAAATTTAGACATTAATCTTTACATTGATTGGTGTCCATCACATTGTGACATCAACGGAAATGAGCTCGCGGATACAAAGGCGAAAGAAGCTGCCAACTCGGGCCATGCACTATTAATTAAACCTTACACTCAAGAAATTTATTCAGTAATTAAAGCTAAAATAAGAGCTAAATGGGAAAAACAATGGGGCGGCTACCGGGGCTTCAGACACTTGTTAGACCCGGGCCTATCCACAAAAAGAGTACAATACAGTGACGTGCGCAGGCTCGACGTGGCATATAGCAGACTTCGCCTCGGTACAAATGGGTTAAAAGAAAACAATCTGTTTCATAATGGAGCAGATCCAATGTGCCCACTTTGTACAGACGAATTGGAAAGCACACAGCATTTCCTGCTGGAGTGCCCATATCACGAGTTCGCGCGTATTAAATTAAGAACAGCCATTCGTCACATTACAAAACGGTACTTTAGCATAAATCTACTGCTGAATCCGCCAGCAGACGTAGCAGAGGGTGTAAGGGAAGCCCTGTTCGCATACCTCAAAGAGACAGGCTATGACAGTAAAATTTAGACAGTAAGGAAGGAGCAATGTAAGAAAACACCAGATGGGACGGGCAGTGTTCCTACAGCAAGGAAACATGCAGGCCATTCCCCCATCAAATTATCATTATTCCCAGTAGGGAATGTGATACAAATAACATTACCTGTTAAGATTAAATAAACTCTACACGCGGCCGGAGAAAAGGTGTGCATCCGCCTAAGGCTATCGTGAGCCCAGGCCTAGAGCCCAATCGATCATTGTTTACAATGACGTATGTCACGAGTTGCGTGCTATGTGCCTACCATAGCCAGCCTTAGGTGAAACTCTGGAGAATCGCCTTAGTATCCATATGACCGCAAAAACACACAATACTACACTCACCCATTGGTTGGTCAGCAGGGCGTATATCCGACATTGGAAGATTATGAGTTGCTCCAATGGACCAAACGGGATCAAGCTTTCCAACCACAAACATATAAAATTAATATATTAGGTCAAACATAAATTTATTATATGGTTGTGGATAGGGTGTGCATCCCGGCCTAAGGCTCTCGTGAGCCCCGGCCTAAGAGCCCAAGCGATCATTTCTCCAATGACGTATGCCACGAGTTGCGTGCTATGTGCCTACCATAGCCAGTCTTAGGTTGACCTGGAGAATCGCCCGTTTCCTTTAAACCATGATACAGACACGCTTACACAGGTTGGGCAAGGGGAGTGCATCCGATACCCAGATAAGGGGCATAGATAAAAGTTGAGACAAAAGACCCCAATGTTTGAGACTTGGCGAAGGAGTGGTATTGGAAAATCTCCCTATTGCTTAACCGCAAAAACATTAATTGTCTTATCCTTGAAAAACAGCACACATAGGTTGGGCAGGGAGGAGTGCATCCGACCTAGGAAGTCTCACTGAGCGATGGGGCGGAGATAAAAGTTGAGACAAAAGACCCCAGCCTTGAGACAAGCCGAAAGGGTGATACTGGGTAATCTCCTAACTGCTTAGCCATAAAAATATAAAATGTCTTACACCTAGGTATAATAACACATTTAACAACAATACAAAAAATATATACTTTATTATCAATAAACAACCAAATGACGGAGTGAAAATATATCCCTCCCCTTTCTACCCCCAACACAGATTAAAATTATAACAAATCCCCACCCCCCCCCCCTCCGAAAAATTAAAAAAATTTAATAAGAATTTAGACAAATATTATCTCAAACGACCTGGGCATATAACGGGCCAAGCATATGCTGGACCCATGCTATGCCCGAGACGTTTGAATACAAAAATTTTACAAAATACAGCGTAGAACTAGGAAGATGAGAGATGAACTTATAATGTGCACGAGCTTATAAAAAAGCGCTAACAGAGAGATTTCATAAAAGCGTTCAAAATCTATCACTGAGGCGTCACGCGCCTCTGGACCGTCCCTGTAGCGAGAAAATTCTCGTGGCAGGGACCGCCCAGGGGCGCGAGACGCCTCTTATTATAATATCCACATACCGACTGCATGTGGAAACTAGGCATGCATACTAATCAAATCTTTATTTTCAGCAGTACATGTAATACAAATATATTAAATAAAGTCAACATGGATAAATCAAACACACCAGGTTCAAAATAGATGGATTATTCGCATCTACTCTGCACCAGGCGAGTTTAATGAGAATACATTTTCGCTAAACAGGTCAAATAATAGATTGACCTACTTTTACGATTGGAGAACGTGAATGAAAGCAACTTTAAAGGCTGAAACACTCATATTTACAGCCTTCTAAATAATATTTGGGACAAGATATTAAATCCATTCTTTCAATTATTCAAAAATGGGATATAATCTTCAGGAATATATAACTAAACCAAAAATACCGCATTTACCCAAAAAATTAAAACAATCTAAAAATTAACGTAATGATACAACCAGGACTGTATTGCATGTACACAAAACATTAATAAAACTTCTTTTTCAGCTGCAGATAAGCGCGATCCACCCCCCCCCCCCCCCCCCCCCCCCCCCCCCCACCCCACACTCCTCCTCAGTTTAGAAATAAGCCCAAATTGGCATTTCGCGAGTTCGAGCATCGTTTCTCGTATTACCCCTTTAAAATAACAAATTGTCCTTATAATGGCCAAAAATGGCCATCACACACACACACATGCCCAACCCACAACCACCAAACCATAACGCGTATTAGAGCAACTTAAGGGCAGTTCTTTCTTGGATATTTGGAATTGGTAAACTGGTTAACTCAAAGTCTCTTCAGGGCATACAACTGCATCTGAGCCGGTCTTTCTGTTGGTGTGTCTGTCGATGTGACGGCACAGCTGCAATATCAACGATGGATGGATTGTGGACCAACAGGATAGGATACAATGGATAGGATGGATGCTCAACACAGATGAAGATTGGAATTTTGGAATTTTGTTATTGTCGCGACGCGTTTGCCATGTCTAACTATTAACATGTCAGCGAAGCGAGGGGATGGGAGAGGTTAATTAATACCTCTTCCGCTTCTCGCAGACCTGCAAAACTATCCCCAGGATACTAATAATTAACCACTAACCACTAAAAACACTAATAACTAAACCCTCAACCTTCCCAAAACTTGCTCTGTATGTTACTGCCATGCTTTTGCATGCCCCGCAATTTTAAGGTTAATATACACTAAAGGTTTCACACGAGAAACCCAGAAGGTATATTATTCTTTGGAAGCCTCAATCAAAATTTCAATATAGGATGCTGGGAGAACTCAGAACACACACACATGTTCTGAGTCTTACCATACCCGAGCGGCGCCCTTCCCCTTAGGAATAAGCCCCCTATCCCCGCTTAAAATCTCTAAAATATATAGGCCATCACTCGATGACGGGCCATTCTTTTAAAATGGAGTTCAAAACTTTAAGGAGCAAAAGTGAGATCTCTGAGGGGATCATTAATCACAAGAACACCGACTCCTCGCCAACCCGCTCCACAAAAACTGCAAATAAAATAGAAAAAACATAATTAAAGAGGCAAAATTTACTCCCCAAAGCTTACCCTAGGGAAAGCTAACTTCGTAGACCGATGTCCGCGTCTGAGTAACACCGCCCGCGAGCTTATGTATACAAGGACTGGACGGAGAAGCGGAGTGATGCCCTGGATGATGTTACCTCAAAAACATCAACGTATAGCTCACTATATAAGAGCGGCAAACATAAACAAACAATAATACACCTCCTAGCCC
Organism: Loripinus fragilis; assembly: GCA_964019695.1. Taxonomy (NCBI): domain Eukaryota; kingdom Metazoa; phylum Mollusca; class Bivalvia; order Lucinida; family Lucinidae; genus Loripinus; species Loripinus fragilis. The sequence goes on along the minus strand of OZ026520.1, from coordinate 37,735,911 downwards.
TTCCAGGCGGAATAACTTACACTTTCAACAGTAGGGGTGACATTGTGCAGACGGAATTGTCACGTCGACTCCTACAAGATTGGTACTTACTTTAGACCATTTTCAAAATTCAAATTACAAATGCCCCACACTTTTACTCAATACGAACAGGCGTGGGACATTGACGGGATACAGTCATAACTCCCTTATTAAAGCCTAAGTGGGTGCATAAACTGGGTGTGTCGTGAGTGCTTTATATGTAAATGAGCGAAGGACCACGGCACACCGTCAATATAACCGAAAATCGTTCGTACGTGACGTTCTATTTCGTATGCCAGCGCGCGACGTTATACATTATTCAAGGCCACCAGCATTGACGAACTTGATGCACGGACAAGTTCCTGCAACGATTCCGAAACTGCTTTGACTTACCCTATCCACCCAAATGGCTGATATAATTATTTAATACTGACCAAAGGCGGCGATTCAGCTTATTGTACGTGGATTATGCACGTTGACACAGGCATAAGTGTGCTGTGACACGTACTCGTTTTTTTTTCTAAAATACCAGCCCCGAAGAGAGAGAGAGAGTTGCGGAAAATGAGACGATCACTGGGCGAGAGAGAATGAAATAAGTTGATGTATAGTGATTGCCATGGACGTTTGCAGCACAAGGGGTCATTCGATTTCGTGCAAAATGCCGAGAAAATCGTTCAAGTCGCATGTTGTTTTTCTCACCGAGACATGCAATGCGGAAAATAAAGCCACCGTATATTTAATATTTACCGACATGCCTGGTCATCATCTCATTAGTTCACGGTAATTAAGGCTTAAATATGTGTGATTCTCATCCGACTGACACCCCCTACCCTCCTCTCCCTTTTAAGCATTTTAAAGGATTTCCCAGTTCGGCAATATGTCCAAGCCGCGTGCGACACGGAGGGCACTTCTATCATTCTAATTCTATGCGTGTGCTCTTTTCTTGAACACAGCTCGGACCCGAGCATGAAATCAACTTGCGCGGAGCCCCATATGAGCTTGGTACTTATGACAGATGTGATCAGCGAAGGCTCAGGAGAGCATTGTGTGTTTGAACAATCTGCTCACTAACAAAGTTTAAAGTGGATGAAGACTTTAGCCAAATAAAAATTCTAGACATCTACGTACATTGACTTTAAAATACTTGTCAGCGGTTTTCTAAGTACACTGTAATAATGGCTATTCATATCAATCAAAATCATCAAATTCCTCAAAATGGAAAATTGTAACAAACTGTTGAGCCGATCGCGGCGTGTCTGTCCTCATGAAACTGCACATGGAGGGTCCAACGAGTGCATTACCAGTTTAATGTACGCACAGACGGACATACATGTACCAAGAAAAAAATTGATTGTAGCACAATCCTGCATCTTGATGAATTTAATATTTACATATTTAATTTCATGAAATAAGCCAGCTATGCGAGTAGCGAAGGCTCAGACGAGCCTGCGCAACCGCGGAAAATCGCCAGCGCCTTAACTGCCCACACTGTGAATTTGAAATCAGTAAAGCCGGACATCTCGGAATTCGCTTTATTTACCACACGTTTGCAGATATATGTACCCCGACTTCGTTACATGCGAAGATCAGCCTGCGCACACCGCACAGTCTTATCAGCACCTTTGTTTCTAGAACAAAACATTAAACATTTTGTCGGGCCAGATCTGGGCCCAAACTGTCTGCTAAAAATTTGGTTTTTAAGACTCGGGTAGCACGTGGTGGCTTTTGCACACGAAAGCGGACTTAGCACACAAAACATAATTGCCTAGCTGTGTCTCCTTTTCATGGGTTGGCATGAAAAAAAAAAAACAATTTCAATGAACTGGAGCATGAAACGGCGCACTGCATGCATGAAAAACTAGATTTGTGGTACTTGTCTGAATTTTTCCTTTTCTCGAGATATGAATCGTACGCATCGGTTCGAAGCCAATATATCATAAATTGAGCCGCGACACAATGTCGCATTTTGACGAGTGTAGACTCAGACGAGCCTGTGCAGCCTCCTTTTAAGCTTACAAACTCCAAACGATGTTCAGTCAGTAGCTTAACACTCATAAAATATTCAAGCGACTAGCAAAGACTCTGATCAGACTGTGCATATGCGCAGGCTCATCTGAGGCTTTGCTGATTGTTTGAAATCTCATGTCACGGCTCAATTATATTCTTTCGAGGCATCGGACGCAAAGTCGGACGTTCGCTTACAGGTATGCCTGTTTGCCCCTGATTTGATTTGGCAGGACGTCGGAGATCTTCTGGATACAAACTATTTGCACAATTTGAAAGCAGGTGGTAGAGAGAGAGAGAGACTAGCGCTTGCATACGAATCTCTTGTAATCTCGAAAAATATCATGTATCGGTGCTGAGATGCTTCTCGCGCGCATCTGCTTTTGCACGACAAAGTCGGATATTCGACAGTATTGATACTTTGCATGCTTTCTATCGCATGCCCAAATGTTTAAATTGACGAAACATTATTTCCTGAATTCCATTCAGATCTGATCTGGATCCGAACTCTGACAACGTTTTTTTTCTTCTTTTTTAAGGGAGAGAGGATCCAAATATCACTAAAAACGGGCCATCATCGGCCCGCCAGCGAAACGCCTTTAAATGGCGTTTCGCTGGCGTGCCGATGATGGCCCAACGTTGAATGCTGGCTTGGTAGTTTTGAGAATTCCTGGAGATCCGGTCCAGTATTGCTAAGAAATTCAATTTTTTTTTGATTTTTCAGGGGGGGGTCCGGACCCCCTGTCCCCCCCCCCTCTGGATCGGCGCATGGGACCGGACAATGTATACACTTATTGAGATATACTGAAAACCCATTTTATCGTGCGCATCGGCTTTTGTACGGCACTTTGCATACTTTCTATCGCATGCACAATTTTTTAAATTTACGAAACATTCTTTCCTGAATTCCATTCGGGTCTAATCTGGATCCAAAACGTTTTTGCAAATGTAAATAGAGAGAGAAAGAGAGAGAGACTGGTACATGCACATCCTTTCAGGAAAATCAAAGTGCATCGACAGATCGACAAGTAGAGAGAGAGAGAGAGAGAGAGAGAGAGAGAGAGAGAGAGAGAGAGAGAGAGAGAGAGAGAGAGAGAGATGTGTGTTCTTTTTGAATTTCGTCATTACCTGCGTCGCTTTAGCGAAAGCAGGTCTAGTAGTGGGTCGACTCCGTCTGTCCGTCCGTTCGTCTGTCCGTCCGTTGGTCTGTCCGCAACACTTTTGGGGTGCCATGTTTGTGTAATCCGTAACTCCAACAGTTTTCATTCCTTTATATTCAAACTTTGCCTAATGATTGTTCATACATTGAAGATGTGCACCTCCTATTTTGTGCACATTTGATAAATATTTTCTCAATTTTTACGGGTGTTGAACTTTTTTTGACATTTTTTCCATCTGAAATGCATAGGCGGTGTCAGGTTTGTGTAATCTGTAACTCCAATAGTTTTCATTCCTTTATATTCAAACTTTGCATAATAATTATTCATACATTGAAGATGTGCACCTACTATTTTGTGCACATTTGATAATTTTTTTCTCAATTTTTACGGGTGTTGAACTTAGAAATTTTTTCCACCCGAAATGCGTAGGGGGTGTCAGGTTTGTGTAATCTGAAACTCAAATAGTTTTTATTCCTTTATATTCAAACTTTGCATACTGATTGTTCATGCATTGAAGATGTACACCTCCTATTTTGTGCACATTTGATAGGTATTTTCTCGGTTTTTCTCTTTTTTACGGGTGTTGAACTTAGACATTTTTTTCCATCTGAAATGTGTAGGGGGTGTCAGGTTTGTGTAATCTGTAACTCAAATAGTTTTCATTCCTTTATATTCAAACTTTGCATACTGATTATTCACACATTGAAGATGTGCACCTTCTATTTTGTGCACATTTGATAAATATTTTTACGGGTGTTGTACTTAGGCATTTTTTTCATCTGAAATGGGTAGGGCATGTCTGGTTTGTGTAAACAGAAACTCCAACAGTTTTCATTCTTTTATAATCAAACTTTCCATAATGAATGTTCATACATTGAAGATGTGCACCTCTTATTTGTTTACATTTCATGATTGTTTTTTTTTCATTTTTGGGGTCTGGAACTTAGACATTCTTTCTGTGAAATGCTAAGAGGGTGTCTGGTTTGTGTTATCTGTAACTCCAAAAGTATCCATTCCTTAATATTCAAACTTTGTATAATGATTATTCATACATTGAACATCTGCACCTCCTATTTTGTGCACATTTGATTAATATTTTCTTATTTCTTAGGTCTGTTGAACTTAGATATTTTATCCATCCGAAATGCTAACAGGATGTCTGTGTAATCTGTGACTCCAGCAGTTTCATTCCTTCATATTCAAACATAATATGTTATGATTGCTCACACATTGAACATGTGTGCACCCTATATTTATGTCCACATTTGATAATATTTTTGGGAAAGTTGAACTTAGATGTTACTAAGTCTACACCATCTTTGGAGTGCTTACATTGTTTATTTGTGTGTTATTTGTAATTCAAACAGATTTCATTCCTTTATAGTCAAACTTTGCATAATGATTGTTCACACATGAAGATGTGCACAGGCGACGCAGGTCCAGAGCAGAGTTTGGTCTTGTTTTTTAACTCTGAGAACTCGTCTACGTATTTCAAAGTTTCGTGTATATCTTTGCAAAAAATTCTGATCGACGAGATCAGTGTCCTTGAGTGACTGTATTACATTATAAACGGCATTTGCGCAGATGGAGAGCAAGCGATTTCTGAAGGAAGAACGAAAGTGTAGCGTTTCATCGGTAGTCCAAGGTTAAATAAGTGGACTTTTACGACTTGTAAGTAAATTGAGTGACATAACATGCACGTGCCTGGCTCTCGACTTGGTAATTACTGCACACGCTGGACAGTTTACTGACTCAGTCCGCAAGAAGAAAAGAAAAATGAGTAGATAGCGCAGAATCATATCGCCGTGTTTTCAACACATTCCTACCACATTTTTACATGCATATATACCGTTTTTGCTCATGCTAAAGACCACATTCTGAAATTACGAACACTAGCACTTTTTCTGAAACGTAATTTCTAAAATTACGAACAGCGGGAAAAATAATTATTTTTTAGTGTTCGTAATTTTAGAACATTTACCGTACTTTGTTTTTGTCATTTTTGTTGGAATAAACCTCTCTAAAAAGCCTGTTTTGAATTTGACCCACATTTCATTTACTGACATGTGACTGTGGTCTTCAGAAAGGTAGGACTCCTTAAACTGGGTAATATGGTCGCGTAGACCAGTCATATCTGCTCGATTATAAAGATAGATTTTGCAGGATGCCTGTTTTATTCTTTTAGCTTTTATATCATACTCAATGTAGACTAGGTCATGATCCGCTTTGCTGATCGGGGGCATCCCCTTAACTCTATTTACAGGGGGGTTAATAAAGGCTTGGGTGGTCTTCCCTAAATTCTTGGAGAGTCTCAACTTCAATACAGTCGTAGGTAGTCAATTCCAGTCACTGATAGTACAAGGGTAGAATTAGAACTTCAAGACGTCTTTGGTTGCATGTACTATATGTAGCTGACGCAAACATTGGGAACCTCTCTTATGGGTGCTATTGGGTTGCATATAGTTGATAGTGATGTCAATCAGACCATGCTGAACAAGGAATAACAGAGAGTCTGTCTGTGTATCGTCTGTGCTGTAGAGACGTCCTTTCAAGACTGGACCATGTTGGTGACACATCCTGGAGTTTGTTCAGTGTAGTTTGGGTTAGGCCTAAAATAAAAAAATTGTGTGTTTCAGGGCTTTCAGGTTACCCAGCTGGTCTAATTTTTTTGCCCTGACCCTAATTTTTTAAGCATTTTTAAGGGATTTCCTGGTTCGGCCATATTGTTTTCCCATCTTCTCCATGTAAAAACTTTTAACAACATAAAAATATTTTCCTACCTACCGTCCCTATTTTAAAATTTCATGAAACCTGAAACACATATATATTTTGTTGGCCTGATGAAGTGGGCAGTCCTGTGCTGTACTTGTTCAAGGTTGTGAATGTCAATGGTTTGATGAAGGCTCCAAAACAGTGGATAAGAATAAGCGGCGCCACTTTCACTGAAGCTACTTAATGGCCGAAAGGTGCCAGTTTAAATTTCTTCACATAGACGTGACACCTGACCAGTTGTGTAGCTGTCGCATGTTACCCATCTAGCAGCACTGTGTTGCACAGACTCGTTTTATTTAATCTGAATGAAGGTCATGCATGCAGCAGAGCCATGATGTTTAGTATAATCTTTCTAAGGTCAATGTCAGGATGTGGTACTGCCATAAGACTGTAAATACCTTCCAGGACTGGCAAAATACACTCATCCACTCACCATGACAAGTAGCTCATGCTGCAGGCTGACTATAAACTTTGACTGCTTCCAATGTAAATTACTGACATGTACATATGTAGGATGAGTAGAAATTTTATGAATTTTCCACTTCTGCCTTCTTCCATAAGATCCGTGGCAGCTCTTTACTTGGAAAAGATTCATTCTGACTGCATACCTCAGTATTTCAGAACTGCATGTGTTATAGAGGTTGTTGGTCCAGGGAGGCAGTGTACTACGCCAAATATGCCCTTCAGTTCACTGTAACAAAGCAGGAGCAGGGGACATGGAAGAAATTGATTGAGTATGACCAGTTGACCACTATGAGGTAGAGCTCAGTGGTAGAGTCAGGTAGACCCCTGTAAAAGGAACACTTGGAGATCAACCCAATGACACCCATAAGAGAGGTTCCTTTGTGTGCAGCTACTGCCAGCTAGTCACCTGCCTGGATAGGGCCAACTGATGTGGATGATGCTCCTGCATCTGCATGTTATAAAAAAATGCATGATGGTGATGAAGAGATGGCCATGTGTTACTAAATGACTTTTGTTCAGTAAAATCTTCATTTTGCACATCGTATCTGTAAAATGGCATTTTTGTGTGAGTGGGTAGAGGGGGGGGGGGGTGCAGAGTCCTTACCTAATAAGTGCATATATTCTAATTTTAAGCATATATTGAGATCTTTTTAAATTGTGAATGCTAAATAAACTTTAATTTCCATTAGGTCCACTGGTGCTATTTCATTACCAACCATTTGTATTCTGGTAGATCTTCCACCTGATATGATACAATAAACTTGGGATGGTTCATTGTACAAAATATTACTACATATCTAGGGGTGTCAGGTTATAATTTTCAAAAAAGTATTGTATTCTTTTGTCTGAAGATCTTTTTTTACCATTACAAACAGTGTAGCATTGGGTCTTCACTGTTTGTAAAAGTATGCATACAAAGAGTTAATATGGCTTCATTGTTTCTATGGAAAACAGTTTGGGTCCTGAATAGCCAGCTTTCTTTCTTTTTTTAGATTCTGCAACACCCCCTTGCAAGGATTACATGCAGGTTGATTACGCCTTACAGTCACGGTACTAAGTTTAAGAAAAAGAAAAAGGGTAGAGATAGTTTGTTAAAATTACATGTACAAGAAGAGATAAAAACAGTATATGTTGAGTTATGGGATGAGATGAGTATGCGCCCGTACTGCCACACTGAACTGGTCCAGAGTGGGCAGAAGTACTATCTGGACTGGAAGCTGATTCCAATATACAACAGTTGAGGGGAAAAAGGCAAATTTGTAATAATTTGCTGTTGTATGAATCTACGTAATGCAAGGGGGTGGCTATGCCGTGTCGATCTCATTGGTTGTTCAAAGTATGGTTGCACAGGTATGGCAACGAGGCCATGTATTATTTTGAACATCATAATGACTTTAGCATCAGCTCTTCTCTGTTCTAGCATTCTCAGATTTAGTTGCTGTTGGAGTTGGTAAGGAGAGTAGGAGCTGAGAATCCAGCGAGTAGCCCTTCTCTGAACCATCTCTACCTTATGGATGTAAGTAAGGGTGCAAAGATCAGGAATCGATACGATCAAGTACCACACCTGACCCAGGATACTTTTGGGAAAGTGACAAACTCACAGTTAGACACCACAAACGAGAGCCAAGAGGTCAGCCCTTTCCCAGCAGGTGACCACAAAGCACATATAAACAGACGCCCACAAAGACATAGCAAACACAACACAGAACAAAAACATAAAAGATCCACAAAAGAAGTACCGCCTTGGAAAGGTCAGTAAAATATTTTACTGGAGGGCTTAAACCGGTTTAACGGCGCCAACCTCACCCTTAATTCAGATGTGGATCAAGACACATAGATATTTGTTTTGATGTCTTTTTTCGTATACCCGGATGTTTTGTATTAATGTTTCTTTTAAGAAAGCCTTAACTTTTTGAAGCATTTGCTGTGACGCGGTTGATGTGATGGTTGAAATTTAGGTCAGATGAGATGTTGACACCAAGGTACTGTGCATGGTCTATAGAGTCAAGGACTTGTCCGTGCATAGTGTAAGAATGTTTGATTGGCCTACGAGACCTGGATACATGTATGTGCAGGACTTGACACTTGGATGGATTAAATTCCATATCCCATGCTTTTTCCCACTCTTGGAGAACATTAAGGTCATCTTGGAGGATATCTGCATCTTTCTGTCCTTGAACTGTCAAATAAACTGCCGTGTCATTCGCAAATAGACAGACATTAGATTGTATATTGTCAGGCAGGTCATTAATATAAAGCAGGAAAAGTATCGGGCCCAAGACTGATCCTTGTGGAACCCCAGATGAGACTGGAAGTTCAGTCGAACTGTCACCATCAAGGACTACACACTGTGTTCTCCCAATTAAGAAGGATTCAATCCACCCAAGTGTCTTGCCCTGAATGCCATGCAGTTGAAGTTTATAAAGCAATTTAAGATGGTTCACCATATCAAAGGCCTTGCTAAAATCCAGTAAAATAAGATCTGACTGCTTACCTGAAGTCATGGCCCTAGCAAGGTCTTCCACAAGCTGAATTAGTTGAGTTTCACAGGATTTTTTTTCACAGAAGCCATGCTGGAGGTCATAAAGTATGTTATTTTGGTTAAAGTGTTTGAATAAGTTGGATGCAATTATGTGTTCCTTCGTTTTACATAATATACATGTCAGGGGTATTGGAGGGTAGTTGGCAGGATCTGTCTTGTCACCTTTTTGAAAAGAGGGCATACTTGGGCCTTTTCCCAGTCTGAGGGAACGGTGCCACTATCCAATGAAACCTGGAACATTGTGGAAATCGCAGGTGCAATGACTTGGCCGAGCTCTCTCAAGACTATAGGTCTGAGGGAATCTGGGCCAGCTGCCTTGGACACATTCAAGTTTGAAAGAAGTTAGGCTATGCCTGAAGTAGAGATATCAATGTCAGGCATAGATGGGTATTTGCAGTTCACACTCTCCGGTAATAGATTTAACAGGGATGCAGTGCCATTGAGAAGTTAACAATGACATAACTTTGCGAGACTGAGTGGTGATCTGATTGAAAAGACAGATTGAAATTGTGAGTTTAGTAGGTTAGCCTGATCCACATTACCTGTACAAGCTGCATCTCCTTTCTTCAGGACAGCTATGCCTTTTGCACGCTGAACAAGGTCTAAGCTGTTTTAAAAAGTGATTGAAAATTTTGAAAAAATGATGAGCACAGTGTGTTTATAAGGGCCATTGCAGCGTTTTCAATAAATCATATAATTTTGGGTCGTTCATTATACATTGAATGAAAACATTAATGGGCTAGAATCTCCGAATAATGTCAACGTTACGTTATATTTCTGTCCCTGCAACTATAATAGCAAACAATACAGACCTCGATGAGAGACACATTCTACAGCATCTCATCTGTGTCTACAGTCAGCATGAACACGGACAGCCAAAGGAGCAAACAAGGGGCTTGTTTTGCACGTGCGACTCTGGTGTGGCTCGCTGTCAATCACATCGCCAGTGTCACTACTGGCGAATGAGTTCTATGTACAAAGTGTATTGCAGAGGCAAGTAAGCTTGGCAGCTGTCAATTAAATGTGTGTCATTCATGAGGCTATGAGCAGTTGCAAAAATCTAAAGATTCATTAAAGGCTTGCTTTCAAAATGTAAATATTGTTAGATCAAAGTTGTTTATTTCCCCTTGAAGATAAATACCATAGCTAACAGGACAGAACCCAATCTGCTGCATCTTATCTGGGTCTGCAAGTTGTTGTATCCCATAAAACATATATGGGTCTGGACGTGAGAAACCTGTCTTCAGTGGTTTGCAAACAACAAAGGGGCAGACCAGCCTGCACATCAGCGCAGTCTGATCAGGGCCTTTGTTATTCGCTCATGGGAAACTTGCTACAAGCGAAACTTCACTATTCCAGCTAATCTCTGTAATTGAGCAGGCTGGTTTGAATCTCACTTTGTTGGAAACCCAGAAGACAGGTTTTCTCACATCACAGCCCATTACCATTCACCTTAACTCTTTGCTTACTGGGAAACTTTGCATGTGTTTTTGTCGTATGCTGATTTTTTTTTCAAAATCAGCTTTTTTGCAAAAATTCTGTCAGGAATGCCATCAGAGTGTCAAACAGTTTGGATCCAGAACAGGCCCAACATTTTGTCGAGCCTGATCTGGGTACAAACTATTTGCAAAGGTTTAATATCAGCAGACGGCACGAGGAGGCAACAACAGGGCTGTGGAAATACCATGCCCGACTTGTCTGACCTGGTCCCATTTCATTCAGGACAAGTTGAAAATTTCTATTTACTTGTCCTTGGACAAGTACAAATGTATTAAGTAAATACAATTCTGTATTTCATATTTTGATTAATTATTACAAGCTCACATCTTGCATTGAAAACAGTGTGGATCTGATCAGCTGGCTTCTTCAGAAGCCAGTTGATCTGGATCTACACTGTTTGCAAGAGAAGTCAGCTGATCAGGATCCATACTGTATACAAGAGTTGATATATATCTGGTTTCATACTGTTTTTGAAAGAATAAATTGTTTAAGCACTGTAAGGTATAAGCTAATTTGTTCTTTCGGACAAGTAAAATTTTCTATGGACAAGTACATTTTGGCTTTTTACTTGTCCCTGGACAAGTAGAAAATTTTACTATTTCCACACCCCTGGGCAACAAGTTTTAAATTTCCCTTGCAGCCAGAAGATCTGATGAATATGCAGCACTGCAATCTACTGTGTCTTCCAGAGAATTATCAGATGAAGTACTATTTTTACCATGGTCTCTCCTGGCCACAGGTAGGTACATGTAGTAGCTGTTTTTGTATCCATTTAACCCTTAAAGTGCCAATTGCAACAAAAGTCGTCTGCTTTTTTCGTCTGATGAAATGTTTAAGTAGCCTCAATGGCAAACAGTGTGGACCCAGATCAGACTGCTCCTATAGGAGCAGTCTGTTCTGGGTCCACGCTGTTTGCTTCTAGACTTAATTCGTCAGTAATGCTAGGCAATTATTTGCAGCAGACGCCTTCAGCAGACGACATTTTTAGATGCATTTTTTTCTTGGCGCTTTAAGGGTTAAAATCGTGTGCAGGTTTTAACTGGTTTAGTAGTGTACAGTCGGGCATAAAGCAAGTTAAGCAAATATTTTCAGCGTAAAATTGCTGTTATTTTCTTATCCATCGGTTTAAACATGTGTTTTGGGTGCTCAAAATAACCGTCTCATTGAGACGGTTATTTTGAGTACCCACAACATATGTTTTGGTTGAGAACTAAGAAAAATGATTTTCTGTTACGCACCTTATCTAGAGGTCTGGTCAGGCTAGAAAAATTCCACAATCCAAGAAGTCTTGAACATGAGATCTTTTTTGCTTCCCCTGGCCCAACTGAACCATAAAAATGTAAAGCAGTTGATGCTAAAGTGTAAAACTTTTGTAAAGATGAAATACAGTATTAAGAAGGTTTCTTGCTAAAAACATTTTTTTTTTTAAATAACGGAACATGCTTAAAATCTTGGTGTTCTGCTTTATTGTTACAATCTCATAGAATAAAATGAAACACCAGAGTTGAGTTCAACAATGTGAGCGCTTTCAGGCGCTCGTTTTACTGATGTCAGGCTTTACACATTACGAATAAAGATAGGTACCAGAACAACGAGCCCTCGCAAGCTCTTGCATTGTTGAACTCGCCTCAGGTCTCCTATTTTGTAAATTTGTTCAAGGTTTGTACTCAGCCAAGCATTTGAAAAGAGTTTTAACATATTTATTTTTTAACTTTACCCAGATACCCTGTTTTAAAGAAGATGTAGATCCAGATCCACTGGCTAATAGGAAACCTGATGATAAAGACACACATGGTTTTAAACACTGCTCATAAATGCATGACTTTGCGAAGTAAATTGGATAAAAAGTGGGAAGGATTCTAGTGCATAAAAATGTCCAGTATGATATATTTGATAAAAAAAGTTCAACTTCCTCTTACATAGAGGATCTTACACGAGTGATCATTTCGTATGAAATTTATTAAACGAGATTCTGTTTATCATATGACCTTGTTAATGTGATTTATCACCTTCAAAGTTTGTTTATTTCAATGAAAATTTGCATTGTTGTAACGGGGACGTCGTTATGATGTTACTTGTTCCTGCCGAAAGCATTATGTAACGTGTGGTCATTACATTGTTTATGACATGACATTAACCACTGAATAACAATAACGACTTATGATAAAGGAGCCGCGACATGAGATTTCCAACAACGTGGTATGTGCGACCAGCAAAGGCTCAAACCAGCCTGCGCATACGCGCAGTCTGATCAGAGCCATTGTTAGTCACTTGAATATTCTATGAGTGTTAAGCTACTGACTGAACAACATTTGGAGTTTCTAAGTCTAAAAGGAGGCTGTACAGGCTCGTCTGAGTCTACACATGTCAAAATGCCACATTGTTGGAAATCACATGTCACGGCTCAAATGTATTTTATTTTACTTTCAGTTGTCCTATGTTGCTGAAGATGAGAATTCCAAGGTTGTTGGATATGTCCTGGCTAAAATGTAAGTCCATATTTCATTAGTCCTGATAACTTTTTGAGTGTAAAATCATGATATTTTAAGGAACATGGCTAATTGCAGCTAAGGAAACGGTTAAAATCTCCTGAAACCACTGATGAAAATTCAATTTTTTTTTTTCAGAAATGGTCACTTCTACAAAAAATTGCTTAAACAAATTTGATTCATCGTAAAACGTGCCCACAAGGAGTGTAGCCTGTTTCCCTTATGTACCTATATAAGAAACTTTAAAGGTCTCTAAAAACAATGGTCAGAATTGAGAGCAATTTGGCAGAAATGGTCACTAGGTGACCTGTCAAAATAGCTTAAACAAATTTGATATGTCTAAACACATGGCCATATTTAGCCTTTGTATACTCATTAATTATTTTCCAATCTGCTTTGATACAATGAGCCTGGGATGGTTCATTGTACATACCAAGGGGTCATAGATTAGAATTTTTAGATTAAGAGCATCACATCAAAAGTTTTCAGAAATTGGTAAGAATATGAGTGTTGCACGACAAATCCAACAAAATAATCGCGGTGCATTGGGAGGATTCAGATCAGTGTCTCAGCGAAGGCATCTGTTCAGTCTGATCAGAGTCTTTGCTATCTGAAGTACAGGGGCCAGTCCAGCTTAATAATATGCCATCTCCGATAATATACTGACTGAAATGACTTAAACTTATTACTTTGTGGCATACTGTAAACACTTGACTGGCCCCTGTGGTTTGAAGGAGGCTTGGGACCTAGATTACCCTTTTATTACCGTACGTCCAGATAAGTGAACTTTTTATGCATAAAATTGTGATTATTATCCATTTCATCAGTTTAAACATATATTTTGAGTGTTCAAAAGAACTGTCTCACTGGGGTGGTTCTTTTGAGTACCCAGAAGATATGTTTTGGTTGAGAAATAAAAAAACAAATTTCAATTATGCGCTCTTATCTGCAGGCCCGTATCACACAGCAAAGACTTATCAGACTCTGACTGTGCTGATAACCAGACCATCTGACTTTTCCCTGGGCACATCATTCTGTCATTTTGTTGGTTTGGTCATTCTGGAGCTCAATACCATTTTTGACTTGTAAAAAATGCGTCAAAATATGTATCTTATTTTTAGTCTTTGAATTGCAGGGAAGAAGACCCAGAAGACTCTCCACATGGGCACATTACATCACTGGTGGGTATTGTGTACTGTTTCATAGGGCCAGTTAAGCAAATTTATTTAGCTTAAAAATGCGATTATTTTCTTATCCATCAGTTTAAACATGTGTTTTGGATGCTCAAAAGAACCGTCTCATTGAGACGGTTCTTTTGAGTACCCACAACATATGTTTTGGTTGAGAAATAAGAAAATGATTTTCAGTTACACACTCTTATCTGGGGCCTGCTGTTTGTGTTTAGTGATTGTGAGACATAGGGGTGTCATAGGGTTCCATGCCATCTTTTCCTTTATCGTCCCTTACTCATATAAAATTCTCTTATTCAGCATACCATGGCCTGAGATGGGAGGGTTGATGATTTCAGTCAAATTTGGCATACAGCTTCCCTATACCCTTTAGGCCTGCAACGATACGTTCACCTCATGATATGATATGTATCGCGATACAGAGGTCACGATACGATACGTATCGCGTTACATCATAAGTTATTTGCTCTGCTAGGAACACAAATCTTGAATAAGGAAAATACAAGAAACTATGCAAAATTTACTTAGCAATTAAATTAGAAATCTTTAATATTTGATTTAACATTTGATTAAACAGTAAAATTTGACAAAAACAACAACAAAAAAAATCTGATTGAACTGTAAACTTTGAAAATTTTAACATAGGATTGACTTTTGTTGTGTTGCCAGTTCCGTAGGAAATTTGGGCCCTACATTGTTTGCAAACAGTTTTAGATTTATCTAAAGTTCTGATTCCATTGTTATCAATGATGTTTTCAAAGCCGAAGTACTGCCAAACTCTCGATTTATCGCGGGAGCATCCGCAACTTCACAGTCAGCCATTTTGGTAAACACGCCGCTCGAGTATTAGTAAAAGTAAATTTATAAATCAATTGCAAGAGAGAAAAACGATTATCAGATAGCTAGACTCAAGAAACAAATAAAACCGTAATCTTGCGATTTACAAAAGTGGCAAATCAAGTTTTTTCGCTTTTTTTCTTCTTTTTTTTACCTAAGCGGCACTAAAAAGGACCGGATGAACCGAACTGAACGGAAAATGAAGGAAGACCGTATTGTGAATCGAACCGACTGCACCGTGGTGCACCGCGTTTTCGGTGAATCGTTTCACCTCTAATACCCTTAGGGTATACAATAGCAAAGTCATTTTTGGCCTCAGTCATGGGAAGGGTCAAACGGTCAAATAATAAAACCCTGAAATATCTTAGTAATTTTAGAAGAGCCTGTATTTGCTTTGGTAATATGGACAAGTGTGGGGATCAGTCTAGTACATGTGTTCTTATTTCACCTAGAATACAACCTGTGAGCAACAACATTTTTGTAGAGAAAATGCATGTAGTAAAATATTGTCATTTTTTGGTTGAAAAACAACAACAAACAAACAAATCTAATCTCAGGACTTTGCTGTGCTGTCTAATGACAGTCCTTATATATTAGACTTAGCCATTCCATGTGGGTCTGGTCTCAAGAAAAGCTGTCTTCAGGGTTTACAACCATGTGACACTCAAACCAACTTGCTCAGCTACAGAGACTAACCAAAATATTAAAATTGTGCATGATTTAAATTTAGTTATCACATGACATTGCATCTGAGAGTGATATAACACCATGCATTAAAATAAAAAAAACACTAGTGGTTTACCGATTTACGGAAAACGTAATGACGTTCATTATAACGCTGAGTAAAATAAGGGAAAATCTTAACGTTTTCACACCAAAAATGCAATTTTAAGTGTTTAATTGTCATGTGATAAATAGAATCTAACATTCGTGCTCCCGTATTATTGAATTTATTAAACTCGCATTTTATCTCTTTTCCCCAACTCGTTTAATAAATTCAATAAAACATGAGCACTCATGTAAGATCCTCTATCTATTATAATTCCTTAGTGAAATAACAAAGGCACTGATTAAAATGCACAGATTTGCAGGCTGGTCTGCGCTTTTATTGTTCTCATGCAGCAATATCAGGTCTCTTTACATCATGTGTACTGTGTAATCTTTTCATATCTATTAGACTTACTGTCCTGCCAGCCAAGAGTGACAGTTACATCATGTTTTGTTTACAAAGTTATTAGGGACTTAGAATCGATAGATCACTTGCTTATTAATCCTATCTGCAGGATAGGATTAATAAACAAGCGATTTTTCGATTGGCGTTAAATCAAGTGGAGTGTATAAGATAGTGTTGTACTTAGCAATTGTAAACAAAATATATGTCACTGTCACTTTTGGCTGGCACTACAGTACCATCTATTTCTCACTAGTTCAGCATACTATGTATAGTTTCAAACATTTATCAGCTTTTAAAATAGTTCCAGTGAGCTACATTATATCTGAGAAAACCGGGTTACCGTGTGCTAACAAACAATTTGGCAAATCCTTACGGACAAATATATGGTTAGGGGTACAGTGTTTCACAAACATCATTTCTAGTTAGTTTATTCCTTCAGAAAATTTGATATCAATAAGGTTTGGATATATAGTCTATTATATGTTTGGAGGGGGCATAAGTTATAATTTACTATTAACATAGTATTTCCATAGGTCTTAGATAATCGAAACTTTTCAGCGTAAAATTATGAATACTTTCTTATCCATCAGTTTTAACATTTGTTTTGGGTGCTCAAAAGAACGGTTGAAACGGTTCTTATGAGTACCCACAACATATGTTTTGGTTGAGAAATGAGAAAAAATATTTTTAAATTACACACTTTTATCTAGAGACCTTGTTTCTATCCTTGAAGATTATTTTTTATCTTGTGTAGGCTGTAAAGAGGTCCTACAGAAGACTTGGTCTAGCCAAGAAACTGATGGACCAGGCTTCTCGAGCCATGGTGGAATGTTTTGATGCTCACTATGTTTCTCTTCATGTGAGGAAAAGTAACAGGGCTGCTCTACATCTCTACACCAACACATTGAAATTTTCGTAAGTACATGTACTGACTCGTTTGGTGAGGCTTACCCTTACCCTGCCAACATTTTTTGTCCTGAAAATATTGTCTGCTTATTGTGTCTGCTGCATATATTCAGGTGCACTTCAGATTTAATTAATGAGATTAGATTTTACAGTAAAACCTATCTTAAGCGGTCACCCAGAAAGAACAGAAAATTGGTTTGCAATTACAATTTTCGTTTAATGCAGGTCAAAAGTATTGCAGAATGCTCCAAGGGGAGCATTCTGCAGTATTTTCGACCTTCACTAAGCTACCATTTTCCATTAAGACCTTTGTTTTGTCTATTTTTAAGTGGTCACTTAAGACAGGTTTGCTGTATCTGAAAGCAAACAGTTACACTATAAACCCAAGGGAGCAGTCTGATCTGGGTCCATATTGTTTGTAATATAGGCAACCAAAGTAACAGTGGCTCTGTTGATGGAGCAATAGACGGGGGATCGAAGGGTTGCTAGTTCGAGACCCACCGGAGACACTGTGTGTTGTCCTTGAGCAAGACGCTTTATCCACTGCTTAGTACTGGTTCAACCCAGGAAGACGAGATATCGTCCTGACATGACTGAAAAAATGTTGACCAGGATAAAGCATCAACACAAACAAACAAAACTATAAAATAATGTATTTCTGTCCCTGAAGATTGTTTATATCTTAGCAAACAGTGCAGACCCTGATGAAGTGTCGCCTTATGCAGCATTTCATCAGGGTCTGCACTGTTTGTCAAAGTACCTGTTTACTGGTATCCAGAATGAAAATGGTTAAGGTAAATTGCAGTCACTCCGAATATTCAGACACTAACCCTTTGCATACTGTGGTCAGACTCCTAAATCAGTTCTTTGACAAATAGTAAAGACACAATTACAGTGCATAGACTAAGACATATATAAAAAAAAGGACAAAATTGACTATTAAAGTAATCATGAATATTTGGGAGTGATTTGTGGGAGTTTACGCTTTGTTAGAATTAACAAAATAAAATTCATTGATGTTCAGACTCTAAGATTAGTACTGCTTTTAATGTGTGCTGACACTTAGTGTTACATAGACAGAACGGATGAACAACAAAGGCACTGAGTAGCCTAGTGTACATTACCATGGGTGAAAGTTTTCAAGATTACTCCTGAGTTCATGATTTATGGACTGACTTTTCATATAAAGTCCACCAAAAGTGCTGAATTAGGCAGATTATAATAGTGTCTCTTGATTTATTATCAGTTTGTCTTAAGAAAATTGTTCATTTAGACTTGAGATTGTTAATACTGCAAGTATCTTAACCCATATAAGCTTAGCTTCTTTTTGTGGGACAAACAGTGCAGATCCAGATCAGACGCCATAAAATGTGGCGTCTTATCAGGATATCCACTGTTTGCTTACAAAATGTTCTATTAAAATTCGAATAACAATGGAAAATACCACCCAACATCCCTTTAAATGAAAATGGACTGGTCCAATTGATAAGAAAGGGAAATTCCATTTGGCTTAAATGGGTCAAGTTCAGGATTTGGGAAATTTTGAACTCTCACCCATGCATATCATCATTTGTTTTTGACTGTGAAATATGATAAAATGATCTAGCACATGCGATTTTGGATCTTGTCCCAACCATGACTAATGACTCATTGAGTGCTCAAAGGAGCTTTCATGTATGCTGGAGGTCTGGTCAGAACCTTTGTGGCTGTAACACTCAAACCATGAAAAAGACGATGCATGTTTGAAGGGAGACTTTAAGCCTTTACTCCATAGGCAATTTTTAGATCATGACATCATTTTCTATTTTTAGACATTGAAAAAATTCAAGAAAAATTAAAGTAAAGTATTGAATATTTGTGAAAATATTATGAAAAATGGAGCATTTCCTCCAATGGAGCAAATGCTCCATTTTTCATGATATTTTCAAATTGGAGCAAATGCTCCATTTTCCATTATATTTTCAAATATATGATATTTCAAAGGCGTCATTATGGAGAAAGGGTTAAGCATATTCAATAAATGACATTGTCTCATGGGCTGGATCAACTGTGAATTGCAGAATCAGTGAAATAGAACCAAAGTACTACGCTGATGGAGAAGATGCCTACGCTATGAGAAGAAACCTGCAAGAATTTAAAAATATGGTCAGTTTACTCTTTTCTTAAAAATGTTTTTCATAAAAATAGTTTTTGTATCAATTTGATCCTTCTCATGCTGAGCCCAAATATGTCAAATTTAGAAAACAGTGTAGACCCAGATCAGCATTTTTCCAACATGCTGCCATTGAAACCACTGTAATAATTGGAATCATTCTTACTCACACCAGATTGGTGGCGATTGAAAGCGTTAATACTATCGACGAACAAAGATCTAAAATTGTTATCAAACAGTTTTCAATTGTCATTTGTCGCCTGATTGGCGACAAATGGCAATCGAAAACATTGTTTCTAGTGATATTTGATCTGCATTTGTCGATTGTTAAGAGCATTTTGGATTGCCGCCTATCCGGTGTGTTACTACTAAACTGAAGAACATAATTCATTTTAGCAGGGCAAGGGTTTAGAGGCTTATTAGCTAGGGTATGGCACATCTATTATTAAATTCCATGATGTCAATTAGAACTCCGGATTGTGAACCTGCTCATATAGTGCAGAACTTGATCAGATGGCACACAATGCTTGTTATGGTAACAGCAGATTCTACCCAAACTGGAAATGGACAGATTTTCATTGTGGCATTTGAGCTGAAAATAAAAACAAGGAGCACTGTAGCTCAGTTGGTATAGTTTGTTTGATTTGATTCTTTACGTCCCAGTCAACAGTTTTTCAGTTATGTCGGGATGGGTTGGACCAGTACTAAGCAAGGATTAATGTGCCTTGCTCAAGAACACAAGGCAGTGATGCCGGTGAGGCTCGAACCTACAACCCATCAGTCTTGAATCAAGCACTCTATCATTGAGCCCACACCAGTTGGTATATTGCCGGCTTTGTGACCAAGAGGTTCCAATCACACTCGAGGGGCGGTATTGTGTCCTTCATCAAGACACTTTATCTTTGTTTCTTAGGGCTGGTTCAACCCAGGAAAAATTCTGACATGTCTGATTTTGAAAATTGTTGACTGGAATGTAAAGCAAAAAAAAAGGGTTATTTTTGTATCACTCAAAAATGTGATGAGCACTTAAACGAATCCTCTTCTAAAGCAAAAATGTGATGAGCACTTAAATGAATCCTCTTCTAAAGCAAAAATGTGATGAGCACTTAAATGAATCCTCTTCTAAAGCAAAAATGTGATGAGCACTTAAACGAATCCTTTTCTAAAGCAAAAATGTGATGAGCACTTAAATGAATCCTCTTCTAAAGCAAAAATGTGATGAGCACTTAAACGAATCCTCTTCTAAAGCAAAAATGTGATGAGCACTTAAAGTAATCCTCTTCTAAAGCAAAAATGTGATGAGCACTTGAACGAATCCTCTTCTAAAGCAAAAATGTGATGAGCACTTAAATGAATCCTCTTCTAAAGCAAAAATGTGATGAGCACTTAAAGGAATCCTCTTCTAAAGCAAAAATGTGATGAGCACTTAAATGAATCCTTTTCTAAAGCAAAAATGTGATGAGCACTTAAAGGAATCCTTTTCTAAAGCAAAAATGTGATGAGCACTTAAACGAATCCTTTTCTAAAGCAAAAATGTGATGAGCACTTAAAGGAATCCTTTTCTAAAGCAAAAATGTGATGAGCACTTAAACGAATCCTTTTCTAAAGCAAAAATGTGATGAGCACTTAAACGAATCCTTTTCTAAAGCAAAAATGTGATGAGCACTTAAACGAATCCTCTTCTAAAGCAAAAATGTGATGAGCACTTAAACGAATCCTCTTCTAAAGCAAAAATGTGATGAGCACTTAAACGAATCCTCTTCTAAAGCAAAAATGTGATGAGCACTTAAAGGAATCCTCTTCTAAAGCAAAAATGTGATGAGCACTTAAAGGAATCCTCTTCTAAAGCAAAAATGTGATGAGCACTTAAATGAATCCTCTTCTAAAGCAAAAATGTGATGAGCACTTAAAGGAATCCTCTTCTAAAGCAAAAATGTGATGAGCACTTAAATGAATCCTCTTCTAAAGCAAAAATGTGATGAGCACTTAAAGGAATCCTCTTCTAAAGCAAAAATGTGATGAGCACTTAAATGAATCCTCTTCTAAAGCAAAAATGTGATGAGCACTTGAACGAATCCTCTTCTTAAGCAAAAATGTGATGAGCACTTAAAGGAATCCTCTTCTAAAGCAAAAATGTGATGAGCACTTAAAGGAATCCTCTTCTAAAGCAAAAATGTGATGAGCACTTAAAGGAATCCTTTTCTAAAGCAAAAATGTGATGAGCACTTAAACGAATCCTCTTCTAAAGCAAAAATGTGATGAGCACTTAAAGGAATCCTCTTCTAAAGCAAAAATGTGATGAGCACTTAAATGAATCCTTTTCTAAAGCAAAAATGTGATGAGCACTTAAATGAATCCTTTTCTAAAGCAAAAATGTGATGAGCACTTAAAGGAATCCTCTTCTAAAGCAAAAATGTGATGAGCACTTAAACGAATCCTTTTCTAAAGCAAAAATGTGATGAGCACTTAAATGAATCCTCTTCTAAAGCAAAAATGTGATGAGCACTTAAACGAATCCTCTTCTAAAGCAAAAATGTGATGAGCACTTAAAGTAATCCTCTTCTAAAGCAAAAATGTGATGAGCACTTGAACGAATCCTCTTCTAAAGCAAAAATGTGATGAGCACTTAAATGAATCCTCTTCTAAAGCAAAAATGTGATGAGCACTTAAAGGAATCCTCTTCTAAAGCAAAAATGTGATGAGCACTTAAATGAATCCTTTTCTAAAGCAAAAATGTGATGAGCACTTAAAGGAATCCTTTTCTAAAGCAAAAATGTGATGAGCACTTAAACGAATCCTTTTCTAAAGCAAAAATGTGATGAGCACTTAAAGGAATCCTTTTCTAAAGCAAAAATGTGATGAGCACTTAAACGAATCCTTTTCTAAAGCAAAAATGTGATGAGCACTTAAACGAATCCTTTTCTAAAGCAAAAATGTGATGAGCACTTAAAGGAATCCTCTTCTAAAGCAAAAATGTGATGAGCACTTAAAGGAATCCTCTTCTAAAGCAAAAATGTGATGAGCACTTAAAGGAATCCTTTTCTAAAGCAAAAATGTGATGAGCACTTAAACGAATCCTCTTCTAAAGCAAAAATGTGATGAGCACTTAAAGGAATCCTCTTCTAAAGCAAAAATGTGATGAGCACTTAAATGAATCCTTTTCTAAAGCAAAAATGTGATGAGCACTTAAATGAATCCTTTTCTAAAGCAAAAATGTGATGAGCACTTAAAGGAATCCTCTTCTAAAGCAAAAATGTGATGAGCACTTAAACGAATCCTTTTCTAAAGCAAAAATGTGATGAGCACTTAAACGAATCCTCTTCTAAAGCAAAAATGTGATGAGCACTTAAATGAATCCTTTTCTAAAGCAAAAATGTCTCTTCTAAAGCAAAAAAGTGATGAGCACTTAAACGAATCCTCTTCTAAAGCAAAAATGTGATGAGCACTTAAACGAATCCTCTTCTAAAGCAAAAATGTGATGAGCACTTAAACGAATCCTTTTCTAAAGCAAAATTGTGATGAGCACTTAAACGAATCCTTTTCTAAAGCAAAAATGTGATGAGCACTTAAAAGAATCCTCTTCTAAAGCAAAAATGTGATGAGCACTTAAACGAATCCTCTTCTAAAGCAAAAATGTGATGAGCACTTAAATGAATCCTTTTCTAAAGCAAAAATGTGATGAGCACTTAAATTAATCCTCTTCTAAAGCAAAAATGTGATGAGCACTTAAAGGAATCCTCTTCTAAAGCAAAAATGTGATGAGCACTTAAATGAATCCTCTTCTAAAGCAAAAATGTGATGAGCACTTAAATGAATCCTCTTCTAAAGCAAAAATGTGATGAGCACTTAAACGAATCCTCTTCTAAAGCAAACATGTGATGAGCACTTAAACGAATCCTCTTCTAAAGCAAAAATGTGATGAGCACTTAAACGAATCCTCTTCTAAAGCAAAAATGTGATGAGCACTTAAAGGAATCCTCTTCTAAAGCAAAAATGTGATGAGCACTTAAAGGAATCCTCTTCTAAAGCAAAAATGTGATGAGCACTTAAAGGAATTCTCTTCTAAAGCAAAAATGTGATGAGCACTTAAATGAATCCTTTTCTAAAGCAAAAATGTGATGAGCACTTAAATGAATCCTCTTCTAAAGCAAAAATGTGATGAGCACTTAAATGAATCCTTTTCTAAAGCAAAAATGTGATGAGCACTTAAAGGAATCCTCTTCTAAAGCAAAAATGTGATGAGCACTTAAAGGAATCCTCTTCTAAAGCAAAAATGTGATGAGCAATTAAACGAATCCTCTTCTAAAGCAAAAATGTGATGAGCACTTAAAGGAATCCTCTTCTAAAGCAAAAATGTGATGAGCACTTGAACGAATCCTCTTCTAAAGCAAAAATGTGATGAGCACTTAAAAGAATCCTCTTCTAAAGCAAACATGTGATGAGCACTTAAACGAATCCTCTTCTAAAGCAAACATGTGATGAGCACTTAAAGGAATCCTCTTCTAAAGCAAAAATGTGATGAGCACTTAAATGAATCCTTTTCTAAAGCAAAAATGTGATGAGCACTTAAAGGAATCCTTTTCTAAAGCAAAAATGTGATGAGCACTTAAATGAATCCTCTTCTAAAGCAAAAATGTGATGAGCACTTAAATGAATCCTTTTCTAAAGCAAAAATGTGATGAGCACTTAAATGAATCCTCTTCTAAAGCAAAAATGTGATGAGCACTTAAACGAATCCTCTTCTAAAGCAAACATGTGATGAGCACTTAAACGAATCCTCTTCTAAAGCAAAAATGTGATGAGCACTTAAAGGAATCCTCTTCTAAAGCAAAAATGTGATGAGCACTTAAACGAATCCTCTTCTAAAGCAAAAATGTGATGAGCACTTAAACGAATCCTCTTCTAAAGCAAAAATGTGATGAGCACTTAAAAGAATCCTCTTCTAAAGCAAACATGTGATGAGCACTTAAACGAATCCTCTTCTAAAGCAAAAATGTGATGAGCACTTAAAGGAATCCTTTTCTAAAGCAAAAATGTGATGAGCACTTAAATGAATCCTTTTCTAAAGCAAAAATGTGATGAGCACTTAAAGGAATCCTTTTCTAAAGCAAAAATGTGATGAGCACTTAAATGAATCCTCTTCTAAAGCAAAAATGTGATGAGCACTTAAAGGAATCCTCTTCTAAAGCAAAAATGTGATGAGCACTTAAATGAATCCTCTTCTAAAGCAAAAATGTGATGAGCACTTAAAGGAATCCTCTTCTAAAGCAAAAATGTGATGAGCACTTAAATGAATCCTCTTCTAAAGCAAAAATGTGATGAGCACTTAAATGAATCCTCTTCTAAAGCAAAAATGTGATGAGCACTTAAAAGAATCCTTTTCTAAAGCAAAAATGTGATGAGCACTTAAAAGAATCCTCTTCTAAAGCAAAAATGTGATGAGCACTTTAACAAATCCTCTTTGCAAGACAGTTCTTTTAAGTGCCCACATCTGTTTTTGCGGCAGAATGAATCAAAAACACCCTCTCATCTGGAGTCCTGATTCATCAATTTTATAAACCTCTCACTGACATAGGTCCACATAATAAAAAATTGGGCGTAAAATAGTAAATATTTTCTTATCCATCAGTTTGAACATTTGTTTTGGGTGCTCAAAAGAATTATCTCATCGAGACGGTTCTTTTGAGCACCCACAACATATGTTTTGGTTGAGAAATAAGAAAATTGATTTTTAATTACATACTTAATGAAAGCCCTGATAACTTATTTCATAAGCTCAGCCCAATTATACCAGGAGAGTACTCAAAAGAACCATCTCAGTGAGAAAAATGATTGTTTGTTTGTTTGAATTAATTCTTTACGTACCATCAACAATCTTTCAGTTAAACAGGGAGGGGTCTTCCTGGGTTGAACCAGTACTTAGCTATAATAAATGTGTCTTGCTCAAGGACCACAACGCACTGACGCTGGTGAGGCTCGAACCCGCGGCCCCTCGGTCTCGAGTCAAACACTCTACCACTGAGCCACTGCGCTCCCATGAGAGAAATGATAATCTGGAGTCATATTTACTTTATTTCAGAAACCGCTGACTGCCACAGTCGTAGACCAGGCTCAGAAGGCAGAGATAACGACAGTTGCTATACAGGAAGCTATAGGGGACAAGAAATCTTCAGCTGAGTGCGAAGCCGTTCAGGAGACGGGAGCAAGGGGTGATAGATTACCTATCCAAGAATCGGACGAGAAATCAAATTTGAGCTCTGAAACTGAAAATAATCTCACGCAAGAATCTGCATCGGATGGAAAATCTGACACTACGTGATATAAGTGATGTTTAGGAAATTTTCAGATATTTAAAAAAAAGAACAAAATAACAAATCATTTTTTAGAAAAAAAGATACAGTAAACATTTTAAAATTTTGAGACTTTGTTAACTTACAAAAAGGGTGAGACTAACAGTGCAGATCCTGATCAGACTGCTCCAGATTCTTGAGCAGTCTGATCAGGGCTTTCACTGTTTTGCTAATATGAAAGGCACTTTGTAAATCAAAGTTCTATAACTAAAATGTTTGCTTTAGAACCGCAAGAAAAAAAAGTGAAATATTTTATATTTAAAATATTTGTATATAAAATTAAACTTTTTTTTCATCGCACCATTATACCCAGAATTCCTTACAATACAGAGCCTCTGAAAATAGAGTGACCTAAGAAGTTCCGAGGCTGATTTAATCGAGTCTGCTTCTGAGAGACTGGTAACCAGTGACAACTATCTAACAAATATGTCCAAACAACTAACCCTTAAAGTGCCAAAATAAAATTTGCAGCAGACAACATTTTCAAATTGTGTTGGTTCTTTAAGAAATTAATAAGGCTTAATATTTCAGGTGAATTGTCTAATTTCAGAGGTGCACATGAAATGTTAACACTCATCCCACCACTAATTTTTGTCCTGAAAATGTTGGTAGCTCTATACGTCAAATGTATCCCGGCACAACCTATTTTTGACTGCCGCCTAGTTTCGACCACCTAATACTTTGTTTCACAAAAATCTTAATAGTCTGAATGCTGCAGCTGTGATGGTTTCATTGTTTACAGGAGGGATAGGCAAGTTAAATAGCGATTTATTTTCAGCTTTGGTAGTTGAGTGTGAACCATGAATAAACATTGTATAAAAGGACCTGTTTTCTTTCGCTTTTTCTTATTACCAAATTACCTGCTTGTTTTCATGGCTACAGGTTCAAAATTTTTGATACAAAATTCATATTTTATACATCTGCATGATGAACTGTGTTCCTTGTGACCATTCTTGCCAATTAATATTGAAAAGCTTACAGAATAAATTTATTTTTGAGGTAAACTTTTGGTATACCGTGCTTATGACAATTTTCTTCATTTTCTTTACTTTTTAAAATTGTTCAGGCCTCAGAAAATGTCAAATAAATCAACACATCATCATCTACAACAGTTACTATTTATACTGGTGTGAGGCATAATTTCTCTGGTGTTGAAATACATTTGCTTTGTCTCTGCTGATAGTACAGAAATTGTTAAATTCCAAAAAACATAACCCTACCCCAAGAAATTCAAATGTCCTTTGAGATTTGCATACATGATGTATATTTTCCTGGTGTGTTGGATTACATTACCATCTTCAAAAATAGTTTGTGCATTTTGTTAGAGAAAAGTTTGACTGAAAACTGAAAGGTGGTGTTTTGATTACCATTTATTTGCAAACATTAGGAGACTTTACTGAAAACGATTCGATGTAATTTAACAAAAAACATGTCGGATGTTCGCAACTTTCACAGAATCATTAAATAAGTATATGGGGATTCTTCCTTAAAAAATTCTTGAAATTTCACCGGTTTATTGAAGAATTATATGCTTGTCTATATCACTGTTATGTTCGAAGCGTTGAGTTTGTTAGTATACTAAAGTAACCCTCATTCAAAGGGCTATAACTCGATAAGTATACTGTATTTTTCTTTAGGTCTGGTGCCAGTTTAAAGGTAACGTATAATCCTTTATAGAAACGTATACCATTTTGTTGTAGCATATATGTGACGAAAGTTATGAAGCTACTTGCATTCATATTTGAACAGTCCTCGTACTTTGAAGTGTACATATGATGGACAAAACAGGCTATAAGATCAGCTACCCTGTAATCTGAAGAGTACATATTATGGACAAAACTGGCTGTCAGACCAGCTATACCCTGTACTCTAAAGATTTTGTATGATTGATAAAACAGGCTATCAGACCAGCTACCCTATACTCTGAAGATTTTGTATACTTAAGGACTTTGAAAACGCATCACCCAGATTAAATCTTTTATTTCACAAACCCTGAGAATGTCAGCAAGATAATTGTTATTGCATATCATAGTCTGACCAGCTTGTAGTGTGTCCTAGAAAATTCAAGGTTATAAATTTACTTTAAGGTATTGAAAAAGTATCCGTTTTAAGACAGGGGTGGTCAAAATTACACCCCTTTAAAAATACCGACATACCCCACCCACCCTGATTACTATAGATTAGTAATAAAATATAACGTCTTGGGCCTTTCAAAGTTTCAATTTTTTTATGTCTGGTTTTATTGGAAGAGGCTAAGGGCATACACAATGACAGATTATGCATAAATTACGCTTGTATAACGTGTCTTTTGTATTGTGCAAGTGAGGTTAACGTAATTTTTTAAGACATTCTCGATCACATGACAGCAGATCTCCTGCCATGCATTACATCAAAACATCTTCCCCACATGACTGCCAGTGTATGTAGTCAATACCAGTAATAAAAGCGTGCATAAAGATAACTTATGGAGATGTTTCTAAAAAGGAGCTATAAATTGATGTTCAAAGTTGACGTTTACTTTCGAAATATTGAAGTTATCATTTACTTTTAATTAGAAAATGTCTATAAACTCTTTTGGTGATGTGGTATCATACACACCTCAGTTTAAACATAAAAATAATCAAGAAGCTTCATTTAACTGTGCAGAAAGGTGCTGAATGCTGTATGTACCCATGTGACATCATCAGCAGCGTCGCGTGATAGTGCAGTCAAATTAACGACCGATTCATACCAATTCTGGGTTGTACATTAAAACCTGGGAGTAACTTTACAATCGCAGATACGGTTTGCAAGAAAAGTGCAGAAATATTGTAATGCGTTTTCAAAGTCCTCTAGTATATGATTGACAAAACAGGCTGTCATACCACCTACCCTGTACTCTGAAGATTTTGCATGATTGACAAAACAGGCTGTCAGACTAGCTACCCTGTTCTCTGAAGATTTTGTGTGATTGACACAATAGGCTGTCAGACTAGCTACCCTTTACTCTGGAAATTTTGTATGACAAAAAAGGCTTTCAGACCATCTACCCTGTACTCTGAAGATTTTGTATGATTGACAAAACAGGCTGTCAGACTAGCTACCCTGTACTCTGAAGATTGACAAAACAGGCTGTCAGACTAGCTACCCTGTACTCTGAAGATTGTGTATGATTGACAAAACAGGCTGTGAGACCAGCTACTCTGTACTCTGAAGATTTTGTATGATTGACAAAACAGGCTGTCAGACTAGCTACCCTGTTCTCTGAAGATTTTGTGTGATTGACACAATAGGCTGTCAGACCAGCTACCCTGTACTCTGAAGATTTTGTGTGATTGACACAATAGGCTGTCAGACCAGCTACCCTTTACTCTGAAGATTTTGTGTGATTGACACAATAGGCTGTCAGACCAGCTACCCTTTACTCTGAAGATTTTGTATGATTGACAAAACAGGCTGTCAGACCAGCTACCCTGTACTCTGAAGATTTTGTGTGATTGACACAATAGGCTGTCAGACCAGCTACCCTGTACTCTGAAGATTTTGTGTGATTGACAAAACAGGCTGTCAGACTAGCTACCCTGTTCTCTGAAGATTTTGTGTGATTGACACAATAGGCTGTCAGACCAGCTACCCTTTACTCTGGAAATTTTGTATGACAAAACAGGCTTTCAGACCATATACCCTGTACTCTGAAGATTTTGTATGATTGACAAAACAGGCTGTCAGACCAGCTACCCTGTACTCTGAAGATTTTGTTTGATAAAACTGGTTGTCAAACCAGCTACCCTGCGCTCTGGTAATTTTGTATTATTGACAAAATAGGATGTCAGACCAGTCACGCTGTACTCTGGCGATTTTGTATGATTGACAAAATTGGCTGTCAGACCAGCTACTCTGTAGTCACACTAGTTACACTGTACTCTTGACACAATAGGCTGTCAGACCAGCTACCCTGTACTCTGGAAATTTTGTATGACAAAACTGGTTGTCAAACCAGCTACCCTGTGCTCTGGTAATTTTGTATAATTTACAAAATAGGATGTCAGACCAGCCACGCTGTACTCTGGCGATTTTGTATGATTGACAAAATTGGCTGTCAGACCAGCTACTCTGTAGTCACACTAGTTACACTGTACTCTTGACACAATAGGCTGTCAGACCAGCTACCCTGTAAGATTTTTCATGATTGACACAACAGGTTGTCTTACCAGCTACCATGCACTCTGAAGATTTCATATGATTGACAAAACAGGCTGCTGGACCAGCTTCTCTGTACTCTGAAGATTTTGTATGATTGACAAAACAGGCTGTCAGACCAGCTGCCAGTGTCCATTGTTTTACACAACAGTCTGTCAGACTAGCTACCCTGTTCTCTGAAGAGTTTGTATCATTGACAAATCCAGGTTGTCAAACCAGCTACCCTGGAGTTTGTATTATTGACAAAACAGAGCTGTCAGACCACCTACCCTGTACTCTGAAAAATTTGTTTGACAAAACAGGCTGTCAGATTAGATTACCTGTACTCTGAAGAGTACATATGACTGACATAACAGGCTGTCAGATTAGCTACCCTGTACTCTGAAGAGTACATATGACTGACATAACAGGCTGTCAGATTAGCTACCCTGTACTCTGAAGAGTACATATGACTGACATAGCAGGCTGTCAGACTAGCTACCCTTCTGAAGAGTACATACGATTGACACATTAGGATGCCAGACCAGCTTCCCTGTATTCTGATTTTGTTCAATTGACAAAACGGGCTGTCAGACCAGCTACATGTACTCTGACATTATGTATGATTGACAAAACAGGACAGACCAGCTACCCCTTACTCTGAAGAATTTGTATGAATGACACAACAAGCTTTCAGACCAGCTACCCCATACTCTGAAGATTTTGTATGATTGACACAACAGGCTGTCAGACTAGCTACCCTGTTCTCTTAAGGTTCATGATTGACAAAATTGGTTGTCAGACCAGCTACCTTGTATTCTGAAGATTTAGTATCATTGACTAAAAAGGCTTTCACACCAGCTACCATGTACACTGAAGATTTGTATGAACAAAACAGGCTGTCAGACCAGCGACCCTGTACTCTGAAGATTTTGTAGGATTGACAAAACAGGCTGTCAGACCAGCTACCCCATACTATGGAGATTTCTGATGATTGACAAACAGGCTGTCAGACCAGTTTTCCAGTTAACTGAAGATTTTGTATGAATAATAGAATAGACTGTCAGACCAGCTACCCCGTACTCTGAAGATTTTGCATGATTGAAACAACAGGCTGTTAGACACTTACTCTCTACTCCAAAGGACTCTTATGATTGACAAACCAGGCTGTTTGACAAGTTACCCATTTGGTTTTATTGACAAAACAGGCTGTCAGACAAGCCACCCTGTTCTCTGAAGATTTTGTTTGATTGACAGAACAGGCTGTCAGACAAGCAACCCTGTACTCTAAGGATTTCGCATGATTGACACAATAGGCTGTCAGACCAGCTACTCTGTACCCAAAAGGTTTCTTATGATTGACAATACAGGCTGTTTGGCCAGCTACCCGTTTTGTTTGATTGACAATACAGCCTGTCAGACTAGCTACTCTGGTCTCTGAAGATTTTGTTTTATTGACAAAACAGGCTGTTAGACCAATTACCCTTGAGAGTTTGTATTATTGGCAATCAGGCTGTCCGACTAGCTACCCGGTTGTCTGAAGATTTTGTTTGATTGACAGTACAGACTGTCAGACCAGCTACCCTGTACTCTGAAGAGTTCATTTGATTGACAAAACAGGCTCTGAAAATGTACAAGTGACAAAAAAGGACCAGACCAGCTACACTGTACACTCAAGAGCACATATGATTGACAAAACAGGCTGTCAGACTAGCTACCCAATACTTATGATTGACAAAACAGGCTGTCAGACTAGCTACCCAATACTTATGATTGACAAAACAGGCTGTCAGACTAGCTACCCAATACTTATGATTGACAAAACAGGCTGTCAGACTAGCTACCCAATACTTATGATTGACAAAACAGGCTGTCAGACTAGCTACCCAATACTTATGATTGACAAAACAGGCTGTCAGACCAGCTACCAAGTACTCTGACTGACACAAAAGGCTACCCTGTACTCTGAACATTTCATACACATGAAATAAGACCTACTTCCCTCATCTTCACCAGCGAAGGTTTCGTCGTATCTACCTTTCGACAAACCCTTCGCCTCACGACCCTCAAAATTTATTATTATACCCCCCGCAAACTTTGTTTGTAGGGGGTATACTGTTTTCACGTTGTCCGTCCGTCCGTCCGTGTGTCCGTAACGCTTTGTTTCCTTAATAACTCGAAGAGTCATTGCTGGATTTTCATCAAACCTTGCAAACATGTTCATATATGCAAGACAAATACTTTAGACAAAAAAGTAAGGGCTAGGGGCCAAATCTATTAGAGTTATTTCCCTTTGTAGTTCTAAATGGCTTTTAATATAGTGCTTTTTCCTTAATAACTCGAAGAGTCATTGCTGGATTTTCATCAAACCTTGCAAACATGTTCATGTATGCAAGACAAATACTTGAGACAAAAAAGTAAGGGCTAGGGGCCAATTCTATTAGAGTTATTTCCCTTTGTAGTTCTAAATGGCTTTTAATATAGTGCTTTGTGCTTATGCTATTATAGGCCATATACGGGCCAATCAACTCCTACCACAGCTTTCGATGGAACAATTTGATACTTTTCCTATACAATGTAGACACATTGAACATATGCATGAAGGAGTTTAGTTCAGAAAAGATAATTTTTGACAAAATGACAGCTGTGAGAACTTAGACAATTTTTCCCTAATAAGGTGTTTGCATATGCATAGACAGTGCCTTTATGGGCCGATCAACTCCTACCACAGCTTTTTATGGAGCAATTTGATACTTTGCTTATACAATGTAGACACATTTAACATATGCATGAAGAAGTTTGGTTTAGAAAAAATATTTTTTGACAAAATGACAGCTGTGAGAACTTAGACAATTTTTCCCTTATTAGGCTTTTGTATATGCATAGATGGTGCCTTCATGGGCTGATCAACTCCTACTACAGCTTTTGATGGAACAATTTGATACTTTGCCGATACAATGCAGACACATTGAACATATGCATGAAGGAGTTTGGTTCACAAAAAATAATTTTGACAAAATGACAACTGTGAGAACTTAGACAATTATTCCCTTATATGGCTTTTGTATATGCATGGATAGTGCCTTTATGGGCCGATCAACTCCTACTACAGCTTTTGATGGAGCAATTTGATACTTTGCGGATACAATGTAGACACATTGAACATATGCATGAAGGAGTTTATAATTTTTGTTTGCACAGATTCTACTGAAATCTTCTTATCAAAACTAAGGTCTTCTTGTTCGAACTATAACTTGCCAAGTTTTTTCACTGACTCTTACTGTGCGGGGGGTATCTAATAAGCATTGCTTATTGACTTTTTTCATTAGCACAGACTAATCGACCAATGAAAACGCCAGGAAGGATTTTTTCGATAATCCCTTCCTGCCAATCAGATTAAATGTAGCAGTTTATCGGTATCTAATGTACACCGCCTGCTAAGTCTCCGTAAGTCCAGATAAGCAAAGATTTTGGTCGTAAAATTATTTATTTTTCTTCGATAATTAAGTTCAAAATTTTGTTATGGGTGCTCAAAATAACCATCTAAATGTGACAGTTTTTTTAGCACCTTAAACGTATATTTTAGGTGTTAAATAAGAAAACTGAATGTAAATTAATCACGACGTCTTATCTGGAGGCCTGGTGTTTATCGATTTTTTGCCCCGCTTTGTGATTGATCATATTAATTGTTACTATTTTCGGCTTATGACGTATACAATCGGAGAAAATCAAAGCTGTGAGGCCAAGGGTTAGATTAGACAATCGCAACCCTTGGTAGGACAAGATGACTTCCCTGTACTTTGAACATTTCTAATGATGGACAAAACAGATTACCAGACAAGTTACCCTGAATTCTGATGATATTTTCAGTGTCTGGTAGACAAAATGTGATGAACACTTATAAGAATCCTCTTCTAAAGCAAAAATGTGATGAGCATTTAAACTCAAGCTAGCCTGTGATGATAAGCTAGCCTGTATTTACATAAAATGAGTTAATCCACATGAAAAATTTCCGAAACAGTCATTTAGGCTAAAGGGATTATTTAGGGTTACAATTTTATAGGAATTAACTCTTTGCATGCTAGTGTTGTCTGCTGATAATCCTTGCAAACAGTTTGGATCCAGGTCAGGCCTGACAGACTGTCAGGCCTGATCTGGATCCAAACTGTTTTGACATCTTCATGGAATTCTATCAAATTATGGTCCTTTTGAAAAAATCAGCAGACGACAAAAAAAGCATGAAAATTTACCCAGCATGCAAAGAGTTTAAAATCAAGACACCAGAACATATTAAGAATTACTTCCTTTATAACATTTATATTTCCTACAAACAGTCTCATTGCACATAAATAATAATGATAATAACCATTGCTTAAGACATAACACCAACATTTACATAAATAATTGATATCCCCAGGACACCAGACAAGCTTGTATTTACACTTCGTCCTAACCTATGTCGTGTGTACTCAAAAGAATTGTCTCACAAAAACATTCTTTTGAGTATACACAACTATGGTCTAGAGGATGAACAGATCCATTTAAATACTAGGCTGATCGATGTCCTTGATCTTATCAGTCAGGGATAGAATATCATATTCCAATGTTTTTAGCTTGTCTGGTGCCCCGGGTAAAAACAAAACTCCAATCCCACAATTAAACAGCAAACACCCAAATAATCTTTCCTTTAACTTTTTGTCTACTAGTGTCGTCTGCTGATAACCTTTGCAAACAGTTTGGACCCAGATCAGGCCCGACAAAATGTCGAGCCTAATCTGGATCTAAACTGTTTGACACTCTGATAGTGTTCCTGAAAGATTTTTTTCAAAAGGTTGGTTTTGAAAAAATCAGCAGAAGACAAAAAAGTATGCAAAATTACCCAGTAGGCAAAGATTTTAAAGATATCCACTATTGCAATCACAATATCAGGACCAGATTGTGAGATCAATAGTGCAGACCCTGACCAGCAAGCCAATTTTGGATCATGCTCATAAATAATTGGATTGGATACTCTTCTTTTCCTTCACTTTTGCATCCTGATGACAACTAATATGAGGGTGGGTGGGGGAATTTCTTGTAAATTTGGTTTCATATTTGAAGTGATTTGCCATAAGAACAATTCACTTAAAATATCAAATCCAATTTTGGATGATTTTATAATGTATTACAATGATGATATTATATACCCTTAAAGCTGCAATCAATATTATATAGCAGACGTCAAATGTGTCTTACCTTTCATCACTTTCATCATATAAGACTTGATATTTCATATAAAAAATATCACTTGATATTTCATATGAAATATTAAGTCTTATTTTGCTTTATAGCGAAAAAAAAATTTCTTCAAAATTTCGTCTTCTGCAAAATTTTTGCAGTGCTATAAGGGTGAAAAGTCAGCTTTTACATATATATCATTTAGTGTGCTAAAATTAAAACATTACACACGTCAACACGGTGTCTAATAAAACAGCATATACAAATTTAAACTTGAGCAGAAACTAGCCTAAGCCAACCACAACAGAAGTTGTCTGCTTTTGTCGTCTGCTGAAATGTTTTAGAAGCCTTTCCAATAAACAGTGTAGACCCAGATCAGACTGCTCCTTACTTACCTTTGTTAAATAATGTTAGCAAAAAATTGCAGCAGACGACAAAAGCACACGCACACGTAATTTTCAGATGAATTTTTGCTGAGGTTTGCTAGCAGACGATTCACATGAAATGTCAAACTTATTTTCCCTGAAATTTAAGAAAGTGTTCACAAAATTTATCGTCTGCTGCACTCGTGATCGGCATTATTAGGGTTACGGTCAGACTACAAGTGAACTTACTTGGCCTTGGCTCTCTGATAAATGGCATCCTACAAGTTTGACCTGACAATGGCATATTCAGACTTGAACACACTCACACTTGTCTTTATAAAACATATCAAAATGCATATAAAAGCGTCAACAAAAAATGAGAATAAATACACAACTGAAATCTACATTCTCAGGGTGAGAAAATAAATATATATAATAATGCATTATAGCACAGGAGCTTGAAGTTCGATCCTTATATCACTTCTAAACCCTACAACCGAAAATCTCATAATGACATTGTGAGATTTTGGTTTTGAGGCT
The DNA here is from genome assembly GCA_964019695.1 of Loripinus fragilis. Taxonomy (NCBI): domain Eukaryota; kingdom Metazoa; phylum Mollusca; class Bivalvia; order Lucinida; family Lucinidae; genus Loripinus; species Loripinus fragilis. Next base: position 37,700,072 of record OZ026520.1, on the reverse strand, counting down.
ATAGAGGTGAGATAAAGACAGGCATTCAAGCTCCTGTGATTATAGTAATAGTAAAATTGACAATGGCTGGCCAGTTCCCTGCAGCAGCTCATCTTCATTGTATTAAAAAAAAAGCTTTTACCATAAGAGCATTTTAATAGTCCTGTAACCACTTGTACCAATATTTTATGGCCCATTAACCTGATTGCACTCAAACAGGCCAAAACTCCCTAAGAGTTTTAGCCTTTGTAGTGCAATACCATTAACCCTTTGTATACTGGAAACCTCTAAAGGGGTACGTTGGCAAACAGTGAAGACCCAGATGATGTGCAGCATAATGCTGCATTTCATCAGGGTCTGCACTGTTTGCTAAGATTAAAACAACCTCCAGGCACAGAAATACATCATAATTTTGACACTTTTACCCATTACCCCTTAAAATACAAAATGGGCAATCCCATACTTATTGTATCAATATGTATGGGAAAATCCATCAGAATACAAAGAGTTAACCTATCTGGCCTTAGGATTTGACAACTGATGGCAAAGTGGACAATACAGCCAATGATACAATGCAGTCGAGATCTTAGATTATCTGGTAATGTCTGATGGCTCCTTTCACTGTAAAGGCAAGTTTAAACTAAACCTATAAAATTTAATCTTTCTTAAAAATAATTATACATGTTAATGGCAAAAACTGTAGATACTAACTACGAGCCATGTACTAAGTGATTTTTTTTCTATAAGCATTCTAATGAAGACCCACAAGGTAAGTTCTATGCACCAATATGAATAAACAGCTCTGATTATCGCCTTCTCCAAACTTGACTACGGTATGGGGACTTCTCGGCATGGCACATATATTTTGACTGGCCAATCATAAGTAATAAAGGATCCATTCCAATTATAGCATGAGGGGACAACTCCAAATAAGGCTAACTGAAATCCTGAAAGCAAGTTTTCTTGCAACTAAGTCCATATATTATTGATCAGGTTAATTTGAGCCTTGGATGTCAACATACTATGGCAAGAACAAAATACACAACACAAACATGAGGTAGTGCCCACTGTTTTCTCTGAACACTTTAACATGACATTAAAACTGAATAACATTCTAGATAAATTAACTAGTGAGAAAACAATTTGGGGTATTTTCCCCCCATAAATAGTTAAGAGGAGTGTGGGGAATGGCCATGTGAGACATAGGAGAAACAATCCACACAGAGATTTGGTATTTGTCTAGCACTAAAGGTAAAATGTCAAACTAGAAATTTTGATTTTAATAATAAAATTGCACCTAAAAATCATGGTAGCAACAAAGTTTTTAAAATTTTGTCTACTGGGTATTTTTGCATGCTTTTTGTTGTCTGCCGATTTTTTCATAATCAACTTTTTCGAAAAATTCATTCAGGAATACCATCAGACTGTCAAACAGTTTGGATCCAGATAATGCCCAAAATTATGTCGGGCCTGATCTGGGTTCAAACTGTTTGTAAAAGTTATCAGCAGATGACACCAAAAGATAAACTCTCCTTAAAAAACATTGGACATCATAGGTCCGGACAAACAAAAATTTTGAGGGTAAAATAGTGAATATTTTCTTATCAATCAGTTTAAAACTGTATTTAATACATTAAAACAATTAAATTAAAGTCAAATTATTATATACATAACTTTTAAACAAGCTAAAAGGCCCATTAGACTCATAAGCTACTTGTTACCATAACTCATAAAATTTTCTAACCCGGCCATGTCATAGACTTCCTAAATTGGTATTTACCATAATGCATACTCTGTCATATCTGTCTAGCTGACAGGTTTCAGCCTAGGGGCTTATCAAACCAAATTAAAATTTAATGAACTGTACAAAACAAAACTATACATGAGATAAAGATAATTATTGGTTATTTGATAACATTTGCGTAAAAAGGTGGTAACACAACTAGAATATGCTTCTAACTACAGTAAACTAAGATTTTTAACCATAAGAACACGATCACAACTTCAGCAGACGAAAAATTTTGTGACAGCTTTCTTCATTCGTACACAAGATTCTATAATTCATGTGAATCGTCTGCTGGTAGCAGACGATTCACATGATTTATCAAGTCTTATGAAATTGCTAAAAAAATAGCAACAAAATTTGAAATGTCGTCTGCTGAAAATTTTAAGTGTTGCTTTATAGGTATAATATGAAATTTTCCTTTGAACTTGTGATGCCATATTATTAGGGACACATATTATTAGGGAAACTTTTGCTTCAATCCTGCATGACAATATACCTTTGTTTCATAGAAAACAGGTGTTGTACCTTCATCAATATGCACCTAATAAGGCTATAAATTATTTTCAATTTTTTTATTTTTGAGAAGCTGTATAACACACAAGCTTAATGCATAAATGCATACATCTTGAGCAAAGCTTCTTAAAATACCAAAATTTATAAATATATCTAATGTATTCAATGTATTTCAACTCTCATTTAGACATTGTTTTCAATATTGGACCAAAAGCTGACTTGCAGAAAACTGCTCACTTCCCGGTAAATCTCACATTCCTTATTAATTTAAAAGATAAATTTCATATTAAAAAATCTTTTTGTTATAAAATCACACAATGTTAATCAAGTGGGCGAGCAAAGAAACTTACTAAATGCAATATGTAAACAGTGAAGATCCAGATCAGCCTGTCATTCATTGGGTGTCACACGGGTTTAGATAAACAATTTTTTTCCAGCGTAAAATTATAAATAATTTCTTACCCATACTTTTTATCGTATGTTTTGGGTGCTCAAAAGAACCGTCTCATTGAGATGGTTCTTTTGAGTACCCACAACAAATTTTTTTGTTGAGAAATAAGAAAATTATTTTTCTGATAGGCACTCTTAACTAAAGGCCTAGGTGTGTGACTGTTCAGGATCTAAACCATAGCCCGATATAAGATGGTATTCAAAATATTATTTTTCTTGTATCTCAACAAAAACAAATGTGGTAGATACTCATTGGAAGCCTCTCAGCCAGACACTACCAATGAAAGCAAAACCATATGAGCCGCAACATGTGATTTCCAACAATGTGGCATTTTGACAAGTGTAAACTCAGACCATCATATGCAGCCTCATTTAAACTTAGAAACACCAAATGATTTTCATACAATATTCAAGCGACTAGCAAAGGCTCTGATCAGACTGCACGTATGCTCTCTTTGGTCTGCTAGTGTCATCTGCTGATAAACTTTGCTAACAGTTTGGACCCAAATCAGGCCCCACAAAATATCACCTGATCTGGATTCAAACTGTTTGACGTAAAATATTACCCACAGCTTTCTTTAGACATAGTAGTTTCTACTGTGAGTCAACTTGAATCAAAGCACCAATAAAATAGATTCGCAACCAAGCTTAAAATCTAGCAAATAAAACGCCAGAATCGCAAACACATAAGAAACCATTATTCTGCATTATAAAATCATTTAAACAAGCACTAATTCCTCCATGACACATGAAAGAGTATTTCACAAATACAGATAATATATAGACAAAATAAAACGGCAACCATTCCAGGATTCATCTTGCCCTCACCAGAGGTACTGGCCATTCACCCTTGGGTTCATCTCTGGCATTATCTAACTCTGATGGCTCTGTTTTAAAACAGAGCCATCAGAGTTAGACTGGCTACAAGTATATGACACATTGATGAAAAATTGTTTTAAGGACTGGAGCCAGTCTACCCATTAAGCTGAAATTACTGGTCACTGTAGTCACAGAGTTTAAGACCCTTTCCACTTATATAAATGGCTAATTCATGATAAAAGTACAAATTGGAAAACAAAATAATTGCATATAAATGATGATAAAAACAATGAATCACAGTATAGCTATTGAAAACTTACTATATAAATGTACACAAAATCTAGAGAATGGTACACCTATTTTTTGTGTGTGTTTTTTTTTTAACTCTTTGCATGCCGAGTAATTTTCCATGCCTTTTTGTCATCTGCGGATTTTCTTTTTCAAAATTAACTTTTTTCAAAAACTTCTTAAAGGAATACCATCTGAGTGTCAAACAGTTTGGATCCAGAACAGACCTGACTTATAGTCACGCCTGGTCTGGGTCTAAATTGTTTGCAAAGGTTATTAGCAGACACTAGCAGGCAAAGAGTTAAATGGGAGGCCTCAACAATGACTTTTCTCCCTATAGAAGGTCTTTTCTGGTAAATGGGGTACCCAATTTTAGAATGTCATTCTAACAACTACCCAGTAGCTACTAGCTACAGAGTGGTGCTAAGTATTTCTTACCTAAATCACATGTGGTATTTACAACAATAAGTAAAAGGTTTAGCTATGGTTTCCGAACTTTCCTATATTTCAAAACTGCTCTACCATTGGTATGCAGCAGCATGGTGATGGTTTTTCTGTGATGTATACTGAATTCTTCCAACCCAATGCCACAGAGCTTGTATCCGGGTCTACACAGTCCTGATATTGTGTAGACAAACAGAAGAGCTCTTGACAATACCTGTATTTTGCTGCTCCACAGATTAGATTTAGAGATATCTGCATTTAACTCTTTGCCTGTAATTCGGTATTTTTGCATGCTTTTTTGTCGTCTGCTGATATTTTCAAAAATCAACTTTATTGAAAAATTCTTTCAGGAATTCTATCAGGGTGTTAAACAGATCAGGCCCGACGTTTTGTCGAGCAAAATGTCGGGCCGGATTTAGGTCTAAACTGTTTGCAAAGGTTATCAGCAGATGACACAAGAAGGCAAAAAGTTAAATTTTCATTTTGATATTCAGTTTTAGGAGAGCAGTAAAATGTTAATTGCAACGCAAAACTAAAGATACATGTATATCTCCCTGAATGAAAAATCCCTCTTCTAATGCACTTCACCCGAACACCTTCGTTTTGTCTCAAATCAGAGTGCTGCTAACTGCATCTCATTAGGTTCTGAACTGTTTGTAAAGTAAAAACCAAATTCAACAACCAAAATAATTTCCACCAGCCATCCCTTATAATAATGCAAAATAGAACATTCCAAAATGATAAAATATTTAGAATAGACAGTTCTACTCAGCATTAAAGCGTTTATTTATTCAGAGGGGTAACGGAAAATAAATTATATTACATTGTATATTTAAATTTTTCCACAACCTGTCAAAATTGATCTCTTAATTGCAATGACTGTCGAGACAATTCGATTAGGACATACTGACATAGCCATTAGCGAGTATCCTTTACATAATTTGCTTGAGGGTTTGACCATCAGATTTGATGAAAGAAGTAAATATCTTTCTCTTACTTTCTCAAATACAGACCAACCATACTTATAGCTAAATTCTGATACTTTGTAACTTAATCAAGAACTAATTAAGCACAACATACAATAATGTAAACTTGTAGGTGTTTGTATTCTACCACATGTAAATTAGCCAAGAAAATTAATAACATTCCCTGCAGCTAGCACCTGCTCACTCACTTCCTGTACTGAAATAGTTCTACATATTGAGGCTCAACTCTTGCATGCTGGGTAATTTTGCATGCCTTTTTGTCGTCTACTGATTTTTTTCTTCAAAATCAATGTTTTCAAAAAATTATTTCAGCAACACCATCAGTGTCAAACAGTTTGGATACAGATCAGGATCAACATTTTGTTAGGCCTGATCTCGGTCCCAACTATTTGCAAAGGTTATCGGCAGAAGATACTAACATGCAAAGAGCTAACCAGTACACCACCATAGTGTAATAAGTCAACAAAATCAGACTGCTTCCAAAATCAACTGTCTGATCAAGAACTAGACTGTAACAAACTCTGCAACCATTCTGTGACAATGCCAGCATCTAAGTGCCAAGTTTTCCTCTAACAGTCATAAAAATCAGCACTATACTGACTTTCCAATCTTTGTGAAAATGATGAGATTTTATACAACCATTATGTCATTTAAGCCAATACCCTTCATCTGAACCACAAAACCAGAAAATTTCAGTGTGCAGAGGCACCTTAACCCTTTGTATCTGGGTAACCCCAAAACGAGTAATTTTGCAAACAGTGAAGACTCAGACAAAATGCAGCATAATGCTGCATTTCATCAGGGTCTACATGGTTTGTAATGGTAAAAAAGCTCTTTAGACAAAATACAATATTTTTTGAAAATTATAACCCAACACCCCTAGATATTGTCTGCAAAAGTACTAGTTTATGGGTTTCACGTATACAAAGGGTTAATGTTTATATAAAATGTGTACAATACAGTTTAAAACAGTGCTGAATGCAATTTTGTTCCAATTGCCAGATCTTAACCCTTTACTCCATAGGCTATTTTTTGATCATTACATCATTTTCTATTTTAGACAACATTGAAAAAGTTTAAGAAAAATTTAAGTTAAGTTTTGAATACTTTTGAAAATATTATGGAAAATGGAGCATTTGCTCTTTTGGAGCAAATGCTCCATTTTCCATAATATTGTCAAATACATAATATTTCAGAGGTGTCAAAAGACGTTATTATGGAGTAAAGGGCTAAGTATTGGATGATCAAAATATCAGAAATCGGTCATCTGCCGATTTTACCTTCAGCAAGCTTAATGCTGACACTCCATGATAGAAGACTAAATACACTGGTACCAGATTGTTCTAAAATTTCAAACAATAATGTATAAGCAAATATTGCACCCAGATATACAGTCCAATCTGTACTACAGTCCAGTCTGGGTTTGCAATGTTTGCTACTTTACAAGTTCTATGTATTTTGCAAATCAACTCTTTGCCTGCTGGCGTCACCTGTGGCTAAGTTTTGCAAACAGTTTGAACCAAAATCTAGCCCAACAAAATGTTAGGCCTATCATCTGAATCCAATCTGCTTGACACTCTGATGTTTTCATAAAGAATTTTTTGAAAAAGTTGATTTTTAAAAAAAATCAGCAGACAACAAAAAAGCATGCAAAATTACCCAGCATGCAAAGAGTTAACATTGCTAATCTTCATAAGGTGTGTCATATGGACCACGACGCGAGAAAGCCTGTCTTCCGTGTTTGCGAACAACAAAGGCGCAGACCAGCCTGCGCATCTGCCCAGCGCCTTTGTTATTCGCTTTTTGGGAAGTGGCAAATCTAAACTGGCTACAAGTAAATTTTCTATCTAGTCTCTGTAGCTGAGGAGACTGGTTTGAGTCTTGATTTGTCGGAAACCCCCGAAGACAGGTTTTGTCACGTCACGGCCCATATTATCGTTTCAATTTTTAGAACATCTACTGTAATTCTTAACCCTATTTTACTGAAATGCCACGATGAAGATAGATAACAAATTTTGGACATATTTTCTATATTTCCATGAAAAATGAACTACAAATTGAACTGAAACCATCTCCAATAGAGACAATTCAAATACAATTTAAAGCCCATTTTTATGAAAATAAGAAATATTTTGTCATCTGCTTTCAATTTTTGTACATGTATTTACCCTAAAAATTTGGACACTTTAACTCCATTTCCTGTTGTGATGTGATAATGTAGGGATAGAATGGCAAATAGTGTAGATCCTGATCAGTTGCTCCTTCAGGCACAGTCTGATTCAGGTTTACACTATCTGCTCAAGGCTATCTGTCCAAATACTTAGAGAGTAAATACAATACAAAAGGCTCTTTGAGAGTCATCTTGTAGTCTTCCATTGGCCATCAACAATTTCAGTTCTGGGTAAATACTTTCGCCGATAAATGGCCAACGATCTTCAGTAATCTCCGCCATTTAGTGTTGTAGAATCATCACGAACAGCTTTTGTATCACAATATTTAAATTAAGCACAAAATTACAGCTGAGTATTAAAAATCTAGCTGCTAGGATAGCCTATTTTCCGATATGTCGCCACCGCATGAAGAGGACATGATGGTAGATTCCGAAATCCCCGCAGCATTATCGCTTCAGCACTGAAATAGACAAAAGGAGACGAAATATTCAGAAGTAAATCAATTAACATAAAGTTAAACAGACTTTTTCATGAAAAACAAGCTTACACTTATCCTGCTAGTCTCTTTTGTCCTGAAAAGTCTTAGATCTTGCTGCATATGTTCAAATACATTCCAGGAAAGTTTACCATGGAAGTAAACACTATGAACCCTAATCATGCTCTTAAGGGAGCAGTCTGATCTAGGTCCATATTGTTTACTAAAGTACATAAACAATGAGAAAGCAGATGACAATTGTCATAACAGTGTAAATCCTTACCAAGACTTTTCACTTGTTTTCATGAACTACTAACATCTTAAAATGAAACCATCCCCATCAGTACTCTCGGTGCTTTGATTCTTATCTCATTAGCACGACAACAAATATTTCATGAAAAAAATAAGAAAAATACCATTTCCAGTTGAAGAAAGTCTCCACTACAGAAGGGCTACATAATTAGATTCTTATCAATTTATAATAGAGCCGTGACATGAGATTTCCAACAATGTGGTATGTGCTACCAGCAAATCCTCAGATCAGGCTGGGCATACGTATGCGCAGTCTATTCAGAGCCTTTGCTTGTCGTTTGAATATTCTATGAATGTTAAGCTAATGACCGAACATCATTTGGAGTTTCTAAGTTTAAAAGGAGGCTGCACAGGCTCATCTGAGTCTACACTTGTCAAAATGTCACATTGTAATGGTTGTTGAAAATCACATGTCGTGGCTCACATATTATGTGTATGAAACACTATTTTTTCTCGTACCATATTCAGCCTTGTAAGCACACATGCTCTTATACGTTTTGTTGGGCCTGGTGTGGTTCCAAACTGTTTGCAAATGTTATCAGTAGACTACAAAAGTCATCATCAGTAGACAGGCAAAGAGTTAACTCTTTCCTTGTTTACATGAACTTTTGTGGTCTGCTGATAACCTTTGCATACATTTCGGACCCAGATCAGGACCGACAGAACTTTGGTAAGGATCAGTTACAGTAAAACCTGTGTAAAACGGCCACTCTCAAAAAGGCCAAAAATTGTTTTTCAAGACCAATTATTGCTTAATGCATGTCAAAAGTATTGCAGAATGCTCCAAGGGGAGCATTCTGCAATACTTTCGACCTTCATCAAGCTACCATTTGTCAGTAAGATCTTTATTTTGTCTATTTTTGAGTGGCCGTTTTACACAGGTTTTACTGTCTTTTGAAAAAGTCAGACAACAAAAGTCTATAAAGTACCCAGCATGCAAAGAATTAAATGGCTTTTCCTTGTTATTTTGGCTCAATATTCTAGAAATTATTACATGCTGGAATTTACAAAACACTTGGGAACAAATTAATATGCATTAGAAAGTCAGAAACCTATTTCTCGGAGCAGTCTGTAATAATTTGCCCTCAATACCCAAGAACCACTTTCGCTGCCATTCACAACTTCCGTCATCTGCTTTCTGGTCTGCTGTTGTACCTTTGAAGCTTTTGACACTTTTTATAGCAATATGTGTAGACCTAGTTCAGACTGCTCTATCGAGTCTGACCTGAATCCATATAGGTTACTAATCTGTTGTTAACTCTTTACCCACCAGTGGTTATTTACCCACCAGTGATTAAAGTACATGTATAATAGCTGAACCTTCTACATTTAACATTCTAGCTAGTTTCTGTAGTTGAGCAGACCAGTTTGAGTCTTGCCTGGTCGCAATCCCCGAAGACAGGTTTTCTCACAAACTGAAAATGGCAATTCTGTAATAAGTGCATGCACCATTATTCTCCACGATGGCTTATATCTAACATACAGACAATGACGGCCCAGACATCTCAATCAACATAAGCAGATATTATCTCTTTGCCAACTAGTGTCTTCAGCTGATAACTTTTGCAAACAGTTTGGACCCAGACCAGGCCCGACGAAATGTCAGGCCTGATCTGGATCCAAACTATTTGACACTCTGATGGTTGTTCGAAAATGTTGATTTTGAAAAAAATCAGCAGACAATAAAAAAACATGCAAAATTACCCAGTATGCAGATATAATCCAAGAAATGCAAAAAAGTGAAAAAAGAGTTTTGATAACATTATCTTAGCAACAATCTAGTTTGTGCTTGTATACAAACCACAAGGTCCTGAAGCGCTCACCTGATACGGAGTCACATTGGATCTCCTTAATAAGGTTTAACTAGGTCATGGTCAACTTAGGATCATCATTTGAACATCTTTTGTAGGGTCCATATCCTCGATCCAAAAGTCATTAAGAAGTTTTTTGAGAGTTTTTACATAACATGGGTATGTGACCATCACCATAGTCATATTGAGGTTGCCTCATCCAATCGCTACTCCATTTGAAATTTGACTTAAATTGGCCCTGTTGTTTCAAAGAAAATAATGTTTGAATATATCAATGGCAGTCTAATATGAGTGACCTTGGCTGAAAGGTCAGCTTTGACCTTTGGTACTTATTTATAATCATTGGATTAAACATATCTAGTAAGAATAATGAATTTTGCTTCAACGTTATCGACAACTCATGTTTTTAAGATTTTTTCCAAATATACAAAAGCATTGAATGTCAAACTTGACCTTGCAATAAAACAAGGTCAAGGCCAATCCAGAATCAATTGAATTATAAACTTTGTAGAGCCCACATGCAAAACCCTTTATACCAAGACCCAGGGACATTGGCCCTTTGGTTCTTGGGAAAAGTTTTTGAAGAGTTTTACAATGATATTTCTAGTTATCCGATAACGATATGGGGCAGTCAGTGTATTAGTTTACAGCTTTCCTGTCGGTTAATGAAAGTAGATGACAATTACTTTATAATAAATCCAGGTCCTCTTACACAGTAGACTGACATGGAGTACAATGCAGCCGTTGTACTGACTGTGGGAACGTCTATGCAGGGTAGTGTACACGGCGGAAAAAGGCGGGGGAAAAGGACACAAAACCAACGGAATTTTTATCTCTGCTTAACGCTTATCCTGCCACTATTTTTTTTATCCTGAAATAATGTCATCTGCATATTACATATGCTGCATATATTCAAATGTACTCCAGAATGCTTTTACTGAGGAAACAAACACAATGAACCTTGATCAGACCTCTCCTAGTATAGTGCATAAAATATTCAACTTTTAGCTGAAATCAGTAAAGCTTGAGGCTGATATTAAAGAGTTGATAGACATAACATGATTAACCCTTTAGATACAGGAAACCCCTTAACGGGTACTAATTGACAAACAGTGGAGACCCAGATGAAATGCTGCTGCACTGTTTGCTAAGATTAAAACAACATTCGGGAACAGAAATACTTCATATTTGGAAACTTCTAACTGTGACCGCTTTAATAAATACAAAATGGGCAATATCAAAGTATATGGAAAAATCCATCAGAATGCAAAGGGTTATTGTTTAAAAAGTTTATCTAATATATATAAAAAAGCCGATTTATTACATAGCGTTTGGCCCTTTGCACTACCAATGTATATTCAGACTCATCAAAGGAAAACAATTCATATTGTAAGACGGGAAGAGAGTATATGCCTGAGATTAATTACTGGGGATGGTTTCACATTAATGGAATTTCATTAGCTCATAGAGGCTTTTCATATACAAATTATTCATTGCAACAGAATACAACGATAAATGATGTAACACAGAAGCTGCTTATTAATATAGGCCTAGTCGCAAGAAAACCTGTTTTTGGGGTTTTGACCAAGTTAAACTCAAACCAGTCGGCTCAACTACAGAGACTAGCTAAATATCTGACCTGCCTGTATATGGGTTAAAACCAATTTTGCACTAAAAGGGGTCAAAACTTCTAAGTGTTTGCCACTCTGAGTGCAAAAGGGTACATAAAACCTGATTTTCCCTCATATGAATCAGATCAGAAACAATACATAAATACATGTTATGATGATGTACCCTTCAGGCACACAACGTTGATTCAACTTCCAATCAACTTTGATTCACTGCCGCAGTTGATTCTGGGTTGAATCTAAGATAAGTGCGACATCGTTGAACAGTTTCTACCACAATATCTCAATGATGAAAAAAGACTTACAGATTTCAATTAGTTCCATTAGTGGATTCCCAACTTGTAGTCATTACATCTTCGGTAAGCAAAAAGTAAGAAAGAAGTAAATGGTAGTCACAGGTTTAGATAAACAAAATTTTTCAGCGTACAATTGTAAATATTTTCTTACCCATCATTTATAACATATGTTTTGGGTGCTCAAAAGAACCGTCTCATAAAGACGGTTCTTTTAAGTACCCACAACATATGTTTTGGTTGAGAAATAAGAAAATTAATTTTTTGTTACACACTCTTATAACTAAAGGCCTCAGGGTAATAGTGTCATTTATCCTAAATATTTGGACACACTATAGCTAGCCTTTATCTCTGCATACTGGGCAAATTTTTTGGTACTTTAACTCTTTGTATACTAATGGATTCTTCCTTCTGGTTTGATAAAATAAACTTGGGATATTCCATTGTATATATCTAGGGACATCAGGTTATCTGGATCTTCACTGTTTGCCAAAGTACCCATTTAGGGGTTTCCCATATACAAAGGGTTAAGGATTATTTATTCCAAACAATTTTGAGCAACCTCTTAGGATGAGGTGTATAAATTGTAGTGACAGAAACAAATAGTAATAGATCCCAATCAGCCTGCTCCTGAAGGAAAGTCTACTCATGGCTAGATGTCCAAATATTAAGGGTGAGTATGGTAATTAACCCTTTCCCCGCTATTCCCCACAATTAAATTTTGCTTTCTCTTCTGCTATTACACTTTTGTGGCCTGTATTGCAAACATTATGGACCCAGATCATACTGCTCCCAGTCTGATCAGGGTTCAGTATATGCTTCCATGATAACATTAGTCTGGAGAGCATTTGAACATATGTAGCAGATGTATAAAGCAGACAACATTTTCTGAACAAAAAATATTAGCAGGATACGGGTTAGGAAATAACATTTGCAAAAAATGACCTACTAATGGCCATTGTTATTTAATCTAGAAAGTGTACAACTAGGATGCTGATCAGACTGTGTGAATCAGGGATTTTCTTAGGCCTGATTTGGGGCCGAATATCAGCCCTTTTCCAATTAAGAAATAAGCAAAAACTTCTCAAAATGGTGTATATCATTCCCAATTTTTTAGCTCCACATTTTAGCGAATATTTCATGAAAATCCGAATAAAAATAGCAAAGTTACAGATGCATGAAAATTTGCATAAAAATAATCTACTCAGGCCTTTAGTTAATAGTGGCAGTGCATACTAGCAGATAGAAATCAGTCCCCTCAACTTTAACTTTTCAAAGTTCTAAATAGTGATACTGGTAGCGATCAATTTTGTGGTCTCCACTAAAATTGCCCTGAAGCAGAATTTCTTGAACACAGTAAAATATTTTGGGTAAAGCTACACTTAGAGTAACTAGAAATTATGCCACCAAAAATTATTTGTCCATAAGCTTTAGGGTGGTACTCTATCTTAATTCCGTTAATATGGGTGTAAAATTCCTACATAATCAACTCATCTCTTATATCCGCTCAACAAATTTCAAGAGTTTATGATATGACAGGCCAAAAGCATGATTAAAGCTCCCTCAAATTATTCAAAGTTTGGGACATAAAAATACTATTCTGTATATGTTTAGGAGACCTCACCTTACCCAATTGCAATGAGGCTGAATGATGGGTAAAATGTAGTAACCGAAAAACAAACTGTAAACCCTAATCAGAATGCTTCTTTAAAAGCAGGCTGATCTGGGTTTACACTGCTCAACCTGGCATAAATATAGTAAAAATAGTACAGTAAAACCTGTGTAAAATGGCCATTCTCAAAAAGATCAAAAATTGGTTTTCAAGACAAATTATCGCTTAATGCCAGTCAAAAGTATTGCAGAATGCTCCAAGACTCCAAGAGGAGCATTCTGCAATACTTGCGACCTTCATTGAACTACCATTAATTTGTTTTGTCTATTTTTCAGTGGCCGTTTTACACATGTTTCACTGTACTGTTTTCCCGATGCAGGATTGCAGAATTCAGTCCCAGACTTCCCATCCCTGAAATACGAGCACCATTAGCTCTGTATCACTCACCTGAATCCTATATTAGACAAAAAGATTTGCTAAATACATGTAGTTAAATTTTGTGTTTGAACCCTCATTACCAGTGTTTAATAATGGAATTGTACAACTATCTAAGTGACACACCCACATGCATATGAACAAGACATGTATATATTCTCTAAGCAAGTAGATTTGAGAGGTCGAAGGTCAGCTTCGATAATAAACCTAACAAATTTAATGACAGATTGCAAAAGGTTCAGATAATTTCAAGCTGAGACCAATAAAAAAGGCAGGAAAGGCTTTTGTATATGAAGAGTATTAGATAGTGCTTGTATATACATGTATCATCATATCTTTGATTAACTTGGAAGTGCAGGGGAATCATCCACATCCAGGTAACTGGCTAGCTGCACCCAAAGCAGATGTCACACCTGATCTCCAGGACTGGTGCTCCTTTCTTGATGGTCAACTGCTGTGAGCTTCCACTCTGGCGACAGTCCCTCTCCACCAGTTTCTTCCATGTCAGTTTGGGTCCCCCTGGCCCCGCCTGTCATCAACCTGTATATCACATGCTGTTCTGACTGCACCACTAGAATGCTCCACATGTCCAAACCAGCGAAGCCTTCTCTCTCCCAAAATGAGGTCAAGGTCCTCAATCTCAAGCTTTGCAAGAAGCTCGCTTGACTTAAAATACTGTGGCCACAATATCATCTGGCTTTATACTGCAGACCTGTCTGATCATGGCCCTGTCATTGCACAGCAGGTTCGTCTTGGTCAATGGCCAACTTACAGGCAGAGTTTCACTTGCATGGAGCATGACGCTCTCCACAGGTCTTGTATTATAATTAAGAGAGGTAGCGGGATGTGTATTTGTCAAGAAAGGCAGCTGTGTGTCAAGACAAGCAATTGTGTCTCAAGACAGGCAAGAAAGAGAGCTGTATGTCAAGCCAGAATTTTGGATGTCAGAATGGCAATTGTAAGTCAAGAAAGCCAGTTGTCACATAATTTCAAGACAGGCAGGTGCATGTCCATGCGAAGAAAGGAAGTTGTATGCCATGATAGTTACCATATATTTCAAGAAAGCAAACTGCATGCCAACACAGGCAGTTGGATGTCAAGAAAGGCCACTAAGGCGATTGTAAAAATATTGTTGCGATACAAAATAAACCATTACTACATACTTGTACATGAAAAGCTTGTCAATATCAAGAACTCAAAGACATATACATGTAATTGAACTAAAAATAATTTTGATTCATTAAGACTTTATAATAAATACAAAACATGCAAAATGTGAACAGGTGAATGGCAGCAATATGGACAAAGAAGCAGCTAAAAGTGAAGACCTAAATCAACATAATCTAATGCAGTGCAGAGTTTAGCCATAGGAGCATGTATTACTTCTATAGCCTCAAAACCAAAGCTCACAAAGTCATTATGTACATGTAGTGATGATTTTGTTTTTTAGGCTATGGAAGTGCATCTTCACATGCCAAGGGTACTAAGTCCACTTCGTTCCTTACGTGCATAAGGAACGAAGTCGACTTAGAACCCTTGGCTTGAGAATATGATGGAAATGAGATAAGGACAAACTTCAAGCTCCTGCTGTTTAACTAAAAGAATGGGGTTTCCCAAATACAACATACAGGGTGAATAAAATATCTGATATTGTATTGAGATTGAATCTCCCCAATAACTAAATGTTATACCATTGTAAAGAGAATTGTCAAAAGTTTTTCTCATAGAAAAGTACAGGAAGACATTGCACTCATACCCATGAGTTTCCCCCTAATGACCTATGTTACTTTTTTAGGTCACTTAAAAGTACATGTAGTAGAGGGACTAAAATCTCTAGAGCTGCTTCACATGCTTCAAGAGCACCGCAACAAATGTTTTTATGGAGAAATTTGAACTGCTTAACATTCTTCACTAATCATACATGTAATATCTGGGTCTACATCCTTTGTCAAACTACATGTACAGTAAAACCTGTCTAAAACAGCCAGTCAAAAACAGACAAATGGTAGCTTAATGAAGGTCAAAAGTATTGCAGAATGCTCCCTTGAGCATTCTCCAATACTTTTGACCTGCATTAAGGGATGATTAGTCTTGAAAAACAAATTTTGTCATCTTTTTAGTGGCGGTTTAAGACAATTATGCTTTTGGTATCCAGTTAAAATTGGTATGAATATCTAGAACTCGTTTAAAATTTCACTGGAGGTATAATGATCTGAAAATCACATCAAATTGCCTTCCCTGAGAAGTCTGCAATTATAAAATCAATCTTAAAGTTTTGCATCCACAATTAAGCAAACAAATACTGAAATTGAACCACATCAATCGATAAAAGAAAGAGACCTGTTACACGGAGCATACGAATTGTAACTGTATATCCTGAGCAGCCTTTAATAAAACAGAGTTTTAAACCCAAATATTCATCTTTTTGAATGTCCCATGAAATCATATGTGTTTTGATATAGTGCAGTCCCTTTAGATCAGATTTGGATTCAACATACATGTAGCCTGCATGCTGTGGCTCCCATTTTTTTTACCATGGAAATATACAAAGTATATGTAACTATAGGAAAATAACCATTTTCCAATAATTCCTTTGTATAACATGGTTCACTTTTATATGACATGGTCTATTCCTATGGACCCCAAACATAGCATTATAAAGGGACTGCACTGTACTTATTGAAAGCACACAACATATGTTTTCTTGGAAAAAAAGAGAAAATTTGTAATCTGAACAAACTTCTTGACTATCATGATGACCAACATACTCAGTAGCAAGCAAAGGCAAAATGTTGGCACTCAACAGTCAACAATAGAAAAAGGCAATAACTCCATGTATGAAAATAACGCATTATTTTTTTTTCCCCAACTTTTTTTGCGACGTAAAATCAGGGACTTTCAATACCAACAAATATAGAGAGTCCTTGGTAAAATATAGATCTACTTTAATCTCCCAAACAAAGCATAATACTCAAAAGTTATAGTTAGTTAATAACTGATTGGGAACTGCCCAAAAAGTCCTGTTTTTTCAAGATGTTGAAATTGCCAACATGTTACAATTCTTTTTTAAAGATCAATTTACCTATAACAAATAAGGAAAGCAAATTAATGATATTTGTACGTGACTGAGTGACAATACAACATTAAGAAAAATTTAAAAGGACAAAAAACTTACTGCGGTGACTTGTACATGGACCAGGAAATGACAAACACTCCTAGAAATATACATAAACCTCAAAGGCAACAGCTTTAGCTAGATTACTTCATACTTGCTGTCTCGTTTTTGTTTCTGTGAAGTCTCATTTAAGTTTCCAAGCAGTCTCCTCCTGAGTTACTCTCAGGTGTTTTTAGTTTTTCACACACATGAAGCACCAAAGGTATCACACACAGCACCGAGATATGAGAAAATATCTTATGTGATTTTAATTACCTGATCAAGAGCCTCATTTTTAGCATGCAGCTTACCGTTTCTCGTTGAAAATGCGTATAATTTCAAGCACCATTTACAATAAAATATTGGACAATTTTACAACCTGACTAGCACCACAATTTTTAAGAAAACTGTTGCAGAAAGGTAGATACATTGTAATTGTCTTTTTTAAAAAAAAAAATGGAAACAGCCATGCAGTCTTTGTGCAATACGGTCACCCATATAAATATAGGGCTAGTGCTATTAGAATACTCAAATATACCCCCAATGAATTTATCATTGTGGATGGTCCCTGCCCAAGTAAAGTGGCAGCCATTCCCCATAGCTGGTAGGTGGGGGGTGGGGGCAGTGTTACAAAACTGGCTGGTGCATTATGTTCAGAAAAAAAAATAATCACATCTCTTTCGAAAAGATTTGAAACCTTGTCCTGCTGAACCTAGATATAAATATACATAGTCTTTTGAAAACAATGTAGATACAGATCATTTAATCCTGATCCATACACTTTTTCAATGCAGCTTCTGAATCTAATCACATAGGTCGAGATAAACAAAAATTTTGTGCATAAAATTGTGACTATTTTCTTATCCATCCGTGTAAACATAAGTTTTGGGTGCTCAAAATAACCATTTCAATGAGATGGTTCTTTGAGCACCCACATCTTATGTTTTGGTTGAGAAATAAGAAAATAAAATTTTGATTAGCCACTCTTATCTAGGGGCCTGCATTCATGTTGCGACTGAACTTGTTTTTTTTTCAGCAGGACAAGTGTTAAGACTGTGACAATATTAATCATTTATTTAGGCACTTAATTATCCAAATATTGAAGCACAATCATAAATTATTCAAAGGCACATGTCAATATATTCAATGCCAGGAGACAAAGTACTCAGTCCTTCGGACCACCATTCATCATCGGGCAGAAACGTCTCTGAAAACAATTTTCATAAATAATTTTAAAATCATCATGGTACATGTAGTAGCAGGGCCGTTGTCACATTTACTGTAAATTTTGAACTATTTGAACGCTAGAAATTATTGGATTTGTCAGCTGATATAATTTCTTTAAAAAAAGTTTTGAACAAACATATAATTAAGGTTTATTGATATGTTACTTTATCATATAGATATTTTAATTGCTACACCAGACTGACATATTTGGGGTCATTTTGGTAATGTGAAACACCCCAAGCCTCATAGCTGTATAAATATGGTACATGTCATATTCAACCTAAACAAGTTAGCAATACAGAGGGCCCCTACCGGATGAGCGCAGCACTGGCCCAGTTTGAATTTTAGTTGCAGTGATTTTATTTGGGATTTTTGAACCTACATTTTCCTTCACATTTGGGAAAATATGTCATAAAAATTGGGAAAATACATGCGCGGATCCAGGAATTTTCGTCAGGGGAGGGGGGGTCCAGGTCAGTCTGACAAAAAAAGCTCTGACAATGTTTTTTTTTTTTTTTTTTAGTCCTCAGCTTATTTTACAGAAGTCAAATGGTCAATTTCAAAGAAATCTATCATTTTTCAAGGTTCCAGAGGGGGTCTAACATTTTCCAATTTTCCAGGGGGGTCAAACTTTTTCCAGGGGGAGGGGGGGGGGTCCAATGGAATTGGGAAAATAAAGGCCATTTTTGGATTGGGAATGACTCCCATATACATGTAAGGCGGTAAAAATGGCCAAATAAAATCACTGAGTTGTGATGTTGACCTTGAGAGTTTGTGGCAGTGTTGTGCATGACACACCTCCATAGCCCATGCTTCGGGTAATAATCATATGAAATTGAAATGAATTTGGTCTTTCTTTACATAAGATATGGCCCGAGGATACAGCTGTATAGGGACACAAATTCTGTGATCTACAGTTTCTGACTAAGTTGGAGTCAAAATGTGACCTTGAACTTGAGCCTCTGTGGTAGACTGGTAGTGTTGTGCACAACACACCTCCATACTATGGGTATTGGGTAAAACATGTAATCTGACGGACGGAAGTAAACCTACATGTAGTTAGCTCACATGGTCTTATAAACACAAGCAGAGCTCTTTTTTATACAGTAAAACCTGTGTAAAACGACCACTAAATATAGACATAATAAAGATCTTAATGACAAATGGTAGCCTAATGAAGGTCGAAAGTATTGCAGAATGCTGCAAAACTTTTGACCTGCATTATGCGATAATAGGTCTTGAAAACCAATTTTGGTCTTGTCTTTGAGTGGCCGCTTACTTAGACAGGTTTCACTGTATCATGTGGATATTAACTAGAGTGGATCCTGATCTGCTGACTTCATTAGATCTAGATCTACAGCTGTTTTCAAAAGAGGGTATAGAATTTGCATGTAGTGCACTTATTGGGTCAAATATGGTATCACCTACAAAAAAATAGCCATCAGAGGAGATGGCAAATCCCCCGACCAAAAAGTAATTGATATGCAGTTACAAGCAGCCAACCTAGTATATATATTTGATGTGATAATACTGAGTGTCACTGCGAACAAAAGTGGAAGGCTGACTGTAGAGACTTCATTTTTACCTTTAAATTCATCAAAGGGAGGTACGTTAAAATATCTCAAAGGGTATTAAAGTTATTGAGTGCACAAGCTTCCTCCTATAAAGTTCATTCAAGGGAGATAACTTATAAGTCCAGCAAGGGAGAACAACAATTCTTGAATGCAAGACACCCCCTTGACCTATTATACATATATACCATATATTATCAAAATATCTCAAAGGATATTAAAGTTATTGAGCGCACAAGCTTCCCCCTATAAAGTTCATTCAAGGGAGATAACTCAAAAAACATTAAAGGAGAGCAACCATTCTTGCACGCAACACACCGTCTTCACCTGATATACATGCATGCCAAATATTATCAAAATATCTCAAAGGGTATTAAAGTTATAAAGTGCACATGCTTCCCCCTATAAAATTTAAATTTCACTCAAGGGAGATAGCTCAAAAGTCCATTAAAGGAGAGTAACCATTCTTGCACGCGACACACCGTCTTGACCCGATATACATGCCTACCAAATATTATCAAAATATCTCAAAGGGTATGAAAGTTATTGAGCGCACAAGCTTCCCCTTATAAAGTTCATTCAAGAGAGATAACTCAAAAGGCCAGCAAGGGAGAGCAACCATTTTTGCACGCGACACACCGTCTTGACCCGATATACATGCCTACCAAATATTATCAAAATATCTCAAAGGGTATAAAAGTTATTGAGCGCACAAGCTTCCCCTTATAAAGTTCATTCAAGAGAGATAACTCAAAAGGCCAGCAAGGGAGAGCAACCATTCTTGCACGCGACACACCGTCTTGACCCGATATACATGCCTACCAAATATTATCAAAATATCTCAAAGGGTATAAAAGTTATTGAGCGCACAAGCTTTTGTCTACGGACGGACAGACGGACGGACAGACGGACAGACGGACGGACGCCAGGCTGATCGCTATATCCCCCGATCCTTTTCGGGTCGGGGGATAAAAAGCATGTTAAAGGTGGAAAACTATGTCAAAGGATCAGAATAATCAATGTTGATCATCCTCTACAGGAAAAAATCTTCTGCTCAGTTGATAAGATCAATGGTCTGGGTAATAAACTGTATCAATAATTTCTGCTTCCATGTAGTTGAACATGTTGCAAACAGATGACTCAAACTTCTGAGAGGATTAGTTTCCTATCACTATTTTTATTGACAGCCAAACCTTTGTACATTCATGTTTTTCCCACATCAATGCTGTTTGTGATAGATTAACCCTTGTCATGCTAAAAAAATATGTACTACACTCTTCCCCAATTTTTACAGTCAGTTGCAAAGGTGGAAAATTCTTAAAATTTCTACTCGTCCTATATTCCCATACATGTGTATGTGTTTGTAAATTCAATAACTTGCATGTTCATATTTCTACTCATCCTAGAGCATGAGGTACTCGCCATAGCGAGCGGACAAGTGGAATTTTACAGCCCTGAGTTGACCTGCAGCATTCCAGCTGTAACCATGTATTTTTAATCAAAGTGAAAACAGTGTGGATCCTGATCAGTTGCCTTTGTCAGAAGCCAGCTGATCTGGATCTACAGTGTTTTCAAAAAGGATAAAACTTATAAATACAAAAATGTACATGAAAATCCATATTAAGTCCTTACTTCTCTTTAAAACCATACCTTGTGGGCCATTAAGATGAGCATGATCTCATTGCATTTTTAGCTAGTGTTTATAAAAAGACAAGAAATCTGGTAAGAATGCATAAATATATTTTAAGCAGGTTGTTTAAGAAATAGATTCACGCTCGCAGTGATTTGTTGCTTAATATATCACTGGCTAGAGGTCAGTCGTTAAAGTAAATAAATCATGAGTGCGAAGCGCGAATGATTTATCAACGTAACGACTGACCGACAGACAGTGATATATTAAGCAACACATCTCTGCCACTGTGAATTTATTTCGATTCTAACACACAAACAGATTAAAAATATGAACGAATCCTTCATAGTCTATAACGATTCCGCCATCTTGCACAGACTATCAGAATTTCCCGCAAATCTTGTTCAGACTGAAACGTGTATTTTTACGTACATTTTGAACGTCTAATAGTTGTAAAAACGACGTTACACCGTCTATTGTCAACGTTACAATGTCGTATGTGATAAATGACTTCATGAAAATTAAACTGGCGATCGAATGACGTCAAGCTGGTCTGTGCCGAGTTCGTGCAGTGATTTATCAATCAATAAATCACTGAGTTTAACCATTGGCTATATAGGGGAGGTGTGTTAGAATATATATTATAGCTCTAGTCTCTAAGATGATTTCAGGGTAGCAGACTAGCTGCCTATTGCATTTATTAATACAAAAAAAATTTATATGGCTGTCCTCTTTCAAGAAAAACTGGTTTGTTGCATGCAAATATTTAAGACGCAGACCAGCCTGCTGGATTGAGCTCTACCTGGTTGCCAACACAAAGACAGATTTTCTCATGATGAGGCTGTATCAAAGAGAATCTAAGAAAATATGAGATTTCCAGCGATGAGGCATTTTGACAAGTGTAGACTCAGAGGAGCCTTTGCAGCCTCCTTTTAAGCTTTGATTTGATTCTTTACGTCCCATCAACAATCTTTCAGTTATAAAGGGACGGGTCTTCCTTGGTTGAACCAGTACTAAGCTAGGATTAGTGTTCTTGCTCAAGGACACAAAGCAGTGACGCCTGTGAGGCTCGAACCTGCGGCCCTTCGGTCTCGAGTCAAGCACTCTACCACTGAGCCACTGCGCTCCCTGCTCCTTTTAAGCCTCGAAACTCTAAATGATGTTCAGTTAGTAGCTTAACACTCATAGAATATTCAAGCAACTTGCAAAGGCTCTGACCAGACTGCGCATATGCGCAGGCTGATCTGAGCCTTTGCTGGTCGAACATACCACACTACTGGAAAGCTCATGTTGCAGCTCATATATATACATGTATGTACACAAACAAGCTATGTTCTGTTTCTACATGTAGTGGGGCAGATATGTGAAAAAATCGTGCATTTTATGATAAAAGCATGAAACTTGGTACATGGCCAGATTAGTAATTATCAAAATTTCTGAGGGTCAGTGCCAAGCCAGAAATGCACCTTGAGGGTCGCCATCTTGAATTTCAAAATGGCGTCCTATTTTCGTGTAATGCCTGTTAAGTTGGGTATCATTTTGCAATAAACTTTTATTTAAAGCTTGTGTAAGTGTGAATTTTAACAATAGAACATTTGTAATTGTCTGAAATCACATGTAGATTGGCATATTATCCAAGATGGTGGCCATTTTATAAGATGGCCGCCATTTTTATATGTTAAATCAAGCTTGCTTTATGAAAACATCATATAATTAACTTAATTCCGATTATTGCATCAAATGGAAGTTGTTTCAAGCATAGAAAGGCTCAAAGTGTGACTTTGTTATTTTTGAACAATTTATAAGAGAGACTTGATACAATATGGCATCCAAGATGGCTGCCAAAGAAGAATGATTTTATGGTTTTCGTTTTTTATACATTAATATATCATCGAGATTTGTATGAGTGAAATTTGCTTTAGAAGCAATGAATGTTCGTTCCTTATATATAATATGTAATTTTGAAATTTTCTTAACTGTTAAATCAAGCATGGCATCCAAGATGGCCGCCGAATTGGAAAATCCTATTTATTGGTAATTTGCTGTTCTTTCTAAATAAATCTATTCATTTTTTGCTATTATGCGTTTTCGAAATCACTAGCTAGGATGTATAATGCTAGTGAACATGCATTCAACAAAAACAAAACAATGAATGCATGTTTATTACTACCTGTCTCGAGTCAAGGGCAGCAGATGATCATAAGGTTAAGAAGTTTACGGACTTTCTGCCATGTACATTTGCAATGTATGACTGCACGCAGCTCGAGGATGTCTCTAGCGTAGAGAATGTCCATATGGTTACAGATCTCCTACCCCAAGTTTTTATCAGGTGCTATCACCTCCATCTTCCATCATTAAGTAGTGTTGTGCTACAGGCATTTGGTGCACTTTAGCTCAAGGGTCGACTTTACTTGTATATGACTTCATAGTATTATGTTCACATAAAGAGCCTTCTCCTTCCAATACTTTTCATGCATCCAATTTCACCAGCAATTCCTCCATGGACTCAGCCTTGTTCACCGGATCATATTTGTATAGCAGCCACTATGTGCAGTCTGTTCTGAATTCCGTAATTAGAGCCTCTTGCATAACAATTAAGAGCAGTGGAGTCAGAACAGAGCCACGATGAACATCAACCCCAAAAAACTTCACACTGCGACAATTGCCAACTATTGTTCTGCTTTTCATGTCCTTGATCATGCCATTCATCAATTTCGCCAACTACTTGTTGATTTAAAAGCATGCACACTACCTACCTGCTGTCCTTCTCTATGTTAATGAATGTGACTTAACATGTCTTGTTAGAAGTCAGGAGCAGCTTCTGTAACTGGCTTAAAATGAAGACTGCAACTGTAGTGCCACCATAGCCTGACATAAATCTGCACTGCATCTCGTCAATCTCAACTCTCTGCCTGATATGTCTCTCTAATATGCACTCTAACACCCTTATTAATTGCTTAATTAACTTCAAGCCTCTGTTCAGAGCACCCCCTTTCAACTTCACTCAATACTCACACTCGAGATTATGTTGCAGATTAGGCCAAACACCTCGACTGTGCCAGTTTCCCAAATGCATGTAGAATAAGCATCTGGATGACAATTGCTGATGATATGTCTGCTTTGTCAGAACGCATCCTGCTAATTGTTTTTGTGATAATTCCTGTACTGATCAGCTGGCTGGACCTTCAATTGGGATTTCCTGTGGCATGCCTTCTGCATTCCAAAGAGTTCGAATTTGAGTAACTTCATAATGCTCTTTCCACGCTTCTTTCATCGCTTCTTCACCTAGCGACTGTTGGCCTGCATCATTCCGGACATGTTATTCCCATTTTTGTTTATATACTAGGTTAAATTATAGCAATGACCAGAAACTAGTACAATCAGAGCTAACATTCTTCCTACAAGATCAAAATGGGGAAAACTAAATATACAGTTAGATAGTATACAGTGGTGATGTAGCTCTCCCCTTGAAGGCAGTTACTAGGCTACCTTAACATAACCAAAATCATTCACATGCATGTATATAAAAGTACATACAAACCACTAATAAAATGAGAACCACAACAGCACTACTACCTTGGAACGATTTCTAGGACGAATGTGGAACTAGTCAATGAATAACCACAGTGAACAATAAATCACCAAAAGCAAGAATTGATACAGCAAGGACAGGGATTCGACTGAATATGCGGTTTGGGCACCTAGCTGAAGCTCCCTGGGCTGTAAAAGACCATTACTGTAAATACAGAGCAAAATAACATCATCATTTAAAAACCCTACATACCTAAATAGACAAAAAGCTTTGGTTTCAACTAACTAGACTGAAGAGGCTTTTGGACTTAACTATTATGGAATCAAATGCGGACTGACTAGCAAGCAATTGGTGAGGGAAGCTTTGGCTAGAAACTAAGATGTCTGCAACATTATATATTGGATTGACTTCAGAATCATATAAACTTTGATTACATTCAAGTAGATATGATAGTGCCTGCTACATCATCAACACAACCTAAATAAGGCTGGCTGCAGCAAATACGTCATTTGACAAGATCAAGTTGAAAAGTTGATGTGTGTGAAAATGGAGGGTTGTGGTCTAAGTAATTTTTTTTTAATTGTATACAGTTTTAGGAGACATATGGCCCTTTAAGCCTATGGTAACTTGATGAGAAGAAGAAAGGTCAAAAAGAAATTTTGATATCTCTATTACAGATTTTATAGGATTTTTCACAAAAATCTGATGTAAACAAATGGTATTTTATGCAATGGCAATTCTACAAAGGACAGTTTTAGTTTGCTATAGGTACAAAAATTCTTTGTATCTCATTTTGATCATATCAATTTTATATAGAACACACTTAATAGCAACATATACATAAGTTTCTAAAACCAAATTTGGCAACAATCGTGGATGACAGGTTGGATGTCCCCTTTACTATTCTAATTCATTAAGAATATTAATTTCTTGAAAATCATTTTCATACCTTCAAACAACATCAAAATATGTTCCTATGGAGAAAGTAAAAATACGTTTCTTTTTTCTAAACTAAATACAAAGCCATCTTGAATACCACGTAATAATAAGTAAAAAATAAAAATAAAGTCTGATAAGTTCGTCCCTTGTTTGTGTAGCTATTTCTACTTAATTGCATAATAATTTTGCATGGAAATTCATAATTTATCAAGTTGGTATACCACCACTATTGAGAATGCAAAATGTTTTTGTTTGTTTGATTTGATTCTTTACGTCCCATTAACAATCTTTCAGTTAAACAGGGAAGGGTCTTCCTGGGTTGAACCAGTACTAAGCTAGTATAAACGTGTCTTGCTCAAGGACCACAGCACATAGACGCCGGTGAGGCTCGAACCCGTGGCCCCTTGGTCTTGAGTCAAGCACTCTACCATTGAGCCTCTGAGCTCCCTTTGGATGCAAAATGTGACAGCCACCTTGAGACCATGTCCTAAATCTTGTGTTTTCTAAGCTTAAATGACAATTTTGAGGCAAATTAGTATGATTGACTGCAAAAAAGTGGAAATAAATGAAGACAACAAATTGGCTTGCAAATGAATGAGCTTAAAATAATGCAATTTAAAATAGACTGCATAATTTGGAAAAACCAAGATGGCGGCCATCTTATAAATGGTGTCCATATAACATTTCTACTTTGACAGCCGTCTTGGATGGTATGTTGGATGCTCTCTTTTTTATTTAAAGCCATTAAATAAAGTAATTCTTGAAATCGTTTGCATTAATCCAAACTGCATTCTTCCAGTTCCAAATGAAAGCAGATAGTAAGTTATGATTTGCACATTGGTAGCCATCTTTAATACCATATTTGAACAATACGCAACAATAAAGCCATGCTGATAAGTTAGAAACTTGTTTAATGGGACTATTTCTACTTGCTAGAAGTAATTTGCATCAAAATTTTTAACTTTGTAAAGTTCTACAATATAGCTGCACTATTTAGATACAAAAGTGGCGGCCATCTTGAAAAATACAGCCTCAATCCTGATTTTTTTAAAATTGAAAGATGATTTTAAGGTATTGAGATATAACTGATGGCTATTTAAGTAAAATTAACTGAAGAAAACATGATGTTTGCCAATAAATAATGAGATTATAATGAAAAAGTAGAAAAAGGCGGCCATTTTGGAAAAACAAGATGGCGGCTATTAGAGGGCATTATGGGCGTGGCACTGACCCTTAATTTTTTTGTTTTGTTATCAACTAGCCATGTACCAAGTTTCATGCTTTTATCATAAAGTGCACGATTCTTCTAAAAATTGTTACATATCCGCCCCACTAATGGTGACATACCTACCAGTGCTTGACATGTCACAAACCTCTTACTAAGCATTGCTGCAAAGCAGCTTTAGCTCTTTATACATGTACATGTATGTAAAGAAAGAAGCTCTTCTAAGACTGTAAATTAATCAGGTGCTAAGTCTGTTATTTCAACAACAAACCCGGTTTATTAACATCATGGCATTATAAATATGGCAGTATTTCATAATTTGATTTATAGACATCCTTGGTATCAATGCTTATAAATGCCAATTTTTTAAGAAAATCTGGCAAAAATCACTCAAGTTAGAAATTGGAAACGAAAGTGACTACGGACGGACGGACAGACACAGACGATGAACAGTATAACATACATGTACTACAGTACTAATACCCCTTCACTCACATGTGAGTACAAAAATCCCTAAAACAAAACATCTAACCATTTTCATTCTGATGGGCTATCCTATACGATACAATAAGCATAGAATTTTCCATTTTGTATTTGAAGGAGTTGCCATCAAAATTTCTATAAGGTGATGTATTTCTGTCTCTGAAGATTGTTTATATCTATGGAAAACAGTGCAGACGCTGGTGAAATGCCGCCTTATGTGGTATTTCATCTGGGTCTTCACTGTTTGACGAAGTACATTTGCCGGCCCATGTACCTATTTACCGGTATCCAGAATGAAAAGGGTTAATATTTCCCTATGTTTTAGAACCATACCAAAGCATTAATTTTTCATAACTAGATTAAATTTACCATAGCCACCGAGCCTACAGCACCAGAATGTGGAACCAGAGTAAGGTTTGCTGGGTTATAAAGCAGTGTTCAGAGGATATATATATATAGACTATAGTCGTGCCAAATCAAACAGAATGAAATCAAGCCTTCCTGGCAAGAGTAAACAAAGGGTAATGTGTGTAATAAAATATTAAGTCTTAAAGCGCCACCTATAATTTGCAGCAGACGACAATTTCAAATTTTGCCGCTTTTTCAAAAATAACCAATAAGGCACGATATTTCATGAGAATCGCCTGCTGGCAGACGATTCTCATGTAATATCATACCTTATTTTTGTGGAAAATTGGGGAAATTGTCCACAAATTTGTCGTCTGCTGCAGCCGTGATTGGCGCTTTAAGGGTTAAGTCATATCTTCATGATTCTTGTCCGCTAATTTTATCAGTGAAAACATCTCTGAACATTAAGTGAAATAAAATGAAAATTTTAACAAACAAAATCAGAGGACCTGAAAGCTTTTTTAGTCCTTTTAAGCTTTAGACAGTGATTTTATTTGGGATTTTAGGAATTTAGGAAACTACCTTTTACTTACATTTGGGAAAATATTTTATCAAAATTGGGAAAATAAGTGCTAAAATACATGAAATTGGGAAAATAAAGGCCATTTTTGGATTGCGAATGACTCCCATATAAGGCTGTTGAAATGGTCAAATAAAATCACTGTTAAACAAAAAAATTCCAGCGTAAAATTGTAAATACTTTCTTACCCATACTATTTAGCATACCTGTATGTTTTGGGCACTCAAAAGAACTGTCTCATTGAGACTCACAACATATGCTTTGGTTGAAAAATAAGAAAACTATTTTTTCTGTTAATAAATTATGCATTTTAAAATTTTATGATAAAAGCTTACAATGTATAATTGTAAACATATAGCTGCACCATACACCCGACTAATTATAGCCAAGGCAAAACAGACTTTAATTTTAAACCCCTAAACAGTGCTGTTTCAGCTTCCGATTTTCCAAGAAAATGTTTGGAATGGTGCTCTTCGAAGTCATCTTGGTGAGATACTTTCAGCGAGTACCCACATTACATGCATATGTTTTCCCTGAGAAAAAATAAAGTGGTACATGTACTTCGATACCAAGGCTACATGTATGATGATTCAACATTCTAAGATACTTCACCTTATGCATGTATAACACCATCTTGCGACAGCTTATGTGTTCAATTGCTTCTGTATTGTATTTGGTTTTAATACTACACATTGTAGTTTATACTGAAAAGCTTGTACAAATGACGGGCAGCAGTTTGTATTTCAGAATAACAAAGAATATTGATTGTTCACAGAAAAAAAAAATCTTTAGGTATTGTCCTGTCAGAAATGTAATGAAAGTGACACAAACTGATTCGGACATTTTAGATTCTATTTCAGTTACATGTAACTCAAATCTAAATTGGGAAAACAGGCTCAGAGTCATTTACATTAACATCATATTTACCCATAACATCAAATTGCCTCTTTGAATCATAATTCACATACAACTAATACAGACCATTCTTTTCAGCTCCGCGTTATAAAGGGACAGCACTGTATCTGGGTTTTTATGGTAAATACATGTACATGAATTTGGTGATTGGTTGAAACTTACTAAACTTGAAACACAAGGAAATAAATTTCAGGAAGACTTGATTCCATTCTGAGGTTTTGGGTGGTCAGATGTTTTAGACTTACCCAAACAAAGTGAGATTCTTTTCATTTTTCTAATAGTCTCTGCGTGGGTTTGAGTGGTTTTGATAGTTTTGGTGGCGGCCTCCCCCATATCTCCCATATGATTCTTCATTGTAGTGACTTACTTTCGAAGCCCCTGGCTTGTTTCTTCCACCACCCTGACCACCTCTTCGCATGGTTCTCCGCTCTCTGTCAAACTCTAAATCCTCCAGTCTCTGAGTGAGAACCAGCTTCTGTTGAATTGCCATTCTCAGAAGTGAATTTAGAGTCTTCTTCTCCTCTTCCGCAGCAGCTAGCTGTCGTTGATTTTCATCAAGTTGGGTAACATACTCGTCACATCTCTGTGCAAACATGGCTCTGAGAGAAGCAAACGTGGCAGCATCTTCTTTAAGTGCTTTCAGTTCATTTCTCAATTTCATCATTGTTTCAGTCACAATAACCTTTTCATTCTCATACTTTTGCTTTAGATTTGCCAATGCGAATTCAGCTGTTGATTTGTTGGCTTTCAAGACACTTCTCAATGTTGCTATCTGTTCTCTTTTAGTGGACAACATTGCTTTAAGCTTTACAATTTGTTCCTGTAATTCTTGGGCATCTGGCTGTTCTGTGTCAACATTTTTTCTGCTTCTCGAAACTTCCATTAAATGTTCAACAGCTTTTTTCAAATATTTGGTTTGATCTAAAATTGTTTCAGTTAATTTTGGAGCTGAATTAGGGTCAACATCAAAACCTTCAGCAGCACTCTTTGCAGCTTTAGACCTCTTTTTAGTTGACACCTTTTCTTTCTCTTTTCCTTCAGCAGTAGCTTTTTCTTGGTCTTGTGGTTCACCACTTCCTTCACGTGAATCTGACTTTGAAAGCTTATTTGCTGCTTTTGCATGTTCTAACATAACTCTGCTAGGTGTTTCTCCATTTACTTCACAAACCAGATGATATAACTGTGCAAGCTCCTCTGTCACCTTGATCATATCATCTTGTGTCAGTTTAAGACTGCCTCTAGAGTCATTTGCAATTCGAGACATTCCCTTCAAGTCCTTTTCTAGGTCTTTAATTACGTCTTCATATTGTTTACACTTGACTTGCAATTGATTTAAAGCTTCTGCAATTTCAAGATCACCACCATGTAAATTCTTTTCTTGAAGCTTACTGATTTCTGATTGCAAGCCACTGATTTGTTGCAGAGCAGATGAATATTTTTGCTCGTTCATTACTAAGCTTTTCTTCAATTCAAGCAAAGCCTTTTTCTCCTGATCAGATTCTGCTTCTATTTGTCTATCAAGTTCATCGGTGTCATCTGAGACTAGAGTTAACTTTTCACTTGCATTTAGATTCAGCACAGATGTTATATGAGATTTCAGTTGATCTGCCCTGTCTCTCTGTTCCATTAAGTCTGTCTGTGTATCCTCTATCAGCTTTTTAGCTTCATCTAATGCTCTTTGTAGTTCAGATTTTTCCTCTTCACTTTGCTCTAAAAGCTGTTCTAACTTTTTCACTTCATTTTCTTGTATTTCACTTAAAATGTCATTAACTTTGGTAGGACCTTTTCTTGGTACTTTTGATGACCCACCCTTGGTATCAGCCTCAATCCTTTTCAAAGCAGGGTTATGTCCATCTTCCTCTCCATCAGAGTCATGGCTGTTCACTTTAAGACCATCACTAAGTCCTCCCAACTGAGCCAAATTACTTAAATTGAACATAGATTCCTGAGTCAATCGTGTATCTAACTCTTTCTTCAATGCATGTTTTTGCTCCCTTTCTACTTGCAATGCATTCAATGCCTCTTCCAAATTTTTCTCAGTTATCTTTTTCAGTGTTAAACTTTCGTCAAGTTGCATATTAACATCATCAACCTCTTCTTCAAGTCTTTTCTTTTCATGCTTTATACCTTCAAACTCAACTTGACTCTGCTTTAACACTGACACTTGTTTCTGAAGGGAACAATTTTCTTCCTCCAGTTCAGCATAATCCATTATGTTTCTGTTCTCTCTGATTTTAAATTCTTTCAGCTCACTTTTGAGCTGCCTTCTTTGTTCTTCCAAGGTGTCCAGTTTCTGTTGTAAGTCCCCCATAACATTTGAAAAGCTAGAATTTTCTGACGAGAATCTTTCAAGGCTTTGCTTGCAAGCTTTAAGTTCTGTTTCCAAGTCGAGGATGTTGGAGCGGTATACCTCCTCCCTGGAGGCAGTCTCTTCCAGCAAAGATTCGTCATGACTAATACCACTCTCATGTTGCTTACGAAATGTTATGTGATGTTTCAGTAAAGTCTGAAAATAAGAACAATGGCACTGTGAGTACAGAAAATCCACACATTTCATAGAACAGGTCCACTCATCAGTACAGCAAAATTTTTTAGCGTAAAATCATCATTTTCCCTAACATGTGTTTTGGGTGCTCAAAAGAACCATCTCGATGTGTGCTCAAAAGAACAATCTCATCAACAAGGTTCTTTGAGCACCCTGGTCCCAAGTGTTTTGGTTGAGGAATAAGAAAAATTTCAATTAGACAATTTGCAGTGATTCATTTACAATTTTGGGCTTATGGGTCCTGGGACTCGCTACATCCAATATCAATGAGTTCCCACTGCAAACCAATGAGTCCTCAACACTATTTTTAATGACAAGTCTGCCATACTATTGCAACCCGGGACTCGCTGGGACTTGCTGAAATAAAAACTTATGCGCAAAAGATGCAGGATGCGCAGGTAACAAAATCATTGGACAATTACGCATTCTTATCTGGCGGCCTGATAGAAAGAATAAATTTATTTTCTCTCTTCTTCCCTAAATATACAATGTAGCTACTGTATCTGACCTAAGGCCAAATAAAAAAATGCCCATGTTTAGGGTAACCAGACCCTACCTAAATTTACTAGTGAAACCTAAAATTTTTTTACAGGTTTTCTGTAAAAAAATAATTTTATGCATTTTGAAAGGCAACATGCCTTTCAAAATGCATAAAATTATATTTGTTTCCAGAAAAAATAAATATGTGTGCCTATCCTATCTAAAATTTTCAGACCCATCGGGTCTGAAAATTTTAGGTAGGATAGGCAGACGGGTCTGAAAATTTTAGGTAGGATAGGCACACATATTTATTTTTTCGCCGTTACCTGAAACACGCCTATTTTTTTATTTGGCCTAACAAGTGCACAGTGAACAAAACTTTTTAAAAATTAAATATTCTATTTTGAAAACCAAGTAGATTGGATCCAGATCAGCTGCATTAAATCTGATCAGATGAGTTGATGAGATTCCCCAGTTTTTCATCTACACAATGAATCTAATACAATATATCAGAATAGAGGAGTTTCCCATTATTGGATTTTACCTATATCACGTGACATTGGCTGGCCAGTCCAGCAATTGGACTACTTCCGGTATAAAGCAGCATATACTGACTGTTGATCTCACGTTATAGAACTTCTAAATATCGGTTAAAATTTTATTTAAAGAAATAAGAAAAACGGCAATTATTAATTGAAGAGTCTGACAAGACTGCGTGTTAGGGTGTTTCATTTTTTGGACTTTTTCTCTGATCACCTATATAATTAAACCAACTGTTCTCTAGTATAAACAATACATCTAGACCAAATTTCAGCTCAATCTTTTTATGTTTTAACCTCCCCCTACCTGGTTGAATTTTTGACCTTATGGCCATCTGTAGGCATTTTTACTACAATAAGGGTATCATTTTGAACGTATTCCACATACAATCGTTTGTTGTAATTGTGCAAAACCAATAATTTGAAGCAGTTTCACCTCATTTATGCCCATATTTTAAAATAGAAATACTGAATTAATATAATGATTCAGTTAATTAATATTGTCAAAAAGGTGTGTTTTTCATGAAAGTTGAAAAAATATAATTTTGGATTGTTTTTCCCATTTGCAAGCATTCAAGGCAAAAAGCAGAGGGCTATTATCAGTCATCTGGTCTAGATCTTAAATGTTTTAATACTTAATGATGTACATGTACTAATTTTATTTCATTCCGTTACAAACCTGATACTAAAATTACATTAGGATATCTCTTCCTACTACGTTCACAATCCGCCGCTTTAAACTACAAATCATGTGACTCATCACGTGATTGTCCACCTGATCGCCACATCATCGATATCTATCTTCAGTTTTCTCTTCGGCGCTAAAGCGTTCACTTCGCAATTTTGAGTAGTTTTTTAGTGTTGATAAGGAGGATTTATTTTGGATTTATCTAGTGGAAGCCATCATGACTCAAGCTAACGTTAGGTTAGCCAGCATGGATGATAACGAGTGTATCGGCGACTCGGAATTCCCTGACATTACAGGGATTTCCCCACTTCGTAATGATAACGAGGCTAGTGCAGTAAATTGCCCATCCATTTCCGGCAAGATGAGTAAATCGACAACAAAAGGTAAGGAGAAGAAAATTAGTCGTTCGACCAGATCCAATAAAAAGGCAGAATTTGATTTATTGGAGGACAGAATGGAAGAGCGGATGAGACAGAACATCGAGACAAGATTCGCCAGTTTCGAGGATAGAATTTTAGGTTTATTGTCTGTCTCGCTGAACAGGTCATCAGTTTCCGCGACTGTGTCAAGCAACACTACGGGTGTTAGCGGTACACAAGTTCAAATACAGCCAACAAATAACTGCACAATTGGTGCGAGTTCGGTGGCAAATATTATTAGCTCGGATTTTCATGAGGAGATTTGTGGACAGAACAGACAATCCTGTTGTGAAGATGATGTTCTGTCAATTCAACCTGGACAAGTCGAAAGGGACTTAATTGGTTGTAATTCTGAAAACGGTTCTTCTGTTTCACAATCAGTGGGAAACGTGATAGATGGGAACTCAGAAGCCAGGTTCATTAAATATAAAGCTTCAGACAGTTCAGAACAGGAACAGAACTTATTATCAGAGATATTTGGAGAGGATGCACACTCAGGTAAAGTTAACAACATCAGTGGAATTTCTTTAGACCAATGTCAATCTGATATTTTATCAAATTCTTGGAGATCAGAACATCCAGATAGAATTACTGCTTATAAGGATAATTACCGTTCCTCCTTTCCTTTGAATGACAATACAGCAGAGTTTTTGAAAGTTCCTAGTCTGGATGACATAGTGGAAACATTCTTAGTTAAGAGATTCTCATCTAAAGCTTGCTTCAAAAAGGCTAGATCATTACATACACAGCATTGGAAGGAGATTGAGAGGATTGCATACCAGGCTCAAGTAGCAGCAAAGCTGGGTATATCAGTCAACTTATATATGCAACAAGCCCTTAGGGTTTTATTAGAGGAATTGAAAACCGAAAACCCTAATATAGATTTGGCTATTCAGACGGTACGAGATGCTTTTGCTATGAGTACAAAAACTTTAGATCAATTAGGTAGGACAGGAGCCTATAGTCATATTATTCGAAGGAAAGCAACCATTGTGGATATGGGTTTGGATAATGTCAAAGACATAGCTAAACAGGCCGAATTATTACCTTTGACAGGTGAAGGAGTCTTAGGTTCAGCTTTTGAAGAAAAACTGAAGGATAGAAAAGAAAAACTTAAGGAAATGAAAGATTTAGTACCCGAGTTAGAAACCAAAAGAACGTCTTTTCAGGGTTTTAAAAGAAAGACTAGTTATAGTGGGCAGTATGGCGACATCAAACAGAGACGCTACAATGAGCCAGCAAAGAACTTTAACAACAGATCATATGGTTCTGGTGAATTTAGAACCATGTCAAGTCAGAACTATGGTAGCAGTGGTCATAGAGGTGGTTTTTCATACAGAGGAACAGCACAGAATAAGAGAACTGGGGTAAGTTCCTTTCGAAACAAAAGTAGAAATTGACTACATAAAGAACAGTTCGAAGATTCCTGTAGGGGGTCGACTGAAATATTTCATAAAAGAATGGGAAAATATAACAAACGATCAATGGATTCTTTCAATTTTAAGAGAGGGGTACAAGCTGGAGTTCCAGGAGATTCCACCTTGCACGGGAATAATACAGACTCATGCAAATGCAAAAAATACACATATTATACTAGAGGAAATAGAAAAATTATTAGAAAAAAGAGCAATAGAACCTGTGCCAAATGCAGAAACGGGGACAGGTTTTTACAGTACATTTTTCCTAGTTCCAAAGAGAACAGGGGGACTAAGACCAGTAATAAACTTAAAACCCCTCAACAGGTATCTTCGAACTCAACATTTCAAAATGGACACTTCAAACAAGGTCATAAACTTAACCAAGAAAGGAGATTGGGCAATCTCAATAGATTTAACAGACGCCTACCTACACATTCCCATATTTCAGGGCCACAGAAAGTATCTTCGGTTCTGCATAAAGGGCAAAGCATACCAATTTATAGCACTCCCGTTCGGTCCCAAAGTATCGGCAAGGGTGTTCACAAAGATAGTTTCAGTAGTAGCGGGATACTTAAGAATGCAGAATCTAAGACTAGCAGTTTATCTAGACGATTGGTTCCTACTAAATGCAGTAAGGGAAATTCTTATACAAAACAGAAGGGTAATGCTCAATCTCCTATCTCGGCTAGGTTTTCTAGTAAACAGAGAAAAATCGCAGTTACAACCAACCCAACAGATTGTTTACATAGGAGGTCTTTTCGATCTACAAAAAGGTTTGGTCAGACCAACTTCAGACAGAATTCGAAAAATTCACGTAGCAATAAGAATACTAATGTCCAATTCAGCAACAGCAAGAGATTATCTGCATGCTCTGGGTCTCATGGCTTCATGTGTAGAATTGATCCCTTTTGCCAGACTTCACATGAGACCAATTCAGCTACACCTTTTACATTTTTGGAGACCAGTGTCTCGGAAATGGGAAGCAAAAATTCCAATTTCTCAACATCTGATAGACCATTTGAAATGGTGGTTACAGCCAGTAAACACGCAAAAGGGCAGATCTTTACTACACATGCAAGCGAATGTAACCATAGCAACGGATGCTTCAACTCGGGGTTGGGGCGGAGTGCTCAACAAACAATATGTGCAGGGAACATGGTCTCAAGAGCAAAAGAAGTTACACATAAACTGTCTGGAGTTGGAGGCTGTACTCTTAACAATGAAACATTTTCTCCCACAACTCAGGGGTCAGAATGTTCTCATAAGGTCAGACAATACCACAGTAATTCAATTTCTGATAAGAGAAGGAGGGACTCGTTCCCCTCAGTTATGCTACAAAACATGGGAAATTTACAAACTAGCAATTCAAAACAGCATAGGGCTGAAAGCAGCGCACATAGCGGGCAAAATGAACATAATTCCAGATCAACTCAGTCGTGTAAGAATAAGACAGACAGAATGGGAGCTGAACGATGCCATTCTGGATCACATATTCAAGATTTGGGACAAACCATTTATAGACCTTTTTGCCTCATTCCAAAATCGCAAAATGAGAATGTTTTGTACTTGGGATCCCCATCCAGAAGCTCTCGCAACGGATGCACTAACAATTTCATGGGAAGGGATGTTTGCTTATGCCTTTCCACCCATATGCCTAATACCGAAGGTTTTAGAACACATGAAACAGTTCCGGTGTCGATTGATATTAATAGCACCTCAATGGCCGAGACGTCATTGGTACACGACTCTCCTTCAAATGTGCGTAGCAGAGCCAATAAGGCTCCCATACAGAATAGATCTATTGAAACAGCCCAAAACAGCCATTTATCACCAGAATCCAGAAGTATTCAGTCTGAAAGCATGGCTCCTTTCGACAGACACAGTAGAACAAAAGGTTTTTCTGAAAAAGTTAGAAAACTTATCACCGCGTCATGGCGGGCCGGTACTAGAAAAGATTATGTTTGCAAATTCAAGCAGTTTAATAGCTGGTGTAGTAAAAGGCAAATTGATCCGTACTCTGCATCTATAGTTCAATGTGCAGAATTTTTAGCAGATTTATTTAACAAGGGATTACAGTACAGAACCATAGCAGGGTACCGTTCAATGTTGTCTTCACTATTACCATCAGTAGATAATGTTCCAATGGGACAACACCCACATATTATCAGATTATTGAAGGGTGTTTTTAACTCAAGACCACCTCAGGTTAAGCTGGTACCAGAATGGGAGCTTCCAAAGGTGTTAGAGTTGATTTGTAAGGCACCTTTTGAACCTCTTAATCTTGCACCTTTAAAATATATTACATGGAAGGCTGTTTTTCTTACAGCAATCACGACGTACAGAAGAGCCAGCGACATACAGGCGCTAAGACTGGGAGCAGGAAGTATGCTGAAACAGAGAAGAGGTTTGACTTTTATTCGTAGAGGATTATCAAAAGCTGATAGACCAAATCATATTTGTTCAAAGATTTTTATACCATCCTTTGAAGGAGATAAAAGATTAGATCCAACAAGAATATTGAAGTTTTATCTAGAAAAGACTAAAGATTTTAGGAAAGAAGAAAACACAGGTTTATTTCTTTCAATAAAGGAACCTCACAAGACTGTAACAGTGCAGACAATTTCAAAATGGTTAGTTCAAATTATTAAGTTAGCATATATGGATAGTAATTTGAAGGTGAGAGGTCACTCAACAAGGGCTTTAGGGCCTTCTTGGGCCTTATATAATGGAGCATCCATAAAAAGCATTTTGGAAGCTGCTGATTGGTCCAGAGAAAGTACGTTTGTGAAATTTTATCTCAGAGACATAAACATTACAGCCTTAAAGTAAATGCAGAAAAAAAAAAAAAAAAAAAAAAGTTGTATATGTGTTACTTATGATTTTAAATGTATAGAGATATGTTTTCTCTACGGCGGATTGCTTAGGGAATGTTTAGGGAAGAACTGTCAATTTTAATTGGAAGTAAAACAAAGGAGTTTTGGGGATAAAGAAGTGTACTATAGTGTAATTTAGTGTAAATAACTTCTGAGCAGTATAATAGTAGAGGATGGAGGAAATCAGACAAGAAATGAGTAGAAGTCAGGAAAAAGATACAAACCACAGCTTTAAATACAAGTGAGTATTATTGCTTTGTAATCTATCCTAATGTAATTTTAGTATCAGGTTTGTAACGGAATGAAATAAAATTGGAAAATTTGTATTCAAATTAGAATTTTATGAAAGAAGTTACAAACCTGATACTGGCTACCCTCCCTCCTCCCCGTAGTATCTTTTTCCTTCCGGAAGTTATAGTTAAGCGCCGGAAGGAAAACTGAAGATAGATATCGATGATGTGGCGATCAGGTGGACAATCACGTGATGAGTCACATGATTTGTAGTTTAAAGCGGCGGATTGTGAACGTAGTAGGAAGAGATATCCTAATGTAATTTTAGTATCAGGTTTGTAACTTCTTTCATAAAATTCTAATTTGAATACAAATTTTCCAATTTGATTGTAATTATAACAATACCATATATTTCAGAGTGTTTAGTCTTAATGATGAAAGTAAAAAAGAGGGCAAATACTGACTGTATTGTTCTAATAGATATAAAGTGATTTGTTAAGTGAGACATCACTGTGTTATTTCGGATTTGCCAAAAAATGAGTGAGTATGAGCAGGAAATGCCACAATCACACTACAGATCAACCCATAGTACTGTGAGGAAGAGGCAAAGAACAATGACAGGGAAATGACATTCAGAAAACAATAAAAGTAAAGCAACCAGCTCTCAACCAGCTCTCTCTTCTTCAGCACCATGATTACAAAACTAGAAAAGACACACATTTTTGCAAAACAAAAGAAGGACCTTACACAAAACATGCACAAACAATTGGACTCAGCATCAACAAATAGTTATCATATAGGAATACAACCAAAGACTCAGAGAATCATCCCAACAGGCTAATACATGGGAGAATACGATTGGTCCATCTTTAAGTGTAATTCCAGGCCGTTCAACTTCCTCAGGTCAATGTTCTCCACTTGGACGGAAAGATAAAGCATGCAAACGACCAAGAAGCTGATGAGCAGCTCGTGATAACTGGAAAATCAAAATGTCTGGCAGCCGAGTAAGAAAAGTGCTTTGATGACCACCCTCAGTGTAAGGCACATGTAAACCCGTGAAAAACATTATTGATATGTGTTTAGGACACATAAGCTTTAAACACTGGACAGAATCATGGCTCCACAACACTTCAAATAAGGGCTTGGTAAAAGCATCAGGTCTCTAGCATGTTGTCATGGGGAGTTGCATATTTAACATTCTTGAAGCTCCTTGTCCTGTGACAGGTATGGGAACTTAACTGGGTGCTTTGTTTAGTTCATTGTTTACAACTCTATCCATCAGCTAAGTATACCTAACAAATACCATATTCATGAAATTCAGACAGACTCTAGGCGGTTTGAAAGAGGTTCTCTCACACGCAAGTTGACCAACTACAGCTTAGACAGATTTCTTGTCCTCACGCCTTTCTGATAGCAAGATAATTCATTTGACGTGCATAACTGCTTACAACAGCACCTACCTGAAGATGACTTCGGAAGAGACGTCTACAGAGAACTGTGAGCTTGTCATCAAGAGTCTGGGTGGAAGGTTAATCGCCTGAGACTTTCAATGAGATTACACCATGCCAGATTTCTTGGCTCCTGCTTGTAAATCATGAAGCTTGTTATGTTGTTGTTCATTGTAACACCACAGGCCTTCTCACACCAAACATGCTTGCCAAAATATATGACCATGAGTATAGGACCAGGGTTCCTTCAACCCAAGAGTTGATTGCTGAGGCACCATGATTGGACTTCGAGTAACATTGTGTGGGAGCAGATGTGAACATACCAGGACATTGATGCTACAATCATACGGGTAGTTAGACAGTCTCTTCTACAACACCTATGGAACCTTACTGAGCACTTTGTAATCCCTGCCTTTTTATGAGTCTGCAGTTCTTGGTTTGTAGGAATTTATAACTACACAAGTTCAGTTGTATCCTCTAATACCTGAGCATGCTCTCAAGATCTCATGAGAGATCCATGGGGATGCTTCCCCTGAGCATGCTGAGTATTTGGTTTTCATTTGGATGACTTGTAATATCACAAATTACTCTCTGATGTATTTGAATGTCACTATCACTCATCCAATCACTTTATACCTTTTAGAACAATACAGTATACTGCTTAAGCTGGTGCTGGGGGCGTAATAATTGTAGCACTTTCCATTAGTTCTCATGAACAGACTCAATAACACTGAGTCTGCTGTTTCTTATATTTTAGGTTCTCTGTATTTCTGAGGGATCTGTTTTTTCCAGATTATTTATATGTCTTACATGAGCCATCATTAGTACATCACTTAAAGACAAAAATATCTTAGAGATATATGGTACAGTATTGTTATAATGATATCTGTAAAAGCAAATTGGTACATCATTGGGTATTCAAAAGTATTACTGTTTGATGACTCTGATAAGAGCCTTCTCGAGACTGCAAATGGAAAAAAAAAAAAAATTGTCTTTTTTTTCCAATTTTCAGGAAAAACACACCTTTTTGGCAATGTTAATTAACTGAATCATTATATTAATACAGTATTTCTATCATAAAATATGGGCATAAATGAGATTAAACTGCTTCAAATTATTGGTATTGCACAATTACAACAAAAGATTGTATGTGGAATACGTTCAAAATGATACCCTTATTGTAGGAAAAACTGCCTACAGACAGTGGTAGGGTCAAAAATTCAATCAGGTAGGGGGAGGTTCAAACATTGATGGATTGAGCTGAAATTTGGTCTGGATATAATGTTTATACAAGAGAACAGTTGGTTTAATTATATAGGTGATTAGAGAAAAAGTCCAAAAAATGAAACACCCTACTGCGTGTCACTAGGGTCATTTATGGTTACATCTGTACACTGTCCACCGAGTGATAAGATACATTTTATTTTGAGCTGGCCCAAATTGCATTCGGTTCTTCAATGAGTGCGCGGGGGCCCTTTGAAAACAATAAAACCTTGCACACGTCTCTTTAGAAATTCGGCACGCATGACCAGTTGCTTTCTTTGGAGTTGATAAGAAGCCCAGCTATAGACGTCAAATTATCACATATATGTAAAAGCCTCTAAAACGCCCACAAAAACTTATCCAGCCGGGCTTGAGGCTGAGTCGTCGTCTACATCCATAATGTGTGTATGTGTGTGTGCGCGCGTGTGTACGTGTGCAGGGTAGTTCTACTAGAAAGACCCTGGTTTGTGCTAGCAGTGAAAACTCTCGCGAGTCTGTGCGCTCTCCAGTCTGCTTTTATCTGCGCCGATTTTTATAATAGTTCGAAATCAAAGTATATTTTACACTTATTGCATGTATAGTAAAAAAAATAAGGAAATCTTATGAAAATAAAAAATTATCTTTTTTTTCGAGAATAAGAAATCCTAAGTTCTTAATAGTTAGACTACAGTGGATTGGAATTTTGGTGCGTACTTAAAGTGGCCCAAATGCCTATTGCTGTTTCTTTGAAACATTTAGATGAAATTAGACATCTATAAAAATTCTTTGAAATATTTAGATTAAATTAGACATCTATAAAAATTCTACCCGAAAATTCTTCAAGTAACTAACTTAATAATTAAGATCTGTAAACGTTCCCAAATGACTTACAACACGAAGCTATGAAAACAGATACTGTAGAAACACTTCTTAAAAATTTCTATTAACATTTGGCGTTCATACGTTTACATTTCCCAAGAGAGATATGAGTTACCCGACATTCAGTTTTGGGCGCATATGCGGTCCCGAATTTCAAAACCTATGCCTTTATGTAACTGGTTATCTACAAATAGGGACCCATTTAAATTTTCACTCTTTTCAACTCGAAGTGCTCGGGTTTCAGACATTTCAAAGTGAGCTTTCTGTAGTTTGAGCCAAAAGGAGTTTGGTTACAAAATAAAGTTGAATCAAAAAGTTATTATTCTCCTCTTATCTTACACTCGGTCCGATTCTTACAAAAAATATGTGTTTGAATACACAAAAAACAAGCGTTTCATTGAGACGGTTCTTTTGAGTACCCACGAAACATTGCATATTAAGAAATATACCATATTCGGACATATGCGGATGCTTCTATGTACCAGGGTTCGAGCTGTCAAAGTTTCACTCTATTGCTGCAACTTCTAGAAAGTAAGAATAGCATATTAGCTTCTAGCGCGAACATGTCCAAATTATTACTTTTACTCAGATGATTTTTGTCTAAATTGAGACGTTTGTGAAACAGGCAGACAGTTCCCTATTATTTCTGTTGCTGATGAAGGCCTTGGAGAGATGTGTTTCCCTGCCGGTCTATACTCACTTTTGGAATAGTTCGCATATATGGCGATATAAAGACATCCTTTCTCGGAAAAGTTCGCATAAAGACACATCGATTTCTGTGATATTTTGGACATTCTTGTTGGGAAAGTTAATAAATAGTGTAGACCCGCAGGGAAACACAATCTCATCAGGGCCTTCGTCGGCAACAGCGGAAATAATTGTGGAACACGTGTTCTACTTGAATAAAAGTCTGAAAGGCTTCGTTCAGCGTAAATTAGATAAATTTGAAATAAAATTAACTCTTTTTGTCATCATTGTAATACAGGTGCATATAATTGCCATTTTCCTTTTGTTTGGTGAATATAAGTGAAATGCATGCAAAATTAGTAGTAAGTTATAACAGCTTCATATACCGGAAGTAGTCCAATTGTTGAACTTATCAGCCGATATCACGTGATACAGGTAAAATCCGATAATGGGAAAGGGGTCTACTCTGCAGAGGGTGGTATCACACCTTTCATAATAATAGTCAACGTCAGTGGAGCATGAAACATATGTCAACTTGTCAAGACTCAAGGGTCACTGTGCATGCTCAAAGAGTATGCATATGTCAAATAATTTGCAGATTTTGACACTCACAACTATCATTGCTGCAAAGAAATGCTCTATTCCATATTGATTTATTTCAGACTGGAGTATTTTTTGTTTGGTTTGATTCTTTACATCCCATCAACAATCTTTCAGTTAAACAGGGACTGGTCATCCTGGTTTGAACCAGTACTAAGGTAGGATAATTGTGTCTTGCTCAAGGACACAATGCAGTGACGCCGGTGAGGCTCGAACCTGCGGCCCTTCTGTCTCGAGTCAAGCACTCTACCACTGAGCCACTGCGCTCCCAAGAGACGAGTTTGGAAAGTAGGTCATGGTCACTGGGTCATACTACATGCTTCAAAAAATGCATGTTTGACTAGGACAATAACTATGCAAGGTTTGACACTCACAGCTTTAACTGCTGCAGAGAATCATAAAGTACAGTAACAATACACACTTAAATTTAGGTAAATTATAGACAGATATATTGATCGATTGGTTTTGTTGCTTTACGTCCCAAGTCAACAGCTATGGTCATTGCAGGACGGTCAGTTCACTTAACCACACTTTTTCCTGGGCAGGCTTGAACAAGCGGTTAACCAGTAATTCGTGCACATACTTTCGCTTGTAACTGACAACAACCCTTCTTGAATGAATCAGTGGAAGGGAGACAGATA
Source organism: Loripinus fragilis (assembly GCA_964019695.1). Classification (NCBI taxonomy): domain Eukaryota; kingdom Metazoa; phylum Mollusca; class Bivalvia; order Lucinida; family Lucinidae; genus Loripinus; species Loripinus fragilis. Next base: position 37,655,776 of record OZ026520.1, on the reverse strand, counting down.
TATGTCAAAGTCACTGGAGCTAGAAAAGTAGGTCACGGTCACCATATCACAGATACAGTATGAGGACAAATATAATGCAAGATGTGACACTCACAGCTAACACTGTTACAGATAAACACGCACTTTATTATTAAATGTAAATTGTTGCATACGAAAATCCAGAATGGTTGTGACAAGTTGAAATTGAACTGATGTATTTTAACTTTGCGTTAAACCTTTACATCACATTGTGATCTGCTTATGACCCCTTCAAACAATTTGGACCCAGATCAGGCCCGGCATTCTGTCCAAGCCAATTCCAATCTGTTTGACACTTTAGAGGTAATGACAAGTTTAAATTGATTTTTTCATTCGCGTTAAACCTTTACATCATATTGTCATCTGCTGATAACCCTATCAAACAATTTGAACCCAGATCAGGCGGGCCCGATCGGGGTCCAAACTGTTTGACACTTTGGAGATGTGCAAGAATGGACCTTCTAACATACCTCTTTCGCATGTTCGAGTTCTATCCGCGCAGACTCGTAATTCCCCTCCAACTCCTCGACTTGGGACTGAAGTTGTTGTTTTTCGTCGAGGACGGCCAATCCGTATTCTGCAGCTCGGATTTTTTCTTGATTTGTCTCCGCTAACTCTTGCTGTAAACGTTCGATCTCTTGTCTGAGTTCATCTGCCGACAACAAAGTCCCAGTCGGATCAGACATTTTTGCAGGATGTTGCGAAAAAAGTACGAAAATTCAAGAAAATCCTCTACGGATGGAAAGTATCGGTGTCTTACTCACTCGTTGTCGTCCATCTTTAATTTATGCAGCTATTTCCTGTGTCACGTGGGAATGGAAACATAGAATAGAACAGAATGGAGTTTCTCTGATAGTGCCCTCGGCCTACCTGTCCTCAGCTATGCAGCTGCACCTTGGGTCCCATACCTGTCAAGAGACATAAACAACATAGATCAAGTCCAACGAAGGGGAGCTAGATACACCTGTAATAACTATTGGGACAGAAACCCTGGTTGTGTGTCGGGGATGATCCAGGACCGTGGATTGTAGTCTTGACACCAGAAAAGAGAAGTCCACTGACTGACACTCCTGTATGTAAAATACAGAAAATCTCCTTGATACAGACCCAAACCTATCCTGAAATGCAAGAACTAGGGATATATCCAGATTGCAGCAATCCGCAGCAACACCAACACCAGACCTGGGGTAATCGTAATCAGTAATTGTAATTATCTGTAATTAAATACAATTTTCAAAGTAATCAAATGTAATTGTAATCATGTTTTTTTTTTCAAATACATGTAATGTAATTGTAATGATTACTGAAAATATTTTAGCTGTAATTATAATTACTTTCAGATACTTTTCAAATACATTTGGCTATTTACTTAGAAAATTTGCCCAACACAAGAAACAAATAGGTGACTAATGGTAATATTTTAATTCAGATCTATGAATGAGAAAAAGAACACAGGATAAATAAAACATATCAATTTTTGTGAACAATAAAAGTAGCACACTTTAAAATATTTAGTCAATTTCAGACTTAACATGGTGTTTAAGATTAATTTGCATTTTGTATAAAAATTAAAAACCAAACTTTTTTTTTCAAAATTAAAAATTAAAAAACATGGCAATAGACATGGTATGAGGTACATTTTTCTCCCAAAATTCACTCTTGACAGCATTTCTGTTTCTCCTATTTGCTGGAGGCCTTTAAAGAGTTGTTGAGAAGCAAAACTAGTTCTGCTTAGCTGATTTCATATGTAAATTCATCAAACCCAGACTATAAAAAGAAGATTACTCAAAGGTGTTAAATCTTTTGTTATTGAATATAGCTAGCTCATGTGAAATGGTACTTATGACCTTCTTAATAGCTACCTGTATAGCTTGTGAAAATTAACCCCGTACTAATGAATAAAATTTGCATAGATTATACGGTAGTTGCGTAGTTTATTAATAGCTTCGTACATAGATGGAATTGAATTGACAAAACAAAGTATTTATTGGTATTTGAGAGCATTGCAGCAAGTAAGCAGAGATTAGCCGAGAGGTAAAGTGTAGTTTTTGAAATCTTGTGGTCATGAGTTCGACTTCAGGAAGGGTTACGATTTTTTTCCCTCTTTTTTAATCTGTTTTTTTTTCATGTAATTTTCTTTGTTTTGCTATATGTTTTGCATTGATGTTTCTTTTTTTATTTCTGTTTTTTTTTTTTTCATAAGTTTTGATTTCAGAACAGCGGAAAAAACGTGATTTCATTCTCCTTCACTGGCTGTTTCCATAGGGCTTTCGTAATCATCACAGGACTCGTCTGTGCTACTATCGTCTGCCGAGTTAAAATGAAGGCGTCTTCATGTTCGTCGATGAAGTGATCGTTCGCCTTAGTCTGCTCTATGACCTTGTCAACGTGCTTGCAGGCATCTCGCCACCTGTCGGCGCCAATGGACGTTTTGGTGACCTCAGAATGCCCGTGTTCATCTGCTCCTTCCGAATCTTGAGCACCGTAAAGCGGCTAGCCCCCGTCGCTTCTACAGGGCGTCGTATGTAAGAGGCTTGTGACGTTTCCTTCTTTGATTCCTGCAAAAAGTACTTTGCGACGTTTGCAACGATCAGTTTACTGTCTGACATGTCGCAACCCTATAACAGTAATGTAGATTTCAGTGAACCTCAAATAATTATTTGGAAAGAACGATAATTTCACTTTGCACGGGAAACTGGTGGGAATATATTTAAATACTTTATTTCAATATAAAAAAAAAACAAAAAAAAAACGTAGGTGAGACTCGAACTCGAAGCCTCAGAGTTCGTATCAATGTGCTACAACCACTTACCTACTCTGCAGTACAACACCAGATTGATTGCATATACTGTATTTGTACTATGTTCATCTACCTGCATAATCGAAAATACACGGAAAATTGCGAAATATAACGAGTTGTTTCGTCGGAAACATTTCGACCGTGAAATTTATTCATCAGTACGGGGTTAATTTTCACGAGCAATATATGTATGCAAACTGGACAAAAGTACATTTTCTGGTGGAATGGCTGAATCCCGGGCTGAATTACTGTTTTTTTCATTCAATAGTGCAACATCTGCTCCTTTAGCATAGCAGGCAAAGTTTTTAGGCCTGAAAGATGTTCCCTCAAAGATGACACTTTTGAAAAACTTAATATGATGATTAAATGTAATCATCAAATTAAATCTGAGTGATAACAATTTAAAAGTAGCTGACTGAGAAAAAGGTTGCATTTGTGTATCAGACAATTTCCATTTTACATACTTTATAAATGGTACTGTATAGTGATATAGATCTATAAAGTATGTAGGCAGATATAATGTATAATGTATCAAACATTAAAACCACATTCGGTATGAACTGTGCATAATGTATATACATTTGTTTAACTTTAATAACAACATGAATAAAATTTCATAGCTAATTTAAGAAATAACAGTATAGGACATGGCTTTATATATAACTTCAAAGACCCTATCCATCTTTATAATTTTAAAAGTGAGTACTATATAGCATTGCAATTTTACATAAAAACTTCAAAAGTATTTAGTAATGTATTTGATTACATTTCTAAAGTAATTGTAATTGTAATCATTACATTTCTACAGGTCCTGTAATTGTAATGTAATTGCAATCATTGATAAGTCAAAGTAATTGTAATGTATTTGAATACTTTTCAAAGTATTTGGCCCCAGGTCTGACCAACACGTCAGTGGAATCAACTATCCGTCACCGATACCACAAGTGACATCACAAATCGGGAAGGTTTCAAGACTGCTCTAGGCAAACATGGAGCAACACCTTCCATGACAAACTGTGTCAGCAACAGCAATGTACATACATGTAGTTTTTAACCTCTACACCAACGTTTTTACACTTTTACTGTTTTGGCTGTTTCATCCCTTAGTTGGGTCAACCTTTACAATCTAGTATTTTTTTTAAGACTTATGACCTTATATCCGAAGACAAGGATGAACTTTTCCAATGCACCACCACAGAGAAACAATCAATTTAAATGAACATACCATGATGAAACTAAGAAAAGGGCTCTAGACTCACAGACAGTCAGAGCTAAAGAAAACCTCAAGTTGAGCCAGCAATGGGCCCAGCCAATGACAAGCATCAAGCACCACACCACACCGACGGCAGTTTTAGGTCAGGGTCTTCATTGAGCCTGAGGCCTGACCCACCATTGTGCAATTAAAGAAGAACCCATAGCTATAAACTGTGTGCACAACATCAGAATAAGGGTGAGGTTGGTACCGCTAATTTAAGCCCTCCAGTATTTTTACTGACTGTTCCAACGCGGTGTTTCATTTGTGGATCCTTTTAGTTATTTAAATGTTTCATGTTTGCCTTTGCTATGCTGTCTTGTCTACTCCTTGCAGCCATGTGATCACCTGCTGGGAAAGGGCTGACCTATTGGCTCTCTTGTTTGTCATGTTTTCTTGTGTTTTGTCACTTTCCTGGGTCAGGTGTGGTACTTGATTGCATCGATTTCTGACCTTTGCCTTCTTTACTTTACAACCTGCCATGCAGATTGTAGCATAACATTCATGGTATATCCCACTTCTTTATAATGTTTGATTATCTTTTTTAAATTGATCAGTAAAAGTAGGCTTTACAGTGCTTCTTTCGAATTATAACTATATCACCCTAAAATACTGGCTCTCATATGTCCTGATGTAGACCAGCTTTCAAACCTACATTGTATTTAACAATCAACTCGGATTGTTGCTTTACAAAGTTAATGATATTGATAGCCTTGTTTTAGTAACTTAGCAGTCAAAATTGGTGTCTGTTGTTGAAGTCTTTAACAATAGAACATACATGTACTCTCGCAAAATATATAAGCTGCGAAATATATATACATCATAGGAAGGAGAACAAGGAACATCTCCATCAGTAAATGGGTTTTTAACTATTTCAAAATTAGAATCATCTCATGTATGGTAAATTTTAGATGAAACTATGTCATTTGTTATGGACAAGTGCGAGTCAAAAAAGGGGATTCAGTATCAAAATAATTTGCTAAATTTAACTGAAGTTCTGTGGGATAGATCTGATTTATCATTTATTCAAAATAAGGATTATCAATATTAGATAAGTCATCTAGATATCTTGAAGTATAATAAACTGCTTCAACAACAGTTTGATTGTTGTCTGAAAGATACAACATAAAGTCTCTCTCATAACAAAACAAAAACAAATCTGCAACAAGAGTAACAAAGTTAGTACCCATTGGAATATCTACAATTTGTCTATACACTTTAGAGCCAAATCTTATAAATATATTGTGGAGAGCTTCACAAATTTTCTGACATGACCTCAAATTATATCTTTTTGGTTGTTCATTAGCGATAAAGCGTGCTTTTCATTACAAACCAAATAAAGTGAGTCATCTCTGTAAAAAGTTTGATTTTATAACATTAATCACAGTGAGACTAGAAGTCAAAAGTATAGACAACTCAGTAGTAGTACACGAACTAGAATTGGCAATTAAACGAGTTTCAAGCAAATTGTGCTCATAGGTTTCAGCAGTGCTAAGATCTTGCTTTAGGATGTCTTTAAACTACCACAACATTGTAAGCAGGCTAAAACAAACTTCCTATGGAATTCATGGATCCCTTTCCTCAAATGTCTAAAATACTCTGGAAAAACTGATCATTCAGAAATAGAGAGAACCTACAATATTAGAAAGCAGCAAACTCAGTTTTATTGAGTCTGTTCATGAGAACTAATGGAAAAGGCAACAATTCTCACACCCCTAGCACCAGCTTTAGTGTTATTCTGCTTTCTGTCAGAACCATATATTCCCCGAAGGACCAGAATATGAAAAATATCAACACTATAAAAGAAATTTTAGTTTTAGTTGAAGATCTTAATTACTGCAATAAAATTAAATATTTAACTTGATGATTTCCAAGTATTTTAAGCATTAAATTCAATGTGCTCTCATGTACACCATCAGCTAGGCATGTTGCCTGATAGATCAAAGTAGATTTTTACCATTCCTCCCATAATTTTTTTCATGTTTTATAACACCGTTTTTTAATTGCGAGAGGCAATAAGTTAAAGTATAATCAACATGATCTTGAATTAGTAATAAAGCCTGATTTATATGGTCTTTTGTGAAGTTTATTTAAAAAGTTAGTATGATCAGGAAATACCACAATCACACACTGTAGACCAACCCATGGCACCATGAGAAAGAGCCACAGAACATTTACAGTAACAAGACAACTGTAAGACAATACAAGAGGGCCAAGTGGCCCTAAATCCCTCACCTGAGTTTTGTTTAAAGCTTACATATAGGAATCTGTTGAAAGCTGACCATGTCCCTGGTGACACCTGGGGCAAGCCATTTTTGGTCCCAAGGGCATTATTTGAACAAACTTAGAAGAGGTCCACTAGGTGACGCTACATACCAAATATCAAGGTTCTAAGCCTTATGGTTTCAGACAAGAAGATTGTTTCATGTTTTCCCTATATAAGCCTATGTAAAACATGTGACCCCTAGGGTGGGGCCATTTTTGGCCCTAGAGATATAATTTGAACAAGTTTCGTAGAGGTTCAGTAGGTGATGCTTCATACCAAATATCAAGGCTCTACGCATTGTGGTTTCAGACAAGAATATTGTTTCATCTTTCTCCCTATATAAGCCTATGTAAAGCATGTGACCCTAAGGAGGGGCAATTTTTGGCCCCTTGGGCATAATTGGAACAAATTTGGTAGAGGTCTACTAGGTGATGCTACAGACCAAATATCAAGGCTCTACGCCATATGGTTTCAGACAAGAAGATTTTTTCATGTTTTTCCCTCTATAAGTCTATGTAAAACATGTGACCCTGGAAGCAGGACCCCAGAGATATAATTTGAACAAACTTGGTAGAGGTTCATTAGGTTATGCTTCAAACCAAATATCAAGGCTCTAGGTCTTGTGGTGTCAGACAAGAAGATTTTTTCATGGTTCTCCCTATTAAGTCTATGTTAAACATGTGACCTGTGGGGTGGGGCCATTTTCGGCCCCAGGAGCATAATTTGAACAAACTTGGTGGAAGTCCACTAGGTGATGTTACATACCAAAAATCAAGGCTCTAAGACTTATGGTTTCAGACAAGAAGATTTTTTCAATGTGTTTCCCTATATAAGCCTATGTAAAGAATGTGACCCCGGAAGCAGGGCCATTTTTGAACCCAGGGATTTAATCTGAACAAACTTGGTAGAGGTTCACCAGGTGATGCTACATACTAAATATCAAGGCTCTAGGCCTTGTGGTTTCAGACAAGAAGATTTTTTCATGGTTCTCCCAATATAAGCCTATGTTAAACATGTGACCCCCAGGGCGGGGCCATTTTTGGCCCCTGGGGCATAATTTGTACAAACTTGCTAGAGGTTCACTAGGTGATGCTACATACCAAATATCAAGGCTCTAAGCCTTTTGGTTTCAGACAAGAAGATTTTTGAAGTTTTCATATTGAAAATCTATTTTTAGCCTGTGTGACCTAGATATGCAATGGACTAGAACCATTTGAACAGTATTCAAAGAGGGCCATATGAGGACCATTCCTGCCAAATTTGGGCAAAATCCAGCAAGTAGTTTAGGAGGAGATGTTCTTTGAAGCAATTGTTGACGACAAACGACACACGACAGATGCATCCAACTATCACAATAGCTCACAATGAGCCAAAGGCTCAGGTGAGCTAAAAAGCAAAGCAACCAGCTTTCTCTTCCTCTTCAAGACAATTGCAAAACTAGATCGGACATAAAGCAATGTATAACAAATCAAAGACAAACACAGAACCCCCACAAACCATTGGAAGTACATGTACATTAAACTATAGATTAACAATAACGGAATCACCGCCTTAGAACGGACAGCAGCCTAAGCCACCAGGGGGCTTAAATGCATTTACTGGAGCCAAACCTTCGCCCTAAATTCTGTTGTTGTTAAAACACAGACTGTTAAGCTCGCATGGAGGCTTACTATTGCAATGTATCATCACAGAGAAACAATTGAATCAAATTAACACACTATGATGAAACAAAGAAAAGGCTCATGTCTCACAGATATTCAGGCCAAAAGTAAACCTCAAGTTTAGCTACTGTTTGACGGGGGTTAACCAGTATAACATGGGAAATTTGTCATTATCCCAATCAACAAACATGCCAAATTTATCTTTTTGTGAGATTCGAGTTAAAAGTGTCTCTTTCCAGGATGACTCAAAGTATTGGTTGTCAGTATTAGACTACTGAATCAACAACAAGAGGGCCCTTGGGCCCTGGGTCGCTCACCTGAGAATTACTATTTATAAAGGTTTAAGAAGGTATAGCTCCTCTCAAAGTCCTATGGCTCAGGTTGAGCTAAAACGTAGAAACGGTAAACATATTGCACAGCTCGGCACAACAATTAATGTCAGGAAAATGTTTCATTTTGGTAGCATTCTGTAATTGGTTCAATAAGGCCAAATAAAAAATATGTGTTGTTCAGGTTGGTAGGTAGGATACTATTTTTTTTTTGAAAACTTTTTTTCTTGGAATATTCAGACCTGTTTGGAAATGTATTAAATAAGACAAAACTGATATAAAAGGGTCTATCTTTGAAGATATAACCTTGTTTTAATCCATTTACTTCCAATGCATAGAAATTTAGATTTCCGTTTAAGATGGTCATTTTGATATGTATTTTTTTCTCCAAATTCTGAAGTAGGAAGAGAATAGCAGAACAAAATTATTTTGTTCTGCTATTCTCTTTTAACTTCAGAATTTGAAGAAAAAAGTTTAGGGTAGGGGGTTAAATCTTAGGGTAGGTCGGGTAACCTGAACCACACATTTTTTTCTTCGCCTAAAACCTGGAACAATGATTGATCAGAGACCCACTATGGTGTAGTGGATAAACCACTGGCCTTGTAAACCAGGTGTCAAAGGTATGATCCCCAGTTTCTCCAGTCTGTCAGATGAGAGTAATCCATGGCACAGTCTAAATTCATCATAGAGCTTTAGTTGTTGGTGGGACGTGTTTTGTCAGATTTGTTCTCTCTCTCTCATGATTTTGTATTACAGCTATTGCATAAAATGTGAAAGATAGTTTTTGTTTTGTTGTTTTACATCCCAGTCAACAATTTTCAGTTATGTTGGCACCATTGCTTGTCTTCCTGGGTTGAACCAGTACTAAGCAGCAGAAAAAGTGTCTTGCTCAAGGACACATTTACACAGTGACTCGCCAGTCTAACACTCTACCTACTGAGCCACTGTGTTCCATGAAAGGTAATGGTATAATAACAAAAAAAGCAATTATAACATCATTATATTATAAATGTGTTAGAATTAACAAGGATTTATGTACATTGGTGTATACACAATAAAAACAAGTTTAATATCACAAGGGTCACACTTTAGAAAAATTCTTCTGGTTAGAACAAACTTATAATATTGTAAATTTGGAAATTTCCTCGAGTTTTATTTTCGTGAAACTTTGCACATGCGAAGTTTCGTGACAATAAATCCCTTGTGAAATGGCGAAATCACACTGCCATGTACAGATGTACTAAAGTAAATCATGCTCCAATCACGAATTTTTAATATCGCAAACATGTCAGATCAAATATGTATATGGTTCACCCTATTTAAAAAAAACCTGATCATTTACAGACATACTTAAGTCAAAGCAGATTTAGAACAGATCTAGGTTTGTAAAATAATCATTAAATTATAGAAGCAAACAATAGGAATGCTGATCAGACTGCTCATTTGGAGCAGTTTGATCTGGGTCCATATTGTTTGCAATATAGACTACCTTAGTTTGTTTGTTTGTTTTGTTGCTTTACGTCCCAAGTCAACAGCTATGGTCATTGCGGGATGGTCAGTTCACCTAACCACACTTTTTCCTAGGCAGGCTTGAACAAGCGGTTAACCAGTAATTCGTGCACATACTTTCACTTGTAACTGACAACAACCATTCTTGAATGAATCAGCGGAAGGGAGGAGAATGACCGTAGAAATCATTTCATGATCAATCTCCACGAAAGTATGGGACCGGACCGAGATCGAACTTGCGACCCCTGGATCTGCAGTCAGACACGCATCTATAGCCAGACACGTTACCGACTACGCTATGCCGCCCAGCTTAGAATGTCAGCAGACAAGAGGACCAGACAACAAAAGTTGTGACTGGTGGGAAAATGGTTAACCAGGCTTTTAGACTTTTTAAGAAGACATTTATTTCAATAAGAAAATATAGCATTGTCATGGACTTCACTACCATGTTACATTTTCATAGAAAAATGTTATTAAACATGTGGCCCCAATACACTTTTTATACGTACAGGAAAACCTCGAAAATTGGAATTTCTATTTTTCGAAATACTTGCTAATTCATAATAAATTTGAGACACACTGAACTCAGGGAATAGGACCTATTTATTGAATGTTATAAAGACTGTCTATAATAACATATGTTTTCGGTGTAAAAGAAATGTCTCCTTGAGTCCCATCCCGAGACTTCTAGTCCTGAGGACTTTGAAGTTACAAGACTCCACTGTACATGACATAAGTGACTGAAAACCATCTCTAATTGTATTCTTGCTTTCATGTACTGTATTTATCTTAATAGTAGCCCATCACCTGGTTTGGATGTCAAACATGGCGGTTTTTGGTGATTTTTTGAAATTTTAAGGCCTCTAATAAGGGCCCACAGCAAAAAAAATGTTGATTTTCAGTGTCTTTTGTTTCCCAATGATCACTGATGATAAAAAAAACAGGTTACATGGTGGCTTTTTATACATGTAAACAAAAACTGATGTTTTGTGAATATTTTTGGAATTTCCAAATGTCATAGCCCCTAATAAAGGCCCACCGGGTCCCCCCTTGTAAAAGGCAGGGGACAAAAATTCCACTCGGCTCCTTGTAATTACGAGTGAAATCTAGAAAGAACAAGTAATTTTTCCCAAAGCACTTGTCCTGTAGGATGAGTGCTTTGGGAAGAATTACTAGTCCTTTCTAGTTTCTCCCTAAAGTCTGAGCGTGAAAATAGCATTTTCTGAGTATTGACTATGAAATCTTTTTGTCAGTATATTGGATGCAGTTATGAATTTGACTGGGTAAATATCATTTTAACAGTGATATGAGGAACTTTATAAGACATATTATACATTCTATAAAACTCCCTGGTGTTCTTTATTGCATACGCTTTTTAAGGACACGTGTATGTTTTTGCAGGACGAGTGAAAATTGTAAGTCACTCATCCTGCAGGACAAGTGCAATATTTAAATATTGTTGTCCTGTGAATGGGAATAATTTTAATAAACCCCCAGGCTGTTATTAAGATAAATATGTTTTTGTGAAATACAGTACCGGTATATATAAAGTTATACCAAGTTAGTTCTGCCTTTCTGTCATCACACAGGTAAATGTATACGTCGATTTGGTGGTATTTACGTGTATTGCCGGTACTTCATAGACTGGAAGTGGTAGATATTGGTGTATATACTATATAGAAAAAACATGCCATATGCCTTAAAGAGACTAAGTCTGCAACTATGAACATTTTTCGAAAATTTTTATTTTCTTTTTAAATAATGTAAAAGTAGAACTAAGTTATGTTTTCACAATAAATCTGCTCCATATAGCTGAAAACTGCACGGAAAAGTGAATTATCTTATAAAAACAGGTGGTTTTTCTCTTGTTGGTAATTATTTGCATCCCTCCAATAATTATAGACAGTTAATTTATAACATAAATACTGTTGTTTTGATACTGATAATTTGTTAAGATTTATGAAATTGGTAAAATGTATACCTGAATTTTAGTTTTTTAACTGTGTTCTTGAAAAATTGTAACATTATTTCTAAAATTAAAAGATCAAAAGTTATAGACTATGCAGCTTTAAGGACTATAGAATTAGATCTTTTTTAAGTATTCAGCATGCACATGGCGATTTATGTAAGCATTTAGGAATAGATTCGAGTACCGATCTGGATGATCTGTACTCGAATCTATTGCTAAATGCTTACATAAATCGCCATGCACATACTGAATACTTAAAAAAGATCTAATTCTATAGTCCTTTAGGCATACGGCATGTTTTTCTATATAGTATTAACACCAATATCTACCACTTCCGGTCTATGAAGTACCGGCAATACGCGTAAATACCACCAAATCGACGTATACATTAACCAGTGTGGTCATAATCTGGATAAAACACAGCATTGGTTCAAGTTTACATACTTGAAGAAAATAGAGTGAAGAAGCTACTGCTCTCTCTCTCACTTTGGTGCTATGACTGGTATTTTAAAACCAGACAGAGTACTATACAATCACTAACAAAATATCACAAAATACTTTAGAAACTCTCATAAAATATTATAGAAAACATCAATAGATATAATACAATGGGGAGGAAAAAATACCTCTTATTTATAAATACCAAAAGTAAATGTACAACAAAGCATTTTTTCAAAAGAAGCCAAAAGTTTGGGAACTTTCATTTTTATTGTTTTCTTATTAAAAAGTCTTGAAGGGTTTGATACCTGTTTCTGCAATGAAATTGGAAGTAGTCCAAGTTTCATGACCACACCCTGAAATGGCTATGATTTCAGTGGTAATGAAAAGTAACAAAAGAGAGGTGTTTTTGTTCATAAGAAAAAAGACAAATGAAAAATCATTGCCTAATCACAAACACTCTTTCAAGATGAGGAAACGACTCTTTTATAGGCCTTAAACCCCAAAAATTGTGGGTACTCAATAGCACTGTCTCACTGACAGAGTTTTTTTGACCACCCTAAATATATGTTTCTACCTTACAGGTCTTTTGAGCTCACAAACACTCACGTAGGCCAGTCCATATTGCATAAGATGCTGGTATTTATTCCATATGCTTAATGGCACTTTCTAAATGTGATTGTGAAGTTTTCTAGTGAGGCTACCGGTCTAATTTTTAGCCTGAGCCTTCGTCTATATCCAAACTTTGGGTTTGTGAGCAGCAAAGGCTCTGACAAGACTGCACATTTATGCAGTATTGTCTGCGCCTTCGCTGCTTGTGCAGCTTTCTAGTCTCATTATTTGCCCGAGCCTTCATCTATGTACAAGCTATGGGTTTGTGAACAGTGAAGGGTCTAACAAGAATGCATATTTGTGCTGGCATATCTGAGCCTTCACTGCTTGCTTATGGGATTAAGTATCAAAACTGCATCTCCTGGCTCATGTTTTGGTTGCGTAGTAATGAAGAATTATGCGGCCTAATTTCTAGCCAAATGAGTCAACAGCCATTTCTAAATCTTAAAAAAAATGCAACAGTTATCAAGGATTGCTATACATGATAAAAATACATGCCTATATACAAAAATATTTACACTTATATACAAAAATATTTACACTTATCTAAGCATATCTAATTGAAGTGATACATTGTAGTCCAGTTATAATGGGGCGAATTACGTTTGAGCAGAAATCACTCCGTGACGGAGTTTGAAATGAGCAGAGAACAATGCAGTCAAAAGAGCGGATGGATAAAACATTCAAATGAGCGAATTTTCCAGGTAATGACCTTTAAATAAGTATTTGCTCAGTTCTATTACCTGTAATGGCCAACATTGCTAAGTCCTTAATAGATGATTTAGAGCGCAATACTGTGGCGATCATCCAGGGGGAGTTCAGGGTTCGCCCCCAACCTTCCCGCTATTAAATATTCTATGAAAATGAAATAATTTGGTCTCCATGAGACCAAATTATTTTATTTTCATAGAGTATTTAAGATAAATGATAAAATCCACAAAGGGAAACCAACATCTTTTATACATATGAAACCCATTTCCAGGAATCCTTGATCCGCCCCTGCATCTGGATGTTTACCTGGAAATTCGCTCATTTGAATGATTCAAACAGCCGCGATTTTGCCTTATGATTCTCCGCTCTTTCGTAAAAATAAATCTGCTATTTCGTATTATGGATCCGCTCAAAAATAAATCTCCCGTTGTAATGTTATGCTTTGGGTCCTCAGATGAGTCATGTCAAAGAGGGAAGATTTTACAAAGAAATTATAAAAAACATGACCATTGGAAGGTGATTTTCCTCTAATTTCTTTGTTAACCCTTAAGCGCCACCTATAATTTGCAGACGATTCTCATGAAATATCATTCCTTATTTCTTTCTAAAATTAGGACTGATTTTGCAAAATTTGTCGTCTGCTGCAGTCGTGATTGGCGCTTTAAGGGTTAAATTCTAGATTGTGAGAACCAAGAACACAGTGTTATATCCAAACATCCACTGCTATAAATTTGAATATAAATTTCCTATGAGCACCATAGCAAAAGTTTGCCATTAGAAATAAGAAAATATCATCAGTTCTGGTTGTTTAAAATGTTTAATATAAAGCTATATGATAAATCTGTTTTATAAGAAATATTTTGAAGAAGTTTAAGAACTCAGTTTTTTATGTTTTGAATCTTTTCAGAAAATGCAACTACAAGTTACTGTGCATGTAGTTATGCTGAACTTTAAACTAACCTAAAAAAGTGTTTGCAATCGCCCTACCCAGGTGGATAGGTAGGTAGGATTTTTTTCCCACTGATTTGTTAAAAAGACATTTAAAATAAAGAAAAAAAGTCTAAAATTAGATTTTTTTTGAAATTTCTCTGAAACTGCCATAAACTTTCTTGGGTAGGTTGCATTTTGAGTGAGTTGGTAGGGTGATTGCAAAAATTTTGTTAAGGATGCCTTTTAGCTTCCATAAATATTGCTATGCAAAATATATTTTGCAATTTAAGGCTAGATATACTGAAAGTCATATTTTATTCTTTGGCATTCTTTATTCAACCTAATAAGTGCACTGTTCGGCGAGTGTTCGTAATACTTTTTCAAAATGATAAATACTCATTTTTAAAACAGTGTAGCTCCAGATCTGCTGGCTTCAATAGAAGCCAGCTGATCAGGATCCACACTGTTTTCCCTCCAGATGATGAATCCATAATAATATTAAAGCTGCACGACAGATTTGACTGAAAATTCATAGTTCGTGTAGTATAAACAACCCGCAAAATTATCAATATGAGCTTATAGGGGCATGTGCGCTTATTAGGACAAATACTGTAATAAAGAATTTACAGATGCAGTAAAATCTGTGTAAAACAGCCACTCAAAAATAGACAAAGCATAGATCTTAATGACAACTGGTAGTTTAATGAAGGCCGAAAGTATTGCAGAATGCTCCCTTTGGAGCATTCTGCAATACTTTTGACCTGCATTAAGCGATAAATGGTCTTGAAAACCATTGCTTTGGTCTTTGAGAGTGGCCATTTTACACAGGTTTTACTGTAGTTACATACGTTAGTTTACAATTTTAACAACATAAGAAAAAACTATGTACACAGAGAGGTTGAAGAAGAAAGTATATAAGAAAATGTAACAATCATGCTTGTTCAGTAGGACAGACATTTCTATCTCACAAGTAACTAACATTACTCGGCTAACATTCTGATGCCATAGACTCTAGAGACATGAATTTCTGTTGGCATTCAGATAAGACTACGTAATTAAAAAACAAATTTGTTTATATCTCAACCAAAACATATGAGACGGGTTCTTTTGAGCACCCAAAACAAATTTTAAAACTGATGGATTAGAAATGGGAGTGCAGTGGCTCAGTGGTAGAGTGCTTGACTCGAGACCGAGGGGCATGGGGCTTGAGCCTCGTCGGCATCACTGCATTGTGGTCCTTGAGCATGACACATTTATCCTAGCTTAGTACTGGTTCAACCCAGGAAGACCTGTCCCTGTTTAACTGAAAGATTATTGATGGGCCGTAAAGAATCAAATCAAACAAACAAATGGATTAGAAATTATTCACAATTTTAAGCTCAAAAAAGTTTGTGTTTATCTGGACCTGTGGTATCTCACAGCCATGAAAGAAATGCATAATTCAATACCACCATCATCACAATCAAAATTAACTCTTTCCTTGCTAGTGGCGACTTTTTTTCATCTGTTGATAACATTTGCAAACAGTTTCAACCCAGATCAGGATCGACGGATCATCGGTCCTGATCTGGACCCAAACCGTTTGACACTCTGACAGTGTTGATGAAAGATTCTTTTTAAAGCTAACTTTGAAAAATCCGCAGCCGACAAAAAAAGCAGGAAAAATTACCTAGCATGCAAAGAGTTAATTTATCAGAATATTCTTAAGCACCACTTGAATTCAGCAAGAAAATGCCCTTACACTTAAACAATCAACCTTTAAATGTCTTAATATTTCTATTGTTTTATTAAAACGATCACATTACAGTGAACAAACAATAAAGTATATGAGCTCCAACAAAGTGGTATGTGCAACCAGCAAAGCATCAGATCAGCCTGCGCATATGCGCAGTTTGATCAGAGCCTTTGCTAGTCGCTTGAATATTCTATGAGTGTTAAGCTACTGACTAAACATAATTTGGAGTTTCTAAGCTTAAAAGGAGGCTGCACAGGTTTGTCTGAGTCTACACTTGTCAAAATGCCACATTGTTGGAAACCACGTCGCGGCTCATATGGTAAATGTGCTAACATTTAGAATACTTTTCATTGATTGTTCTCTTCTACACTATCAGATCTTGGAATCACAAAATGCATGTCAAAAAAGCAAACAATAAAAATTCTGATTAGGCTACTCCTAAAGAACCAATATAGTCTGGGTCTACACTGTTCGCCCAATCCTTTCTGTCAGGTAAATATATAGTGTTTTAAATCTTAGAATAGGTTTATAATATTTTCTAAACTTGTCTTCTGATTTTCACATTTCAAGTGAAACATCATCCAGCAATTTTTAAAACATGATAATCACAAAAAAAGTAAAATCTTTAATTTCTTTTAACCCTTTGTATAGTGGAAACCCCTAAATGGGTACTTTGGCAAACAGTGAAGACCCAGATGAAATGCCGCTAAATGTGGCATTTCATCAGGGCCTGCACTATTTGCTTTGATAAATACAATTTTCAGGGACCTAAAGGGGTACCGGTGCTTTGGCAAACAGTGAAGACCCAGATGTTGCTAAATGCAGCATTTCATCAGGGCCTGCACTGTTTGCTTTGATAAATACAACCTTAAAGGAACTAAAGGGGTACTTTGGCAAACAGTGGAGACCCAGATTAAAATGCCGCTAAATGCAGCATTTCATCAGGGCCTGGACTGTTTGCTTAGATAAATACGCTTTTCAGGGACTGAAGTGTAGAAATTACTACCGGTAACCCCTAAAAATATATAATGGACTGTCCCATCCTTGTTGTATTGTTCTATATGGCAAAATTCATCAGAGTACAAAGGGTTAAGGCGTATGTTAAAGCACTACCAGCCATAAGACTGGCCGGCAGCTGCCCGGTGACTTGGGTCTCTTGTTGCTTGATAGTAGTTGGGTGGAGGTGGTTCACTCTGCCCTGCTGGCATATGAGCACCTGGTCTGTGAGCATTCTGATTCCCCGGCCCTGCATAACCAAGGGCATTTGGTGGAGCATTGTACCCTGTGAAATTATTATCAGTGGGCACTCCTTGTGGGTGAAGTGCGTACGGTAAAGAATTATCATCATGTTGAAATGGGTCATTTGGTAATGTTGTGCCAGATTGGAGAACCTTGGTATTGGCGTCGGTAGCCACACTGTCATATTGTGAATGGGAATTGTAGTTTTTTCCACCAGCAGCACTGTGGCCATCACTCCCCACCTCCATTGGGGTGCACCCACCGCATAATGTAATTATTAAAACGGTTGTTATAACTGCTGCAACTCCTAAAACTGCTATGGCAACATATTTCACATTAGAATCCTCCGCTGAATTACCTGAAAATGTAAAAAAAACAATACATACTTTACTGGACTCAACTAAAACTGTGAAAATCAGATATATCTAAAACAAGAGGGCCCTAGGGCCTTGGATCGATCATCTGAGTCCTGGCACATGAGTAGATGATGTATTGGCCTGTGGCTAAGGAGATATGATCTGTTTTAAAAGATATTTCTATTTTTAGCTATGGTAGCCATGTTGTTCAGCCAAGCTGAACCTTCTGATTAATTTATGAAGAGGGCAACATGAGAACCATTTCTGTGAAATTATTTTGATTTTGGACCAGTGGTTCAGGAGATTTCATTTAAAGGTATTTCTTATCTAGAGCTCTGACAACCCCTTTTTCGGCGGAACAAAACCATTTGTGCAATTTTGGAAGAGGGTATCACGAGGAACATTTCTGTGAAACTATTTTAAATAGCCTAACTGTAGCCTAATTAATGTCGGACATATAGCATTAAACTATTTTACCTAACTCTCAATAAAAACATATGTTATTGGGTGCTCATTAGAATCATCTTGTCAACACACTTCCAGAGAGCAGTGAGTCAGCATCACATCAAATGAGCTATTACAGGAGAATTAGGTACTTATCACATAGGCAAGCAGCTTAGGCTCAGACAAGCCTGTCCATATGCACAGTCTTATCAGAGCTGTTGCTACAGTGCTCCTTGCATCCATAATGTGTGGAATTGAAGGCTCAGTCCGAAAACTAGACCTTTAACCCCATTGTGCATCTTCGCAAGCCAAGGGTACTAAGTCCACTTGGAAGAATTTTATCGCTGTGTGAGTTTCTTTCACATCCTGCAAAACTACAGTTTAATGTATTTTTCCGAACTATAGGGTTCACAAAAACAATCATCCTTCCATTATTTTTCCGATGTGCCGTCAGAAATTGTGCAAAAAATCTTGGGGTTAAATGGTACCTTACCCACATGCCATATGTACAAAAATCTCATCTACTGGCTCAAATGTTTTATAAATATCATTTTACAATTTGGTGTCTTATCTTAACACACATCCTATACCTGTGATGCAACATTATTTTTTACAGTGCAGATTAGAGTCAACATCATGCCTCACATGCAAGTATTGATTCGGGAAAGTTGATGATTTTGTTACTTCCACAGACATTTATATGAGGAGTTGTGAGTCAAGCATTTGTGGAGAAACAAAGTGTACCTACCTCTATATTTCGTCATATGTAGTATTTTAAAAAAAGCACCCCCTTGCAACAGAAACAATTTGTTTTCCATTTTAATATTCCACCAATTACACAAAAATTGATTACACTTGCTAATTGCTCGAGTTCTTTTTCACCGATTGTCTTTGTCAAAGTTTCTGGATATACTAGAAACATTTTTTGTTACGTACCAGCAGGTAACAATATATAGTGAAATCAAATCGGCTTTTACAAAATAGGGTGCTTAACGCACACGGGTGAGTTCGATTAGGATACAATTAGCATCATGGATGCCATCAACTACTGAGTTTTTTTAAAAAAATGATACAATGGACATCAGAGAGTGCAACCCAAAAAAATTATATTTTACTTCAGAAGACTATTTGCATAGTGAAAAGCCCAAGTTCCAACAGACTCAAGAAGTTTGTAAATGTGGCTACACTTTGTTTCTCCGTAAACTATTGACTCACAACTCCTCATATAAACCCTTAATGCGCCAATCGCAACAAAAGTAGTCTGCTTTCCTCGTCTGCTGAAATGTTTAAGAGGCCTCTATGGCAAACAGTGTGGACCCAGATCAGACTGCTCCTATAGGAGCAGTCTGTTCTAGGCCCACGCTGTTTGCTTCTATACGTAATTCGTCAGTAATGTTAGGCAATTATTTGCAGCAGACGACTTCAGCAGATGACATTTTCAGATGCATTTTTTTCCTTGGCGCTTTAAGGGTTAATGTCTGTAAAAGTACAAAAAATCTTCAAATTCCCAAATCCATACTCGCACGGGACGTGAGAGGTTATCTGATTCTTGTCTCTAATCTGCGCTGTCTAAAATAATGTTGCATCACGGGTATGTGGGGGGAAACAGCTGAAACCTATGCTATACTTACTGTCTTCAAGATCAACTGGTGAAGCAACTGCCGTGCCTAGAAGCAGGCAAATCAGCAATAAAGAGCATATTTGCATCATGTAATGGATCACCAAAACTTTCATATTTTTTTCTGAAAAAGACAAAAAAAGGACTTTGTCAAATTAGGGAACAGATCTGTTCAAATTTTAAGATCGATATGAAAGATGCCTGAATATTTTAAGTAAATCCTTTAACAAGAGGGCCTTTAGGCCCTGAATCGCTCACCTAAATCCTGGCACATGATGAGATGATGTTTATGTCTGTGGGTAGGGCGATTTAATCTGAAGATATATTTCTTTTTTAGCTCTGGCAGCCATTTGTTCAGCCGAGACAAACAGTCTGAGCAATTTTAGTAGAGGGCATCATGAATTTTGAATTTCTTATCTAGAACTCTGATGGCCCTTTTGTTCAGCAGAGCAAACCAATTGCGCAATTAGTTTAAACATATTTTATTTCAATTCATGACATACATACAAAAAATTAACACAATACAAAAGGATTAGAATGGAAGGTGTGCATTTAAGCTAAATGACATTATGAGGAACATTTCTGTGAAATTATTTTGAATTTGGACCAGTGGGTCAGGAGATGTCATTAAAAGATATTTCTTATATCTAGAATTATGAAAAAATGTTGTTTAAAGAAAATGTTTATGACGCACACAATGGACAAAGACTGATCACAATAGCTCACCTTAGTTCAGGTGAGCTAAAAAATACTGTGAATCCAGATCAGCCAGCTTCTTCAGAATTTCAGAAGCTGGCTATATCCCGATTTACAACTTGTTATTTTGTTATTGTTGGTACAGTGGCTTACTGGCTTAGTTCTAGTAGCCCAGCTGACTACAGGCAGAATATGATGGATGGCCCTTTAATTATAATTCTGATATCTAACTGCATTCTTGATCTACCCTGTTTGGAAGGCTGAAAACTAACATACAGACACAGTTTAAAATTTCCAAGTGAGCATTAAATCTTCAAGAAGCCATTTTTGAGAGTAAACTTTTGGTAAAGTACTGCCGCATTAATAAGAAACGCGAAAAATCGACTTTAAGTGCATATTTTCACGTTATTTTCTCTAGAACTTTTCGATATGCGGGTAGAAAAAGCTGTAGTAATTTTTGACAAAATTTTCAACCTGATGTTTTTGCTGTGTTTTTCTGTAATCAGATGGAATTTTGGCATATTTTTGGCTCTTTTAAATGGGGGAGTATTACTGTTGGTAGAATGGACATAAACTGACCCAGTTTATTAATATTATGCATAGGTTGACTAAATAATTCGTCCATGATATCCGTGTAGGTTATATACCGAACAAAAGTGAAAACGCAACACCTGAATTGTTTGCCATTTATATGCAAAATAATGCAATCCAGTAAAGCAAATGAAAATGTATCTGACTGTTCAAAGACTGGGTTATGCATAAAGTAAAAGGTTTACGGACGTTGTCCCGTGGAAATACACGAAAGTAAGAAAGAGGGCAAAGATCAGGAATCGATACAATCAAGCCCACACCTGACCCAGGATATCAATTAGAAAGTGATAACTTCACAATTAGACATCACAAACAAGAGCCAACAGGTCAGCCCTTGCCAAACAGTTTAGGCCTTCAGAAATCCACAGCCAACCAGATCCAACTGAACGAAATTGTAGTCTTAGACATGTGACAACCAAAAATATGCGTTGATAGTTTAGAAAAGCAACCTAAGAAAGCGGGTTTGTCGTCAAATTGGCCAAGCTTGATATTTTAACACTGAAATCTCCATAGAAAAATCAATGTGTTGTTGCATCTTAGTCTGAGCACATTACTGGTAGAGAAATGGTAGGAACAATGTGCTGATAGGTCTACCTGATTGGGCAAAAGGAAGGAAGTTATCGAAAATCGCGATAAATCAAAGATTACCAAATATTTAATATTCCCTATTTGTTTTTGTCAAAGGGAGACATTTTACAAATTTGATAAATTCGAAATTGATTTCTGAGCTTGTTTCAAGTGATAATACAGTTTTCTTGTGTATTAATGCAACACAAGTATGACGAATTCTGATAAGCATTACAATCTTTTTTGCGCATGCGCAATTGCAAACTTCAGTGAATAAAGCTTTAAGCACAACAAAGGAATTAACTCAGACATCAAACGAAACAAATTGGTAGAGCTTCGACAAATCGCTTGCTGAATGTCTTGAAAACATCATTAAGCTTTAGTTAATACTTTTTGTCCAAATATAAAATATTGTAGTGTAGCATTTTCGCTATTGTTCAGTATAGCATAAAGTGTACCGTACATATAAAGTACTGCTGCATTAATAAGAATCACTAATAAATTACTTTAGATCATGTACGTTTTCAATTTAAATCGCATTGAGCATTCAATAATCATGAATCATTTCAGGCAGTATTTTGACAAAAGATATTAGCTGGTATTACGCTATTTTTGCTCTTAGACTAATATTTCTGATGGTAGAATTTGGGCATTTTATTCCAATTATTTGACACATGACAGGGATAATCCTGGGATAGGCCTAATCCATTTTGTTAGAAAACTATTATTTCTGCTAAAATGTACGTTATTTTAGCTGGGCCTCATATATAAGCTATTCAAAGCTCATGCAATTATGCTCTAATATAGATATTAAGGATTCTTGGGCCCATCAAATTTTGCAAAAGGCCCATTAAAATTATGCAATCTGCATGGATTTGAATAGGATATGGGCCATTGGCCCATTTTGAGGGCTCATCCTCAATTTGGTCCAGGATTATCCCTGACTTGAGTGTTACCATTGAAAGAATGTATGTAAACAGCTCAAATTAACTAATTACAAAAAAATGAATAATTGACTATAATACTACATATGTAGTTGAAAATTTTTAGGACGTTTACCACTGTAAAAGTTGTTTTTACAAAACTGTCCATAATAGCTACATCACGCTGTTTCAGTAGAAAATGTCATTACAAACATAGCAAACAGATCTCGGATCAAACTGACCGTATTGGATCAGTTGGATATGTGTCTAGGTTGATTGAATCGATACTACCAAGTGAATGGCAGTGCTTAAAAAAGACTGGCATGTATAAAGTAATCGCGATTTTAAAATGTGTGATGCTTTTGACACTTACCTGTAGAATTTTAAGTACAGATGTATAGGCCGTCACATGGCTGTTACACCGTTTGAATTCCCCCCGCTTTTCAGAAAGCCTAAAATTGTCGAAATTCCCAAGAGATTAGGGGTCAGGGCAGTGGTAGTAGATTCTTCAAACAACTATCTTCTGACACTGCAGGATTTTCTAAATCCAGATTAAAGCCTAACGTTCGGAAAAATGCAAGCAATAAAATAATATTCCAAATTTCAGCGTTTCTTATTATTGCGGCAGGACTATAGTACACAAGTAAACTATCCTCAACAAGCGTTCAGGCCTCAGACTCAGGAAAGACAGTACGTGACCTAAAACTTTCGTTGGTAGGTTGATGCCTGATGCTTGTCATTGGCTAGGCCCACACCCACTCAACTTGGGGTTTTCTTTAGCTCTCGGTGACTGTCTGAGAGTTAAGAGCCCTGTTCTTCGTTTCATCTGATCATATAGAATATTTATTTGATATGATTGTTTCTCTGTGGTGATGCATTGTATAAGTTAGTAAATCTCCATCATGCGAGCTAAACATTTTTGTGTGTTTTTAACAACAGCAGAATCAAGGGCAAAATATACTTAAAAGCACTGGTGGCCTTGCCTGCTGTCTGTTCTAAGGCTGTGATTCTGTTGTTGTTTATTTATTGTTTGTTGTTGCTTCTGTCACATGGTCTACATACATGTATATAATATACTTCTACTCCCTTGTGGCAGAAGCTGGTGATTACAGCTATGTGGTAGAGTGTTAGGAGTGTTTGCCTGTAGATTCAGCGACTGAGGTTCGATTCCTGGCTTGGACAGGTTGATATATTTTTGTTCTAGGACAATGGCACCCAATGTGGATATACCACCATATGATGATTCTGTGCAAAATTAACTTCATTGGTTGTATTTCATGTGATTCTTGTACCAAAAAATTAAGTGAAAAACTTCAAACTGGAGAGGGTGAATGCAACAAGATCTAGGTATATAATACACTTTTACTGTCTTTCTGTAGAAGCCGGCTTTTACAGGGACATGGTTGAGTGTTTACCTGTAGATTCAGCAGGGATCGCAGGAGGACCTGTTTCAGTGACGTACCTGTTTCAGTGACCTTTTGAAAATGAGCTGACATTTCCAAATGCAATGTTTTATACAACTGAACATAATTTAGATGTGATATATAGGCGTTTGACTTCCTATGGGACTGAAAATCAGTAGTGTACAAACAGGCGTAGTTTGACAGACTTGTAATTTCCATGGCAACCCCTATTTTTTGGCATTTTTCTTATTACTTTTTTTACCCTTTCCAGTTCAGGCCTACAACTTTAGTTAAAAGCAATGTCTGAATGTATTTTTTGTTGTGATATGACTTCCATCTTGTTTCTATCATTTCACATGCAAAAAGGATGGATCAGCTATATAGTTTGTGAAAGAGACCAGTTTGAATATGTAGAATTCTTATATCATTTAAATAGATATTTAGTCAATTGGAAAAATGATTATCACTTTTTTGCTTCTGAAAAACTTGCAATAAGATTGCCAATGTCTAAAGAATTTGATAAATAGACATTCAGCATCTTCTTGCATCATTAAGCACAATTCTATGAAATCAACTCGATTCTTCACTTATATTTGTGCATTTTTTTAACCCTACCCCCTTTAGGCTTTACAGTATGTTTGTGCTACACAACCAGTATCTGAAATGTTAACTGCATTTCATTATAAAGAAAGACCTTAATTGCTTCAACATGGTTTTGCCAACATAGTGATAGTTAACAAGGAACAGATGCTTTTGACTGACTGATGTTAATCTTTTAAAAATTAAGTGGGGGTCACTGAAACAGGTCCAAACCAATTTCTGTAGGGAAATATGGGGTAGGTCAAGATAAACAGTGTCAAATATTTTGTTTTATTTTTTCTGAACACTATTTTATGTCAAAACTTATTGCCCAAAGATAGTTCTAAAGTGAGCTATACACAAAAATTAATTGTTTCCAAGAAGTTTGATAATTTTGCCAAAATAACCCTTGGAGTCACTGAAACTGGTCCTTGGAGGAGATAAAGACTTACAGGATCAAGTAGCACACAGCTCCTAAATTTTGGGCTTGTTGGTTCCTTATTTTGTAGTGTACGTGGTTCTTAGTTGTTTTGATTCTTTACATCCTGTGACCCCAGTCAAAAAACTTTCAGTAATGTAGGGATGGGTCTTCTTTGATTGAACCAGCATTAAGCAGAGGATAAAGTGTCTTTCTCAAGGTCCCAACACAATGCCCCCAATGAGGCTCAAACCTGCAATCCCCGATCTCGACTGTCACAAGCACTCTACCACTAAACTCCCCATAGTGTGGTTCTTGGTGTCCTAACAATCTGAATCATGTTGCTGTGGAAGAAAGAGCTGGATTCTTTACTCTGATACTTTTAATGTGTAGTGATGTGTCTACATCTTGAAGTTGAACCATCAGTTTTGACTATTACTTGAAGTAATTCCAAGGGGAAAATCTTTGGGTCCGCCAGGATTCGAACCCAGAACTCCTGCGTGACAGTCGACCACTCTAACCATGTCGCTAAAGAATTAACCCAACAGCGAGGCTGTTAGGAATGGCACTGTCACTACACTCTTCCCCTTTTTATTTCCTGAGAGCCGGGCATCAACCACACCCTAGGGGATCCCGCTACCGCTCCCAGAGGCCAACTCAGGCGCTACCGAATTACCGCTGCCACCAGTGAAGCAATTCCAAGGGGAAAATCTTTGGGTCCGCCAGGATTCGAAACCCAGAACTCCTGCGTGACAGTCGACCACTCTAACCATGTCGCTTAAGAGTTAACCCAACAGCGAGGCTGTTAGGAATGGCACTGTCACTACATACTCAACGGGTTGACTTCCGCTGGTAACGCTAGACTTCTGTGCTTCTATACTTTAATATGGGGAAACAAAGAGAAGATAGACAGGTCGTAGAAAAACACAGTGTAATGAAAAGTATAAATAGAGAATAATATGATATGATAAAACATAAATTAAGACTATATCTAGTCGATGTAATAAAAAGCTAGAACTTAGAAGGGAGAAAGTTTGGCTCATCAGGCTGTCTCTTTGTTTTAAAATTTATACCTGGTTTAGCCTAAAATCGATGTAACAACATTAATGAACTCAATTAATACTTAATCTTCTTGAGTGTAGCATTGTCACAACTCTTTAAACGGTCGAGAATATCAGAAATTCGATTTCAAAACCTGCAAAGTATTGCAAAATTTATTGCGGAAGTAAACAATATGAATCTGATTACCGGCCTTCACAGCATATTTTTAGGTGAACCGAGAACCAGATTAAGTAAATACCGCATGGGAATGCAATGGACCACACATGACAAATTAGAGACAGTCCGCCCGCATGAGTGTGTGTTTGTAAGACTGGTTCTCTCCCTTTAATAGCTTGTCAGCATAGATGGGTAGATCTAGGGGAGGGAACCAGACTATGTGTGTGTGTGTGTCTCTCTCTCTCTCTCTCTCTCTCTCTCTCTCTCTCTCTCTCTCTCTCTCTCTGCCACACCCTACCCAGCCCAGCCCAGCCCTCAGGGATGGGGTACTCCCGGCGGGGGGGTCTCTCAATTTTTCTTGAAACGTAGGCAAAAAAAAAAAAAAAAAAAAAAAAAAAAAAAAAAAAAAAAAAATAGCAGGCTTACACAAAAATATTTGAACGTTAGTAACCCCTAAAAATATTGCAATTCTGTACCTTGACCTTAAGAAACAGCCCAAAAATGTATAGAAATGACCCCCAGACATATTCCAGATTTGTGACGACCCCCCCCCCCCCCCAAAAAAAAAAAATCCACAATTTCATCATATCCCCAAAATATTATTTTTTTCTGAAACCCTTCCAAAATATTGAAATTAAAAATGACCCAAAAAAATGGTCCGGGCCTACGTATATATGAATATATCAGAGTACCTCCTCTGGGCCCGGCCACCCTACCCTAACCCCAACCACCACACCCGACCCAAAATGTGTCAACTATACTACACACAAGACAAGCCTGAGTGCCAAGATGTTTCAATCATACTACACATAAATTAAGCCGGAGTGTCAAGATATGTCAACCATCAAGTCAGGGTTCCAAGATGTGTCAGCTATAGCCTACTCCACACAAGTCAAGCCTGAGTACCAATATATACTAGAGGACTTTGAAAACGCATCACCATATTTTTGTACTTTTCTTGCAAACCGTATATATGCGATTGAAAAGTTACTCGCAGGTTTTAATGTGCAACCCAGAATTGGTATGAATCAGTCGTTAATTTGACTGCACTATCACACGACGCTGCTGATGACGTCACATGTGTACATACAGCATCCAGCACCTTTCTGCACTGTCAGTTGAAGCGCGTTTTGAATTTTTTTATGTTTGCACTTTATGACTTTTTTCTAATTAAAAGTAATTGATAACTTCAATATGTCGAAAATGAACGTCAAATGTGAACATCAATTTATAACTCCTTTTTAGAAACATCTCCAGAAGTTACATTTATTGCACGCTTTCATTACTGATATTGACTACATACATTGGCAGTCATGTGGGGAAGACGTTTTGATGTAAATCATGGCAGGAGATCTGCTGTCATGTGACGGAGAACGTCTTAAAAATTACGTTAACGTCACTTGCACAATACAAAAGACACGCGATACAAGCGTAGTTTATGCATAATCTGCCATTTGTGTATGCCCTCACCCTCTTCTTATAAAACCGGACGTAAAAATTGAAACTTTGAAAGGGCCAAGACGTTGAAGGATCATTGACGGTTTGGGCCTTATACGCCTATTTTTCTGATTCCCAGAACGCTGCTTTTGAGCTTCTGGTGTGGTGCTTGTAGTATCAGTGCAATAGGTGAATCCAATGGCAAGAGCCAGCAAGCAAAATACTTTCAAAATTCCTATGCACTCGAGAGTTATGGCGGGTAGAAAGGGGAGGGGGTCTGAAATTTCATGACAATAAAAAGTGCTTTAAAAAGTGATTTCTGCAGGTTTTCTTGATTTATTTGGTAGGCATGGTGATAAAGATCTATTGAACATATCATATGCAGAGTATTAACGAATAACGATAATTGATGAAATTGTTTTAAAAACAAAATATGTTTTGTAATAAAATGATTTGGGAAGATATTTTAGAGGTTACCTGTACATTTTTGACTACATGTACCGTAAATAATACAAACCTGAAAGCTCAACAAAAGAAATTACTACTTTTGAAGGAATGAAAGTGTCCCATTTAGCATTGGAAAGTAAAACTGATTCTAACTAGATCCTTTGAATATTACTTTTGCTTTGTTTAAAGGGCATAGCATGTCAATTTATTATTTAAAGTGTCCGAATATTTATGGTATTCATGTATATCCAAATTGAAAGCTACCTATATGAGACAATATATTGCACCTGTTATAACTCTTTGCATGCCAGCGGAGAATCTTGTCGTCTGCCAATAGCCTTTTGCTAACAGTTTGAACCTAGATGAAGACCTACAGAATGTTGGTCTTGATCTGGATCCAAATAATTGGGACTGTGATGATTGATTTAAAAAAAGCCTTTGACTTTGTCGATCATAATGTTCTGCTCAAAAAGTTAAAACATTACAAGTTGTCTCATGAAGCACTAACATGGTTTGCATCGTACTTAGGTAAAAGAAAGCAAAACATTTCTTTAAACAATGTATTTTCTGAAGATGAAATTATTACTGATGGTGTCCCACAGGGCTCCATTTTGGGCCCTCTACTTTTTCTCATGTTTATTAATGACTTGCCCCTGTATACTGATTCAGCAAATACTGATTTTTATGCGGACGACACAACACTTTATGTTATAGGCAAATCACTTGAAACTATCCAAAGAAATTTACAAGTTGCCTTAGATTGTTTAGCTAAATGGTGCAAATGTAATGGCATGCTCATTAATACCACAAAAACAAAAGCAATGCTGATAACAACACATCAAAAAAGAACAAGTTTAACAAATGACCAGCTTTCCTTGCATCTTAATAATGACGAGCTAAATATGATCATGAATGACAAAGTTCTTGGTATTATAATAGATAATAATTTAACTTGGTCGCAACATGTTGATAAGGTTTGCAAAAAGATTACTACAAACCTATGGCTATTATCTAGAATCAAAGATTACCTAACTACTTCTCAAAGAATTCAATTCTATAAAACATACATTCAGCCCCACATCGATTATTGTAATACTGTATGGGGGGGAACATCTCAATTAAATTTAAATAGAATTTTTCGTCTCCAAAAGCGAGCTTGTAAAATAATTTTGGACTATAATGTTGTCAATGTAGTAGAAAGTATGGAAGATCTTAAAATACTAACTGTTTATGACAGGCTGTATCTACGAAAGGCAAAGTTTATGCACAAGGTTTCTTTAGGAGAATGCCCAGTTTATATCAGTGAATTATTTCAAGAGCGTTTACCTAATGAAAACATTCCTACACTCAGATCATCATCATCAGGACATTCATTTATTACCCCAAGGCCGTACAAAGAAATCTTTAAACAAAGCATAACATACTCTGGACCCATTATTTGGAATAGCTTACCTTCAGGTTTGAAATCGATAGATAAAACTGACACATTTCACTCGAATTTCATCAAATGGATGAAAAATCCCTGATTTAACTTTGATATGTAAATAAATGCCTTTTTTTTTCATGTACATAATATGTATATTGTATTGTTTGTTCTATTGTCAATTCAAAGATAAGTGAGATTACTCAAAGTAACTTTCTGGATTTGATAAATAAATTACATCTATTGACTATATAGGAGTTAAATGTACTGTTGCTATCAGTTCTCACTTGACTTTGAATCTACAATATAAAATCATTAAATATCTGTAGTGTGGTTTAGCAAAGTAAAACCTTTGAGTCTGAGAGAGTTAGCATCTCAATTTGCATCAAACAAGAACAACCATACAACGCTCTTAAGGCGCACGCTATTTTCAAAACTATTTTGGAACAGCTTTTGCTTTATCACCTTCAGACACTGTGTAAAACTGTATATATGTATTTATTAGAGGGCCTCATGGAAGATTAGTTTTGTTACTAAATGTGTTACCCTCTTTAAATAAAGTCTATTATTATTATCATTATTATTATTGTTTAACACTCCGATGGTGGTCCTGGATGGTTTATTTGTAAAACCTTAATTTTGAAGAAAATCAGTATACGAAAATAAAAACTTGAACAATTCCCTAGCATGCAAATAGATAAGTACAGGACATTTGCAAAAGAATATGTCATTGAATAACAGTGAGATTTTTTCTGATAAAAAATGCAAACACCTTGCCAATTCTACTTTTAATCTTTATGTACTTTATATTAAACTAACACATAATACAAAGCGATTTAGGAGGTTGGTTCTAGAAAACTTCATTACTGTCATTCATTTCTCATTCGGTAGAAAAGGCATTTTATGGGCTTAGGCCCTGGGTTTTTGGGCTGCTGAATATCTCCCTCCCCCCACCTTGTGCCTGTAAGCCACTTCCATACAATGTGTAAAATATTGTTACACATATACAGGCAAAAGCTTTTGCTGGCACACGGGGGGGGGGGGGGGGGGGGGGAGGGAATGATATTTTAAAAAATGTTTTCTGATTTCTATATATCTTAATTATGAATACTGATTGTTCTACCCCAAATTTTACATCTTTGAAGCATTAAATATCGAAAATGGATTTCACTGCCATAAAGTACTCAGGTCAGGGTAGCTTCACGGTGAAGAAAGGGACGACTGACAAACTTTTATTTTTAGTGAAAGCCATAGGCATTTACCCATAGCAAGTGTCAATGATCCTTTTATTACTAGGCTATATATGGTAATCAGGGTGGGTGGTGTTTGTCGGTTTTTAAAGGCGTGTAATTTTGAGCATACCGAACTGTCAATTCATTTCTAATCGTTCAATGATGAATGTGCAATCGTGAAAGAAGCAAAGGACGAAAATCTGTTGAGTCAGGAATCAAAATTAATGCGTGTTAACTTGCAGCTGAATTTGTGTCCTTCAAAATCGACCACCCCTGTCTTAAAACGGATACTTTTTCAATACCTTAAAGTAAACTTACAACCATTAATTTTCTAGGACACACTACAAGCTGGTCAGACTATGATATGCAATACAATTATCTCGCTGACATTCTCAGAGTTTGTGAAATAAAGGATTTTATCTGGGAGATGCGTTTTCAAAGTCCTTAAGTATGTCAACCATACTCCACACAAATCAAACCAAAATGTGCCAGCAGTACTGCACGCAAGTCAGGTTAGAGTACAAAGATATGTCAACCCTTTTCCACACAAATCAAGCAAAAGTGCCAAGACATGTAAACCATACTACTCATAAATCGAGCCTGAATGCCAAGATAGACAAGATATGTCAACCATAAAATCGGGGTGCCAAGATGTGTCAACTATATCCCACACAAGTCAAGCCTGAATGCCAAGATATGTGACCAAATTATACACAAATAAGCCAGAGTGCCAAGACATGTAAACCATACTACACACAAGTCCAGACAGCGTGCCAATATATGTAATATATAGTCGACACATGTCTAGTAAAAGTGCCAAGATATGTCAACCTTATCCCACAATAATCAAGCCAGATTGCCCGGATACATCAAACATACTCCACCCAAATCAAGCGGGATGCCAAAATATGTCAAACGTTATTCCACATAAGTCATGCCAGAGTGCCAAGATATAGCAACAATACTCAACACAAATCGGGACAGCCGAAATATACGAGGGGCATTTGAAAAGTATGTAGAATGACATCATATGTCCACAATGCGTTGACAAAATGCTATCAAATAATACATTTTCGGAACCTACAATTCAACGGCTACATGATGGTTTGATCTTTGTTGAAAATGATTTGGCGTGCACGTGCAGCGCATGCTCGAAATGAGTAGGTGTGTATACACTGGTGGAAAATTTAAGCAAAATGTTTGTTGACTAATAGAGAAATGATAAACTTTCAAAAATGGGACTTTTTGATTTGTTTGTTTGTTTGGTTCTTAACGACGCATCAACCCTTGTGGGTCATTAGCGTCAGACGGTATTAAACTAAACATGATGAAGATGGAAAAAGTAAAAATTTATAAGATAAAATAAAAGGAATGATATTAATGAGATTGTATAATGATAATTAGTTGCAATACGATTGTTGACAGGAGAGACCACGTACAATATCTGACAGTTTCAAAGAGCTATTCAGATAACTGTACATGTTCTCTAACTGAACAGAATACAACATTAAAAAATCTGTATTATGGTTTGATACAAATGTAAAACCAAACATGATTTTAAAATAGCAATAAGATTTTGTTTAAAAGATTTATTTGTCTTAAAAAAGTCATAATACTATCAATATGTATATCTTGAAATAATTCTTTCATGTTAGCAACATGGAAACAATTATTTCTTACTTGTGCAAAGTCGCCACATTCCAAAAGGAAGTGACGTACAGTAAATGGAGCGTCGCAACCAACACATTGTGGGTGCTCTTCACCTAGTAGTAAGTAAGAATGTGTGACTCTTGTGTGACCTAAACGGAGTCGAGCCAAAACGACTTCTTCTTTTCTAAGGTTTCTAACAACTGATTGGTGTTCACCAATAGTTGGTTTTATCTCACGAAGTTTATTTCCAATGCTGTTATTCCATGAAGTTTGCCATTGATCCAAGATATACTTATTTATAGATGGCTTAAAATTGGAAAATGGAATTTTAAAAGAAGTTGGTTCTAATGAAAGCGATGTTTTTGCTTGCTTATCTACCATCTCATTCCCTTGTATTCCTATATGACTAGGAATCCAACAGAGAACAATTTCTTTATTAGCTAAAAGCTCATGACATTTTTCTAAAAGTTTCTGAATCTGTGGATTCTTTGAACTGGTATGGTTCATTGCTTTTAATACAGAAAGCGAGTCAGAAAATATAATAAATTTATTGTTAGCATCACAAGTGCTAATGAAATCTAAAGCTAGATCGACTGCTTTGGCTTCAGCAGTGAAAATTGATGAATCGTCAGGTATACGTTGCATATTACTATGGTTGTCTGATAAAACAGTACAACCAACCTTTGAGTCTTCCTTTGATCCATCCGTATAAATTTGTTGGTAATTCTTATAACGACTTTGCATATTTCTGAAATCATCTTTTAATATGTGTGGATTTGATTCAGATTTTTTTCCAGAATGTAAATCAAAAAGTATTTCAGGTGTTTTTATACACCAAGCTGGAATATTTGGTGTAAAATGTTTTTCAATATTTTGTGGTTTGATATTGGCAGATTCTAAGAGTGGTGAAATTCTGATGCCAAATGATTTAATAGCTTTAGGTTTTTGTTCATATAAATCACATAATTTGGTGGGAATGTAACTTCATGAGCAGGATTTGATGGGTTAGCCGCAAGTCTTATAGCATATTGCAATGAGAGTTTCTCTCTTCGTGAGTATAGTGATGGTTCATCTGCTTCCACATAGAGACTAGCAACAGGAGAAGTTCTAAAAGCCCCTAAAGCTAATCTAAGGCCTTGGTTATGTATAGGATCAAGCATTTGAAGATATGATTTTCGTGCAGAGCCATATATGATACAGCCATAGTCTAATTTTGACCGGACTAGAGACCGATAAAGCTTGAGAAGTGTAGTTCGGTCTGCACCCCAAGACGTATGGGAGAGCACTTTTAAAAGATTCAATGCTTTTAAACATTTAGCTTTGAGATATTTAATATGGGGTATAAAACTGAGTTTTCTATCAAATAAAATGCCAAGGAATTTAGATTCCTCAACAACTGGAATAGGTGATCCATATAAATGTAAAACTGGATCATCATGTTGCTTGCGCAACTGACAGAAATGTACACACTGTGTTTTTGATTTGGAAAACTTAAAACCATTGCTTGTTGCCCAATTTTCAATCTTATTTAAATTTTGTTGCAGTTGGCGTTCAATCGTCGCCATGCTTTTTGAGCGATAACAGATACAGAAGTCATCGACATATAATGAACAATCAGTAAGATTACCTAAACATTTCACAATATCATTAATTTTAATGCTAAAAAGTGTTGTTGATAGAACGCCTCCTTGAGGTACACCTTGCTCCTGGTCATAATAGTCAGACAGAGAGGAGCCAACTCGGACTTGCATGATGCGGTCTGCAAGGAAGTTTTCAATGAATGTAGGAAGTCTACCTCTTAATCCTAGTTTGTGGATATCTTTTAAAATGCCATATCTCCAAGTGGTATCATAAGCTTTTTCCAAATCAAAAAACACAGCAACTACATGTTCCTTTTTAATAAAGGCATCACGTATGAAGGTTTCCAATCTAACTAAATTATCAGTTGTACTGCGGTCAGATCTGAAACCAGACTGGAACCGCGATATATGATTATTGGATTCTAAAAACCAAGTAAGTCTTTTATTTATCATTCTTTCAAGTGTTTTACATAGACAACTTGTTAAAGCTATATGTCTATAATTATTAGGTTCCGCAGGATCTTTCCCAGGTTTGGGAATTGGGATTATGGTTGCTAATGTCCAATCTTCTGGAAATTTACCAGTAGTCCAAATGTAATTAAATATATTCAAAAGAGTTTCAAGAGAAGTATCTGGGAGATGTTTAAGCATTTGATAGTGGATCTCATCAGGACCGGTGGCTGAGTCATGTGATAGTTGAATAGCTTCAACTAATTCATCTAAATTAAAATCTTTGTTATAAATTTCATTATTTTGTGATTTAAAATTTAATTTAACTTTCTCTTGTTCGGTTTTAATCTTTCTGAAGGATTCAGAGTAATTGAATGATGATGAATTGTGACAAAAAGTTTCTCCTAAAGTGTCAGCAATGTCTGTTTTTGAAGTTGCTTTGCTGTCAGTACCCACCATGTTTAGATGTGTGTAACTGGGGGATTTGTTTTTTCCAGAGATTTTTCTTATCATATCCCAAACCTTTTTAATAGGTGTTTTATGATTGATTTTCGAAACATAAGATCTCCATGACTTACGTTTCGAAAGTTTAATTGTTCTACGGGCTTTAGCTCTTAATACTTTGATGTCATTAAAATTGTTGGTATTTGGAGATCTTTTGAATTTAGAAAGAGCTTGCTTGCGCTGTTTAATTGCTACTTTACAGTCGTCATTGTACCATTGATTACTTTTAGTTGGATTTGTCGAAGTTTGAGGTATACATTCTTTAGATATTTCAATAAGAGAAGAGGTAAAATCAGCTATAGGATCAGAAGATTCTTTGAAGTTTTCTGGTATCAATTTACCAGTGCATAGAGTGTTAAATAGATCCCAGTTGGCTCTATTTAATTTCCACTTTGGATTGTGATCCTCAGTAGAAAAAGTGTTCTGTTCAATGATAATAGGGAAGTGATCACTATTGTGTTGGTCTTCACATACAGACCAATTATAGTAAAGAAACAGTGATGGATGACAGAAGGAAAGATCAATAGATGTAAAAGATTTTGTACTTGGAGAATGATAAGTGTAAGACTTATCATTCATAATACATATGTCATTCTTTGTAATGAAATTTTCGATAAGTTCGCCTCTGGAATCATTATTTTGACCACCCCAGAGGATATTGTGACCATTGAAGTCACCTAATAAGATATACGGAGTAGGAAGTTGTTGCAGTAAATTGTCCAAGTGTTGGGAGTTAAGAGAAAAGGATGGAGGAATATATACAGAACATATGGTTATTTCTCTGTCTAGAGTGACAGAAACAGCAGTTGCTTGTAGTTCTGTTTGTAAATCAATCTTTCTTTGAGGAAAAGATGATTTTACAAATATTGAGGCACCACCAGAGGGCCTCAGACAATCAGTATGAACATAGTTATATATATTAAAACCTTTTAATGAGATGTTATCATCTGGTTTAAGAAATGTCTCTTGAAAACAAAATACAGATGGATTATATTCGGAAATCAATAGAGATACTTCATTAAAATTAGGTTTCAAACCTCGACAATTCCATTGAATAATTTTATGTTTAAAATCCATACTTGAAAATAATATCAAAAGAGTTACTAAAATAATGGTTAGATTGACACCTTCCATTGTTTAAGTTGTTGGTAATCGTGAAAGTGTGCCTTTAGGGAGGTGATCACTGGAGGAAGAGTCTGTGAAAACCACAGAATCATCGTCCATGTCATCTTCCTCATCATCCTTTGTAAACACAGAAAATGGATTCTTCTGAGCTAGTATTGCTTTTTCAGCTTCTTCTTTATCTTTCTGTGCTTTTTCTTTGATATATTGTTGTCGTCTTTCATCTTTTTGTTGTTTTTTTGAGTTTGTCTTTCTCTTCTTTTTTCTTCTTCTCTTCCTCTTTCCTTATCATCTCCAGGGTTGCTGGCTTAAGGGTTTGCCCCGGACGAGATGGATTACTTTTTTCTTTAGGTTTTTCTTTAGGTGGTTCTTGTTGTTTTGCTTGTGTCTGTTGCTTTAAGTACTCTGTAAAGCTGTCGTCCGTCTGTGTGCTGTTGTTGTGAGTTTCTGTAGATTTGTTGCAAGTGCCTGGTTTCACAGCACTTGCATATGTCCTAGCCTGATAGAATTGCTCGTATTGTTTACGAGCTTCCGGAAAGGAAATGTTTTGTTCACATTTGATTTTTAAGATTTTCTTTTCTTTCTCCCATTGTGTACACTCTTTGGAGTTGGCAGGGTGGTCACCAGAACAGTTTACGCATTTGGCAGGTCTTTGACACTGGCCAGATGCGCAATGTTCAGGCATACCACAGTTGATACATATAGCCTGCCTGCTACACTTATTTTCATGGTGGCCATACACTTGACATTGGTAGCATCTAAGCGGATTGGGAACATATACATCAACCTTCGCTTGAATGAAACCTATTTTGACAACGGTTGGTAATTCTGGTGTATTAAATGTAAATACAAATGTATTTGTTGGTTTCAGGACACCATCACGATGGACATTGATTCTACGGACATCCGTAACACCCTGTTCCTCCATGAACTCCAAGATATGTTCATTGCTCTGCCTGATTAAGGCAGGACAGCGAACAATACCCTTGGATGTATTTAAGGATTTATGAGGAGTTACGGAGCATTTCAGTCCACAAAAAGTTTTCATTTTTAAAAGGCTTTTTTCGTGAGGTTCTTTGGCACATTGTATTAAAAGGTCACCTGATGTAAGATTCTTAATGCTTTTTGGCTCACCTGCCATACTCATTATTGTCTTGTGTATCAGAAAAGGAGAAAGAAGAGAAATATCCTTTCCTTCCACTTCTGAATGAATGATGAGAAATCTAGGTACATAAGGTTTTTTTGGTACAGAAGACTTAGATTGAGATTGAGAAGCTGTTAATGATTCATCAGAATCTGTGTCTGTAATCGGTGCGTGGCGTTTTCTAGATTTTGTAGCCATGTGTGTTTGGTTGTAAGATTCAGCCTCCATGCTCTCCACCCACCGTGGAGCCCAACAAGGGAGCACTTTAATGGAGTGGCTTTCCGATCTCCAGTGCTAGAGCTACATGGAAGTTATACTTGCACAAATATATCTGCACAATAGACTCGCACAAATAAAATCTGCACAATTGACCCGTTAAGCCACTGCCTTCCAGGAATATTTTATAAAAGAAAGAATATATAAGATAATGGACACGTGGTTGGCATCAGAACGATACTATAGAACGAAGATATAAGACATATTTTTTTTACATTTTCAGCTTCCTGGGGCTCAGCATGACAAGACCGATTAGAAACACCGCGCCGTGTTTCCCCTCGGGTCTACCCTGTCAAAGAGGCCAAAGAGACGTGTTGAGTCATACAGAATTTTATACGCCCATATTCTGCATGCTCTCAGTCTTCCAGGCCATCCCCTTCGAGCTACCGAGAAAGCCACCCACGGTGAACAGATGGGACTCTACTCTTGGCACTCCTGGATGGGGACAAGTATTACAATCAATATCGTCCCCAAATGTGAAGTGTGCCCCAGAGACCACGGCAAGGTGGTAGAGTCACTCCGGGGGGGGGGGGGGACTTTTTGAGATTTTTCTTTATACTTTTATTATACATTGTGTCACTACAGGAGCACGACATATGCCTACTGAGTAGGCCTTTAAGTTTTGTTTTATTTGTAGTGACTAATGTATTAAAACATTTCCTCGTGCAAAAAGTTGACTTGTTTTGCTCTGCACATATTCAAGAAAATTATTCTTGATGCTTCTATCCCTTCTTTTCAAGAAGTGGATGGGATAACTCAACCCCTCACATTTTGTCGAAGGCATAATATTTTCTCATGGTATTGCGTGAACCATGACACAATTGAATGATTTCTACTCTCAAGGTATTCTCACTCTTTTGTTTGCCCCTGTTTTCAATTAGAATTAACCAGAGCGTCAACTCATAGCTAAACTCATTCTACCCCGTGGGAATATTTTAAGACTTGTCTTTCCTTAGTTCCGTTTTACCAACTCTTTTATGGTTCAATACAAAGAGCACAACGTGTGCTTGACAAAAATACCAACACAGAGCATATTTAACCTACTGCTGGTTATATATTTTCAAAATATGTGCATTGTGACATGCGATTCCTAGCCATAAAAATGAACGCAGTGTCTTGCTTTCTAAGCGGTTTTGCACCCTTACTTACTTTGATATTGCTGTCTCCCTACTTAGTTATTAGAAACAACAAACTCAATAATTACTTATATAATGACTTTACCAGCTGGTAGTTTACCAGATGGTACACAATTATCTGATTTCATGATACATTGCATATTGTTCATGTTCTGCATACTTTTCAAAAGGTAAAAAGTAAACTATTCCATGAAAATTTTGCTTTTCCCAGTGTACAAACACTTCATGTATTCACAATAATATATTTCGCGTCTGCATTACAACATCCTCATGAAATTTGTTTCCCAACATAGAGAAAAGATAGCTGTTTAAAATTATACCAAACGTGAACAAGTTTGTTTATCGGTTACTGAGATAAAAGACCATGCTGCGTACTTTCCAAAAACCCTCGTATGTCAACTACAATGTATATAGCAAAGTATCAAAATCTGTCAACCATAGTTTATAAAATCAACTGGGAAAGCCAAGATATGTTAACCATACCCCAGTGAGACCAAGCCATATTCCAAGAGTCAACCATATTTCATAAAAGTCAAGCTAGAGTACCACGATAATTCCTCCATTACTCCACACAAATCAAGCCACAGTGCCAAGAAATGTCAATCTTTCTGCAGGCAAGTCAAACCAGAATGCCAAGATATAATAACCTTACTTTTCCCAAGTCAAACAAAACGACTAAGATATGTCAACCACACTCTACATAATTCAAGTCTTAGGTGCGCCCTTACTCCATATAAATCAAGTCAGAGTGCCAAGATATACCAGCCATACTCAACATAACTAGAGGACCTGAAGCGCTCACCTGACCTCCTTAATAATGTTAAAATATGTCAAGGTCAACTAAGGCTTATTATTGAAACATAATTTTTTTGTTTACCATATATGGAGATGGCGGCCATTTTGGTCAAGTGACTTAAAACAATCTAATCTAATGAATATTCAATATGAAATTTGAGTGCAAACAGCCAGGTGATTTCTGCGAAAAAGATGTTAAGATGCGTATGTGGCAGTCCAAATGAGTGCACATATGACCATGGACGAAAGGTCACAGGTCAACTGGACATTTGGTACTGATATAAAACCATTGCCTCATGAGATTAAACATTTCTCACAAGTTTTATGATTTCGGCTTAAACAGAAACTGTTATAGTTAAACGAACATTTCAAGATTTTTCCCATATAAATACGTTAGGAATCAAATTTGATCTTGTCTTAAAGTAGGTCAAGGTCAACCTAGATTCATCATTCGTGCAAACCTGGTAGGACCCACTTCCCCAATGCTACATACCAAGTACCAAGGCCATTGAGCTTTTGGTTCCAGAGAAGAAGATATTTAAAGACTTTTTACCTTATATGGGCATGGTGACCATCTTGGTCAAGTGACCAGAACAATGGGCATAAAGTTTGGCAAGTCTTCATATGAAATTGGAGTTCAATTAGCCTAGTGATTTCTGAGAAAACTGTTTGAATATATTGATGGGACTCCAATATGTGCGACCTTGGCTGAAAGGTAAGCCTTGACCTTTGAAACTTATTTATAGACATTGCCTCATTAGGTTTAACATATCAAGTGAGAATAATGACTTTGGCTTCAACAGTATTCAAAGAATCAACTTTCAAATTTATTCCAATTTAAATGCATTAGAAAGCAAATCTAACCTTGACATTAAGTAGGTCAAGGTCAACCAAGGATCATCATTTGAACAAACTTGGTAGGCCCTACACCCCCAATGCTACATACCAAGTCCCAAGGACATCAGCCTTCTGCTTTTGGAGAAGATTTTTAAAGTTTTTTTTTACCGGATATGGGTATGGTGACCATCTTGGTCATGTGACCAGAACCATTTGAACAAATTTTTGTTCCCACATCCTAAGAAGTGTCCATATGAAATTTGAGTTCAATTGGCCCAGTGGTTTCTG
Source organism: Loripinus fragilis (assembly GCA_964019695.1). Taxonomy (NCBI): domain Eukaryota; kingdom Metazoa; phylum Mollusca; class Bivalvia; order Lucinida; family Lucinidae; genus Loripinus; species Loripinus fragilis. The sequence continues at coordinate 37,615,173 of OZ026520.1, read as the reverse complement.
AGAAAACTAACAAACAAGTACAGAGTGCCAAGATATGTTACCCATACTACAACCAAGTACATACAGAGTGCCAAGATATGTCCATACTACAAAGAAGTACACATAGGATGCCAAAATATGACAACCACACTCCACACAAGTACAGAGTGTCAAGATGTCAACAATACTACATACAAGTACAGACTGCAGATATGTCAACCATACCACACACAATTACAAAGAGCCAAGATATGTCTACCATACTACAAACAAGTACACATTATCTTCCAATAGGCGGCATTTGTGTCAAATACAGGCCTATATGATTTGAGCATTGTGGGTACATGTTGTATACCATACTTGTTAACCAAATGCATCACGAAATGACGTGATTCGCCCAATTGGTTAATTCAATCTGTGTCATCATGGGTCAGTGAACTCTACTACACTGCTCAAAATATTTAAAGGAACACTGCATGTTTTGCCATTGATCATAATACAAATGCACTCATAGTCTGAGTTGGGTTGATAAGGCAAAATCACGTTTGTCCTGTGATAAGTTTGGTTACCGATCAAGGACGATGTTTCTTGATCAAAATGAAGTAAAGTAAGTAAGGTTGCAAAGATCAGGAAACGATACAATCAAGTACCACACCTGACCCAGGATACCTTTTCCAGAAATCTCCATGGAACGCTTTATGTAAAAATGGAATTTTGTTAAAATACCCCTTTTTTTTCAAAACCAAATTTTAAGGCGATTTTTTCAATCAAACACTACAACACCGTCATTTCTGTACATTCAAAGGCTTTTTAATGTTGCAGAAATCATTAGGTTACGCTATTAAAAAATTTCGAAGATTCTACAGAGTTCCAGAAAAAATCGTCATTTTCAAGAAAATTAAAAATTACAAAATTTGAGCCATGAACTTGAGCAGCGATTGTTTTGTTAAAAACTTTTTTTGATCCAATACTTTGACTCTCTTTGCAAAGATAGCGAAAGAAACTGGGTTTCTACCTTATTGTCTAGTGAAATGTTTGGCTTGTCTATAGGACAGGGGTTAGCATTATCACCTATGGAAAATCATCAGGTGTTCCTTTAAATATTTTTAGCAGTGTATGATCTGACTATGTGCAAAAACGTTTTCAAAAATGTTTAAATGTATTAAAATATTATCATTCTATTGCTAAATACTATAATACCAAACCATATTATGGTTTGGCTATCAAAGATGCCTTGATGTCTCCAAGCCATTTGCCACTCACTTCTTTTTTAACGGCAGTGTTTTAGTAATGCATACCACCTATTACCACAATACCCGTTTTTCGTAGGTGATGTGCCATAGCAAACAGGTTGATCTTTTAATATTGGACATATGTAAATAGGGTGCCGAAATATGTCAATCATACTCCACACAAGATATGTCAACCATGCTACAAACAAGTACAGACAGTGCCAAGATATGTCAACCCTACTACACACAAGCACATACAGAATGCCAAGACATGTCAACCATACTACAGACAAGTCCAGAAAAAGAGCCAAGATTGTCAACTATACTACAAACAAGTACAGATAGGGTGCCAATATATGTCAGCCATATTCCATACAAGTACATAGTGCCAAGATATGTCAATTATACTTCATACTTCATACAAGCACACGTACAGACAAAGTGCCAAGATATGTCAATATACAACAAACAAGTACAGTAAGGGTGCCAAAATATGTCAACCATATCCCACACAAATCAAGCCAGATTGCTGAGATAGGCCAACTACATTCCCTCCACAAAATCCAAGCCAGAGTGTCAAGACATGTCTACCATATAACACACAAGTCAAGCCAGAGTGCCTATATGTACAGGTCCATTAAACAAGTTTTTTCACTACGCAAATTTCAAAAGTTTTTTTTCACATTTTTATTATACATTAATGGTCTATGTTTTAATATGCATGTAATTTAATTTTCATGCCATTTTATTTCAATATGTCCCCAGACAACATTTGTATATGCAATTCAAATACATTCCAATGAAAACACAACAATATACTTTGAATACATTCCAAAGTAAACACAAAAACATAATTGTATGCCTACATCATAAATTCAGTTTTCGTTGCTCCTCCCTTTGCTTTGATAAGATCTGCAATTCTTCTTGGCATTTAATTGTAAACAGGTCTTCTATGAGAGTCTAGATGGGGTATAATTGTTAGTGAATTATGGCCTTTTTTTTATAATGAATAGTGAATAAAGAGCCAAAAAATAATGAATAGTGAATAATGAGGGACTAAAAAATAATTAATAATCCTATTTTTTTAATAAATAGAAGAAAAAAATAATGAAAAGTGAATAATAAAATTTTAATGAATACTGAATATTGCTAAAAAAAATTATAAAAAAATCATCAATGCTTTGTTAAAGCATATACTTGTAAAATATTGATCCAGTTTGTTTTTTTAGATCCCCCATCCCTTTGTAATCGGCTGGTTATCATTTTTTAGATCCCCCATCCCTTTGTAATTGGCTGGTTATCAAATAACTACACTATAACAGATCATATAGATATCAGAATGACAAAATCAGATATTGAAATAAAGGCTGTTGTTCGAATGGATTTGTAGATGTCACTTATGTTTTTTTGGTAATATAAAGCTTGATTGGATGATATAGGGTGTGTGGCCCACAGTCAAATGAGGTATATGTAGTAGTCAAAGTAATGCTTATTGACAATATATAACATGGCTGCATAGTGCATTACTAAATGTAACTTAATAGGTGTTCTACACTTATGACATAATTATCCCCACGCTTTTTTAAAAAAGCGAAGGGGATACTGTAATCGCCTCCGTCTGTCGGTTTGACTGTCCGTTATGCTATCTCCTCCAAAACCATTGGATGAAATTCAACCAAATATGGTGTGTGAGTTACTCACATGAATGGGGCGTGCAATGTCAAACTTTTTTGGCCCCGCCCCCTGGGGCCCTGGGGAGGGATCAAAAGGTCAAATATCATTTAATTTCAATTACAGAGTCATTTTCAAAGATTTTTATACCAAACTTTGTATGTGTTCTCACAAATGAAAGATACAAAACATATCAGACGGGATTTTCATTCTGTCGCCTGGGTCATGCCCCTGGGGTGGGACTTTTGGGTGCTGGGGGTGCCCAGGGGGTCATTTTTTCCAAACATGGTCACGTGGCATATCAAATCGACAAGGATGACAAGCAGAACGGAATGCAAGTAAACATTTTCATCCTAGGGTCAAACTGGTGACCTTGGGGTGAGGTCAAATATCATTAAATTTCGGCTACCATGTCAATTCTAAGATTTTTATACCAAACTTTGTGTGCGTTCTTACAAATAAAAGATAGAAAACATATTGAACAGAATTGTCATTCTGTTGCTGGGGTCATGCCTCAGGGGTGGGACTTGGGGGTGCTGGTGGGTCAAAAACTTTAGCGTGGGGATATGCGATGGTGCCCCATCGGCTGAGCATTCTAGTTTGTTTTGCTACATAAGGAAGGGGTAAGAGACCGCTCATTATTTAAGTGTCGGGGGGGGGGGGGGGGGGCAGCTAAAAAGTAGGGGGATCATATGAATTTCCATGTGGCTAGTGGGTGTCACCTTTAACTTAGGCTTCCCAGCAGGGGGTGGGGGTCATGTTTTCATTGTTCCAATAAGATCTCTATTTTTTTTTCTTCGCTTGCTTGATTTTTATAAAATAAACTATTTTAATCAATTAGGCAGGCCACTTAATTTCTCAGTTTTTATTTTTTGCTAGTGCAAAAGTTATTCAGTTTGGGTAGTTTTATTGTGACAACTTTTAACATGCTGACTTTGATGGACAACTAATTCACTAATCAGGCTTTCAAGTGGGCCCTACATTTCCTACTATTCCTACTTTTCCCTACTTTTTGTTGTGCTCCTACTTTTCCCTACTTTTCTTGAAAATGCCCTACTTTCCCTACCTAATTTATGATTTATGCGATAGAAATACAAATTTTTTCCTAGCTTGCTTGACTTTTATAAATAAGCTATTATATACCTCGAACCCAGTATAAACGAACTGGTCACTGACGATCATACAATGTTATGTTGTCGAGGCTATATTTTGGCGCTATTTCAAAGTAATACAGCCAATAAGTGTGGTTCTGAACATACACGAGATTATAAGAGGCTACTCCCGGTATACGAAGCTAAAATATTACGAGTTACAGTTAAAAGAATTGAATTTTTCTCATCTTTTTATGTTGATTTCCGACAATTTTTGGCTAAAAATGCCAAAACTAGCTAAAACGGGTACCTAGGTTTCTTGCTGATGTTCATAAAGACGGATAAATTTTCAATAAATATAACAATACAGTCTTAAAGCTAGTATACTGAACCATTGCTTTTTGAAAAAAATTCAAAGATATGCAGAGAAATAACGGAGATATGGTTATTTAACCATCAACAAACGCCAGCTTTGAAAGCTCAGCTACCATTGAGCCACGATAACGTATTTTCAATATATACATTTACCTGCATGTAAGTGACCAGTCCGTGTTTATTGGGTCCGAGTATATACTGACCCACACTTCCAAAGCAAAATGTTTCAGGAATTAACTTTAATAAACAAGACAAATTCGACAAATTTATATCCCCCGACGAAGGGTTATTTGAGAGAAACATGTAAATCACAAAACATAAAATCCCATTTATCTAACCCTTAGTTCACCTTCAGTATTAATCAGATCATAACAAACACCTGTCAAGTATGTTTTAGTGCTTAGTTTAATAAAAAATATACTTACATATGCACAATTTCAATATCTGACCCTTGACGCCAGAGGTCAAGGGTGTGTGTAAATTGAAAGTGTTACCTTGCATGTAGGTCTACACTTCTTCCACTTTAATTTGATATGCAACATGACCACTTTTTGAAAATAAAAATAAAATGACCTTTTGACCCCGACCCAGAGGTCATTGGTGTGTGTAATGACAGCACTGTTTGCTTTCACGGTGCTCTGTGCTCAATTCCCTTTAATTTGATATGCAACATGACTACTTTCAGAAAAAGATATAGTTTGACCTTTTGACCCCACCCCCTGGGTCGAGGGTGTGTCAGTGGGCAAAATATTTGCTATCATGTTGCTGCCAGCGTCGTCAGCTTTAATTGGATATGCAACATGACTACTTTCAGAAAAATATATAGTTTGACCTTTTGACCCCACCCCTGGGTCAAGGGTGTGTCTGTGGGCAAAATATTGCTACCATGTTGTTGCCAGCGTCGTCAGCTTTAATTTGATATGCAACATGACCATATTCTGAAAAAAGTTAATTTTGACCTCGGCCCCACCCCCTAAGTCCAACCAACAGGCTCAAACCCAGGCAATCAAACTAAAATCCTGTTTGATATGTTTCATATCTATTACTGCTCTGCCTGTATGCAAAATTTCAACAAAAAATATTGACAATTGCCTTAGTTATTGCGAAATTTAAATATTTGACCTTTGACCCCTTAGGTGGGGTCAAAGGGGGTGGGGTAAAACTTTGACACTGCCATGCTTATCTACAGGCACTTGGCAATCATGGTCTAATAGTGAGAAGTTGTTAAATATAATAGCTTTGATGAAATGTGAAGACCATCACACAAAAAAGCTAATATAGGTTTTGCCTTATAATTGCCTATACTTAAACAAAGGTAATAACTCAAGTGTTAAGGGGTCGATTTTGACCAAACTTATAGGATATCGAGAATTCATGGTACTTATCATTTGTACCAAGAATAAATCAAATCTGACCAATAGGTACTGAGATATGGTTCCGGACAGACAAAAAGTGTGGACGGACGGACGCAGCCAAAACTATATCCCTCGGACTTCGTCAGGGGATAATAAATGAGGTCTTGTCGAAATCATTGTACCGGTCAGTGGTTATGGCAGACATTCACCCAAACAAGCTATGACTAAAAGGGAATGACTGACCGCTGAAGTTCTACTTTCATTTTCATAAATAAGTGTTTTAATTTTTGATAAAATTGCGTTACAATGGATGAAACAATATATGTTATATTAAAGGTTCTGTTTGATTTTGCAGTAGAAGTGTGGTTCAGTATATATTCAGGGAGCAGATCGCTGAACCCCCACCTCAATTTTGAATTTTTAAACAACAGTATCTCAGCTTTTGCTAATATTATGTATTCATCTCGTTTGTGGTGTCTACTGTGGGTTTGTCACTTTCCCATTGGTACCCTGGGTCAGGTGTGGTACTTGATTGTATCGATTCCTGAACTTTGCACCCTTACTTACTTTTCTAACAACTTATTGTATTGATTTTGTACTTGGAACAGCCCTACTACCGCTACCTTTTTATTGTGTAAAATGGGGGAGGGGGGTCTGAGGTAATATTTCTTGTGGTTTTCAAGGGGGGGGGGGTCATTTGGGGGCCATCCAAAATTTGGGCAATGAATCAAAATCTCAGTCGGCCCCACCTGTCACTTATATAATGAGGGGTCCCTAAACCTGCAAACAACAACCACACACTAACAAGTACTGGATAGCAGAACAATCAGCTGTATATATCTGTGTAGATACCTGCAAGTTACCCTAAGTATATAATACACCATGCAACCATGTTGTATATTTACAGTAAGCATTGTTTTGACCGACCAATGCCTCGTCCGTAGAAATATTGGTATTTTAATGAATAATTTTAATGAATAATTGGTCTTATTTTAATGAATAACCGAAAATTTTAATGAGATGAATAATGGGCTAAATTTTTAATGAATAGTGAATACAGGACCCCCCATCCAGACCCTCTTCTATGGCGTTTGGTGCTAAACCATTCACAATATCTACAATAATTGACAGGTGGTCAGTAATGTAAATACAGGTAACCAGAACCCCCCCCCATTTCCAGCTATAGGGGGGTACTGGTTACCTGTTTATCCATTAATGACCACCTGTAAACCGGTAACCAGCAATTAATGTAGATATGGTGAATACCATAAGTCACAAACTCGCTTCCACATCTCTTCTCTTTTACATGGAATTTGGTTACCAATCACTTTGTTTATTATATTCCAAACGTTCTCTATGGGATTCATGGCTGGCGAATTCCCAGGCCATTCCAGAACAGATATTCCCTTACATTCTGGGAAAGTTCTAGTACTTTTATAGTTATGGCATGGCCATACATCTGTTGGAACACAGCACAATTACATGTCATTTCAATATCATGAATAATATCACTCAGGTATTTTACATTATCCATGTTACCATGCACTTTTCTAAGAGCTTTTCTCTTCTACTTATAGTTCCCCAACCTTTCACACTTACTGGCGTTTTTATAGTCGTCTGAATATACTTAGCATGATGTTTCTCATTCTGTTTGCGCCAAACACGACAATTGCGTCTATTGTCATGACTGCGAAATACAGACTCTTGTGAATACGTTGTGTTCCCAAAGAAATTATATTTTTATGCATTATCTCGCGCCATGTGATAACTCTGAAAGTACTAGAACATTCCTAGAATGAAAAGGAATACCTCGTCTGAATTTGCCAACATGAATCTCATTGAGAATGTTTGGAATATAATAAACAAAGTGATTGGTGACCAAATTCCATGTAAAAGAAAAGAGATGTGGAAGCAAGTATGTGACTCGTGGTATGGTGTAGCACCAAACGTCCTAGAAGAACTTTACAATTAAATGCCGAGAAGAATTGCAGATCTTATCAAAGAAGGGTGTAGCAACGAAAAACTGAATTTATGATGTAGGCGTACAAATATGTTGTTGTGTTTTCTTTGGAATGTATTCAAAGTATGTTGTTGTGTTTTCATTTGAATGTAGTTGATATTTATATACAAATGTTGTCTGAGGACTTATTGAAATAAAATTGCATGAATATTAAATTACATGTATAGTAAAACATAGACCATTAATGTATAATAAAAATATGAAAAAAACTTGAAATATTGCGTAGTGAAATACCTTGTTTAAAGAGGACGGCAACCCTGATGATTGCTAGGTTTTATACGAAAGATCTTAATAAACCATGAATTTCGATACAAGTTTTGTCTAAATCGGTTGAAAAATGTGGAAGTTATGGGCGTTTGAATATTTGCAAATGGACTGTAATGGAAGCGGCCATATTGTAGGCTTAGTGACGTCACTCAGCCTAATTAAATATGCGTAATCAAAATAAAAGAAAAACCAATGGATTATTTGCATTAATCTTTAATGAGACATTTTTCTTGTGTATAAAGCTACATATCTGCTGAACACATAGATGATGTGATAGTAGTGATAACTAAAAATTAAGCATTTGAAAAAATTCTGAAAACTTATTAAATATTCAAAATGGCGGCTAAATGTTGGCCATATTGATTTTTTTAAATGCCCATAACTTGTCCATTTTTCAACCGATTTTGATGATACTTGTATCAAAATTCATGGTTCTTAGAGCTCTTTCTGATAAAACATACTTATTATTAGGGTTTCTGTCCCCTTTAATGGACCTGTAGATATGCCCACCTTGGAAAAAATAAAGCATACAGAACTGCAAACAGGTCAAACTAGAGTTCCCAGATAAGCAAAACATACAGAGCCCTACATAAAACAATCCTGACTGCCTATTGCAAGTCACCAAATTGAGCTAAACACAATTCATTTGAAAGTGGAGGTTCATACAAGTTAATATACAGAGTGCTCAGATTAAATGTACATTCTATTTCACAATTATAATGTATTATTGATGGTAAGCAGTTTCTAGAGACTATTATTGGACAGATTTTGGTGAATCTTGGTAAATGCTTACTATACTACTTAAAATTTCATTGAATTTGTAGAAAAACGTCGAAAGTTATCGAGTGCCAAAGGGGTAGGCTCAGTGCATCAAGCCCTATGGAAATCTTCATAGTAATTATTATCAAAGTTTGAGTAGTATATATCAATAATTATTAGGCCAAGACTGATGATGGACAAACAAATAGTGTGTGTGTTCTTGCCAGCAATTGTTTTACGACTTTAGAAACTGCATTTAAACTGATTTTGATGAAAATGTAATGCCGTTATATTGAAATTACCTTATTAAAGTTTGATGACAAGACAAATTATGAGCATATGAATTAAGTGTCCTGAATTCTGAATGGTTGGCAATTTCCAGACTAATTTTGATGAAGCTTGGTATAGGCTTTTATATTGATATATTTATCATTTGTTGATTAATTCATTCTAGAATTAGTTAGGATCTCTGTCCTCCGATTGGTCGACAGTTTCCTGACTCCAGAGACTGCATTCATTGAAGAAACTCGTTTTGCCATTTATGGGATGATATACAAAGTATGTGCATATAAACCTGGTATCTGGTTTGCTGATAGTTTACAGTCTCTGTATATATATATCTTGATATTTTTTACTTCAAATGAATGCCTTTATATTTACAAGACCTACATGTAGGCTCGGACCCAGTATACTGGTCCGAGATGTAGAGCAAGTTTAACTATGCTATTTTAGGTAAAAAGTATACTTACCATATACCAATATTCTTGTTTTAGTATAAAAGCACGTATAGAACAACTTTATGAACGACCCAATAGGTATGGTTGTGTCTAGTTTTATCTATACCTAACCCTTTACTCCATAATAACGCCTTTGAAATATCACATATTTTGAAAATATTATGGCAAATAAAGCATTTGCTCTTTTGGGATATGTCAACATACAACAAACAAGTACAGATAGGGTGCCAAGATATGTCAATCATATCCCACACAAATCAAGCCAGATTGCTGAGATAGGCCAACCACACTCCCTCCATAATAACACCTTTTGATGCCTTTGAAATATCATGTATTTGAAAATATTATGGAAAATTGAGCATTTGCTCTTTTGTGAACAAATGCTTCATTTTCCATAATATTTACAAATGTATTCAAAACTTAAATCATTTTTTTCTTGATATTTTTTCAATGTTGTCTAAAAATAGAAAATGATGTCATAATCTAAAAATAGCCCATGGAGTAAAGGATTAACTTGTAAAACTCAACACCCCCCTACAAGTATCAAAGATAAGGGGCAAATAAAGGACACAACAAGGCTATATCTTCACTGTTTATGAGATTCAGTCACATATTTTGGATGATAAAAATAAGTCTACAACACATACAAAAACTGAGGCACATTATTTACCAGGTTTACAAGTCAAACTGGCTTAAATCCCTTTATATCCCAATTTTTGAAGTATTTTATATGGATCTCGGCACAAGAAAACCAGTCGCCGGGTGTAATTACAACAACCTGTTTAGCTACATAGACAAGGTCAGGGTTCCCACAGATATTCAAAAACACAATTCCATAATAAAAACTTGAAACCACCAGTAGCCCTAAAAAATGGCTGTCAGACACACAAGTTTTGTGTGTCTGACAGCTAGTTTTCTGGCTACTGGTAATTTGGTCAAATTATTTCATAAATTCCATGAATTTTCCATGATTATTCAGGTTTTTTCAAATTCCATGATTTTTCCATGCATGATTTTTTAGTGATTTTCCAGGTTTTCTAGAGCTTGTGGGAACCCTACAAGGTAGAATTTTCATATAACATACATGTAGGCACTGATTTTACTGTGTGGATAAGCAGGCTGAACTGTGTCTATTGTTTGCTACAACAAAAACAGGGTTTCTCATGATTTGATCCATATATTAGTGACTATAGTAAAACTAGTTTCCAAGGATTCATTATATTTTGCTCATTGCTGCTCAAAACATTGGTTGTGGTTATGTTTTACCCACAACCTATGTGTTGAGCTGAAAATGAATATCAAATGAAAAAAATCAATATATGTGTATTGCTCTTATTATTATGATCAGGAATGTGTTTGTTTGTTTGATTTGATTCTTTATGTCCCAGTCAACAATCTTTCAGTTATGTCTTGAGGGGTCTTCCTGGGTTGAACCCGTACTAAGGATGGATAAATGTGTCTTACTCAAGGACACAATGCAGTGATGCTGGTGAGGCTGGAACCTGCAACCCCTCAGTCTCGAGTCAAGCACTCTATCACTGAGCCCCCTATCAGCAATGTGTAATAGAAATATGGGCCTCGTCACAAGGAAACCTGTCTTTGGTGTTTCAAACCAACCTGCTCAGCTACAGAGACTAGCTAGATAGTCAAATTTTGCTTTTAGCAAGTTTTTATATGATACTTCCAAAAAAATGAATAACAAAGGCACTGATCAGACTGCCGTGATTTGCAGGCTTGTCTGCACCTTTGTTGATCGCAAGCCCCAAAGAAGGTTTTCTCGAGCTGTGGCCCATTTCAACACTCCTGAAAGAGTGGCCATTAGCTAAAACTCAAAATGAGCTGCAACTAACCAATCTCACCAGGGTTAAACCCTTTGTATTCTGATGGAATTTAACATACAATAAAACCTGTGTAAAAGGGTCTTCAAAAAGACCAAAAATTGGTTTTCAAGACCAATAATCGCTTAATGGAGGTCAAAGTAGGTATTGCAAAATGCTCAAGGGGAGCATTCTGCAATACTTTCAACCTTCATTAAGCTCCCCTTTGTCATTAAGATCTTTGTTTTGTCTATTTTTGAAAGGCTGTTTTACACAGGTTTTGCTGCACATATTGATAGAATAAGTATGGTACTGCCCAATGTGTACTTTAAGGGGTCTCAGGTAGAATTTTCTAAATTATGTATTTCTATCCCTGAAATATATATATATATATTTTTTTGGTTTGGTTAAATTCTTTACGTCCCAGTCAACAATTTTTCCATTACGGTGGGATAGTTTTTCCTTGGAAGTGCCAGTACTTAGCAGCTGATAAAGTGTCTTGCAAAAGGACATAGCACAGTGACTCAGCCAGGGTGAGGCTCGAACCAGCAACCCTTAGATCTCCAGTCTTAAGCTTAACCAACTGAGCTACTGCACTCCGCAAAAACCGGAATTCACTATTTGCCAAAGTACCCATTTTAAAGGAGTTTCCAGTATACAAAGGGTTTAACTGCTTATTATTCTTTTTATATAATAAATGATTATTAGTCAGCATAATGTACATGTGCATTGACCATTTGACTATGACGACTCCTGTTAAATATGAGTTCCTGTAATATTTACCCTTGTCCTGCTGAATACAGAAATACACTTCCACCATTTCTGATTTCCAGCCAATTCAGTTGCAGGATACCATTAACCCATGTATGCCAAATGGAATTTCTCATCATAAGCCATTGGGATAGTCCATTTCCAGTTTTAGGGGTGCCAAGTATTTTTTTTTCATTTCTGTTTCATTTTGAATTGAAATTCTCGTAAAAAGCAGTTGGGAGCCTGGTCAGATAGAATGTGAAATCTGATCTGGGTCTGCACTGTTTGGCTATACTCCATAAAAAGGACAACAGGTATATATGGGTTAATATTACACATATATAGATTGAATGGAAAACATTGTGGGTCCTGATCAGCTGGCTTCTGAAGAAGCCAGCTGATCAGGACCCACAATGTTTTAACGAGAGGATAAACATGTATCTGAAATGAGCAGGACAATGAGTTATCTAGTTCAGCTCCATCACACACGAAAAGGAGGCCCAAACTCAATCAGGCCAAGAATACCTACTATAACTATGTAGCCTATGTAACAATCCCAACCTAAATCTTGTCAATATAAATGCATCTGCGGTATCAAATTTGGTGAAATTCTGTCAATTTGTTCTCAAAATTTTGCGCGGAAACAAAAATCTGATTTCAATCAATACAAGGGCCACCATAACTCTGTTACAAATTTGCCAAAAATGACAGGTAACAATCCTAATCTAAATCTTGTCAATATCAATGCACATACAAAATTTGGTCAAACCTGACTCAGCTACATGCAAACAACAAAGGTGCCGATCACTTTGCACATATGCACAGTCTGTTCAGCATGTTCATTAACAATTTCTGGAAAATATAATACATAAACTTGTTACATGCCTAATTTCAATAATCTAGCTAATCTCTGTAGCTGAGCAGGCTGAGTTCAATTTTCTCGCAAATGTGACCACATATCAGATATATTTAAGGAGTGTGCATGGATAGGTCTTCATGTGTGAGGAAGCTGTACTGTTTCTCAACCACTTTCCTATCTATAGTATCTACTCTATTCTAATAACTACGTACATTATATGTACTCTTAAATAAAAAGAAATTATATTAGATCTGTTAATATATTGTTAATAAGAAATATGCAAAAATTAAAAAAAAAAAATACAAATAAATTATCAGAAGAAGTGAGTATAATGTCAGAGATTGTTCTAAATACCATATTTATTCACTTATAGGATGGGGATTTCCCCTTACTAAATTAAATGTGAAAAGACAGTTAAGATGCAGGCTTTTGTTTTTAACCATTTGCGTACATGGGTACATATGCAAACATTGAAGGCCAGGGCTGGAATTACAATGCTTCCTTAAAGTTACGGAAGACTTAAGTTAAGTATTGATTTTTCAGGATGAGAAAAATAACCTTTCAAACTGATTAAAATCAAAACAGTTTCATTTTTTCTGTAGATCACAATGATATCTTTGACCACAAGTACTGCATCAACCCAGGCAATTTATTTAGCATCTAATATAGCATGTTGAAATATCAATATCCTTAACTTTAAGGAGGCATTGTAATTCCGGGCCCAGATGTATTTACAAAAAAAAATAATAATAAGTCTTCAGGAACAGAAATCAATTTGGAAATTTCAACCTTTGACCCCTTGATATGTACGATAAACCATCCCAAATTTATTGCATCAAACCAGATGGAAGATCTTATCATTATAAAAAGGTTTATACAATCCAAAAACATGGATCTAGATTATTGGGATTTGTTTTAACGGTAAATTCCCATCTTATAGCTGAAGGAAGTATGGTCAGACCTGACATTTTGTCGGGCCTGATCTGGGTCCCAACTGTTTGCAAAAGTTATTAGTAGACAACACTACGAGATAAAGAGTTAAATGACCTTGAATGAACTTGCTGATGTTTCAGCCATATAAAGAAAAGCACCAAAAAAACTTACACAGTGAACATCAATGCCCTGTTTAAACCTGTCTTATGAAAGCACCAAAGGACTGAAATAAACAGTTTGTTAAAGTAAATTATTGTAAGTAAGGAATCGATACAATCAAGTACCACACCCGACCCAAGATACCAAAGGGGAAAGTGACAAACTCACAGACAGGTGCTGGCTTTAAAGAAGGTTATGTTTATATAAGATAATACTTCAGAATTTGAGCTCTTAAAATGACTTCTTATATTGTTTTGTTTATTTGTTGTTTTGACAACCATATTTACTCCCTGCATGCTGAGAAATTTTTCTTCATTTTTTTCAAAATTAACTTTTTTCAGAAAATTCTTTCAGAAATACCATCAGAGTATATTTGTCTGGCCTGATCTGGGTGCAAACTGTTTGGAAAGGTTATCAACAGACGACACTGGCAGGTAAAATGGGCCTTGCCGCGAGAAAACCTGTCTTCGGGGGTTTGCGAACAACTCAGGGGCAGACCAGCCTGCGCATCCGCGCAATCTGATCAGCGCCTTTGTTATTCGGTTATTGGAAAGTATTGTATTTAGACTTGCTACGAACAAAATTTCAGTTTTCTAGCTAGTCTCTGTAATCTCAGGAGACAGGTTTGAAATTCGCATTGTCGGAAACCCTGAAGACAGGTTTTCTCGCGATGAGGCCCAAATAGTCAATACCAGTTTCAACAATCTTTCAGTCATATCACAACTGCCAGATACCATATGGGCCTTATCACGACAAAACCCGTCTTCGGGGTTTCCGACAAAGTGAGACTCAAACCCGCCTGCTCAGCTACACAGACTAGCTAGAAAATTGAAATTTTGCTTGTAGCAAGTTTAGATATGATACTTTCCAATTAGCTAATAACAAAGGCGCTAATCAGACTGTGCGGGCGCGCAGGCTGGTATGCGCCTTTTTTTTGTAAACCTACGAAGACAGATTTTCTCGCCTCGAGGCTCATATTACACTGTCCTTGGACAGGCTTCTCGTAGGAGGGTTGCCAGTTCTTAGTGTCAACATAGTTTAATCAGCAACTGACATACCCACTACATAGTTGGTTACCAGACAAGGATTTCTTTGAAAGCATTTTGCAGGGACCAGGGACTTTGTTATTCACTTTTTGGAACATGTCATATATAAACTAGCTAGTCTCTAAAGCTGAGGAGACTGGTTTGAATTTCCCTTTGTCGGGAACCCTGAAGACAGTTGTTGTCGCATTGAGGCCCATATGGGTTAAAGTTAGTCTGACCCAAGTCAAAAACTATTTCAATATGGTATACAGTCCCAAAATACATTGGAAAAAATTCACAACAGTAAATAAAATGATGTATACACATAAACTGAGAAAACAAAACAAGACCAAACAACAACAATTGTTTGTATCCACAACCATTTAAATAACAACATGGAAAAGCTAGCCTTTCTTACAAGTCAGACGCTTTGCCTGCTGGTGACAACTTGTCATCTGCTGATTTCCTTTGCAAACAATTTGTACCCAGGTCAGGCCTTACAAAATGTTGGGCCTGATCTGGATTCAAGCTGACAGACAGTATTCCAGAATTTAAAAAAAATGATTCTGAAAAAATATCAGCAGCCGACAAAGCATGCAAAAATACTCAGCATGCAAAGATTGCATGGGTCTTACATACAAGTCCGAGCAACCAAGACTCACTGGGGAATGATACTATATACAGCATAGCATATTAATGGAATAAATGAAAAGTTTGTGTAGAAATGTTAACATATCTTGCATTGCATGTTACATATAACTCTTTGCATGCTGGGTATTTATGCATGCTTTTTGTCGTCTGTTGATTTTTAAAAATTAAACTTTTTCCAAAAAATCTGTCAAAAATGTTTTGGTTTGGTTTGATTCTATACATCTCAGTCCACAGCTATGGTCATGTTGAGACGGTCAGTTCACCAAACAACACTTTTTCCTGGGCAAGCTTGACTAAGCGGTTAACCAGTACTTTGTGCACATATTTTTGCTTGTAACTGATAACAACGCTTCTTGAATCAGCGGAAGGAGGAGAATGAGCGTAGAAATTATTTCATGATCAATCTCCACAAAAGTATGGGACCGGGCCGAGCCGGGATCGAACTCGTGAACACTGGATCTGCAGTCGGACACGTTATGGACTGTGCTGCGAGGCCTGATCTGTCAAAAATATGATCTGACAGAGTATCAGTCAAGATCCAGATTAGGCACGACAAAAGGTCCAGTCTGATCAGGGTCCAAACTGAATGCAAAGGTTATAAACAAACAACAAAAGTGGCCACTAGTGGCAAAGAGTTTTAAATGCTTTCTTGAAAAGAAAGCCTTCAAGAAAGCCATGAACATATACATTTTACAGGAAATTACTTCATGTCATTTTTTATCAGATCATGTTAAAACACATGGGTCAGCCCACAAGATAAATAGAGGATCTTACATAAGTGCTCATGTCTTATTGAATTTATTAAACGAGTTGGTGAAAAGCGATAAAAGCGAGGCTTCTTTCAGGAATACCATCAGTGTGTCAAATAGTTTGGATCCAGATAAGCCTGACATTTTGCCAGGCCTGATCTGGGTCCAAACTGTTTGCAAAGGTTATCAGCAGACAACAATAGGAGGCAAAGAATTAAACACACATTCTTATGTATCAAGCAGGGCTAGAGGTCTAATTTTTGGTCAGAGTCTTTCTCTACTTCCATACTTTTGAGTATGCAAGAAGCGAAGGCTCGCGTGAGACCACACTTTTGCACAGGCTCATCTGAGCCTAGACTTCGCTGCTTGCTGATGGGATAAGTTTGTTTGTTTGATTTGATTCTTTACGTCCCATCAACAATCTTTCAGTTATATAGGGACGGGCTTCCTGGGTTGAACCAGTACTAAGCAAGGATAAATGTGTCTTGCTCAAGGACACAACACAGTGACGCCAGTGAGGCTCGAACCTGCGGCCCCTTAGTCTCGAGTCAAGCACTCTACCACTGAGCCACTGCACTCCCTACCTTGGTATATCTTTCTACAAGAATAAGTCTATAAACTGTCAAGCATTATTAGAGCAGAATACAAATTATGCAAATCTTTTTTTGATTTTTGGGGAAAACAGGGCTTGATATTTCTTGTGAATCATCTGCTGGCAGATGATTCACAAGAAAAATCATGCCTTTTTTTAAAAAAAAAGAGCAAACTTTGAAAATGTTGGCAGCAAATTCTAAGTGGTTCTTTATGCTGTTTGATGGAGGATCAAACTCACGACCTGGATTTCTTACTGAATGTATATACATAAACATGAGGGTCTGGGAGGCTATCAAAGATCTATACTGTAAATGTTTTAAATTCCTAACACTTTTCTCTTTCTGTTCTCAAATAAAATGTTGGTTTTCAGGGCTGGAACTCACAAAATGCTTGTTAGAATAGCAAACAGGGAAGACCCTGATCAGACTGCTTCTTCAGAAGCAGTCTGATCTGGGACTGCACTGTTTGCCTAGACCTTTTGGGCAGGCAACTGGTGTTTAAAGTTTTAGAACATTTACTGTAATCAGTCTGTGATGAGAGTGACCTTTCTCCATCGCAGCATATGGTTTCCTTTAGTTGCATCCACCTGTGAAGTTTCATGAAATAATTCCAAATGGTATAAAAGATATGACCCAGCCAAGGATTTCAGACTAAGGGAGATAAATCAAAAACAAGAGTGGTAAGAGTGACCATTTCTTATCACAAAACATGGTCATGTCATGCTGCATCCAACTCTGAAGTTTCATGACATAATTCCAAATGGTATAAAATATATGACATAGACACAAGGATTTCATACTAAGGGAGATAAATCAAAAACAGACTATGTAAGAGTGACCATTTCTTATCACAAAACATGGTCATGTTATGCTGCATCCACCTGTGAAGTTTCATGATATCATTCCAAACGATACACAAGATATGACCAAGACAAGGATGCCATGCTGTCTACTTTTTTTGAAAAAAATATTTCAGGAATACCATCAGAGTGTCAAACAGTTTGGATACTGGACCCTGATCAGGCCCCACCTAATCTGGGTCCAAACTGTTTGAAAAGGTAACAGCGGACAACACCAGTATAAAAAGAGTTTAAACAAAAAGTTTTAAATATGGAATTTACATTTAAATCTGGAATGTGCTAATTTACAAAGCATCTGTCAATTTTTGGGTAGTGTTCAGTTAAAACTTTAAGAAGGTATGAGCATGTCAAGATAAATATGCATTGAAGATAGAAAGCAATAATGGAAAATCTATAAATAGAAACTGAAATGAAAATCTAGTACTAGAAAGCAAACAATGAAAAACATAATTTGATAAAAACTAACTACAGATTTGATATAATGCCTTTGAATAGTAATTGGAATAATCTCAAAAAAATACATTGCAATAACATGAATTGACTTATTCTAGTTTGTGCTAAAAATAGCATGACATACAATAACAAGCTACAGTACATGTACTAAAATTATGTGCACTATTTACCAGACAAAAAAAACCCTGACAAACAGTGCAGGCCAATATCAGACTGCTCCTTGAAAGGAGCAGTCTTATATGGGCCTTCATGTTTGCAATGAAACAAGAATTTTGTGCACCAAAGATTTGATTACTGAATTTTCATTTGAAAAAAAAGAGAAATCTACTGCAGTAAAATATATTTTGTTCCCTAAACAACCTTCACACTTGGGCCCATTATACACTGGACTAAAATCTACAGGACAAGTATAGAAAATATTGGAAACATCAGTTTGCTGTCCTGGCTGACCTTTCAAATTTTTTACGCCAAGTTTGACTGCTCATATTTAATTTTTTGTTTGTTTGATTCGATTCTTTACGTCCCATCAACAATCTTTCAGTTAAACAGGGATGGGTCTTCCTGGGTTGAACCAGTACTAAGCTAGGATAAATATGTCTTGCTCAAGGACCACAATGCAGTGACGCCGGTGAGGCTCCAACCCGCGGCCCCTCAGTCTCGAGTCAAGCACTCTACCACTGAGCCACTGCACTCCCTACTCATATTTCAAGTATTCTCACAAATAGCTGGCGATTATTCTTAAAAAAGCAATGGTTCCATATATTATCTTCTAAGACTGTTGCTAATGTTCACAAAAACTGATAAGCATTTATTACAAAAAATGGAAAATTTAGCAGTTTTTATGAACATCAACATCAATGTACATTTAATAAACCTAATAGTGATAAAAGTTCACTCCAACAACATACATGTATATCTTTTCCTTTAGTGACCAGTCCAGGGTATATTGGGTCCCAGCTTCTCACAACCTTTCATTATTTCAATCACAGCATTTATTATCATACAAAGCACTCTGATCAGCCTGATCAGATTTGCCTACTGGCAATACCAGAATTCTCCATAAACTAGTCAGATTATGAATTAGGTACTCATCACATATGTGTTAAGTCACATCATCAAAGTGCATGTCAAACTATCTAGTTAGATTTGGGTACAGGTTTAGACAAACATAAATTTTCAGCGTAAAATTGTAAATACTTTCTTACCAATAATTTTTAACATATGTTTTGGGTGCTCAAAAGAACCTTCTCATTGAGATCATTCTTTGGAGCACCCGACATATTTTTTGGTTGAGAAATAAGAAAATTGCTTTTCTGTTATACACTCTTAACCAAAGACCTGTTTTTGGCAAGAGAATTAATCTATGTCCCTACTTTAAGTGTGTGAGCAGCAAAGGCTCTGGTGAGACTGTGTTAAAACACAGGTTCTTCTGAGCATTGGCTGCATGCATAGGCGATAAGAACCAAAATCTCAAGACCTGGCTTAAATATTTGGGCATATACCATATGCCATCTATGGTAATAACCACACATACTCTCATAAGTGCACACTGGGTACTTTTTGTGTTGTTTACACTGTAAGAACTTCTAATTTTCATCAGTCGATCCGGTAGTACAAATTATTTTCATTACAAACATGGATTCAATATGTGGATGATAAAGAGAGTGTGGATCCTGATGAGCTGGCTCCATCAGAAGCCAGCTGATCAGGATCCACACTATTTTCTACAACAGGTCTAGAATTTTGAAAAAAAAATATGTGCGGTGTGCTTATTAGGCTGAATACTTTAAACCTCTTACCGTATTTATCCAATAATTGCTCTAATCCATCTGACTACCTAATGTGATGTGTAGGACATAGTGATATAATAGCAAATAGAGTAAACACTGATCAGACTGCTCCTAGGAGCAGTCAGATCAGGGTTTCCACTATTTTCTCAGGTTTATCCATGGAGTATTTAGGATAAATGAATTATTATATTAATATGTCCTTATAATAATTTCAAAGGGAATAAGAAACTATAAAGTCACTGAATACATGCTCTTTATCAATTTTTTTGGCTGTGGCCCTTCTTCAGGATATTAAAAACAATTTCTTCATCCATGATTACCATATGCAGGGTTCAAACAGGCAAGATTGTGTTAAATTCAAGGACTTTTCAAGGACTTCTAAAATACTTTCCTACTGTTTTCAAGGACTGAAAACTTAAAGAAAAATACTGATTTACATGTTAAAACTCTTCTTCGGAAATGCTAGAGTCCATTACTAAAAGTATCAGTTTAAGAAAACTAGTATAAAATTGTGGTGCCTTTATTTGGTGCAGCATATGCTGTGCCAAATAAAGGCACCACAATTTGATACTTATTTAGGTCTTCATAAACACTGTTGAATCCTCCTGTTAATGGTAAAATTCAAGGACTTTTCAAGGCCTTTGAGTGTTTTTCAAGTACTTTTCAAGGCAAATTTAATTTTCAAGAACTTTTCAAGACAGTCCTGTATATTCAAGTACTTTTCAAGCCTGTGCGAACCCTGATATGGCTTAAATTGACTGACAACCGGCATGCTACTTAGTTGAAGAAATAGTTTTTAATATCCTGAAGACTGCCCATGGCCGAAACTTTGATAGAGTGAATGTATTCATAAATTATTATACATTACTAGAAAGATATTCCCTTTAAAAGGGATCACAATGTACATGTATTCTAGGAATGTTAGCCGTGAAATAAAAAGCAAAATCACAACAATAATTTACTAACAACAATGAAAAACTGGACTATTTAGTCAGATAGGAATGTCTTTACAATAAACACTTGTTCTTAAACAGGCAATAAATATATGTATAATCTGAGAGAAAAAAAAAATCTCACAGTTTATGTCCCACAACCTTGAAATTATGCTAGGTATCTCATCATATATACTATTGGAAATTTAACTTAACGACAACGCATAAACGTAGCTGTAAAACATTGATTTCTGACCATATATATATATACGATGATAACCTTCCCAAAATAAATATTTTGAAAAGGATTGCACTAGTAACAATTTTCATTCAAAAGTGGCGGAGCCTACAACCAGTAGCTGCCAGCTACATAAAACCACTTGTGAACCAATGAAAAGCAACATTACATAATGATGTCAGATTTCTCACTGGATTAACTGTCACAAATTAGTGACATTATCAAATCAGATGTCATGTTACATAAGCAAATGCATTAGAATCATAAAATATATGGATTTCACTGATCTGCAGACGAGTGTGGATTTTCACAACAATGGATTTCAATCACTTATCTCTTCATAATACACATGATGTACTGTAAATGCGGAAATTTTCGCAAGGGTTTTATTTTTTACGAAACTTCGCATCTGCGAAGTTTCGAGAAAATAAAACGCTTGTGAAATCACTCTGTCGTTTACTGATGTAGGTTAATCATGCCTTAATAGCAAATTTTTAACATCACAAATATGTCTTTTAACTCTGTTCATTTTTTGTTTGTTTGATTTGATTCTTTACGTCCCATCAACAATCTTTCAGTTAAACAGGGACCGGTCTTCCTGGGTTGGACCAGTACTAAGCTAGGATAAATGTGTCTTGCTCAAGGACCACAAAGCAGAGATGCCGGTGAGGCTTGAACCCGCGGCCCCACTGTCTGGAGTCAAGCACTCTACCACTGCGCTCCCTAACGCTGTTTGTGGAAATAAAATTCTCGCGAAAATTTTCGAATTTACAGTATGCACATGAGAACCATTTAATTACAAATATGCGCCTCATCGCGAGAAAACCTCTTTGGGGTTACCATCTAAACAAGACTCAAACAGTCTGCTGAACTACAGGGACTACTGTCCTGCAAGCCAAGAGTGACAGTGATGCCATTCTTTGTTTACAAAGTTATCAGGGACTTAGAATCAATAGATCACTTGTGTATCAATCCTATCTGCAGGATAGGACTAATACACAAGTGATCTATCGATTGGCGTTAGCTCAAGTGAAGTATATAAGTTAGTGTTAACTTAGCAATTGTAAACACAATATTAGGTCACTGTCACTCTTGGTTGGCACGGCAGTAGCTAGAATACTGAAATTTTGCATGAAACAAGTGTTACTATTATAATTCCCAGAGAGTGAGTAACAAGACACTGATCAGACTGCATGTACGCACAGACTGCTCTGCTTCTTTGTTATTCGCATGAAACAAATTCAGGTTTTCTTGAGACCAGGACCATATGTGCCAAGTGTATTTTCATAATATAACACCCATACTATATCAACACTAAATGGAATTTTCTTGATATTTTGGCAATAAAAACCTATGCATTTCAAATGCATGTGTTTTTATCACTAAAATGTTTTTTCACGTTATCTCACTGAGCATTGAGGCGGTTCTTTTCGGTAACCCACAATATAAGTTTGGTTGAAGATAAGCAAAAATTTTGAGCTATAAAGTTTACCACTTAAAGTGCCACCTATAATTTGCAGCTGATGACGATTTCAAATTTTGCCGCTTTTTCAAAAATAACCAATAAGGCATGATATTTCATGAGAATCGTCTGCTGGCAGACGATTCTCATGTAATATCATACCTTATTTTTGTCCAAAATTGGGAAAAATGTTGCAAAATTTGTGGTCTGCTGCAGTTGTGATTGATGCTTTAAAGGGTTAAACCTTTTCCTGCCAATCACTACAAGAATTTCTAGCGATAAGGCGAGCAATCTCCCTAAACGAGACGTTCGTTTTATTTTGTTGAAATGACGACTGGAGAAACTAGGCACATTAAACAAATATATATAGACGGGCCGTCGATGCACCATTGCCCCCGAATTGGTATATTTAAAACGGGATTTCCTTAGTGCATGTAATAACTCTACTTCTTATTGAATGGGAATTTATTTCGATCATCAACTGTACTTGTTATTCAGTAACATATATGGGAACTAGACCGTTAAACAAGGGAACCAATCGTCCTATCACGCTATGTACAGTAAAACTATTTATACAGTTGATGTACAATAAAAACGACCATCTTGCAAAGTGGTTTATTTTTTGTCAGATATTTGATGTCTTCTTTCGCTTATACAACCCCTTTGCCCCCCTAGACCCAAGACGCCCTTTACATATGTTATGTATTTGTATAGCGACATTTAATTGTCCAAAGGGCATCTTGGGTCTAGGGGGGCAAAACATCTAAAAACAAACTGAAAGACGCCAGTTTCATCTTTTCAATGACAAACGTCACAAATATAAGTATATTTCGTACGCATGCGCAGAGGAAAAACCGCAAAGTTTCGAAAATGAAGGGTACTTATATCCTTAATATTTTAGCAATTTTACTTTTTGAAAACCTGCAAAGGATTTACTAAAACTCTCGTCTAAACGGCACCCAGTCTAAAGACGTAAAATGAGGGGTGGGAGTAGAAGGCGCAAGTTTTAACGGTTTTGTAAATGATGAATCGCTTTGAAACCTATTTTGATGCTTTCTATGTAAATTTTACTACTGGAACAGACCAATTTTAAAAACATTAGGGCAATATCAAAATTTAGGTTTTGCAATCATGTCAACTAGGGAAAATATACGCCTTATCGCTAGAACTCCTTATTGTCGTTTCCTCTCTCATCTGCTTATGTGCTTTTGTACCCTATATTGCAAACAATATGAACCCTTTGGAGCAGTCTGATCTGGGTTCATAGTGTACGCTTACATGGTAAAAGTGTTTTGGGCGCGCATTTGAAATACCCAGCAGATGTAATAAGCAGACAACATTTTCAGGACAAAAAATATTGACAGGATAAGGGATAATATCTGATGGTACACTCCGCACATACTATAAAACTCTCCACATGCAGTATGGAGAATTTCTGCTATTGTTGTGTCACACTGTTACTGGCACCCGGCATTATACTACGTCAAAGGCATCCTCTCGTTCATCAAGGCTGTGTCAAAGGCGTCATCATCCTGAAAAGATAAAAAAAATATCATATTTTCTAACCCTCAAAGCCTCATCTAAAATTTGCAGCAGACAACATTTTCAAATAAGCTTCTATTTTCATCATGAATAAACCAAATATTATGATTTTTCCATAATTCTCATGAAAAAAGTAACTGTTATGATTTTTGCATTATAATTACTCTGATATAAAGGAACTGCAATGATTTTTTCACAATTCTCTTGAATAAAGAAAATGTTCTGATATTTCCATAATTCTCATGAATAAAGAAAATGCTTAGATTTTTTACAAAATTTTCATTAATAAAGAAAATGTTATGATTTTTTTTCCCAAAGTTCTCATAAATAAACTGCTATGATTTTTTCATACTTCTCATAAATAAAGAAAATGTTATGATTTTTTTTTCTTCCAAAATTCTCATAAATAAACTGCTATGATTTTTTCATACTTCTCATAAATAAAGAAAATGTTATGATTTTCCATAATTCTCGTAAATAAAGAAAATGTTATGATTTTTCCATAATCTCATGAATAAAGCAAATGTTATTTTTTTCCCATAATTCTCACGAATCAAGCAAATGTAGTGATTTTTCCATAATTCTCATGAATAAAGATAATGTTATGATTTTTCCATACTTTTCATTAATAAAGCAAATGTTATTTTTTTCCCATAATTCCCATGAATAAAGCAAATGTAATGATTTTTTCCATAATTCTCATGAGCAAAGAAACTGCTTTGATTTTTCCAGACTTCTCATTAATAAAGAAAATGTTATGATTTTCTGTAATTCTCATGAAATGAATTTTCCATAGTCCCATGAATAAAGCAAACGTAATGATTTTTCCATAATTCTCAGGAATAAAGAAACTGCTAAGATTTTTTCCATAATTCTTATGAATAAAGAAAATGTTATAATTTTTTCCATAATTCTCATGAGTAAAGAAAATGTTACAATCTTTTCCATAATTCTTATAAATAAAGTGAATGCTAACCCTTAATGCGCCAATAGCAACAAAAGTTGTCTGCTTTTCTCGTCTGCTGAAATGTTTAAGAAGCCTCTATACCAAACAGTGTGGACCCAGATCAGACTGCTCCTATAGGAGCAGTCTGTTCTGGGTCCACCCTGTTTGCTTCTATACTTAATTTGTCAGTAATGTTAGGCAATTATTTGCAGTAGACGATTTCATCAGACGACATTTTCAGATGCATTTTTTTCTTGGCACTTTAAGGGCTAAGACTTCATTCCTGTGATGCACCAGCATGCATTAATTGTTTTCTTCTTCCAGTTAGTCCATGCACCTCGCCATATTTAACCCTTAAAGCATAAATCACGACTGCAGCAGACGACAATTCTGAGACATCTTTCCTAGTTTAAAAAAAAAAAGTTATGATATTTCGTGAGAATCATCTGCCAGTAGACGATTCTCATGACATATGCTTCATTCGTCATTTTCAAAAAGCAACATAATTTGAAATTGCCGTCTGCTGCAAATTATAGGTGGTGCTTTATGGTTTAATTTGTGATAAAACAGGGTAATTCCCTTCCACAAGCATCCCCAAAATCTAGCTCTATATTTAATTAATAAGATGGATCTTTTTATTTAATAGTTTTGATCTTTTAACTCTTTGCCCCCTGGGAATTGTTCATGCTTTTTTGTCATCTGCTGTTTTTTTCTTCAAAATAAACTTTTGAAAAATTCTTTCAGGAATACCATCTGAGTGTCAAACAGTTTGGATCCAGATCAGGCCTGACGGTCTGTCAGGCCTGATCAGGGTCCAAACTGTTTGCAAAAGTTATCGGCAGATGACACTATGTAGGCAATGAGATAATAATTTCACAGATTGACTTAAAGATTTTTTTTATATCTCTTTCCTTGCTTGCAACAACTTTTGTCGCCTGCTGATAACATTTTCAAACAGTTTGGACCAAGATCAGGATTGACAGAAAGTCTGTCCTGATCTGGATCCAAACCATTTGACACTTTGATAGTGTTCCTGGAAGAATTTTTTGAAAAAGTGAATTTTGATGAGTCAGCAGATGACTAAGCATGAAAAATTATCCAGCATGCAATGAGTAATTTCCGCCATTCTCTAATATGAGGATGTTCAATATTTAATGTGTATTGTGTATTGTCTTAAAAAGAACTGAGTCAGACTCAAATGGTTATAAATTTTACATCCTTTCTAAGTATTCTCCGTGGTACTGTCTGGTTTACATGCATTATAAGTATTCTCCCTGGTACTGTCAGGGATTCAGTTTGGCCTCAGCTCTCAAATATAGTCTAAAAATCTTTCCAGATGTCTGAGACCTTACCAGGGCCAGGTAAGACAGCTTGTTTGGATAAATCTCTAGTTATTAGCATGCACATGTGTCTACGGTGGTCAGCTGGCTCTACTGTTTTAAAAAGGATAATTTTTTTAAGTTGATAGCATGCATGGTTCCATGCATGTAACTGGCTCCAATCAACAAATTTTCAATCATGTTTGTATGTTTTCCTAAGTCTTGCTCAAAAACACAACAATGCTTCCAGTAAGGCTCAATTCAGAGACCTATTGACACCATATTGAGCACTCTACAGTTGAACCATTGTGTTCCAAATTCAGCATATTAAAGGACATTTATTTTTCGTGTTCCATTTTTGCAGAATGAAGCATCTCACCTGGGTCTACACTGAATGCTGAGATAACAGCAATTAATGGGACAGATGAATACCTAAATGTAAACCGTGACATGTGATTTCCAACAATGTGGCATTTTGACAAGTGTAGACTCAGACGAGGCTGTGCTGCCTCATTTTAGGCTTAGAAACTCCAAATGATGTCCAGTCAGTAGCTTAACACTCATAGAATATTCAAGCGACTATCAAAGGCTCTGATCAGACTGCGCATATGCGCAGGCTGATTTAAGGCTATGCTGGTCGCACATACCACATTGTTGGAAATCCCATGCCAAGGCTCAATTGTGTACATTTTGTTCTGTGATCCCTCAGTAATGAACCATACAAACTTCATAGTATCAATCTTGAAGCAAGATTTAATCAGTATAAAAAGCGTTAACCCATTTAAGCCAAATGGAAGTTCCCACTACTATCAATTGGAGCAGTCCATTTCCAATTTTAGGGGTGTTGGGTGGTATTTTTCTTCCTTTTTTCCAAATTTTAATAGAAGAATCTGTAAACAAACAGTGAAGTTCCTGATCAGACACCGCATTATGATCTGGATAAGCAATGTTTGCCTATGTTCCACAAAAAGGATGCTATGCTTATATGGGTTAAGAATCTAGAAACTCAAAGCAAGTCTTAATCTGTTACTCTATAAGGAGTTGAGTGAATACAAACCAGCTATCAGAGTCATTCTCAACCTGAAAGGACAAAGCCTACAATGTATCCCATTTATTAAACGTTCCTCATATTGAATATATTGATGTACTTCACTCCTCCCCAATGGTTACCCTGTTAAACTACAGTGTTCTTGTTGAAAGCATGTAATTTCAACCAGAGTGGAAAACAGTGTGGGTCCTGCCTGATCAGATGGCTTCATCAGTGTTTCAAAAAAGATTTTGTTCGTTTGATTTGATTCTTTACGTCCCAGCCAACAATTTTTCAGTTAAGTCTGGACATGTCTTCCTGGGTTGAACCAGTACTAAGCAGGGACTAATGTGTCTTGCTGAAGGACACAACAAAGTGATGCTGGTGAGGCTCAAACCTGCAACCCCTCGGTATCAAGACAAGCATTCTACCACTGAGCCACAGCACTCCCTTTTTCAAAAATAGATTAATCGGGGTTCAGCAGGAAAAGGGTTAAGAGTGAATTTCCTTTTTCAAATGCTCATGAAAGTACATGTATGAATACCATGGAATCAGTTCAAAAAGGGCTGCAACGCAAGAAAACCTGTCTTCAGGGGTTTTTGAATAACACAGGCGCAGACCAGCGCAGCCCAGTCTGATCAGCACCTTTGTTATTCTCTGTTTGGAAACTATCATATGTAAACTTGCTACAAGCAAAATTTCAATTTTCTAGCTAGTCTCTGTATCTGAGGAGACTGGTTTGAAACTCGCTTTGTCGGAAACCCCTAAGAAAGGTTTTCTTGCGACGAGGCCCAAATTATAGGCCACTCTTCAGGTAGAGTTCACTTTGAACTGAATACATGGTGTTCATCCTTCCATGAATCTCAGAAAAACAAATTTCATAACTTAAATTTGAGCCGCGGCACAAGATATCCAACAATTTGACATTTTGACAAGTGTAGACTGGGACGAGCCTCTGCAGCCTCCTTTTAAACTTAGAAACTCCAAATGGTGTTCAGTCAGAAGCTTAACAATCAAAGAATAGTCAAACGACTAGCAAAGGCTCTGATCAGACTGTGCATATGCGCAGGCTGATCTGAGGCTTTGCTGGTCGCACAGACCACATTGTTGGAAATCTAATGCACTGGCTCTTATAAATAATATCTAATATGAAATTTAATCAAACTTTTGGAGAAATAATAATTCAATATAAATATCTAATTTTTAATCTTATTAACCATTTTGTTGTAGTGTAAAACAGAACAGAGGAACAGCCTAGTTGACTGGATTTCGGAGGTTTAGTGAAGTCAGTAATTATGCCATGTACAGAACTTTTTGGTATGAAAAATTGTTAGTATAGCTCTGCCAGTATTAGCTCAAACTAGATAAAATGTTTTTTAAAGGTAGATAGTCAAACACTTTTCACCAACAAAAAAAATCACTAACATATGACATGTCATAATTAACCCTTGTCCTGTGCCTTCTCTTCTGCTTTTCAGCCAATTCAGCTGCATGATTTCAGCTAACACAATTGATTCCAAGGCTGCATGGAAAACAGTGCAGATCCCGATCAGATGGCTTCACCAGAAGCAATCTGATCGGGATCTACTCTGTTTTCCAAAGAGGATATATGGAGTTTCAGCAGGGCAAGGGTATTAAGTGTTGTTTTACTTGTGTGCAATATTTTCATCCTATATTCAGAGCTTGCTTCCAAGTTCAGTGAAATTTCAACACTCAAACCATAATGTTTGTTTCCCATGACAAACACAAACTCATCCCCTTGCCACCATTTATGTACTTTCTTGTACTTCCATAAGCACACATCGAGCATTTATGGGTTGTTTACCGGCACACAAAATAAACTGATACCCAATCCAGGTGTATTTGCATTATTAATATGGATTCATCCAGTTGGCTTCATAACAAGTCAGCTGATCTGGATCTACACTGTTTTTCTAAAGAAGGTATATAATTTTGAAAAAGTTACAAAATGCGCTTATCATTTTTATATAGTAATGCAAACAAAGCTTTGTTACAAAAAGTTGGAAGACTACCCACCTTTATAGCTAATACCTTCCTTTATTTGAAAAGATTTGTTTACGATAATGTCTTGTCCCAGAGGACATAGACTGGTGTTCAGCCACAGTGAACAAGGGTCCTTCATAAGGTTCATAAAAAGCTGCTTCATCCAGTTTCAAAGGCTGGTGGTAATTAGAACGAAAACAGTAAACGCCTAAAGTGTTACCTAATTTTAACTTGATTACATTTTCATGTTTATTCGATTCTTTAATAAACCAAATAATGCTAAATATTTCATATGCAATGTCAAGACTTATACCTCCCCATTCCCCCTTCATGATGGTCATTGTTACAGCCATGTTTGCCGGTTTAAGAATTAAAAATATTTTCATTTAGCTCAGTTTTTTTACATTTCTAATTATGCCTATATCAAATCCTTTGTCAGAATTGGTCACTCTTAAAGAATAGAGTAGTCCAATGAAAAATAAAAAGTCTAATCCTCCTTTGCTATTTTATTTGATTTTGATTACCCACACTTCTAACAGTATTTAAGTCATGTCACATCAGTATCTATTTCACAGTGCTAGTGGGAGGTGATACAGTCTCAATGTAGTGTCATGCCAATACACATCAATGAGATACTACCATCAGTCATATAATGATGAAAATATTGCTCCCCCCCCCCCAACCCCAGAAACACAACAGTTTGGATCCTGGTCCCTGATCTGGTTCTGTTTGCTAGGGTTATCAGAAAATGGCAAAAGTTGCCGCTTGCATGCAAAGAGTAAAGTCACTTTCTTAAAAACAAAATGGGGATGGAACCCACAACCTTCCTATCCGAGCCATACTCTGTCACAATACTATGCAGGCTGGTTTCTACTCACTTTTAAATCTTTGCAAGTGTAATGTGGATGTTATCTTGTTGTTTTCCATTTTATAAAATACTTTTTTAGAAAAATCTTTGATGAATACTTTCTGAATGTCAAACAACCTGATATTTTGTCTGCCTTATCTGAGGCCACAGCCGTTTGCAAAGGTTATCAGCAGACGGCAAATTTGCCACCATTGGGAAAAGAGTTAAACCAATTCAGAGATGGAACCCATAAGCATCCAAACAAAAGTATAACTGTGCCACAAAATTATGCAGGTTGGTTTTCTTACACTTTTAAGAGTATTTAGTATAGAAACAAACAGCGTGGACCTATAGGAACAGTCTGGATCCACACTGTTTGCCATAGAGGCTTCTTAAACATTTCAGCAGACGAGAAAAGAAGTTTTGTTGCGATTGGGGCATACAGTGGCTTCCCAAATGGATGACAGCTTAGCCCTTAAAGCGCTGGCAAAAAATGCATCTGAAAATGTCGTCTGCTGTAAATAATTGCCTAACATTATTGATTAGTTTAAGTATAGAAGTAAACAGCGTGGACCCAGATCAAAGGAGCAATCTGATCTGGGTGCACACTGTTTGTCATAGAGGCTTCTAAAACATTTCAGAAGATGACAAAAGCAGAACACTTTTTTTATGATTGGCAATTTAAGGGTTAGTTAAGAGATTTTGTGACACAACATTTCTCAACTAATTTCATAAGTCACACTCTTCTGGCATCAGACACAACAATCGACCCAATTCAAAATTAATCAACAAAACAAAAATATTGGGTACCAAATTCACCCAGAAGTAAAAACTTAGCAGTGTATAACAAGATAACCTTAACCATAGCTAAAGCTGGTTTGGAAAGCTGTTAGTTTACCCGAACATCCTTAAAACTGGGACACAAAGAGCAAAATCTGGAGTGGAAAACAATGTGGATCCTGAACAGGTGGCTTTATCATTTTCGCATTTGATTTTTAAAGCAAAAACAAGAGGTTCATAATGATCCTGGATCACTCACCTGAGTCATTTTTAGCAATGGCAGACATTTTTATAGCAGAGTAGTATAATTTGGGTTCTTTTTCAGAGAGGGCAACAAATGAGCTTATGTGATGCCCTTAAATATATTCTATATAAAGCTGATCAGATGGCTTTGTCAGAAGCCAGCTGAGCTGGATCTACAATATTTTCTAAATTGGATAATCTAGGTGCAGCAGGACAAGTTTTAAAATTTTCAGAAAGTATTTAGGGTAAACTCTTTTAACTGAACAGTAGTAACAAAAGCATTTTCAAAAACACATAACAGAACTTGACCATCCCCAGTGGGGTATACTTACTTTAATAATTGTGGTATTCAGTCTACAGTTTCGCAAATGTTCATGTTAAAAAGCAAAGAATTTTACCAACTACAATACTACATCCTAACTCTATAAATACTAAATTTCTAAGATGGATTCTTCCAGTTGATGACTGGGACTTAACCATCCTAGTTATCAATACATTATTTAATGAAAAAAGCAAACAAATAGTTCCTGATCAGACTGCTTCTCTAGAAGCAGGCTGATCTGGGACTATTTTGCTTGCAGATGCTATTCCTGTTGAGTAATTTGGTTGTGGTATTCAGTTATAGCCCATTGTTGAAAAAAGCAAACAAAAAACCATGATCAGCCTGCTTCTCAATCTGGCTTCACTAGAAACAGGCTGATCTGGAACTATTTTGTTTACAGATGCTTATCCTGTTGAGTAATTTGGTTTCGATACTCACAGTTATAGCCCCTATGAAAATCCTGAATGACTGCTTCTCTTCTACCACAAAGTATCAAATCAAAAAAAAAATTAGCTATGGTAAATGTATTCATTAATAAATTTTCTCTGTCTGAGCCAGAATTACCATAGTAAGACCAAAGTATATATATAATCAAAACTGCCTTTGTTTAAATGGTAGAAATCCTTTGACATCATTCTGGTCGGACCAGATTAATTTGGTGGTTACTCTGGATGAAAGATGATGGCTTGAAGTAGGAAATGCAGAAAATATAAATATGAACAGTACTTCATGAGCATTTGTACATGAATCTGTCAAAACTTTTGTAACCATGACATTGAAGTGAATGTCACTAAAATTCTAATGAGCCTGTTGTCTGAAAACTGATGTATAGACAATATTTGTACCATGGGGGCCACAATGTTTGTTGACTATAAGCCGGAGACTGTTGGATCACTGTGTGGAATGCAGCATCCAGTAGATTAGATTGATTGGTGATCATACTTATTCTTATTTGGGTCTCGAAGCGAGGAAACTTGACTTTGATGCATGCGAACAATAAAGGTGCAAAATAGCCTGCTCCATCCATACAGTCTGATCAGTGCCTTTGTTATATGCTAAGTAATATTTTAGCTGGCTGCTTTATCTGAAGTGACTCGCCTGTGTTTTACTTGGTGGGGAAAGTCAGGTTTTCTTGCAAACGAGACCATTTATCCCACTCTTTGAAATTTCTGCATGATGGCAAGTATGCTATGTGCAATACATTTGAGTGAATAGAAAATTACTTTTGAGTAGATTATATATACTGGCCCCTCCATTAGCCAAATATTGCTCATGCTAAGTTTAGCTGTTGCCCAGAACCCCCTCAACAATCAACACCATTACCCCCATGATTTTGCATACCCCCGTTAGCATGGTTTAAACATCCTTTAAACATCCTTTTTTCTCCACTCATATTTCCAAAGTACATTAAATGTTCTGAAATTCTGAACACTAATTGCATGCCAAAAATGCAATGACAAAAAGTGCTAATCAGGGTCTAACCGGTTTGCTGTTCTGACAAGTATTTGTGATTTCCAATCCTGACAATCAACATTTTAGTTGAGAAAGTTTATTTGGTTTGATTCTTTATGTCCCGGTCAACAATTTTTCAGTCATGATGGAACAGGTCTTCATGGTTGAACCAGTATCAAGCAGCAGGCTCAAGTGTCTTGCTCAAGGACATAACACAGCAACTCCATCCAAGGTGAGCCTCGAACTAGCAACCCTTCAACCCCCAGTCTAATGCTCTACAAACTGAGCCACTGTGCTCTGCATTATTTGAGAAAAGAGAAAAGTGTTCAAATTTTAGAACATTTACTGTAAATCTGAAATCCTTTTTTCCTAGCTCATATGTCCAAATTTTTAAATTTGAACACTATTTGAATGCCGAAAAAGCCTTGACAAACAGTGCAGTCCCAGATCAGACTGATTTGGAAGAAGCAGTCTGATCAAGGTCTGCCCTGTTTGCTATCCTGACAAGCATTTGGTGAATTCCTATCCTGATTACCAACATTTAAGAAAGAAAAAAGTGTTCGAAATTCAGAACATTTACTGTAAATTTGAAATTTTTGGCGCAAGTGTCAATCCACTAACCTTTTTCATCTTGTTCTTGAGTTTTTTGAAGAACCTAGCTCCCTTGCTGTCCTTTATCAACACAGCATCACCCCCTTCATCTTCCCCTTCCTCTAGGGCGCAGCTGTCTACCCCTGGTAGCTCCCCTTCTTTCCCCTCGGACCCTTCTACTAGCTTCATATATTTGTACTCTAACCTGCAAGAATTGGAATAGTATTTATCACATGATGTTGCATCTGGGATTGATATGACACCATGCATTTAAATTGATGAACCACTAGTGATTTACTTATTTAGTAACCTTATGTAATGACAGCCATAACAAAATCTCAGTTATATGAACCATGACATGTGATTTCCAACAATTTGGTATTTTAACATGAATAGACTCAGACCAGCCTGTGCAGCCTCATTTTAACCTTAGAAACTCCAAATGATATTCCGTCAGTAGCTTAATATTCATAGAATATTCAAGCGACTAGCAAAGGCTCTGATCAGACTGTGCGTATGCGCAGGCTGGTCTGAGCCTTTGCTGGTCGCATATACCACATTGGTGGAAATCTCATGTCGCTGCTCTTATATCAAAATCTTAGCAGTTTCATGCAAAAAAAATAAAAAAAAACCCCCAATTTTAAAATACATTAAATGTCATATGATGAATAGAACTTAACATTCATGTTGCTGTACTATTGAATTTATTAAACTAATCAGGAAAAGGAGATAAAATGCAAGGCTTGTTTAATAAATTCAATAAAACATAAACACTCAAGTAAGATCCCCTATTTATACGGCTATAAGACACAGTTCCATATAGTTGCATTCCCATGTGTAAAAATTAGATCCAAATTAATTTTGTCATAAGACTGGCTTATCTCCACTCAGAGCAACCATAAAATCTAGTTATAAGATATCAAGATTTTTATATTGTTCTGTTAAGTTCATATGTACATCTATTTATACTCTTAAAATGTGTTTAGACATGTGTATGCTCAATCAACCATAGTTTCTGTACATCCGAACAAACAAAGTCAACCTTCTATGACTATCCATAGTTGGTGCAGCCATCTGAGAATGCATTTTTTTTTCTGACAGACATGTAATGTCTGACACTTCATTCCATTGGACGGTTGGTTGGTTTTAGATTCCCCTTTGAAATGACCCTTTTCAAGCTATTTCTCTTTAAATACATGCTCAAACCTTTTATCTTTTTTGGTGGGTCTGAGGAGGGTTCAGAGGCTGTAGCATTCACCAGAGCCTGAATCTTGTCAATTTTTCATCACAACCACGGCTGATCACAGTTCAAGGTTATTTGGGCCTTGACGCTAAAAAACCTGTCTTTGGGGTTTGCGACAAGGTCATACCAAAACTAGTTTGCTCAGTTACAGAGACTAGCTAGAAAATTGAATTTCTGCTTATCATAAGTTCAAATGTGATATTTTCCAATAAGGGCTGATCAGAATTCACGGATGCACAGGCTGGTCAGCACCTTTGTTGTTCGCAAATTCCCGAAGACCGGTTTTCTCGCGCTGAGGCCCATTAATGTCCTATGTCCATTTCACAGGGATTTCCCCACTTTGCATTAATGCTTTATATACTAATAAATTTTACCATCTTGTTTCTTGTTTGATGCAACAAACCAGGGATGATCAAATGTATATATCTAGGGGTGTGAGGTTATAATTTTCCAAAAAAATGCCATTTTTTTTGTTTGAAAATCTTTTTTACATTAACAAACAGTACTAGTGTAGACCCTGAAGAAATGCCACGTTTCATCAGTGTCTTCACTGTTTGTAAAAGTACATGTTTAGGGTTTTCCAGTATACAAAGGGTTAAAAAGTCACAAAATTATCGGCTCAGAAAAAAGAAATCAAACTCATCAAACTATAGTATCGTTACTTACTTTTTATTTTTTCTCCAAGTATAGCACAATAAACAACACAGGATAGAAGCTAAAGCCACAACTGCTGGTATGGCAACTTGAAACTGAAATACACAAAGAAATTATTTTGTATACCCCTACAGATAAAGTGTTTTTCTTTAACCTTTTTCATTCTGGATACTAGTAAACAGGTACTTTGGCAAACAGTGAGGACCCAAATGAAATGCCGCCTTATGTGGCATTTCATGAAATGCCACATAAGGCGGTATTTCATCAGGGTCCACCATGTTTTCTAAGATCAAACCAAACTTCAGTAACAGAGTTACATCATGATTTAGAAATCACTACCTGTGACCCCTTTAATTACCAAACGAGCAATCCCATACTTATAATATCAAAATACTTGGGAAAATCCATCAGAATGAAAAGGCTAAAAACCCCAAAATGGTGATATTTTTCTTGATATTGCATGAAAACAATTGTTGAGTTTCTTATTCGAAAGACTCTTCTAATGAGTACCCATAACACATTGGTAAAGTTCAAAATTGCCAAAAACTTGAGTTTTGAAATTCACATCTTTGTACTACCCCTATAAAATATTAACAATTTCAAGTTTAAACGATAAATTACATTTAGATGAACTGAAAATAAATCAGAGAAGCTATCATAATCTGCTTAATGCAGTATTTACAGACTGTCAGACCTAAGTCACCTTCTATGGATTTTGCTCGTTTGATTTGATTCTTTACGTCTCAGTCAACGGCTATGGTCATGTCCAGATGGTCAGTTCACCAAACGACACACCTAACCACACTTTTTCCTGGGCAAGGTTGATTAAAGCAGTTAACCAGTACCTTGTGCGCATACTTTCGCTTGTAACTGACATCTACCCTCCTTGAATCAGTGGAAGGACGTGAATGACAGTAGAAATTATTTCATGATCAATCTCTATGAAGCATGGGACCAGGTCTGGATCTAACATGAGAACCCTGAATCTGCAGCCTGCATCCCTACCAAATGTGCTACTCATGTTAGATCCTCTGTAGGTTGAAACTTCTGAAATTTTGAACACTAGTTCCCTCCCAAAAACGTCCCAGACCCATCTCAGACTGCTCCCGACTGTTAAATTCCAGCCCGGAAAACCAAGGTTTTTATAGAGAACAAAAAGAGAAAAGTATTTGAAATTAACCCTTTAAGCGTCAATCACGACTTCAGCAGACTACAAATTTGGGAACATCTTTCCCAATTTTCGAAAAAAATTAGGTATGATATTTCTTGAGAATCGTCTGCGATTCTCGTGAAACATCATGCCTTATTTGTTATTTTTGAAAAAAGCTGCAAAATTTGAAACTGCCGTCTGCTGCAAATTATATGTGGCGCTTTATAGGTTAACAACATTTACAGTAATATCAACTTACTACAAAAGGTAAGGCAGAAAGTTTGAGGGTACATTTCTGTATTTCTTCTAATTTAGTAGCTTTATCTCTCACTATACAATGCCTGAAATACAATACAAGGTTCATATAGGCTGAGACATGAGGAAACATGTTAGGGGTTTCTGACCAAGTAAGACCAGGGTTCATACAGGCAAGATTGTGTAAAATTCAAGGACTTTTCAAGGACTTCTAAAAGACTTTCCTGCTGTTTTCAAAGACTGAAATTTTAAGAAAAATACTGATTTACATCTTAAAATTCTACTTCTGAAATGCTAGTGTCCATTACTAAAGACATTAGATTAAGATAATTAGTATAAAATTGTGATGCCTTTATTTGGTGCGGCATATGCTGCACCAAATAAAGACATCACAATTTTATACTGATTAAGGTCTCAAAAAGCACTGTTCAATCCTCCTGAAAATTGTAAAAATCAAGGACTTTTCAAGGCCTTGAGTGTTTTTCAATTACTTTTCAAGGCAAATTTTGTTTTCAAGGACTTTTCAAGACAGTCCTGTATATTCAAGTACTTTTCAAGCCTGTGCGAACCTTGAAGACTCAAAGCAGCCTGCTCAGCTACAGAAACTAGTAATAGCCTGGGATGGGGCATGTTTTGGCCCCAGGACCATAATTTGAACAAACTTGATAGCGGTCCACTTGATAATGTTTTATACTAAATCATATCAAGGCTCTAGGCCTTGTGGTTTCAGACAAGAAGATTTTTTATGTTTTCCCTATGTAACCCTATGTAAAAGGTGGGTCCATTTATGGCATCAGGGCCATAATTTGAACAAATTTGGTAGTGGTTCACTAGGCGATGCTTTTTACCAAGTATCAAGTCTTTAGACCTTGTAGTTCCAGAAAAGATTTTTAAGTTTTTATTTTAAAAATCTATCAGCCCATTTGACCTAGAAATGCAATGGAAAGGAACCATTGAGCAACTATTGAAGGGGGGGGGGATATAAGGATCATTCTTGCCTAGTTAAAGAAAAATACAGCCAGTAGTTTAGGAGATGTTGTTAATGAAACATGATGCATAGCAGTCATCCAATGATCACAATAGCTTATCTTGAGCTAAAAACTAGCATTTTCAGCAACAAAAGACTAGTTAGAAAAAAGATATATGTAAAACAATATACCCCCCTCCCCCATGAGAAACCTGTCATCAAGGTTTCCAACCAAGTAAGACTCAAAGTCGCCTGCTTAGCTAGTAAGAACATTGAAATTTTGCAGGGAGCCAGTATGACTTATGTACTGTCAAGATAGCTGATAACAAGGTCTGTGCCTTTGATGTTCGCATGCAACTAAATCGGGTTTTCTTGTGTCTATATGCAATAACAATGATGCTGATCAGACTTCCGAGGCTGGCCTGTGCCTTTGTTGTTCCCATGCACAAAGTTAAAAGTTAGGTTGTCTGGTGTGCCCCTGGTCATAATTCGAACAAACTTGATAGAGGTCCACTACGTAATGCTTAAACCAAATATCAAGATTCTAGGCCTTGTGGTTTAAGACAAGATTTTTTATGTTTTCCCTATATTACCCCATGTAAAACCTGTGACTCTCAGAGTCTCCAATCAACTAACCAAGATATTTGTTTTGTTTGATTTGATTCTTTACGTCCCATCAACAATCATTCAGTTAAACAAGGAGGGGTCTTCCTGGGTTGAACCAGTACTAAGCTGGGATAAATGTGTCTTGTTCAAGGACCACAATGCAGTGACGCCGGTGAGACTCGAACCCGCAGCCCCTCGGCCTCTAGTCAAGCACTCTACAACTGAGCCACTGCGCTCCCTAAGATATTTGTAAAACAAGATTATCTTACCCCCTGAAAAGATGCAATTTACCCATGTTAAGGTTTATTATATAACCTATAAATAGACATCTTTTGATTGGCCTAGATGCCTATCCACTCAAGTCCATAAAACTACATATCACATGGGCTGCTGGTTTTTCCCATTTAATATTAGTTACTAAAAATAGACTTCATGAAACTTTCCATACCAGGTGTGCTTTCAGCATGAAACTTGCATGATTTGCTGTAAATACAATACAGTGAGTGACAGCAGCACGAAATTCACAAGATTTGGTGTTTTATCATATACATGTAATTCAGACTTTGCTGTTGAATATAGTAATTAGCAGAACTTTTAAATGAACTAATGAATTCTTCCTTCTGGATTGATGCAATAAACTTGGAATGGACCATTGTATAATTCAAGGGGTCACAGGTTTTAATTTCTAAACAAAATTGCAGTTTTTCCCTGAAGATCATTTTTGTCTTAGCAAACAGTGTAGACCCTGATGAAATGCCTCATTATGAGGCATTTAATCTGGATCTTCTCTGTCTGCAGTTGTAATTACAAATAAAGTATGCATTCATTCCTCTTTTAACTGAATGAAATCAGTTAGTCATCATGTAAAAAAAGAAATTCTAGACTGTCCAAGACATAGTCCATAGCCAAGATTTTGTTGTTGTTGTTGTTGCTTTTTTTTTGTTTAGATTTTTTGTTTTTGTTTATAATAAACAATTGTTGACTATTGAGGCATTGGACATGATATGATATCGACCTGAGAATACCAATATTGACCTCGGCTCCACCTCGGTCAATATTGGTACTCTCAGGTCGATATCATATCATGTCCAATGCCTCAATAGTCAATAATTGTATATTGTT
This sequence comes from Loripinus fragilis, assembly GCA_964019695.1. Lineage (NCBI taxonomy): Eukaryota > Metazoa > Mollusca > Bivalvia > Lucinida > Lucinidae > Loripinus > Loripinus fragilis. The sequence goes on along the minus strand of OZ026520.1, from coordinate 37,575,346 downwards.
TTTTGCATGCACATATGACTGATAACATTGATATGCTCTCCAATTTCCAATACCTTGAAGATAGAAAGGCTTCTAATCTGGAGCCAGCTGTCAGAACTACTTACGCTGGTGGAAAATAATGTATTTTTTGTTGCCCCTTAATACACTCTTCTGTCACTTTCTCAAAGTCTTCCTTCTTACACGTAGGACAAGCTACCCGACTATGCCATAGGAAGTGGAATGTGCAGCCATCGCAGGTCCCATCAGCACATTTTGGTGGAACTTCAATAACACCATTGTCCTTCTCATCCAGATCACAGCTCAGACTTATAACAGTCTTTCTACCATTTGAACAAGCTCGTGTAGGTCTGTCAAGTAAAGAAAACTATGGTAAATGTTCTTAAATATCGAACACTTTTCTCTTTCTGTTCTCAAATAAAATGTTGGAAATCAGGGCTGGAATTCATGAAATGCATGTCAAAATAGCAAACAGGGAAGACCCAGATCAGACTGCTTCTTCAGAAGCAGTCTGATATGGATCTGCACTGTTTGTCTAAGTCATTTTGACAGGCAACTAGTGTTAGAAATTTTAGGACATATACATTGTCTATCATGATTAACAGGTACTGTGTCATTACACGATTATACAACCAAGACCATCCATTTAACACTACTTACTGAGTAATTTTTTGTTTATTTTTTGTTGCCTGCAGAGTGTAGGTCTGTCAAGTAAAGAAAATTAACCTCCAAAATTTTTGTCCATCACAATTAAAAGGGAGTGTATCATTACATTTTTGTCTTTATTAATAGATCAGGCTGGACATTTTGTAAAATGACGGGCATGATCTGGATCCCAACTGTTTGCAAAGGTTATCAGCAGGCGACAATCATCACCGCTATCGAGAACTCTCTATCACCAATTATGACAGGCTCTGGTATTTTGAGCCTTTTGGAGGAAGATAAAATTTTTGTTGTTTTCGGTGCTTTTTTTAAATATTTTATTGTGTTTAAAGTTTTATGATGTCACTTAAAATAGTTTCAACTTTAAATGGTTAAATGCCTATAGATAATCAAAAGATAAACCAGAGAAGTTATTATAATCAGTCTAATTTAATATTTTGAGGCTGACCTTCTCTGGAGGATTTGATTGTTCCTGAATTCAAGACTTTGAGGCTGACTTTCTATGGCCTCAAAATCTTGAATTCATGAACAATCCTGAAAACTTTAACCCCTGTCGCATCATCATATAGACTAATACTTACGTTGTTGAGGTGTAGTGAAACTGTATATGATTTTCTATATCTGAAAATAGCACAAAATTGATTATGAAAACGGCATCTATCTCTAACATAAGACTTTTCTAATATAGAAATTACCTTTAACCCTTAAAGCGCCAAGAAAAAATGCATATGATAATGTGGTCTGCTGCAAATAATTGCCTAACATTACTGACGAATTAAGTATAGAAGCAAACAGCATGGACCCAGAACAGACTGGAGCAGTCTGGTCTGTGTCCACACTGTTTGCCGTAGAGGCTTCTTAAACATTTCAGCAGACGAGAAAAGCAGACGAGAAAAGCAGACGACTTTTGTTGCGATTGGCACATTAAGGGTTAACCCTTAAAGCACCTGTAGAGAAATCTTCTGAAAACGTCGCCTGCTTAAGTCATCTGCTGCATATTTTTATAACCATTATTTGACTAATGGGACTTTAGGAGCAAACAATCATGACCAAGATTAGACTGCTCCTATATGCTCCTATAGGAGTAGTCAGATCTGGGTCTAAACTGCTTGTCGAAAAAAGGCTAAAGCATTACAGTAGATGACAAAAGCAGATGACTTTTGCTGTGATTGGCGCTTTAAGAGTTAAATATGGAATTTGATTCCTACTAAGACATGAGTAAAGTTCTGAAAGCCCTATTTTGGCTACAATGTTATATGACAATCAATTGCTATTATAATAATGGAAAAGAGATAATCAAATGAGTATTTTGGAGTTTTGGACAGCTGTCCTTCTCGCACACAGAGCAAGTGGTAATTAGTTGACTCTGACTGAACTTATAGGATATTGACCCTCCGTTGTACTCATCATTTACACCAAGAATTCATTCAACCAGTCTGAAAAATGGGTACTGAGATATAGTTCCAGATGGACCGACAACACTTAAACTATATCTCAGCCAATATCAACTCTATTAATTTTTGCAAACAGTATGTACCCAAACCAGGCCCGACAAGATGTCTGCCTGATCTAGATCCAAACTGTTTGACACTGTGATGCTATTACTGAGAGAATTTTTCGAAAATGTTGATTTGGAAAAAAATCAGCAGACGACAAAAAGGAAAACAAAATTACCTAATATACAAAAGAGTTAACCCTTAAAGCACCAATGACGACTGCAGCAGACAACACATTTTGCGGCATCTTTCCCAATTTTCGAAAAAAATAAAGTATGATATTTCATGGGAATCGTCTGCCAGCAGATGATTCTCATGTAACATTATGCTTTATTAATTATTCTTGAAAAAGCAGCAAAATTTGAAATTGTCATCTGCTGCAATTTGTAAGTGGGGCTTTATGGTTTAATGTGTATACAGTAAAACCTGTCTTAAGCGGCCACTAAAAAATAGACAAAACAAAGACCCTAAGAACAAATGGTAATTCAATGAAGGTCGAAAGTATTGCAGAATGCTCCCATTGGAGCATTTTGCAATACTTTTGACCTGCATTAAGTGATAATCAGTCTGAAAACCCAATTTTTGGTCCTTTTTTTTGCCCGCTTACTATACCTGTAATATCAAAGCCACTAGCGAGATAGAGTTTCTTTATATCTGTATCTGTAGCATTGTTCTGCTGGGTCTCATTCCAGACTATGGCTACAAGTCTATCTCCCAAACTGAAACGAAAGAACAAAATGATTCACATATGTCCAGCCAAGCAAACTTCTAGAGCATAAAAATGTGATTATTTTTATGGTCATCAATTCAAAACATGTGTTTTGGGTGTTCAATAGTACCCTCTCCTTGTTTCATTGTTTGCTTATGTTGATGCTTTTGGCCAGAATTTTTTATTAGTTGATTTACAAACCCTCCTACTGTAATTTTCCATGAAGTAGAAATAAAAAAAATAATTTCTAAATTTTTTCTTTGATTTTATCTGCTGACTCTAAATATTATTTGTTTTGTTGAAAAAAAATGATATATTTTTGAGGTTCTGTTTTTGTATTTTTGAGAGTGACACTTTTAAAAGTGATTGTCCTATGCAGGAAAATTATGAAACATTTAAAGATTTAATACAGACTGTTGGTTTACTTTACTAGTTTAACTGTTTGTTCTGGAGATATTAAAATTTTTTCAGAGCTTTTTAGTGTTTTGCATGTGCCACTCAGGAGTGGCTCGCTGTCAATCACAACACCAGTATCACTTCTGGCGAATGAGTTCGATGTTGGAAGCATATTGCACAGACAAGTGAGTTTGACAGCTGTCAATCAAATGTGTGTAATTCATGAGGCTATGAACGATTGCAAAAACCTTAAAATTCATTAAATGATTGCTTCGAAAATGTAAATATCTATGTATGGACTGGGATGAATTATCCCAGTGACATTATATGCACCCCCATTAAAAAAAGGCAAGGGCATTAAAATGGACTTCTTAGGTAAACACTCATTCTGGAAAGTACAGCACAATTCGAGAATCGAATCAAGCCTCAGGTGTAAGTAAGGTGCAATATGCGTAGTACTATGCACGAAAAAGCTCCATTTTGTTCGCCCGAAACTGGCGTAGTGAAAATCTGTAGTTCTGTAGCATGTGGGTTCAGCCCTATTCAAATTGATTATTCTGATTATCTGAAACGTTTTATCAGCAGAATAAATGAGGGTTTTTTTTAAATAAAACATCGTTTTAGCATCTTCCCTTTTAGGACGTTTATTGTGGAATGTTGTAACCGTTTGTTTTGCTGCAATCATACTTGTTATTGTGTTTGCATAGTTTCTGCGACGTCAGTCAGTGTTATCAACATCCATCAAAAATTGGACCCTCTATTTACGACAGAGGTTGATTCCACAGAATTGGCTGATGCATTGCAGATTATTGCATAAAAACCTGTGTTGCATGCTATTAACAGCCATATTTGAAACGGCAAAAAAACATGTATTAATCAGGCATTTCACTTGCTGTTGATGCACGGCTTTTGTACTTTACACATACGCATTCTAGGCCGTCGCAAAAATTGACGTCATCAACAGTAACATGTATAGAAATGAATGTAATTTAGTGATGTTAGGATGACGTAAGTCTTTTCTCTGGAACAGGCTTTTTCAAAACCTACAAATCCTTCATGCTTTTACACGCCATTATAGTAATACAAAAATTAACTTTTCCAAAGCTTTTTTCCAAAATTTCAAGTGACAAAATGACTTTATGCAATAATAAAGATCAAACATGGTTTTCTGATACACTATCATTCTGCTAGACCCCTCCAGAGTTGTTAAAATCCTCGCCTTTCAGGCTCAAGTCTCAACACCACCCTCGGGTTCCAGCAGATGTTAATGCATAGAAAAACATGTTTGATCCCTATATTGGTAAACAATAAGCTGGGCACAGAGGGACTCACAATTACATACCTTGTACATGTGCTTACAAATGTTACAAAAAGCAAGAACTGACCTTGCTGACTGTGTTGCTATGACAACACTTGAATCACCAGCGGTAGGTACCATTGTTGACCTGCAGATCATAGCCTCCACCTTACTCTGGGAGCGCACAGTCTAAAAACAGAAATTATTGAAATAAACTTTTCAGTGAATATCTATGAAACAGGAACATATTTTACCCTCCTGTTGCTAAATAATCGGACCCAGCTGGCAAGATTTTGATACCTGCAAAAATACCTGTATCACACAGTCACCCCAAAAAGACCCCAAAATAAGATTAAAGACCAATAATCACTTAATGCAAGTCAAAAGTATTGCAGAATGCTCCCATGGAGCATTATGCAGTACTTTTGATTCTGCAATACTTTTGATTCTGCAATACTTTTGATTCTGCAATACTTTTGATTCTGCAATACTTTTGACCCTTTACCTCATAGGGACACCTTTCAACCCTTCTGCAAACAGAGCAGACCAAGATCAGGCAGCTCTTGTAGGAGCTGCCTGATCAAGATCTACTCTGTTTGCGTACTAATAATATATCTGATCCTACACTAGTGGACCTGACAAGTAATTTCTGTTCTATTTTCCAAAATGAAAGTTTATTTATATTATTATTCATAGTGGGTGGAGCCTAGCATGAATATTCATGAAGGAAAGGGTTTAACGGCGAGGCAAAATAGAGAAAACAAAGATCTTAAAGGCAAGTGGTTGTTTAGTGCAGGTAAAGATAGGCTTCCATGTATTTCATAAGCAACCAGCAATGTCTCAGATAAGCTTGCTCTGAGTTGCATCTCATCAGAGCCTTTGCTGCTGACTAATACATACTATGGAAGACAATAAAGGCTCAGTCCAGAATTCAGACCTGTAGCCTTGTAGGATAGCTCGGTTGATGTGTTTAAATAGTGGCCTTACTCTCTGCATGGTGGTTCTGACCTGCATTGAATCCTATGACACTCTGGTAGTGTTCCGTAAAGAATTTCTTGCAATCTTTGACATTGTGTCGGTATATTTTACACATTGTCAAATGAAGATGTTTTAACTTGCAAGTTAAAATGTATGAATGTTTCAAATAAATAAGGTTCAGGCTTAGTCTGGAAGGGACACTTATTCTTTTTTCTTGCTACTCGAGCTTGTTTTTTGCTCTTTACGGACGTCAACATTTGAAATGATGCCCAACAAACCATGCTCAGAAATTTGGAATGAAAATGTACACCTTTCCTTACCTAAAAGTTTAATTTGCCCACTAGTAACAATTTTTGTTATCAAACATTTGCAAACAATTTGGACCCGAAAAGGGATTGACACCAACAGAATGTCTGGGCCTGTTTGTTTGTTTTGATGCTTTAAATCCCAATCAACACTTGTTTCAGTAAATGCCAAGAAGGAATATTTCCTGGGTTGAACCAGGCCCGGAGGTTATAAAACTTTTTTTATGCTCAATTCAACTGAGCACGAAATTTCAATTGCTCATAAAAACTAAAATACGGACAAATATAGAAGTTACTTGGTTTAAGTCTCTCAGATGTTGTATTCATCATGATAATAAATGTTAAAATGCCAATGAAAAGAGTTCTATAACCTCGAAGCCTGTGCTAGGCAAAAGATAAATTTTCTTGCTCAAGAGCACAGAACTACTGTGCCTCCAGTGAGTCTCTAACTGGCGACCCCTCAAGTCTAGACTGTACCAGGGAGCCACTCCTCTGTACCAAAACTATGTGATACTGAATATTTGGAAATTTCAGTGAGGGTTTCATTTCACGAGACTTCGCATGTGCGAAGTTTCGTGAAAATAAGACCTTGCATAATGGCGAAATCAATCTGTCGTTAACTGATGTAGGTAAATCTTGCCATAGTTTGCAAATTTTTAACGTAGCAAATTTCTTTTAACGCTATTCGTGAAAATAAAATTCTCATGAAAATTTCTGAATTTACAGTACTTAAATGGTAAATCTGAAAGGTTTGTTTTTGACAAAGTTCGATTTAAACTGTCAGCAGATGGTAAAGAGCATGCAAAATTACCCAGCATGCAAATAGTAAACTGGCAGCAAAAATATACAGTTTGTACTGAGAATCTGAATGTGTACACATTTTCACGCCATATCTCCATATCAAATTATGTATGTGCCATGACGCAAGAGAACCTGTCTTTGGGGTTTCCGACAAAGTGAGATTCAAACCAGCCTGCTCAGCTACAGAGACTAGCTGGAAAACTGAAATTTCTTGTGTAGAAAGTCTAGATATGAATCTTTCCAATAAGTATATAACATAGGTGCTGTTCAGACTGCGCTGATGCGCAGGCTGGTCTGCACCTTTTGCTGTTCACAAAGCCCCGAAGACAGGTTAAATTGTGTTGAAGCCCATATTAAATACTTTTTGTGGCTTTCCCTGGGTAGAAACCAGTACCGCCGGGAGGGTTTATGATTTGTGTGTTTATTATATGACGGGAGCACCCGAAGGCTCATCGAAAGTGGTTTTATTTGGTTTTATGGTTTTATGAAGAAGCCGGGAATCGAACCTGCGACCCCTGGTTTACAAGGCATAGCGCTTATCCACTACACCACGGGGGCTTTACCATCACCTCTAGAGGAAGCCATTTCCTATTCTACCCACATGCATCCTCAAGCTTCTTATTAATAATAACATGACAATTAATATTCAATAGTCTTTCTTCCTTTAATTTACTTTTAAAGCAGCAACTAAAATTGGTAGACCACATTTTCAAATTTCATGTCCATTTTTAGCAATTAGATAAGGTTTTATATTATATGCGATTCATCTTCTGGTCCACATGGACTAAAAAGCATAAATTTGGGGGTGTCATGTTTAAATAACTTCTCTTTTTTTCATCTTTTTATCATGATTTGCCAACACACCAAAAGTCATGAGAAAAAGAAATCTGTTGTATCTAAAACATTATGCAAATTGAGTGTTTCAAGTTCAGTAACTTATAATCCTTCTTTACATCCCAGTCAACAATTTTTCAGTAATGTCGGGATGGGTCTTACTGGGTTGAACCACTAATGTGTCTTGCTCAAGGACACAACACAGTGCTGCTGGTGAAGTTCAAACCTGCAGCCTCTCGATCTTGAGACAAGCACTCTACAACTGAGCCAATGCGCTCCCAAATCACAAATTTACAACTATGATTAATTTGATAGCCTATTTTTCTTCTTGTTCTCCAGGTTGCATTTGAGCAATCAATTGATATACTACTGATTTTAAACTCCCCAACAGTGGTGTACTTCTGCTAAGTGACCTGTGATGACAGGTTTATTTTATATCAATCTAAACATTGTAAATGGCTACAGTGAACAAGCAGACATGCTGAAATAAATATGGTATCCCACAAACCCTATATATATTCAAGAAGAACTATGATTTAAAATGAAATGTCTGTTATAATGAGCATTCTTCTTTATACCATAATAATTGAGCCAGTGCATGAGATTTCCAACAATGTGGTATGTGCAACCAGCAAAGCCTCAGATCAGCCTGCGCATACGCGCTGTCTGATCAGAGCCTTTGCTAGTCGCTTGAGTATTTTATGATTATTAGTTACTAACTGAACATCAGTTGAAGTTTCTAAGCTTAAATGGAGGCTGCAGAGGCTCGTCCGAGTTTACACTTGTGTTGAAAATCACCTGTCGCGGCTCATATATAATTCATTCACATGCTCTATAATACAGTATATACCCAAATATTCAGACAGATATGCCAAAGCGAACAGTGTAAACCAGACCAGACCACTCCTGGGAGCGGTCTGGTCTGGGTTTACACTGTTTGCTTGTATTCTTGTACCGCAGACAAATATGCCAAAGCGAACAGTGTAAACCAGATCAGACCGCTCCTAGATCTACACTGTTGCCATTCCTGCATCATCTTTTTTACCAGGTATTTAATGAATTTGGTAAAATACTTGGATGAGTATGGTAAGCAGTAAAGGTGTCAGATTATTTAGGATAATACTTTAAAGAGACTAAGTCTGCAACTAAGAACATTTTTCGATTTTTCTATTTTCTTTTTAAATCATTTGTATAAGTTGAATAAACTTATGTTTTCACAATAAATCTGTTCACTAGAGCTGAAAACTGCACAACAAAGTGAATTATCTTATAAAACAGGTGTGTTTTTCTCGTGTTGGTAATTATTTGAGTCCCTCCAATAATTATAGACAGTTAATTTTAACATAAATGCTGTTGTTTCGATACTGATAATTTGTTAAAATTTACGAAATTGGTAAAATGTATACCTGAATTTTAGTTTTTTTACTGTATTCTTGATTAGAAATATATGTTCTAAAATTAAAAGATCAAAAGTAACAGACTATGCAGCTTTAAGTGTGCATTATTAGAGCTCTTTGAACCCTACTGCATTCAGAAAGGTAAAATACTCTTATCAGAAAAGACAGAAAAAGTTGGTCGGCTACATATCAAGAAACTAACTTTTGGCAAGCCTAGGTAGAATTATTCCCTAGATAAAATACAACAAAAACCAAAATCAACTGACTTTTTTTTAGTGTGTGACAAAAAGTTCATCCAATCCATTTCATCTTGAAACAGGCAAGCACACATATTTATAATATTGACACATAATTCTGTTACAAAAACTGGAATAGATTTCTGTTCATTTTCAAAAATATATAAGAAAATAGTGTAGATCCTATTGAGATGGCTCATCACGAGCCATCTCATCAGGATCAAAACTTTTTTGCGAAAGTCCATATTTTTCTGTTAAGTGCCAAAATGGAAAAGTATCTAATGACATTTTGATCAGTTATTTTGAATCTGAGTTCATTGCATATGGATTTCAGTGTTGTTATCATCTCTATAAATAGGAAATCAAAAGTTTCCATCCATCTTTCGCTTTACATTACTAAAACAGGATTAGTCATGACATCTAAATTTCAATAGATATTGTTTTTGTTGTCTCTAACATGCTTCCATGAACCTTATAAAGGAACCTCAACCTCAACAGGCAAGAAATATAAAATATGTTTCCATGTCCTACTGAACCATCAAAATTGGAATTTTCAATCATGAGAAGTACACAAAACTCTACAACAAACAATGAAGATCTTGATCAGTCTGCTCTAGAAGCTGGCTGATCAAGATCTGCATAGTCTGGAGAGGGAAAATTTCTTGAGGTTCAGTAAAACTTGGGACTGAAAAAGGCCCAATAATACTTTTGCTATGTCGATTCTTCCTGGTAACCTTGAGGGCTAAATATAGACAAAAACTCTCATTGGTTAGTTCTAGTGGCTAAATATAGACAAATTCTATTGGTTAGTCAAAGTGGCTAAATGTAGACAAAGAACTCTTATTGGTTAATCTTGGTGGCTAAACATAGACAAAAACTATCATTGGCTAGTCTTGGTGGCTAAAAATAGAAATAAGCTCTGATTGGTTAGTGTGAAAATAACTAGCACAACCATGTTATATAAACAGTGGAGTAAATGCATAATGGTGAAAAAATCTGAACTTGCAAGAAACATGGAAAATTTAGGAATATCATTGGAAAAAGTGATGGGTACATATGCATTGGGTATATATTACTTGTGTATCTTTGGGTAAATGGGTGAAAAATAAGCTTCATCATGAGTAGAGGTCTAATGCTCGGTAACCCAGGCATGACCCATTCTGTAACTCTGCATTTATCATGTGATTAATGCAGAATAATGGAATGGATCATTCCTGGGTTACCGAGGATGAGGTGATAAGTACCAAATCAATAATAGAGAAAAGCCAATATATGTAAGAATGGTCATGGCTGCTTATCACCACAATCACAACACAATGTGAGGAAAATAAAGCCATTGAGGAGAAACACACCGGATAGGGGGCAATTGAAAACGTTAATACTATCGACGAAGGTAGATAAAAAAATCATTAGAATAGAGTTTTCGATTGCCATTTGTCGCCGGACTGGAGACAAATGGCAATTGAAAACACTGTTTCTAGCCATTTTTGATCCACATTCGTTGATTGTTAAGAGCGTTTTTGGTTGCCGCCTATCTGGTGTGAGAAATGCAGTTGTTGGTTGGTTGGTTTTGTTGCTTTACGTCCCAAGTCAACAGCTATGGTCATTGCGGGGCGGTCAGTTCACCTAACCACACTTTTTCCTAGGCAAGCTTGAACAAGCAGTTAACCAGTACTTCGTGCACATACTTTCGCTTGTAACTGACAACAACCCTTCTTGAATGATTCAGCAGAAGGGAGGAGAATGACCGTAGAAATTATTTCATGATCAATCTCCATGAAAGTATGGGACCGGGCCGGGATCGAACTCGCTACCCCTGGATCTGCAGTCAGACTCGCATCTGTTGCCAGACACGTTACTGACTGCGCTACGCGGCCCGGTATCACAACATAGTGAGAGGGGAAAAAGCCATTGAGGAGACATGCAGTTGTAGCAAAGGAGACTTGAGATTAGAATGCACTTGAAGCTTATACTCTGAGTTTAACTGTTTGAATGCTGAATTTCAAAAATGGAATATCCAAGATGTTGACCTGGACTATTCATAAATAACTTGCTTAAGAAAGTAAACAAACAGTCCCTGATCAGATTGCTCCTCTAGGAGCAATCTAATTAGGGACTGTTTGTATACATGCACAAACATTTCCTCGCAACTGGCTAAATTATATGGATGGCACAAATTGATTTATGATGAAGCTTAACATGACTGATGCAAAACATGAAGAAACCTTGATCAGGGTTGGCTGTAGCCTAATCAATTTCCATCTATTTAACTACCCAATAATACTCAACTTATAAAGGAGACCAAGATCAAACTGCACATTTACAGATTTTAAAAATATTGTGCGATTTTAGATAAGGGTTTGCTGAAATAAAACATTTTAACATGTATTACTCCTATTGCACTCATTTGGCCAAAATTCTATGGATCTTGGCCTGTATGAGTGTAATACAGTAGTACTTCAATGGCTCAAACAGGCTTGGGACCATGAAAATTAATCTAGGCAGTAGTTCTACCCATCCAGGGTGGATTATGCCAAAAATGACCTGTAGGGACCATGATGATAGCTCTAGCCAGCCCAGGTAAATGAGCCATCAGAGTTTGAGCCATTGAAGTTCTACTGTATTTGTTTTTGTTTGATTTGATTCTTTATGTCCCAGGCAACAATTTTTCAGTTATGTCAGAATGGGTCTTTCTGGGTTGAACCAGTACTAAGCAAGGATAAATGTGTCTTGCTCAAGGACACAACACTTTGACACAGGTGAGGCTCAAACCCTTGGCCCCTCGGTCTCGAGTCAAGCACTCTACCAGTGAGCCACTGTGCTCCCTTTGTAATATTTGAATGAAAGTGTCGTTTGAAATGTAAAAGATGGTCTTTTAAGGCATGTGGCTGCTTAATGCTAACTGCATCCTTGAAAAAAAGATTGAAAGTATGATCTAACATGTCTTTTCCATGTTTTGCATCAGCAAAGGGTTATATAAACTGTGGGAAGGTTCAATATGGTTTACCTGTAGTGTCAATGCAGGACTCTGGGACTGCCAAGGGTGAAACAAAGTTTGAAATTAAGGAGTCATTTGACAAATTGTCTCACTACATACAGTTACTTTGAAAAGTATGATCGGCAAAAACCTAGCCGCCCCGTACCCACCAAAATATAAGTGCGTAATTAAAGATTATTTTCTTAGTTCTCAACCAAAACTTCTTTTGTGGATGCTCAAAAGAACCTTCTAAATGAGACAGTTCTTTTGATCACACAAAACACAAGTTTAAGCTGATAATAAGAAAATAAAGAATTTTTTATGCTAATAAGAAAATAAAAAAATTTTAATGCTAAAAAATGGACTTATCTAAACCTATGTAAATCTGAAAATACTTTTGGGTAAATGCATAATAGCAGTTGTTGGAAGGGTGGGAACTAGCTAGGTACATGTAGGTGATTGTTTTAAATATAGCTCATTATAAATAATGGTATTCTTTTTTACATATTTTGGGGGTTGCAAGATGCATAGGATTCATGCCTATTAAGTTATGACATCAAGTTGCTTGGAAATTAAATACTGTTACATTTTAGGTGGGTTTAAATGGGTAGAGTTTACAGTATTTATCTGGCTTTAAGACAGGGATTTTTCATTTCAAAACAAACCCAAAATCTAAATCCATCCAACAAGGTTCATCAAGGTCTCCTGGATTGTTGATGGATAGGGATTATTTGGATTATGGATGAATCTGGGTTTGTTTTGATTCTATATGTCCCAGTCGACAATTTTTCATTCAGTTATGTCAGGACGGGTCTACCTGGATTGGTCCATTACTAAGCAGAGGATAAAGTGTCTTGTTAAAGGACATAACACAGTGCCTCCAGTAGGGCTTGAACCCTCAACTCCTCGATCTCGAGTCAAGCACTCTACCACTGGTTACTGCGCTCGTCATTTTTGGGATTGCAGGGGGGTTAAGAGTTTTGGGATCGTGGATCTAGATTTCTGGGATGTTGGATAGTTCTTGAATTCTGTGATTGTGGATGGAGCTTGATTTTTAGGATTGTGAATCCTCGGACTATGGATGAATCAAGATAACTGGGATTGTGGATGGATTTAAGATTTCTGATGGATCTTGATTTCTGGGATTGTGGATAGATCTAGATTTTTTGGAATGCAGATGGACATGTATTATGGATGGATTGAAGATATCTTGGACTGTGGATGGATCTCAATTTTCAGGATTGTATTTGGCTGAAGATTTTTGGATTGATGGCAGTAGATACGGGTACAATTTACTTGTTTTTAAAATGTTTGGGGTAATTTTGAAGACGAACCTTGCCAAATAAATTAAGAAATGTATATGTGGTAAACTTGCAATGTAATTTTATAGTGTAATACAGGCCTTTAGTTTAATACAGGTCTTATTTCTCAACTAAACCATATGCTGTGGGTACTCAAAGAACCGTCTCAATGAGACCGTTCTTTTGAGCATCCACAACATAAGTGTAACAGAAAATAATATTCTTATTCCTCAACTAAAACATATGTTGTGGGTACTCAAAAGAACCGTCTCAATGAGACGGTTCTTTTGAGCATTCACAACATATGCTGAAAATTATGGGTAAGAAACTATTTAAAATTTTATGCTGAAAATTTTTGCTATTAAATCTATACCACTGGTAATAAACGTTATATGTTAGTTGTTATCTTGTAGGGTAATCTTGTAGTGTAAAATGTTTGTAGTAATCTTGCAGTGCAAATATTTCATTTGGGAAAATCTGTCTGAATACTTAGATGACGTAAAATACTAAGGACAGAGTTTAACATGGGGATTAAGCTTTTGGCTTTCTCAGTAGATATAAAGCATCCTGATGGGTGGACCCTGGTTAAAAAAAAAGATACAAACCCAAGCAAATTTTCTTTGCTATATTGTGATCTCCATACTACCTGGACAAGCAAAAATTTAGATTAAGTTTGGAAAAAAATGGAACTGATTACACTTGTTGCTTGATAACTCAAACCCTTTTAAGCCAAAGTATTTGCTTATGTCAAAACATAGAGGTATTGGAACCAGGTCTTTACAAATTCCTATAACCCAAGTGTTATCTTTGTGGGACATAGGCAAACAGTGCAGACCCAGATAAGATGCCTCAGAATGCAGTGTCTGATCAGGGTTTTCACAGTTTGCTTACATAATAGCTTACAGAATATTTTATTGAAATTTGAATAAAAATGAAAACTACCACCCTGCAGTCCTTAAAACGGAAATGGATTGGTCCAATTGATAAGAGTGGGAAATTCCATTCCACTTAAATGGGTTAATTCATTGATATGCTGTCAACACTTTAAAGCAAATAAGGAAAACATGATTTTTTCCCCAAATATTATTTCCTGACCAGCTCATTTTAACACAAACTTGTGATATTTAAATGCGGCCCATAGACTTTGAGTTAACAAGACAAACTCAACTGTTTGAATCTCAACTGTTTGAATCTTCTGTTAATTTCATAAATATTTTCTAATGGTATATAGATTTATTCCTTATCTACCATGATAAATGCAAACACTCTAATAAACACACCACAACAGTTTTTAAATACCCTGAATTCTGTTGCATCTTAACAGGCCTTTTAGTAAGAGTGTGTACCGAAAAATAAATTTTCTTATTTCTTAACCAAAACATATGTTGTGGGTACTCAAAAGAACCGTCTCAATGATACGGCTCTTATGAGTACCCAAAACATATGTTAAAACTGATAGGCAAGAAAATATTCACAGTTTACGCTTAACATTTCACAATACAACTATTTCAAAATGGAAAATATGGATCCAGATCAGCTGGCTGCTGTTCAGTACTCATATTTGCATCCAATGGATCATCAGACTGGAAATTTGTTGTTGTTGTAAAGAAGCTTTGCAATTTTTTGTACTAATTAACTATTCATGTCACTTTTTGTTCAGACTGCAGCTCTCATCCTGCCCAGCTTTATGCAATTATAGTGGATTAACCCTCATCCTGTTGAACCCAAATCTATTCTTTTGTTGAAAACACTGTAGATACAGATCAGCTTGCTTCTGACAAAGCCATCTGATCAGGATCCACTTTGTTGTCCACTCTGAAAATCCAGGATTACATCTGGAAGATGAAAAATGGAGAAAAATGTGATGCATAAATTAAATAAATATTCTACATGCACAGCAAGGGTTGATAATAATACATTTAATTGTGTGAAGTTTTTGATGTTTTCAAAATTATCATAACTATTATATCATATTATCATTGTGATTGTACAGCTAATTAGGCGTCTGTTTGCAGTTAGGATACTGCAGACAGATGCATGATTGGATGTACAATATCAAAATGTCGTTGGTTGCCTTGTGTTTTATATTTATGTACATATGTATATATTGAGGGCCTCATGGTAGATTAGCTATTACATGTATGTACTTATGTATGACCCTCAAAAATAAAGTCTTTACTTACTTACTTACTTATGTAAACGTGTGTCTTAAGTTCATAAAGTGTAAACTCAGTGTGGGCTTACAGGAGCATGTGCACTTATGAGGTTGTTTATGGTATTATGCTTCAGTCATTAGTATCATAAATTTACTTCTTCTTATAAAGTAGATAAAAAATAAGCATATAAATTACAAGAGAAGAAATTGTTAAGACATTATTAATATGGCAAAATTTCCCAGATCAATATATGAACCATCAGTCCACTTTGATCTGAGTTTTCCTTTGCTGCTTGGAATGTTGGTTGTTTTGGCAGTGTTCACACATATAACACAAGGACCTCGGACAGTCTTAATGAAGGATTGCCCATAAAAATGACCAGAAATTTTTTTCAAAGAAAACGATATTTTTTCTATGAAAAAGATAGTAGGTTCAACTCTCGACTTATCCACAAAAGCAGTTTTCTCATTGGACAAGTACCAATTGAAAAATATGGGTTGAAAACTCTGCTTTTGCAATTCAACATATAGAAAATAGAAAAAAGTTTTACTGAAGTGCTTTCCCCCCCCCCCCCCCCCCTCCCCCGTGACCAAACTAATCCTTTTGCATACAGTTGTAGTTTTACATTTCACACATCATATAAAAACGGCATGATTGGTCATGCAGGGGAACGTTGTCGAAATGCTCAAAAACACTTTATTACACAAACTTGTTAGAAACTTCTTTTGTAAAAACCTGTAGGTAAATATCAATTTGCAATGGCATGTATCAGGGCTTTAGTTATGAGTGCTTACAAAGTAATTAATTGTCTCATTTCTCAACAACAACATATGTTTTGGGTACTCAAAAGAACCGTCTCAACGAGACGGTTCTTTTGAGCACCCAATCATAGGTTAAATCTGATAGTAAGAAAATATTAACGATTTTACGCTCAAAAAATGTGTTTATCTAGACTATGATATATATGTATGCAGATATGATACACCTCAGTGCACAAGTCGAACTGGTTGACTGGAAATATTACAGGTAATAGTCAAAAGTAATTGACAGCACACTTCTCTAGATGAAACAATGAAATCTTCTCAACCCGAATTTTATGCATACGCATCACTTTCGTCTCAAGTTCTATGCCGCAAACATAATATTTACATGTATTTAGGTGAATACTCGACAAAACTTTGATTTTCTGTGAAATAAAATTTGGTCACAAAAAATACCCCCACCCCCTAAACCCTAGAGTCCTGGCATAGTTATGCAATATTTTCAAAATATTTTTATTTCGCTAGGTGCACTAAATGTTAGGGTTTGATTTAAGCACAAAACTATAGTTGTCAGTTATGCAGTTTCCTAGCCATAGGCTGTCAAAATTTGGGCAGATTGAATAGGAAACTGTCCGAGGTCCTTTGGCACACTGTGCTGACTGTCAGTGACACAACCTATGTTAGTAGTCTATTCTGAATTTCATTGGTTTTAAATTTAAAAAGCAATAAATTATCTATTCTAATGCACTAATGCTTTTGTAACGCGACTTCTGATTGGATAATGTCAAAAATTTGCGACAGTATATCCTGCAATATACTGCAGGAAACATTTTGAAGTCGTTAAATATGTCACGTGCGGCATTATGCAGCTTGCAACGCTCTGATTTGAGACAAAACTGCAGAAGTGTATTGGAATGGGGAAAACCATATGATATTCAAAATTTTCATTTGGGGAGGCATATCTTCGGACATACGTTCGGAAATCATGTTTTATGGCTCCGCTCGCATGTCGCCGTAAAACTAAATTTCCGACCCTAAATCAGACGATAAACCTCCCCAAATAAAAATTTTGAATACAGGTATCCCCTAAATAATCCAGGTATGCCTAGTGCAAAGAGAACATATATTTTGGTACTCAAAAGAACCATCTCAATGAGATGGTTCTTTTGAGCACCCACAGCCTATGTTTAAACTGATGGGTAAGAAAATAATTACGATTTTACATTAAAAAAATGGCTCATCTGGGCCTTTCCTCTATCCAGCAACCTCAGTAATGCAAAATAAAATACGCTACTGTAAGATTAAATTTAAGAAAGTATATTTCAATAGGATTCATTGGGTTAATGTTAAAAAAGCTTTCACACTTTCGAAGACTTAAGTGTATAATAAAGCCCATTTAATGTGTTACAAAATTCTACACTCTGTGACGAAATTACCTGCAACGCTTGCTTGCTTTCCTTATCTAAAACCTGCTAAAATTAAATCTAGAAATTCAGCACACATCATCATATCATCATAATCAGATTTTTGATTAACGTGCATGTGTAGGGGCATCATCCACATCAGTGGGCTCCCTTTCAGGTAACTGGCTAGCTGCACGCATAGCAGATCTCTAAATGAGTAAATTTACTTATTTGTCAACCAAAACATGTGTTGTGGGTACTCAAAAGAACCGTCTCAATGAAACGGTTCTTTTGAGCACCCAAAACAAATGTTAAACTACAGGATAAGAAAATATTAACAATTTTACAGCGAAAAAAAAATGTCTTTCTAGACCTATGACCTAGAAAGCATGGGCCTTTTTATAAGGTAAGTGTATAGGGAAGTGCTGCTGTTTGAGTTCTTTTCTATAAATTCCCTCAAAAAGGCCCCTCCTGTCTGTGAGCCAGAATTATCCCTGATTTTTTTTTAATTTATCTTTGTTACTTTTGATATGGCCCAGTACACGATATTTTGGTACTTACTCCATATGCGCAAATGCCTCTAATTAACACGCTGACAATGACATATCCAGTCAGTGCTTAAACATCCAATATTTGGTCTGAGTTTTCATCGATATTCATACTTTTGACCAGGCCAGCAGTAAAGGCTCCGGCCAAAGTGTGAATATAGGTGTTGACTGGCATGCGCCTTCATTGCTAGACGATGCGATTAGTACAAAAATCTTGTGAGCATGCTCTTATATCAGATACAGACAAAACATAATTCTGCAGTGCTGATTACAGGTATTTTAAATGAACAGACAACATTAGATATACTAAACATATAACAAAAGCACAAGTGAAATTATCAATGACATTGTACAAATCTGTGAAATTATCAATCAGTGAAATTATCAATGCCTTTGTACAATTCAGTGAAATTATCAATGCCATTGTACAAATCAGTAAAATTGTTAATGACATTATACAGGTCATTGAAATTATCAATGACATTGTACAAATCAGTGAAATTATCAATGACATTATACAAATCAGTGAAATTATCAATGACATACAAATCAGTGAAATTATCAATGACATTGTACAAATCTGTGAAATTATCAATGACATTGTACAAATCTGTGAAATTATCAATGACAATGTAAAAATCAGTTAAATTATCAATTACAGAGTTGATTCTAGGATCTGTCGAGAAGGGGCCAACTCCCCCCTGTTTCAAAAAGGGGGCCAACCTGCAAATCAAATGGGTAATGGTGTTTTTCTAATAAAAAAATGTCGACCAGCCCTTCACCCCTTCAAAAAAAAACTAAGTCCACACCCCCTTCAAAAAAAAAAACTAAGTCCACACCTAAAAAAAAAAATCGAGCAGGGGTTGTCTTTAGGCGCTGGCCTGTTCTGTTCACCCCCCAACCACAATAACCCTGGCCTTCAAAAGTGTTGGACAAAGACAGAGGGAGAAGAGTGGGAGGGGTGTCAAATTTGAATATAAACAAATGTAATCAGTGCACCTTCTTCTCCAGAATGATAGATTTTTGGAAAATAGATTACTAAATGTCACAAACCTGATGCGACCATGATCGGTATAAGACAATTTAATATTCCTCAGAAACGGTCATATCCTTTCCAGGCCATTCATCGTCTCTGCACTCAAACTTTTTTCTTTATTTTCTGTGAGCCAACAAGGTACAACGGTTTATTATTCTGAAGTTTTAGGTTCTGTTTGCCTGTTTGCACACTGTCATTATCTTATTTCTGCATTTCATTTTGCCATTTTTGTAAAAATGAAAGTAGGAATGTCCAATTCAGCATCAACCAATAGAAATTAAGTCTCGTCAGAGGACGAGATTGGCGGAAATTAACGAAATTAAACGAATGGAATAGAATAAAGGGACCGAAATGCAAACAGAAGGACCAAAAATACACACAGGATTACTGGACTTGCGCCAAATCTCGGCATTCTGCGGAATTAGCCATGCAGAGAAATTGAAGTTTGGGGCCAATACTGCCCAAAAAGCGTAATTATCACACTCACGCAGCATAGAATCAACTCTGAATTACATAGTCATATCAGTGAAAATATGAAAAGCAATTGTACAAATAAGTGACACTTTTTATGGAGGAGAGCTGTATCAAATAGATCTAAAACATACAACAAAAACTGACAAACCTCCAGATTCAGGCTAATTGAAAATATATTTTTAATGTTTCTCAACCAAATATATGTTTTGGGTACTAAAAAGAAGTCTCAATGAGAAGGTTCTTTTGACCACCCAAAACCTTTTGTTTAAATTGATAGGTAAAAATAACGATAATAGTATGCTCAATCATTTTGTTTAACCGAACCCAAGACTGATTAGACAGCACAGAAGCAAAGGTTCAGCCACGGAAAATTAAGCATAAAAGTCTGATCATTAATACAAATATAAATTGTGGGTGCTCAAAAGAACCATCTCCTCGGGATAGTTCTTTACAGTACTCAACATAATGTTTTGGTACAATAAAACAAAATTATTAGAGCCGTGGCATGAGATTTCCAACAATTTTGTATGTGCGACCAGCAAAGCCTCAGACCAGCCTGCGCATATGCGCAGTCTTATCAGAGCCTTTGATAGTCGCATGAATATTCTATATGAGTGTTAAGCTACTGTCTGAACGCATTTGGAGTTTCTAAGCTTAAAAGGAGGCTGCAAAATGCTCATCGGAGTCTACACATGTCAAAATGTTAAATTGTTGGAAATCTCATGCAGCGGCTCATTTTATGATTATAGTCCCTTATCTGGAGGCCTGATAAGAGCTATGCTACATGGACATTCTCGGGAAAGCCTGAGATCACATGCATATCACATGACTCTAAAGATACGTACCGATTCATTAGACTTGGTCATGTTGTTGGCACACATAACAGGACTTCCGAACAGACTGATGTTGAAGCCGTGGTAGTATTGTGTGCCAGTAGATGTAAACAATGGACTTCCTTTCAAGAACTGAGTGCTGAAAATAAAACAAAATCCTTTAACTCTTTGTAGACCTGAAACCCCTAAAAGGGGTCTTTGGCAAATAGCGAAGAGCCAGATGAAATGCCGCATCATGCGGCATTTCATCAGGGTCTGCACTGTTTGCCGAGCCAATATCCATCTTCAGAGAAAAAAAGTACAATATATTTTTGGAAATTATAACCTGTGACCCAAAAATTTGTCCAATGGACCATCCTAACTTCATTGTATGTAGCTTTATGGAAAATTTGATTGGTCTGAAAAGAGTTAATGCACTAATTAGTAGGACAATTTTCTAATTAAACAATAATTTCTGGTGAAATATAGCCCAAGATAAAATGTTTTTGACTGAAAAAGGTGATATTTTTCTGACTTGTCCATGACACATTTGGCTTAAGATAAAGTGATTACAAGCAATTTGCACTTTCTACTTGTATTTAGATTAGAGAAATAGCTAGTGATGGGAATTTGTTGAAGTTTTATAATCGATCATCGGTTCAAATCAAGTGACTGATGATCAAATATAATCAGAATCCATTCGTAGGAACACAAAAATGGTCACTGACATTGTTGAATTGTACTCTTTTGTCATATTTCTCTTATTACATTCTACAATACTGCAGGCCTATACAGGTTTGTAGGAACTCAATAAGTATCCATTTAAAGACACGTGTATAAATTCTCAGTACAGTTTAGTTAAAATGCATACATGTATATTATGCATACATGTACATATACATGTGTCAAAACTGTAGTTCTAAAATTTCTATAAATATACAATGTATAAAATTCACAACTGTATATTGTTAAGCTTTTAGCAAGTACATTAATACTAAGCACTTTGAATATTACTTATAAATTTTAGTTAAGCCATCAAAATATCAATGCCTCGGCAGCATTGAATCAACAATTTTGAAAACTTGAAGCCTTTCTTGTTACATTTTTGCATGTGTTTCACCTTCCCCCCTGAGGACATATACTTTCTGTTTCAGTATAATTAGGTGGATAATTCCATATTCTATAAGGTTTGCCATCTCTTAGAGACTTTAGAAGACAAATAAGGCTGAAAATTCATGCTTTCCTTTTTCAGCTGATTAATCAATTTATACATTTCGGGTTCGATTAATCGAAATCCAGCTTCAATCAACCGACTTTCGATTATAATCGATCATTGGAACATCATTAGAAATAGCACTCTGGAATACCCTCTGATTTAATTGCTATGGCATGAGAAATGTATATCATGCGTCAAGATGAGTGCATAATTAACCCTTTTTAAACTATTGGATTCTTCTTTTTGGTACTTGGGATTGTCCATTGTTTGTTTTGTTTGTTTGATTGATTTGAATCTTTACGTCCCATCAACAATCTTTCAGTGATAAAGGGACGGGCCTTCCTGGGTTGAACCAGAACTAAGCTAGGATTAATGTTCTTGCTCAAGGACACAGCACAGTGATGCTGGTGAGGTTCGAACCAGTGGCCCCTCAGTCTCTAGTCAAGCACTCTACCACTGAGCCACAGCGCTCCAATTGTCCATATCTAGGGGAGCAAGGTTATAATTTTCCTAAAATATATTATGCTTTTGTCTGAAGATCTTTTTTACCTTTACAAACAGTGTAGACCCTGATGAAATGCAGCATGATGCTGCATTTCATCTGGGTCTTCACTGTTGGCAAAATTACTTGTTTTAGGGTTTCCGAATACAAAGGGTTAAGAATCAATTTCTTATTTCACAACCAAAACATACACACTCAAATGAACGGATGGATAAGAAAATAACCACAATTTACTCTCATATTTTTTTCACTTATAATGGCAAAATATTGACCATTTCACACTAAAAATACATTTTCAAAGAAATTTTTGTACCATATGATAAATAGAATCTAATATTTGTGCTCCTGTATTACTTGATTTATTAAACTGGTTACAAACAAGTGATAAAATGCTCGGCAGAGCATCACATTTGATCTCTTTTTCTCAACTAGTTTTAATAAATTCAATAATACATGAGCATTCATTAAGATCCTCTATATCCAAACTGGATGGAAAATTACATTAATCAACAAATGCTTAACACTAAAAGTGAAAATCATGACAGCAACAGGCATGTTTTGTATTATCTTTCTTGATTTTCACGGAAAACATTTCATGCCAGCAGACAATTCACATGAAATGTCAAGCCTTATTTGGTGCCTTAAAGCAGACATTTAAAAATGCTGTCTGGTGCAAATTCTAAAAACTAAGATCTTACCTTGCAGTTAGGTTCCTAAGGTCATACTCCCTCCCCAGATCATCTTGGAAGAGTCCATCAGTGATACAAGTCTTCCCTTTCTCTGGCTTCAGGCCTTTCCCACATGGTTTACAGGACTCAGCTCCGTATGAATTGGGATTGTACACCACTGTGCCAGGGGGGCAGCTCACACACGTTGTGTTAGCTGGATCTATGAACTGACCATCCGGACATGGAATACATCTAGCAAAAGTAAATCAGATCTTTCAGCTAGAAATATATGACTTTGTGTCTTTGACTTATAACCTACTTTTCATAATAAACTATTAAGTAAATAAAGCTGTACTCAGAATTTGCACTTGTTCTGTGGGCTAAAATTTACAATTTTTTTTTTAATCTGTGACCTTAACCCTTTACATCATAGAGACACCTTTTAACACTTTTGCAAACAGAGCAGATCCAGATCAGGCAGCTCTTGTAAGAGCTGCCTGATCAGGGTCTACTCTTGTTTTTGCTTATGGAAATATGATTAGATATGATCCTACACTAGTGGACTTGACAAGTAATTTCTTTGTTCTATGTACAAACGCAAAAGTTTATATAATTTTTCAAAGTGGGTGGAGCTTAGCATGAGTATTCATGAAGGAAAGGATTAAATATATAAGGTCAAGATGGCCAAAATTGAATGTCTTTTCTCAATATTAAACATGTAACAGCAAATAGTATTAAAAAGGGACAATATTAGTGAAAATGTAGGAAAATGACAATTTTACAAAGATATTGTACGAAAATAACCATTCTAGAAGAAATATAGAAAAATGACAGTTTTAAAAAGAGACTACCAAAATAAAATGACTTTTGCAGCTGAAAATTTCAAAATGAGGTACTTTCAACCTGCTCACTGACAGAAATATGAAAATAATCTAAATTCAGGCAAGGAATTATTTTTTTTGTTTTATTGTTCATTATATTTTCAGAGTTTTCCCTTGAAAAAGTAGTGGAAAAGAGGAGATCAATAAAAAGGTAGCGAAATTGAGAAAAGCAGGGCACCACAGAAAACCCATCATCTGGACCTATGGTCAGAACCCCCGACAAAAATCAAAACATAAAGACCAATAATTACCCTTGCTTATTTAATCCTTTTGGGCATTTCTGGCATGTGGTTGCCCCACCACCAATGGTGTTTGTGATTTCTATAGAGTATATAAGGGCTGAGGCATTCTTGTACTCATCTGAATTCAGCATATATGCCGAATTCTGGAATGCCATGGCAAATGTCATAGGCTTGTTCTTCTTGACGTTATATCTGTAAGGAAATAATTCACTCTTTGCCTACTTGTGTCGTCTGCTGATAACCATTGCAAACAGTTTGGACCCTTTTCAGGCCTGACAAAATGTCGGGCCTGACCTGGGTCCCAACTGTTTGAAACTCTAGTAGTCTTCCTGAAAGTATTTTTCGAAAAAGTTTATTTTGAAAAATATCAGCAGATGACAAAAAAACATGAAAAATTATGCAGTAGGAAAAGAGTAAACAAGCTCATCCAGTCATTCTTAACCCCTATCCTGCTACTATATTTTGCCAAGAGAATACTATCTGCTTATTATATCTACTGCATATATTCAAATGCACTCCAGACTAATTTTGTCACAGAAGCAAAATGTCAGTGCTGATCTGGATCTAAACTGTTTGACACTCTAATGGTAGTCCTGAAAAAAAAAATAAAAATTAAAAAAAAAAAATCAGCAAATGACAGAAAAGTTTTCCCCATAAAAATGCACTTAATATGTAGACTAAATCCGTCTTGCGCTTTAAGTTCTAATAGGCCTCCAAATAAGAGTGTGTATTTGAAAAATATTTTTCTTATTTCTCAACTAAAACATACCTTGTGGGTATTCAAAAGAACCATCTCAACAAGCACCAAAAGATGAGACAGTTCTTTTGAGCACCCAAAGTATATGTAAATACTTATGGATAAGAAAAGATTAAAATTTTACGCCCAATATTTTGTTTCAATCTAGGCATATGTATAAGATGTTTCTGTTTGCCTCAATCTCGAGTCAAAACACCCCCACAATCTTTTTCTGATACTTGCATGTTTTAGCTGTCAGAGTTAATTGAGCCAGTGCATGAGATTTCCAACAATGTGGTATGTGCAACCAGCAAAGCCTCAGATCAGCCTGCGCATAAGCGCAGTCTGATCAGAGCCTTTGCTAGTCGCTTGATTATTCTATGAGTGTTAAGCTACTGACAGAACAGCATTTGGAGTTTCTAAGCTTAAAAGCAGGCTGCACAGGCTTGTCTGAGTCTACACATGTCAAAATGCCACATTGTTTGAAATCAAATGCCACGGCTCAATTGGTAATACATACTCATATTTATGTCTGGACACATTACCACTCCATATATTCAATATATCCTGGTACCCTTTTTCATTCTGAAATGCAATAGTACAAGATGTTACGAAACATTGCCATATTTATTCACCCGCATGTAAATCAGTCTTGTGCAATTCAGCTGTTTTTTATGTTTGTTTGATTTGTTATTTTACATCCAAGTCAACATTTTTTCAGTCATGTTGAGATGTGTCTTCCTAGGTTGAACCAGAACTAAGCAGATAATAAACTGTCTTGCTCAAGGACACCAAGCAGTGCCTCCGGTGTGACTTGATCCTGCAACCCCTCAATCTCGAGTCAAGCACTCTAACATTGTGCCAACCCAGCTCCGCACCTGTTTGATGTGTTTTCCTTTTCATTTCCTAGACCATTCTAAAAATCTAGAATCAGGATTCCCACAGACATTCAAAAACACGATTCCATGATTTTTCCATGATCAACAATGTAGTTTCCATGACTATTTAATGCACAGCCTCCAACCTCCCCTTTTAGCAGCATCTTCACCATGCAGAGTATAAATGCGGAATGCAGCAACAACAGCATGCTTGTAGACCATGCATGCATTTTGAAATTATTTAAAAATTGAAACCACCAGTAGCCAGAAAACTAGCTGATGGACACATAAGTGTCCGACAGCTAGTTTTCTGGCTACTGGTGGTTTCGTCAAATTATTTCACAAAATTCCATGATTTTTCCAGCATTATTCAGGTTTTTTAAAATTCCATGTTTTTTCCATGCATGGAATTTATTTTAGTGATTTTCCAGGTTTTCCATGATTTCCAGAGCTTGTGAAAACCCTGTAGAATTTATGTAAAAGATTATTTTGGAAGTAAAGTGTTTTTGAAGATATCAATAGTGGAAGAAACAGAGATCACTGAAAATAAATCCACAAAACAACCCTCTATACAGAATTCAGATAAGGAGAATGTTCCTTTTCACTGTCAGAAGCCATATGGGCAGGAAAGTGAGCCACTTCTAATATCAGTTTTAGAGCTCATTTTAGTTTCTGTTCAGCTCTTTGTCTGTCAGTATTGTCTGCTGATAACCTTGCAAACGGATTGAATCCCGATCAGGCTCAATAAAATCACTAGCCTGATCTGGACTCATACTGTTTGTGTCTGAAGGTATTCCGGATATTATTTTTTTTTTTGAAATTGTTAAAATTAGCAGACAACGTAGATTGAAGCAGTTGAAGCCATAAAGCGCCACCTATAATTTGCAGCAGACGTCAATATCAAATTTTGCCGCTTTTTCAAAACTAACACATAATGCATGATATTTCATGAGAATCGTCTGATGGCAGAGGGCAGACAATTCTCATGAAATATCATACCTTATTTTTTTCAAAAACTAGGAAATATATTTGAAGATTTGTCGTCTGCTGCAGTCGAGATTGGCGCTTTAACGGTTAACATATACACCAAATGACGATGTCTAAAATCCAACGATCATAAATTCTCAGCCTTGAGCAGGTGAGCTTATCAGATTGGTTCCGCGCTTTTAAAGGAGTGTTGTTTACAAACTGCTGATGTCAACTGCAGACAGTAGGATACGATGGACATACTTAGATCACCAAAAACTCAGGTGAGCTAAAATTGAAAGCAAATTTAAACACTTAAATAAAAGCACCGCAAGCACTGCATAATACCCCGCCACTGCTGGGGGCACCAAAAATTATTTTGTGAGATATATAATGCCTAAATAGCAACAGAACTGAGATAGACAAGATTAATCAAGGGCAGATAACTCATGAACTGTAAAGGTAAGAGTGACGGTCCTTCGTTGTAATATGTAACCTTTGCTGTTCAACATATCTGTGAAGTTTCATTCAGATATCATAAACAGTAAAAGAAAAACAGGCCAGAAACCATTTTTTAAAGGGAGAAAGGGCAGTAACTCCATCCAAAATGGTCGGTTTTTGCCCATTAACAATCCCATACCACTCATCCCCAATAACAATATGTATGCAAAATTTGCAAAAATTCTGTGCATAAATACTCAAGTTATCGATCGGAAACAGTAAGCACGGACGGATGAAATGAACTACAGGTCAAAAACCAATTCTCAGATCAATCAAGGGTGGATAACTCACAATCTGGAAAGGTAAGAGTGACGATCCTTACCCACAATATGTAACCTTTGATGGTCATGAGCACGGACAGATGAAATGAACTACAGGTCAAAAACCAATTCTCAGATCAATCAAGGGTGGATAACTCACAATCTGGAAAGGTAAGAGTGACGATCCTTACCCACAATATGTAACCTTTGATGGTCAACATATCTGTGAAGTTTCATTCAGATATTCCATATAGTAAATGAACTACAGGTCAAAAACCATTTTTCAGATCAATCAAGGGCAGATAACTCATGAACTGGAAAGGTAAGAGTGATGGTTCTTTGTCACAGTATGTAACCTTTGATGTGAAACATATCTGTAAAGTTTCATTTAAATATTCCACATAGTAAAGGAACTACGGGTAAAAACATTTTTTAATTCAATCAAGGGCGGATAACTCACAAACGGGAAAGGTAAGAGTGACGGTTCTTAGTCACAATATGTTACCTTTGATGTGAAACATATCTGTGAAGTTATATTCAGATATTCCATATAGTAAAGGAACAATAGGTCAAAAACCTTTTTTCAGACCTATCAAGGGTGGATAACTCACAAACTGGGAAGGTCAGAGTGATGGTCCTTAGTCACAATATGTAACCTTTGATGTGCAACATATCTGTGAAGTTTCATTCAGATATCATGAACAGTAAAGGAATAACAGGCCAGAAACCATTTTTCCAATACGAAAAAGGGCAGTAACTCCGTTAAAAATGGACGGATTTTGCCCATTAACAATCCCATACCACTCATCGCTGATAACAATATGTATGCAAAATTTGAAAAAATTCCGTGAATAAATACTCAAGTTATCGATTGGAAATGGTGAGCACGGACGGACGGACGGACGGACGGACAGACACCGAAGGGTATAACATAATACCTCGCCACTAAAGTGTGGCGGGGTATAAAAAGTACTTTAACATCTAGTTGTTTATAAAATATTGTTATAATGAATATATCAGCTGATTATTTGATTAGCATTCTCTCATTTTTTTAAGTTGCTAGCTACTGTCCTGCCAACCAAGAGTGAAAGTGCGTAATATTTTATTTACAAATGTCAAGTAAAACAATAACTTGTACAATCTTGAGCTAATGCTAATCGATAGATCACTTGTGTATTAATCCTATCCACAGGATAGGATTAATAAACAAGTGATCTATCAATTATAAATCCCTGATAACTTTGTAAACAAACATGACGACACTGTCACTCTTGGCTGGCAGGACGGTATTTCTGAATAGTAACAAAAGTTTTTCCAGATAGCAAGTTTGGTGCTGGATACTGTTAATTTCAAACCTTAGAAGCCAACTTACGTTCAATAAGACAAACTGACAGTAGTCTTTACATCTGGTTTCAAATGTAATTGAGAATTTCCCCACAGTAACCTCCTCTTCGTCACTAGCAGCCGACGCCGTCCTGAAGCCGGCAACATGTGCCTGGATGATAACGTAGGCTGATTCTCCACGGGCAAAGTGGGTCTCGAGGTGATCTCCCATAGGAAGCCATTTAGAATCATTATGGCAGTAAGAATCTGAAACAAACCATGGTGTGCAATCAGAGGCTCAGATAAGAGCAGGCCTATAGGTTATAAAACTTTTTTCATGCTCAACTTAAATGAGCATGAAATTTATCATGCTTATAATGCTAAAATGCCAATAATTGTTATCATTTTATAATTGATTAGCCCGATAAATACAACATCTGAGAGTTTGAAAGCAAGAACAGTCTTTATCTTTCAACATTTTAGTTTTAAAGAGCAGTTGAAATTTCATGCTCATTTGGATTGAACATGAATTTTTTTATAACCCCTGGGTAAGGTTCACACACCCAATAATGTGTAAAATTGAAAGACTTTTCAAGGATCATTAAAAGACTCCTACAGTTTTCAAGAACAGCAAATTTGTAAATAATACTGAATTACATGTTATGACAGCACTCCTCAAATGCTGGCCAACTTAGATAATATTAAAATATTCTTTTAATAGTATAAAATTGTTTTACCATTTAGTTTTTTAGGTTCATCAAAATAGAAATAATGCTTCACTTTCAATAAAACAAATACATAGGCCTCCAGATGAGAAAGCCTATTGGAAAACTATTTTCTTTATTTCTCATCCAAAACATATGTTGTGGGTACTCAAAAGAACCGTCTCAATGAGACGGTTCTTTTTAGCACCCAAAACACATGTTTAAATTGATGGGTAAGAAAATAATGAAAATTTTATGCTCAAAAATTTTGTTTATCTAAATCTATTAATGTAGTTAAAAATACCAAGAAATTGATAGTTTTGATTAATCAGCACAGTAAAATAAAAAGAATGGCACCATTTTCAATTAGAAAAAAAATTGCTCACCTGAAAATGAGATACATTCTGTTCCAAGCTCCTCTGGTATACTGTTCCAATTCTCAAACTTGTACATTATATCTGGGAAAGTTGAGGCATCACACTTTTCACACTTTGTACCATCAGATCTGGAGTCCTTAGGACAGTAGCGGCATGTGTTGTTCACCAAGTG
Source organism: Loripinus fragilis (assembly GCA_964019695.1). NCBI lineage: Eukaryota > Metazoa > Mollusca > Bivalvia > Lucinida > Lucinidae > Loripinus > Loripinus fragilis. Next base: position 37,545,343 of record OZ026520.1, on the reverse strand, counting down.
CATACCAGGGTTACACGGCTTACAGTCCTCAGGTGCACCATTGGGGGGTAGGTGGACAGAGTCTGGGTTGTTGGGCTGGCAGATCTGTGGCTGGATCCACTGATAGATGGTACTTGTCTGTAGAAGAAAATCTTACATGAGGTGCTCATGTAGTCTTATAATCACGTTTTGATATGAAAACATCAAGATTTACCATAAACAGTAAAACCTGTATTTTACCATATACAGTAAAACTTGTATGAGAAAATGGCCACTCAAAAATAGACAAAACAAAGATCTTAATGACAAATGATAGCTTAATGAAGGTCCCTTGGAGCATTCTGCAATACTTTTGACCTGCATTAAGCGATAATTAGTCTTGAAAACCAATTTTTGGTCTTTTTGAGAGTGGCCGTTTTAGACAGGTTTTACTGTAGATGCAACATTATTTCATAACTTTTCCCAAATATGTAATTTACTAGTGGCTCATTGATTTCCATACATGACTTTATATCACTACCTGATGTGACATCATAGAATAAGGATAAAATTCATAATCAATGATTTTGTTTTGCTTTTGTTATGTTTTTGAAACATTACTTGATACTTCATGTGAACGATTCCTCTTTTAAAAATCAAGCTATACTGGACAGGATATCGTAAATTGTTTAAAATTTGTTGTCTGCTGCAGCCATTATTGCTGACTTATGATTGTACATGGTCTGGTTGTAATCCTGCTCCCAACATGCCATTCTTTACATCTGGTTTCATCTGTGCTGCTACCACCCCTCCCCCCCTCCACTTGCTCACTTTCCTGTGTCCTGTGTTTTTGTAAGTGACTTAATCCCCCTCATATTATTTACAAGGTGGACAAAATCCCTCCTGTAAATTTTACAGCATGGACAAAACCCCTCCCAGATAAAATCCCCTACACCCATCCATGTAGTTTATTGATCTGACAGTCTTTGCTATATTATGGAGCCAATATATTGCAACCTGTTCCATCTCTAGAGTCTGAATCTCTTCCTCAGCTACACAAATATGGGTTGAATGAATATACCTTTTTATTTTCATCACATGGCATACGAAGCTGATAGTAGTCAGATTCCGTACATGATGGCCGCTTCTCACATTTCTCTGCACCACCTCCTGCAAAAACAGGCAAAACAGTATGAGAAAAGCATCACAATACAGTAGAACTTCAACGGCTCAAACTCTGATGGCTCATTCACACTGCCTGGCTAGAACTATCATTACAGTCCTTTTAGGTCATTTTATACATAATCCACCCTAGATGGCTGGAACTATCCTTGGCTTGAACTTTTTTTTCATAGTCCTAAGCCTGTTTGGGCCATTTAAGTTCTACTGTACTAGTACAGATTTTCCTATCAACAATTTTAGTCATGTCCAGACAGGTTTTCTTGGGTATAACCAATAATAAGCAGTTGATAAAGTGTCTTGCTCAAGAACAAAAGGCAGTGCCTCTGGTGAGGCTTGAACCCCCTTTGTATATGGAAAACCCCTAAACAAGTACTTTGGCAAACCTTGAAGACCCAGATGAAATGAAGCATAATTTATCAGGGTCTTCACTGTTACACTATAAATAAAACAACCTACAGGGACATAAATACATTATAATTTAGAAAATTCTACCTGTGAATCCTTAAAGCACACGATGGGTAGTCCCATACTTAATGTATCAATATATATGGGAAAATCCATCAGAATACTAAGTAAAGGGTTAAATGTGATAAGTACCAAAATTAACTTTTTCAAAATAATCTTGAAGAAATACCATTAAAGTATCTAGGGCTGCGGATCATTGGGCAAGTGGCGATCCGATCCGTGATTCATGAGTGACAATTCAAAGATCGAACCAGGATTCACTGGTTAATAAAAAATGAAGAATCCTATTGAAAAATGGGAAAAAAGTTAAAATTTTAAGACAGTTTTATTTATAATTGCCCATGTTTAACTTTTATAACTACAACAAGCAACTTCAAACTTGTAACACAAATGTTTCATGACGTTATTTCGCGGGTGGATTTCTATAGCGCTCCGCTTTGTTTGCAGCTGAACAAAATACGTCTTCAGAGCTAGCACCGGTAGTTAGGTTCACCCGTTTCAGCACATGACCACTAGTATAGTAATAGTATCCAATATCGCACCAAATATGACGAATATTTGTACTCAATTTTCTTGTCTGATAGGTGAATATCCGAGTACTCGGATACTCGCAGCAGCCCTAAGAGTATCAAACAGTTTGGATTCAGATCAGGCCCAACATTTCTAGAGTCTAAACTCTTTGCAAAAGTTATCAGCAGATGACATTGGAAGACAAAGAGTTAAGAATACAGTAAAACCTGTCTTAAGCGGCCACTCAAAAATAGACAAAACAAAGGTCTTAAAGACAAATGGTACCTAAATGAAGGTCGAAAGTATTACAGAATGCTCCCCCTTGGAGCATTCTGCAATACTTTTGACCTGCATTAAGCAATAATTGGTCTTGAAAACCAAGTTTTGGTCTTCTTTTTTAGTGGTCGCTTAAGACAGGTTTCACTGTACATGGATATATGCAGCACTTACTTGACCACTCGGTGGCCTTGTCACAGTCGGAGCACTGGGGAGCACCTTTCGCAGAGTATACATTTTCTCTACAAAGGGTAAAATTGTAAATATTTTCTTACCCATCAATTTTAACATATGTTTTGGGTGCTCAAAAGAACCGTCTCATTGAGACGGTTCTTTTGAGTACCCACAACATACGTTTTGGTTGAGAAATAAGAAAATTAATTTTTTGTTACGCACTCTTAACTAAAGTCCTGATATTCTATACTTACTTGACCATTCCGTGGCCTTGTCACAGTCGGAGCACTGGGGAGCACCTTTCGCAGAGTATTGATTTTCTTTACAAAGGGTACATTCTGAGGCACCTTTACTACTGTAAGTGCCGGGAGGACATTTCTGACACTCAGAAGAATAGGCAGCTCCTGAAATATACATGAGCCATAATTTAAAATTTGGGGTACGTGCATTAAGAGGCTGTTTTGGCCCCCCTATGAGGTCAAAAAATAAAAGTTGCTCTTCACAAGTTTCTTCTTATTAGTTTATTAGAACAATAGCCAAAGTGAAAAAGTCTGGCATTGATTCGACTTTTACCGTTGCTATGGTAACAAAAATGGCCACCAAAATAGGCTGAAAATAGGAAAATGACCACTTCGGAGCAAATTTGAGACATGTAACAGAGGAATTTATATAGAGCACAATCAAATACCAAAACAATATTTTAACAGATGATGAGAATTATCACGGCACACAATATATCAAAAGATTTTTTTGGTATTTGCTTGTGCTGATATCTAATTCTTAAAAAATCGGTCTCCAAAAGCCTCAAATTTCGCCTAAAATGGCAATTTCTCTGTTTTAAGCCTATTTCGTCGGCCATTTTGGTTACCATAGCAACCGGTAAAAGTAAAATAAATGCCAGAATTTTACACTTGGGCTATTCCTCTAATACACCATTAAGATGAAATTGGTGAAAAGCAATTTTCAGTTTTTGGCTCTATAGGGGGCCAAAATAGCCCCTTAATGCACGTACCCCTTTCAGGGCTTCAGATTTTTTTCAAGATTGGTAGGACGAAGTGACCCATGGAGCAAAAAATGGTGGGTCATTTTCTGCAATGATGGGCCCAAGCATATCAAACTAACCACAGTTGACATTTGAGTAGTATACTTAACTTACACACTGAAACAGACACTTGTATGCATATGAATATATTGACTGCTGATTATGCAGTAAAACCTGTCTTAAACGGCCACTAAAAAAAGAAGACCCATTATAGCTTAAAGCAGGTCAAAAGTATTGCAGAATGCTCCTAGGGGAGCATTCTGCAATCCTTTTGACCTTCATTAAGCTACTGTTTGTTATTAAGATCTCTTTTTTTTTGAGTGGCTGCTTAAGACATGTTTTACTGTATTGACAACTGTTTTGAGGAGTTTGTTCGCTGTAAGACGAATATTTTTATAAAGTGAGAGTTTTTCACAACTAAAAAGGTTGGGTCCACTGGGCCCACTGCCTTGGAAAGTGATGGGCCATATTTTGAAATCATGGGACAATGACCCTAGCCCACCATAAATCTAAAGGCCTGAAATTTGGCAGTTTTCACAAAGGCATGGAGAAAAGGCTCAGATGAGCCTGTGCAAATGCAAATTTTTAGCGTATGTTTTGGGTGCTCAAAAGAATCATCTGATTGAGACTGTTCTTTTAAGTACCCACAACATATGTTTTGGTTGAGAAATAAGAACCATATTTTTCTATTACACACTCTTAACTTAAGCCCTGGACACATTCAAGTCACATGCTTATCCCTAATGGCTAGCCATGATATAGGATAAGCATACGCCATGTGGGTTAAGAATTGCCATGGTACAGAAGACTGGCTACTGGTCCTGTCTTACATGTTTCTATACTTGAGAAAAGAATATCTGAGGTTTTAGCCTGGGATACAATTTCTTATCTCACCTATGTTATCTTACCTAGGCTATCTTACTATCTAGCTATTGGTCCATTTATCTCCTTGACTCAAATCTATCTAAGATTCAATGCTTGTTCTGATTATTTGCAAGTTTCAGAAAATTTCATCAAGATGCAACAAAAAATCAGGGATTTTCCTAGAACTGGTTTGGGGCCAAAGATTGGCTCCTTCCTTATTCAAAATTGGCTCCTTCCTTATTCAAAATTTAGCAAAAACTTCCCAAAATAGCTAATAACATTCCCAATTTCTTGCCTCTACATTTTGGTGAAAATTTCATTTTGCCATCTGAGCAAAAATAGAAAGGTAACAGATGATTTTATCTACATTTTTCTGCAAATTTTCAGGATGTTATTATGAAGGCCAATGTAGCCTGCTAACTTTGTTAAGCTCTACACTGTTATTTTTTATGGATTTCTAATCAATTTAAAATGGAGTCTTAGTTCTTTTATACTGTAGTTTACAGGCTAGAGAGCCACTGCACTCGAACAGCGCAGTCATCTTGCGGTGGTTGCAGTCGACAAGTGCACAAAATAGTGTACCTAGCTGTTAAAAAGGGTAATATTTTGGTCAATATTTTACTTCTGAAAATATTCATGGCAAATTATTGTCACTAATAAATCCAGCTTGTTGACTGCAACCACCACATGATGATTGCACTGTTCGAGTACACTGGTTCTCTAGCGTGGTTAAGGCTGCGTCAAGTTTTCCCAATTTTGATGGTTTTAAATGTTTTCTCCATATTCAACAGGGCCCTGGACCTGACTTCCGAAAGGTAGAAAAATCCTTGAAAATAAAAATGTTGTCTGCTTTACACATCTGCTGCATATTCAAATGCACTTCAGTGTATTTTATTATGGAATAAAGCACTATGTACCCTGATCAGACTGCTCCCCTAGGAGCAGTCTGATCTGGGTCCATAGTGGTTGCAGAATAGGCTTCAAAAGTACATATGCATTTTGTTTAATTTGTTTGTTTGGTTTGAATTTTTATGCCCCAGTCAACATTTTTTCAGTCATGTCAGGATGGACCTTTCTGGGTTGAACTAGTACTAAGCAGCAAATAAGGCAGCAAATAAAGTGTCTTGCTTAAATAGACTAAGTCTAAAACTATGAACGTTTTTCAAAATTTTTATTTTCTTTTTAAATCATTTGTAAAAGTAGAATTAAGTTATGTTTTCACAATAAATCTGTTCACTATAGCTGAAAACTGCACGGAAAAGTGAATTATCTTATAAAACAGGTGTGTTTTTCTCTTGTTGGTAATTATTTGCGTCCCCCAATAATAATAGAAAGGTAATTTTAACATAAATGCTGTTGTTTTGATACTGATAATTTGTTAAGATTTACAAAATTGGTAAAATGTATACCTGAATTTTAGTTTTTTTTACTGTGTTCTTGAAAAATAGAAACATTAGTTCTAAAGTTAAAAGATCAAAATTTACAGACTATGCAGCTTTAAGGACACAACACAGTGACGGGTAAAAAGTTGAGTACAGTGGAGTCTACCTTCAATGGTGATAGATTTGATGATCACTGGCGTGTCAGTCTCTTCCAAAGATAGTCCAATCACCTTCCATGTGATCACATTGAATCCTGTCCCCAGAGCAACCTAAAATAGAATCACAAGCTGTAAAATGAACCGTATCAGGAGAAACGTGTCTTCTGTATTAAGGACCAGACAAAAATCAGTATTGCTTGCTTAGCTTCATAGCCTAGCTAGAATCATACAAATTGGTGCTTACCCCCCCATTCCACTGGACGGCGATTCCGCTACGCTCATGGCGATCTAGGATTTTCTCTTAAATTATTCCAAATCTCCGTGGAAGCATAGACAGCCACATGATTTGGGGACTTGAGGTTTCCAGTACGCTACCGCTATGCTGCTGCTTCTATCCCACTACGACAATGAAGATCTGGTTCTGCTTTGTCTACGCTGATGGCGATGTAGCTGAGACCTCGCTACGACTTAGGCGATGGAGCTACGCTTTCGTTGCGCTTTTGTATCCTTTCTATATAGAATCTGAAATTCCGATACGCTTCTACTACGACCTGGGTGCTTCTACTGCGCTTCTACTGCACTCTTGCCGTTTCTGCTACGATTTGTGTCATTTTGACCAAAATTTCGAATCGTAGCGGAATTGCCATCCAGTGGTATGGGAGGTTTAGTTTTAACAATACAGGCCAATCTCTCTATGTTGAATTTGCTTATCTTGAATATACTTTATTATATATTATAATCAAAATGATCATCCACTCCCAAACATTTTCCCTATATTGTATTGTATTTTGAACATGTTTATGACGAACTCAATTATAATGAAAACTCGGCTATATCAAAGTGGTTTTTCTTTCCCAAAAATGTAGTTTCCTGCTAAAGTTAGCACTGCTTGTGTTGAAATCTAAATTTGTGATGGTCAAAAGTTGAAGAATTTGGATGGCAAACAAAGTAATTTACCTTGAACCAAGTTTAATCCATTATTGCAAGTATTAGTAATCTCCAATCACTCAAACAGTGTGTATGTTGCCATTGCTTATTGTCAGTTGATCAGCTGTTTGTTTTTAAACTAACTGACCTTGAAACCTTGAAACTGTAGCATTCTACGAATACGTAACCCTCCAGTACAGGTGTTTTGATTTGAACATCAAACAATTATTAAATCAAACTTTATGGGAAATTCCATGGTTAACCCTTTGTATACTTATGGGTTCTTCCTTCTGGTTTGATAAATAAACTTGGGATAGTCCATTGTACATAACTATTTTTCAAAAGATATTGTAGTTTTTTGTCTGAAGATCTTTTTTACATTAACAAACAGTGTAGACCCTGATGAAATGTCTCATTATGTGGCATTTCATCTGGGTCTTCACTGTTTGTAAAAGTACCCGTTTAGGGGTTTTCCCATATACAAAGGGTTAAGCATTAAACAGAGGTGAAATACTAACCCTAGCCTCTCCCCACTTGGAATCGACTGTAGTTTCCGGCCAAACACTGGAGCCACTGTCTTCCTCCTTCTGACACTGGTCATTCTGAACCTTATACAAGAAAAGATAGAACATTAGGGCCAACACATGAGATTTTGGTACTAATCGAAAATGAGCAAATGCCCCCCTGTACTCCATAGTAATGCCTTTTGACACCTTTGAAATATCATGCATTTGAAAATGTAATGGAATATGGAGCATTTGCTCTGTTGGAGCAAGTGCTCCATTCTCCATAAAATTTTCAAAAGTATTCAAAACTTAACCTAAAAGTTTTCTTGATTTTTTTTCAATGTTTTCTAAAAATAGAAAATGATGTCATGATCTAAAAATAGCCTATGGAGTAAAGGGTTAAATGCCCATGCTGAGGTATCCAGTAGGGCAAGGCCTAAATTTTGGTCTGACTTTTCAGACCTTTCAGTGCTGATTTCTTTCTGTGGAAAGTCAGCCATACAATTCTGAAATTAGGCATAATCTAGAAAACCTTTCAGCCCTGTTTGCCTGAACTTGAACCTTGGCTGAGAAACAATAAAAAGATTAACACAACACTGAAATGGAAGATCCCATCATACAAGAAAGGGTAAAATGAGCCGTGACATGTGATTTCCAACAATGTGGTATTTTTACATGAATAGACTCAGACGAGCCTGTGAAGCCTCCTGTTAAGCTTAGAAACTCCAAATGCTATTCGGTCGGTAGCTTAACAGTCATAGAATATTCAAGCAACTAGCAAAGGCTCTGATCAGACTGCACGTAAGCGCAGGCTGGTCTGAGTTTTTGCTGGTCGCTCATACCACATTGTTGGAAATCTCATGTCGTGGCTCATTTCTGTTTTGTTTTGTTTGATTTGATTTTTTACGTCCTAGTCAACAATTTTTCAGCTATGTCAGGACAGGTCTTCCTGGGTTGAATTAGTACTAAGCAAGGATTAATGTGTCTCGCTCAAGGACACAACGCAGTGACTTCGGTGAGGTTCAAACTGGCAAACCCTCGATCGAGAGTCAATCACTCTACCACTGTGCTCCCTAATAAAACTTCTGTGAAAAACTGACTAGAAATCTCATACTTGATCATACTTACTGTTACATGAAATATAATGGAGGCGTCGGGTAGCTTGTACTTAAAATTGACATTTCCAGCCTTGATCAGGGTACCAGAGTAGCGTAGATATGATGAGCACCCACCTGGGGATACTGCAATATAAGACCCTTTTGGGGTCCAGCCATGCCTGAAAATATATTATACATCATATTCAAGTCCAGACAAATAAAAATTATGAGTGTATAAGTATAAATATATTTATATCAATCGGTTTAAACGTCAAAATATGCAAACTTTTATGTGTAAAATTGTGTGTTTTTCTTTTAAAAATCATCAGATGCTTAACATCTGTTTTGAGTGCTCAAAAGAACTGTCTCATTGAGACAGTTTTTTTCAGCACCCACAACATATGCTTTGATTTGTTAAGTCCTTCATTCCCTCCCAGTGATGTTTTGGTTCAGAAATAAGAAAATAAATTTTCCATACACACTCTTATCTGGAGGCCTGAACTGAAAGTTTATAATATTTTGGAACTTATCATGTATGTGACACAGGTTTAATGACACATTTTCAGCATAAAATTGTTAATTTCAGCATATGTTTTGGGTGCTCAAAAGAACCGTCTCATTGAGACAGTTCTTTTGAGTACCCACAGCATATATTTTGGTTGAGAAATAAGAAAATTAATTTTTTGGTATGCACTCTTAACTAAAGGCCTGATGGGAGCAGTGGAAACTCAAACCAGCCTGCAAATACAAGCAGTCTTGGCAGTCTCAAAAGAGCCTTTGTTGCTCCTACTACTGTAATAGATGTATGTAGATGAATACTCAAGCCAACAATCAGGGTCCAAGCTGGGCCCTGACAGTAGGGAGAAGTGATTCTCCCTCCAGGAAAATTAGGGAGAAGTGACAGTAAGATAGGGAGACGTTAAAGAGCAAAATTATGGCATTTTCGGGTAGTTTAGAAGCAAATTAGCCATTACACATACTATTGCCATTAAATGGAAGGAAACTACTATGCAGTGGTATGAGATTGTCACCACACCTGACAAAATTAAATGAGTCTCCCAAAAAGAAAAAAATAAATATATTTTTGGGGTTTTTTTTAGGGAGACTCCCACTTCTCCCTGGGTTCCATTTAGGGTGAAATTTCGGTCCCTAGGGCGACTATTTTGCCCTAGTCGCCCCCTAGCTTATTCCCTGACAATTAATAATGCCTTCTGCCCCTGTATCATGTTTAAAAAATGAATTTATGCCTATGGTATACTAGTGTATCTATACCCTGTTTTAACTAGATTCTGATAGACTGCGCTGTGTAGCATAGTTAGTAACATATCTGGCTTCAGATATGTGTTTGACTGCAGATACCTGTCTGACTGCAGATCCAGCGGTTATGAGTACAATCCTGGCCAGGTACCATACTTTTCGTGTAGCTTGATCATGAAATAATTTCTATGGCCATTCTCCTCCTTTCCGCTGATTCAAGAAGGGTTGTTGTCCTTTAGAAGTGAACGTATGAGCACGATTACTGGTTAACAGCTTAGTCAAGCTTGCCAAGGAAAAAAGTGTGGTTTGGTGAAATGACCACCCAGACATTACATTAGCTGTTGACTGGAATGTTAAGCATCAAACCAAAAGAGCAAATATTCTAAGAGAGAGTGTGAAAAGATCATCAGGGACTGAAAAACACCTCCTGATATGAGCCGTGACATTAGACTGGCCCCAGTCCTTCAAACAAATTTTCATCAATGTGTCATACCATATACGTGTAGCTGTCATATCATATACGTGTCACTAGTCTAACTCTGATGGCTCTGTTTTAAAACAGAGCCACCAGAGTTAGACTAGCTACACATATGATTTGACACATTGATGAAAATTTGTTTTAAGGACTGGAGCCAGTCTACCATGACATGATTTCCAACAATGTGGCATTTTGACAAGTGTAGACTCAGACAAGCCTGTGCAGCCTTCTTTTAAGCTTAGAAGCTTGAAATAAAAATCAGTCAGTAGCTTAACATTCATAGAACATTCAAGTGACTAGCAAATGCTCTGATCAGACTGCACATATGCACAGGCTGATCTGAGGCTTTGCTGGTCACATTTACCATTGATGAAAATCTCATGTGGCAGCACATATGTATACAGAATCACCCCATTAAAGTTGATTCAAACAAGAATTATGTTAAAGAATCACATAACAGGATACAAACCTCAAGACATGAATCAAACCTTAAAAATACATACCTCGTTGCAAACAGTTTGGACCTAGATCAGTCCCAACAAAACATCAGGCCTGATCTGAATCAAAATTGTTCAACACTCTTATGGTATTCCTGAAGGCTTTAGAAAAACTCGCTTTTCAGCAGACAACAAAAACTCATGCAAAATATCTTAGTATGCAAAGAGTTATGGCAGTCATACGCTTTTACTCAGGTTACAGGATATTGAATATAATCTCTAGGGTTACAAGTTAACTCTTTCAAAATTTATTTTGAAAAAAGGTCAACAGACAGCAAAAAATTATGCAAAGCAAAGAGTCTCTTCGCTTTGAATGAATTTTTGCTGTCTGCTGACCTTTTTTCAAAATTATTTTTTTTATAAATTCTATCAAGAACACCATCAAAGGGTGGTGGAACAGTGGATGCAGATCAGACCAAACAGAATTCTGGGCCTGATCTGGATCCAATCTGTTTGCAAAGACCCGCAGCAGATGAAAAGCAAACTTTTTTTTAAAAAATGGGAATATTTCTTTTTAAGCCCTTGTTATTAGTAACATCTAAACTTGCTTCAAAATTTAAATTGTCTAGCTAGTCTCTGTACCTGAGGAGACTGGTTTGAGCCTCCCTTTTAAGACAGGTTTTGTCGCGTCACAGCTCTTTACAGAGCAGCAGATAAAGGTTATTTTATCATTTTTACGAATTATTTTAACAGAATTAAAAACCATCGTATAAAAACGAATTGAAAAAGGAAAAAAACTAATTATGGTTGATCATCCGATTGTTTTGATGACCTAAATTCCATGGCACTAGTGTTTTTGGATCGGTTCCTGATGGTTTACAAACCTGTGAATGCTAGAGGAGCTCGTAGTTTGAATATTTTTCCTTGTCTTGCGGTCAATTTTTTACAAATGAAACCAGAAACGGAAACAATGGTTAACGGTTACTACTAAAATGCAGACCATTACTGGAATTGAATTCTAAACTCCCCAATAGAGGTATATACTTCTGAAAACGCAATTTCAGCTGAATGGAAGATTGCCACTGTCGGGGAGTTTGACTGAAATTCCAGTACCATTCCGTGTTTTAATAGTAACTGCTGATCAAAGTTTCCGTTTCCTCTTTCGCTTCCAAAACGTCGCCTGCTTAACGTGTGCGCATTCAGAACCAAAGAGTTCCAACTACAAGCTCCCAAAGCATTCTTGGGTTTGTTACCCGCTAGTAACCTACAGCAAAAACTATTGTTAGTAAAATCCTAACTGATCTGATTAGATGAATCAGAGAAATCGGTGAAAGTTGAAAACTGACAGACAGACAAAAGAACAGTTGAAAGGCAGAAGAATTATGGTATAAATGACAGATGAGGTCCTGCAGAGGTGATTAAAGAGTCCAGTAAGTTTTAAAGATTAAATAATGAAGGGTTAGAAAAAACTAATCAAAACTATTAGAAATCTTGAAAAAACTATTTGCGAAAAAAATGTTGTAGTGAAAACTGTTTGACCCAAATCCTTATCTGTTGCTCTGCCTTTACCTAGGCGAATAAGGTATAGCACTACTGTCGTGCCAACCAAGAGTGACAGTGACTTAATATTTTGTTTACAATTGTTAAATAAAACATTAACTTGTACACTCCACTTGAGCTAATGCGAATTAATAGATCACTTGTGTATTAATCCTATCCTGTGGAAAGGATTAACACACAAGTGATCTATTGATTGTAAGTCCCTGATAACATTGTAAACAAAACATGTCACTGTCACTCTTGGCTGGCAGGACAGTACTTACTCTGAACAATTTCCTTCAGCGGAAACAAAGCCCAAGGAAATGTCTTGTTCCGCTGTGGTGAAACCCTCAGGTAAACTTGACCATTCCTCATACTTTGCTGTATTACCCATGGAGTATGTCCCCGGCTCGCATTCTTGGCACTTCTGGGTGTCCATAGCGAGATAACTTCCCCCATCACACTCATGATCTGAAAAACATAGAGCAAAATTAACCCTTTGTATTCGGGAAACCCCTAAATGATCGAGTACTTTTGCAAACAGTTAAGACCCAGATGAAATGCAGCATAATGCTGCATTTCATCAGGGTCTGCACTGTTTGTAATGATAAAAAAGATCTTCAGACAAAAGAATACAATATTTTTGAAAATTATTATAACCTTACACTCCTAGATATGTGCAATGGACTACGTATCCCAAGTTTATTGTATCAAACCAGAAAAGAATCCATTTAGTATACAAAGAGTTAATGACTTGCAAGCTCTACAATCTGAGGGGCATTACCACATCAATGAATTTAGTATTAATGCCCAATTACAGGACCGAATTCTGCTGCAACTGGGTCAATATAAAAAACATGGGCTAATATAGTAAAGTTTGGCCTTGTAACTGAACTAGCTCAAATTCATGGGCCAATTCAGTAAAACTTGGCCTTGTACCTGGGTCAATATCAAGTTTTGGCCAATACAGTAGAACTTGGCCCTGTATAACAGAACTAATCCAAATTAATAGGTCAATTCAGCAAATCTAATTTGAGAACTTGGCCTTGTAACTGTGCCACTACCAAATGCATGGGTCAATACAGTAGAACTATGCCCTGTATTACTGAACCAATCCAAATTCTTGGGTCAACTCAGCAGAACTTGGCCATGTAACCTGGTAAAAATCTAATTCATGGAGCAATACAGAAGAACTTGGTCTTGTTACTGGATCAATCTTGAGACAGATAACTATGCTTTCTGGGAAGACCTTAATCACACTGTACAACTGACTGGTTGAAGACAGATTACACAATTTTTTCTTTCTCTTTTGTATTCAATTCACAGCATGTTTGTTTAAGGTACCAGCAATAAACATATTTAAGACAACAATACTTTACTGATGACACTTTGGCTTGTTGACATGAAAAGTAAATGAGCCAGTGCATGAGATTTCCAACAATGTGGTATGTGCGACCAGCAAAGGCTCAGATCAGCCTGCACATATGTGCAGTCTGATCAGAGCCTTTGCTAGTCACTTGAGTATTCTATGATTGTTAAGCTACACACTGAACACCATTTGGAGTTTCTAAGCTTAAAAGCAGGCTGCAGAAGCTCGTCCGAGTCTACACTTGTCAAAATGTCAAATTGTTGGAAATCTCATGCCCCGGCTCATTAATGTTAGTACAGCAGGAGAGCGGCCACTATGTCAATTTATGGGCGGCGAATGACAAAAAGTAAGCATGAAATAGTTTCCACGGATGTTGCTGGTGTACAGGCATCCAGAAAATAATTTTCTTGAAAATGAAACCAAATACATATCTGTTTTCATTGTTATCATTTAAAAATCTCTGATCTGTATTTATTTACATCCGTTTAAAAAGTGGTTTGTACAGAGACATCAATTTTGCAGACACATAGGGTCTCTTCACGGGTGTGCAGCTTATTTATTAAAGAGACTAAGTCTGCAACTATGAACATTTTTCGAGTTTTTTTATTTTCTTTTTAAATCATTTGTAAACGAAAGTAGAATTAAGTTATGTTTTACAATAAATCTGTTCACTATAGCTGAAAACTGCACGGAAAAGTGAATTATCTTGTAAAAACAGGTGTGTCGGTAATTATTTGTGTCCCTCCAATGATCATAGACAGTTAATTTTAACATAAATGCTGTTGTTTTGATACTGATAATTTGTTAAGATTTACGAAAATGGTAAAATTTATACCTGAATTTTAGTTTTTTACTGTGTTCTTGAAAAATAGGAACATTAGTTCTAAAATTAAAATATCAAAAGTTACAGACTATGCAGCTTTAAGCCAACCTGTGAGGTCAAATTAAGCAGATTTATAGATTAAGTGTAAGCAAGTGACTATAATATGTTTTGTTTTGTTAATGTAGCAAAAAGCTTTTTTATGCAATTTCATGAAATACATATTATGACAAGCTGACAAATATCTTATATGGGCGTGAAAGAAATTCAGATTGCTGCTACAGTATCTCTAACATTGCCATCAGCAGCAGGCGTCCACAGATATCCCCCTTGATTTTAGCAAACAAGAACTCTTCATGTAAAAATTGTTTCGATTTGTCTTCAAAATAGAACAGTTAGTTGTATGGTCTGTTAACAGGTCCTCTGAATATATGCACTTAAGAAGGTTCACTAGAATATAGAGTTAATCGTGTACATTTGTACTTAAGGCCAAAATTAAATTATTCTTAGAAAGCTCTCAATCTTTGACAGTAAAACAAGAGCAGGGACATGAGATTTCCGACAATGTGGTATGTGCGACCAGCAAAGCCTCAGATCAGCCTGCATATATGCCCAGTCTGATCAGAGCCTTTGCTAGTCGCTTGAATATTCTATGGCTGTTAAGCTACTGACTGAACACCATTTGGAGTTTCTATTAATAGTTTAAAAAAAGGCTGCACAGGCTCGTCTGAGTCTACACTTGTCAAAATGCCACATTGTTGGAAATCACATGTTACGGCTCACAAACTTTAGGCATACCAGGTTTACCCAAATTAGAGACAGAACACAAGGAATGCTGAAACGACTCAGACCTGCTGCCTGTATTACAGACACTACCAAATGCATGGACCAATACAGTAGAGCTTGGTCCTGTATTACAGACACTACCAAATGCATGGACCAATACAGTAGAGCTTGGTCCTGTATTACAGACACTACCAAATGCATGGACCAATACAGTAGAGCTTGGTCCTGTATTACAGACAATACCAATTAAATGCATTGGCCAATACAGTAGAGCTTGGTCCTGTATTACAGACAATACCAAATGCATGGGCCAATACAGTAGAGCTTGGTCCTGTATTACAGACAATACCAAATGCATGGGCCAATACAGTAGAACTTGGGATTTTCATGGGCCTAATTTTGGGCTGAATTTTGGCCACTTCCCAATTAATTCTAAAAAATCAAAACTCCCCAAACTGGTGAATGACATTCCTAGTTTCTTAGTTTAACATTTCGGTGAAAATTTAATGGAAATCCGACCAAAACTAGCAATGTAACAGATGTTTCAATCACATTTTAATGCAAATTTTTATAAGTAATTATGAAGGCCATTGCAAATTATCACAGCTTTATACTGGTTTTTTCTTTTATGTCTTTTCATGAATTTATAATGGAGATCCAGTTCTTAGACTGCATCAAGTTTTTACAATTTTGATGGGTCAAATGTCGCAAAATTTGTCGTCTGTTGCAGTTGTTATTGGTGCTTTAAGGTATAACAATTCAAAAATCAACTTGCAAATGGAGAAAAAGCAAACTATTTTTTTTTATTACACTTGGCCTTGTTACTGAGTAAAACAGAAATATAATCGGGTTCATAATTATGTGGGACATTTTATTCAATAGGCGTAGATACAATACATTTTCTTCATTTTATCGGACACCAGAATGTGGCATAGACTCAAAATCTGCGTTGTTCAATAATTAGGTTGAATTGCATTACAATTGTTTCCGCTGATTAAATGAACACTTATCATATTGGATATTTTACTACTATCCTCCTCCCCAATTCTTATCTTTTATGGGTCTATTAGGGAATTATTTCTTTTGGGCCTATGGCAGATGATAAGAGTATCATCAGGTCCTGAGCTTATAAAACTTTTTTCATGATCAACTCAACTGAGCACGGAATTTCAACTGCTCATAAAAACTAAAATACCCATAAATGAAGAAGTTTCTTGCTTAAAGTCTCTCAGATGTTGTATTTATCATGCTAATAAATGTTAAAATGCCAACAATTGTTGGCATTTTAACGTTTATGAGCAGGATAAATTTCGTGCTCAGCTGAGTTGAGCATGAAAACAGTTTAATAACCTCGGGACCAGTTTCAATACATTATGGCCAGTTGCTGTGCAATTGCAGGACCCGGTGATGGAGCAAACTGGACCATGAACAAATTGCCTATTCTATAGTCACAGTAATTAATGGGCATATACATATATCTAACTGCTTTTAAATTTTAATCAGAAGATAAAAATAAACTTTTAAAAAAATTTATTTCAGAACGTACACCATCAGAGTGTAATTATTACAAGTGACAGCAGGGTCCATATCATGTGCGGATCCAGAGGAGGGGACAGGGGGTCCGGAACCCCCCCCCCCACCCCTGAAAAATCACAATAATATAGGATTTCTTAGCAATACTGGCCCGGATCCCCTGAAAAATCACAAAGCTACCAAGCCAGCATTCAATGTTGGGCCATCATTGGCACGCCAGCGAAACGCCATTTAAATGGCATTTCGCTGGCGGCCTGAAGATGGCCCGATTTTAGTGGTATTCAGATCCACTCATTTACTTTAAAAAAAAAACATTCTCAAAAGTGGACCCCCTCTGAAAAAACTTTCTGGATCCACGCATGCAAACTGTTTGAAAAGGTAATCAGCGCTAGCAAGGAAATAATTAAATGGCCTGATGGCTACATGCGAGGTCGGCTGGTAGTCAGTTGCATATAAAAACGGTACCATCTGTTGCTTACCCCCCATCTGAATATCACCTAATTCATGGTCAACAGCTGATAACAATAGTCAGCAATCATGACTGCAGTGGATGACAAGTTGTGTGACACATTTCTGCGACATCTTTCAGGAATTTTTGTGAAGATATTATCTTATATATTTGGCTTTACATTTCATGCAAATCATCTGCAGACACTTTAGATGAATGTCAAGTCTAAACCTTTTCCTAAACCTTTTGCTGCCATGTTCACAGTGTGCAACGTCTTGTGTTTCAGTTGTCAACGTTCAAATGAAGTTTGCTTGAAATCCAGTAAGTTGTTGCTGAGATTTAAGGGATGACTGGCAGAGGAACAAGGCAGTGACTATAATATGCTACCCCTTTAAAGAGACTATGAACTTTTTTTCGAAAAAAAATATTTTCTTTTTAATCATTTGTAAAAATAGAATTAAGTTATATTTTCACAATAAATATGGTCAGTACAACTGAAAACTGATAGCAAAACTGAATTATCTAATTTAAAGGGGTGTTTTTTCTCTTATTGGTAATTATTTACGTCCCTCCAATAATTCTAGACAGTTGATTTTTAACATAAATGCTGTTGTTTTGATAGTTTTATTTTGTTGAGATTTACGAAAATGGTGAAATGTTTACCTGAATTTGAGTATTTTTACTGTATTCTTGAAAAATAGAAACTTTATTTCAAAAAATAAAAGATCAAAAGTTTCAGACTATGCAGCTTTAATTGGAGAGCATAATAAGATTTATCAAGAAGCGCTAATACATTGTACAAAAAACTGGTACAACCAGCTTAACTTTAACTTGCA
Organism: Loripinus fragilis; assembly: GCA_964019695.1. NCBI lineage: Eukaryota > Metazoa > Mollusca > Bivalvia > Lucinida > Lucinidae > Loripinus > Loripinus fragilis. The sequence goes on along the minus strand of OZ026520.1, from coordinate 37,527,299 downwards.
TGCAAATGGGATAGACCCAAATCAGATTGCTCCAATATGTTCTACTATTTTTAGTTCGTTTGTTTTTATTCTTTACGTCCCAGTTAACAATTTTTCAGCTATGTTGGAACATGTCTTCCTGGGTTGAACCAATTACTCAGCAGAGGATAACATGTCTTGTTGAGGACACAACGCAGTGCCTGTTCTACCTATGATGACTTTCAAAATACAACATAAACAGCAGACAGTAAATCAGATGTCCGTAACCCTTTACCTCATAGAGCCGACCCAGATCAGGCAAGAGCTGCCTGATTACTTACCTGCCTGATCAGGGTCAACTTTGTTTGCTTATTGAATTATGAGTCGATAATTTTTTTACCCTACTGTTCTATGCACAAAGATGCGAGCTTATTTATATAATTATTCATTGTGTGTGGAGCTTAGGCCTAAATAAAATATATGTGTGGTTCCTGTAGCATACCAACAAAATTTAGGGTAGGTAGGTAGGGAAATTATTAAATTTTGTTATAACATTTAACAAAGAATATTGTGACAAAATCTGAAAAAGTGCCCATTTTAGGTATTTTTTCTCCAAAGACCATTTTAATGTTTAGGGTAGAGTTAAAAAAATTAGGGAAGTTAGGCAACAGGAACCACACATACATTTCATTTAAGCTTTAGCATGAATATTCAGGAAGGAAAGGGTTTATCATTAATGGTTACATACAAATGTTAATTTTTACATGTCTGACTCATTTATTTAGAGGATACCATTATGTTTTTTTTTATCTCTTATAGACTGTAGACAAGCAAATGAATTATAGATGTCAAATCAATATGTTGCAATTCCTTGTCCTAGATAAGATGCTTCACCATTAAAAATTTGCAGCAGACGACATTTTCAAAATGTATCCTTGATTGCAGAAACCAAATAAGTCTTGATAATTCATGTGAATCTTTCAAGCCTTATTTAACACAAAAATCAAGAAAAGGTGTGAAAAGTTTGCTGTCTGCTGCAGTGGTGATTGGCGTTTTAAGGGTTAAAACACTTTCAGGGTCTGCTTTGTTGTCTGCTGCTGTATTTTGGCAGCCTCTATAGCAAACAGCATAGACACAAATCAGACTGCTCCATAAAGAGCAGTCTGATTTGGCTCATACTGTTTGCATGTCAGTTAAAAGAATCCTGTTATTTATAAGTGTAAAAATTGAGACAGACAACATCAGCAGACGGAATTTTCAGAGTTCTGCATTTCCCACTGGTGATAAATATTCCATTATTTATTTCATGTCTAGCTAGCACTCCTTTCTATTGTCTCCATGTGCAGATCAAGAGGGGGGACAGGGGGTCAGGATCCCCCCCCCCTGAAAAATTAAAGCTATAGTGTTTCTTTGCAATATTGGTCCTGATCCCCTGAAAAATCACAAGGTTATCAAGCCAGCAAGACCCCCTCTGACAAAACTTTCTGGATCTGCATATCCTGGTCTCCATGGCTATCCTAATGAGGAACCCATGATACAGGTTTCAAGGCCTTACAGAAATAAGGCAGATACCATTTACTGGATAATTTTGCATACCTTTTTCGTTGTCTGCTGATTTTTTTCAAAATCATCTTTTTCGAAAATCTCTTATTAATACCAACAGAGTGTTAAATCGTGTGGATCCTGATCAGACCTTACATTTTGTTGAGCCTGATCGGGGTCTAAACTGTTCACAAAGGCTATCAGCAGGTGACACTAGTTGGCAGAGTTGATCAGTTAACATATGGAGGGGGTAAGGGTGAAGAAAAAACTTATTTCTCACCAAAGCCATTTATTGTCACGCTACTAAAAAACCCCTCAAAATATGAGGTACCTCTTTTTGAGCACAAAACATATGTTTAAGACTGATGGATATGAAAACACATGTTATCACAACTTTACTAACTATTTGATCTGTACCTTTGCATGTGCAATATAATTTGCATGCACTGTTGGTTATCGACTAGCCTGGCCTCTAGGCGTTAAAATGAATACTATCACACAAACTTCTAAGCAGTCACCTAGCAATTCCAAAATTTTGACAAAATTTCTAATCATTTTTAACTAGTTTTAATTTCATGTTTTGACATATTATATTGAGAGATGTCATACAAAAAATCATTCCATGATGTTTCCCGTGAAATTAATGAAGAACCAAATGCCCGTTTTAATAGGACAAATACATGGTGATTTTAAGGTGACCGCTTAGAACTTTGGGCAAGTGTATATCACAAAAGGGGTAAAATCTGAGATGTACACAATATGGATAGTCTACCCTTTAGTCTCAATCTAAATATTAACCTTAAGTCTTAGCTAAGGTCTGCAAAAGGTAGACTTGCTATTTAATTTTTACAGAAATAATCAAACTATTGTTTATCAGACTAGTGGCTAGTCAAGTTGTTGACAATTTGATACAGATCTCACATCATAAAGAGATAGTTACACAAATTCTTCAATAAGTCTCCATTTACAGGGAAAAACATCTTTTTTAAAAATCAAAGACAGCACACTTTATGTTTTAAATGTGTTTGTACAACTCTTTGAATGCTGGCCGGGTTATTTTTCAGATTTTTTTTCGTCTGTTTTTTTTTCAAAATTGACTTTTTCAAAAAATTCTTTCAGGAACACTATCAGAGTGTCAAACAGTTTGGATCCAGATCAGGTCCGACGTTCTGTCGGTCCTGATCTGGGCCCAAACTGTTTCCAAAGGTTATCAGCAAACGATAGTCTAGTGGGTAAAGCCTTAACCCTTAAAGCCCCAATCACGACTGCAGCAGAAGACAAATTTTGCAACTGTGATGATCTTTCTTATGTTTGATTTGATTCTTTACGTCCCATCAACAATCTTTCAGTTAAACAGGGACGGTCTTCCTGGGTTGAACCAGTACTAAGCTAGGATAAATGTGTCTTGCTCAAGGACCACAACGCATTGACGCCGGTGAGGCTCGAACCCGCAGCCCTTCTGTCTGTAGTCAAGCACTCTACCACTGAGCCACTGTGCTCCCTAACATCTTTCTTAGTTTTCAACAAAAATAAGGTATGATATTTCATGAGAATCGTCTGTCAGCAGAAGATTCTCATGGAATATCATGCCTTATTTGTTATTTTCAAAAAGGCAGCAAACTTTTAAATTGTCGTCTGCTGCAAATTATAGGTGGCGCTTTAAGTGTTAAGACTGATGGATTACAATTAAGGCTAGAAACTATTTTACTCATCTGTACCTTTTTATACAGTATGCAATATAATTTGCATGCAATGTTGGTTATCGACTAACAGCTGTTGACGATTTGATACAGATCTCACATCCTAAAGAGATACAGTTACAGAAATTCTTCAATAAGTCTCAATTTACAAGGCAAAAAATCTATTTTTAAAAATCAAAGACAAAATACTACATATTCCCACACTTATGTAATCACACCGGGTAGGCGGCAATCAAAAAGGCCAATACTATCCAGGAACGTAGATAAAAATCGTTAGAAACAGAGTTTTCGTTTGCCATTTGTCGCCAGTGTGGCGCCAAATGGCAATCGAAAACACTGTTTCTATCGATTTTTGATCTGCATTTGTAGATTGTTGAAAGCGTTTTCCATTGCCACCTACCCGGTGTGGTAATGTACAAAAGAAGATGAAGTTAAACTCCTTCCCAGGTACATCCATCCATATCAATCATACCAACCAGTCATGGCAGCTAATGGTGGAACATTTTGACTATTTCTGTTACCATAGCAACCACAATTTTCGCGTGACGACAAAATAAATTACATGCATAATCAGCACACTGCCACCTGTTCACAATCCAAGTTTCATCAAGCTAGCTTGAATATTTTTTTGAGATCCATGACTATTCTCATTATCATAGCAACCACAAATTTCATGATGGTGGAAAACAATGACATGCATAATCAGCACATTACCACATGTTCACATACCACGTTTTATCAAGCTAGCATAATAAGTTTTTGAGTTATCTCAGGATCCAGATTTCAGCAGACAGACAGACGGATGGAGGGCAAACCTACAGTCCCATCAATAATCTTCAGTTATATTATAGGGACGGGTCTTCCTGGGTTGAACCAGTACCAAGCTAGGATTAATGTTCTTGCTCAAAGACACAACACAGTGGCACCGGTGAGCTCGAACCCGTGGCCCCTTGGTCTCGAGTCATTCCTGTGTAAAAGGGCCACTCTCAAAGAGACTGAAAATTGGTTTTCAAGACAAATTATCACTTAATGCATGTCAAAAGTATTGCAGAATGCTCCAAGGGGAGCATTCTGCAATACTTTCGACCTTCATCAAGCTACCAATTGTTATTAAGGTCTTTGTTTTGTCTAATTTCACTCTACCTTCATCTTTTTTGATCAGGTGTGCTAAAAATCCCATCAAACACTGAAAAGTTACTTACTACAAGAAGCACCCCTGAATGGGGCTCTCTCTCCCTCAGGCTGACAATCAATTTTTGGCACAGAGACCCGCCATCTTTGAGCTTCACTGTCACACACAGTATATTCGAAACGATAGTCATTCTGAATAAAATATAAAACACAAAATACAGTAAAACCTCAAAAATAGACAAAACAAGGATCTTTATGACAAATGGTAGCTTAATGAAGGTCGAAAATATTGCAGAATGCTCCCCTGCAATACTTTTGACCTGCATTAAGCGATAATTGGTCTAGAAAACCATTATTTGGTCCTTTTGAGATTAACTACTCATACAGGTTATACTGTACTTGAAAATACAGATACTACACTGAACCCTCTTAATTAACCCTCAAAGCGCCATGTCTTCTGCTTTTGTCATCTGTTTTAGAAGCCTCTAGAAGCCTCTATATCAAACAGTGTGGACCCAGATCAGACTGCTCTAGACCTATAGTCTGATCTTGGTCCACTCTGTTTGCTTCTTATAATAGGCAAATTAGTCTGTAATGTTACGCAATTATTTGCAGCAGACAACTTGAGTAGACATTTTCAGATGCTTTTTTGTCGGCACTTTAAAGCCCCCTTCACACTCAGAAGAAAACTACATCCTATCAAATTCGATGAGGGTAGTAGGGTAGTGGTGAACTTTGGTGAAATATGTAATTCTCGCGTTCATGCTACCTTGCTACTATGTCCCTGCCAGGCTTTCTCTCGCTTTAGAAATGAATTCGATTTTTGGAAGGTTCATGGAATCATGAAAACTTCGGGTCTCTTGCAAAGTAAGGGCTTCGGCTTCATGTTAACTTTGCAAGAGACCCAATCAGATTCTCTATCTGTATCTGTATGTTAAGAGACGGTAATCACACTTGATTATTATATCTCTGTGGCGGTAGAAAAGGGAAAAAGGGAAATTTAGGGGGAAAAAAGGCAGAAATCAGGTGATAGAAAGGCAGAAAAAGTGTGCAGTCTGATTTTTCGGAATCTTCATCAGGTAAAAAGAAGAATCTTGCTACAGTAACTGCCATTGAGTATGGTCTCCCAACCGCCATACATGTGTATCTCTAAGAACCCTCTGACCTGCATCCAGACTGCCTCCCACCCTAGCTTAAAATATAAGAATGGAGAGCCCCTGCTTGAAGGATACCAAGTCAGGGTAGGTTCAGGTTTAAAGGAGAACTTTCTGACGCTTATTTTTCAGTCATCAACTTAATTAATTTTCAGGGTATTCCCACGATTCCTATGAAACTCAATAACCAGTAAATAAAGTGGGCCGATGATGACTGGCTCGTTCCAGTGTAGCTTTGTGATTTTCCAGAGAGGGGCTGGGGTCAGTCCATACCAGTAATGTCCAGTATCCCTATATAAGATGGCGCAACATTTAGTCGGGGCATGATCTAAGTCAAAACTGTTTGGAGGGGGGATTTTTCAGCGATATTTTAGATATTGAAGTGGCAGTATTATAGAATTGGGTGACAAATAGTTTGTGCCTAGATCAGGCCTGACACTGAGTAGGGTCTGCACTAGGACAAAACTGTTTGCATAAAGTTATGAGGACTGTCTTAGAATTTAGACAGGGATAATAAATATTTAGTGTTGGTACAATAGAATTGGGTGACAAATAGTTTGGACAAAGTGCAGACCCGAATCACATTTGGTAGGGCGTGATCAGGGTCCTTACTGCTAGCTTCTGGTTGGTACTGGATGGTTTTGGAGTAGATGCAGGGTTAATCCTAGTCCAAAAGGATGATGGGCCCTTAAAATGGGCCAATGGCCCATATCCCATTCAAATACATGCAAATTTCCAAATTTTAATGGGCCATTTGAAATTTTTATGGGCCCTTTGCAAAATTTGATGGGCCCAAGAATCCTTAATATCCACATTAGAGCATAATTGACATGAGATTTGAATAGCTTGTGGGGCCCAGCCAAAAATAAAGTCCATTTTAGCAAAACATTAATCGTTTTCTCACAAAATGGATGGGGCCCATCCTAGGATGAACCCTGTCTAAGATGTTCCTCTTTAAACAATGGAATGCACTACTGAGGACCGCCTTATTAGAATCTGTCCACATAAACCAAATAGCAAAGATTCAGGTATGCCTGCTTGAGTCTTTGCTTGTTTAAGGGTTTGTGAGCATTGGCAAGTTAAACCGGTAGAAACACTGGTTGTTTTATCTGGGACCTAGCTTTTGCAGACTGTTGAAATAACGAATCCATGTGATGTCTGAATATCAGGTCATCTATTTTTGCATTTAACTTCAGAGAGACTGGGCGTCAACGGTGGCTTGGAATCTTTCAGAAACCAAGCATTTAAACAATAAAAATCTTTAATTATACAAGTGAAGGCGAGCTTGGATATTCCTCCTAGTTTCATCCAGTTTTTGACACCCTCATGCTCATACATAGTTTTCGAGTTTCTGTCTCTTTCACCCCGATTACTGAAAACTGTGGAACAAAAGCTTCTCTTGTTTTGTGCAAACCCCTGCAGGCATAGTGTCCTTTAAAGAGATTAAACTGATTAATTAAACACTCCCGATGTTTAACACTTCCCTCAGGGCTTTAGATAAGCTTTATTTTCAAAAGAGTACAGTACTCGATCATTTTGTAAAAAAGGAGTAACAAGAAACTTTAAGGAGTACTGTATGTTTGTCTTAAAAACATACAAAAAGAAACAACAAAGCTATTTCAACACGCTGATTAATTATGCCTGGGCTTACTGCTTGTTTTCCTAGGTTATTCATTAAAAAGAAAGCAAATAGTTAAGATAATGAGCTTGAATTTCTTTTTGGCATAGTAGGTTTTTGGTTTTGCAGGAATACAACAGGCGCAGTGGGGAGATGGAGATGTGGGTTTGGGAAATAAGGTGCCAAATGCAGCATTCCGTGTCCCATTTTGGTGACTTTTGTACACTTTGGGAGGGGGTCAGTGAGTGAGGAGTTGAGTGGAAATCATCAAAATATAATTAGGATGTTAACTATATACACAGCTACTTAAAAGTTCAAGAAAACCTGATCTGAATGAATTTATTCTCATAAATCATTAGACAGACCGAAATAAGATAGGACCGACTTTTGTATTTAAGCCAGTACTTGTTTAGATTTTGTGTATTAATTTCTCGCAACACCCATCACCTGTCTAATCACTTTTCTAAAAAGAAAAAGCGGCTGGATTTCAGAAATGTTAAAGGAAATTACTGTACTTTCTTGAAAGAAAGCAAACGAGCCTGGATGGCTTGAATTTTTATAACTGTCTTCGCTGGCATGTTGTGAACAAAGTGGGTGGGCGATGTTTCTGTAATAAAACGAACATGCCCAAAGGGAAACCAATTCGGATTTCCTCTACCTTTTCCCAAATGTGTAAACAAGAAACGAAATATAACATCTCAGACATTACGCTCTGAAAATACATTAATTGCGTAATGCTTATTTTGATTTTCGTACATGATACGCACAAGAATTTAAATAAATGCATATCCTGCCAAATATTTTCATATTTTAGGCGATATGCAGGCTTATCTAAAGCCCTGTTCCCTGTTACAAATCGTGCATATTTATTTGTTTGAACCTCCCGCCTAGGTTGCTATCGGCAACGAGTTAACTTCCCGGATGTGCCGACCTTATCAATATATTGTAAATCAATGCCCGATACTTATTCTACATACGTCGGAGGCCTTAACGTCGTGAGAGCCTGAACTCCGTGACAAAATGTGTTTTTGCTTACTAGTAGCCCACAACCGGGTTCTGCGTGATACCAAATGCGCCGATTTTGATAATAGACAAGTTTTCCAACTCGAGATAGAATTACAATCAAAATGCGATTCAAACAATAATGTTTCACAGAATTTCTGTTCCGCATGTGTAAAATAGCCATGTTTTGCTATTACCTTTTTATCCTCTGACTTAGAAGCAAAACATAAGTTAAAATCCTGACTCAAAAGCTGTCTGCTGCCATAGGACTTCATGTTGGTATCATGTGATGCCGTAGTTTGAGTTAGGCCAAGGAAAAAAATATTGGTTTCCGAAAAAAGTAAGGTTTTTACATAAAATCAACACAGAAAGTGCATTTTGGGGCAAGATCTTCCTACTGATTTCAATAGTTTTTTCCGAAAGTAACCACAATATTTTTTAATAGTTTTTGAGAGGATTTGTCAATAATTATTCATCAGAGCTCTCACTAGGATTTTGAAAACAGGAGTATAGGACTCCCATCTGGCAAAAAGTAGGAGTCCCACTCCAAAAAAAGTGGGAGTCCCACCAATTCATGCATACCGTATATCTTTTCCATTTTATCCGGAAGTGATACATTGTACATTTGAATAATTCTAAGATCAACTGATTTTAACCCTTTAAGCATTAATGGATTGTTCCTACTTAACAAAACAAAATATTTTGATATATTTTGCAATTTTGTTTAACCTGAACACACATTTTTTTGTTTGGCCTGTTTGGATTAAACTGTTGGTACTTGTTTTATTCATTAACAAAACAGACAGACAGACAGCAGTCCTCTGATTTGATTAATCTTATGCAGATGGAAGTTTTTTTTCTTCTAAAAAAAAACGCATCTAGCTAGTGTCTACGGCGATTGCAATTACTTAGCCATTTTACATGGCTTTCGTGATTTAGAATGTACGATTTTACTTGCTGAAAGTGATTTGTTTGTGTTTATATTCATCTGTTTGACTTTCTCAAGACACTTGGGCAATAGTTTGTTCTTGAACCGCTGATGATATATTTCTTTGTACGGCTTGCTGTTAGGGTAGCTTCATTTGGAACTTTTGTCATTCAGACAGTATCCTATACGGCTTACTGATGTACCATTTCTTTCAACAATTCTCTTTTGTTCGCCATAGCAATGAACGAATGAAGAAATGCAAATCCACAAACTTATTGTTTTTTTCCATGTTTATGTTGCTAAAATCGCAAACAAGTGCAATTAAATTTGTTTTCTCTTTCATCACTAATCAATCGGATTGGGAAGTCGGTAATTTTACATGCAAGTCCGATATTGTTTACAATACTCTATTAGTTTTTATCCCAAACGATAAATCAGTAGCGCATCTGTTCCAAACAACTATCCGATAATCCTTGCGTAATTACTTTAATAATCACACTGTCCCCGCATCGGTAATCCTGTCAATCACCTGTCAGAATTGCTTCAATGCAGTCTGAGTCATACAATCCGATAATCCTTGCGTAATTACTTTAATAATCACACTGTCCCCGCATCGGTAATCCTGTCAATCACCTGTCAGAGTTGCTTTAATGCAGTCTGATTCATACAATCCGATAATCCTTGCGTAATTACTTTAATAATCACACTGTCCCCGCATCGGTAATCCTGTCAATCACCTGTCAGAGTTGCTTCAATGCAGTCTGAGTCATACGATTGGTCAACAGAGACAGACAATAATCATGTCTTCCGCAGCTCAAAAAGTGTGTCGCACAGGGTTGGCATAAAACCCGGGTTTTATCATAAAACCCAACCCGTGGGTTTTACAGGTTTTATGAGGGTGGGTTTTTGGGGTTTTATGTGGGTTTTATAAATCTGAAAGTTTACCATTGAAATAGTCCATCATAACTCCCACAACTGCTACCTTACAGTTTTTCTGTGCAAACAGTGCTGGTCTAAAGAGAAACAACCTGATTAGGATTAAAGCTGTTTGCATTTCTAACTGCATCTTTTGATGGCGTTACTTTGTGATCAAACTTTAGGATGATTACAAAAAACTTTCGAGGTTATCCCAAAATTTAGAAAAATAACAGTATAGTATTGTTTTGACTGTGATTCACACCTTTGGGGTAGTAATTGAGCAATTATCCTTGGCTATTGAAATAACGGTCAAATGCAGACATGCTGGTCCATACATTATTCGGTTATTGTGTCGGTGTGCCACGGTCCCTGCGCACGAGGCATATATAGCACACACGGCACATCCAGTTTTACGCACCCACTTTGGCTTCAAAAAAGGAATTCAGGCTGTATCCTGCCCTTATCCTACGCCTATCTGCGTTAAGTAAAGGTGTGGGGATTTAATAAGTTTAAATTTTGGAAATGCTCTAAAACAGGTTTCAATCTTGTGGGGATTGACGTGACAATTTCGTCTGCACAGTGTCACCCCCACTGTTCCTAAAGGTGTAAGTTTTTTATTCCGCCTGGAAGGGCAAGGAGTTTTGTAAGTTGATGTATCAAGTGGTGACAACATCCAGGTTCCACCCCGCACTTCCGTCCAGTTCTTGTATACATGTGCTCGCGGGCGGTGTTACTAAGACGCGGACATCAGTCTACGAAGTTAGCTTTCCCTAGGGCAAGCTTTAGGAAATAAAGTTTTGCCTCCTTAATTATTATTTTTTTTTCAGTTGCAATTTTGTGGAGCGGGTGGCGAGGAGTCGTTCTTTTGTGATTGATGGTCCCATGAAAGATCTCACTTGTTTGCTCCTTAAAATTTTGAACTCCATATCCAAAAGATGGCCATTCGTCATTAGATGACCTATTGTTAAGGGGTTTTAAGCGGGGGATAAGGGGCTTATTCCTAGGGGGAAGGGCGCCGCTCGGGTGTGGTAAGACTCAGAACATGTGTGTGTTCTGAGTTCTCCCAGCATCCTATCTTGAAATTTTGCTTGAGGCTTCCAAAGAATAATATACCTTCCGGGTTTCTCGTGTGAAACCGTTATTGTATAGTAACCTTAAGTTTGCGGGGCATGCAGAAGCATGGGACATGCTGGTCCTTGTAACAAAAGTGTGAATAGATTTTAATGCAGTCCTATTGGGAAATGAGAAATGGGAACTTATTCACACTCTGGTATAGTATACTACGCACAATAAGTTTAGCAATTTCTTATGTTTCACATCATTTTTGTACTAATCTTTGTGCAGTGCTGATCAATTTCAATTGAAACGACGAGAACAGGATCTTAGGCAAATGAAACCACGAAATTTCAGACGCCATCCTTTAAATAGGCATTTGGGGAGAGCAAGAATTGCAGAAGGGGTAAGTAAGCAAAAATCACATCCGTTGTAAGTAATGCTAAAATGATAAGCATGTGCATTTTCGTTTGGTGGTATTTCATCTTCCTCATGCGTCATACGCCTATTAATCTGTTGGTTATGTGACAGATGTGAAAGAGATTTCATAATGAAAAAATCAGCTACCATCAATGACGTCAAAACGTAGTCATCATTTGATTAAGCTTCTAATGTTAATTGGCATTTCAATTCAACAGAGTACCAGCTTACAAAGATATCATAGGCTTACAATGTACCTCACCATATGGTTGATAAAAGCCTTAAGTTAATGAAAAATGGTTCGACGCATTTGCGAGATAACGGTGACTTTAGATTTGATCTTTCGGCTCGTGCACTGTAGTAGTGAAGATGTTTCATTCAACAGTATTCGTCTGAATGTGTTGGAAGGCATCAAGCAGTTTTACTTGTTAATGTGGTTCAGAAAACACGACTAGAAACACCGTTTAAAGGCGATAACGTAAAAGCATTAGTAAAAACGTCAAATTGTGAAAACTTGGTCCTTTATTTCTCTGAGAAAGTTCAGAAAATTGCCGCATTTGCTATGCTTTTCGGGTGAGTCTAAATACCACAGACCACCACAGACCACCACAGATCACCACAGACCACCACAGACCACACCACAGACCACAATATAAAGTATTTAAAATAAAAATAATAAATCTTAAAGTAGTAAAATGTGAAAAATTATGAAATTTAAGAGTTTTAGATCAAGATTGCCAAACATCGTAACACCACAGACCACTAGTTCTATAATATAGAATGTTTGCACTCCTATTTAATATATCATATTTTTTTTTTGATTTGATTTGACTTTTTTCATTTATTATTTATTATTATATTTTTCTATTATTGCTGAATATTCAACAATAAAAAAAAAATAAATGTCAGTATAAATATGTAAAAAATAAATTTCAGAATACCTGATCTCTCACATTATGGGAGTACACAGGCCTAACTTCAGATCAAAACATATTTTTCCACAGAACAACAAAGAACACAAAAAATATTAAATGTAAAAAATAGAATATGCATTCAAAATAATTACAACTTTTTTTGTATTTTTTTTTAGTCATATTGACCTTTATCGCCAAATTTAGAAGGCGAAAATGATGAAACAAGTTGCATTTTTATTTCCTAACAAATGATTTGGAAGTATGTGAAATTGACATTGTTAGGTTATGAAACGTAAAAGTAATTAACAAAACAAAACATTGAAGAATCCGCATCCAACAAATTCAAATCACCACAAACTGCTGAAGACATAAAAAGCATTTCATCAGATTCAGAATAGATTTAATAGCAGTAAAATGTTACAATGATCACAATTCAAGTGAGATATTTCCATTTTAGAAGATCTGAGATGATATAAAAAAAAATTAAGTACAATTTTATCCAATATAGAAGTTGTTTGAAAGTAAAAAATTGCCTGATCAACAAGCTTCAAATTATGATCAATATTTACCCATTGTAATGTCTTAATGCAATATGATCAAACTTCAATGTAAGGGAATCACCTCAAGTTATTTATTTTAAAAAAATGCCCCCCCCCACCACTCTAACTTATATTACTGGAAAAAGATGAAAAATACTCGGCCATGTTTAAAGGACAATGAAATTTTAGTGCATATATTTGCCCATTTTTGGTCTTAACCCTTGTCTTGCTGAGCACAGAATTATCTTTTAATGTAAATGCTGTAGATCCAGATTGATTCTCTGATTGAAAATACATGCTTACAACTGGAATGTTGCAGGTTAGCAGGATATTGCAGGAGTGTAGTATGTAGAAATATTCAGCATGACAAGGGTTAAAAACTTAAAATGTAATTTTAGTTTTTTAGAATTCCATTACCAAAATTATTTTGGAAAAAATAATTAGAAAATTATATAAGTGAAGCATTGCACAATTCTTCATATGTTTATACAAAATTGATCATTTGACGATACTGTTATTCAGTCGATAAGGTCATGTTATATAATGTTAAACCCACAAGTTACATAGCATTTTCGGCGGGAACAATTTTTAGTAACCTCATGATGATGTCTGTTACAACAATACAAATTTTCATGGAAATAAACAAACTTTAGAAGGCAATACTCTTTGAAAGGTCATATGATAAACAGAATCTTACACTCATGATCATTTCATATTAAACTTATTACCTCGCCAAAGGCTTGTTTTAATAAATTTCATATGAAATGATCACTCATGTAAGATCCTCTATGTATACTCAAACAGAGATGAGATATTAAAAAAAGATAAAAAGAGAACATGCATTTTCATATGCTTGACACCTATACTTATAAAACTATGGAATATTAATTGAATTCCTCTAATATCTGTGCTGTGATGCGAGTTTCTATACCCCTGTATCATCAATATTATTTAATTTTTCCTGCTTTTTTTTTTTGGCTCTTTTCATCCTTATTAAATACTTGTAGCCTATGGACATTTCGAGTTTTTTTTTTGTTAGGCTATATTTTTATTCTGAAAAGATGCATTTGTTTCTTAGTGCTGTCAACAAAGGTAGTAGGACACCCATCGATAAATTAAATGCCCAGTTCTAGATAACTTTTCATTCCATGTACATAGCCTTATAACCTCCCCCCCCCCCCCCCCCCCCCCCCCACACACACACACACACACTTAGGTTAGGAAATTGGCTCTGTGCTGTGATCATCCGCTATACATCCAGATATGCTGCCATCTGTTGCATACATGTATGTAACATAATAATTGTCTCTGGGAAGTATCACATAAATTTCAAGAGAAAATTATAATATTTTTTCTAAATGTAAATACTTTGTCCACTCAATAACTGCACTGTGACAAAAAGTAGTTCCATACTTATCTGAATAAGAAAAAAAAATCATTATTTGCTATAATTTTTCAAACATATAGAAATGAAATGACATAAGCTTTCCATTGAAATTGCATTGGCTATCAAATTAGCTTAAAATGATTTGATCTGTTAAAATTGAAATAAAATATTTTTATGCTGTAATAAGTTAATTGCTCTTATGGATTTAGTAACAACTTTTACAAATATTATTGAATTTTCCTGTTTTTTGCTGACCCTGATCATTCTCATTAAATACTTGTAGGTATTAATTATGGGCTGTTAATTAAATTATCATAAATTTAATTATAATCATAGTAACATCAGTAAGGTGCTAATTATTCATCTGTATAAAGATACTTGAGATAACTGTCCAAATGGCCTTTAACTGATAAGCACAGCATGCCCATCAGCAGATTATCTAGCCATTAATCCATTGTGGGCCGGAAACCCCTAAACAGGTAAATTGGCAAACAGTGAAGACACAGATGAAATGCTGCATAATGTGCTCTCTGCTTACCTCAGAGAAGAAATTCACTTTTTAAAAAAAATTATAATCTGTGACCCACCAATACATACAATGGACCATCCTGACATAACTGTATCAAACTTTATGGAAAATTCCATTGGTCTGAAAAGGGTTAATTGATTTTTAGAAACAACAGAATAGAAAGTTTACAGGAGTAAATCTTTGTTCACATCTCAATGAATAAGCCTTTCAGTAATTTTTGCCAATTGGTTTTTAACATTTTTTGATCATTTTAAGATCGATCGTTCAATGTTCTAAAGGTCTAATCTATAAGCATTGTACCTATTTTTAAAAAAGGAAGCCGATTCAAACCTGAAAATTACCGACCAGTCTCATTGACAGTTGTTATTTCCAAAATGCTTGAACATATAATTGTTTCACAAATAATGGATCATCTTGACTCTCAGAACATTCTTCATGAAAACCAACATGGGTTCCGTGCTAAAAGATCTTGTGAATCCCAACTGCTCATGACAACAGATGATATATCTAAATCAATGAACTCTGGAAATCAAGTAGACATGGCAATACTTGATTTCTCGAAAGCATTCGACAAGGTTTCTCATGAACGTCTTTCACAAAAATTGAAATATTATGGAATTGATGGAAACACTAGAACTTGGATAAACTCTTTTTTAACTGACAGAAAACAGCAAGTGGTAGTAGACAACGCAACATCAGATATAGCATCGGTAACATCTGGAGTGCCACAAGGAACTGTTTTAGGGCCGACACTATTCCTGATTTACATAAATGATATAGCCGACAACATCACATCAAATATTCGTCTATTCGCTGATGATTGTGTACTATACAGAACTATAAATAGCACATCTGATAATATAACCCTACAAGAGGACCTCAATAAACTTGTACACTGGTCAAATATCTGGCAAATGGACTTAAATGTGAAAAAATGTGCAACCATGCACTTTTCATGTTCTAACCGGAAACAAAAATATGAATACAAAATGAAAGGAGAAATTCTAGAAACTGTCTCACAACATCCATACCTAGGGGTTGAACTCAGTGACAATCTGAAATTTAATGATCATATTGACAATATCACAAAAAAATCATCATCTACCCTAGGATTTTTGAAAAGGAACTTAAAATATTGTCCACCAAAAGTAAAAGAAAGAGCTTATGCCAGCCTAGTACGCCCCAAGTTGGAATATGTTTCACCTATTTGGAATCCGGCTCAAAAAACACAAGTAAAACAACTAGAACAGGTTCAGAGAAATGCAGCAAGATGGGTGACAAATCAACCGTACAATCCACACAATCCCAGCAGTGTAACTGAAATGATAAATCATCTAAAATGGCCCAGCCTACAACAACGCAGAGTTTGGGCAGATGTGACTTTAATGTATAAAGTTGTTAATTGTTTAATCACAGTACCAGTGAATTACCATCCTACCACTGCCACTGTACGTTCAACTAGGAGAAGCCACAGCATGAAGTTCATACCAATTCAATCACGGATTAATGCTTATCAGAACTCGTTTTTCCCAAGAACTATCACCACTTGGAACATGTTACCGGAATCCTGCATTGCCTCTGCGAGTTTGGATGCTTTCAAATCAACAATCCAACTCGTTCCACTTGTGCCATCCTATGTATAGAAGGATTAGATCATTGTAAAGTGTATATACATGTTGGTTGTTAGACTATTTTAAAGTGTAGTGTGACATCAGTTTTGTATGGAACAGTTGAGATACATTTGCATACATATTTTAATACAATGTCGGAGCACGTCACACTGCAAAGATGTACAGTCACATTTCCTCGACGTAAATGTCTACAAGTGGATGTTGTCGAGTACACCCATTGAAGTTGAAGTTGAAGTTCAAACCATTTTCAGAAAGGTTGGTTACATATGAGGCCTTGTAGTGGATACAACTTGCCTTGTTCAATCCCTGGCTTCTCCAGTCTGTTGGATGAGACTAAACCTTTGCCTTTTCACCATATGACATTAGCTGTTGGTAGGATGTTAAACACACACACACTCACACGGAAAGTGAACCCTATTCTAATCCCTTTTCACCCATTCCCAGTTTGCCTGCTCTGAAGTTTTACACTGCTCCCTTTTTAGCTGTGTTTTATGTGCTTTTAAGTCATTGGGGGGGGGGGGGGGGGGTAATTATTTATCATTGTCAAATTATTCTATTTTTATGTAACATTGAATTTATTTATTGAATTGAAATAAATAATGCTTTATAAACAATAACATGTCTTTACCTAGGAGCCAAACATCCAGAGTTTAAAATATGGGGAGGAGCTTCAAAATCAGTGTTTGTTGAAAATTGAAAAACTTGAGAGTTGGTAAAATGGGACAATTCTGATTGGCAAAATGAGAGTTGGCAAAATTGGACTAAATCGACCCTATTTTAGCCATTCCATGTGAGACAGGTCATTGACATAGCTCAAATTAATCCATATCTCACATGGAAAGGAACTTAAAAGACAACACAAGCGAAATTTATGGGCCAGCTCATGAGTTTTGGATACTTATTGCTTATGCTTAAAGTCATGATTTAAATATGCATGCTCAGCTATCTCAAACGGGCTAAAGGTCTAAATTTTGGACTGAGTCTATCTACATCCATATTTAGTGTGCATGAGCATTTGTTGCTTGATTCGTACTGTGATAAAATCTCTTATATTGTCTAAAAGTTGATAAGTTGTCTGGTAAAGAATGGTGTCTTTGAAGTGTAATATAAATTAAAAATGCGTTGGAATCTTTTTAGATGACATCATAGACAGAACTCATGCTAAGAATAAAGGTCTGCATTTTGCATCCAATATCATAATTGTGCAGCGGCTATTTATAATCTGCAGGTGAATAAATTAAACCAAGTGGTATTAATATCTAGGTGTAAATTAGAGTCCTGCTAAGTACAGGTGCCCATGGCATTGGCATAAAATTTCTGGTTAATTAGTAAATTGATCCTTTCAATCTTATTCTTATTGCATTTCAAATATTTTTCCCCTTTTGTTTCATAGGAGTATGATAATCAGACAGTATTTGCATCATCATTCATGGACTCTTATAAATTTTGAAATTTGTGACCTTCATTTTCTAAAATTCAAAGATTTTTTAATTCCTTGCCCTTAATATTTGATTTGCTGAAACTGGGTCCTAATTCAAATCTTATAAATACATATGGGTCACAAATATATAATATAATTTCAGAAAGAATAACAGATTTATTTCATACACATTATTAAAGGAAAAAATGTAAGTTGAACATAATGCATATATACTTTCACTGGTGAAATATAATATATATATATATGTATATGTTTGTTTGTTTTTCACAGAACAAGTGAATATAACATTTATGGAAAACTGCTATGATTTTTGTTTTCATTTGGACAAAGGGTAATTTACAAAATATTTCATTGATTTACAAGTACATGTATGTCCAGAAAAAAAACCTATTTTTTCTACTAATGAAAATGTCTTTTATTTCATGAATAAAAATGTTTTATGATCTGTAGTATATATCTTTTGAATAGCTCTATCAACCCATTGTAAAATTACTTATCTGCAATTGAAAATACAGTTTTGATTAAAAGTCATGACTGCCATTTTGACTGATATGACTGAAAAATTCTTCTTTGGAATGACAATAAAAGTTATTGAAGGGGCAAATTCATGCTGAAAAAAAAAGATCTGCCTTAAGGTTTCAAAATTCAAGTGATTTGAAAATGTAATGCTTTTTTTTCTGGAGGTTGAACTTATACTCTGACAATTACTCTATACAAAATATTCACAACCTATTTCCTGGCAAAAGAGCAAATGTTAGGCCTGTTCGACCCATATCTATATTAAATAGATCATCAATTCTGAACCCATTTATTCTTTTTGGGACAGTCTTATTAATTTCAAAGGGCTGCAGGTCACTTTTTCCAAATTATATGCTTCATTATATGCCCCTGATTATGTACCTGAGACTAGGTCTATACCTGTATAAGTTAATGCATATTTTAAGACATTGACATTCTTAAAATTAAAAGAATAGTTCCAAGATAAGCATGAGAATATAAATTAAAGTGAATTCCAAATCTTCTCAAAGATTTTGCATTAAAGGTGAAATTAATTTTATTACCAAAATTTCATTGTCAGTGAGCCATTTAAAATGGCATTTAGCCAATGGAAAGATGCAGGGGGAGGGGGAAATAAATATGAATGTGATGAAAGGAAGTACAAAACAATGAACGGAAGATCAGGAAGACAAATACTCTATATACCCCTTTCGGGAATTATAATGAATTGCGTTTTATGTCTTCAGCAGTTTGTGATGATTTCAATTGTTATATTGTTGGATGCGGATTCTTCAATGTTTGTTTTGTTAATTACTTTTACGTTTTATAACATAACAATATCTTTCCATATACTTCCAAATCATTTGTTAAAAAATAAAAAATGCAACTTGTTACATCATTTTCGCCTTCTAAATTTTGCGATAAAGGTCTCAATATAACTGAAAATACAAAAAAAAAACACAAGTTGTAATTATTTTTAATGTATATTCTATATTTTATTTAATCTTAATATTTTTTGTGTTCTTTATTGGTCTGTGGAAAAAGTATGTTTTGATCTGAGGTGAGTTCTGTGTACTGATCAGGAATTATGACATTTATTTTTTTACATTTTTATACAGACATTTATTTTTTTGTTATTGTTGAATATTCAGCAATAATAGAAAATAATAAATAATCAGCAATAACAGATAATAAATGAAAAAAGTCAGATTAAAAAATAAAAATATGAGATATTAAATAGGAGTGCAAACATTCTATACTATAGAACTAGTGGTCTGTGGTGTTACGATGTTTGGCAATCTTGGTCTAAAACTCTTAAATTTCATAATTTTCCACATTTACTACTTTAAAATTAATTATTTTTATTTTAAATACTTTTAATTGTGGTCTGTGGTGGTCTGTGGTGTGGTCTGTGGTGGTCTGTGGTGATCTGTGGTGGTCTGTGGTGGTCTGTGGTATTTAGACTCACCCTGCTTTTCTGGTTTCCAGTGACCAAACAATCGTTTGGAAATTGTTTCGGCTTCCCCTAATGATCAGAAATACCCACGTTACCCGCTAGTCTTAAGATTAAATGTCACTTTAGCACGGCCACTGCGTTTGGTAACTCTGTATTTTTTTAAAATGGAAAGTCGTGTCAGATGATCGGCGCTTGTATCTTCATGCCAGCAAATGAAACTCGAGATCTGATGTGGATGGGCTCACCCATACAAAACAATTGCTAAATTTATGTGCATAGTATACAATATACTGAATACAAAACAATATATATATATTCAGCATTAAACATATAACAATGTTTATAGCCTACACATTTACATATATATATTAATGTAGTGATTAGGAGCATCTAGCATTTCTATTGATATGTTTAGTGAATTAATTAATTAATTCTATTAAATAGAATTATACTTGCATACATATTTTTTAGTTTATTCAGGCTTAAGCATAAAACAGCTCATCACCAATTAGTTAGCTTTAAAATTTTCAAATTTACTGCCAATATGGTCAAGCAATAAGACTCAGAGTGGATTCGTTTATATAATTGAAGCCCAAGATGTTTTTTAAGGGAAAAGATGACATTGGTAGACTGGCATAATTTATTAATCATGATAATAGACTAGATTATAATAATCAGATTATGACTTGTCTGTATCTTGAAAATACATGTAATATATATTTAAATGTCAATGTTGTATCATTGTTGATACTCATATTTTAATGACTATCTCACTATTACCATCTAAATTGATTAAAATATGGCTATATAGATTCATTTCTATACTTTTATATCTACCATGAGACTGAAAACCGAGAATTTTTAAGACCAAAAATTCATAAAACCTGCATATTGCCAAAAATGGGTAATATAATCTTATTGCCCAACCCGGGTTTTATGGGGTGGGTTTGCCCGGGCATGTAATATCGTGCCAACCCTGGTGTCGCGATCAATAATATTAAAGGGCTTTTGATCTCCCCCTGTGTATTTATCTCTCAGCTACTGGATTTTTGGCATGTGCAGACTAAAAATACAGGCGTACTCCGAACTCCCAACTTATGAAATCCATGCCGCCCAGGGAAAAGTTTGCGTCCCATCAAATTACCCACACTGTGTCCCAGAAACGATTATTGTGTTGGCTTGGCCTAATATCTTTATTTCAAAACATGGCTTTCTGGGGAAAAGTGAAAGGCCACGAAGTTCAGTCCATCCGAAAATGGCTGCAATTATTGAACTGATGCGGTATTCTGGAGCTTATTTGCGGAAACAAGCGTGGTTAATCTTTCTGTTTGATGGAATGAATTAAAGTTGGATTGCATGTCACATGTAAGTAAACTTTACTTCAAATTATTCTTTGAATTTGCTGTGAGATCCTTGGGTCATTACTATTACAGACATCGGGCCCTCAAGGAAACCTGAACTAAAACCTTGATTTAAGATGATTTTTTCTCACGTAAATCAATCAATGGACATTGTATGGCACTGTAAGTTTTCGTAAACCACAATAAAAATCGCAGAGTCTCGGGGTCGGGTACCGGACCCCTAGACTACGAGTCTCTGTGTCCGGTACCGGACCCCTAGACTAAAAGTCTCGGAGTCCGGTACCGGACACCGAGCCTCGCCTATAAGGAATGGCTCGGGGTCCGGTAGTGACTTTTCACCAATGTCCTTCTTTTTTATCTTCGGCGTTTGTCTCAGTGTTCTTATTATAAATGCTATATGTAATTATTTATTAAGGGCCGTGAGGAAGTAAATGGCAACTTGCACTTTGACTGAAGTAAGCAAACGGCAATTGCAGGCACATTGCGCTAATTGGTCGCTGACATGGATAATGATAAAGTCTTCCATTAATCCGAGCGAACAGTGCAATTATACACAATTAACAATTTGAAACAAATCATCCTTGAAACTGCGCAACTCGCGCCTCGCGGTCTATGAAAGTTGTAAAGGGCTGAGTTTCTAACAAGACTTTTAATGAAGCTCTGTGATATCATGATTCTTTTGGGATAAGAAATTATTGACGACATAACAGCATGATTACGGTTATGCTTCAGTTTCTTCATACCTAGATATTCGTACTTTAATTATATGTTCCACCCGTCAATGAGACGGTTCTTTTGAGCACCCAAAAGCTAATGTCAAAGCTAAGCAGAAGACTTAAAAGCGGGCCACTGACGACCCCAACAGAATGCATTCTAAATGGAGTTCTACTGGTGGGATGCGCTGATTTTTTGACAATGCCTGTCTATATATGCCGAAATTAGCTATTGGCGTAAGCCATTACACGCAGCCGCTGAGACGTCGTTTTAGATGCATTTTATCGGCCCTATAAAAGTCTGCTAGTCCATTTAAGACGTCTTTGTAGCAAACAGTGTGACCTAGCTTAGTCTGCTATCCTAGGAGCAGTCTGATCTGGGTCCACAATGTTTCTGTATACCGAAATTCGCCATTCACGTAAGCTATTTAAAGCATGCAGCAGTTGACTACAGCAGACGTCATTTTAGATGCATTTTATCAGCCCTATAATAGTCTGCTAGTCCATTTAAGACGCCTTTGTAGAAAACAGTGTGACCTAGCTTAGACTGGTATCCTAGCAGCAGTCTGATCTGGGTCCACAAAGTTTCTGTATACCGAAATTCACCGTTGACGTAAGCTATTTAAAGCATGCAGCAGATGACTACAGCAGACGTCATTTTAGATGCATTTTATTGGCCCTATAATAGTCTGCTAGTCCATTTAAGACGTCTTTGTACCAAACAGTGTGACCTAGCTTAGACTGGTATCCTAGGAGCAGTCTGATCTGGGTCCACAATGTTTCTGTATACCGAAATTCGCCGTTGACATAAGGCCTAAATGAAATATATGTGTGGTTCCTGTTGCATACCAACAAAATTTAGGGTAGGTAGGTAGGGAAATTATTAAATTTTGTTATAACATTTAACAAAGAAAATAGTGACAAAATCTGTAAAAATGCCCATTTTTGGTATTATTTCTCCAAAGACCATTTTAATGTTTAGGGTAGGGTTAAAAAAATTAGGGTAGGTAGGCAACAGGAACCACACATATATTTCATTTAAGCCTTTAAAGCTATTTAAAACATGCAGCAGATGACTACAGCAGACGTCATTTTAGATGCATTTTATCGGCCCTATAATAGTCTGCTAGTACATTTAAGACGTCTTTGTAGCAAACAGTGTGACCTAGCTTAGACTGCTATCCTAGGAGCAGTCTGATCTGGGTCCACAATTTTTCTGTATACCGAAATTCGCCGTTGACGTAAGCTATTTAAAGCATGCAGCAGATGACTACAGCAGACGTCATTTTAGATGTATTTACGTGGCCGAGTCTAGCAATCGATA
The DNA here is from genome assembly GCA_964019695.1 of Loripinus fragilis. Taxonomy (NCBI): domain Eukaryota; kingdom Metazoa; phylum Mollusca; class Bivalvia; order Lucinida; family Lucinidae; genus Loripinus; species Loripinus fragilis. The sequence continues at coordinate 37,504,082 of OZ026520.1, read as the reverse complement.
TAGATTCAGTTTTAACGTCTCTGTACACAGCACACATTGTGGATCCAATTCAGAGCAGTCTGACCTTGGTAAAGACTGTTTTTATGTATTCAAAGTGTCATTTTTGTTTCGGCCATATAAGTTGTAAATGAAAGGAAAATATATTTGCTTGTTAACAAACTGGGGGGGGGGGGGGGGGAATCTGTCTTTTTACAACATACAACACCGATCATAAATTTTGGGTCCGTGCATGGATACAGTGGTAGCATCCGCCGGGTGAAATCACCGTACATGCTTTTTGGGCGTCCGACATTGAGATGTCTCCAGAAATGCAAACACTTAATACTCTCGGCATTCTGCAGTTTCAAAGACAGAAAAAAATGTCAAATTGTCGACATATAAAGGCTATATACGGTCTGATTGAAAAGTTTATTTGGATTGAGTATTTAATGGATGATGGATACGCTATCAATACTGGGCCGCGCAGTCTTCGGGGTTTCCATCAAATTGATATTCAAACCTGCCTGCTCAGCTACAGATACTAGCTAGAAAATTGAAAATTTGCTCATATTAGATATGGTCCTTTCCAATATACGAATAGCAAATGCGATGATCAGACTGTGTGGATGCGCAGGCTAGTCTGCACCTTCGTTGTTCGCTAACCGCTGAAGGTAGGTTTTCTCGCCTCGGCCCATTATTAATGTAAATGTGTGGTAAACTAATACAATTCACACTGCAGAAGAGAAATTAGTGGACGATAAAACAATATATATAAAAAAAATTATTTTCACAGTTTATTCACATTTATCCATAGGAGACACCCGACAATTATTTAAAGAAAATGCAACACAAGTTTTTGTTGGATAATAGTTCTATATCTATAGCGGTGAAATACATTTAATATTACCTAGTTTGCTTATCGTTATAACATTCGCGAGAGCATGTTCCCAGAAGATGGCGTCTGTATCATGCACTAATTTCAACCGTGTGTTTTACATGCTAATTCTAACTATTTCAGGTAACAACCGCTATACATACTACCGGACCCCGAGCCATTCCTCAGAGGAGTGTCTCAGAGTCCGGTACCGGATTGGGAGCCTTAGTTGCAGAACTGCGACTTTAAATTTGTTTACCTTTGACTTTATTTAAAGTCGCAGGCAATTGCCTCGTTTATTCAATCGCTTACAAACTGTTTTTGTTTTGTTTTTCCGTGTCACTGGCATCAGTAAAGGTCAACTTCCGGGGTCTAACCTTAAGTCCAAATGGAAACACTTTTCGCGAAAAAAATCGTTCCCTACACTAGAGGTGTATCTGTAGTCTCTTGTAGCCCACCTTGCAGCCCTTCTTAGGACTGGTTCCACTTTATTTACATCTGTAGTGGTGTAAGAATACCATATAGTTGAAGTGTACTCCAACTGAGGCCTTACAAGAGTTTTGTAAGCGACTGATTTTACTTAGGCCTTGTTATGGACCTGGATATTTCTTTTAAGGAACCCAAAAGTTTGGTTTGCCTTTCTTCTGGTAATATCAATAAGTTTGGTCCATGAGAGGTCGTCCTCAATTGTAACCCTTTAGTATTTTGCTGCAGAATCACTTTCCATTTCTACATTATGTAGAATGTACTTAGTGTTTAAGGGTTTTGCCCTTTTCGTGATTTGGAGGACCTGGCATTTAGAGGCGTTAAATTGCATATCCCACATCGTTTCCCATTGTTGGAGGCTTGCTAGGTCTGTTTGTAGACCCCGCTTTCTTTAGTTGAGCTGATTGAAAGGTACAAAGCGGTGTCATCTGCAAAAAGTCTTACTCTGGATTTGACCTGCTCAGGCAGGTCATTTACTGTATGTATGCAAGGAAGAGAATTGGGTCGAGAACTGAGCCCTGCCAAACGCCAGAGGAGATTGAGATTTTATCTGAATTTATTCAATTAATTACAGCTGCCTGTTTTGGATTGACCAAAAAGTCTTTAATCTTAAGAGTGTCTCTTCTGATACCATAATGGTGTAGTTTAAGGAGGATTTTTTCATGGGCAACTTTATAAAAAGCTTTACTAAAGTCAAAAAGAATTAGACCAGTCTGCTTGCCAATCTGCATGTTTTCATATAGTTTATCAATTTACATTATAAGCTGGGTCTCGCAAGATCTCTTTTCTCAGAAGCCATGCTGCATTTCATAAAATATGTCCAGTTCAGCAACACTATGCTCAAAACTTTTACACAGGACACAAGTCAGTGAGAGTGGCCTGTAGTTGGATGGCTCAGATTCTTCGCCTTTTTTTGTAAATTGGGGAAACATTTGCTTCTTTCCAAATGTCTGGTATTTTTCCTGTATCAATTGATCTCTGGAAAATAAGCTGCAGGATGGGCGCTAATTCCTTGTGTAATGTTTGTAGGACAATGGGTTTGAATTTGTCAGGTCCTGCAGCTTTGTGTGGGTTCAAGCATACAAGTTGCTTGTCAATGCCTCCAGTAGATATGCTTATATCAGGCATTTTTGGGTGGAGACTGGGCTGTAATGGAAGGTTGGCCCCAGAGTCGTGATATAACCCATATAACTTGTGCTTTTTGTAGGGTTGGGGGTTCGAATGATCTGTCCCTTTTGAAACTGAAGCTACTCTAACTTAATTACTTTATGAAAGTGGAATCCATCGTCAATATAACATGCTTCAATGATGTAAAAGTTTGGGTAGAACAATCAGTTTTTAATTAATATATATATATACATGTATATATAAATTAGAAACGTTTTATAAAATATAAAACAAATCAATAAACACAGGACTCTTACCGGAAAAAGCAAGATACACAAGGCTAGGATAGCTTAAAAAGCCCCTTCAAATTTGCTTAATGTGATGCTAATTTCATCCTCTCAACAGACCAAATTTTAATGTCCATCTCTCTGAAAGCTGCAGCACACAGCACACCACCCTAACAACCTTGAAAAAATGACATTTTATGGAACGTATTGTTTCACGAATAGATAAGATATTAAACACTCAGAAATTCAAACTGTCTCTAGATTTGGCCTCTATAGTTGTAATTTGCTGTTCATAACCTGTTCACAGTTTGTAAGGTGAAACTTTTTATAACATTTCAATGGGTGAGTCTATGGGTGAGGCATTTTCTGGTCATTTATAATTGCAGTTTTACCAGCTTTACTTACTTTTTCGATTATCCTCTGGACTCACTCTCATTCACACCAGACCATGATCAAGCTTCTTCAATAGAAAGTTTAGAAACATGCAGTTCGACCGTTTTGTTCCTGATATTTTAATCATGGCTGCAGACACACATAACCATGTTTAATGTACTGTGGTCACAAACTGTTATAAATGATTAAAAACTGATTAAAACTGCAAATATTGCGCATTTCACTTAACTATTGGTGTCTCATTATGATTTGCAGCCGGTACAAAAAAAAGAGTCTAAAACCACAATGGAAATAAGAGAAACCACTTTTTCTTTTTGGTGTTATCCTTGGTATTGGTTAGCAAGCCATGAAACATTGCAATTTGTGTATTTTAAATGTATATTTTATATGTATATTTAAAATCACTTTGTGCTGTTTTTATATTTAATTGCTAAGTTGTGATACTGGAAAAAATCCATCAATCAAATTGTGCATTAGCTGTTGAGGGCGTAAAGGCTTGTTCCCTGAAACAACAACATATGACACGTGCATACGCTGTACTCTAGGGGATTGCAGGATAAAGTAACAATTTCTAAATTGGCGTATGGTTCTTTAATATAATGAACAGGGGGTGGTGGCCTTCCCTGCATAGGTTACTTCCTTCCCTGCACAAGTAACTTCTATATACTGCATGCTTGGTGGTCAACCGAATCACGGCTGGCAACGTTGCTTTCCTCTTTAATTGCACGCCGGTGGGTCGGACTTCAGACTCTGTGATGGTTCCGACTTATCTATTGATGAGATGGTAGGGGCCTGATGCTTTGGCTGTTTGTCGGGCCCACTGGAGTTTACCTGTTGGATTTCTTTTGCTCCGGTATTCAGTTTTATTTACTGTTGAGTCCTTATCTTTGCTTTATCTCCTTGTTACATCTTGATTTATATGTTCTAGGAGATGATGCATTGTTAAGTTAGGGGTCTTTCATGCAAACCAAACATCTATGTGTTAATTAAGGGTGAGGTTGGCACGGTTAAACCGGTTTAAGCCCTATAGTAAAATATTTCCAAGGCGGTACTTCTTTTGTGGATATTTTAATTTTTTGTTCTGTCTTGTGTTTGCTATGTCTTTGTGCACATCTGTTTATATGTGCTTTGTGGTCACATGCTGGGAAAGGGCTGACCTCTTGGCTCTCGATTGAGGTGTCTAACTGTGTGTTTGTCACTTTCCCATTGGTATCATGGGTCAGGTGTGGTACTTTATTGTATCGACTCCTGATCTTTGCACCCTTACTTACTTCCAGTTAACATTAATATTTGACTGCATTTGTTGGTGCACTGAGTAATGAATCAAAAACGACAGAGCCAGTAACTTGGCATGGAAGACAACCATATGCATTGGATAGATAGACAGAGAGATAGGGTATGGTGGTTGATAGTTAACGAAGGTGCGAGGGTGGGAAGGAGGGTGGCAGTGATACTTTATCTGCACATCATGTATCTTTTACTCATAATTTTGTCCCTGTGATGCAAAGTTTTTATTTCAGCAAGTCCAAGGGTGCAATGGTATTGCAAACTTATAATGAAAAAATAGTGTTCTGGGCTCATAAGTTTGTAGCTGGGACTCATTGATATGAGAAACAGCGAGTCCCAGGACCCATAAGCCCAAAATTGTAAATGAATCACTGTGGTGGTATGCAGAGGTTGGTAGGGGAGGAGGGGACAGGCAAGCACAGGCAGGTAGGTAGGTTAACACCATGACAGATGATAATTCCCATCATATAAGTTGGTCTTCAACACACAAGTATCACTTTGACTAATGTTCTTAAGCTGGTAATAAGTAGTTATTGCTTTTATGATATGATTAGCTGGATGTCTAGTTACAACGTGACAGGTATATTCTGCCCTGACAATTTGGGCCAACAGAAGTCAAAAAGGGCCATTAAAAGTGGTTTATCCGTTAATCAAGGTCGTCAGGATGGTAAGAAATGGTAAGAAATGGTGAGAAGAAATGCTATAAACATGAATACTCGACTTACGGTTGAAATTGAAACCTTATTAAAGATGAAATACGTCTTAAAAAGTAGGTTGGTGACCTCTGTTTTCAGTGAACTGCTTCAATCTGTAATTCCCTTTTGTATGATGAACACCTACTTTAAAAGTGATAAAGAGGGCAAAGATCAGGAATCGCTACAATCAAGCACCACACCTGACCCAGGATACCAATGGGAAAATGACAACGTCACAACAAGACATCACAAACGAGAGCCAAGAGGTCAGCCCTTTCCCAGCAGGTGACCAGTATCCACAAAGCATTAACAGACGTGCAAGAAAGTATAAAAAAAACAAGACAAAAATAGCCTAAATGATCCGCAAAAGAAGCACCGCCTTGGAACGGTCAGTAAAATTATTTTACTGTAGGGCTTAAACTGGTTTAACGGTGCACCAATCTCACCCTTAGTTTCAGATGTGGATCAAGACACATAGATGTTTGGTTTGCATGAAAGACCCCTAACTTATCAATGCACCATCTCCTAGAACATATAATACAATATATAAAAATGAGATAAAGCAAAGATAAGGACTCAACAGTAAATAAAACTGAATACCGGAGCAAAAGAAACCCAACAGGTAAACTCCGGTGGGCCTGACAACAAATATTCTATTCTATTCTACAATCTACAGGTATTCCCTTTAGCTTATAGACATACCTAAAATAATTAACACGTGGGAGCCGGATTGAAAAGGTAAATAAACAAGCAAATTATTTTAATTTTACAGTTCTAATTAATTAACAACGACCCGTCAGTGACAAAATTTAGAAGTAATATTCAGAAAACACATTTAGTTCACAGGAGCAATAAGGCTTGAGAGGTAAAAACAATTGGAATTATGGTTTTGGACCAAATTTGGAGCGGTTTGCATCCATGCAAACATTGGGATTCAGTTAGCCAGCCTAAACTTCAGGGCTGTAAATGATAACATAAAATAAAAATCCATCATACAGCCCTGAATTCAGTGCTACGGGAGCCTCTGAGTCTAGGGGTCCGGTACCGGACTCGGAGACACTGCAATAAAAAATCAAGTCGTCAAAATCGTTATCATGTGGTCGATAAGCCCAGTTGAAAACATTAACATTGGTAGGGTCTATACTTACAGGAGTACATGTTGATGCGTCAGTTGCTGCAACACAGACAACAATGCAACAGGCGATCACGTTCCATAAATTCATTTCGTCCAGAAAATCAGTTCAGAATATAAAATGGCAACTTTTTTTTCAGAACATTTTATGCTTAAGTCTTCTGCAACACAAGGATAAAACACAATTTACAGGCTAAATTGCGTTTTAAAGACAAAATATGGCAGAGTCTCAGCTTTTTTCAGCAACAGCGAAAACCGGAAGCAATCAAATTACTTGCTTGATTAGGACAAAGTGAAGGCAAAAGCCTGACCTGTGTGGTGCAGATAATTAAACTCCCCAGCAGTGAACAAGAAATCGTTTACATGGGGCATAGTTGTGCTAACGCGGCGTCAAATATTCTGTGATAGTTAATCTGTCATTATCTGAAGTTGTAATCCTTATTTTATCCCTTAATGCGCCAATCGCAACAAAAGTCGTCTGCTTTTCTCGTCTGCTGAGATGCTTAAGAAGCCTCTATGGCAAACAGTGTGGACCCAGATCTGTTCTGGGTCCACGCTGTTTGCTTCTATACTAAATTCGTCATTAATGTAAGGCAATAATTTGCAACAGACGAGTTCAGCAGACGACATTTTCAGATGCATTTTTTCTTGGCGCTTTAAGGGTTAAACTGGTAGGTGAATAAAATGGCCGTCAATAGTTAACAAAGAGTGAAGAGGCCTTGGAAAAAAGGCATAGAGTTGCTGACTTAATAAGGTGAGAGAAATCTGGTAATTTAGAAGAGGCAACCTTGTGAAAATCCATGGAGACCCAGAAAAGAAAGATGGAGCTAATGATGTCATATTCGTGTTTGGAGACCACCTGTAGGAGAAGACACTTGAGTTCAAGACACAGAGAAACAATGCATAGCCGGTATATATGTAGCACTGCTGTGCAAAAAGCTGTTTAGTTTTTTATAGTGTTAACTGGGTGTAAATTTTACTGAATAACTTTTTTGAGACTACAAGTTTATGGGGTAACTTAAGTAAACTTCACCCAGCACATACAGCGTACCACTTCAAATGCTTCTAAAAGTCTTGGCTATTTAAAACGAAACATTTTAACAAAACACTCCGGTATAAGAGAGGCAGCTTATAAGACCAGTGTCCGCCCTCAGGTAGAGTAGGCGAGTACTGTTTGGAGCCCACACAAAAAGGATATAAATATAATTGAAATGGTTCACAGAAGGACACGAAATTCCTATTCTACTTATGCTAGTGTTACTCAAATGCAAAATGAACTCGGGTTAAGAAGTTTGGAACAGAGGAGAGCAGATGCTAGAGTAATCATGCTTTTTAAAATTGTACATGGCCTAGTTGCCATCCCCTTGCCACCATATTTTGAGCAACCCTCCAGAATGACAAGACATAGCCATCCCCTCGCATTGCATCAAATACACACATCTGTAAATTATTACAAGTACTCGTTCTTCCCTGCAGCAGTTGTATATTGGAACAAACGGCCTTGTTCTATTGTAACTCTGCCAACGTTGGATCAATTAAGCGTGGCAGTGTGGTCACTTGACCACCCCATGTTCTAACTCAACACAACTATTTTTATCCTGTTTTTAACGTCTTGTACACTCTTTTTAACACTATCATCTTTTATTCATTCCTTCTTCCATACACTTTTTGCACCGTGGCTTTAAGACGCATTCCACCTGCACGTAATCCTCGCAAGGGGTGTTGCAGTATAGAAAGAAAAAAAGAACATGAATATTTATAATGAGGGTTTCTTTGTTTCATCATGGTGTGTTAATTTGATTAGAGTGTTTCTCCTCCATGATGATACATTGCATTAGTTAGAAGGCCTCCATACGAGCTGAACATTTCTTGTACTTCAACAACAGCAGAATCTAGGGCGAAGATTTGGTACCAGTAAATGCATTTAAGCCCACGGTGGCTTAGGCTGCTGTCCTTTCTAAAATAGTAAATGAGTATGATCAGGAAATACCACAATCACAAACTGCAGACAACCCCGTGGCACCGTGAGGAAGAGCCGCTCAACCATCACGAGACACCAGGAAGACAAATTAAGCAAAGCAATCAGCTCTCTCTTCCCCATCAAGATGATTGCATTACTAAAATGGACATAAAGTAACGTACAACAAAACATAGAACAATTACAGACTCCCACAATGGGAGTAACAATAAACAGAAAGTCAACAACAACAGAACCACCGCCTTAGAACGGACAGCAGCCTAAGCCACCGGGGGGCTTAAATGCATTTTACTGGTACCAAATCTTCGCCCTTGATTCTGCTGTTGTTGAAGTACAAAAAATGTTCAGCTCGCATGGAGGCCATCTAACTAATGCAATGTATCATCATGGAAAAACACTCTAATCAAATAACTACACCATGATGAAACAAAGAAAAGGGCTCATGAATCACAGATAGTCAGAGCTAAAGAAAACCTCAAGTTGAGCCACGGTGGGTCCAGCTACAGATAAGCATCAGGCACCAACCCACCGATTAAAGCTTTACGTCAGAGCCGTCATAGAGTCTGAGGCCCGACCCACCGTCGTGCAATTAAAGAGGAAACCATAGCTATAAACCGTGATTGGGTTTACAACTAGGCATGCAGATTGTCGCATGATATCCAAGTTATATCCAACCCTTATATAACGTTTAACTATCTTTTTGAATTGATCACTAAAATTAGGTTTTCCAACAATTCGTTTGAATTTATAGACTAAATCACCATAAAATATAGGTTCTGATATGCCTCGTTGCAGAAGAGTTTTTAACCCAATGTTGTATTTAACAATTAACTCTGAGTGTCTGTGGTAGAATTTAGAAAATGCTTTTCGAATTTTATGATATCTATAACCTTATTTTAATAATTTAGCAGTTAAAAATAAGTTTCTGTTGTTGAAGTCATCAACATTAGAACATACTCTAGCAAAACGAATAAGCTGAGAAATATATACACCATAGGAAGGAGAGCAAGGAACATCTCCATCAAGAAATGGGAAATTTACTATTTCAAAATTAAAATCATCCCGTTTATCATAAATTTTAGAAGAAACTATGCCATTTGTTATTGACAAGTTCAAGTCCAAAAACGGAGCTTCAGTACCAGAAGAATTCGCCTTATTTAACTGAAGTTCAGTGGGATATATCTGACCTACCATTTGTTCAAAATAAGGATTATCAATATTAAGTAAGTCATCTAAATATCTGGAGGTAGAGTTAAAAGCTTCAACAACATCAGATTGATTATTGTCTGACAGAGATAACATAAAGTCTCTCTCATAACAAAACAAAAACAAATCTGCAACAAGAGGAGCACAATTAGTACCCATTGGAATACCGACAATTTGTCTATATACTTTTGAGCCAAATCTTATAAATATATTGTCCAAAAGATAATGGAGCGCATCACACATTTTTTGACATGACCACAATTTATATCGTTTAGGTTGTTCAGAAGTAAAAAAGGCATTTTTATCATTACAGGCCAAATAAAGTGAGCCCTCTCTGTTAAATGTTTGTTCAATTAATTCTGTTAGTTTTTCTTTTATTAGATTATGAGGCAATGTAGTATAGAGAGTAGAGAAATCATATGTAGACAAACCAGATGCTAGAAAACCTCTAGACTTCAATTTATTAAGAATTTCACCTGAATTTTTAATAGACCAAAATAAATTTTTACCATTTCTTTCATAAACTGTTGTGCAATATTTAATGACATGGTGGTTCTGCTGTTGTTGACTTTTTGTTATTGTTACTCCAATTGTGGGAGTCTGTAATTGTTCTATGATTTGTTGTACGTTACTATATGTCCATTCTAGTATTGCAATCATCTTAGATGTTTTTTGGCTGAACGTCTGTCTCCTTATTTGAATACTAGTGTTATATTTGCATTACGCCAATCTGTGGGTAATGTTCCAGTACTAAGAGATTGTTGAAATATGGTACAAAGTCCTTGTGAGATTTCATCAGCACAGTTTTTTTAAAACAATATTTGGGAAACCATCAGGGCCCATTGCCTTATGTACATCCGGGCATTTCAGTAATTTTAATGCACCATTGTTATCAATAATAATCTGTGAAATTGGCGGTTTGTTCTTGAATTTACCGGCTTCCAGGTTAATATTGTCTGTTGACTTGGTAAATACCGAGATAAACTGTTTCAAAAGTACTTTTCAATAGCTCTATACCAATATTGTCTTATCTTTTGCTTGTTGTGTAATTCCAGAAAGGTTTTGTATTATTTTGGTTTAGTCCTTCCTGGATGACGTTATTGACATGGTCTCATTCAGCTTTCCGAAGATTTCGTTTCACCTCCCTAGAAAAATGTCTATATTTCTCCCATTTTCCACTAGCCTTTGCTTTTTTTGTATAGTCGATGCTTTTTCTTCAATTGTTTCCTAATGTTTCTATTTAACCATGGTAAACTCTTTTTTGACCTTGACATTTTGGAAAGAACATGTGAATCAATTGCAGCTAACAGTTTTTCTTTAAAGTATGTCCATAAGGTTTCAACATTTTCCCCTGATTTTGTCTGTTGCATCACACTTAGTGAAATTTGGTTACGAATTTTCTTTATTTCATCACAGTTGGCCTTTGCAAATTTATAAATCTTCCTTGGTTTACTGAATGAATAATTTGGTTAAATGTCCGAGTCTGTGATTACCATATCATGGTCTGAAACTCCTGGTGCGTTTGTCATAGATTTGATCAAAGACGAATTTGTCGTAAAGTCAAGATCAAGTAAATTATCTTCACAAGTCGGTTTGTCATGAATCTGTGTTAAGTTAAATTATGTATATATATCGATCAAAAATTGTTGTTCACTTTTATCTTGAATGTTTTGCCCGTGTTTTAGTGTTAAGTGTTCCTAGCCAATATCAGGACAGTTGAAATCACCACAAAGTATAATATCTTTAGGTTTGTTTCCGTTCAAGAGTTCCAAAGATTTTTTCAGTTCACAAAGATCTTTCATGTTCCTTTTTGGCATGTAAAATGAACCAATATAGATTTCTTTCTTTCCGTTCAACGTAACTTTCGCGAAATTTATCTCACAATCCGTAACAAAATCAACACATTCCACTGCTGTGTTATTATTTTATCAATCAGAACCAAATGTATGTAATGTATGGACTGGAAAAGAAAAATCAAGAGGGAGACGACTAACCGCTTAAGGGCTAAACATTTCTAAATGAAGCAGTTATAAGCTACAGCTTTAGAAGTTTCAATACAATGAACGCCTAAACGTAGACATACATAAATTTATGGTTTCTTAACTCTTTAACCCATGGGAAATTCATCCTTATTATCGTCTGTTGATCTTTTTCAATGTCAACTTTATCGAATAATTCTTTTAGGAATACCACCTGAGTGTCAAACAGGTTTGATCCAAATTGTTTACAAGGGTTATCAGGAGATGACATCAGAAGGCAAAGTGTTAAAGCTAACCTTAGCTCTCATCCAGTTGTTTGTCGGGCCACCAGATACGCTACCTATCAACTCTTTGAGATATCAGTTTCCAACATTAAGATATCGAGTATGCAGTTAATTATATCAATATTGCAACAACATCGAGAAATTTCAGTGTATGTGTCTCATAGGTTAGTCTGTGGTCTGTGATTGTGGCATTTCCTGGTCATACTCATTTGCTTTCTGGCAGACACCCTATACCCTCAAACCGTCCAAACTGCGACCCGAATCTTCTCCGACATTTATAAGTAAAAATAGATCCCTGAAAAATAATATTGAAATACTTTTAATATCTATTAGAATGGAACTTTAGTTTTTAAAAAATACAAGTTGTGTGAAATCTATCAATTTTTTCCCTAGATTGGTTCCCCTCGTTGTTAAAGCTCCACTTCCGCTACGCATATAACGTTTGGTAACTAGTAATTTTTTACAAGTAGAGAATCCTACTCATCCGACTGCGCATGCTCTAGAAAAGATTTTTCAACACAAACTTCAGTATTTTTTCAGTTACTATAATTTGATAATTAAGTAAAAGAAAAAAATACAAACTCCCAGAACAAAATAAACTTAATAAAACGGCTTGTTTAAAAAATGCACTTTATGTCAAGGGTATGTTCCAATACCACGTCACTCATGACGTCAGTGTGTATGCGATACGTAGGCGCAATGGCGACTAGTAGTTACCTGTCTTAATATGCTGACAAGCTATTAAAGGGAGAGAACCAGTCTATTTTTCCCCGGACATTTATATCAGAATCATCCCGGACATTAGTGTCTGTAAAGCTAAAGGCGCGAACTTGATTTGGGTGTTAAAGCGTATCTGTTTTTTTTTCTTGTCTACAAGTATTGGCTTTCATTAAAATTCCGGTCTACGCATTATGGTATCTTTTCAGTCTTTGCAGAAGTATAAAGCTGAAATGATAAGGCACTTAATGAATATTAATGTATCATGAAAAACTAGCGTTTGTGCGATAATTTTTTTTATGCCATACGCTGTATCAAAGTACTTGTTAACAATTGAAGCTGTGATTAAACTTTCGGTCTCCCTGCCTAGATTGTGTGGCTCTTCCTCGTGGTGCCATGGGTTCGTCTGCCGTTTGTGATTATGGTATTTCCTGATCATACTCACTTACTCTTTTTGTTCCAGGGACCGCTTAATCTCAAGTCAAGCACTTTCTTAGGTCAGAACACTGTCTTACCTTTCATTGAGGTTTGCTTTGTTGTCAATGAGATATTTCACTATTTGGTATTCTCCATAGAAGGCAGCCCAGTGAAGCTAAATTACTACCATAAACAGTACATATGTCAGCATAAATGTCTGTTGAACCTCTGCTGAGTAATGCGCGAGTCTTAATGTCAGCCCCGATTTTGTTCGCATTTCCAACACGCTAGAGAACCACTGTACTCGTACAGTGCAGTCATTGCGTAGTGGTTTCAGTCGACGAGTGCACTAAATAGAGTACCTAGCTGTTAATAAAGGTAATATTTTGGTCAATGTTTTACTTCTGAAAATATTCACCGCGAATTATTTTCACTTATAAATCCAGCTGTGTACCTGCTTAACAAAAGTTTTGTGGGTTGAGTGATAGGTGCTACAGCGCCAGAGTTATGCCAAAAATGTGAATTTTTCCTGAAAAAGAGGATGAAAGAAAATTTTGCTTATGTTGTGGAAAATATCAATCCTTTAATGTGCACAAAGTTTGAAATCTGATGACAGAGCATTTTGGAAGTTATTCAAGCTTTTCATACTGTACGCATAGTTCTGTATATCGGGTGTTCTGGTCCAGTAGTCAAGTGTCTAAATAAAATCAATATGAAACAATCAACGACCCGACCACTTGGCCAGAACACCCGATGTACAGAACTATGCGTACAGTATGAAAAGCTCTCTAGCCTCAGTTTTCGAAGTTTTTTTCACATTAAAGTACTGTCATCTTGCATTTTAGCTGAAGTAAGCATAAATTCCAGAACATAAGCAGACATTTCTTTCATCCACTTTTTCAGGAAAAAATCACATTTTTGGCATAACTCTGGCGCTGTAGCGATTATCATCACTCAACCCACAAAAAATTGTTAAGCAGATACAAAGCTTGATTTATAAGTGACAATACTTCTCGATGAATATTTCAGAAATAATATATTGACCAAAATATTACCCTTTTAAACAGCTAGGTACACTATTTTGTGCACTCGTCGACTGCAACCACCAGGCGATGACTGCACCTTTCGAGTACAGAGGTTCTCTAGCGTGGTCAACGCCTCTTTCAACCATTTTGCTTAACCGCCTATGAGTAGGGTTTGTGCAAAATAAATTTCACGCGAGATATTGTGTCATGATGTGTAGTTGATACATCGATTGAAAGGTGTGAGAATGGAGAACACATACAAGGCATGGATTCTGTCTTCCCGCTAGTATTTGCAGTGAAAACTAACCGGTGGCATTACTTTTGATCCCATCCTAGTAGAACGGACACCATCAGTGGCCAGCGATGAGGGAGAGGGTTGAGACTTAAATGCATTTTGCTGGCAAAATCTTCTCCCAAGAATCTGCTGTTGTTAGAACACAAAAAATGTTTAACCCGCATAGAGGCTTCCTAACTAATGCAATGAACAATCAAATCAAGTTAACATAAACTGACGAAAGAAAGAAAAGCGCTCTTGACTCACAGACAGTGGGGGCTAAAGAAAACCTCAAGCTGAGGCACTGTGGGCCCAGGCAAAGACGACCCACTATTGAAAGTTTCAGGTCAGGGACGTCATTCAGTACTTAGGCCTTTCCCACCGTCGTGCAATTAAAATGGAAATCATGGTTGGGTTTATACCATGTAATATCTCACTTTTATGACGTTTGATTTTCTTTCTGAATTGGTTAGTAAAAGTAAGCCCTCCAACGATTCTTTAGAATTCATAAACCAAATCGCAACACAATACTGGCCCAAACATGCCCTGTTGCAGAAGAGCTTTTAAACCAACATTGACTTGTATTCAACAATTAACTTTGAGTGTCTGTAGAAGAATTTAGAAACTGCTTTTGGAAGTTAATTATATGTATAGCCTTGTTTTAGTTACTCATCGGTCAAAATGTTTCTATTGTTTACGTAATTAACATTAGAAGACTACTCTCTGGAAGCGAATAAGCTGCGAAATATATACACCACAGGAAGGAGAACGATAGGAACATCTTCAAACAAAATTCAATATTGATTGTTTCAAGTTTAATATTGGTCGTTTATCGTAAATTTTAGATGAAACTATGCCATTTGCTATGGAAAGTCCAAGTTCAAAAAGGGGGTTTCAGTATTAAAAGAATTTGTACTATTAATCTGAAGTTCTGTTGGCTATATGTGACTTATCCTTTGCAAAAAAGTTCAAAATAGGGATTATCAATATTATGTAAGTCATCTTGAAATCTTGAAGAAGAGTTGAATGCTTCAATAAAATCAAGCTTGATTAGTGTCAGAAAGGGAAAACATGAAGTATCTCTCATGGCAAAACAAAAACAAATCTACAAGAGCCTATCGACGGCAATACCTACAGTAAAACCCGTGTAAAACGGCCACTCAAAAATAGACAAAACAAAATTATTAATGATAAATGGTAGCTTAATGAATGTCAAAAGTATTGGAGCATTCTGTCATACTTTTGACATGCATTTAGCGATAACTGGTTTTGAAAACTATTTTTTGGTCTTTTTGAGAGTGGATGTTTTACATTATCATGATGGGGAGGAAAGAGCTTGTTGCTTCGCTTAGTATGTCTACCTGGTGTCTCGTGATGGTTATGTGGCTCTTCCTCGCGGTGCCATGAATTTTCTGCGGTTTGTGATTGTGGTATTTCCTGATCATACTCACTACTAAAAACCAAAAGTAACTTTACACTTTTAACTATTGAATATACCTTTACTGTTTTTGATTTTAACCAAATAAAATATTGCAATGAGTTCCTGACACTTGCCCTTACATAATTCACGAAAAAACGACGCAGGCAAATTAATCCTCTTTCGAGTTATCTGTGCTTTCACTAAAAACTCAAAATCAGCCATTTCTCACAAAATCCTAGGTAAATCTACAATTTGAACACGCTATTTTAAAGGCCATGGATTGCTCATAAAAATACTGTCAACCATTTTGTCTTTGACGTATGGTTAGTTTTTGGCAGTATCTTAAAGTTTGTTCACATTGAAATTATCTCCCTTTTGAATTAAAACAATAGGAAACTTTAGTCCTTTCTAAACGCTTTTTGGAAACGATGTTTTCTCAAAACATCTGTTTCCAATGGTATCATATACACAAAATACACACAAAATCCCCATATCATCGAACCCCCGTTCAACATTGCTACCCAGTTCGCTACCTATACCGTTACAGCCTGTGTAAGTCGCTGGGAACCAAATGATCTTAATGCAAACAACCCTTGTTCTGCTGCTAGACAAAAACAATATTGGTATTTTATTAGTTTGTTGCGGTTTTCAGCTCTGAAATGTAAACCCAACGGTCAGAAAAACGTTGTTGTGCTTGAAAACTTGATTATTGAAAGCTTACATATGATTGAAGTTTATTTGTACATCAAACGGAGAGGGTCTCAACGGGGTACCTTAAAAATCAGTGTTTCGTTTGTTAAAATTACGCTTTAATCAGTTTAATTTAAGAGAAATCAGTGATAAAAAATTATTTTGTAATGCTGAATGTGCTTACTGGAAAAAATGAGTTTTATGAAGACGCTAATTGGTAAAAATTTGGGACAAATTCGCAAATCAGTAAACCCCATTGGATGCCTCAAACGAGCGTCAGAAAAACAATGCCTTAGCATGAGAAAACCTGCTCTTGTACGACGAAGAACCGTTTGCAATATCTATGATGCAGCCAGATATTGCAGTTAAAAGCACAATATCTTGCAATCGTTTTTTATCATTATACTTTTCTTTGCTTTTAAACATTACGAGACGGACAATAAACGCAGCCCTGTCCTTTTGTCATAAACGTGAAGAAGACACGTTTTCTTGTGGATTGCTAATGTTTTCCCGCCCTTAATGAACGTGACCGCCACTAAAATAGTTCTAAAAATATAGTGCGCTAGGTATAAAATTTTATGGACAGAATGATAGCAGTGGCGTTTGAAATTAAGTCAATTGCATGAAAAGACACTGTCGATAGACAGAAACGAATAATAATAATAAAATAAATACACCTTAACTTTCGTTTCGTTTCGCGCAACAATATCATCATCGAGAAGATTTACACAAGTATTAGCTTTTCAAAAAAGCTGGCGGTTGTTTAGCCATATTATTGTATGTGTTCTTGCACACTGCATGCTTCCATTTTGAGCTTCTCGAGCATATCCATGTATATTTGTTCTAAGATCTGATTATTTACGTTTGAACTGTAATTTTTTTTACCATTAAACACATTCTTCCAGCGAGTATGTAGCTTGATCTTAAGCACCCAGCTTATGCATGGTATGTTATGGTAATGTATCTAGCATGAACGTTATTTGACAACATTGGACAGCCCGTTTTTCTAAAACTGATGCCAGAAATCAAGGCCTAGTCTTATATACATAATGAAAGACTGAAACCATCAATAGTTGACTAAAAGTCGCGATAATCACTGTGTCTCAACTCGGACCAGGGTCCGAGGTCTCAACATTTGTTTTCCGCTAACATATTGCAGAATCATATACCTCATCATGTTTTGAGGTGTCACTAGATGCTCCGGGAATGGAAAATGAACAATTGCATGAAAAAAAACCTGTCCTTCGGGATTGGCTTTACTGTTGACTTGAAAATTTGGATATCGCAAGTGGATCTATCATACGCATGCGCGGATCCAGAGGGGTATGGGGGGCCCGGACCACCTGGAAAATCACAAATTCTATAGGTTTCAATTGAAATTAGCATTTGGACCCCACACCCCCTGGAAAAATTTGGACCCCCTCCCCTGAAAAATGATAGACCCCCTCTGGAACCTTAAAAAATTAGTTTTCCTTAAAATAAATTATTGGACCCCTCTGTAAGATTGTAAAAGGCTGATGCCTAAGAAAACGTTATCAGAGTGTTTTTTCTCTGTCAGTTGAGCCTGGAGCCCCCTACCCCCCCCCCCCCATGACAAAAATTCCTGGATCCGCGCATGATACTACCGTAAAGTCAACAGTGTTGGGTGCTCAGGCTCATCTTTGCCTACTAGCGTCTAATGCTCTTCACGTCGTAAAGAAAAAAAGTGAATTTCCGGTGCGATTTTTCGGCTTTGTGACGGTGTATCGAGGCCTTTTATGCACCCACTGGAAATTTAAAAAAAAGGAGTTCTGGCTGTCGCCCGCCATTTGATAAAATTGTGGGGCATTGATAGTTTGAATTTAAAAATTTCCGAGATCCAAAACAATTTATATCACATGTTTGCGAACGTGTACGCGATCGCAATGAGCGAAAGTAGAAATTGTCTTTTCATGCCAGATAGCTCACGGGCGGATCCAGAGGGGGACAGACCCCACCCCTGAAAAAAAGGGTTTCTTAGCATACTGGTCCGGTTCCCTTTAAAATCACAAAGCTACCAAGCCAGCATTCGATGTTGGGCCATCAGCGGCGCGCCAGCGAAACGCCATTTAAATGGTGTTTCGCTGGCGGGCCAATGATGACCCGCATATAGTGGTGTTTGGATCCTCTCTCCCATCATCAATTAAAAAAAAGTTGTCAAAGTTGGACCCCTTTCTGGATCCGCGCATGCAGCTGAGCAATTACGTTTTATGTTATGCGCCAATGCACCACGTGCTACCCAACTCTTAAAACAGCACGTGGCATGAAAGCGGCTGATTTGATCTTCATGTCTGCGGCTGATATTATTAGCAGACAGGTTTGACCTAGACCAGGCCCGACAAAATGTTTAATGTTTGTATTCATAACAAAGGCGCTGATAAGAATGTGCGGTACCCAGGCTGATCTGCGACTTTGTTGGTCTCATACAACAAAGTCGGGGTAAAACATCTACAGACGTGTGGTAAGGATTTTTGCAAATTCTGATATGTATGTCACCGCGGATGATCTCAAGGTCTTTTGCTGTTTTCATTAAGATGCATGTTATAAAGACCTTCCAATTTTCTGTAAAAAAACTAAATGGAAGGAAAATCCATCCATATTGGAAGACATTTCCTTCCAAAAAAGACACACGGTCTGACTGTTCATGAAAACTAATATATTGAAAGTCGGGATACATACATCAATAGATGCGTGGTGGTTAAAATAAAGCGAATTCTTCCTGTTTTCAAATTCACAGCCACCTAGTGGGGCTATTATCCTAAATTAATGAACGTACCTTCATCAACATTCCTTCTATGCTCGCAGTTAAGCCTGAAGGCGCTGACGATTTTCCGCAGATGCACAGGCTCGTTTGAGCCTTCGCTGCTCGCATATGCGATAGGTACCATAATCTCATGAACTGGCTTATTTCATGGAAATGCCATTCATCAAGACCTAGAATCATGATACAATCAAATTATGCTCGGTTTGTGCATCTGTGCGTACACTATCTCGGTAATCATGAACTCTCAGGACCTTCCGTTTGTAGTTTCATGAGGACAGCAAGACACGCCACGATCGGCTAAACAATTTGTTAAAATGTTCCATTTGTTTGAACCTAGGAAAAGCCGTTATTACTACATTTATTGAGTTATTTACGCTCAGAAAACCGAAATTGATATTCAACTATATAAAACAAAACGTACGTAGATATCTAGAATTTGATTTGGTCTGAGCATGCTGAGTCTTCATCCACTTCAAACTTTATGTTAGTGAGCAGCGGGACCCTGATGAGATTGCGCAAACGCACATGCTCTCCTGGGCCTTGTCATAAGTACCAGCAGGCTATTTACGAAATATTCTGGTACCAGTTTATATGAGGCACCGCGCAAGTTGATTTCGTGTCGGGTCCGAGCTGCACAAGTATAAAAATGCTTTCCGGGTCGCACGCGGCTTGGGTGTCCGATTATTAAAGATATATGACACAGAAGTAAAATGTAACAGTCCATTATTCTAAGGACACTTTTTGTAATGACCGTACAGAATATATCTCCGACGCATCGGCGACATAGGGCGTGTAAATTAGCATTCGCTCGATTTTCAGAAACCAAATTTTAATGTTATTAACATGCGACGTCAATGCTGGATTTACGTTAGCGACCGAAGTCGTTAGATTGACAGACGAAAAGGTCTGTTTGGTGTAAGCACGCGAAAGTTAACAGGAACATATCGTAGACAGCCACGCTGATTAAAAACAAGCACCAATGAAGAAAAAAAAACGTTGTGTACGAACTAATAGAATTGCATATAAAAAATGACTAGTGTACGAACTAATACATGACATTTAACGAAATATATTCGAGTGTACGAACTAATACAAGATTTACCGTATTATAAAATCCAACTAACTAGGATTCCTTGGGATAATATATTAAGATAGATTCCCAGCAAGGATGAAATAGAAAATGACTTGGTGACTAGCCTTGACAGGGACTCTTATGTTTGTTCTTTGATGTGCTGATGGTACTTTAACAAGCAGAAATAGGGTCTCTTATTCCATTCGTTCTGATTTGTTCTATGTATTTTATAGAGGGTCTTACACAAGTTATCATTTCATAACAAGGTGGTAGAGTGGGGCATTTTATTTTCTGCTGAAGGTTTCTGAGAGATGGTTCCTTTATTGTTTGCAGGATTAAATTTACTTGTCAAACTTTGTTGAGGGATGGGGGCCAGGAAGTATATTCTTTTCTTTGCGTTCCTCTGTGGGAGGAGTCTAACTAGACTGAATAATGTTGACCAAATACTTAAAGCTTAAGTCAATCAGTTTAGACAGCTTTAGGTTAGTTAAAAAAACGATTTGAAATGGGCACAAATGGAAGATTCTCTCATCATACGAACTCTATTGCGAAATTAACACCTCCAAAGCTGGTTTATTTCAAAGAAAATTTACTTTGTTATTAACATAACTTCTTTGTATCAAAATTATGCAACCTGTGGCCATAACATTATTTTTTCATTTTATGTTACTGTTATTCAGTGGAATATATCATGTCAAAAAGAGAGCGCAGAGGCTCAGTGGTAAAGTGCTTGACTCGAGACTGATGGTTCAAGATTCACCGGCGTCACTGCGTCGTGGTCCTTGAGCAAGACGCATTTATCCTAGCTTAGTGCTGGTTCAACCAAGGAAGACCCGTCCTTGTTTAACTGAAATATTGTTGATGGGACGTAAAGAATCAAATCAAACAAACAAATCATGTCAAAAAATAATGTCATAGCCAGAAGTTAAATAACTCTTTGGTGACAAGAAACACAATTGGAATAAAAGTAAGTAAGGGTGCAAAGATCAGGAATCAATACAATCAAGTACAAAACCTGACCCAGGATACCAATGGGAGAGTGACAAACTCACAGTAAGACACCACAAACGAGAGCCAAGAGGTCAGTCCTTTCCCAGCAGGTGACCGTAAAGCACATATAAACAGATACACACAAAGACATAGCAAACACAAGACAGAACAAAAAACAAAAGATCCACAAAAGAAGTACCGCCTTGGAACGGTCAGTAAAATATTTTACTAGAGGGCTTAACCTGGTTTAACGGCGCCAACCTCACCCTTAATTCAGATGTGGATCAAGACACATAGATATTTGGTTTGCATGAAAGACCCCTAACTTATCAATGCATCATCTCCTAAAACATATAAATCAAGATATAACAAGGAGATAAAGCAAAGATAAGGACTCAACAGTAAATAAAACTGAATACTGGAGCAAAAGAAATCCAACAGGTAAACCCCAGTGGGCCCGACAAACAGCCAAAGTATCAGGCCCCTATCATCTCATCAATAGATAAGTCTTTAAGTCGGAACCATCATAGAGTGTTTTTGACTCTAAACACTCTTAAACACTCTTTGAAGTAAAGCAATATTTTTTTTTTAAATTTCTCATGAAATGATCACTTCTGTAAGAGCTACTATGTATGACATGATGTTATCTACTGAATAACAGTAATGTCATATGATAGTTAAATTTATGTATAGATTGTATGAATGTTTCTAGTCATTTCATATAGGTCTGAAATAATGTATAGTCAATGTGTCTTTGCATATAGTTCTGAAGTAGATAATTGCACCCATCAAGCGTCACATCATTGTGTCCTAAGATAACCATTGGTAGCACATGGATTAGAATTTTTCTCAGCAAAGTGTATGTTCATTATAGATAAGTATATTTTGCATATGCCAAGTAAAGGAAATGTGTGAAAATGCTTTATTCACATTTGCACAAACTTGATATTAAACTCTATGCAATAATCTTTTGTGCAAGATCTACTTTGTATAACATGATGTTATCTACTGAATAACAGTACTGCCATACGATAGTTGAGTTTATGTATAGATTGTATACATGTTTCTAGTCATTGTATGTAGGTCTGAGGTAACGCATGTATTGTCATTGTGTCATTGCATATAGTTTTGAAGTCCAGAATAATTTCACCCACCGAGAGTCACAGCCTTGTGTCCTAAAATAAACATTGGTAGCACAATGAGTTATTTTTTTTTACAAAGTGCATGTTTGTTAAAGATATGTATATGCAGTCGCTCAGTGGTAGAGTGCTTGACTCGAGATGAAGGGGCCCAGACTCGAGCCTCAACAGCGTCACTGCACTGTGTCCTTGCGCAAGACACATTTATCCTAGCTTAGTACTGGTTTCAACCCAGGAAGACCTGTCCCTTTATAACTGAAAGATTGTTGATGGGACGTAAAGAATCAAATCAAACAAAAAACAAAACAGTATATTTTGCAGAAGCATGTGAAAATGCTTTATTTGCTTTTTGACAAACTCCATATTATGTTTGATCTGTAAGAAGTCTAAATAGTCGCTGAAACCAGATATTATATTGTTTAAAAATTTTGTCAACAAATTGCTTGCAAATTTACAATTAGCTGTTGCTTGCACCTTTGCTATTTGAGCACACTCTGTGCCATTATGAACAAAACTCAACCTGGTGGTTGTAAGACTATTACAAATTACAAATGCTGATTTGGGTATAATTCAAGGAATTAGGTGACATGAGATTTCCTGTGACCGGCAAAGGTTCGGGTCAAGTCTGATCAGAGCCTTTGTGCTAGTAGCCAATACCACAACTGGTCCTGACAGCAAACTCCATTTAACTCTCCATTTAACTGCTATTCCTTGTAGCAAAGTTGCATATTTAGAATAGGAGCTTAAAATTGGATCAAGTGTGATGTTTTTCAATTATCATCGATTATTACCTAAAACACTATCAAACGAGGTTTTTGATTTATCATCGATTATAATTGGTGATTATAATTGATCATCGATGCAACGCTTAAGTTTACACTTGTCAAAATGCCACATTTTTGGAAATCACATGTCATGGCTCTTTTTTTGCTCTTTTTTTATTTTTAAGTGCTTTTTTTTTACTTTTTATTGTCAATGTTCTTAATGAAACCTAAGTTTACCATCTATAAATCTTCTTTTTATATCTATACTATATGCTAGATATACACAGTTAATATTGCCAAAGAGCTACATGCATCAGGGGGTGCTATTTTGGCCCACATATGGGCTAAAAATGCTTTTCACCATTTTGTTCTTATTGGTTTATTAGAACAATATACCAAGTTTAAAAGTAAAACTTTTAAATTGACGTTTATCTTTGCTATGGTTACCAAAAACGGACATCAAAATGGGCTAAAAAATGGAAAAGCGAACATTTTGGAACAAATTTGAGACATTTGACAGAGAAATTAACGTAAACTCAAACAAAATATTTTACCAGGTGATAAAAATTATCAGAACACATAACATATTAAAAGCTTTTTAGGTATGTAGCTATGCTGATATCTAATAATCCCTGACAAAGTTGGAGGGATATAGTTTTGGCGTCGTCCGTCCGTCGCATTTTTGTCCATCCACATCTCAGAACTACTGGTCAGATTTGATACATATTTGGTACACAATAAGTATCAAGTACTCTGATATCCTATAAGTTTCGTCAAAATCGACCCTTAAAACTTTAGTTACTGCCCTTGTTGGAATTTTTAGGCAATTATAATGCAAGTCTATGTTAGCAAAATGTTAACGGGTTGCTCCACTGAACATAATGTTATCAAGAGCTAGGCAAAAGGAAATGGCTATAAACCACCTTTCCTTAACCATTGTTTCCTGCTTGCAATAATTCATCGCATTACCCTCAAAATAGGGCAACAATGAACCGAATGGAAAATCTAAAAAGAAATCTAAACTTCTTAACCAGTAATCCAAACTCTTAAAATAATTTCAGTGATGTATTCGGCATAATGCCCTCTGCTAAATATGGGCAAAAGGTTTGGTACCAGTAAAATGCATTTAAGCCCCCTGGTGGCTTAGGCTGCTGTCCGTTCTAAGGCGGTGGATCTGTTGTTGTTGACTTTTTGTTTATCGTTACTCCCATTGTGGGAGTCTGTAATTGTTCTATGTTTTGTTGTACGTTACTTTATGCCCATTCTAGTATTATAATCATCTTGATGGGGAAGAGAGAGAGAGAGCTGGTTGCTTTGCTTAATTTGTCTTCCTGGTGTCTTGTGATGGTTGAGCAGCTCTTCCTCCCGGTACCACGGGGTTGTCTGCGGTTTGTGATTGTGGTATTTCCTGATCATACTCACTTACTATTTTTGATCCCACATAACAAAATGGCCACCAGAGCTTAAAAGTGAAATAGGGTTTAAAGACATACCAGCCCATGTTTGAAATGATAAGATCGATATTTTGTCGCATGCCCCTTCAAAATTCTGCTATGCTAAAACTAAAAACTAAAAAATGAAATCATATCAAACTTTTCCTTCATCATTGGTCAGAAAAATATACAATATACAAATTCAAATATTCCTAAAATATCATCTACAAAAATGCACTCTGCTTAGCCTACAAGAACTAAAATCACAAGACATCGTTTCCATCAGTACTCTCAGTGCTTTGATTCTTTTATGACATCGATTTTTTTTATCAGTGATTTGTTTGGACATCTTCCGAGAGTATGCGACAAGATTATCTGATAAAAATTCCCCATTGGTCTGGAAGAGAAATGGCAAACAATTTGTAATGGGAAATTCCATTGAAAGCACTGTAAAGTTCCCCAAACATGGTATGGACTTAAAAATACCCCTCTCATTTGTGTTACTCGTAGGTTGATGCGGGCTGATTTGAACTTTAAACAATAGTTCAATCGCATGTCTTTCAGACTGGGTCTTTAAAGTTTGAAATTGTCTAATCTCAATGCTACAGTAACACATCAAAAGTGACGCGGTTTAGAAAAGTTTATTTTGCACCCTTGTCGGTTTCATTAAGGCATTGTGGTTGCATTTATGACAATAGAACCATATTATGAATAATTGCTCCGAATTTAATGAAAATCAACCAAATTTAATATATCACTCACCAATACCCGGAAAATGTATTTTTATTAACAGTGTAAAATTACTTTGGGTTTTAAGTATTTTTACTGTACAATTAATCTATACAATTTCGAGCCAAATCGTTTAAAAGATAATGTAGAGCGTCATAAACTTTATGGCATGGTCACAAATCATATTATTTAGGTTGCTGAGAAGTGCTGGGCATTTTATCAATGTGAAGAATACGCACGTACGAGTGCTATGGGAAATTTGACTTCAAATCTATTTATCCTTATCTTTGTTTTATCTTCTTTTTATGTCTCGATTTGTATGTACCACAGACACTTGGGGTCAGTAGAGAAAAACAAGGCCCCCCCCAACCTTCATCCCCCATTAACTTTTGCATTCTTGCATTTTTTCATTTAAAATATGATATTTTGTATGCTTGAAGTTATACAGGTGTTAGAAAAAATGACCTAGAACATATGGAAAACATTTGAAAAAAATGCATATTGCTCACAATGATAGAAAAAACACAAGATAAACAACTTCGGCTTTGCAATTTCGAACCCCCATCGCCGTCAAAAGTGCAATGCGCTCGTAATACTAAACAAACACACAAAACTCTTTCACCGATCAATTCTATATACATTTATCTACTTCCCGATATAGGTAGCTTTCTCTAAGTCTATCGCTTACCTGCAAAATATGACGAACAAAATCAAAACAAACAATTTCAACCATTAATCACAGATAACTGGCACGCTAAAAGTACTGGTTTCCTGCTTTAAATTGCGTCTCGTTGAGGCCGGTAAAAAAATAATAACGCTAAGTGGGTTAAAGTACTTCCCCTTTGAAGATCTTTGAAGACTGGTTCTCGTTTTCAAACAAAGCAAACTACCAAAGTGTCTGTGGTATGTACTAGATGATAATGTGATTTCCAGCAATGTGGTATTTTGACATGTGTAGTCCTAGACGAGTCTGTGCAGCCTCCTGTTAAGCTTAGAAACCCCAAATATTGTTTGGTCAGTAGCTTAACAGTCATAGACTATTCAAGCGACTAGCAAAGGCTCTGATCAGACTGCACATATGCGCAGGCTGATCTGAGGCTTTGCTGGTCGCACATACCACGTTGTTGGAAATCCCATGTCGCGGCTCATATATCGATAAGTTACGGATCTTTCATGCATACCAAATATATATGTGTCTTGATATACATCAAAAATAAGGATGAGGTTGATACCGTCAAACATGTTTAAACCCTTCAGTAATTTTCATACTGACCGTTCCAAGGCGGTGCTTCTTTTGTGGATCCTTTTTGTTCTTTGTGTTTCGTGTTTGTCTTTGCCATACTGTCTTGTCTGTTCCTTGCAGCCTTGTGATCACATGCTGAGAAAGAACTTACCTCTTTTCTCTCTTGTGTGTGATGTTTTCTTGTGTTTTCGTCACTCTCCCATATGGTGTACTTGATTGTATCGATTCCTGATATTAGCATTCTTCCTTACTTCGTACGTAATTCTCACATACGTGTGAGATATTGGTACGGAAAAAAAGCAAGTGAGTATAATCAGGAAATACCACAATCACACACTGCAGATCAACCCACTGCTCCGTGCGGAAGAGCCACAGAACACTAACAGTCACAAGACATCAAGAAGACAATTAAAGTAAAGCAACAAGCTCTCTCTCTTCCCCATCAAGATGATTGCAAAACCAGAATGGCACAAAGTACTGAATAACAAAACAAGGGCCAAACATAGAACACCTACAAAAATGGGAGCAACAATAAACAACGAACCAATAACAACAGAACCACCACCTTAGAACAGATAGCAGCCTAAACCACGGGGGCTTAAATGCATTTACTGGAACCAAACCTTCACCCTAGATTCTGTTGTTGTTAAATCATGATACAAGATCACAACAAATACATTCACCACAACAATAGCACATTCAAAGTCAGCAACCACCTCCTCACATACACAAGATGGCCACTAGATCAGAAATTACATAATACACGTACAACCACACAATAAAACTAAGATAAAACACAAATTGCTACACAGTTAAAACAGCAACAAACAATGATTTAACAACAACAGAACTGTCCATCTTTGAATGGACAGCAGCCGTAGCCACCGGGGGGCTTAAATGCATTTTACTGGTACCAAACCTCTGCCATAGATTCTGTTGTTATTCTCTCGGAGGCTTCCTAGCTATTGCAATGTATCGCCACAGAGAAGTATTGGTATCAACTATTCCTGTGAGGAACTGGTACCAATTCTTCATAGTGTGAAAGGAGTTCTAGCGATAAGGCGTGTATTCTCCCTAGTTGGCCACGATGACAAACACGAATTTTTCAAACTGCCCAAATGCTTATAAAACCCAAGGATATAATCTCAAAATATGTTTCAATGCCCTTTCATATCTTTAAAGCCGCGAAATCTTGCGATTTTCGCTGACACCCCCCCCCCCCATTTTTACATCTTCATAATGGGTACCGTTTTGATCAAATTATGAGAGAACACGTTGCTACTTTTCAAACATTTAAAGTGCTGGCATATAAAGGATAGAATTGACTTTCAATTCCAAAAATTAATTAATTCTTCAAACGCATGCGTACGTAATATACTTAAACCAATTTGTCATCGGTCATTTTTCAAACTCATTAATAAAACGCTAGTAAACTTGAAATGAATTTTTGTCTATATATGTGCATTTTAATGGGCAAACGTATAGCGGTGTTTTTGAACAGTTTTCTTTTACTTCAAAGTTTTTGGGGTTAAAAATGCAAAAAAAGGCTTTTTTTAAAGAAAAAATGGTTTTGAGAGTAGTGTTTATAAAATTGACGTTTACTTGGTTACAAACTGGTCTGTCCGACTTGAAAACACCAAACAATTGAAGTTTTGCTTATGGTAGATTTTTTTACTCATTTATCAAAATTTTTGGAGATTTTTGAAATTCATCAGTAGCTCCTGTTAAAATTGTTGAATGCACTTAATTTTATTTGAAAACTGTAGGCCAAACACAATAGAACTTGATTAGTCCATTTTAGGCGATTAAAGTTTTACGACTACTGTAAACTTCCCGTTTCAATGTGAATGTTTAAAAATCGATTTGGTAGCAATTATGTTTTTGTTTTTTTAATTATCAAAGAAGAACGGTAACGTCTGTTGATAATAAATAATCGCTGAAAATTTCAATGCTGTGTCGCTGATAATAAAGCGTACAGAGCAGTGCAAATTCTCTATGTAAATTACAAGCTTTAAGCTGAATTTCAATGATTAACCTGCTAAAAGTGTTTGTCTTATGTTGTTGAGTAGCAAAAACGACGAGTCCGATGGAAACAAAACTTTTGAGGTTTATTCTTCTTATATCATGGTAGCAAGTAACATCTTCAAACAAACAAAAACTTTAATTGATAAGGGCTCTGTGTTATGGTTTATATCGTAGAAAAAGAGTGACTTTTGGATATAAGGGTACCTTTTCTCTAACTTTATCTGTGCAAGAAGTACACATCATTTTTAAATGAGATCACTAGCAGAGTCTCGGCAAAGTATTGTTTCATTTAAAAAAGCATGAATTTTGTATACCCAATGTTTCAATTTCTGAACTAGCGTAAAAATGTAAGGTGACCGATTAGAACTTGGTTTTAGTATATGCAAGAAAATATGACGTTTGTCATTGGAATGTTGAATTTTGTGTCATATCAGTTTGTTGTAAGTGCTTTCCCCCCTTAGACCCAAGAAGCCCTTTGAGCTGAGGAATGTCCCTATATACATACACAACATATGTAAAGAGCATCTTGGGTTTGGGGAGGGGGGTGGGGGGTGGGAACAAGTTTGTATAAGCTAAAGATGTCATCTAACAACTGACAAACATCAACCATTTTGCAAAACGCACAGTTTTCATCATGTATTTGGCATCAACTGTACAAACAAGTATAATCGACGGTTTCAGGCTTGGTTGGACAATAGTTTACATTGAGTTGTCGATAGTTTTCCCATGTATATAACTAATAATAGCATTCACAGTGCATGTTCAAAATGAATTTTCATTCTAAATAAGCAGGGTAATGAAAAAAAAGAAAAGTAAACCCCTTTTTGTTTCAAACATACAGGCTAAAGTGCAATGCCGACTGGTCTATATGTCTTTGGTGAATATGTGCAGCGTCTACAGACGTTATTTCAACAAAATAAATTAAACGTCTCATTTATGGAAACAGTCTGCCTTATCGCTAGAAATCCTTTAAAGTTCAACATAGCCGTGCTTAATGGATTAGAAAAAAAAAACACGTTTGAGTGTGGGTTGTACCGGTTTTGAACACCATCGAGTAGAGCTCCACACTTGAGCAACCCAGCAGGTGCACGACGTCGAAACAACTTTGATAAATAGAGAATATAAGGATCTATCATGTGTGTGAGGGTGGGATAGAAAAATCCGTCCCGAGGATCACGGATGTGCATCACAAGGCTTGCTGAGTGATGACAATCGGTGATCGCAAGGGACGGATTTTTTCTATCCCACCCTCATAGGAATAATGGATTCTTTTTCTTGCTCACCACTTTACACCTTGTTTATATTGGAAAAAAAACTTGAGAAGGACTTCCAGAGAATCCTGAATACACTGAGATTCAAAATGGTGACTTCACTTTAACATTTAAATGACGTCAAGGGTCGACGTGCGGCCAGCATACAGCTGTTCGTTTTTTTATCTTTCCCTAGGGCTGGTACAGGTGTGTGAGATTTCTTGCACACCAGATAAGGACATGTGAGATTTTACCCTGGGATAGAAAATATTATCTTACCCATGCTATCTTACCCAGGTTGTCACGTGAGGGCTACATACATTGGTTGTATTTGAACTCACGCACATGGTCGTCAAGTGACGTCATTGCTATGTTAAAGTGATGTCATCATGTGAAATTGCATCTAAGCTTGCGTATTCAGGGACTTCTGGAAGCTATTTTAAAATAACAAAAAACAGAGGTGAGAAAGAAAACGAATCCATTATTCGTGTGAGGGTAGGATAGAAAACTCTGTCCCTCGGCAAGCCTTGTGATGCCAATCAGTGATCCTTGGGACGGATTTTTCTATCCTACTCTCACACTCATGATAGATTCTTATAATCTCACATGGGTAAAACAACAGAAATCCAGATCTGTTGTGCGAGAATACTAGGTGAGTGTCTTTTGATATCAAGTTTTCCAGGCAAGGCTTTGAGATTGCTTGTTGACATCACGAGGCTTGCCCAGCGATTCAACATGCGTTCTCAAAGCGGAGCCTGGTAAACTTGATATTAAAAGACACGTTTATCAGTACTCTTCAAACTAGTGATTATGGCGTAATTTTCGTTTTTTGTATTGATTTAGCGTCATTAGCGACATCATTCAAAAGTGCAACGTCACCATGACCTGATAAAAGCACATGCCGTGAGATTGACAACAATTATCAAGCAACGTTTAACAATGTAGTTAATATGAGAGGTAACTGATAAAACATTATTTTGTGAATGCTGCGAAGTGGGTATAGTCCAGACGTAACCGTCTTTTGTTGAGGACATAACTCTATATCCTTGCTAGCAGTGACTTTTGTCATCTGCTGAAAACCTGTGCAAACAATTTGGATCAAATGCCAGGACGAACAGAATGTAGGTCCTGATCTGGATCCAAACCGCTTGACACTCTGAAAGTGTTCCTGATATGTGTCCACAGCTGACAGAATAACTTCAAGCAATCACATTCACGAATTTTATCCATTTCTTTATCATTTCTTTATCATTTCTAAAAACACATGGTGAATATTCCCCGAGTTATAATCCTATTTGGCAGGCAGTGACGACTCTGACAGGATTACCCAGATGAGCAGTTTTGTCAGGGTCTTCAGAGTTGGCCTACAATATGCCAGGATAAAAACACTGTTTTCATGATTTTTACAACACCTTATATATAGATCACTTACTTATTTAAAAACATCGAGATCAGAAGTGACATAATCCAAAGAGATTGAATGGCATATGTCAACAAAGGACAATTGCACTGCGGCACGACGTGGAAAGTCCAGGTAAAGCTAATTATCATTGGCTTGATACTCATTGGAGCCGACACACAAAGTCAATTAAAATACTTGTTCAAGTACAACCTTGACCGGTGGAGGGCTAATATCAATTGGAACCGCCCTGTTGAGCCGGTTCCATTGCATATTCGCATTCTGTAGTTTAGTCGGAATATCAGTGTCTGTTGGAAACACTTCATCGAAGAGCTTTCAACTGGAAACTTACCTTAAGTCAAAATCAGTCTGGATTTCTAACCCAGTATATGTTTAAAATTTTCTTAAAAGCTGAGGGAGTAAGGTCTCCAAAAGGTATTTGGACATCACTTTGCAAAAATGTTGCACACACCTATTTAGACTTCAACTTCATGCCAAATCTTATCCTTTTGTAAATGTGAAATGAATACAAATGTATTGTATTGTATTGTGAAATGTATCTATATATGTACACATGTTTTTGTGGGGAGATTAATTAACTTTGTTAAACGTAATGCAAGCTATATTCATACTCTGTGCGTTTAATGCTTAATAAATTTATGTTATATTATGTTATGTTATTTAATTTTTTGAAAAAAAAAAATGTTTTTGAAAAAGGTCAGCAGACGGCAACAAGAGCATGAAAAAATATCCAGCATACGGGAAAGAGTTGAAATATGCAAATGTTTTTTTCTTTGTTTGTTTGTTTTGTTGCTTTACGTCCCAAGTCAACAGCTATGGTCATTGCGGGACGGTCAGTTCACCTAACCACACTTTTTCCTGGGCAGGCTTGAACAAGCGGTTAACCAGTAATTCGTGCACATACTTTCGCTTATAACTGACAACAACCCTTCATGAACGAATCAGCGAAAGGGAGGAGAATGACCGTAGAAATCATTTCATGATCAATCTCCATGAAAGTATGGGACCGGACCGGGATCGAACTCGCGACCCCTGGATCTGCAGTCAGACACGCATCTGTAGCCAGACACGTTACCGACTGCGCTACGCGGCCCGGCAATTTACAGCTTTACTGCCTAAACGAAGTCAAACTTTATCTGGAATATAATCCTATTTAGCACCGAATAGCGGGCCACCATTAGCTGGTCCGCCAGCATAACGACTTTCAAATAATGGACAGAAATTGTATTCCATCTGGGCTACGTACTCAAATCACTAGAAAATCGTACGTCTTGAAATGTAAATACTTAAAGGGAAAAGCGTACACTTGGTACCAGAACACATTGGGTTTTTTTAGGCTAGCATATGGGTAAGTTGTCTACGCCCATTATTGTAGATTGTTTTCAACAACCAGGCCAAACGCACTCCGTATATTAATTTATTAAAAAAGTTTTAAGGGAGGTTTGACTTACAGCCAAAATCAATGGATCAAAGCTTCGGTATGTATATTGTATACAAATTAATTTACTTTTACTGACAAAATCGGAATCTCGCCCAGTTTTTTTTTCTTTCGGGTAATTGAAAATCGAATAATATGTCATTATGGGACGCCGGTTCTGTATTAAAATATTTTTATGGGTCGGGTCTGGAAAGCCCCCTTCCCAGCCGAACTGCCGAGTGCCGACCTATTTAGTTTATTTTTCAATATCACCATCGATGGATATTTTTCATAAATTTTTTTTTTATCTAAAATCACCGTATAGACTTAAAGCAATAAGTGGAACATTAATAATGACAGTAAATTATAATAATTTGGATTTTATTTTCATTTTATTGTTCGCAGGGGGTCTGAAAGCCACAGCCAAGCGAATCGTGGTTTCAGTTGATTTTTAAGATATAAATGCGAAATTTGAGAGGCCTACAAGCGATTTGGGCAAATATTGTGAAAATAAAATAAAGATGGAAGAAAAAGTGTAAAGAGATCTATACTTAAAAATGCGTTAATTTCACGAAAATGGCCATTTTCAAATGACCACATCCAGTTCTATTTATAGACATCTTGATTAACTATGTCCGAAAACGGACATCTGTAAACGGCCCAATACCATTATGTGCTACAGACAGTAAGCAAAAATAAATAAATAAAATACATAGGGCGACCATCAAGATCTCCACCGAGGATGATATTGAAGGAGAACCTATATATATATATATATATAGGCGGCTCGGCTGGGAAGGGGATTTCAGACCCGACCATTTTGATGATAGTCAAACATATTTCAGCCCTCCATTAT
Source organism: Loripinus fragilis (assembly GCA_964019695.1). Lineage (NCBI taxonomy): Eukaryota > Metazoa > Mollusca > Bivalvia > Lucinida > Lucinidae > Loripinus > Loripinus fragilis. The sequence continues at coordinate 37,470,732 of OZ026520.1, read as the reverse complement.
ACCAACATATTCCCACACATTTCAAATGTGTCTTGCTGCTACCTTTGATTGGTCAGTGATCTTTGATTGTGACATTTCCTTGTTGAAAGTATGAGTTGAAAATTAAGATTCAATATCTGATGTGTGTATCTTAACAAATAATTAACCATCCAATCAGTGCTAGAAATATACCAGGGCATTGTGGACGAAACATCCCCCATTGTTACAAGACCCCATAGAGACTGTCACCAGTGGTTACAAATCATCACAATTTGCTGTTTTATATGTTTGCCATAACCATTTATTGTAAATGTGTGTTTGTTGCAAATAAATCATTGTCATTGTCATTTAAAGGCACTGAATAATATAACTAGTGTTGTTCCGATGATCCCTGGAGAGTCCCTACCTATTATAACTAGTGTTGTTCCGATGATCCTTGGAGAGTCCCTACCACCTTGCCGTGGTCTCTGGGGCACACTTCACGATATTGATTGTAATACTTGTCTCTGTGAGTGCTAAGAGTAGGACCCACCAGTTTGCCGTGGGCGGCTTTCTCGTTAACTCAAAGGGGATAGTCTGGCAGACTTAGAGCATGTAGAATATGGACGTTTATAAATTCTGTATGACTCAACACGTCTCTTTGGCCTCTTTGACAGGGTAGACTGAGGTGGAAACACGGCCCGGTGTTTCTAATCGGCTGTGTCATGCTGAGCCCCAGGATTCTGAAAATGTAAAAAAATGCTTCTTAAATCTTCGTACTATAGTATCGTTCTGATGCGAACCATGTGTCCATTATCTTAAATTTTTTCTTTCTTTTATAAAATAATCCTGGAAGGCAGTGGCTTAACGGGTCAAATGTGCAGAATCTATTTGTGCAAGTATACCTTCTATGTAACTCTAGCACTGGAGGTCGGAAATCGACTCCATTCAAGTGCTCCCTTGTTGGGCTCCACGGTGGGCGGGGAGCATGGAGGATGAATCAATCAACTAAACTACATGGCTAAACAAAAAGCAAAAAAACGTCACATAGCAAATTCAGATACTGACTCTGAAAACTCGTACTCAGCTTCTCAACCAACTAATTCAAGTTCTGTCAAGTTCGTCTACCACAACCAAAAAACCGTATGTACCCAGATTTTTAATAATTCATTCAGAAAAAGAAGGAGAGACTATTTCTTCTCTTTCTCCGTTTGTTGTACATAAAACCATGATGAACATTGCAGGAGAACCAAAGAGCATAAAGAACCTAAGGTCTGGTGATCTTTTGATACAATGTGCTAAAGAATCACATGAAAAAAGTCTACTACAGATGAAGACATTTTGTGGTCTAAAATGCTCAGTAACACCCCATTTATCCTTGAACACATCCAAGGGTATTATTTGCTGTCCAGCCTTGAACAGAGTGACAAGCGATGATATCAAGGAAGGCATAGTTGAACAAGGAGTTACGGATGTTCGTAGAATCACTGTACGTCGCGATGGTGTCATAAAATTAACATATGTTCTTACATTTAACTCACCTAACTTACCTACAGTTGTTAAAATAGGCTTTATGCAAGTGAAAGTAGATGTCTATATACCAAACCCTCTTCGATGTTACCATTGTCAAGTGTTTGGTCATCACGAAAATAAATGCGGTAGACACGCTGTATGCTGCAACTGCGGTGAGCCTGAACATTGTGGACCATCTGGCGTGTGTGACAAACCAGCCAAATGTGTCAACTGCTCAGGTGATCACCCTGCAAACTCAAAGCAATGCTCACAATGGGAGAAAGAGAAGAAAATTCTCAAAATCAAATGTGAAAACAACCTATCATTTCCTGAAGCTGGTAAACAATACGAGCAATTTTACACAGGTCAAACCTATGCAAGTGATGTAAAACCAGGCACTTGCAGCAAATCTATACAAACTGACAACAAAAGCACACAGACAGACGACAGCTTTATTGAGTACTTAAAACAACAACCAACAGAGAAAATGCAAGGTACATAAGAAAAAAAGTAACTCATCTCATCCTGGGCCAGCCCTCAAGCAGGCAACCCTGGACATGATGAAGAAAGATGAGGAGAAGAAAAGAAAATAAGAGAAAGACAAATTGAAAAAAAAAACAACAAAAAGAAGAAAGACTACAGATCTTTCTCAAAGAAAATACACAGAAAGATAAAGAAGAAGCTGAAAAAGCAGAAAAATCTCAAAAGAATCCATATTCTGTGTTAAGTAAAAATGATGAGGAGGATGAAATGGAAGATGATTCTGTGGTTTTCACAGAACCTTCTACCAGTGATCACCTCCCTAAAGGCACACTGTCACGATTACCATTAACTTAAATAATGGAGGGTTTCATTCTAACCATTATTTTATTACCCCTTATAATATTATTTTCAAGTATGGATTTGAAACATAAAATTATACAATGGAATTGTCGAGGTTTGAAACCTAATTATGATGAAGTATCATTATTGATTTTTGAATATAATCCGTCTGTATTTTGTTTTCAAGAGACAATTCTTAAACCAAATGATAACATCTCATTAAAAGGTTTTTATGTATATAACTATGTTCATACTGATTGTCTGAGGCCCTCTGGTGGTGCCTCAATATTTGTAAAATCATCTTTCCCACAAAGAAAGATTGATTTACAAACAGAACTACAAGCAACTGCTATTTCTGTCACTCTTGACAGAGAAATAACCATATGTTCTGTATATATTCCTCCATCATTTTCTCTTAACTCCCAACACTTGGACAATTTACTGCAACAACTTCCTTCTCAGTATATCCTATTAGGTGACTTCAATGGTCACAATATCCTCTGGGGTGATTAAAACAATGATTCCAGAAGTGAACTTATCGAAAATTTCATTACAAAGAATGACATATGTATTATGAATGATAAGTCTTGCACTTATCGTTCTCCAAGTACAAAGTCTTTTACATCTATTGATCTTTCCTTCTGCCATCCATCACTGTATGATTATAATTGGTCTGTATGTGAAGACCAACACAATAGTGATCACTTCCCTATCATCATTGAACAGAACACTTTTTCCACTGAGGATCACATTCCAAAGTGGAAATTAAATAGAGCCAACTGGGATCTATTTAATACTCTTTGCACTTGTAAATTAGTGCCAGAAAACTTCAAAGAATCTTCCGATCCTATAGCTGATTTTACCTCTTCTCTTATTGAAATATCTAAAGAATGTTATCCTCAAACTTCGACAAATCCAACTAAAAGTAATCCATGGTACAATGACGACTGTAAAGAAGCAATTAAAAGCGCAAACAAGCTCTATCTAAATTCAAAAGCTCCAAATGCCAACAATTCCAATGACATCAAAGTATTTAGAGCTAAAGCCCCTAGAACAATTAAAATTTCGAAACGTAAGTCATGGAGATCTTATGTTTCGTAAATCAGTCATAAAACACCTATTAAAAATGTTTGGGATATGTTAAGAAAAATCTCTGGAAAAAACAATTCCCAAGTTACACGCATTTAAACAGAGTGGTTACTGACAGCAAAGCAACTTCAAAAACAGACATTGCTGACACTTTAGGAGAAACTTTTTGTCACAACTCATCATCATTCAATTACTCTGAATCCTACTGAACAAGAGAAAGTTAAATTGAATTTTAAATCACAAAATAATGAATTTAGATGAATAAGTTGAAGCTAATCAACTATCACATGACTCAGCCACGGGTCCTGATGAGATCCACTATCAAATGCTTAAACATCTCCCAGATACTTCTCTTGAAACCCTTTTGAATATATTTAATTACATTTGGACTTCTGGTAAATTTCCAGAACATTCAAAATATGAAACAATTATTCCTATTCCAAAACCTGGTAAAGATCCTGAGGAACCTAATAATTATAGACCTATAGCTTTAACAAGTTGTCTAGTATGTAAAACACTTGAAAGAATGATTAATAAATGACTTACTTGGTTTTTAGAATCCAATAATCATATATAGCGGTTCCAGTCTGGTTTCAGATCTGACTGCAGTACAACTGATAATTTAGTAAGATTAGAAACCTTCATACGTGATGCCTTTATTAAAAAGGAACAAGTAGTTGCTGTGTTTTTTGATTTGGAAAAAGCTTATGATACCACATGGAGATACGGCATTTTAAAATATATTCAAACACTAGGATTAAGAGGTAGACTTCCTACATTCATTGAAAACTTCTTTGCAGACCGCACCATGCAAGTCTGAGTTGGCTCCTCTCTGTCTGACTATTGTGACAAGGAGCAAGGTGTACCTCAAGGGGGCGCTCTGTCTACAACACTTTTTAACATCAAAATTAATGATACTGTGAAATGTTTAGGTAATCTTACTGATTGCTCATTATATGTTGATGACTTCTGTATCTGTTATCGCTCAAAAAGCATGGCGACGATTGAACGTCAACTGCAACAAAATTTGAATAAGATTGAAAATTGGGCAACAAGCAATGGTTTTAAGTTTTCCAAATCTAAAACACAGTGTATACATTTCTGTCAGTTGCGCAAGCAACATGTTGATCCTGTTTTACATTTATATAGATCACCTATCCCAGTTGTTGAGGAATCTAAATTTCTTGGCATTTTATTTGATAGAAAACTCAGTTTTATACCCCACATTAAATATCTCAAAGCTAAACGTTTAATAGCAATGAATCTTTTAAATGTGCTCTCCCATACTTCTTGGGGTGCAGACCGAACTACACTTCTCAAGCTTTATCGGTCACTAGTCCAGTCAAAATTAGACTATGGCTGTATTATATATGGCTCTGCACGAAAATCATATCTTCAAATGCTTGATCCTATACATAACCAAGGACTTAGGTGAGCTTTAGGAGCTTTTAGAACTTCTTCTGTTGCTAGCCTCTATGTGGAAGCAGATGAACCACCATTATACTCACGAAGAGAAAAGCTTTCTTTGCAATATGCTATAAGACTTGCTGCTAACCCATCAAATCCTGCTAATGAAGTTACTTTCCCACCAAATTATGTTGATTTATATGAACAAAAACCTAAAGCTATTAAATCATTTTGCATCAGAATTTCACCACTCTTAGAAGCCACCAATATCAAACCACAAAATGTTGAAAAACACTTTACACCAAATATTCCAGCTTGGTGAGTAAATCAACCTGACATACTTTTCGATTTACACTCTGGGAAAAAATCTGAATCAAATCCACACATATTAAAAGACGATTTCAGACGGTTGCAAAGTCGTTATAAGAATTTTCAACAAGTTTATACTGATGGGTCAAAGGAAGACTCAAAGGTTGGATGTGCAGTTATATCAGACAACCATAGTAATATGCAACGTATACCTGATGATTCATCAATCTTCACTGCTGAAGCCAAAGCAGTTGATCTAGCTTTAGATTTTATAAGAACTTGTGACACTAACAATAAATTTGTTATATTTTCTAACTCGCTTTCTGTATTGAAAGCTATGAACCATACTAGTTCAAAGAATCCACAGATTCAGAAACTTTTAGAAAAATGTCTCGGGCTTTTAGCGAAAAAAGAAATTGTTCTCTGTTAGATTCCTAGTCATATAGGCATTCTGGGGAATGAGATGGTAGACCAGCAAGCAAAAACACCGCTTTCATTAGAACCAACTTCTTTTAAGATTCCATTTTCTAATTTTAAGCCATCTATCAATAAATATATCTTGGAAAAATGGCAAACTTCATGGAATAACAGCATTGGAAATAAACTTCTTGATATAAAACCAAATATTGGTGAATATCAATCTGTTGTTCGAAACATTAGAAAAGAAGAAGTCATTTTAGCTCGACTCCGCTTAGGTCATACAAGAGTCACTCATTCATACTTACTACAAGGTGAAGAGCAGCCACAATGTGTTGGCTGTGACGCACCATTCACTGTACGTCACTTCCTTTTGGAATGTGGCGACTTTGCACAAGTAAGAAATAATTGCTTCCATGTTGATAACATGAAAGAATTATTTCAAGATATACATATTGATAGTATTATGACATTTTTAAGACTAATAAATCTTTTTAACAAAATCTAATTGCTATTTTTAAAATCATGTTTTATTTTACATTTGTATCAGACCATAATACAGATTTTTTAATGTTGTATTCTGTTCAGTTAAAGAACATGTACAGTTATCTGAATAGCTCTTTGAAACTGTCAGATATTGTACGTGGTCTCTCCTGTCAACAATCGTATTGCAACTTATTATCATTATACAAACTCATCATCATCAATCCTTACATTTTATCTTATGAATTTTTACTTTTTCCATCTTCATCATGTTTAGTTTAATACCGTCTGACGCTAGTGACCAACAAGGGTTGACGCGTTGTTAAGAACCAAATAAACAAACTAACAAATGTTCCGATAATCAATTATAATCGAAAATTGTTCGTTTACATGCAACCGATCGATGATTGGATGGAATTTTGGGAATCGATTTTAATCGGAAAAAATCCTTAAGCAAAAGAATTTCATTTTTATTTAACACCAAATGCAAAATTTTGTTCAGTTTTAGTTATAAAATAATATGACTAACATTTGCATATACACTAGCAACAATATAACTCCAGACTGAGATGCTTATACTCAAATGGTAAATTCGAGTCCCTGTCTATGACTCTGTTGGGCTAAAAGAGAAATAAGGTTTTGAAAGACATCTGATCATGTTGCCATCTATCTATATTGAACACAGATGCATACTGTAGTACACAGGTCTGTTTATAATATCTGAAGCACATAATAAGGTTTCTATGGCTAATGGCTAGCAATAAAATATGCTGTATACTGCCAACCGATTATAATCGATAACGTTCATTTACTTTAAACTGATGATTGATTACGAAAATCCAACCAATTTCCATCACTAATTATAACTTGTAATCATTGCAATCACTGAGTCATAAAAAGGATAAACTAGAGCACGCAGTCGATGGGGCGCCATCGCAAATCCCCACGCTAAAGTTTTTGACTCCTCCAGCACCCCCAAAAACCACCCTGGGGCATGGCCCTGGCAACAGAATGAAAATTCTGTTCAATATGTTTTCTATCTTTTATTTGTGAGAACACGCACAAAGTATGGTATAAAAATCTTTGAAATTGACATGGTAACCGAAATTCAATGATATTTGACCTTTGACCTCACCCCAAGGTCACAAGTTTGACCTTAGGATGAAAATTTTACTTGCATTCTGTTCTGCTTGTCATCCTCGTAGATTTGATATGCCGCAACACTTGTTGTCTCATAAGATGTCTGCACATCTATTTTTTTTAATGCTTACACTGTTCCTTTTACATTCTGCACATGTTTTATCCACATACGCTATGATGCAAGATTTTCACGATTTATTTATTTGGTTAACAAAAACCACCGGCCCAAAATACATCACATAGTATTTCAGCAAAAATACAAGTAGTAGTGAGGTCCTTGTAGTCATACCTTGCTGTCATACTTTGTTATCATACCCCATGTTATAAGGCATCTAGAGAAACCAAACAACACATCTTTATCTTAAAGATAATGCTGTTTATGTTATCAAGATCACCCCTAACATAACTGTTATTTAAGTTCAAACTTCTCTTAGTATTTGGAGATAGTAGATTGTGATTTAGAATAATAGTCAGTATTCATTGTCTTTAATTTTCAGCAATTCGTTAATATATGCACATTTTCTTTATCAGTACAGGATTATTTGTACTAATAATGTTATGGAAATTATGCAAACTATCATCAGATTGATACCACCTGATCAAATATTCGTTTCTTAAGGTATCAAATTTATCACATTTAAAAAATACATGATATTCATCCTCAACAACAAGTAAGTTATGGTTATTAAAACAATATATCCGCTTTGGCTATTCCCGGGGGTCTGGATTTGGGGGGGGGGGGGGGGGGGTCTGGTATTCACTATTCATTAAAAATTTAGCCCATTATTCATCTCATTAAAATTTTGGGTTATTCATTAAAATAAGAACAATTATTCATTAAAAGTAAGAAAGGTGGCAAATAAATCTGATTATTCACTATTCATTAATTTTTTCTTCAATTCATTAAAAAATAGGATTATTCAATAATTTTTAGGCCCTCATTATTCAATATTCATTATTTTTTTTGGCTCATTATTCACTATTCATTATAAAAAGGGCCATTATTCACTAATCATTATACCCCATCCAGACCCTCATTCCCCTATGGCGACCAAGCTCAATATTAAATTTGTGGCTAGAGCAACGGAATCTTGCTTATGCCTGTCTTAAGGAAAAGGGTGTATGCCTATGCATAAATATTTTTCAACATTTAACAATTAATTGAATTCTTTATATGTATAACACTGAGAAGACTCAGTTATATCTGCATGCCACCGCTGTGTCATGCAATCTGTTAGTCGTTGTTTAAACTATGATATGAACCTACCGATATCTCCCACATTTTGAGCAATCGAGGTATACCCAAACCCATAAGTGAATAATAAGTTACAAGCTTTTGAAACCCAATTTTGTCTGCCTGCTTCATCAAATGCTTTCAACATTTTATAGCAATTCTTTGGATGCATGTCTATAAGTTCAGGGCCTTTTCCAGCTATTTTGGGAAAAGGCCCCTGGCTTGAATTGAGAAAAAATATGCTGCATTTTGGGTTATTTTGGGATATTTTTTAGAAGTGTAAACTGTTAAACAGTAAAAAAACCCCACTTAAACATGTGCATGATCATGATAATTCTATTCATGTGTATATGAAGAGCAAAGGTCCAGATAAGTTTTCAGTTCATTTGGGTATTTACCCCACTAGATTTTTATCCATTGCTTTTTTTCAAAAACAATTGCTTAAAAATATTTTTTACCCGACATATATTTTTGAAATTGCTTATATATAAGTACCTAATCTTAGTAATGGAAGAAACACACAGATCAAAGTGACTTTAAGTACTTTGCGCAAATCTGACAAATGATTTGCTTGTATCAAAGTAGAATAAGTAAATGACTTTGATAAGGTAGTACATGTACATCACATCAAAAGTATGATGCAGAACAGGAGGCTTAAACTGTCTAGTGTGCTAGCATGGGATGTATTCATATTTAAGAGTTTATCTTAGTTTTTTGGGGGGCTTTTTCCAAAATTAAATTGCTTTTCGTTACCCCTCCATTTAGAAAACAATTGTTTTTCCAAAATTAAATTGCTTTTTGTTACCCCTTCATTTGAAAATTGCTTTTTTTACAAATTTTATTGCTTAAATACCCCTTAAAGCGGCTTATCTGTTCCTCTGGAAGAGTTAAATCAATGTATTATTTATTACTATCACAAATGTCAAAGTTACAGTTCTGCTCAGAGAGCAATTATGCGGCTATTATTCAATATAATTCGCTCCCTGGTAATATTCTTTTTTTGAGCTTCAGATTGGGATTTTTTTTTGAAATTGGGAAAAAAGGATGATATTTTTTGATTGGGAGTTGGGTCTATATTCGGCCCCTGGTGATAGGGAGAAAAGGCCCTGAAGTTTACACAAATACTTTATGCAATTTACACAAAGAGGAAGACGGCCACACTCACCAATGGCAACAGCATTATTTACTGAGTTGTTGACTTCTAGAAAATATTTACAAAAATTGAAATGAACAGATTATATAACGTCTGAATATTCAGTGCCCCAGACCTCAGACGCAAAGCAGAGAATCGTTTAATTCATAATTTCAAAAAGACAGAATATTTCATCCTGTTTAAAATAACCAAATTTTCTTTGATAAGTTTTAACGCAATATATTGCTTTTCTAGCTTGAGAAGACAGTTTCCCTTTGGCTTTAGACCACGAAAGTTCAGGTGTAAATATAAGGCCCAGATATTTGTACTCAGAAGTAGTTTTAACTGGTAAACCATTAAAGGTCCATGACTCTTAACTGCGTAAAGGACCACCATTGCGAAATACGATAATTTCAGTTTTATTCAAATTTACCGTTTTTTTGTTAATTGACAAAATTCAGAGATCAAGATTAATTGTTTTTCCAGTCTTATTCGTGTATCAGCACAATTTGCGATATCGTCTGCAAACATTAGCCAGAAAAGGCTTGAAACCTCCTTGGTAATGAAGATTCCACCAGCGCACTACTCTAAGAGTAAGGTACATAAATCGTTAATCAATTATGCGAATATTAATGGTTTGGTTACGTCCCCTTGTCTGGTACTGGTATTTAGAATGGAGCTTTCGTTAGACCATAAGCTGTGCGCACCAATGCGTATAAGTTAGAATATAAAGACTTCACTTTCCTTAAAATTTGCCATGCATCTATTTCAATAAGAAATTGTTGTTGGGTACTGATGGTTTTCGTGTTATCTGTCTAAAATAGTTAATTTATCTTATTTAATATTGCACCTCACCTTGATAGGGAGCGCAGTGGCTCAGTGGTAGAGTGCTTGACTCGAGACCGAAGGGCCGCGGGTTCGAGCCTCACCGGCGTCACTGCGTTGTGGTCCTTGAGCAAGACACATTTATCCTAGCTTAGTACTGGTTCAACCCAGGAAGACCCGTCCCGCATAACTGAAAGATTGTTGAGTGGACGTAAAGAATCAAATCAAACAAAAAACCTCACCTTGATAGACTCACCAGAAAAATTCTACATTCCTGATGCAAAAAATTAGTACGACATTTTTTCATAATTTTTCCTTTTGAGCTCATATATCTTTGGCGAATTGTAATATTGTTTTATGAAAAGTTAATAGCTTTTTTTTTCAAAGTGACCTACAACACATTCGATGGCGCGCCATCACAAATGCAAATCCCCACGCTCTCGAAGAAATCTAATGGTAATTGACCCTTTGATCCCATCCCAAGGTCACCAGTTTGATCATAGGTTAAAACTGTTCAGTGTATCCTGGTCTACTGCTCATCCCCTTAAATTTGATATGCCACATGACCATGTTCAGAAAATTAAATTTTTGACCCCTACCCAAGGCCCCAGGGGGTGGGGACCCAAAAATTGTGCCGATGCATGTGTTTTTCATGTAAGTAACTTACACACCAAATCTGGTAAGATTTCGTAATTTTTTTTTTGACCCCCAACCCCCCACGGTACCCCCAAGTCCCACCCTTGGGCATGACCCAGGCGGCCGAATGAAAATCCCATCTGATCATTTGAAAGAAGATACAAAAAGTTTGGTTAAAAAAAAATCTTTGAAATTGACTTGGTAATTCAGATTTAATGATATTTGACCTTTTGGCCCCTCCCAAAGGCCCCAGGGGGCAGGGACCCCAAAAATAGTGCCGTTGCATGTGGCATACATGTAAGTAACTCACACACCAAAACTGCTTTAATTTTGGATTTTTTTGACCCCCCAACCCCCCCCCCCCCCCATGGCACCCCAAGACCCACCCCTAGGGCATGACCCCGACGGCGAAATGAAAATCCCGTCTGATATGTTTTATATCTTTCATTTGTGAGAAGACACGAAAAGTTTGGTTTAAAAATCTTTGAAATTGACTTTGTAATTGAAATTTAATAGTATTTGACCTTTTGGCCCCTCCCAAGGGCCCCAGGGGGCGGGGCCAAAAAGAAATGTGCTGTTGCGCGCCCCATTCATGTGAGCAACTCACACACCAAATTTGGTTAGATTTCGTCAAATGGTTAAGGAGGAGATAGCGTGTCGGACGGACTGACGATATGACTGACGGAAGCGATTGCAATATCCCCGACGCTTTTTTAAAAAAGCGTGAGGATAATAAAGCTTGAACTATTTGGTAAAGTCGTTTAGAGAATACAGCCTATATCGGACAAACAACAGAGTTATGCACTAGTCATTGTAATCACTGCCACCCCAGGCCCGGGGAACAACAGGGTCATTGACTTTTTATCTGCAATTCTCTGCTATAAACCCCAACACTGTAAGGACAGACAGCTGGTAAAATCCTGGCAGTTCTCCATGCAGTTTGTTATTACCTTGCACTGCCATATTTACCTAGTTATATAAATTTCCCGACATTTCCCCCGCACTTTGTGGACAAAGAAAAAGTAAAAAAACACAGCATATTTGGCCAGCTCGGGGGCTTGGGGACCGTGGTTACAAATGACTGGTGCATTACACTGACCGATATTCTTTTGTGAAAAGAAGAACATCATCAATCAAGGATCAAAATGTTCTCATTTGGTGACAAAAATATACAAGCTATGCCAGGGAGATCTCCCATTGGGGTAAGAAAAATGTTAACCTCCCCAATCGGGGACTTGACCAGATTTTCTGACAAAAAAGAAAATCAATTAATTTCAGTGATCAATAACTTTTCCCCAGATCATTTAATAAAATTTTGAACGATAAAAAGTTTGATTTTTATATACTAAAGGGGTTAGATTAATGATATATATTCTTGGATTAACATCTTCTTGCACAGGTCCTTGGTTACAAACATACCCAAAGATGGCCCTTAACCCCCAATCGGGGTACAAATTTTCTTATATGAAAATAAATTTTGACAGGTAGAAGGGGATTCACCTTCCCCCAAACGGGGGAGAGTCTCCAAACGGGGGAGTGTACTCTATTGTTCTATAGGCCTGCCTCTAGCAATCCACCCATCCACTTGCACCTGTGTGACAGGTCTGATATTAAGGCCTATATATAGGTCATTTTTTCTGCTAACCCAACTGATCCTGATTTTTTTTGCGCCAACCCTGCCATTTTTATTGCCATTTAGAGAAAAACAAAAATGTTTGAATTATGGTAGAGAAAGTTGTCAAACTATGGAAACACTTGATTTTTCTTTCCTTTTTCTTACAAAACGCTCTACATTTCATCAGACATAATTTGCCTGCCATATATTGTTTAAATTATTACTGTGTGAAACATTCAGACCTTATTTCAGCAAATAGAAAAAAAACTAGAGAATAAAATAAATCTTCCAACCTACCTTCCCTAATTTGAACTCATAGGCTTAAGGTGATCTATTGTAATTATAGAACGTCTGTTGTCCATCCGTCGACAGGGTTAGACTTCAGACTCTATGATGGTTCCGACTTAAAGACTTATCTATTGATGAGATGGTAGGGGCCTGATGCTTTGGCTGTTTGTCGGGCCCACCGGGGTTTACCTGTTGGATTTCTTTTGCTCCGGTATTCAGTTTAATTTACTGTTGAGTCCTTATCCTTGCTTATTCTGCTTGTTTTATCTTGATTTATATGTTTTAGAAGATGATGCTTTGATAAGTTATGGGTCTTTCATGCAAACCAAATATCTATGTGTCTTGATCCACATCTGAATTAAGGGTGCGGTTGGCGCCATTAAACCGGTTTAAGCCCTCCAGTAAAATATTTTACTGACCGTTCCAAGGCGGTACTTCTTTTGTGGATCTTTTATGTTTTTGTTCTGTCTTATGTTTGCTATGTCTTTGTGCGCGTCTGTTTATATGTGCTTTGTGGTCACCTGCTGGGAAAGGGCTGACCTCTTGGCTCTCGTTTGTGGTGTATACTGTGAGTTTGTCACTTTCCCATTGGTATCCTGGGTTAGGTGTGGTACTTGATTGTATCGATTCCTGATCTTTGCACCCTTACTTATTTTTAGTATGATATTACCCACCCTGGTAAACCATTCCATAAAACCTGGGTTTACCCAGGTAGGGCAAATAAGGTCACATTACCCACTTTAGGAAATATGCGGATTTTATGAATTTTTGGTCATAAAAATTCTCAGTTTTCTATCTGATGATGTGTATAAAAGAGTATAAATGATAGTTGAATCAGTTTAAATGGTATTACAGCCATTCCACCAAAATTGACCCATATTTGAAAATACCATGTCTCCACAATTTCAATTCTTATTCCTGCTTAAATATGCTTGAATTCTCTAAAGATCATACAATTCCACAGTCCCAAAGCATTGGTTGGTAATTTAAAGCAAATTTGAATAGCATCAAAGTATTGGTGATAAAATTATGTTTTGATCAATGTTTGCAAATAGCCAAAATTGCAATGTCGCCAGCTATTTTTGTAGATATATGGTAAATTTATTTAATGAATCTAACGGGCGTCTCATATTTTCTCCACATATCCTTTTTGTTCCTTTCAAATGAATTCCAGAAACAGCCTTATTATTGGGACATAAGGTTTACATTAGTTATAATCATCAACAATGTATGTGTCTCCAAATATGCTTGTGCAGCCGTAACTGTTTTTAAATGGGATACTGAAAACATATATATTTCATTTACAAGCTACTTGATGTTGCCAAATAAACTTGAAAATGATAAAAGATAAACAATATAATAAACGGAGTTAGCTTGCCATTCACTGTTACTCAAAATCATTGATAACAGGGCAATAACCCAAATGTCGCATTTCAAAATATATGCTTCCATAACGCTTATATTTAGAAAACAAGCACCCCTGAACGTAGATAAAGGCCATATTTCTTTGTATGGTGGTTTCGTCGTTATAAATAAAAATGAATAACAATCAAAATCAATTCTGGATGGCCTGTGGTAAGTAAAATGTTCTCATGTCGCTATGCCTACGTAACATCTATTTTCCATAACAATACTTTAAATGCTCATTGAAAGGACACAGACGAGTTTATTTCATGACAATGATACTTTGATGGACAATTTTAATTGTGTTTTCACAAAAATACGTCTGCTAGCAGGATAAAAAGCATAATTAATTTGGAAATTTTGCTTAGAAATATGTAATTAAATACACCTGTCTCGTTAAATTACTCCAAAAGCAACATTGACATCAGATTAGGATCTTTTTTATGGATCTTTAATCGCATTATATACAAGTTGTTTAAATGCAAATGTATTTTCAGCAAATATTAGTGAAGATTCATTGTAATATATCAACATTTGGTCCGCTACAGATTATAGAGCTTTTCTAATGCCATGTTGTTTGTCAATTTCATTTGATGAAGCATGAAGAACAATTCCTCAAATAATTATTTAATGGTATAAATAGTATGAATTTGACATAAAGTGCATCCTGGACACTGATTTAATCAAACTACATTTTAAAATCGCTGGAAACTTGTTATGGAAGCATATATTTTGATGTTTATAATGATCACACATTTTCATGTAATATACATATGTTTAGGGCTAAACCAAACGAAGTACGATGAAATACTGTCTAGACAATTATAATATATCATTATCAGAAATATATTAACCATGCTGGATCTACAAATAATGCCCAAAGATGTTACGGAACATTGATGTTGTGTTACGGAACATATATCTATGAAAATCTGTTGGTTATTTCCACTTCTTGTTAAAATATGTTTGAAAAATGTTCAATCACAATGACCAGTTTATGCAATAGCTTAATATTACTATTTGATTTCATTTTGCTGCATTTTATAGCTAATTTTCATATAGTTTGGAAGAGTTCATAGCAGTAGGCCGAAAATTGAGAAGTTACAGGCTCGAACACAATGTTAAAATGTTGATTAATCAACCTTATGATATATGGCTTTATAAAAGTCAGAATGTATTGTAATTAAATCACGTTTTGAAGCTTAAGTGTTACCTTTGCATGTACAGATTATTACACATGTGTCTATGTTCCATAACAAAGACACATTCCGGCCACTTGATTAAGTTTAACTAAAATTGGTGGGGCCCAAACATACCTAAAGATCATAATTGATGTTGGTAAAGCAGGATTCATGAAGATTAAATAACATTGAGTCATTTCTATATACTGTTTCTTGCAGTAATGACATCGTTGAGAGTATTATTTTTATTGGGAAATGGATTCTGCCCAATAAGCATGCTATTTTTTGTCTTTTATCATTATTTTTGCTCTAAATACTCATATAGTTCATATACAAGTTTCTGTTGATTTTTTATTACAGCCATGTTTCAAAAAGACACTTTTTAAATGATGGTTAAAGAAAAAAACAACATTGCATCTATTTTCCGTAACAAATGTGAAATCTAGATAACTCACAAAGGTTTCCATTTTGAAACACGAGATGCAGTGTTTTAAGTACCGTGTAATACCACTAGCCAATATGATACTGATTTTTTTCTTTTGATAAACACTGGATGAAATAATAAATAAGATATGCCATGGTCTAAGCAGTTTCATTTAATCGCAAACTGATGATGATTTCAATGTTTAATTATTTGTAACACCAGGGATTCTAATAGAATGATATCTAGCTTATAAGTACCTTTAAACCTTATTTTATGAGGTCAAACATTAGTTTGACTGCATAGTACGAAGATAATCATAACATTGCCTGTGCAAATCTAACTAACCAGGGCATATGCTCCGTAACTCTCATAAACAGGCTCAGTTTTTGAACTTCTGTTACTCATCAACGATACCAAAGGTGTGGGTCGTTTTTTTACATGTTATTATAGAGGTTATAGACATTTCCCTGACATCATTTCCCTGATATCAAAAGCATGCTTATCAAGACCAGTTCATTTTCACCATTTTTCATTTTGAAATTGTATCAATTTTGGTGGAATGGCTGATTAGTGAGATGAGATAGACGCTGGCCAATAGAACACCAACTGTGTTGTGTCAAGTCCTTGTATACGATCATTCATGTTATTTTCATGCGCTACTTTTAGTATCTTTACTTTCTAAATCTACTGCAGGTACCAAGATTATGCCAAACAAACGAGAGATTGATCATCATAAGACAGTATCTGAGAATTTATACAACGTTTTAGAAAATATTGGAGTGTCAGTTGATGTGAGGAAGACTTTTATAGAAACTGCTACATTAACTGAAATCATAGGTACCATTCACAGAGAGGGAAGACTGGGAGTTATTGATTATATATTTGGTAGTCGTTACGAAGGGTCGACAACCTATGATATGAACGCTGATGTTGATACTGCACATATTTGTTTGGAGTTTCCTGTTGTGAATAGTGCTTCTGAATGTATAAACGTTCATGGTCAGCATTCTTTTGAAACTTTTTTGATTATTCCAGATAAGTATGCTGGTTATGTCAAACTGCAGCTGCTTTTCGACGGAATACCATGTCTTGCACACAAGGGAATCAATTTAGAAACAGAACATGCAAATCTCAGGCTTGAAATAGACTCAAATGACAGAATTTATTTGGTTTTAAAACAGAAAATAAACAACAAATTTCAGAGGGAAGGTCCTGTACTACTTTATAGTAGTGGGAAATGTGGAGTGTCACATGATGACATATTTTGTTTGAATTGTAAATCATGGCCAGTGTGTGCTGCAGAATGGCTTACAAGAAAACGACACTATGGGTGGCCTTCTGTTGAGCAAATAAATACGTGTAAATCTCTAGGTTTCTTGCTAGTGCAAGCTGCTAATCCAAAATGCGATGAACCAGAAAAACTCTGGCGAATATCTTTCTCGCGACAAGAGAGACTTTTCGTTAGTACTTTTAACTCAGTACAAATGAAGTGTTACATTTTACTCAAGCTCATTAATAGGGAATTTATAGAATATAATATCCAAGAAGAAACATTGACGTCATATCATTGCAAAACATGCATGTTTTACTGCAAAGAGAACACACCTTGTGAATTTTGGACACAGGAGAATTTAGTCAGTTGTCTTGTTATGTGTTTAAGACAGATTTTAGTGTGGGTGGCGGAAGACAACTGTCCTAATTACTTTATTCCAGGAGAGAACATGTTTGACAGAATAAGAAGTCAAGAACTGAAAAAGAAGTTGGAGGTGACACTTTATGTTATTTTGATATTTTGTGATATAGAGGTTCTGCTTCAACAGATCAAGTCAGATGAGATTGGTAAACAGCTAAGGGGTTATGAAGTTATTAAACACAGATCCCAACATGGAGATAAAAGGCTCTTGGTGTCCAAAAGAGCCCTTTGTATAATTTCACAGAGGCAATTTAAAATACAGCAAGTAAAATTGGTTATAATGTCACAGGTTATCACTGATGTTTTGACGCTAAGAAACACGGCTCTCTTTTGGCTGTATGATAGTAAATTGGCAATCAGCATAAGTAACTTCCAAAAACGACTATCTGAATTAGAAAGGATGAAAGTTGTCACTGATCATAGTGAGATCGAGTCACAATTGGCAATTTCACTATATGAACCATTTATACGACTATCTTTACTCTCACAGATGGTAGCAAGAAGAGTAGGTTATAAAAAAGAGCTACTGGAAGAGAGACTGATGAGTGAGGAATGGAAACAGTTAGATGTTTTGGATGCTTCTTCCAAGTTAAAGCAGGCAGCAGCAATGCTTACCTTAGGCTATACGAAGAGTTCTGGGGATATTTTGAAATGTTTTTCAAACACAGATGCTAAGTTTCCTCTTTGCAACTGTGCCCCAGGAATACTACTTCCACATCCAGATGATTTAGTGGCAATAACCAGTAATAGGCCTAACATAACAATAAGGGACCTACTCTGTGATGTTTATCAACCCTGTGTGGTTTTCTTACCAACAGAACAAAGAGTAACACCAGCGCCCATAAACTATGAAATGATCAGATCATTTGCTCAGCCAGAAATTTCAGACATGGATAAATTCGTTTTCTATTGGTACAAATGGGCTATAGTTGAAGGACTATTTTTAAGTCACTTCCTGTTTTATTTGTGTTACAAAGCCCATGGCAATAAGCATCAAGCGATGAAGGCTATCAAGGAGATGGCTGCTATCATTAAAGGGGAGGAATCTTTACACACTGACACAAGTCTAAACCTTTTGGGATGGGTTCACAAAGACAATGGTGATTTAGTTTCCGCAATCGAATGCTGGAAAAAATCGCTACAACTTCATCCTACGCGCAATGCATCATGTTGGCATTTATGTTTCTTAATTTGTAATATCTATCAAAACGGAGGAGTGCATTAACATAGGCTAATATATTTGCATGTATCGCATTTTTAAATATTTGCTACTAGTGTCGTCTGCTGATAACCTTTGCAAACAGTTTGGACACAAATCAGGCCCGACAAATTGTCCGACCTGATCTACATTCAAAATATTTGACACTGATAGAATTATTGGAATAATTTTTCAAAGCAGTTGATTATGAAAAAAATCAGCAGACGAGAAAAAGCATGCAAAATTTCCCAGCACGTTAAGGAAGCTTAGCTAAATACAAATACAGGTGAGCCTCGACCCTACAAAACCTGTTTTGGGGGTTTCTGACAAAACGAGACTCAAACTAGTATCATCAGCTACAGAGACTAGCTAGAAAAAAGGAATTTCAGTTGTAGCAAGTTTAGATAAGATACTTTCCAAAAAGCGAATAATATAGGCGCTGATCAGTCTGCACGGATGCGCAGGCTGGTCTGCGTATTTATTGTTCGCAAACCCCAAAGACAGGTTTTCACGCGTCGAGGCCCAGATATAAGAGGACAGCACATGTATGTATGGTTATCACTACAGTATTCATAGAACAGGTGACGGATATACAGTCAGTGGGTGGCCATATATACATCAAAATGAAAAATCGGACAAAAATTAGCAAAATTTTCAATACTAATGTCTCTTGTAATGCTAACTTATTATAAATGGTACTCTTTTCAATATTCCAAGCAAGTAGAACCAATGTTTGGTAAAAAAAAGTTACTTTGACATGCATTACCATAATTAATCTTGGTTGCTAAGCGATTTTGGAACACTACTAAAAATCCAACACTTGCTTTTAGAAAATGGTTGTTATGGAAACGAATTCTTGTACATCAATTTAATTGTTTGAGTCAAGGAAGACAAATAATGCCATCAAGTAAACATTGTCTGATGCTGTTTTAACAATACTCTAAGAAATGGTTTATGTTTGAATTTCATTTTTTAATTTTCCAAACACAATTTTGGCATATTTTGCATGCATTTCAATGAAAACTATGTCTGAATTTTGACACTACAAGTTGAAGGCATGCACTTTTGAAGTGTGATGTGTTATCAACTTTGAATGAATATATCCTCATTTATTGATATATCCCACTTAATTTTAATGAATGCTATTCACAATATATGATTGCTTGTTACCATATCAACCATATTCAATAGATAGGTAAGGTATTTTCACCAGTGTTGCTTGGTTGGCTAGTTACAAGACATGCAAATTATGTCAGCATATCTGAGATTCAAATCTGCTCAACAGATGATCATTCTAGTTCAGTATATGTAACTTTACTTAAATGGAGACACATTTATTTTGTAATAGTCGCTAGATTGTTGAATTTATGCTTGTTTTTTTGATACTTTTTCATTTTGATGAAATATGTATGGCCACTGACTGTACCTTAGAGGAAGAAATCCATATAAAATTGACATGACAGATACACAAAAGAAAAACACTAGTAAAACTATATGGACCTCGTCACGGGTTTGTTGCATGTGAATAACAAAGACCAAGACCAACGTGCGCATCTATCGCTGAGCACACAGGTGCAAAAAAGTTCAAGGTAACGTAATTCGCATAGCCCATTTGCTCACTTCAATTGAAAATTGAAATTGAAAATAAGAAGTTATAAACTCAAGTTAACCATTTTATCTATCATATAAACTATAAAAGTTATCAATATAGTAAGATATGAGAATATTTGAGTTCACCGTGATCAACTGGAATGGACCAGGATGCCAAAGCTAAAGATGTTATCTAACAACTGACAAACATCAACCACTTTGCAAAACGCACAGTTTTTTATCATATATTAGGCATCACCTGTACAAACAAGTATAATCGACGGTTTCATGCTTGGTTGTTCAATAGTTTACCTTGAGTTGATGATAGTTTTCCCATGTATATAACAAATTATAGCATTCACAGTACATGTTCAAAATGAATTTTCATCCTCACAATGCAGGGTAATGAAAAAGAAAAGTAAACCCCTTTTTGTTTCAAACATGCGGGCTAGAGTGCAATGCCGACTGGTCTATATGTCTTTGGTTAATATGTGCAGCGCCTACAGACGTTATTTCAACAAAATAGATTAAACGTCTCATTTAGGGAAACAGTCCGCCTTATCGCTAGAAATCCTTTAAGGTTCAACATAGCCGTGCTTAATGGATTAGAAAAAAAACAAACACGATTGAGTGTAGGTTGTAGCGGTTTTGAACACCATCGAGTGGAGCACTTGAGCAACCCAGCAGGTGCACGACGTCGAAACAACGTTGATAAAACGTTGTTTTAAGATTGTGTGCATGCTGCGAAGTGAGCAAAGTCCAGACTTAACTGTGTTTTGTCGAGGACATAACTCTCTCTCCTTGCCAGCAGTGACTTTTGTCATCTGCTTAAAACCTCTGAAAACAATTTGGACCAGGACCGACAGCCGGTCTGATCTGGATCCAAAGCTTGATACTTTGATAGTGTTCCTGATATATTTTTTTTTTAAAAAGTTGTTTTTGAAAAAAAAGTCAGCAGACGGCAACAAGAGCATGGATAAATTATCCAGCATACGGGAAAGAGTTGAAATATGCGGGTGATTTTTTTTTTCTGGTACAGAATTTTACAGCTTTACTGCCTAAATGAAGTCAAACTTTGTCTGGAATATATTCCCATTTAGCACTGAATAGCAGGCCATCATTAGCCGGCCTGCCAGCATATCGCCTTTCGAATAATGGGCAGATACTTAAATTCCATCTGGGTTTATATTGTATCCCTTGACAAATGTCAATCACACTAAATTTGCTGTGAAAAAGTGATGCTATCTACTACGTACTCGAATCACTAGAAAACATACGTCTTAAAATACAAATAGATCTACTTAAAGGGATTATTCAGGCCCTGTTAATATTTATCTTGATCAAATATAAATTCCTCATTAATTACAAATTTATATTTACCACTGCTTCTTCGCCAGCTAAGGTGATTAAAAGCCTGTTTATTGCCCATAAAACTGATAACTGGCTGCTGACATCTTTTCCTTCATGGTTACCAATTAGCTTGATTTCAAGCATCTAGTCACCTGAGCTGTGAGTTAATGGCACCACATCTCAGTGAAAAGAGCTTGTAATTAGGCTGAGATTCCATTTAATTATTTCATTGAGTAATAATGGCTTCAAGTGATAAGAATGAGAATTGTTTTAGACACAGCCCATGTTACATTTTTGCGCTACAGAATTAAGCAGTCTGGTTCAGCGCCCCTAAGTAAGTAAAGGTAAATAGCATTAATTGAAATTGTAACATTTAGCTCATTATATCTACTGCTTTTCAAACATTTTGACCCAGATCAGGCACGACAAAATAAGGGACCTGATCAGGATCCAAACTGTTTGTTGCTCTGATCTCATTCCTGAAAAGTTTTTTGAAAACATGATTTCTTAAAGAAATTGAAAACATGATCTCTTAAAGAAATAGGCTGACAATTAAAACATTCAAAATAAGCATGTATTCGCAAAGAGCAATTGCATTATTAATTTTATAATTTCAACCATTGCTATTATCAATTGAAAAAAATAGAAAAATAAAAAAAATCATAAATCTAAGCACAAACCATTAAAATGGCTTGCAAGCCAAACAGACTCAGATCAGCCGGCACATTCGTCCATGCGGACAGCAAAGACTTTGACCAAACAGTGTCAAAATCCAGGCTGATCTGAGTCTCGGCTATTTGTTCATGCATCTGCCGATTCTAGTAAGTCTTCGAAGCTTGGATACTTACATATCCATTATGTTGATGTGAAAACACTGATCAGACTATAATCAAATGCAGATGTGATGCTGGATGCTCATACCATTTAACTTTTAACATGTTTGTGTCGTCTGCTGATAAGCTTTACACAAAAAAATGATCAAGAGAATGGTCTGGCATTTTACCGGGCCTGATCTGGATCCACACTGGTTGATACTCTTTGATAATCTTTCCAAACAGTTTAGAAATAGATCAGACAGAACGCTATACACCGACTGTAATTAACCTATTTGACCTGGTAACTGCCACTTCTGTAGTGATGAGGCCCCCCAGGGGGGGGGGGGGGGGTCTGTGCTCCCTTGATCCCTGAAAATAATGCATTGATCTCCCCAGATCCCTGAAAATAATGCCTCGGCTCCCTAAAAGTATTTCGCCTTTGCTCCCCAAATCCCTAAAAATAGACCAACTTCTCCCCAGATCCCCAAAAATATAAGCCAATTCTCCCTAAAATGTATTTTTCTTTTCGTAGGATTAAAATCACATACTTAAAAACTATGAAGCTATACAAGAGCGCATGACTTAATGATGACTTAATATATTGCCTTTTACATGTAAAGACAGGGCTTAGTCATGGTATACATGACATATAATTATTTCAATGAAATGCATGGTATATGGCTCAAAGTATGAGGCCATTCCTTAAAATGCTGTTGCTGTACCTGGTAGAGTGGGCATGGCGGAACGCTCTCTAGATTTGATTTTTTAAATTAGAGACAGACCATTTGTTTTTCTGGGTTGGGGGGGGGGGGGGGGGGGGGGGCATGGGCTGAGTTTTTCCAACAGCTTAAACTAGATTTTTTTATAGACAAAGTGAAAGTATCTTTTTGTGTAAAACAATTGTCTTCAAATGCTATTAGGCCCTATACACTTGTTAAACTTCAGTTTCATCAACTAAGTATATATCTGATTTGCATTCTTGTTTTTCTCATAATAATGAGCTTATTATCTAAAAAGAGGATTACAAAGCGGGTGCCTATGTAGGCTGTAACAATACGCAACCCGACTCGTGGTAGGGGGTCCGGGGGCATGCTCCCCCGGGAAAATTTTGATAAAAATGGTGCGATCTGGTGCAATCTGGGCGTTCCAAAGTATGCTATTACCAAGCTGAAAATCAGCAATTTTAAGATAAATAAATCAACAACAACAAAAGATAATTGCCACATTTTTGTCCTGAGGTCAATCTATACTTAAGGAATCTTCTAACGCATACAGTAAACAATTAGCTACAAAAGCTTAATAATGTTTTAAGTGTTCAATTTTTGTTGTTAAACAAATATTCAATATTATTTACATCATGTGTTAAATTTTCACAACAATACCTTGGGTATTATGCAAAATACAGATATTTTAATTTGAAAGGGTCAAAATCGCAAGTCACAAAAATTGGAATTTGGCTCAAAAAATCTCGAAAAGTCGGCGTTTCAGTAAGGCAATTTTAATTTCATTTGTCACGCTGAACAATGAAAAACGTAATTTTGTAATAAGAAAATCATGAAATTCACGGAGGTTAGGCTTCAGACACAATGACGACCTTGGCATAAAACTTTCATTGGTGGATCAGTGCCTGATGTTTATCTTTGAATAGGCACACCGTGGCTCAACTGGGGTAGGTTTGTTTTTTAGCTCTGACTGTCTGTGAGTTCAGAGCCATCTTCTTTGTTTCATCACAGTAGTTAATTGATTGTTTCCCTGTAATGATACAGTGGATAAGTAAGGAAGCCTCCAAGCGAGCTTAACATTGTTTTTCTGTTTTGACAACAGCAGAATCTAGGGCGAAGATTTGGCCAGTAAAGTTAATTTAAGCCCCCCAGTAACTTTGACTGAGCGTTCTAAGGCGGTGTGTCTGTTGTTGTTGATTTATTGTTTATTGTTGCTACAATTGTTTGTGGGTGTTTTGTGTTTTGTCCTTGTTTTGTTGTGCAGTACACAGTGTCATTTCTAGTTTTGCAATCATCTCGCTGGGGAAGAGAGAGCTGGTTGCTTAAAATTGCATTTTTAATTTCATGTGACTGTTAGTGCTCTGCATCTCTTCCTCATGGTGCAATGGGTTGATTGTGGTATTTCCTGGCCATACTCAACTTACTTTTTTCATGTGATTTTGCGCTCAGTTGAAATATAACAAATCCACACTGTGAGTACCATCAGCAGGGCTCTGCTGCTAGCTAGCAGAATACACGTTTACCATGGCTATCCTGCTCCCCAGATCTAAAGCCATACGAGCACATAATGCGATGCGATTGTTAGGAAATATTAAATTACTTGCGTGTGCGCATTGTCTGTTCACTTTATAAAATGTAGAAGATAGAAGTTGGATGTTTAGTTTTCTTATTTTATAAATGATAGAATACATACTAACTTACCTTTGAAAAAAATTGATGTCTAATAAATGGAATACATTGACTGGCTATTCTGTTTGCCATATTTATTTGTTTGAAAAATGGTAAATTTGCGACTTTCGTTTTATGAAGTTTTCAAATGAAACTTCAATACTTTAAATGTCCTTAGTCCGTTTTCTCTGAAAAATAACCATACATTATCAAAAAACATTGTTCTAATTTCTTCCAAAATATCTTTTAATTCGAAATTCTAGTTTTCAAGAAAATGCCAAAACAAAAGTGTATGCGTTAGAAGATTCCTTAGGTGTAGATGTACATGTTTTACGAAAATAAATACATTTAGAATTTACAAGGGGGGTCTGGGGGGCTAACCCCCCTGAAGCAGAAGAAATTTTAAAAAATCAAACAAAATGAAGGCTTTTCCTTTATTTTTTTGCTTTTTGGCAGGGCTCCCTAGATCCCCAAAACTATGAGCTTGCTCCCCAGCTCCCCTTAAGTAATTACCAGTGCTCCCTAGATCCCTGAAAATAAATAGCCATTCTCCCCAGATCCCCAAAACCCCTGGGGGCCCAGTGATGCCTGAGGAATACTTTTTGGAGTATTCAAGTGATTAATGGCGATCCCCTGTGGAATGTGAGTGCAATTAGATGATGGACTAATTGGAACAGTTTTAACAAAATTAATGGTCATATGGTTCCCAGTATACTGTTAGCTCTATAATGAATGCATATTAATAAAAGACTGAACTATCACTTTAAAGGGAAAAGTGCACGCGTGGTATCAGAACACATGCTTGCATATGGTCAGTTGTCTATGCCCATGTTGTAGACTTTCTTTTTCAACAACCAGGAAGTGACTGTGTTAAACATGTTTTAAGAGAGGCTCCACTAAAGCCAAAATCAATGGATCAAAGCTTCGGTATGTACATTATATACAGACTAATTTACTTTTACTGACAAAATCGGAATCTCGCCCAGTATTTTTGTTCGGGTAATTGATTTGATCGAAAAGAATTTCATTATGGGGCGCCGGTTCTGTATTAAAATATATATTTAATGATAGGTTGGTTTAAACAATATTTTATTTCTTTATGTGCATACAAATATTTAACAATTTACACAATCAATAGACCAGGATCTGACAGTAAGCTAAAAGCTTAATGATAGCATGCGCGGATCCAGAAAGTTTTGTCAGAGGGGTTCAAACTTTGACACCTTTTTTTTAGTTGATGAGGGGAGGGAGGATCCAAGTACCACTGTAAGCGGGCCATCATCGGCCCACCAGAAAAACGCCATTAAATGGCGTTTCGCTGGCGTGCCGATGATGGCCGATGATGGCCGATGATGGCCCAACATTGAATGCTGGCTTGGTAGCTGTGATTGTTCAGGGGATCCGGACCTGTATTGCTAGAAAACCCTATATTTTTGTGATTTATCAGGGGGAGGGGTCCTGACCCCCTGCCCCCCCCCCCCCCCCCCCCCCCCTCTTGATCCACACATGGGTAGTGTGTTCAAAATCTTAAAACATATTTCAACCCACCATTATTCCAACGCATTCGCGCACTTACTCCTGCTGCCTTGGATTGGTCAGTGATCTTTGATTGTGACTTTTCCTTGTCACATTATCTTGTTATTAACCCTTAATGCACCAATAGCAACAAAAGTCGTCTGCTTTTCTCGTCTGCTGAAATGTTTTAAAGAAGCCTCCATGGCAGACAGTGTTGACCAAGATCAGACTGCTCCTATACGAGCAGTCTGTTCTGGGTCCATACCATTTGCTTCTATACTTAATTCGTCAGTAATGTTAGGCAATTATTTGCAGCAGACGACTTCAGCAGACGACATTTTCAGATACATTTTTTTCTTTGCGCTTTAAGGGTTAATGTATAAGTTGAAAATTTGCTGTTTTACGAGTATATGTTTCCCATAACAATTTATAGTAAATGTGAAGTCACATTGTCATTTAAAAGCACTGAATATAAATGGACGCCCACAATTTACAACCACGCAACTTGCAGGTTAGCAAAGAGGTAGTTCATGAACTCGAATTTGGAGATATAGCTGTCATGCAAATATAAACAATTTACAGTAGAGTGACAGGAATTTTAAAACTGATTTGCAATTTTGGGATGTTTAAAAGTGGTAAAGACAATGGACATGATACTTGGAAAATGTAAATTTCCAAATAGTTTTCTTCCTTATTTTCAGTAACATATGGTGTAGGTACACATTGGAATTGCCTCTATGAGGCAATTCCTATGTGTACCTAGAACGTGACATATGTCTTTTCAATAAACGAGTTTTTTCACCATAAGCTTTTTTAAACAAAATCCCAACCACTTTCATTTATTCAAAGAAATGAGCATGTAGAAATGAACAACTTTTCATGTAGTTTGTCATGCACCTGGATGACAATAATAGACTGTTTTTTATGCTTCTGAAGCTTATCTTGAGATGTTTCATGGGAGTATATTGCTAAATTGCTAGTTGCCGAGTCATAAAAAGGATTTATCCGTACACGTTAATCTTTGCCCTAGGATTGATCTTTCTTTCATCCACATGTTACCTTGAAAGTCATGTTTTGAAATGAAATTTTATCCCACGCGTCTAAACATTCGGATAATGTACGTAAAACATTAATTGGCATTAAACAATACACTGTAAACGATTGACCATTTTTTGGAGACTAGTACCAGAAAAGTGCATGCGCTTTACAGAGAGGACCAACTGCAGTGAAAAAAGTAGATAAATCAATTCAACGCACACTAATGCCATAGTCGGATCCATAAGGGGGGAGGGGGTCCGGACCCACTCCTGGAAAACAGCGTGGTTATATTAATATATGTTATAGGTTTCCTTAGAAATACTGTAAATACTAGTACGGACCCCCTCTAGAAGCGAAAGGGGTCCAGTTGCATCTCGAGGGAGGTTCGTACGGCCCTCTGTAAAAAAAGGTTGCTGACTGAAAAAAACAAAAAATAAAATAAAAAAAAAACGTTGTCAGAACCCACCCCGCACTAAATTTTCTGGATCCGCCCATGCGTGACAAGCACAGACGTATATTCGTCACTTTTAAAGTGACATCATGAAGATAAGAGTCATGCTTTTGCAAAATCAACAGCTTAACAAAAATGTAATTAAAATCATTGCATATACATGAACTGGGAGTATCTTCATGGCATTCGTCGTATGCAAGGCTATTGATATAATGTCTATGCTCAATTATACTAGTAAAATACAAGTACGCTAAATAATCAAACCATAGAACAGAGGCAATTGCCCTTAAATGGTAGTTTTGAGGACTTAAATTAAACCACCTCATATTAACTTCTTTTCTGCTCAACAGTGCTTATAGATTGGGCCGTCACGTGCCTTAATTTTCAGAAAGGCCTAAAGAAGATGTTGATGAAGTAATGGAAGTTTAATGCCAAATCATGACTTTTCCATTCGAGGACTGGACACCTGGGAAAATAGTCAGGACCCGGCATAATTCGGCATATCATCAGGGTTTGCACTGTTTGCTTAGTCGAAATCGATCTTTAGAGAAAGAAAAACGTTTTTTTTTTTCCAAAATTTTAACCTGGGACCCCTCAGTATATTGACTTGATTGTATGTAGCTTTATGGAAAATTCAATTTGGTCTGAAAGGGGTAGAAACAAAGATCGCCATTGTTGATGCATTCCCTTCTAATTCAACAGTCGCCGTATTCTCTAGTCATGCCTCATTTGCAATTCACTCATCCACTGTGTGACTTGTCTGCTTTTAAGGCCTGTATATAGGTCATTTTTCTGCTAAACTAACTGGTCCTGATGTTTTTTTTTGTGCATCAAACCTGCCATTTTATTGTCATCTAGAGAAAAACGAAAATGTCTATATTATGGTAAACCTTTCCTTTTCTTTTGTTCTAAAGAAAATTGTCTAACTATGGAAACACTTGATTTTTCTTTCCATTTTCTAACAAAACGCTCTACATTTTATCAGACATAATTTGCGTGCCCGTATTGTTTAAATTATTACCCTATGAAACATTTATTTCAGCAAATAGAAAAAATACTGAAATTTAAGAAAAAATCTTCCAACCTTCCTTCCTTATTTTGAACTCGCCTAAGCCATGGACTTGATGTGAGCCAATGTAAATATAGGATGTCCTACAGGGTTGGCATGGTATTACCCACCCAGGTAAACCCACCCCATAAAACCCGGGGTTTACATTGAATGGGCAATAAGGTCATATTACTCACTTTGGGCCATATGCGGATGTCATAAATCTTATGTTGTGTATATGATTCTATCTAGCCATAGTTGAATCAGCTCAAATGGTATTAGTGAGATAGTCGCTGGCCAATTGAACACCAACTGTGCTGTGTCAAGTCCTTGTATACGACCATTCATGCTATTTTCATGCTACTTTTAGTACTTTTTGAGAAGATCCTAGCAATAAGTTTCTTTTTTAATCTACTTCAGATACCAAAATAATACCAAGCAAACAAGAGATTGACCATCATAAGAACTTATCTGAGAATTTATACAACGTTTTAGAAGACATAGGAGTATCAGTTGATGTGAGGAAGACTTTTATGGAAACAGCTAAATTAACTGAAATTATAGGTACAATTGAAAGAGTAGGACGACGGGGCATTATAGATTATGTGTTTGGTAGTCGCTTCGAGGGGTCGACAACCTATGATATGAAAGCTGATTTTGATACTGCACATATTTATGTGAAATATCCTGTTGCGAATAGTGCCTCTGAATGTAGTAACGTACGTGAACAGTGTCCTTTTGAAAACTATTTAATTATTCCAGACAAGTACGCTGGTTATGTCAAACTGCAGCTGTTTATAAATGGAACACCCCAATTCGGAAATATAGGAATCTATTTTGAAACAGAACATCCAGCCCTTAAACTTGAAAGAGACTCAAGTAACAGAATTTGTTTGGTTGTAAAGCAGAAAATATTCACCATTTTTCAGAGGGAAGGTCCTGTGATACATTTAAGTGGTGGTAAATACGCACCGCAAGCTGACCATGTTTATTGTTTAAATTGTAAATCGTGGCCAGAGTGTGCTGAAGAATGGCTTTCAAGAAAACGGCAGTATGGGTGGCCTTCTGTGGAACAAATAAATACGTGTAAATCTCTAGGTTTCTTGGTAGTGCCAGCCGCACATCCAAAAAGCGACGAACAAGAAAAAATGTGGCGAATATCTTTCTCACGACAAGAAAGACTTTTCGTAAGTACTTTTAACTCAGTGCAGATGAAATGTTACATTTTAATGAAGCTCATTAATAAAGAAGTAATTAAGTCAAATATCGATGGAGAAACATTAACGTCATATCATTGCAAAACATGCATGTTTTACTGCATAGAGAACACACCTTGTGAATTTTGGATATCTGAGAATTTAGTCAGTTGTCTCATTATGTGTTTAAGACAGATTTTAGTGTGGGTGGCGGAAGACAACTGTCCCAATTACTTTATTCCAGGTGAGAACATGTTCGACAGAATAACAAGTAAAGAGCTGAAAAAGAAGTTGGAGGTGACACTTTATGTTATTTTGATATTTTGTGATATAGAGGTTCTGCTTCAACAGATCAAGTCAGATGAGATTGGTAAACAGCTAAGGGATTACGAAGTTATTAAACACAGATCCCAACATGGAGATGAAAGATTCTTAGTGTCCAAAAGAGCTTTTTGTATAATTTCACAGAGGCAATTTAAAATACAGCAAGTCAAATTAGATATAATGTCACAGGTTATCGCTTATGTTTTGGCGCTAAGAAACATGACTCTCTTTAGTCTGTATGATAGAAGTTTGGCAATCAGCATATGTAACTTCCAAAAACGACTATCTGAATTAGAAGGAATGAAAGTTATCACTGATCACAGTGAGAGCGAGTCAAAATTGGCAGTTTCATTATATGCACCATGTATACGACTATCTTTATTATCACAGATGGTAGCAGAACGAGTAGGTTATAAAGATGGACAACTAGAGGAGAGATTGATGAGTGAAGACTGGAAAAAGCTAGATGTTTTAGATGCTTCTTCTAAGTTAAAGCAGGCAGCAGCAATGGTTACCTTAGGGTATACGAAGAGTTCTGAAGATATTCTTAAATCTATTTCAAACACAGATGCTAAGTTTCCTCTTTGTTTCTGCGCCGCGGGAAGACTATTTCCACAACCAGATGATTTATTTGCGATAACCATTAACAGACCAAACATATCAATAAGGGACCTATTCCGTGATATTTTTCAACCCTGTGTGGTTTTCTTACCAACAGAACAAAGAGTGACACCAGCGCCCATAAACTATGAAATGATTAGTTCATTTGCTCAGCTAGAAGTGTCAGGCATGGATGAAGTCATGTGCCTTTGGTACGAATGGGCAATAGTTGAAGGACTGTTTTTAAGTCACTTCCTGCTTTATTTGTGTCATAGAGCCCTTGGCAAGAAGCATCAAGAGATGGAGGATATCGAGGAGATGGTTGCTATCATAGAACAGGAAAAATCTTTACACACTGACACGTGTCTAAACCTTTTGGGTTGGGTTCACAAAAACAATGGTAATTATGTATACGCAATAAATTGCTGGAAAAACTCGATACGACTTCATCCTACGCATAATGCAGCATATTGGCATTTGTGTTTCTTACTTTGCAATCTTTATCAAAATGGAGTGTAATAACATTAGACTAATAGATATGCATGCATCGCATTCTAAATAATAAGGAAGCTTAGCAACATACAAAATGTGAAAAGTAAATTTCTTTATCAATAATAAACAAACTCTATTGATTGTGGTATGTCCTTGTCGTATAAATATTCATTTTTTTGGGATAAGATATTGCGAATGAAATTGTTTTCTGTCCTGGAGATAAGACATTGACACAGTTATACACATGCGTAATAAAAATAGTAACTTTTAATGGGAGGTCACCTAATGAGGTAAAGGAACTTCTCTTAACGTAGTACGGGACCCATGGAAACGATAATCCAGAGTTTTTATAAAAGTAAGAGTTATCGTTATTTTTTGCCTTAAAATGTACAAGTATTGGCATTCACAAAAACGTGCGTATCGTTTATCAACACATCTGTATGACCAAGTATATATTTAGGTCCACGCCAACGAGTTGGCGGAGCTCTATTGTGTTTGGCTTGTCCGTCCATCTGTCTATCTGTCCATCTGTCCGTCCTTCTGCTGGTGTGGTCACTCTAACTTAGTCATTTTCAATCGGATTTCTTCCAAATAACATATATGGATTGCTTGCATCAACTCTGATTCAAATTCAAATATGGATTTTTTCCGACAAATGATAATCAAGATGGTCGGCAAAATGGCCGCCGTCTATCAGTTTGCATCCATCTTGGTCACTCTTACTTAGTCACATTTAATTGGATTTCTTCCAAATTTCATATATGGTTTGCTTCCATTAAGTGATACAGGACCCATGTCGAAAGATAACGGAGTGTTTTTTTAAAAAAGTAAGAGTTTATCTTTATTTATTGTCTTAAACGTACAAGTATTGGCGTTCACAAAAAAATATCATTTATCAACACATCTGTATGACCAAATATATTTTGACCGTCTGGTCCAGTTTCACCTCAATGCGTTCCAAGTTATACTGGTCAGGCAATTCTGGTCAGAAAAGTTAATATTCATGCGTATTCAATGTATGTACTATTAGCTGATAAAGTGTCTTGCCCCATGACACAACACTTTGACTCTGGTGATTCACAAATTAATAATTCTTCGATCCCTAGTTTAACACTCTAAGAAATGCTGAGCCACTGTACTTCTCAAGTCCATTATCTTTGTAAATATGACGTCGTAGGTGGGAGGGCTCCATTTTTTTTAGCTTGGGTGAAACCCAAGAGCAACGTATTGGACACTGTGAGAGCACTCGCCAAATGCTGGGGCGTGCCTTTTTGCTATTTTAAGCTAGCCAGTGGGGAGTTTTTTGACTGAGGCTTATTTTGTATATATATATATATATGCGAGCTGTGAATAATCTAATATGGCCGTTCACATATGCATGCTTGTCTTAGCATTTACTAATTGCCTTTATGAAAAGAACTAAACTCGTGTATCATCTCTTCTTTACCCATTGCCGCATTGGTAGAATGTTCAACTTGAGAACAAGTAGTCCCTGGTTTGGGCCCTATTGCTTGTTTGTTTGTTTACTTATTTATTTGTTCGTTTGTGTTTTTCATGGGAGTGATATAATGACATGTTCCACTAGTGGTTTACAAATTTTGGTAACGCTATCATGTCGCTATGTAATGACGTCCGTAATGGTTTCTCATATAATTATATGGCAACATCAAAGCATAGTTCCACGCAATTTCTAAACGCGATTTAAAAGTAGTTTTAGGGTCATACAATAAATAGAACCTAACAGTCGTGCTCCTGTATTATTAAATTTATCAAGCTTGTCACGAAAAAGTGACAAAATTCTTGACAAGCCTCGCATTTCATCTCTTTTTACAGCTCGTTTAATAACTTCAATATTGGGATCAAACGTGATTTTCTATGCATTACCACCTGCTAGAACACCAGGGTGGTGTTGAAACCCAAACATGAAAGGCGAGGGTCTGAGGGGTCTAGCAGATGATAGTGTATCAGAAAACCATTATTGCATAAGGTCATTTTCTCGCTTGAACACTTGCAACACCGTTTTCGAAATAGAACCTTTTTTCCAGATCAAAGACTTGCGTCATCCTGACGACACTTCTATACCCGTTACTGCTGATGACGTCAATTTTGTAACGAATCCAGAATACTTATTCTGTACGTAAAGTAAAGAAAAAAAGAAAAGTATAAAAGCATCACAAAAATGCTATGGATCATCAGCACGTGAATTGCCCTCTCTCTCTCTCTCTCTCTCTCTCTCTCTCTCTCTCTCTCATACACTCACCCTCATTTTGGCACACACACAAGCGCGCGCGCACGCACGCACTTATAAAGGTCTTAAGGGGTCCTAGGACGTGCCAAATGAGGAGTAGACAAATAATAGGCTTTTTTTGCACACGGACATCAACTCAAACAATACGCTGTCTACGCACACGGACCTAAATTAAACAATGAAGCAGGTATGGCACTCCATGCCTGTTTTTATTTCAGAGGTAAAAAAAGAAAATTGCACAAAAAAGAAAAACGAGCACGGTGACATATGCTTTTTAATTAATTATAAGTTTCTATGCAAAATTTCCTTCAAATTAATAAGTTTTTTTTGTTTCTGTAGTTCAACTGTGTGACATTTTTTATTCTAGATTTAAACGATTTTTTGGCGTTAATGTTTTTTTTACAAAATGGATTTTTGCTTAAAAAATAAGCGACGTGCATTTTTTTCGCTGTTGTTTTGTATTCTCTTACTAGCCAATAGCATGTAGCGTATTCCCAAGAAAAAAATTGGCATTTGTCACTTTCAACTTTTTTAAAATATGAGAAATTGATATTTTGAAACCTCAGATTTTACGATTTTTAAAGTTTAATAACTTTTTAAAAAGCACGGTAAGGTCCTGTTATTTTTTGTCAAAATAGATGAGTTTTGAGCTATTTTTTAACATGTCAAAAGATGGTAACTTTTTGGACATATGCTGGTGAGTCCGGTACTACCTTAAAGGAATAAAGTTCGCTCTCTCTGGAAGCAAATTCTTTCCTATTAGAGAAGTTCCCATTATGAAAAGGGACGGGATTGAACAAGTCACTGCTTTGGCCAGTAGTCTCCCCTTGATGTGCGTATTTTTTTCAGCGTTCTGGTTACGCCATTGTAATGTGAGCACTTGGGCCTACTTTACCCCGAACTAGGCACTATAAGAAGTGGTAAATAAAATGGTAAGGCCAGATTTTTTTTATTAGATGATTTACGAACCCTCCGACTGTAAATTTCCGGAAAGTAAGAAAAAACTAAAATCTAATTTCTATTTTTTTTTATTTTATCCGCCGACTCTAAATATTATTTGTTTCCTTGAAAAAATTTTTTTTGAGGTTCTGTCTGTGTATTTTTGAGAGAGACACTGTAAAAAGTGATTGTCCTGTCCAGATTTTTAGGAAAATGATAAAACAGTCAAAGATTTAATACCCCCATTTCACCAAGGATTATTTTGGTCCCGATAGTACCCGATCAATATTTTCGGTTGATCGGCCGCATATCTGCGAAACAATCGGGAACTTGCGGGCAATCATGGGCAATCACCCACGAAGGTCTGGAAAGGTCTGGCGCAATCGCATCAGTCCTACGAGAGTCGGGTACCGAAAAATTGATCGGCTACTGTTTTTAAACATGTTCAAAAACAGTAGCCGATCAAAACCTGTCGGCCGCTAGTCGTCTTGGTCGTCCGAGGGTCCTCTGAATGTCGCCTTGCCTCGCCTGCCCTCTGGAGCTTTCGTGTACCCTCTGGAGCTCTCTTCTACCCACGGGAACTTTCGTATACCCTCCGCAGCTCAGTCTGCCGGTGATCGTGCGTAAGGTCTCAAAAAGAATTGATATTTCCTAAATACAACAGCAAGATATAGCTCTATGGTTCCTTAAAATTATTATGACTATTAATAAATTTACAAATTAATACGGATACCAGATAATTATAAACCAAATATAAGAAACAGTGCACAGGTTTCTCAATAAACGTGCTGTAACCAAACACAAATTAAAGCCGTTTAAAGCTCGCAAACATTTACTTTTTTTGGAATAGTTTCTCTTGGCCTCCTACCCTGCATATTTCCTATTATGTAATAACAGTTTACTGTGTCCTAGCAGAACGGATCTTAGAGCAAAAACAAGCCCAGCACTGATTTTTGGTACATGACCATGGCGAGCTGGCCAAAAGTGATTACAGCTTCGATTAGACGCGTTAATATAGTCGGGACTCAATCGGGCCAAAAAAGGGGGAGACGATAGAAGGCGATTCAGGACGACAATCGGGCGGATCAAAAAATTGATTGATTGGGGACAATCTGGTCCAAATCGGGTCGATCGGACAAAACAATCCTTGGTGAAATGGTGGCATAATACAGACTGTTGGTTTACCTATTACTAGTTTTACTGTTTCTGGAGATATTAAAAAAAAAGCTCTGAAAAAAAAAGTTCTGAAAATGACCAATTAACTGGTCATTTTCAGAGCTTTTTTATTTTATTTTTTTCGTCCCCCCGACCCTAAATCTGAAAAAATTTCCCGTAAACCAACTAATAAAAAAATTCTGGCCTAAATACAATAAGGTGTCTTGGCTGCAAATAAGCTCTATTTCAAAGCTCTTTTCCGCTTAAGATATTCTGATTAATAAATAGAAAGTAATAAATTGTTGTCATCTTATCACTTATCCAAACGTTAAATGGGTACTTTAGTCCCATGTTTCTTGTTGGAGTCTCAGAACTGTTCAGTCATCTGATTGAGATATAATTATTATGCCTGGAGGATGATTTGCTAGATATTCTTGGTTGCTTTTGAAGAAAACATCCTCATATTTGGCCACCTCCGTAACCCAGCAGGCGTGACCCATTACGTTATTCTTCACTCATGTAGTAAGAAATAAAATCGCGCTGGCAGTGATATGTTGCTTAATAAATCGCTGGCTGGAGGTCAGCCCTTAAACGAGCGCGAAGCGCGAGTGATTTAAACCCTTACGACTGACCGACAGATGGTGATAATTATATACTTAAAACCAAAAGTAACTTTACACTTTTAGCTACCGAATATATCTTTACTGTTTTTTTATTTTAACCAAATAAATTATTGCTATGAGCTGCTGGTACCCGCCCCAACATAATTCACGAAAAACAACTAAGGAAATTAATCTCTGCTTTCATTCAAAGCACAAACTAAGACTTTCCTAATAAATCCATGGTAAACCTAGGATTCGTACATACTATTTTAAGGGCGAGCGATCGCCCTTTAAAACTACTGTCAGACATTTTGTGTCTGACGTATAGTTAGTTTTTGCAGCATCTTAAAGCTGATTCACATTGAAATTATCTCCATTTGAATTAAAACAATAGTAAACTTAACCCCTTTCTTAAAGCTTTATATCTATCTTTATATCTATATGACATTTTGTTTACATCAATGATTTGTTTGATGGACTACTGACCAGAGTAAGTGACACAATACTTTGATAAAAATTTACATCGGTTTGGAAGAAAATGGCAAACAATGTGTAAAGGGAAATTCCATTGGAAGCACTGTAAAGTTCATAAAAGGGGGTATGGACGTAAAACATCACTCTAAGTTGCGTTACTCAAAGGGTGATCCGGGCTGATTCGAACTTTAAACAACAATTTGATATCCTGTCTTTCAAACTGGTTCTTTAAAGCTAAAAATGTCAAATTACAAAGCTACAGAAACGCATCAAAAGTGGCGCAATTTGGAAAGTTTATTTCGTCCCCTTGCGTCTTTCATAAGGGCCTTTGGTTGCATATATGACAGCAAAAGAAATGAAATTCAACCGTCATAGGAATAATTGGTCGGCCTTTAATAGGACTTTAGCACATTTAATAAACCACTTACCAGTACACAAAAAGGTATATATACATAAGCATAAGAAACGCATATTTTGCATATTTGGTATAGTATGAATTGGGTGTTAAATACTGATCTAAGGATATGAAAGGTATCAATGATGAATGGAACATGAGTATAATCAAATGTATCACAAACCGATAGCTCATTGGAATAATGCTAATAAAGGGGGATAAGTATGGGCGTAACGAAATAACTCATAATTATGGCGAACTCCGAGATGTTGTATGCCTAAAACCACTTAACGGATTTTAATGAAAATCACTCTGCGTCATAATCAGGACATATAGACTTTTTTGAACGTTAAGGTGTCCGGAATTCATCAAGGTGGACCAATGTGAACGAGTTACATTATCAGACAATTAGCCGGAAGTGTGTATAAGACAGGCAAGTAGGTGTCCAAACAATTGCTTTAAACGGTTCTGTTGGACAGTACCTTACTTAACATCAATCATAATGTACCAGATTTTCTTACATCCTAGAGATTCTGGTGGTTTCAAGACCAATGGAAAAATATTTTTTTTAGATCTGCACTATAATTCCTACAGCAATGATTTTTGAAAGTGTTATTCTATTTTCTTATTTGTTACATTGTTTTATCGTGACATCCAACGAAATCGGATTTAAAACATGACTCTTCAAATGTATCGCACTGTTTTTGCATTTTTTGCATTAATTAACAAAAATATTAATCAACTGTGTAATGATGAATAAAATGGCCCGGGACGAACGTATGAGTCCAGTCAAGCATATTCATATATTTCAGGGTAAATTTTGATTACGGTTTCTGGTATTAAATTGATATTGAATAATTTGCGTTTCTTTTGCTGTCAAGTATATATTTACAGTGTAAGGTTACTTTTGGGTTTAAGTATATTAAGCAATAAATCACGGTCAGTATGATTTCGATTCTAATACACAGACAGAATTAATGAAATAGGAACGATTCCTGAAGTTTCTATAAAGATTCAGTCCAAAACGTTAGAATTTTCCATAAATCTTATTTTGACCGAAACGTATATTTTTACGAACGTTTTGAATGTTTTAGTTGTAAAAACGACGCTACGCCTTTTAATTTCAATACAATACCGCGTTGTGGGCTAATTGACGTAAAAATCAAACGGTTAACATAAATGACGATTCTAACACACCTCGCCTATGTAGCCAATGGTTAAACTCAGTGATTTATTGGTTGATAAATCACTGCACGGACTGGGCACGGACCGGGCACGGACCGGCGTGACGTCATTCGGTCGCTAGTTTGACTTTCATGACGTCATATATCATATACGGCATTGTAACGTTGACAATAGACGGCGTAACGTCGTTTTTACAACTACTTGACGGTCAAAATGTACGTAAAATACGCGCTTCAGTCTAAACAAGCGTTGCGGGAAATTCTGACAGTCTGATCAAGATGGCGGACTCATTATAGACTATGAAGGATTCATTCATATTTTCAATCTTCTTGTGTGTTAGAATCGAAATAAATTCGCACTGACAGTGATTTGTTGCTGAATATATCACTGTCTGTCGGTCAGTCGTCAGTGAATAAATTATTCGCGCTTCGCGCTAATGATTTATTCACTTTAACGACTGACCTCCAGCCAGTGATATATTTTAAGCAACAAATCACTGCGAGCACGAATCTATTTCTAAATCAATGACGTCACGCTTGTCCATGCAGTGATTTGTCTACCAATAAATCACCCGTTGAATTTAACCTATATAGGCGATCAGTGTTAGAATGAAGAGTAAGGTAATGGGTCACACATGGGTTACAAGTGATGGTATATGGAGAACCAACTAAAATATGAACATTGTTTTCAAGTTGACACAGCCGAGACTAACTGTTTTTGTTGATGATATTTGAGCCTCGACGCGAGAAAACCTGTCTTCGGGGATTTGCGAACAACACAGGCGCAGACCAGCCTGCGCATCCGCGTAGTCTGATCAGCGCCTTTGTTATTCACGTTTTGTAAAGTACCATATCTAAGCGTGCTACATTGTAATTTCATTTTTCTAGCTAGTCTCTGTAGCTGAGCAGGCTGGTTTGAATCTCACTTTGCAAAAAACCCCGAAGACAGGTTTTGTTGCCACGAGGCCCATTTGAAAACAGCTACAGATGATTTTTCCCTGACATCCAGCTTTACGAATAAATTAACTAAATGAGGTCTATGAAGTCTATACTGTTGTTACCTGCTGGTAACCTTTGCAATCGGTATGGACCAAGATGAGGACCGACGTTCTGCCAGTTTTAATCTCAACCCATTGCCACTATGTTAGTGTTCCTGAACGGATTTGTTCAAAAAGGTTATTTTTGAATAAAAATGTCAATCGCGAAAACAAAAACATGCAAAATTACTCAGCATGTTAATCGTTAAAGAGACTAAGTCTGCAACTATGAACATTTTTCGAAATTTTTTATTTTCTTTTTAAATCATTTGTAAAAGTAGAATTAAGTTACGCTTTCACAATAAATATGTTCACTTTATCTGAAAACTGCACGGAAAAGTGAATTATCTTATAAAAACAGGTGTGTTTTTTCTCGTGTTGGTAATTATTTGCGTCCCTCCAATAATTATAGACAGTTAATTTTAACATAAATGCTGTTGTTTTGATACTGATAATTTGTTTAGATTTACGAAATTGGTAAAATGTATACCTAAATTTTAGTTTTTTTACTGTGTTCTTGAAAAATAGAAACATAAGTTCTAAAATTAAAAGATCATAAGTTACAGACTATGCAGCTTTAAATGATACTGAAGATTTTTTTTCTAATAATAAAGTTGACAAAGAGGTCAAAGTTTGTCTGGAATGTACATAATTGAGCCGCGACATGAGATTTCCAACAATGTGGTATGTGCGACCAGCAAAGGCTCAGACCAGCCTGCGCATACGCGCAGTCTGATCAGAGCCTTTGCAAGTCGCTTGAATATTCTATGAGTGTTAAGCTACTGACCAAACATTCTTTGGAGTTTCTAAGCTTAATGAGAAGCTGCACAGGCTTGTCTGAGTCTACACATGTCAAAATGCCACATTGTTGGAAATCACGTGTCGCGGCTCATATTCTCAGTAAGCACATAATAGTGGACCACCTTTACTGGAGTATTGCACCTTAAATAGAACACAGTTTATTCGTTTTTAAAATTTTACATACAAGTTACTTCATACTGAAAGTTTGCATGCACATAGACATAGCAAAACCCTAACAAGATTTAAATTTTGACGGAGAATAATATCATTTTTACTGCTCTGATATCTTGTAAAAAAAATTCTTAGTTTTTGCTAGTATGAAAATACCCGTTCAGTGCCCAATTTTGTACTGTCGGTGCATTGCACCTGGGATAGATATACCAGTATTTGCTCATCTATAAAATGTCCATTAGAGATTACAGCAGACGATTATCTTGTTAAAGACATCAAATTGTTCTGCTTACGATGCAATCCAAGCTGCTTTTATAGGTCTACGAATAATGACCTTTCTTTTCGATCACCATTTTTGTGACACGGTTGAAAATAACTGAAACCTTATTGACTAGGCTGATAAACGGCAACGCAAGC
The DNA here is from genome assembly GCA_964019695.1 of Loripinus fragilis. Classification (NCBI taxonomy): domain Eukaryota; kingdom Metazoa; phylum Mollusca; class Bivalvia; order Lucinida; family Lucinidae; genus Loripinus; species Loripinus fragilis. The sequence goes on along the minus strand of OZ026520.1, from coordinate 37,429,734 downwards.
CAATATGTACAAATGTAGCTACCATTTAAAACCACTGACGCATTGTTATAAATTGTCTTATACTAGTATATACATGGCTTTATGTTCAACTGATAGTCATTGATCCGCTTCGCTCAAGGTCCTTGAGGGGAATGTCATTTGGCTTAAATAATTAAGAATGTTAAAATGCCATCATATCACAGCATTTATGAAAACGCTTGCAGACTTCAAAAATATTTTTATACCCCCCGCAAACTTTGTTTGTAGGGGGTATACTGTTTTCACGTTGTCCGTGCGTCCGTCCGTCCGTGCGTCCGTCCGTCCGTCCGTAACGCTTTGTTTCCTTAATAACTCGAAGAGTCATTGCTGGATTTTCATCAAACCTTGCAAACATGTTCATATATGCAAGACAAATACTTTAGACAAAAAAGTAAGGGCTAGGGGCCAATTCTATTAGAGTTATTTCCCTTTGTAGTTCTAAATGGCTTTTAATATAGTGCTTTTTCCTTAATAACTCGAAGAGTCATTGCTGGATTTTCATCAAACCTTGCAAACATGTTCATATATGCAAGACAAATACTTGAGACAAAAAAATAAGGGCTAGTGGCCAATTCTATTAGAGTTATTTCCCTTAGAAGTTTTAAATGGCTTTTAATATAGTGCTTTGTGCTTATGCTATTATAGGCCATATACGGGCCAATCAACTACTACCACAGCTTTCGATGGAACAATTTGATACTTTTCCTATACAATGTAGACACATTGAACATATGCATGAAGGAGTTTAGTTCAGAAATTATAATTTTTGACAAAATGACAGCTGTGAGAACTTAGACAATTTTTCCCTAATAAGGTGTTTGTATATGCATAGACAGTGCCTTTATGGGCCGATCAACTCCTACCACAGCTTTTTATGGAGCAATTTGATACTTTGCCTATACAATGTACACACATTTAACATATGCATGAAGAAGTTTGGTTTAGAAAAAATATTTTTTGACAAAATGACAGCTGTGAGAACTTAGACAATTCTCCCTAATAAGGCTTTTGTATATGCATAGATGGTGCCTTCATGGGCCGATCAACTCCTACCACAGCTTTTGATGGAACAATTTGAGACTTTGCCTATACAATTTAAACACATTGAACATATGCATGAAGGAGTTTTGTTCAGAAAAAATTTTTTTTGACGAAATGACAGCTGTGAGAGCTTAGACAATTTTCCCATATTAGGCTTTTGTATATGCATAGATGGTGCCTTCATGGGCTGATCAACTCCTACTACAGCTTTTGATGGAACAATTTGATATGAACATATGCATGAAGGAGTTTGGTTCACAAAAAATAATTTTGACAAAATGACAACTGTGAGAACTTACACAATTATTCCCTTATATGGCTTTTGTATATGCATGGATAGTGCCTTTATGGGCCGATCAACTCCTACTACAGCTTTTGATGGAGCAATTTGATACTTTGCGGATACAATGTAGACACATTGAACATATGCATGAAGGAGTTTATAATTTTTGTTTGCACAGATTCTACTGAAATCTTCTTATCAAAACTAAGGTCTTCTTGTTCGAACTATAACTTGCCAAGTTTTTTCACTGACTCTTACTGTGCGGGGGGTATCTAATAAACATTGCTTATTGACTTTTTTCATTGATTAGATTTTTTGGTTTAAATATATATTCCAGTTAAATTTAAAATACGCATTTTAGATTTAATGTTATTGCCGAAAAACTGTGCTCCATTTGAAGGGCAATACCACAGTAGTCCACACGCATAACGCCATTCAAATAATGGTCTGAGACCGTATATTGCTTGGTTTAAACTAAATTCCTTGTCGAAATTGTGTCGATGATGGTTATCACACTCAGTTTATTGCGAAAACATGAAACCACCTACGCACTCAAATTCCTAGATGTGTAACGTAGTATAAGTAGCTGGTTCTTCTCTTCTATTTCAAAGTCCTTTAGAATTTCTAAGTATTATACGAGGGGCATTTGGAAAGTTCTTAGCATGGCCTTATATCTCAGTAACCGATATACAAAACCCTATCATGTTTGGTATCAATTTAAAGAACTGTCTTTCCTCTATGTTATGGCACAAATTTTATGAGGATATTATAATGCATACACGAAAAATATCATTGTAAAAACATGTACTGTTTGTATACTGGAAAACGCAAAATTTCAGTAGAAAATACATCATTTTACCTTTTGAAAAGTGTGCAGAACATTAATATTAGGTCATGAAATTAGATAATTTTGTACCATTTTGTAGGCCACAATCTGGTACAGTTATTATTCAATTGATGACCGAGTTGGATGTTTCTAATAACTAAATACCGGATCAGCAATACCTAAACCGTCTTGAAAGCAAAGCAGTGCGCTAATTTTTTCGACTTAAAATCGCATGTCACAATGAGCATATTTTGAAAATATAAAACCGACAGTAGTTTAAATATGCCGTGCGTTGGTATTTTTGTCAAGCACAGTTTATGCTTTTAGTATTGAAACCAAAATAAATTTTGTAAACCAGAACAAAGGGAAGATAACTCGTATAATTTTTACAAAGGGTAGAGTAAGTTTAGCTATAAGTTGACGTTCTGGCTCATTTCAATTGAAAACCGTGGCAAACAAAAAAGTAAAAATACCTTAAGAGTAGAAATCAATCAATTTTGTGATGGTTAACGCAATACCATGAGAAGTTCTTATGCCATCGACAAATTGTGAGGGGTTAAGTAACCCCATCCACTTCTATAAAAGTAGGGGTAGTGTTATTAGGAATAATTTTCTTGAATACAGAACTAAACAAGCCACACTTTTTGCGCGACGAAATGATTTTTATGCATTGTTCGCTAATAAAGCAAAACATATACTCAAAAGGCATTTTTCGTGCTCCTGTAGTGACACAATTTATAGAAAAAGTATAAAGAAAATTCGCAAAAAGTCCCTTTTTTGGAAATTTACCATTTCTCTATTAGTCAACATTTTCTGAATGTAAAGGTGGTAGTCGTGCAAGCAGTGATCGCATGATATATTCTAATAAAAAATAAACTGGCACCGACTCGTTAATATGTCAAATCATGATCGCAAATAAGGTCCCCAATTTTCCTTCCATTTTTTTTCAAGTATTTTGCTTAAAATATCCGCCAGTATATAAACCCTTACTCATTTTGAGCATGCGCTGCACGTGCACGCCAAGTCCTTTTTCGACAAAAATCAAACCATCAAGTAGCCGTTGAATTCTAGTTTCCAAAAATGTATTATTTGATAGCATTTTATCAACGCATTGTGGAGTGATGATGCCGTGCTAAGAACTTTCCAAATGACCCTCGTAAATTTCAACAACAATTTTCATAATTTTATAAAGGGGCTCTTAAAACTCAAGGTATGGGAAATTAAAATGGGAGACTGTCCACGCTTGGAATTTGATAATATTACGTTTATTAACCACCTATGGTAAGGTTTTTATATTTTTGATGCGTTTGAGTTTTTATGCAATTCCATTGTTGGTTTATGACGTCATGTATGACATCTCGTGCACACCTTAAGATACCAAGTTACAAACATTTCTACAGTAATTGGCATATCCTATAACGGGTGCAGAAATGTTTTATGGAATAACGATATCATTGATAGGTTCGTTGATACAGTCATTTTATGCGATTGTATCCCAATTAGCAACTGTATATTTTGTATCCAGTTAAATTGAAACTCAAATTTTAACATGTTGCGACCTTTGTCAACATACCATTTCAACATAAAAACTGTTCATATATGTAAAGAATATGTTGACCTAATTTCATGAAAATCAAAGACCAGTAACATATTTTTAACTTGTTGCAAACACATGGTCCTATTTAATCAAAATGTAAAAAAAATAACAACAATTTTTACGTTTCAGTGTAAACATACTTGATTACTGGCTTAGTTTGAATCACCATGCTAGTATTTGTATTGGTAGAAGCTGATACGTTCAGTATTTTTCCCTATTATGGATTGGCAAATAAAAACAACTAAAAGTTGATAGTAAGTTCAACAATTCTTATTTCAATGAAGTGCTTACACAATAATATTACTTAAAATGAAACAATATGGTAACAACTCTACTTGCCACATCTAGTTTCAAGCATTAAAACTACATCTGATCAATGTTGCACTTAATATGTAACATTATTAAGAATGTAAATTCATACAGAAGACAGACCTCATCGCAAGTCAACCCACACAGGAGAAGGACCTTATATCTATGATTTCAAAATTGTAAGCTTAATTTAAACACCCAGTTAATCGAAATCAATAATGGACAACCGATACCTTTGATGTGGTATATTTTTATTCTCATCATTTTTAGAATATTAGCATTAGAAAATATTGCCAAAATATTGACGACTGGACCCAGGCTAACTCTAGACATACAACATCATTTCTGGAGCTCTCCTATTCATGTAGAAAACTTTTCTGTGATGCCACTGACCAGATTCTGGTACACTCTATCCTGGTCACGGCACCAAAATGTGGTTTCTAGTTCAGTTAAGATGTAAAAGGAAATGATATTGGTCTTCATGTTTTCACATGTTATTTGTTATGATATTATGTTTCTTCAACAATATCATGCAGGACATGAGGTAGTGATATACAATGTCTTGGTCCCACAATGTCATGACATGGTAGTACTGCAGATCTCAAGGCTGTCAGAGGGGTCTACTGGTCAGATCTTTGCAACATCTAGTGTTATATACCAAATGAAAATGTGGGGTCTCTAGTTTTTAAAAGTAGTTGATGACACCTCTGATTCTGAGTACTAACCGAGTTCTCTCCCCTTGAATTACCCCACCCATTTTGATCATATTATAAGAGGTTATGATCATTAGCTTGTTAAATAATTGAGTTGAAGCGTCCAGGAAGAAAATATACCCATCATTACTCAAAACGGTACTTGAAAAAGTAGAAAAAATTAGTTTTGATTAGAGAAATGGGCTTTTGAACTGTTTTGTTGGTCTTATAAAGTTAAATTATGTGTTAAAACTCCATTGAATAAAAATATATTTGAAACTTTTAATTTAAGAATCTGCCCATTAGTGGTATGTCCTTAGAAATGACTAAAATTTGAAGAACACTTATTTATCTATCTTATCAGGGTTTCTAGATTCCAATATCTGTATACGGAATGCTCTGGGAGCAATAATAAGCATGTAAATACCCCACCCACCTATTACTACTGCAGATCTCATGGCTGTTTGAGGGTGACCTTGGTCATATTTTGCTAACATCTGGTCTTATATACTCGTACATATACCAAGCAAAAATTTAGAGTCTCTAGTAAATAGAAATAGTTGGTGACACCGCTGATTCTGAGTACTCACCGAGTTATCTCCCCTTGAATTACCCCACCCATTTTGATCATATTATAAGAGGTTATGATCATTAGTTTGTTAAATGATTGAGATGAAACATCTAGTAAGAAAAAATATGCCCATCATTGCTGAAAACGGTACTTGAAAAAGTAGAAAAGTTAAGTTTTAGTCAGAGAAATGGGCTTTCAAACTTTTTGTTCGTCATAAAAGTAAATTTGGTGTCAAAACTCCTCTGAATAAAAATATATTTGAAACTTTCAATTTAAGAATCTGCCCATTAGTGTTATGTCCTTAGAAATGACTAAGAATTTAAAGAACACTTCTTTATCTATGTTAACAGGGTTTCTAGATTCCAATTTCTGTAAACGGATATGCTTTGGGGACAATACTAAGCATGTAAATACCCCACCCACCTATTACTACTGCAGATCTCAGGGCTGTTTGAGGGTGAACTTGGTCAAATTTTGCTAACATCTAGTGTCATATACATGTTCATGTACCAAACAAAAATGTAGAGTCTCTAGTAAATAGAAGCAGTTGATGACACCGCTGATTTTGAGTACTGACCGAGTTAAGTCCCTTTGATATACCCCCACCCATTTTGATCATATTATGAGAGATTATGGGTGTCAGTTTTGGAATATATAAAATCATGCATTCAGGAAATAAATATAGCCATCACTATTCATGACAGCACTTGAAGAAGTAAATAAATTTAGTTTTAGTCAGAGAAAAAGGGTTTGGAACTATTTTCTTCGTATATTATAGTTATATCCTATTTCAAAACCCAGCTGCTTTGAATAAACATATATAAGAAACTTTCAACTTAAGAAACTGGCCGCTAGATTTATGTCTTTGAAAATGGATAATAATTTAAAGATCAGTGCCTCAGTTATGTCAACAGGGTTTCTAGATTCTAATTTCTACAAATAGAATGCTCTGGGACAACTACTAGCATGTAAATATCCCACCCATCTATAAGATGAGGTGAAAACGCTAACATTGATAAAAGTCTTATAATATTAAATCACCCAAATTTTTTATAGCCTAAATACAAAGAGAATAATTTCTGACAGTGTAACTGCATTGCAAGTGCATTTACACGATCTTTCCTAAGATTGTCAAGCACACCCAAGAAAATCATTTTAGGTCACTAGTGGCACCAATAACCATAACTCTTGCAAGGCTAAACACAATTTACCTTATAACTTGAATATATGTTACCATTTATACCTGAAACTTACTGGGGTTAATATACTTAGTACACCAAACACAATTATAATGCATTAACTATCTAAATATTCTAGGAAGAGTTACTGCCCTTGATTATTTTACCATTGTTTTGTATGGAAAAATGCAGTAAATAATAATAGCTCAATAAGTTAAATTTGAAAACTTATTTTCTAATTCGGATTAAATCTATCCTGAACCAATACTATGCCAAACTGCAGATCAAAAGGGGTACGCGCATTAAGAGGCTATTTTGGTCTCCCCTATGAGGTCAAAAAATAAAATTTGCTCTTCACAAGTTTCTTCTTATTAGCTTATTAGAACAATAGCCAAAGTGTAAAGTTCTCGTATTGATTCGACTTAAACGGTTTCTATGGTAACAAAAATGGCCGCCAAAATAGGCTGAAAATAGGAAAATGGCCATTTTGGAGCAAACTTGAGACATGTAACAGAGGAATTAATATAGAGCACAAGCAAATACCAATAAAAAATTTAACACATGATGAGAATTATCACGGCACATGATATATTAAAAGTTTTTTTTTTGTATTAGCTTGTGCTGATATCTTATTCTTAAAAAATCGGTCTCCAAAATCCTCAATTTTGGCCTAAAATAGCAATTTCTCTATTTGAAGCCTATTTTTTTAGCCATTTTGGTTACCATAGCAACCGGTAAAAGGAAAATAAAGGCAAGAATTTTACACTTGGGCTATTCTTCTAACAAAACACTAGGATGAAATTGGTGAAAGTAAGTAAGGGTGCAAAGATCAGGAATCGATACAATCAAGTACCACACCTGACCCAGGAACTTTCAGTTTTTTGCTCTAGAGGGGGCCAAAAAAGCCCCTTAATGCATGTATCCCTTTGTTTCTGCTACATATTTCTATTTCTTGAACCACGAGTTGTTGTCCCTTAATGGCAAGACTCACACATAGAAAATGGATCTATAATCGAATTTTCCTCCAATAACTTGCTTACTGAGGATCTGATTGAAATAAAATATATGAGACATTTGGTTTTACACATCTTTACAGCATCTTTTGTATTGCTTTAGCGATGTAAAATACTGCATGGAACATGCATTATTGCCCTTGATTTTGCGTCGTTTTAAGATTAAAAATCAATATAATAGGCCTTATAAATAAATGAATCAATGGTCCCAAAATATTGGTGAAATATTGAAATTTCCTTCATTTTATATAATTTGATGACGTTTGCATTTGTCTTCCTGTATCATGCAACATACATGTGTATCTGCATTTTATTCTTTCATCAAATCAGAGTAAATGATCATTGACAAAGTGCGTGAGGTACGAATATACTGACAATCTTAATGGCTTCATATTTCATCAGAAATGATGACTATTCTAAATCTAAACAGTATGTAGCTTTTAAGTTTTCTATATACAGATATTATGTATCATTTTCCTGCTTTGCTTAGATTTTCGTCTATGCTTTGGAAAACTTATGTTTTTTTGTATCTTGTTAGTTTTAGGTACCCTAACACTTTAGATAAACCAAATTAATTTGCTAAACATCCTTTTCAGGACGACCCTGCAAGACATACTGTAGCCTACAGATTATTTCATTAACCTCAAATGATAACCTTACTAACTCACAGTTTCTCGTCAAAAGTCCGCTCTATAAATTAACAATGAGCTGTTTTTAGTCTTTCTTACTCAGAAATAAATGTACTTTAATTTCATACCACTTTCAATTACCTTATTGCAATTAAAGTTATAAATTAATCATATTTCTCCAAGAACATATTTCTAAAATACACCAAATAAACAGGGCCTGCAAATGGTTGATATTTTATCTATCAGATCTAGATTATAATACACCAAGATGCAGATTGTAGACAAAATATTATATGTGTTAAATCTCAAGTCATTGGTAGTGATGACAGTACAATCAAAATTATGTTGAACCTGTCCAGTTCTCAGAAAATTTAGCATATACAGTATGTATGATGTTTCTCTAATGGCAACGTTTATATCATGGAAACCTCACAGTACTTTGATGCTATTCGCGTTTGTATTCCAAAAGGTGACAACAATAAAGCATAATAAAAGAGAACCACTGGACGATACTACATTGTTCTAGAACTTAAGTGGTTCCAGAGAAGATTTTTTTATGTTTTAACTATACAAGCCAATGTAAAAATGTGATCCCCCTGGGTGGAGCCATTTTTGAATAAACTTGGCAGCTCCAGGCCTTGTGGGTCAAATAAGAAGGGTTTTGTGCTTTATTTAAATAAACCTTTATAGCCTTAGTGGCTTGTTTTTGTCTGCACGGCCATTATTTGAACAGACTCAGTGGAGGTCTACTTTGTGATGCTACATACTAAATATAATGGCATTGGGCCGTGTGGTTTCAGACAATATTTTTTTTTCATATTTGCTGTAAAAACTATATAAAACCAAGGGCCATAATTTGAACAAAGTTGGTAAAGTAGCACTAGGTGACGCTATAACTCTGTGAATATTCTTTTATGCTTTCCCTATTAAAGCCTATGTAAACGACGTGGCCCCCAGGATGGGTCCATTTTGGAAAAATGGGCATAATTTTAACAAACCTGGTGGAGGGGTCTACTAGATTATACAAATACCAATTATCAAGGCTGTATGCCAAGTGGTTCCAGACGAGAAGATTTGCTATATGTACCTTGTATAAACCTATGGAAAACATGTGAATCTGGAGCGGGCCATAATTGGCCCTAGGACCATTATTTTAACAAAATTAGTAGAGGTCTACTAGATGATGCTACATATTTAATATCAAGGCTCAAATGGTTTCAGACAATATTTTTTCATGTTTCCCATTTTAAAAAAAGCGAGTGAGTATGGTCAGGAAATACCACAATCACACTCTGCAGACCAACCCACGGCCTATTTAAAACATGTGAACCCAGATGCGGGACGATTTGTGGCCCCATGGGCATAATTTGAACAAAAAAGAAAAATATCTACTAGATAATCGTACACAAAATATCAAGGCTATCAGCCTTGTGGTTTCAGACAAGAAGATTTTAAAAGTTTTCGAAAATCTATTTTTACCCATGTGATCTAGATATACTATTTCATCAATTATTTGAGAGGGCCATATAAGGACTATTCCTGACAGCCAAATTTGATTAAATTCAAGCCATTATTTTAGGGTGAGATATCGTTTAAAGCAATTGTTGATGACGCACGACGGACAACAGACATCCAACGATCACAATAGCTCACTTTGAGCTTATGACTCAGGTGGGCTAATAAAATATACTAAATATTGAGATTTTAAATATGTCTATTTGACCTTGACCCTTGACATTTAAATAGGTCATAACACAAATTTTAATTCTGACATACAAAGAGTGTAGACTATTACTTATTTTGGGAGCAAAAAAAATGACGAAATATGGCAATTGAACTATTTCAATAGAGATAAAGATTTTTTATGAAAAGTTTGCATTTTCCTTTTGCATTGAAACTATTTGCTAACAGACACACGGACAAACACAGCTTTTGGTACATGTATCATTGGTATTGATAATTTAGTTTAAATGTTGTTTTCCTACCAATACCATACAAGTCATAACAATATTGTTTTAACGTGTCCTTATGAATAAATGCAATGCTCTAGACCAACTGTATACAGCATATGCATAATCATATATAACGTGTGTGTATGGTTCAAGGGCCTTAACTGTGTAAGTACTCATCTTCGACGATGTCATTAACTGGATTCTGAAGTCGTACATACAGACAAATATTTTGGTATAATTATATGACGCTTGATGTTAGCACAATCTTACCAGCAAAGTCCATAAGGAGAGGAATTCTGGCCAGTCGTATGTGGTATTATAAAGCGGTTATCATCTTGAAGTGATTCAAACTGAGGCCGTTACGGAATAGCTCACGCCTCGCTTGATTGGGGGTATTTATTCCCCTTTGGTGGCAAAGAATATGTTGAATTTAAGTATGTAAGACTAGTACTTATAAGTTAAGCTTCAAACAGGCACAAACTATACTTTTACTAATAAACATATACATAAAATACGCATTTTTTTGTGATTTGGGGGGTATGCCTATTTGACCTTGACCTTTGACCTTGAAAAAGGTCACAACTTGATTTGAAGCTTGACCTAAAACAAGTGTATGCTGATGCTTACCTTGATGAAAAAAAAGATGAAACTTGCATTTTGAACTAAGTTATGGTTAAAAATTGTGTTTATGAAATATTAGCATTGCCCTTTTACATTGACACTATTTACAAAAAGACACACGGACAAACACATCTTTAGGTATCGTACATGTTGAAACTATATTTCAATGTTGTTTTCTTATCTAATACCATATAAATCATAAAAATATTTCAATTATGTATGCTTATTAGAAATAAATGCAATGCTATCTGCCAACTGTATGCAAAATTCTAATAATCTGTTATAATGGGTATGTACGGTTCAAGGGCCGTAACTCTGTTAGTACTCATCAGCGACGATGTCATCAACCGGATTCTGAAGCTGGACATACAAACAAACATTTTGATATATGTCACTAGATGTTGCACCGATCTGACCAGTAAAGTCCTTAAGGAGAGGACTTTTGGCCAGTCGTCTGCTCTACTATGGGGCCATGACCTTAGGTATTTCTGACCATCAAATCATTTGAAATTGTTGAAACATGTTTTTCTTTAAGAAAAGTGTGAGTAGACTTAAAAGCAACGTCCTATTGTGAAGTTATTAATTCATTACAACGAAATAATTAATTTTGCTAAAATTGACCTACACCCATAAGAGGTCAGAAATGACACCGTTACCTGTTTTGGTTTATCAAAAAAAAAAATTGGCGCAGATCAGCAGGATATATATGGCACGTTTATGTGTTAATATGATATTTTGACAAATACTAAAACTTATCTATCTTTGAAATTGAATGTGTGTATTTTTGTAAAACTTTGAGAAAAATATTGAATTTTACTATTACTTCTTCAGAAAACGTAAAACCATACTTCATCCAAATTGTTCTGTGATATTTTGGAGGCAATCTAAATGGATAATCTTTGAAATAAATACAACTATAGATTTAGGACATAGAAATTTAGAGACAGTTGGAGTAAGTCAAGGTGGCTTCCTAAGCCTTATGCTTAACTATCTAGTTCAATAAATATATATTTTCATAGTTGTATATGTTGAGTTACTAATATGCAAAGCATTAATATCCATGCGTGGGCACAGATGTAAGTACCCCTTTATTAAATATTCTTAAGTCCAACTAAATACTTCTAGAAACTAACTTTAACCCAAAGAACCGAAATCTAACCAAAATCCAAACCAAAATCTAAGCCAAATCTCAAACAAAATCTGAGGCTCTGACACCTGGCTTCATCTTATATATCATGGAGTCACGTGATAGAAGCTGACCACAGCGCCACCTAATGACATCATCATTAACCAATCATATTTCAAGTTTACCATAAAGCGCCCTCTACATAGGTAAGCTTCCTTTTAAATCAACCAATCAGAAGATACGAAAGTGACTCATAGTCACACCAGTTGCGCAATTTCCGAAAGGCCACTAGATGTATTGCGCAATCCTGCAGATCTATGTCAGAATTGACATGATCTATTTATTGGGCTTAAGCAATTTTACTTAACTAACACTTGTCATCACAACCTTTCTAAAGTGTTAAAACATCCACCAGAATTGTCAGGCAACTGTTTGTCCCTTCTAGATAGCAAGTCAACGAATTTTACTCCTTGTCTAAAATTTATCAGACTAGATCTCAGAGAATTGTGACCTTTATGCAATAGCGTAGCCAGAACGCTGAAAAAGTTACACAAACCAAAGGGAGACTACTGGAATAAGGAGTGATTCTCTTCAATTGCGCCCCTTTTCAAATGGGAACTTTTCTCAAAGGAAAGCATTTGCTCCCAGAAGAAGCGAATTCTTTCCGAACCTTATGGAATGGAAAATCACTTTTAACACATTAGGTGATCTCTCTTTAATGTTACTGTTTTTATTACGCACGTGCGTAAATGCGTAATGGGGGCTACACCAATGCTTTATGTAGTAGTCAAATAACCCAGTCAAATTTGCATAACATCAACCAAGAACAATAAGTTTATCCAACGCTACTGCCAAATTAAAAAAAATATACATTGTTATAGTAAGGTCTTGTATGCTAGGTAAATTTCATTACTTTTTTTACATCTACAGATTCTTATCTACACCATTTTTTACAATTATTCTTACAAGAGTGGCATCAAAGTAGCATAAAGTTTGGATCCAGCTCGACCCCCAACAAGATGTCGGGCCTTATCCTTGTGCAAACTGTTAATAAAGGTTGTTTAACAAAATTCTCGTTAGCAGGCAAAGAGTTCAAGAGTCAATTTTAACAAAAAAATGAAAATAAATATTTTATAGATGAGGTTTTATAAATGAAATCGAATTTTCCATATTTATAAAAAATGTAACTTTTAAATATTAGAATAAAAATTGGCCATTAATTTTTATCCAGCAGCTTGTACTTGCCATGATTAATGGAATCAGATTATCTGCTTAAACTGGAAGCGGAAACATTTTTGGTAAAAATTGAGACAGAAAAGTAGACTAGCTATTTGGTGTTGTATATCTTAGAGTTTATAGATTTCACCACAATGAAGCAACTTTCATTTTAACGCCTGGGGGACAGGCTAGGGATAAATGATGTTTAAATGTGATTTTGAGCGAGGTTGTTTAAAAAATATTTCCCCTGAAAAATGCACCTTTATCAATTGATTGGTCATACATCAAAAGGCTGACCAGAGCCCAATATCGTATGGTGGTAGACTTATCAATACCTAATGGAAATTCGCCATTAGTTTGGATCAAATTCTGCGGAAACTGTTTAAATCAGGTCAATACTTACACTCTTCAAAAAACGACTTCGACTTGCGCCATCTGTGCTAAACGCATCATCTGTGCTAAACGAATCAGGTTGGATGGTATGATTGTTGTTGCCGTCGGCCATGGCCGGCCGCTTATATAGCCCTCATGCAAATCACACATCAAATTCAGGTTTTGATCGAGCCTTTATGCTCGTCTAGGGGTATTGTTTTGTTCTGCCGAACAACGAGCGGGGAACCAAATAACATTGACTGGTTCTCGAATGTTTCTTACTGTAGATTTACCTATAGCACGAAAGCAAACTGGAGCGAATCTTATTGCGGTCGGCCATGGCCGGCCGATTATATATACTTCAATCAAAACATACATCAAATTCAGGTTTTGACCAAACCTTTACGTCGTGCTCAGGCATTATTTTATTCGCTGCCGAACAACGAGTGGGGTACCAAATATCATGGGTTGACCTACAGCGCAAAGTAAACTGTCCGTGAAATCTGTAGGACTACCTATAGCGCGAGGCAGGCTCGTTTGCGAATTTAATTTTCCCAAAGAAGGCGACAATTTGCCCTGCTGCTTATATAAACGCAATAAGTATTAGCTTTTCAAAAAAGCTGGCGAAAGTCAAACGTCGCAAAGTCAAAACATCCTTGATTGGTAAAAGAGTGCGAGCGAACTCCATATCAGTAAACGTACTTATATGATTGTCATCCACATCTGATCACATAGAATTACTATGAGTTCAGGCACTGTCTTATGACGGTCATGACAAACAGGTTTTATGCCCCCAAAGGGAGGCATATAGTATTCAAACTGCCTGTCCTTGTTGTCCTAAGTGTTTGAGTGTTCATATCATATCCGGAGTATATCTCCTATATTATTTTAGTCGGGAAAGCCGAAATTCGTGTCTTAATGCATTTAGAGTCATGGAGCGTCACACACTTTTACCACTGCCATCAGATCTAGAAAAATCGTGTCAGTAGCATAAATCCTAGGAATTCCAAAGGATCATTGACGGTTTGGGCCTTATACGCCTATTTTTCTGATTCCAGGAACGCTGCTTTTGGGCTTCTAGTGTGATGCATGTAGTATCAGTGAAATAGGTGAATCTAATGGCAAGAGCCAGCTAGCAAAATATTTGCAAGATTCCTACGCATTCGAGAGTTATGGCGGGTAGAAAGGGGAGGGGGTCTGAAATTTCATGAAAATAAAAAGTGCTTTAAAAAGAGATTTCTGCAAGTTTTCTTGATTTATTTGGTAGACATGGTAATATCTATTGAACATACCATACGCAGAGTATTAACGAATCACGATAATTGATGAAAATGTTTTAAAAACAAAATATGTTTTGTAATAAAATGATTTTGGGGAAATAATTTAAAGTTACCTGTACATTTTTGACTACATGTACCGTAAATAATACAAAACTGAAAGCTCAACAAAAGAAATAAATATTTTTGAAGGAATGAAAGTGTCCCATTTAGCATTGGAAAGTAAAAGTGATTCTAACTAGATCCTTTGAATATTAATTTTTCTTAGTTTAAAGGGCGTAGCATGTTGAATGTATTTAAAGTGTCCGAATATTTATGGTATACATATGCATGTATATCCCTATATGAGACAATATATTGAACACTAAAGTATTTACCTGCTATAACTCTTTGCATGCCAGTGGATAATTTTGTCCTCTGCCAATAGGCTTTTGCAAACAGTTTGAACCCAGATGAAGACCAACAGAGTGTCGGTCTTGATCTGGATCAAAACCGTTTGACACTCTGATGGTGGTCCTGGGTGGTTCGTTTTTTTAAAAAAAATAATTTTAAAGAAAATCAGCAGACGAAAATAAAAACATGAACAATTCCCTAGCATGCAAATATATAGGTACAGGACGTTTGCAAAATAATGTGTCATTTAATAACAGTGAGATTTTTTCTTATGAAAAAACGCATAAAACCTTGCTAATTCTACTTTTAATCTTTTGTACTTTTTATTAAACTAGCACAGAATACAAAGCAATTTAGGAGGTTGGTTCTAGAGAACTTCATTACTGTCATTAATTTCTTATTTGGTAGAAAAGGCATTTTATGGGCTTAGGCCCTGGGTTTTTGGGCTGCTGAACATCTTCCCCCCCCCCCCGTGTGCCAGCAAGCCACTTCCATACAATGTGTAAAATATGGTAACACATATACATGCAAAAGCTTTTGTTGGCACACGGGGGGAATGATATTTTAAAAAATGTTTTCGGATTTCTATATATCTTAATGTAAAACTGATTGTTCTACCCAAAATTTTACATCCTTAAAGCATTTAATATCGAAAACGGATTTCACAGCCATAAAGTACTCAAGTCAGGGTAGCTTCAAGGTGAAGAAAGGGACGATTTACAAACTTTATTTTTACTGAAAACCATAGGCATTTACCCATAGCAAGTGTCAATGATCCTTTGGTTTGTGAACACATCTTGAGGGTCTGTACATATTCAGTTAAGCGACCGCTGTGACCTTGATTTTCTGGCATCAGTTTTAAGAAAAATGTGCTGTCTAGTGTTGTCAAATGATTTTCCATAGATGTGTCGCATGCTAGATACATTACCATAACATACCATGCATAAGCCGGGTGCTTTCAAAAGATCAAGCAACATCCCCGCTTGAAGCATGTGTTAAATGGTAACAAATCACAGTTCAGATGTTAATAATCAGAGCTAAGAATAAATCTACATGTACAAGCTCTAGAAGTTCAAATGGAAGCATGCAGATGGCAAGAATACATACAATGATATGGCTAAACGACCGCCAGCTTTTTTGAAAAGCTAATTCTTGTAAACCCACGGTAGGCGTTAACTGCCAGTATTCAGGTTTTGACCGAACCCAAACAAAAAACTATTAGCATAAAGGTCGTGCGTAAGAAGTCGTTTGTCTGCACAGGCGCGATGCTTCCAGTCGGAGATAATGGAAGAAGTCAACAGTAGAACGTCCCCAAATCAAAACGCCCTTGATTGGCAAACGTACAAGTTTATGTGCTTTTCAGCCACATCGTTAGGAATTAGAATGAAATCAGGCACTGTCTTATGGCGGGCATGACAAACAAGTTTTTATGTCCTTAAAGGGTGCCATAAAGTAATCACACTGCCTGTCCTTAGCGTCTTAAGTGTTTGAGTGTTCACATGATGTCCTGAGCATATCTCCTGTATTTTTGAGGTAGGAATCTCATTGCGTGTTAATGCATCTTTGTGTCGCGAATCATCACATACTGTGACCTTGGTTTCTGGCCTTAATCTTAGGGGAAAAAACATAAAAATGAACTGTCCATTGTTGTCAAAAAAATTTCCACAAATGTGTCTCATGCTTAGGGGATTTGTCACGTAAAGTTCTTAGACATAACTATAGGCTATAAGTGGCCATGCATAAGGGCCCAGACCTGTAATTTTTTACATGGACCTCCATTATTGTTTTTAAGTAGGCGGTGGTCCTCACAACACTTCAACCACAATGAGGCTGCCATAGAGTTACAGATTGGACCTAGTTTAACCAATAAACAAGATTGAGATACCCCAGTGACCACCATGTTTTACCACTTTTTGGCCCCTGAAGGTGGGTACCCTACATGAGAGGAAAAATACAGAATGGGAGGTCCTTTTTCTAAGCGACACCAGTAAATTTAATCTTCAAAAGCAATACAATGTTGTTTCAAAAAGTACAGATATACCCGTCTAATAAATACAATATATTTCCCATAATTTTATTATTGACCAATCATGAAACACCTTACAACTTGAATTTTGTGCTGAGCTTCCACCCACCTTTTGAGCCATTCACTGCCCTTTTTACAATTTAAGGTCTGTGACCATAAGCTGAGTGCTTACATGTAAGATCCAGCCATATAAAAAACGTA
Source organism: Loripinus fragilis (assembly GCA_964019695.1). Classification (NCBI taxonomy): domain Eukaryota; kingdom Metazoa; phylum Mollusca; class Bivalvia; order Lucinida; family Lucinidae; genus Loripinus; species Loripinus fragilis. The sequence goes on along the minus strand of OZ026520.1, from coordinate 37,412,391 downwards.
GGCACTCGCTGGAAGCATGTGTAAAATCATAAAAAAAATCACAGCTCGGGAGTTAATAGTCAGAATTTAGAACAAACCTGACAAATGAACTTGGGCAAGCTCGAGAAGATCAAAATACAAGTATTCAGTGTACAAGAATACACGACCGCCGGTTTTTTGAAAAGCTAATACTTGTATTCTTTATCTTTATTGGCTTTCCGGTTACATAAAGCAATGTACATTGTTCAAATAAACTTTTACACATTATCAGGTGATGTCACCAAATTTTATTTCGGGTTAACTGTCTGTGATTTAAAGCATGTATTGTACTGCACTCACAAGGAAGAGAAGTAATCGACTTTAGAGGGATAATTTTTATATAGTAAAAATACTTAAGGTCACTACCCATAGCAATAACCGTAACTCTAAATCATCAAGGGAGGTAATACTTGGTAGCGTTCGATAATGACAAAGTGTGATTTTACGCAACTATGATATGTTTTCCACCGACAGAAATGCCCGTTACACTGCACGTTGGTAATCTGAAAGTGATTGATATAACATTAAAAATGCAAACAAAATTTTAAGTATAATGAACAACAAAAGTTGGCATTCTTTACGGATACTAAACGATGGACGCTCAGCTCTGTGAGAAGAAAAATGTCAGTCAGTGTAATTGAACACGCATTTTACCCGGGAAATGTCAGTCGACTGTTCGCTGTTTTTTGTCAGTCCACATCAACAATCATGACATAACTACTTGTATATAGATCTATATATGATTTTCTGGTTTTATTTCACCTGCATTAAAATTTCACCAAGACAGACTATCTCGTCACGTTCTCTAGCGTCTACTTTGAACCTGACGTGCGCTAATGACGTCACTTGCTCTTATGACGTCATTATGCGAAAACGACAAGTATTGAACTTGACGTTGACGTTGAGAGTCCCTCGCTTTAGTTTGCTTCCTAAACAATTTGCCTTATGTCAAATGTGTTCCAATATTTAGCTACAATGCTATCTTGGGCTAAAGTTGACCGAAGTATAGTCGTGATTCTAAATTATAGTAGGCCTACTCTAAATTATTAAAGGTACGCGAGGAATTCTGCCATCGGGGTCTGCAAACAACAAAGGCGCAGACCAGCTTGCGCATCCGCACAGTCTGATCAGCGCCTTTGCTATTCCCAAATTGAATAGTATGGTATCTAAACTTGCTCCAAGCGAGATTTCACTTTTCTTTTTAGTCTCAGTGGCTGAGAAGGCTGGTTTTGGTATGAGATATCGGAAACCCTGAAGACAGGTTATGTCGCATCGATGCTCATTTATATTCATGTATATGCGGACCCAATCTTCAAGCCTGGTTCATGTGATATGCGCATAGAAAATGTCTAGCCCCTCTAGACTACTGGTGGCCAATTCCGCCCATGACCAACGCCGACGGGATCCGTACCAAAAATAGTACCCCCTCCCCCTCCGCGCCACTGAATACCCCCTTCAGTAGCGGGAAGGGTGTGGGCATAAAAAGAACCTTTTTCATATAAATGCGGGTCCAACCAAATCATAGGTAAGTTGTAGGTACTCAGTGAGACGGTTCTTTTGAGCACCCAAAGCAAATATAAAAATAATGAACAATAAAATATTTACAATTTTACGCTAAAATTTTTGCTAATCTCCAAGGTTACTCTACATTTGACATGTTTCAACTGAAAGATGTCCGTGAAGGGATATATAGATCTAATAGAAATAAACCAACTCTGGTCAAGTGTTAAGGTCTGGCCTTGCTTCGCGATAGGGCATTAGTATGGCGCCCTAGGCCGCAACAAAGATTTGAAAACATTTCAATTTCTTGGATGAGTACATGAAGTATATGCGCGATGCATATTAAAACAGCACATTTTCACCTAAATTTGACATGCAGAGTTAACCAAGTTTCTTATTACCGTGGGTGGGGTATTCTGGTATCGTTTTTGGTATAGAAAAGTCTTCACATATATGCATATAAATGTTCCAAGTATTTGGAGTACATATAGTTTCATTTGGAAGTTCACAGTGAGGTATTTTAATCAACAGTGTTTGGTTCGTAAGGTTTTAACATGCTTAGAAATAAGAAAAGCCTGCTAAGTTCATTAATTTTTAGTTTAGGGGGTAGGGATAATTATTTGGTAATATCTCACTAATTAGACGGTGAATTTTTTTTAAAAATTTTGTCATAACGCATCTTATATAATGATCACTTTTCAAAAAAATTAGAAAAATTTATTTTTTTAAAGTATGTTTAAATATTGAATTATCAGTCAGTAATTGCCGAAAATGAAGGTATAAATATCGGTGAACGCTGGTTTGAAAGCGTGATATGAAGAAAAATACTTGTATAGCTGCAAAAGAATGGTTTGAGAAAAAGTTCTTAATTATTTATGGCTTCGCATGCTTGTTTGAAATAACGATTTTCAAATATAAAATTGAGTTACAGAATATTTAACTTGTCTTAATGAGTTTCCAAAAAGCTGCGCAAAAAAGCCAACATAGGCCATATAATGAAGAGCTGTAACTTTTGAACTGGACGGTTAATTTTCTTTATTTTGCGTTATTTTGCTTATAATATGATGTACTACAGAATATCAAAAAATGAAAAAAATCTATTTTTTGGAAAAAAATCGCCCTGGTGTGGGCAGTGACCTCATGGCTCTCTGGGCGCACTCAACAAGTTGTTTTAGATGGCCAAGCCTAAGATCCAGTCCCAGTGCTATCCGGCGTGCCCCAGGGATCGGTCTTAGGTCCGGTCCTGTTCCTCCTCTTCATAAATGATCTGCCGGATAACATCAGGTCTTCTGTTCGCCTGTTTGCAGACGATTGTGTCCTGTATAGGAATATACATTCACTTCAGGATTGTTTGACCTTGCAAGAAGACCTCACCAGCTTAGGACAGTGGGAAGCCGATTGGCAAATAAAATTTAACGTAGCCAAATGTCACTCAATGAGAGTGACTCGGCATCAGCATCACAAACAAATTCTTTTCGATTACTCACTACACAATCAAACTTTGGAAAATGTTCAGTCGGCAAAATTCCTTGGTATCACCATTACAGATAACATGGATTGGGGTCAGCATGTCTCTGAAATCTCTTCCAAAGCAACTAAGACACTTGGTTACCTTCGCAGGAATTTGGCTTTTGCACCAAGGAGTACAAAGGAAGTTGCATACAAAACTTTGGTTTGGCCTAAACTAGAGTATGCAGCACCCATTTGGAGCCCTCACTCGAAACTTCAGATTAATCAGATTGGGAAAGTTCAGAGGACAGCAGCCCGCTGGACCTGCAGGAGATGGCGAAGCACCAGTAGCGTCGGCGAAATGCTTGATGAGCTTGATTGGCCATCTCTTGAGGCCCGTAGGGACCAGTCCTCCTTGCTTCTCTTTCACAAGATTCATTGTGGAGCAGTGTCTATTGAAAAAGACAAGTATATGACCCCTGCTCATAGTTTGAAAACTACCAGGTCATCACATAGTGCTCAATACCGCAGACACCAGACATACAGTGATGCCCTGAAGAATTATTTTTTCCCCCGTACTATTCCACATTGGAATAGTCTGCCTCCTTCTGTGGCAAATGCCCAGTCCACAGAGGAGTTTAGGGCACTCCTTATTTAAACAAAAATTCAGCCAAAAGTTTTTGTGTTTTTTGTGTTTTTTTTTTTTTGTGTTTTTTGTTTTTTAATTTATCAAAATTTCCAAATTCGCTCTCCCTGGTGTAATGCTCATGTATGAGCGAACCAGTAAAGATAGAAAGAAAGACCTTATCTACTCGAATGAGCTGCACGGTTCATGATTCCTTCTTTAGGAGAAGTCATCTAAAAGCAGAAGCGTTTCTGGTCCTTTATAAAGTCCTTGAAGAAGGATAACAGCGGGATTGCACCACTCAAGGACAGAGGCAAGATGCATGCAGACCCGGTGGACAAGGCCAACATACTTAACCACCAGTATGAATCAGTCTACACAAGAGAAGACGAGGGAGACATTCCATGTCTTGACGGCCAGCCTTACCCATCCATGCCTGATATCACGGTGACGAAGGAAGGGGTGGAGAAACTTCTGAAGAAGATCAACCCAAGCAAAGCCTGTGGACCCGATATGATACCAGCCAGGATACTACGAGACATGGCCGAAGAGATTTCTCCAATCCTCACTACACTATTCCAGAGGACCATAGACCTTGGAGAACTACCAGAAGACTGGAAATCAGCTAATGTCTCACCTATCTTCAAGAAAGGAGACAGATTCAAGGCATCAAACTACCGACCTGTGTCACTTACAAGCCTCTGTTGTAAACTCCAGGAGCATATAATCACCAGCAACGTCTTGAGCCATCTGGAGCGTCACAAGATTTTGACAGATTGTCAACATGGTTTTAGAGCCCGACGCAGCTGCGAGACTCAGTTGTTGACACTGGTACATGAGCTTGCTGAGACCGTGGATACAGGAGGGCAGGTGGACCTTGTGATCCTCGACTTCTCCAAGGCCTTTGATCGCGTCCCGCATCGGAGACTTCTGGAAAAGCTCAACCACTACGGAATCAGGGGTCAGACGCATGGATGGATCAAGTCTTTCCTATCAGGCCGAACACAGCAAGTCATCGTAGATGGAGCAACGTCGGAGAAAGCCCCTGTCATAAGCGGTGTCCCTCAAGGCACCGTGCTTGGCCCTCTTCTCTTCCTGTTGTTCATCAACGACCTGCCTGACTGCGTTACAACGAGGACCAGACTTTTTGCAGATGACTGCATAGTATATCGGAACATACAGACTCCAGAGGATTGCAGAAAACTTCAGCGGGACCTCGTTAGCCTAGCACAATGGGAATCAAAATGGGGTATGTCCTTCCACCCAGATAAATGCAACGTGCTACGAGTAACAAAGAAGCGGACTCCATTCAACTCCACCTATAAACTGAAAGGCCAGGAACTAGCAGAACTATCCACGTCCAAGTATTTGGGGGTGGACCTTTCAAGCAACCTGGACTGGAAAGAGCACATTGACCGGACAGTAAAGAAAGCGAACAGTGTTTTGGGTTTTCTGAGAAGGAATCTCCGCATCAATAATCGTGAGACCAAATCATCAGCCTACATCACACTTGTCCGTCCTCACCTGGAATATTGTGCCTCTATTTGGAGTCCTCATACAGACCAATCCAAGCAGAAACTGGAGATGGTTCAAAGAAGATCAGCTAGGTACTGCACCAATAGATACCACAACACAAGTAGTGTCACAGATATGCTACAGGATCTTAATTGGGAGACGCTAGAGTCGAGAAGGACCAAACTCCAGCTTGTAATGATATACAAGATCATGAACGACCTAGTCGACATACCTGCTGATACCTACTTGACACCAGCCACAACCCGAACAAGAGCAATCCACTCGAAGAAGCTGCGACAGTACCCCACAAGGACGGATACCTTCAAGTACAGCTTCTTTCCAAGGACCATACCTGTGTGGAATTCATTACCAGCCTCAGTTGCTGAGGCCCCTGACTTGGCACTCTTCAAGCAGGGGCTGACATCTCTCTCATTCTAAGCTAGGTAGGGGCCAGTCTGCAAGTAGGGTCAGAGGGTTTTAGAGCTGTGCCGGTTGGGCGACCATACCCAGGGGCAGTTACTGTAGCCGGATTGGTCTACTGCCCGATGAAGAGCTGAAAACGCAGACTGGAAACTTTCCTTTCTTTCTTACTTTTCTATCCACTTTATTTCTATCTTTCCTATTTTTCCACTTTTCCTTTTCTTAACCGCCACCAGAGACATAATGTTCAAGTTTGAAAGAAGTCTCTTAACGAACAGAAACAGAAACAGAATCTACCTGTTGACTTGGGACCATTTTATTGAAATATGAGAAACCAGTCTATTCAACAGCGTGACGTCATTACTTTGTTTTCCCGTAAAAAGATGGTGTCAAAAATTTAGCGGGTGTAATTTGTTGACGTCTTTTAGCCATTTACAAATATTTTTGGCTTATTTATAATATCTAGTGACATCTAGTTTTACCAAATTTCGATTGGTATTGATAGTTATTGACTTGAGTCTTGATTTTATACGTTTTTAGTGGTTTGAATGATTTGAGAGGTCACGAAAATCGGTAACGTTTACCATGCTTGATTGCTTTTAAGCATTGATACTGTGACATTTAGTTCACCAGTGGACGATTCCTGTTTAAATTTATTGAATGTACTCTCGAAGCAAGAGAAATATCCCACGTGTTGACTATAAATTATTAAATTCAGTGGGTTTTGAAAATAAAATGTCTAGCTCAGAGGAGGACAGCACTCAATCAGAGTCGGAACTAGATGTTGCTTCTGGTAGTGTACCTGATAGTAAAGGTCAGAATGATGATGACAATGAGTTGTCCCATTCGAGAGACGCAGTTGCGAAAAAGGAAGCAGAAAAGAAGTTGATAGAGGCGGAGAAGAAGAGGTTGCGAGAACAGCTGTATAAAAGTACCCAGGAAGTGGAGGTGTTAAAGGCCAAGAAACTGAAGAAAGGTACAAGAAAGGCAGAATTAACTATTAACACTTTACGGAGTGACAAAAAATTAAAAAGCAAAGTCGCTTCACAATTACATAAACTTGCGCTGAAAGATGACGGGTCTGATTACGAGTACGACACAGCTTGTACAGATTCTTCATTCAGTTCTGATTCTGACTCTGAATCGGATTATTCGCATTCTTCGAAGAAGAGCCGCTCTTCCAAAAAGAAGAAACACAAAAAGTCCAAAAGCAAGAGGTCCGGCATTAAATCTAAGGCGTCCGATAAAGTCCAGTTCCCACAAAAGTGGCCTCATGACAATTTGCAATATGAGTTTGTGAACAAAAATGTTGCCTTTACAGATTTGTCTTTCTCTCTATTGGTAGCAGGAGAGCTAGAAATAATTGCGGATTGCAAATCTTGGGAATGTAGAGGGAGAACAGCTCTTCTGAAGAAGATAGCGTATTATAACACTACATACTCTATTGAAGGTTTGAAAAATTTCTACAGTGCCTGTTTAAGGCAGGTAGAAAAGGGTGAAAAATCCTGGTCGGATGATTTCTCAAATTTACAGCAGCCGATTTTGTCAAAGCATTTATTGCCTGTTAAGACTCCCTTCAAAAAGAAGTTCACATCAACTACAAAAGCTAGTGCTAAGTCCGATGAGGGTTCTGACCGTCCATGGTTTTGCTCATTATTTAATCAGAACAAATGTTTGCACAAATCTGACCATACTTTAGTGTCTGACAATGGTCAGATGAAATACGCCTTACACATCTGTGCCGCATGTTGGCAGGCTGATAAAAAGAAGCTGCCCGATCCGGAATGTTCAAAAGAATGTCCACATTCTACGTCTAAATGACTGGACAAGATTAAAGTCCAAAGTTCTCTTCAGGACATTTTTTATCCTTTTCTCTGCACAACATCATCTGGCAATAAACCGGTGGAGGAGGTTCAACACTCTCCCTTCCTTCAAGAAAAATCTACTAGGGAAGGGGAGGCTAAAATGTGGTCTGAAGAGAAATATATAGTGGCAAGACAATCAAAAACAGAATTTTTGTTGAAGGCTCACAAATTAGTTGCAGATTCTAAAAAATTCAATTTTGAGTTTTGTCGCATACCAGTCAATGATCGTTTAAATATGTCATTCTTACGGCACATGTTAAGGTCACTGCCCATAGCAATAACAGTAACTCTAAATCATCAAGGGAGGTAATAGTTGGTAGCGTTCGATTACGGCAAAGTGTGATTTTACGCAACTATGATATGTTCCCTACAGGCAGTAATACCCGTTACACTGCGCGTTGGTAATCTGAAAGTGATTAATATCACATTAAAAATGCAAACAAATTTTTTTATAATAATGAACAACAAAAGTTGGCATTCTTTACGGATACTAAACGTTGGACGCTCAGCTCTGTGTGAAGAAAAAAATCAGTCAGTGTAATGGAACACGCATTTTACCAGGGAAATGTCAGTCGAATGTTCGCGGTTTTTTGACAGTCCACAACAACAATAATGATATTACTACATGTATATTGATCTATATATGATTTTCTGGTTTTATTTTACCTGCATTAAAATTTCACCAAGACAGACTATCTCGTCACGTTCTCTAGCGTCTACTTTGATCCTGACGTGCGCTAATGACGTCACTTGCTCTTATGACGTCATTATGCGTAAATGACAAGTATTGAAGTTGACGTTGAGAGTCCCTCGCTTTAATTTACGTCCTAAACAACTTGCCTTATGTCAAATGTGTTCCAATTTTTAGCTACAAGGGCTGTCTTGGGCTAAGGTTGACCCAAGTATAGTCGTGAGTCTAAATTATTGTAGGCCTACTCTAAATTTTTAAAAAAAAAAAAGGTTCGCGAGGAATTCTGCCATTGGGGCCTGCGAACAACAAAGGCGCAGACCAGCTTGCGCATCCGCGCAGTCTGATCAGCGCCTTTGCTATTCACTTATTGAATAGTATCATATTAAAACTCGCTCCAATCGAGACTTCACTATTCTATCGAGTCTCTGTGGCTGAGAAGGCTGGTTTTGGTATGATCTTATCGGAAACCCTGAAGACAGGTATTGTCGCATCGATGCGCAATTATATTCATGTAAATGCGGACCCAGTCCACAAACATGGTTCATGTGATGTGCACATAGAAAATGTCTAACCGCTCTAGAATACTCGTGGCCAATTCCGCCCATGACCAACACCGACGGGATCCGTACAAAAAATAAAACCCACTCCCCCTCCGCGCCACTGAATACCCCCTTCGGTAGCGGGAAGGGTGTGGGCATTCAACTCTGTTCTTATAAATGCGGGTCCAACCAAAGCATAGGTAAGATATAGGTGCTCAGTGAGACGGTTCTTTTGAGCACCCAAAACAAATATAAAAATAATGAGCAATAAATTATTTACAATCTTACGCTAAAATTTTTTACTAATCTCCTTGTTTACTCTACATTTGACAGGTTTCAACCGCAAGATATCCGTCAAGGGATATATAGATCTAATAGAAATAAACCTCCTCTGGTCAAGTGTTAAGGTCTGGCCTTGCTTCGCGATCGGACATTAGTATGACACCCGAGGCCGCAACAAAGATTTAAAAAAACATTTCAAATTTATGGGATGAGAACATGGAGTATATGCATCGATAAATTGAAGCGATGCATATTAAAACAGCACATTTTTCACCTAAATTAGACATGCAGAGTTACCCCGTGACCTTGAAAAACGGTAAATGTCCCCAAAACATTACATCTCTATCCTAATGATGTATCTATGCAAATTTGGGCATAATATATCGACTATGTGTTCAGACAAAATGCAGACATGCTATTTTTTACAGTGGGTGGGGTATTTTGGTATCGTTTTGGGTATGGAAAAGTCTTCTTATATATGCATATAAATGTTCCAAGTATTTAGATTACATATAGTTTCATTTGGAAGTTCACAGTGAGGTATTTCAATCAATAGTGTTTGGTTCGTAATGTTTTAACATGCTTAGAAATAAGAAAAGCCTGCTTAGTTCATTATTTTGCAGTTTAGGGGGTAGGGATAATTATTTGGTAATATCTCACTAATTTGACGGTGAATTTTTTTAAAATTCTGTCATAATGCATCTTATATAATGATCACTTTCCTAAAAAAAAATTAGAAAAATTCATTTTTTCAAAGTTTGTTTAAATATTGAATTATCAGTCAGTAATTGCTGTAAATGAATGCATACATATCGGTGAATGATGGTTTGAAAGCGTGATATGAAGAAAAATACTTGTGAAGCTGCAAAAGAATGGTTTGAGAAAAAATTCTTAATTAATAATGGCTTCGCATGCTTGTTTGAAATAACGATTTTCCAATACAAAGTTGAGTTACAGAATATTTTACTTGTCTTAATGAGTTTCCAAAAAGCTGCGTAAAAAGGCCAACATAGGCCATATAATGAAGAGCTGTAACTTTTGAACTGGACGGTAAATTTTCTTTATTTTGCGTTATTTTTCTTATAATATGATGTACTACAGAATATCAAAAAATGAAAAATTTCTATTTTTTGGAAAAAAAATCGCCCAGGTGTGGGCAGTGACCTTAAGTGACTACAGAGATTTCCAGGTGTGTGATCTGCTGGAGTTTGGTTTTCCTCTTGGGTGTTCAGAGGATATTAGAAATCTTAAATCAAACACTAGGATTAAAAATCACAAAGGGGCCAGGGAATTCCCCTCTGAGATAAAATCTTATTTAGAATCAGAGTTATGTAAGGGCACTGTTTTGGGACCATTTAAAGAAAACCCTTTTCAAACCCAATTGTTATTGTCCCCTTTGAATAATGTTCCTACTAGCATGACACAAATGAAAACGTATAATTTTGGACTTGAGTTTTCCAAGGCCAAGCATATTGAGGGGGGTAATAATAGGTTGCCGGATTTACTCAGTAGGTGGGAATTGGATGCAAAATATAGATAATTAAAAAAATTTTGTTTGGTATGTTTTTTACTTCAAAGGAATGAAGTGTAATTGATCAAAAATGGCAGATAGTTGTCAAAAACCCTTGGTTCAGGTAAGATGTTTTTCTTTATTTCCGTATACGGAATTATTATATGATTACAAACAAACCCGTACGTTTGCTTCTAAAAGTAAAGAATAAACAAATATGAGCTCGAAGATAGTATTATAATCTTTCCCATCTTTTTAAAAGGAAACGCCATTTTTAAGGGATGCCGAAATGGCAGACCTTTCATTTATAAATCGATTCCGCAAACGAAAACAATGAAATGTATGTATAATTTGACACAGACCTGGTAATTCTACAGACCTCGATATTGTTCCATGACACATCCTTTAGGTCGTGGTCTTTCTTTGCGCTCTGGCCTTTTTGTTGACTGCAGTCTTGTACTTGCAGATAAGTGTAGACTCGGACGAGGCTGTGCGGCCTTCTGTTGAGCTTAGAAACTTCAAATGATGTTCGGTCGGTGGCTCGGCGGTCATGGAGCAATCAAGCGACTAGCAAAGGCTCTGATCAGACTGCGCGTATGCGCAGGCTGGTCTGAGCCTTTGCTGGTCGCACATACCTCATTGTTGGAAATCTAATGTCCCGGCTCAAATATGTTTGCCATTGTCTATGCAGTAATTTGTATGTATACTGTAGGGGAAGGGCCGTAACTAATGTTGGAAAAACTGGTGCCCCGACCCCTTGCTTTGTATTGGCATTAAATACGTTTAAACTAAACTACTTGCAAAATGTCGCCTTAATTGTCTCGCTTGACATTCCCTTCATGGCTTCTATGATCACTAGATAGTCAAGACAATTGTTTTTATATGTGTAGGTGTAGCTAAAATAATGCTATGTGATGCTGGGTCAAAAAGTAAGTGGGTATGATCAGGAATACCACAATCAAGCCAAGGCACCATGATGAAGAGCTACATGACATTTACAGTAACAGTCAAGACATCCAAAAGACAATAAAAGAAAAACAACCAGCTCTCTCTTCCTCGCCAAGATTATTGCAAAACTAGAAAGGACATAAAGTAATGCATACCAAAGCAAAGACATACACAGAACCCCCGCAAACAATGGAGGTATATGAACAAAAATCAAAGACAACAGAACCACCGCCTGAGAACGGACAGCGCTGGGGGGGGGGGGCTTAATGCATTTTACTGTCACCAAATCTTCACTCTAGATTCTGTTGTTGTTAATACGCAAACTTTGTTTAGCTCGCATAATGCAATGCATCATCACAGAGAAACAATCTAATCAAATTAACACACTATGATGGAACGAAGAAAAGGGCTCATGACTCAATTATAGTCAGAGCTACTTTGGAATATCAGCTATATTCTGGCGCCAAAATAGAAAATGGGTATTTTAGCAATTCGTGCACGTTTTCGTTTAGGTTTAGTTTCGGTGTATATGTGAAATGGCCCTAATGTATACGCAAACTTTTAATGAAAGTGAATAATGGACTTTTTTAATGGTTCGTGAACATCAGACCCCATGTGTCGAGGCTCAATTATACAAATTGACTACTACTACTAGAAGGTGGTCAGTCAATGAGCCCATTGCAAATATTCATGCTTACATTATGTATCGTGTACAATGGTAGTTCTGATAGCTCTGAAACTTATCTCGTAGCTTTGTCCAGAGGTATACTATAAACGCACCACCTGCTAAAATGCTAATTTATTGTCAAAATGTAATATTTTAATTATGTGAAAATAAAATTGACTAGTCCCTTCATTTAGCTTGCATTCAATAAGAAAATCGAAACGCTGTGGCTTATGGTTGCCGTGACGTCGCATTATTCTGAGACATCCCAAATTCAAAAAGTCAAAGAGTACCAATACCTTCCATTATGAGCGCAAAAAAGTTTTTGAACCGATGTTGGTTCTTGAAAGCACAAGGAAAGACAAAATCAAATCATGAAGTTTTGGGCCTCTGGAAACGTTCATTTCGTCTAGGTGACGTCATTATTGTTTTTGACGTAATTGGCTGTTTTTAGCCTAAGGATCAGGAATAATCAAAATGTTTTAGTGCTACAAGATACTCCGCAACCGGCTGCGTAGAAGACAAAAGTATCGCGACATACGCGAACGTCATCCGCCTGTTATTGCTGTTTGAAAAATTAAGACTGACGTTAGCAAAGAAACGCTGCGACTGGGAGTGTAATTAAACGGTAATTGCCGATTATTTCCAAAACGCTTCTTGTTAAGACATCTGGCTACCAGCTCAAAGTGTTTGCTTTTAAATTGAACTAATCTCACAGCTGTCAGACAACAATTGTTGAGAAACACTAACGTCAGTGTTACGTCAGAATGAACCGTATTAGCAAATCGAAACTATGGCAAATCATGGTCCATTGTGTAAGCGGATAAAAAGCGATAAAGAAAACATCCTCAAATTAACCACGTGGAAGAGACAGTGATTATATAAATGGTGCGTTTCTAAAGTCCTTCAGTATAGATGCATCATTCGAAAGACCTACTTTTTAAGTTGAAAATGATGCTAGTATCTCCATGCTGTATTGTTTCGTTTAATAGTTACACCATTATTACATACCACTGGCCTGTTTCATGTTATAGAATTGTTATCATTTTGATCTTTATAGCCACGCAATTATAACCATAAAATAAAGCTGTCTTACCTAGGACACTATATGGGAAAGTGACTAAAACGCAATAAAACATCACAAACAAGAGAGTCAAGAGGTCAGCCCTTTCCCAGCAGGTGACTACAAGGCTGCAAGGAACAGACAAGACAATATGACAGACAAACACGAAACACAAAAAATAAAAAGGATCCCGAAAAGAAGCACCGCCTTGGAATGGTCATTTTTTCTAATGGAGCCATGTTTTTCAAATTACTATTAAGATATTTTTTAAGAAGGGAGGAACTTAACTTAAACATTGTGATTTTAAATACTGATACTATCCCTTTACTAAGTAGTTTGATAAAGCAGCAATCTAATAAAGTTAATGTGTATTGTTGCACGTCTTTTTATAATGTTTTTATCATTTTGTTATATATAAAATATTTATTCAAACGCTAAAGAATGACAAAGAACCTCATACTGGTTAAGGCCACGGCGTTAAACTTATGCTAGTGTTGTGTATGTCACCAATACTATTTGCAAATAACTAATATTAAGAAATGTCTTAGGTGATGATGCTTTAAGTAGTTTGGAATTTCTCATGCCTGTAGTTACAAACATTTATAGTTTTGGTTACACTTTACAGCAAAACTTCATGTTTTAGTTTGTTAAAGTGGCCTTCCTGAGTTTTATAGTGGGCTCTCAGATTTATAGTTCTTTAAGTAGCACATTAGTTAAAATAAAAACAAACATTCTTTTACTATGTCGAAGACAAACCAAAGTTTTGTAGGAGCGTTTTTTACTTTCTGAACAGAAGCAAAAAAATGTAAGATGGCCACTTATAACTTCGGTTCGGTGTATACCTGTGTAATCTCAAGGACTTGTCCACATATGGAACCTTGAGCCCTCATCCTGTTTTGTCGTCTGGTTTCTAACTCATAAAGCGCCAATCATGACTGTAGCAGACAACAAATTATGCTACACCTTTAGTAATTTTCGAAAAAAAAAGATATGATAGTTCATGATAATTGTCAGCCAGCAGACAATTCTCATGAAATACCATGCCTTATTTGTTACTTTTGAAAAAGCAGCAAAATTTGAAAGTGTCGTCTGCTGCAAATTATGAGTGGCGCTTTATGGGTTTAGTGTACTTCAGATAAGATTTTTTTTCAATGAAGCAAACATTATGAACCCTGATCAGACTGAACCTGGGAGAACAGCCTGATCTTGGCCCGTATTGCTTGCAATGTAGGTTATCTAAGAACAAAAGCAGACGGTTAGCAGACGACAAAAGCCAGGACTGGATGGCTAAGGGTTAAGTCGCTGGCCAATAGAACACCCACTGTGTTGTGTCAAGTCATTTTATACGATCATTCATGTTCATTTCATCCTACTTTTAGTAACTTTTGAGAAATACATGTACCAGCAACTTGGGCGGATCCAGAGGTGGAGACAGGGGGTCCGGACTGCCCCACCCTGAAAAATCACAAAAATATAGGGTTTCTTAGCCATACTGGTCCGGATCATTCTGAAAAATCACAAAGTTACCAAGCCAGGATTCAAAGTTGGGCTATATATCATTGGCACGCCAGCGAAACGCCATTTAAATGGCGTTTCGCTGGCGGGCCGATGTTGGTCCACTTTTAGTGGTATTTGGATCCCCTCATCAACTAATAAAAGTTGGACCCCCTCTGAAAAAACTTTCTGGATCTGCGCATGTACCAGCAATAAGTTCCCTTCTGAATTTCCTTCAGGTACCAAAGCAATGCCAAGCCAGCGAGAGATTGACCATCATAAGAAATTTTCAAAGAATTTATACGACGTCTTAGAAGACATAGGAGTATCAGTTGATGCGAGGAAGACTTTTATAGAAACTGCTACATTAACTGAAATTATAGGTACAATTCACAGAAAGGGAAGACAGGGCGTTATAAATTATGTATTTGGTAGTCACTACGAAGGATCGACAACCTTTGCAATGAGAGCTGATATTGATATGGCTTTTGTTTATTGGCTAATTCCTGTGGTGAATACTGTTTCTGAATGTAGTAATGTTCACGGACATGATACTTATGAAAACTATTTGATAATCCCAGACAAGTATGCTGGTTATGTAAAACTGCAGTTGCTTATAGGTGGAATACGCCAATTTGGAAATAAAGGAATCTCTTTAGAAACAGGCCACCCAGCATTCAAAATTGAGACCGACTCAAATAACAGATTTTGCGTTGTAGGAAAACAGAAACTAGCCAACAGATTTCAGAGGAAAGGACCTGTATTAAATTACCCTGGTGGAATATACACACTGCCAGCAGATAACTGCTTTTGTTTGAATTGCAAAGTGTGGCCAGAGTGTGCTGCAGAATGGCTTACAAGAAAACGAAACTATGGATGGCCTTCTGCTAAACAAATACGTATGTGTAAATCTCTAGGTTTCTTGGTTGTGCCAAAAGATCACCCGAAAAGCGACGAACCAGAAAAAATGTGGCGAATATCTTTCTCACGACAAGAAAGACTTTTCGTAAGTACTTTTAACTCAGTACAGATGAAATGTTACATTTTAATGAAGCTCATTAATAAAGAAGTAATTAAGCCAAATATCAAAGAAGAAACATTAACGTCATATCATTGCAAAACATGCATGTTTTACTGCATAGAGAACACACCTTGTGAATTTTGGATACCTGAGAATTTAGTCAGTTGTCTAGTTATGTGTTTAAGACAGATAACAGTATGGGTGGCAGAAGACAACTGTCCTAATTATTTTATTCCAGGAGAGAACATGTTCGATAGAATAACAAGTAAAGAACTGAAAAAGAAGTTGGAAGTGACACTTTATGTTGTTTTGATATTTTGTGATATTAAGATTCTGCTTCAACAGATCAAGTCAGATCAGATTGGTAAAAGGCTAGAGGATTATGAAGTAAATAAGTCCAACCCTGTTGATGTATACTTGATGTCCGAAAAAGTTTGTGGTACATGTATTATTTCACAGAAGGAATTAAATGCACAGAAAGTCAAATTGGATGTAATGGTACGAGTTGTTACTGATATTTTGTTGCTAAGAAACCCAGCTCTCCGTTGGCTGTATGATAGTGAGTTGTCGACCAGCATAAGTAACTTCCAAAAACGACTATCTGAATTAGAAGGAATGAAAGTTATCACTGATCACAGTGAGAGTGAGTCAAAATTAGCAATTTCATTATATGCTTCATCTATACGACTATCATTACTGTCGCAGATGGTAGCACAACAAGTAGGTAATAAAGATGGACAACTTGAAGAGAGATTGATGAGTGAGGAATGGAATCAGTTAGATGTTTTGGATGATTCTTCCAAGTTAAAGCAGGCA
Source organism: Loripinus fragilis (assembly GCA_964019695.1). Classification (NCBI taxonomy): domain Eukaryota; kingdom Metazoa; phylum Mollusca; class Bivalvia; order Lucinida; family Lucinidae; genus Loripinus; species Loripinus fragilis. The sequence continues at coordinate 37,395,971 of OZ026520.1, read as the reverse complement.
GCAGCAATGATTACCTTGGGCTATACGAAGATTTCTGAAGATATTCTTAAATCAGTTTCAAACACAGATGTTAAATTTCCTCTGTGTAACTGCAACAGGGGAAGAAAATTTCCACACGTATATGATTTAGTGTTAATAACCAGTGATAGACCAAACATATCAATAAGGGACCTATTCCGTGATGTTTTTCAACCATGTGTGGTATTTTTACCAACAGAACAAAGGGTGACTCCAGCGCCCATAAATTATGAAATGATTAGATCATTTGCTCAGCCAAAAATGTCAGAGAGGGATGAACTCATGAACTGTAATTACAAATGGGCTATAGTCGAAGGATTGTTTTTAAGTCGCTTCCTACTTTATTTGTGTCACAAAACCCTTGGCAAGAAACATCAAGCGATGAAGGCTATCAAGGAGATGGCTGCTATCATAGAAAAGGAGGAATCTTTACACACTGACACGAGTCTAAATCTTTTGGGATGGGTTCACAAAGACAATGGTGATTATGTTAACGCAATGGAATGCTGGAAAAAATCGCTACAACTTCATCTTACGCACAATGCAGCATGTTGGCATTTATGTTTCTTAATATGTGATTTTTATCAAAACAGAGGGGTGCATTAACTCTAGGCTAATAGGTTTTCATATACCGCATTCTTAAATATTTGCTACTAGTGCCGTTTGCTGATAATCTTTGCAAACGATTTGGATCCAAATCAGGCCCGACAAAATGTCGGGCCTGATCTAGATCTAAACTATTTGACACTGATGGAAGTGTTGGAATAATTTCCCAACATGCAAAAAGTTAATAACAAGGAAACCTAGTCATATACAGATACAACACATATATGTCGGGTCATCAACACAATATTCATAGAACAGGTGACGAATATACCGTAGAGGAAATAATCCTTCTCAAATTGACATGACAGATACACAAAAAAGATAAAAACAAGAACTGTCGTGCCAACCAAGAGTGACAGTGATGTAATGTTTTGTTTACAATTACTAAGTTAAACATTGACTTGTACCAGGGTCTTTCTATACAAAGGGTTAAGAATCTTTACCATATGTTCAAAAACTGTTGTAGGCCAGTGTGTCGTTCAATAATGGTTCCTGGTTTACAAGTGGTCAGTAATGGAAAAGCAGGTAACCAGTTCCTATAAGTGGCTACCTGTATTTACATTACTGACCATTAATCTGGATATGCCACTTTACTCACACAAAAGGCGAACTCAAAGTGCTAATTTACAATTTATCATTAATGGCAAATTTTACTTAATAACACTTATGAATTACTATCTCTTCTTTACCACCATACATGTATGCTGAATCACACAGTCTAAACACTTAGCATCATTGTAACTTGATATGTGTATCTATTATATTGTAAAATGTACCAAATGTGTACATTTTAGGAGCTCTGGTGCTCAAACCAACTATCGATATGATTAACTGGAGAAATGCACAATGTATCTTTTTGAAAATTAAATGGTTTCGAAGCTGAACGGCTACTTTATGTTCTGAGTGTTTTTAAATTTCATAAATAATAAATTATTATTTCTATTCCGAAAAATTCACTTTTAAATAAGTTCATTATCTCCTTCTTACGATGTCTGCAAGTATGGTGCTGTACCTACAAGATAATTCTTATTATCAACAAAATTAATACAGTGTTTCCTGTCCCTTTGTATAGAGAGTCCCTGCTTGTACACGCCATTTGCGCCTACTTGAATTGATAGATCACTTGTGTATTAATACTAACCTGAGTATAGGATTAATACACAAGTGATACATCGATTATAAGTCCCTGATAACTTTGTTATCAAAATATGACGTCACTGTCACTCTTGACTGGCAGGACAGTAAAACTATATAGACTTTGTCGCGGTTTTTTGTTGCACGTAATAAACAAAGACCAAGACCAACGTGTGCATCTATCGCTGAGCAGACAGGTGGTCATAACCCCCTGAAGACAGGTTTTTAGTGACGATGCCCAAATGGTTAGGCCGAATAAAAACTAAGTGTGTTTCGTGTAACGTGAAGTGTCTGAAAAATTTCATATTTTTTTAGTTATTTTTTTCTGAATTTTTTTATGCATTTTGAAAGGCTTTTCGCCTATCAAACTGCATAAATTTATATTTTTTCGAGAAAACCTGAAAAAAATCTAGGTTTCACCAGTAAATTTAGGTCAACACAGTTTTTTGCCTATTTAAATAAGGCCCCAGAGAAAAATAAAAACTAAGTGTGTTTCGTGTAACGTGAAGTGTCTGAAAAAACACATATTTTTTTAGTTATTTTTTTCTGAATTTTTTTATGCATTTTGAAAGGCTTTTCGCCTATCAAACTGCATAAATTTATATTTTTTCGAGAAAACCTGAAAAAAATCTAGGTTTCACCAGTAAATTTAGGTCAACACAGTTTTTTGCCTATTTAAATAAGGCCCCAGATAAAATTAAGCCCAGACTTAAAAGAACATAGATAAGAGGGATGTTCAAATATGCATTCATCTAGCTATAGAGAAAACAAAATGCAATACGTTCCTATATGCTCCCTTTAAACTGGCGTCAGACATAAAGAAAAATACAATGCACTTATCGACTTATAGCCTTTATATAAGGATATCTATAGTACACTAACAAATTGAATGTATTGAACATATAGACGAGTGTATAATTTTCTGATAAACAATTGAATTTTCTTGATTTTTCTTAATAATTTATCTCTATCTTCTTGTAAAAGGGTTCTCTGAAAGTTACGCAAGTCTGACACGTTTTTTTGTTTTATTAAATCGAATCTTTTTTTAGCTCACCAGAGCCGAAGGCTCAGGGTGAGCTTATAGTATGGGACTCGAGCCGGCGTCCGTCCACACTTTCAAACATGAATATCTCTGAAACCAGTTGGCCAATCGTAACAAATTTCATCAGAAGCATCATTGGGGTGGGGGATTGATTGCATTTGGTTTTGGGTAAGATCGGATCAGAACTCTGGTTTCCATGGCAAAAGATAGCTCCCATAGGGTTATAATGGGGAAAACCGTGTGACCACTCTATCTCCTTCATTTTTGATTTTGTTCTTCTTTAAAATCTGGAATGGGTTTGAAATTCGGCAGGATCCGACCAGGGACTTATGAGTTAGCTGCCCTTGAGCGTCTGGAAAAATCCCCATAGACTTGTGATGGGAGAAATGTTGTGACCACTCTAGTACCTTCATTTTTGGATGGATCTTCTTCATTCTTGCAGATAATAAGACCAACCATTAAAGCTCGGATGAGTTTGAATTTCGGCAAGATTCCATCACTGACTTCGGAGTAAGCTGCCCTTGAGCGTCCAAAAAATCAATGAATAATGTTGTGACCACTCTAGCTCCTTCGTTTTTGATTGGATCTTCTTCATTCTTGCAGGCAACAAGTAAACCAATAATATCTCGGATGGGTTCGAAATTTAGCAGGATCCGACAAGGGACTTATGAGTTACCTGCCCTTGAGCGTTTGGAAAAATCCCCATAGACATATAATGGGAGAAATGTTGTGACCACTCTAGTGCTTTCAATTTTGAATGGATCTTCCTCATTCTTGCATACAATAAGGACAACTATTTAAGCTTGGATGAGTTTTAATTTCGGCAAGATTCCCATTACTGACTTCATTTTTGATTGTATCTTCCTCATTCTTGCAGGCAACAAGTTAACCCATAATATCTCGGATGGGTCACGAAATTCAGCAGGATCCGACCAGGGACTCATGAGTTACCTGCCCTTGAGCGTTTGGAAAAATCCCCATAGACTTATAATAGGAGAAATGTTGTGACCACTCTAGTGCTTTCAATTTTGAATGGATCTTCTTCATTCTTGCAGACAATAAGAACAACTATTAAAGCTTGGGTGAGTTTGAATTTCATTAAGATCCCATCACCTATTTTGGAGTTAGCTCCCCTTGAGTATCTTAAAAATTGATGGATAATGTTGTGACCGCTCTAGCGTCTACATTTTTGATTGGATCTTTTTTATTCTTTCATCTAACAAGGACACTCATAAAAGATTGGATGAGTTTGAAATTCTGCAGGATCAGATTAAGGACTTTTGAGTTAGCTGCCCTTGAGCATCTGGAAAATTCCCATAGACTAATAATTGGAGAAACGTTGTGACCACTCTAGTGCTTTCAATTTTGAATGGATCTTCTTTATTCTTGCAGATAAGAAGGACAACTATAAAAGCTTGAATGAGTTTGAATTTCGTCAAGATCCCATCGCCTATTATGGAGTTAGCTCTCCTTGATCATCTTAAAAATTGATGGATAATGTTGTGACCACTCTAGCGCCTTCATTTTTAATTGGATCTTCTTTATTCTTGCAGGTAACAAGGTCAACTATAAAAGCTTAGATAGATTCAAAATTTGGCCAGATCAGACCTGTGACTGAGGAGATAGCTGCCCTTGAGCGTCTTAAAAAACCATAGACTTATAATGGGAGAAATGTTGTTAGCACTCTAGCGCTTTCATTTTATAATAGATCATATTCATTCTTGCAGATAAGAAGGACAACTATAAAAGCTTGGATGAGTTTGAATTCAGTCAAGATGCCATCACTTATTATGGAGTTAGCTGCCTTGAGCATCTTAAAAATTGATTGATAATGTTGTGACCACTCTAGCGCCTTCATTTTTTATTGGATCTTCTTCATTCTTTCAGGTAACAAAACAACCATAAAAGCTTGGATGAGTTTAACTTAAAGTAGAACCAACTTTAGACTGTGGAGTTAACTTCCCTTGAGCATCATAAAAAATCTGCATGGACTTACAATGGGAGATCTGTTGTGACCACTCTAGCACCTCCATTTTTGAATGGATCTTCCTCATTTGTAGGTAACAAGGACTTCCAAGTTTGGAAAAGTTTGATTTTCCGCCACACCCATCCACCAGCTACAGAGTTAGCTGCCCTTGAGCATCTAAAATATAGCTATATAATGTTGTGACCACTCTAGCACCTTCATTTTTCATTTGATTTTCTTCATCCCTGTAGGTGCCCATGACATACATAAAAGTATGGATGAGTTTGAATTTCGGTCAGATCCCATAACTGACTAAGGAGTTAGCTGCCCTTGAGTATCTGAAAACTACACTTTCACTAGGTTTCCAATGCAATTTTTATTCAGATCTTTTTAATATTTGCAGATAACTAGAACCGGCATAATATCTTTTGTTTTTAAATTCCTTCTCACTGTTTCAAGTTCAGGTTATCTGCCTTTGAGCATCGTAAATTATGGTATCTCCAAACATTATGCTGGCTCCATGGTGAGCGATCGTTACCCATTGGGATACTTGTTTCATTAAAGTCTTGTGATGCTTGCAAAGAAACGGTAATCAATACACCATCCTCTCAGAATTCAGTAAAATGATTTCTACGAATACACGAAGCGACATTTATTAGAGGCAGTCTTATAATTTCGCTGTTGGTGAAAAGCTGACCTGATCTCTTTAAGGAAGAAACTACATGCCATGAAATGGTTATTCATCTATCGCAGAGATAGTAGTTTATTATGTTTTTTTTTTTTTTTTTTTTTTTTTTTTGCACTTTATCATTAGTTTTAAATATGATTTACACGTTGGCGCTGAAAGAATGATAGTTAAGACGCGAGAAATGTAAATAAATATCTGCGTCGATGGTTTTGAAAAGGCGAGGTCTGCTGACAACCGGTTGTCACTAGCAAAGTATCTGCTGACACCCGAGGGACCTGATCTGTGACTGATTGGTGTGCGCAAATTGATTCTGATGCTCCAAGAGTTAATACTTATAATGTTAAAATGATTTTGTCCATCCATTGTGAAAACTGCAATAACAGTATCTAGGTTTATAATATATTTGTTCCATCAAAGCTGTGCAAGTATCATATAAGTTGATAGAAGATAAATGAACCTTGATATGTAAACTATATGTATAAGCAAAAATCTTTATCTAGTTTTTTTGTAATAAAAAAAAACATTTTTGTAAATTCATTATTTTATTATTCAACATTTATTCAAGTTTTCTATAACTGTACTTAAAATGCCACTAGACTCAGGTAGACAGGGTTCCCACAGGAATTCAAAAACAAAATTCCATGATTTTTCCATAATTTTCCATGATCAATAATGTAATTTCCATGATCATTTAACACGCAGCATCCTACCTCCCCTCTTCACAGCATCCTCAGTATTCTTTACCGCATTGAGCATAATTGTGACTAACTGTTATTAGAACATGTCTTTCTTATATCTTTTCAATATTTCTTTTAATAATTCATCATTCTATATCTTTTCCCAAATAACTAGCCTAAAAAGGTCACTTATATGGCCAATTTTAAAATCAGAAACACCATACTACCTGGATGATTGAATTAAAATGGCTCCAAAAGTTTTATGATGATGTATTTTATTAAGGCTTTCAAGTGCCCTTCCACTAAAAAAGTTGGGAAAAAGTAAGGATAAATTTTTGAAAAGTAGGGATTATCCAATGTAAAAGGTAGGGAGAGTAGGGCTTTTTCAAACCAGTAATTCATAACAATGAGCCATTAAATTAATGATAATATATCAAAATAAGCAGGATAAAAGTGGTGACAATAAAATTATCCAAAAACAGAATGACTTTTTTCAGCTGAAAACTTCAAAGTGAGAAATTGAGTGGTCATTTACCAAAAAAAACCAAGTTTAATTATTGAGAAATCTGAGAGAGCGAAGCGAGCGGGGAATTTTTTTTGGTGATTTTATTGCATAAATGACATTTTAACTGAGAAAGTTAGGATAGTTAAAGTAAGAAATATGGCAAAGATCAGGAATTGATACAATCAAGCACCACACCTGACCTAGGATACCACATGGGAAAGTAACAAAACCACAATAAACATCACAAACAAGAGCCAAGAGGTCATCCCTTTCCCAGCAGGTGACCACAAGGCAGCAATGAACAGACGCAAAAGGATGACAATCACACGACATAAATAACACAAATGATCCACAAAAGAAGTACCGCCTTGGAACGGTCAGTAAAAATATTTTATTGGAGGGCTTAAACCGGTTTCACAGTGCCAACCTCATCCTTAGTTCAGATGTTGATCAGGACACATAGATTTGGGTTTGCCTGAAAGACCCCCAACTTATCCATGCATCATCTCCTAGAACATATAAATCAAGATATAAAAAGGAGATAAAGCAAAGATAAGGACTCAACAGTACATAAAACTGAGTAGCGGAGCTAAAGAAATCCAACAGATAAACCCTGGTGGGCCTGACAACAGCCAAAGCATCAGGCCCCTACCATCTCATCAATGGATAAGTCTTTAAGTCGGAACCGTCATAGAGTCTGAAGTCCGACCCACCGGCATACAATTAAAGATCAATTTTAAACTCTCACCTTGAAACCGGAAGTGTATAGTAGTCGTAAAACTTTAATCGCCCAAAATGGACTAATCAAGTTCTACTGTGTTTGGCCTACAGTGTTCAAATTAAATGAAGTGCATTTAACAATTTTACAAGGAGCTACAAGTGAATTTCAAAAATCTCGAAAAAAATTGAAAAACGCAAGATTTTTAAAAATGTGTAAAAATCTACCATAATCAAAATTTCAATTGTTTGGTGTTTTTCAAGTCGGACCGACCAGTTTGTAACCACCTAAACGTCAATTTTATTAATACTCTCAAAACCATTTTTTCTTCAAAAAGTCGATTTTTGCATTTTTTCAACCCCAAAAATTTGGAAGTAAAAGAAAACCGTTCAAAACATCGCTAAACGTTTGCCTATTAAAATGCACATATATAGGCAAAAATTCATTTCAGTTTTATTAGCATTTGGTCAGAAATAATGAGTTTGAAAAGTGACCGGTTAGAAATTGGTTTTCGTATTTGTCTTCTGTCACTTCGTCGTATATCCTTTTTCCAGGACATTTCTTGTACTAATGTGCTTCCAGGCTTAATGTGACCCGCGTTTTTTGCCGTTTATTCCTTAATGGGTATTTTAATTGAGTAATAAATTACAAAAATGAATTTAGATATAGTCCGCGTAATTAGATTTTTTTCTCACTTAAATATTAGCTTTTATATAGGCTGGGATAAGATGGAATTTCTGCTTGTTTTTGTTCCTCCACTTTGAATCAGTCCCCAAGTGTACCTTATCGATATATATGTAAACTACCAATCAGTAGTTTAAGATTCGTGCATTATGCTTATGATAACTAATACTGAGGCGCATGTGGGTATTTATCTCAATGAAAAGGACTAAGTTATTCTAAATTGCAGGGCATTGGGGCCTTAGTTCAAAAAAAGGGATGCTCCCAAAATAAAGTTTCAGTTACGCGGTATACATTTACATCCACATGCTAAACGTCGCTTGTATTAGTAAAGATTAAAGATGTCAAGTAAAAGAAAAACGGGGGTCACTTCAAACCTGGAAACAGTATAGTAATAACTCGGTATAAACCGATAGTGGATTACTTTTAAACGCTGAATATCCTTTTTTTATTATTATAATATAATATAGGAATTATTTAAAATAAACTAACTTTCCTGGCTTTGAGGACTTAACAGATTGAACATATGTTAATATAAAATAGGCACACCTAATGGGCAACCAACCACTATTTGATCTGAGAGGATAGCACAGAATACGGTATTTCTTGCGAGTCCGTATTCGTGTGAGTATAAAAAGTAAGGAAGAACGCAAATGTCAGGAATCGAAACAATTAGTATCACACCTGACCCAGAACACCTTATGGGAAAGTGACAAAAGAACAAGAAAACGTCGCATACAGAAGCGCCTTGAGGGTCAGCTTAGACTCAGACGAGCCTGTGCAGTCTCCTTTTAAGCTTGGAAATTCAAAATGATGTTCAGTCAGAAGCATAACACTCATAGAAAATTCATGCGACTAGAAAAAACTCGGATCAGACTGCGTGTATGCGCAGGCTGATCTCGCACATATCACATTGTTGGAAATCTCATGTCGCGGCTCGTTTCCATGGCGCGACGATGCACGTGGCAGTTGGCTTTTGGCTCAAGATGTTATCACGTCATGACGTAGCGTTATAAGAATTGTGACGTCACGTCATGGGGATCACGCAGCCGCTTGCCTGAAAGAGCTATCACGACCGTTCAAGCTCCTTGTGATAGAAAAAATCCCTCAGTCTTATGGCTAAAATATGACTTTAATAACAACAAACCTGGCATTTCGCGATTCACTTTTACTTTTTATATTTTTTCAATGCTAATGATGATCACGACATATTTTTCAACAGTAGAATTAGGTTCTTAGTAAGATCTAGATTGGTTCCCCGTATCGACTCCGTATAGATACCGGAATTGGGCGATACCGAAAATATTTTCTATTCATATTTGAAGATTGGGCGTGAATAGAACAGAACAGAGCCTCTCTCTAGTCGTAAAGGCAACACTCGTTGGTTGGTTGCTATTAAATATAAACTCGTCACTTAGAAACGGAAAAAACCTTGAAAAAATGATATTAAATTTGATAAATCTGTTAATAGAGGACAGTGCGTTTTGACCCCCCTTATGGAATATTAAGCATATTTTCAGCAAAACGCAAATAATAAATTACAGTATTGTTTATCACTACGCCATCAGCAGGTTATCCAAAATGACGTTAATTCTAAAAGTAATGACGTCACAAAAATACGTCATCTTACTTGAGATTAATCAGGATTATATAAACTTTTTCCTGCAAGTAGCTACGAGAATGTTACAAAAATGCATTGAAAATTTGTCGTATACTTTCAAAGATATGACATTATATGTATATGTATCAAAACGTGTGCTGAAACTAGCTTCAGAAAACCCTTAGTATACAGGAGTTACCTTAAAGTAATAGAAATGTACTGTTTTTTTCTATATTTCCGGTGTCAGTTTAAAGGAGGCAAGTAGTTCTTTCTTGATGCATTCATAATTGAACATGTACACTCCACGAAGATACAGCAGTAGTTGATCAAAGTGAAATGAAAGTTAACCCTTAATGCGTCAATCGCAACAAAAGTTGTCTGCTTTTCTCGTCTGCTGGAATAATTAAGAAGCCTCTATGGCAAACAGTGTGGACCCAGATCAGACTGCTCCAATAGGAGCAGCCTGTTCTGTGTCCACACTGTTTGCTTCTATACTTAATTCGTCAGTAATAATAGGCAATTATTTGCAGCAGACGACTTAAGCAGACGACATTTTAAGATGCATTTTTTTCTTGGCGCTTTAAAGCTGCATAGTCTGTAACTTTTGATCTTTTAATTTTAGAACTGATGTTTCTATTTTTCAAGAACACAGAAAAAAACTAAAATTCAAGTATACATTTTACCAATTTCGTCAATCTTAACAAATTATCAGTACCAAAACAACAACATTTATGTTAAAATTAACTGTCTTTAATTATTGGAGGGACGCAAATAAATACTAACAAGAGAAAAACACACCTGTTTGATAAGATAATTACTTTTCCATGCAGTTTTCAGTTATAGTGAACAGATTTATTGTGAAAACATAACTTAATTCTACTTTTACAAATGATTAAAAAACAAAATAAAAGATTTCGAAAAATGTTCATAGCTGCAAAGGGTTAAGTTGAATATAGATTTCTTTTTAACCAGCTAAATGGTAAATAAAATCCAGACCGCCAGACAAGAGTACATTATTTGATTGTTTTCTCATTTCTCAACCATAACAGATGTTAAGTGTTCAAAAATTCACACCGCAGTGCGCTGTCGAGCCTCTTTCACGGATACCTTGACAGACCGCGCCTACGGCGGGCTACGTTTCTGGCTGCTGTAACTGCCGTGTGCTGAACATAGTGGAAATGTAGCCTTTGGTATATATAGCACCAACGTACACCGACGTATGAGAAATTGAGCAAGTACGTCGGTGTACGCTGAATAAGTTAAGAGATAATATATTAGATAAGTTACGAACACACTACTGTACGGTGGAACACGTTGTCATACGGCGAAGGGGTCCCAAAATTTTGTACATGCTTATACCTGAGACATAAGTTAGTTATTACAGGGCTCGAAAATTGTACACGTCCGCTCGTATTTACGAGTGGAAGTTCGGTAAGGGCAAGTGGAAATTGCCATTTGCTAGCCCGACAGGACGAGTAGATTTATTGGTTTTGTAATTATTTTTGAGGAAAAAAGAACTAACTAGCATGTTTTACAGCCTGCAAAAGCAACGCAAACACAGTGAAGAAAGATCGGTCGGTAGGTTTAAAATGTCACTAAAATGTGACAGGATGTTTACACTAGTCAGCAGTAAATGCAACCCATAGAATCTGGTTGATCTTTGAACTAAATACCGGGACACATTGAAAAATCAATTTGGCCTACGGGTTTTGAAAGTATAAAGCCGACGTTCCAGATTTTATCTCTGTATACGAAAAAGGGGGTCAGTCTGATTACCGCAGGATACCAAAGGATACCGCAGGCTCCCCTGATATTGGCGTTTTCAATGGAATTTATCATATTATTACATGGAATAGGCGTTATATAATAAATAACAGCAAGTATCTTCACTTGTTTTGTTGGTAAAAATAGTCATGCAATAAACCAACTGATTAAAATGACACACTGTCACATTAGCCTAAGGAAAACACAATTTGGTGTTATTAATTCGACAAATTATATGATTATTTCCTATTTTTATATTTGATATATTTTTCATAACTATAAATCATGATTTAAGGTGTTCCTAGATTAAGATGATATTTGAATTTTTTTGATGAATCCGTGCAATATCACATGTGTGACAATATAAAATAGGTTCATCCATGATATCTTTAGTTGAGTTATATTCTTCTTGGAAAATATTTTTAAAAAAATGTCTTGAATGATGTATCCAGCTTTTCATTGAAGAAAATTAACTATATAGTAGGATCCCTGTAATGTTCGAATGGATTAAGACAACAGAGAGAGCAAGAGCGATTTAAACACATCTATATTTATTGTGTAAACGTGGGTAACTGACTTGTTATTAAAATGCATTGAGTCAATAGAATATAAGCTCTGCCTATTATAAATAGATGCCAGCTTCAGTGGATGTATGCTAATTCTAAAGGTTACTTAATACTGTATGCATTACATCTCTTCCCCAAACAAAATAAATAAGACGTCCCAGTGAAATTAATTGGCCACCCAACATTTGATGCTGAAATTAATTTCCTTGACATCTGATATTTGGAATGTTTGTTTATGAAACAACGTTGCCATTTGAATGACATAGTTTACACTGAAACTGACATTTAAATTAAAACATAAAAGCTTATCAAATTATCTGATTACCTCTCGACAACATTATGGCAAAATCAAATAAAACACAAACATGTTCCATTCAGATTTTCCATCAAGCGTTAAACAACTAAATACACTCCAGATAAGTTGAGAAAAAATAAAAGAAAACTTTTGGATTGATCAGACAATTTGAATGAGTTTTTGGGAAACAAGTTCTTAAGTTTATATTCCTCAAACACGTGTGATCACATCTGATAGTCCCTGAATCGTCTAGGTAGCACAGTCATTCGTTTCCCTAGTTCATGTGAACTACGATTAGTCCCTCTCAAGTCCATTTGTCTCTGGCGTGGTTCATAATACGGTCTCACATGTGTAACAGTCCTGTAAACCGAGTCACCATAATTTGACAGCAATTTTAAAGCGGTGCCCTTCTGACTAACAACCTGATAGATTTGTTTTTCCCAGTTGGCAGACATTTTGCTTTTCCCCATTTTGAGAATTAGAACCTTTTGTCCCACTTTATACTTTCTATAGCCCTTTGCTTTTGACCTGTCTGCGTAATGCTTGATTCTCTGCTTTTGCAGTGCGTCGCGAATTTTAAGATCAGACGGCGCTTTTTTGTTATCGAACTGAGGCAACTTAGTTTTTATCAGCCTGTTGTAAAGTAACTGAGCAGGCGATTTTCCTGTGGTAGTGTGTTCTGTGGCTCTGTAATGCAATAGAAACGTGTATATTTCAGTTCTCCAGTTCTTATTTTGAACTAAAGCGGTTCTCACGGCTTTTCTGATGCTTTTGTTGAAATTTTCAACAAGCCCATTGTTTCGACTCCAATATGGCGAAATACGAGAATGTTTAATTCCATTTTCACGCAAAAATGCTTTGAACTCTGATGAGACGAAGTAACTAGCATTATCAGTTACAATTTCATCAACGAAACCGTGCATGGCAAATATTTGTCTCAGTCTGTTAATGATGGTAGTGCTTGTGGTTGATTTGATAATTTCAACCATTGGAAATCTCGAATAATAGTCAATGGCGGCAAAAATAAATTCATTATTCGAGCCATACGGACCACTCAAATCAAGACCAATCTTTTTCCATGGCCCAGCTGGTAAATTACTCATTACTACTGGTGGTGCGCGTGTTGGTGTTGAAGTCAACTGACATCTATGGCATGACTTAATTAAGTCTTCGACTTTCGCGTCGATGTTTGGAAACCAAACCTTACTTCTGAGCAATTGTTTTGTTTTCTTCAGACCACGATGCGATTCGTGTGCAAGGTCCAAAATACGAGTTTGAAGTTGTTTGGGAATTACAAGTTTATTTCCTTTTAAGACTAAGCTATCTTTCACCGAAAGCTCGTTTCTGACTTGAAAATACGGCTTCATATTTCCTTGTTTCTGCCATCTGTTTGTATGTAGGCATTTCCGTACCTGAGTTAAAAATTTATCTTGCTCTGACGCAGTGTTTATCTCTTGTAATGTAATAGCTACTGGTAGAGTGCTCTCTGTCAAACCAGTGATATATTGTTCTGTTCTGCTACTGAGTCTGTTATCAAACTCATTACATTCGCGTGTCGTTGCTCGCGATAAAATATCAGAGGGGTTAAAACAACCACCTTTGATGTATTTAACAGAAAAAGTGTAGGGTTGTAACTTTAAAATCCATTTCTGAATTCTAGCAGGCGCGTCATGAGAACTTGTGAATATTCTCTCAAGCGGTTTATGATCTGTGTAGACCACGAAATTCATGCCAAACAGATATACACTAAATCTTTGTATTGCCCATAAAATAGCTAGACTCTCGCGTTCAATTTGCGAATAACGTCTTTCCACGGGGTTTAAGGTCCTTGATGCATATGCAACGGGTTTGAACTCCCCAGTACTTTGTTTTTGGTGCAATATGGCTCCAAGACCATACGGACTTCCGTCTACAATCAGCTGTGTCTCAGCATCTTGATTGTAGTACGCTATGACTTCTGAACTAATCAAACATTGTTTTAATGTTTCGAACGCGTTTTGCTGTTCATGTCCCCAATGCCAAGCTACGTCTTTTCTAGTCAGTTTACGTAATGGTTCAGCTATTGTAGCGAGATTTTTAATGAATTTCGAACAGAAATTTATCAATCCAAGAAATGACTTAACCTCAGAGGGGTTAGTTGGTGAGGGTGTTTCTTTTACAGCCTTGACCTTATCATCAGAAATTTTAATGCCTGAGCTTGAAAGTGTGTGAGCCATGAATTTCAATTCTGATTTGTTGAATTCGCATTTATTTCTGTTTAATGTCAAGCCTTTCTCTCTCAACCTGGTTAGAAGCATTCTAAGGATTTTGTCATGCTCTTGCTGATTTGACGCATAGATGATAATGTCATCAATTATGTTTTTGCAGCCAGGTATGTCTTGTATTACCTGCTGAATGATACGCTGATAAGTTTCTGGTACAGAGTTCACACCAAAAAATAATCTTTTGTAGCGGTATAAACCATTGTTTGTGGCAAACGTAGTTATGTACCTCGAATCTGACTCTAACTCGACCTGGTGAAACGCTTGCGCTAAATCTAGCTTCGAAAATACAGACGCTCCGTTCATTTGCTCGAGTGTTTCATCGATATTAGGTAAAGGGAATCTTTCACGCTGTATAGCTTTATTTGCGCATCGCATATCAACGCATAAACGGATATCATTGTTTGATTTTGGTATAGGTACTAGAGCACTGACCCAAGGTGTCGGTCCTTCCACCTTTTCGATCACGTCAAGATCTTCTAGTTCCTTTAGTTTGCTTTCAACCTTCTCACGCATTTTGAATGGTATTTTTCTCGCAGGTTGCGCTACGGGTTTAACATTTTCATCAACATACAACTTTAACTGGAAATCTTTCAGTTTACCAAGACCCTCAAATCTGTCCTGAAATGATCTTAAAATACTTTCAGTTTCGCTACTGACGAACGCGATGTTGTCATCAGGCAATCCAATGCGTAGGATACCTAGTTCTTTTGCAGTTTTATGTCCTATCAACGGTTTTCCTGAGCCCTTGATTATGTGAAATTCTACATTAAGCGATTTTGAACCAACTTTTACAGGAAATGTGGCTTTGCCAACAAGATCTAATGAGGTTGTTTTGCCATAAGGGTATATTTTAGCATTTGATTTCTCTAGGATTGTGTTGGAAGATTTTAGCTGGTTGAATAGGGTGTGATCAATAGCATTTACTGATGCACCCGAATCTACCAAAATACTCAAATTTTTACCTGCAATATTTACTGTCACAGTGGCGTCCTGATTTCCAAGCACAAATATTTCCTCAATATTATCCTGATCACTACACTCACAATCATAATCCTGATTTAATCCAGTTTGATCACTTACGTTAATTGAATTGACATTTTTCACTTTAGTTTTACACATGATAGCAAAGTGTCCCTTCCGTCCGCAGTCTCTGCATATAGCGTTCTTTGCTCGCGTGCACTCTCGTCCATAGTGGTTTCTTCCTCCACATCTGTAGCATTCTGCCGTTTCTCTCGTGTATGCTCGACGTTGACTATTCCGTTGTCTGCTGGGTTGGCTGGGTCCCTGGTATGATCCTCTGAACGACTCAGAACGTGACGTCCTTCGTTGTTGGTCTCCATTGGTACGAGGTCTAGATCTTGAGTGTTGGTTCCTCGTAGACTGGCGAGTGATTCTATTGATTTCACTCGACTGCGACTGATTTGTTTGGTTGTCTGCAGCGATTTTCTTAGCATGCGTCGAAGATAGTTCATATGTCCTTGAAATAGTTCTTACTTTCTCGAGCGTTAAATCTGACTCTGCTAAAAGTTTCTTTCTGAGATCTGTTGATCTACAACAGTCTACAACTTGATCACGGATCATGTCCTCCTTTTGAAGTTCGCTGAAGTCACATGAAATGCTCAGCTTTGACAATCTGACTATAAAATTGTCCACTGTTTCGTCTTCTTCTTGTTTTGATTGTCTGAACACGTGACGTTCGAACGCAATATTCTTCTTGGGCGCAAAATATTCATTTAGTTTGCCAATGGCTTGCGCATACGTTGTGCCAGTGTCTGTTAATGTTTCGAAGAGGTCCTGAACTTCTTCCCCTGAAACGTGCAGTAGCAGCGCTCTCTTTTGCTCATCTCGAGTCACCCCTGATGCTTTGATATAATAGTCAAATCGCTTGACATATTGGTCCCATTTCTGTGCTAAACTCGTCTGTTCTCCTAGCACTTTAAATGGAGCTGGAGAAACAATATCCAACTTCAAAGCCATTGTTTTGTTAGTTCAGTATTTAAACTACAAACAAAATTGTTTTCCCATCCAACATAAGTTTGACAATATGTTTAGTGTCCGGAATTTAATCCTCACAGATTCTCAATACAATTCGGAATTTAATCCAATGTAATCCCAATTCTCGTCGCCAATGTAATGTTCGAATGGATTAAGACAACAGAGAGAGCAAGAGCGATTTAAACACATCTATATTTATTGTGTAAACGTGGGTAACTGACTTGTTATTAAAATGCATTGAGTCAATAGAATATAAGCTCTGCCTATTATAAATAGATGCCAGCTTCAGTGGATGTATGCTAATTCTAAAGGTTACTGAATACTGTATGCATTACAATCCCTATACCACAGGATCCCTCAAACTATATAGTAGCACTTTAAGGGATCCTGCGGTAGCATCTATGCTGCATAATGCTGGTTTGAACTCATTAAAACCTTTAAAATACCAGACTTAAGGACGAGTTCAACTGGAGTAAGGACGAGTAAAAATAAAGACCACTTGCACAACAGGACGAGTAGGTCCAAAAAAAATTTGAGCCCTGAGTTAAACGCTACATGTAACTGTTATGCATACGTCAACGTATGGTACATGCATAATTCAGCATAAGTTAGACGATCGTTTTTTATAATTTTCTTAGAAGTCTAGAAAGCTAGTGATACGCTGGGTATACGCTGTTATACAGCAGTACAAGTATAAGTTATGCTATGCCACTAATGCGTTATGAATAAGTTACTAAAACGTTAGACACACGTTTCATGTTCGTTTTGTACACGCTTTTTATACATTCATGGAGAGGCTTTCTCTGATTTTAATTTGATTTCAGCGTATGCCAGCGTACTGGAAATATGTTTCATACGTCGGCATAAGTTGGCTCAAACTTTATAGTGTGACAGGGACTTACCTAGTATATTCAAACAATTTGAATTCTTACACTAAAACTTGGACATTCTATTTGATAAGGTGTTTAAATGTAGCGACGAAATATGGCACACAATGTAAATCTGGATCAGACTGTTCAGTAAAGAGCAGGCTTATCTGAAACTAGAGCAGCTGTCAATGGTACACCATCGCAAATATCTGCTTTTTTACCTTGACCTTTACCCTGTGGTCAAGGTTACACAAAGTGTTGCCCAGTACCCTCTACACCATGTTACCTATGCACCTGCAAAGTTAAAAGTTGCCATGTCCAACGGTTAAGGAGGAGATTCATTTACAAGAAAAAACATTATATAACCTTGATCATGGGATCAAGGTCACATAAGTTATTGACCAGTACCCTCCACATTATATGACGTATGCACCTGCAAAATTTGGAGTTGTTACGTCCAACAGTTTATGAGATGCTTTTACAAGAAAAACATTTTTGAACTTTGGACTTGACCTTGGGTCCAAGGTCATAAGAAGTGTTGCCCGGTACCCTCAACATCATGTGACCTATACACCATCAAAGTTTGAAGGTGCTATATTAAAGGGTTAATGAGGAGATGCATTTACAAGAAAATACATTATTTGACCTTGGCATCAGGGTCAAGGCCACAGGAAATGTTGCCCAGTCCCTCTACATTATTTGACATATGCACCTGTAAAGTTTGAAGTAAATACATCCACTGGTTAAGGAGATGAATTTTCAAGAAAATAAATTTTTTGACCTTTGACCTTAACATTTTGCTCAATTCCCTTCACATTATGTGATTTATACGCCTGCTAAGTTTGCAGTTGCTTCATCAAACGGATTAGGAGGAGATGCATTTACAAGAAACGTGATGGAAGGAAGGACGCACATGCGAACCACAGACTGAATTGGCAAGAAATTAATATACTCATTTTTTCTAAAGAAAAAAAAAAAAACAGGTATAATAAACATGTTTGATTTTGACTAAATCAATAATAGTTTAATCTTGCCTCTAAATATTCATTTAAATATTAGTGTCTACGGACAGGACGCGTCTACGTACTGGACATTTTTGCATTCAAAGACTCCTAAATCCTTACTGTTGCAAACAATCCTTCTATTTTATATGTTAACTTGTCCAGACACTGACTTGTATCACACACATTAACGTGACCTTTAAAATCTTTCAAAGTCTTCAATAAAAACAAGGGCGTCTACGGACTGGACATTTTTTGGACCATTTTACACCATTCAGCCGAATGAAAACTGTTAATTTATTCGTTTCCTGAGATACTTAATTAATACAAACTCATTAGCTGGTATGTTATACTTCACAATTCACTTAATCAATTATATTTTAAACTTGTTTGCTACGAATAAGGTGCTGTGCTATCTGTCACTTCCTAAATTTGAAAAAAAATATAACAAAGTCTGCATTTGGTCCTTTAGATGTCATTTAAATACTATATGACATAACTTGATAATTTAACATACTGAAAAAAGAGGACTGTCTATTTTATAAATAAATTGATATCATTATATGTACATTTGAAGAAATATGTATGGACTTCTTTGTTAAAACAGTTCTTTTTCAAATGAACCAGCATAACAGTATTTTCAAGCATTTTAGACCAATATATGCTCGGATGCGAAAAACCTTTTTTATCAATGATGTTCAATGCTATGTGTCCTCTTAAAACACTCCATTAGCACTTTTCTGAAACAATAATGAAGTGTTTTACACTTTTTTTCTGTATCACAGGAGCATATAACAAGTTGTTGGTACAAAAAGTGCATTTGATTTTTGCTGAGTCGTGGTGAATTTCGACCTTGGTTAGACTAGTCCATGGTGTAGCGCTGGATAAAATAACGCTTTTTTTATCATATGATGTCGCCTCTCAGAGTGAAATAACGCCATGCAATAAAATCTGTAAACCACAAGTGGTTTATCGATTTTCGGGAAACGTTATGACGTCCATAACAACGTTGTGTACATAACAGTAGGAACGCAAAGAGCTTATTTTGAGTTAAAGTATTTTAAAATTGTAAAAATGCGCGACGCAAAATATTCCCTCAAAATGGCGGCCGAAAAATGGCGCCAAAAATTCCCTTTTTTAAACGCTCTTTATTCTTAATTTGTAATTAATTACAGTGTATTCTAGCTTTATATTTAGATTCTACAACCTTTAATCGCCAATTTCCTTTTTTGAAAGTGTTTATTGATATATTGCTTTGCAATGAAATCAAGCTCTGAAATGCACCACCGTCAGGCGCTTAAAAACAGAAATGAAATATAAGCTCTGGCATATAATGGAACGTTTTTTGTCTCCAGAACCGATTTTGATGAAATAAATCAAAACATATTCACCTTTGCCCCGTCCATCTTTCAGCTGAGTATAAACGCGGGACAAAGCTCTAAAATGACGTAGTCACTAGTCAAAGTTGTCCCATATTTACGTCACAATATTACGAGTAAACGTGTTGTAATCGATATGTTTTATCTATAAAAATGTGATTCTAAAGGAATAATGCCAATACATATTCTTCTGTAAACTGGCGAAGAACTGTGGTGTTCAAATACCTTATCTCTGGGGCCTCAGAGGTGCATCCTAGGTATGCAGATTTCATTTTTAATTAGTTTCGTTCGCCTGAAAATGGGCTTTCCCGTTACTTTGAAATGAGAAATCTTAAATGCTCCCTTCTCCCCGGGCTGCCGATTCTTCCCCTTTCGACATTATTCTTTAGGCTTTAAAAGATCCAGAGGGGGGGAGGTAGGGGGTCCGGACCCCCATCCCTGGTAAATCACAAGTTATATCAAATTCTATAGAAATTAGCATTTGGACCCCCCCCCCCCCCCCCCCCCCCCCCCCGTAAATAGTTGGACCCCCCCCCCGCATCCCCGGAAAATTTTGGTCTAAAAAACCCCAAAACAAACATAAAAAAATCAAGGCTGTTTTCTCGCAGTAGGGCTTGGACCCCCCCCCCCCCCCTCTCTGACAAGGGGGGTTGAAATAAACTTGCTTGTTCCCCAAAAATCGAAAATTTGTTTTTCTGGGTTCCATGTTCCCCAACAGTTTCTTTGTTTGCTTGTTCCCCTCAAAAGTTGCACTTACCTCCTCTGTTCCCTTGAAATAAATGCCCCTTTACCCTGTTTCCCAAAACCCATGGAAGGCCTCACCAACTACTAACCTACACCCCACCCTCAATCCTCCTCTTGCTCTTATGTCTTCTTTTTTCCTAGCTGTTCCCCAATATTCTTTATTTTTGCAGGGATGGGCCTAATCCATTTTGTGAGAAAGTTTTATTGCTTTTAGAAAATGGACTTTACTTTTTGCTTGGCTTGGCCCCATATATAAACTATTCAATTTTCATGTCAATTTTGCTCTTATGTGGATATTAACTTAAGGATTCTTCGGCCCATCAATTTTGCAAAGGGCCCAAAAAATTTTAAAAGGCCCATTGAAATTTTGAAATTTGCATGACTTTGAATGGGATATATGGGTCATTGGCCCATTTTATGGGCCCATCATCATTTTGGGCAAGGATTATCTCTGTTTTTGTTTACTAAACTTTATCTTTTTCTCTTTAATAAATAACTATTGATTCTTTTGATAATTGAAATTTTTACTTTTAGGGAACATTTTTTAGAAAGGTATAAATCTCTTTTGGGGGAGGGGGTGTGGGCAGGGGGGAGTAACTTGTGGGTAATTTTGGTATGGGTGTGCGAGCCAGTATTTTAGACCAACCCCTATCTGAATCATATATATAAAAATATCCCTTCATATACTTGATTTCACAGAGAGTTGACCCATTCATAAACCCCCCCCCCCCCCCCCTAAAGTAAATTTTAAAAAAAGCCTAATAGCATTTTATTGGGGGGGTACAAAACTAAGAAAATGGGAGCCAGTATACCCCTTATTTCAGAGTCAGTGGGAACTTTGCTATTAAATATGAAATTAAAATACAATTTATTTATAAAAGCATCCCATTATGGCCCAGACCCCAATTAATACATCATTTATATTGAATCATACAATATTCAACCTTTAAACTAGACCTAACCCTAAATAAGAGAAAATTGTTTTTGCTTTATTTTTACTTCATTTTATTATTTTAAAAAAATGAGGTGCTTGGGGCTTGGAACAAAGACAACTTTAGTAAGAAAACATAACTATTTCTTGGGGAAAGGGAAGCAGGCTAATGTATGCAGATAAACATTATGTAACATATCACAAACCCCAGTGGCTGGGCCTCATTAATATCATTTTTGTAAAGTGTAGACTGAGATTGCTTTCAATCTTTAAGTATGTATTCCAAGTTGCAGCATACCAACCACTATATACATGTAATAAGCAGACATGTTCTTATTATAAGTAAGTAAGGTTGCAAAGATCAGGAATCGATACAATCAAGTACCAAACCTGACCCAGGATACCAATGGGAAAGTGACAAACTCACGGAAGACACCACAAACGAGAGCCAAGAGGTCAGCCCTTTCCCAGCAGGTGACCACGAAGCACATATAAACAGACGCGCACAAAACATAGCAAACACAAGACAGAACAAAAACATAAAAGATCCACAAAAGAAGTACCGCCTTGGAACGGTCAGTAAAATATTTTACTGGAGGGCTTAAACCGGTTTAACGGCGCCAGCCTCACCCTTAATTCAGATGTGGATCAAGACACATAGATATTTGGTTTGCATGAAAGACCCCTAACTTATCAATGCATCATCTCCTAAAACATATAAATCAAGATATAACAAGGAGATAAAGCAACAATGATAAAGGATTCAAAATAAGAATTTTTAACTGTCTTACAGGAATCTTAGTCAGATTCCCAAACATTAATTGGCCTTGAACTTCAAAAACTGGATGACAGTATAATTAAACACTGGTTTAAAATTTTAGAGAGATTTCATCAGCTGTTAACTGATCTGATGATTGTTTACACAAAATAAAGTTCCTGTAAAATTTACAATCAATCAGAATGAAGCCAGCTATTCTGGAACACCAATTTCCCTCATTTTTGACATAGTTACATCATTTGTACAAAAGTATGCTTATTATGAAGAATATGGTAGTTTATACCTTAAGCTACTATAGCCCCCCTCCCCACAGCATCTATCACAAATATTTATAAGAGACTTCAGGCCCCCAGATAAGAGTGCGTAACTGAAATTTATTTTCTTATTCCAAACAAAACACATGTTGTGGGTACTCAAAACAACCGTCTCGATGAGACGGTTCTTTTAAGCACACAAAACACATGTTTAAACTGATGGATAAGAAAATAATCACAATTTTACGCATTTTTTTGTGGTTAACTGGCCCTATGAGAGTATTAGATGTCAAAATAACTTGTTTACTTTCAATTACTGCAAATTGCAGAATAAGTCTGTTATATCAGTATTAAGTCTGTTTTGTTAATTTTTTTCAATGATCTGTTGGTTTTACACAGTGCTTCTGAGAGTCAGTGACCCCCAAAATTGGTCATAGGAATCAAAAACTGATGCAAGCTAGTTATGGTCTCAAATTTGAGAAAGATCTAACCAGCTTTAACCTTTTACACCTTTGAAATATTATGTATTTGAAAATATTATGGAAAATGGAGTATTTGCTCTTTTTGAGCAAATGCTCCATTTTCCATTATATTTTCAAATTCAAGACTAATTAGCTTAAATTTTCTTGAATTTTTTCAATGTTGTCTAAAATAGAAAATAATGTCATGATCTAAATATAGCCTTTGCAGTAAAGGATTAAGATGATAAAAGAGTAAACTGAGTTTGTTTTTGTCCAAAAAGGGTGTGTAACACATATTTTGAGTTAAACCAAACTCTAGGAAGAATATATTTGTAGATTTTTTTTTATTTAGGAGGTCTTTTACAATAAAGACATGTATCTATTTAAATAAATTTAAGTATGCTTATAATGAAGGCTACTTTATACCCCAAGCTTCTATAGCATTCCCTCCCCAAAGCACCTATCCCCAAGATAAGACTATTAATGTGTGATTGAATTATTTCTTAATCAAACATATGTTGTGGGTACTCAAAAGAACCGTCTCAAAGAGCACCCTTAACACAGTGTCATATGTTTATATGATATTTGGATCATATAACTTTTGTATTTGTTGGGGTCAGGTTAACACTAAAATATGATTAGGGCATGGGTATTCATCCTATTTAAAGAATCAGGCAGTAACTTGGACCAGAAAATTCTTTGTCTCGCAATGTAAATCTGTCTAGAGTATGTATAGTGATACAGATGTAATTGTTTTCTTGATATTTCTGATAAACTAAACAGGGTTTTTTGGCACATTTTGAAGACCAATTTTGGGTCATTTTCACAATAGCAAAAAAGGATGTTTTTCCAATATCAAGGAGAATATTCCCAATTTAAGAAACAAAAAAATGTCACTATTTTGTAACAATGTACCCCAATGAATAGTACCTGTTAAATTCATAATGTTGAAATGTTCTTATTAGATAACTTTTGTTTGATTTGATTATAACATATGGTGTGAGTTTTTCCCCAATTTGTATAAAAGTATGTGAAAAATTCCCAATTCTGGGGATTGGGTCATGTTCCCAAAATGGAGAGAAAAAATCCTGGGTCACTTTTAATAATAGGGACTGTAACAGCGTTGTAGCTTACACATAACCTGTTCTGAAAATGAAATCAAATATGTTTTGGTATACTATTTTCATGTCGATTCAATGTCTGTGTTATTTGGGGGGTCCATCACTGAAGCCCTCCCAGGGGTTGGGGTACAGGGGGGAAAGAGCATTCATCACAGGGTGGGTAACAGAAGAACAAAGGGCCCAATTAATTTTGAGTGGAATGGGAACATTGGGGAACAGGGAAGATATGGGGAACAAGGGAACAGGTACCATCTTCCCTCCCTGGGAGGGCCTCATCAGTAGTTTGTAAAGTATTAATTAGTGCTTAATTGGGTGTAAAATGGACTATCCCAAGTTTTATCAACCCCCATAGAAACAATCTGCGGGTTATATTTGAATAGTGCAAGACATTTCCTGATTGTAAGCAAGATTATTGAAAATCAATAAGACAACAGGAACGGCTTTCTATACCGTGTGCACTAAAAAAGATTGCTTACGTCATTTATTTATCGATGTTGTCGTCATTAACTAGACGGTCAGGAAAGATAACGTTGTCATTGATTGAGAATATTAGTGAAACATGGATTTATCCGAGGTAAATAAGGCCTAGATATCCAATATATTAAATAGATCTATATTTTCATTTGAATTTTAATACATTTATTATGGTCTAGATTGGTTTTGCGCGATATGAACTGGCTTTGCCACTCGCACCCAATCCTCGTTTTCCACCATCTTGGAAGTTTGACCGTTTGAAGACCGTATGACCTCTCGAAGATAATGGAACGAATTTTGTCTCCAGAACGAATTTCGATAAAAATTGGCACGTTGGTAGTTGAAACCCTATATTTTTTCATGACATATATGCCACAGCGGGACCAAGTCGAAAAAATGAGAAATTTGATATCAAACGTGAACCAATTTTTTACAGTCACATCCATCTTGCAAGTTTTCTGTTTCGCCCATCTCGTTGTTTAAGAGCGTTGTCATAGATTAAAAATCATACGCTATTGGAAAATTTGAACAAACGACGAACACAAGTGGCCAATTTTTAACAGAATAAGATTTGGGACATTCGTGCAACAAGCGGTTAAATTTGGGGTGTCGTTCCTCGCTTCGCTGAGAAAGCCGAAAAATGCGAACGTTTTTGTTGCTATGCATGTTTGATAATATTCATACGCCTTCACTACGCGTCCCGACTGTACAGTCGGGACGCGTAGTGAAGGCGTATGAATATTATCAAACATGCATAGCAACAAAAACGTTCGAATTTTTCGGCTTTCTCAGCGAAGCGAGGAACGACACCCAAAATTTAACCGCTTGTTGCACGAATGTCCCAATTCTTATTCTGTTAAAAATTGGCCACTTGTGTTCGTCGTTTGTTAAAGTTTTCCCATAGCGTATGATTTTTAATCTACGACAACGCTCTTAAACAACGAGATGGGCGAAACGGAAAACTTGCAAGATGGATGTGACTGAAAAAAAAATGGTTCACGTTTGATATCAAATTTCTCATTTTTTCGACTTGGTCCCGCTGTGGCATATATGTCATGAAAAAATATAGGGTTTCAACTACCAATGTGCCAATTTTTATCGAAATTCGTTCTGGAGACAAAATTCGTTCCATTATCTTAGAGAGGTCATACGGTCTTCAAACGGTCAAACTTCCAAGATGGCGGAAAACGAGGAATGGGTGCGACTGGCAAAACCAGTTCATATCGCGCAAAACCAATCTAGACCATAATAAATGTATTAAAATTCAAACGAAAATATAGATCTATTTAATATATTGGATATCTAGGCCTTAATTACCTTGGATAAATTCATGTTTCACTAACATTCTCAATCAATGACAACGTTATCTTTCCTGACCGTCTGGTTAATGACGACAACATCGATAAATAAATGACGTAAGCAATCTTTTTTTAGTGCACACGGTATAGAAAGCCGCTCCTGTTGTCTTATTGATTTTCAATAATCTTGCTTACAATCAGGAAATGTCTTGCACTATTCAAATATAACCCGCAGATTGTTTCTATGGGGGTTGATAAAACTTGGGATAGTCCATTTTACACCCAATTATGCACTTATTAATACTTTACAAACTACTGATGAGGCCCTCCCAGGGAGGGAAGATGGTAGCTGTTCCCTTGTTCCCCATATTTTCCCTGTTCCCCTTCCCCTCAAAATTAATTGGGCCCTTTGTTCTTCTGTTACCCTGAGATGAATGCTCTTTCCCCCTGTACCCTAACCCCTGGGAGGGCTTCAGTGATGGACCCCCCCCCCCCAAATAACACAGACGTTGAATCGACATGAAAATAGTATACCAAAACATATTTGATTTCATTTTCAGAACAGATTATGTAAAAGCTACAACGTTGTTACAGTCCCTATTATTAAAAGTGACCCAGGGTTTTTTCTCTCTATTTAGGGAACATGACCCAATCCCCAGAATTGGGAATTTTTCACATAGTTTATACAAATTGGGGAAAACTCACACCATATATTATAATCAAATCAAACAAAACTTAGCTAATCATAACATTTCAACATTATGAATTTAACAGGTACTATTCATTGGGGTACATTGTCACAAAATAGTGACATTTTTTTGTTTCTTAAATTGGGAATAGTCTCCTTAATGTTGGAAAAAAAACATACTTTTTTGCAATTGGGAACATGACTCAAAATTGGTCTTTAAAATGTGCCAAAGAATCCTGTTTAGTTTATCAGAAATATCAAGAAAACAATTACATCTGTATCACTATACATACTCTAGACAGATTTACATTGCAAGACAAAGAATTTTCTGGTCCAAGTTACTGCCTGATTCTTTAAATAGCCCTAATCATATTTTAGTGTTTACCTGACCCCAACAAATACAAAAGTTATATGATCCAAATATCATATAAACATATGACACTGTGTTTAGGGTGCTCTTTGAGACGGTTCTTTTGAGTACCCACAATATATATTTGATTTAGAAATGATTCAATCACACATTAATAGTCTTATCTTGGGGATAGGTGCATTGGGGAGGGAATGCTATAGAAGCTTGGGGTATAAAGTATCCTTCATAATAAGCATACTTAAATTCATTTAAATAGATACATGTTTTTATTGTAAAAGACCTCCTAAATGAAAAAAAAATCTACAAATATATTCTTCCTAGAGTTTGGTTTAACTCAAAATATGTGTTACACACCCTTTTTTTTGGACAAAAACAAACTCAGTTTACTCTTTTATCATCTTAATCCTTTACTTCATATGCTATATTTGGATCATGACATTATGTTCTATTTCAGACAACATTGACAAAATTCAAGAAAATTGAAGCTAATTAGTCATGAATTTGAAAATATAATGGAAAATGGAGCATTTGCTCCAAAAGAGCAAATGCTCCATTTTCCATAATATTTTCAAATACATGATATTTCAAAGGTGTAAAAGGTTAAAGCTGGTTAGATCTTTCTCAAATTTGAGACCATAACTAGCTGGCATCAGTTTTTGATTCCTATGACCAATTTTAGGGGTCTCTGACTCTCATAAGCACTGTGTAAAACCAACAGATCATTGAAAAAAAATTTAACAAAACAGACTTAATACTGATATAACAGACTTATTCTGCAATTTGCAGTAATTGAAAGTAAACAAGTTATTTTGACATCTAATACTCTCATAGGGCCAGTTATCCATCAGTTTAAACATGTGTTTTGTGTGCTCAAAAGAACCGTCTCATCGAGACGGTTCTTTTGAGTACCCACAACATATGTTAAACAGTTTTGGTTGAGAAATAAGAAAATAAATTTCAGTTACCCACTCTTATCTTGGGGCCTGAAGTCTCTTATAAATATTGGTGATAGATGCTGTGGGGAGGGGGGCTATAGTAGCTTAAGGTATAAAGTACCATATTCTTCATGATAAGCATACTTTCGTACAAATGAAGTAACTATTTTAAAAATGAGGGAAATTGGTGTTCCAGACCAGCTGGCTTCATTCTGATTAACTATAAATTTTACAGGAACTTTATTCTGTGTAAACAGTCATCAGATCAGTTAACAGCTGATGAAATCTCTCTAAAATTTGAAACCAGTGTTTAATTATACTGTCATCCAGTTTTTGAAGTTCAAGGCCAATTAATGTTTGGGAGTCTGACTAAGATTCCTGTAAGACAGTTAAAAATTCTTATTTTGAATCCTTTATCATTTTTGGTTTATAATAAGAACATGTGCATGCTTATTACATGTATATAGTGGTTGGTATGCTGCAACTTTGAATACATACTTAAACCTCCTTAACTTTTTATCCAGATTGAAAGCAATCTCAGTTTACACTTTACAAAAATGATATTAATGAGGCCCAGCCAGTGGGGTTTGTGATATGTTACATAATGTTTACTGGCATACATTAGCCTGCTTCCCTTTCCACAAGAAATAGTTATGTTTTCTTACTAAAGTTGTCTTTGTTCCAAGCCCCAAGCACCTCATTTTTAAAAAAAAAAATAAAATGAAATAAAAATAAAGCAAAAACATTTTTCTCTTAGGGTTAGGTCTAGTTTGAAGGTTGAATATTGTATGATTCAATATTAATGATGAATTAATTGGGGTCTGGGTCATAATGGGATGCTTTTATCAATAAATTGTATTTTAATTTCATACTGACTCTGAAATAAGGGGTATACTGGCTCCCATTTTCTTAGTTTTGTACACCTAAATAAAATGTGAGCTCTGCTATTAGGCTTTTTATAAAATTTACTTTGGGGAGGGGGGGGGGAGTTTATGAATGGGTCAACTTTCTGTGAAATCAAGTATATGAAGGGATATTTTTGTATATGATTCGGATTTGGGTTGGTCTGAAAATACTGACTCGCACACCCATACCAAAATTACCCACAAAAAAAGATAAAGTTTAGTAAACAAAAACAGAGATAATCCTTGCCCAAAATGATGATGGGCTCTTTAAATGGGCCAATGACCCATATATCCCATTCAAAGTCATGCAAATTTCAAAATTTCAATGGGCCTTTTAAACTTTTTATGGGCCCTTTGAAAAATTTGATGGGCCCAAGAATTCTAAAGTTAATATCCACATTAGAACAAAATTCACATGAAATTTGAATAGAAATTTAAATGGGGCCTAGCCAAAAGTAAAGTCCATTTTCTAAAAGCAATAAAACTTTCTCATAAAATGGATTAGGCCCATCCAGGATTATCCCTGCAAAATTAAAGAATATTGGGGAACAGCTAAGAAAAAAAGAAGACATAAGAGCAAGAGGAGGATTGAGGGTAGGGTGTAGGTTAGTAGTTGGTGAGGCCTTCCATGGGTTTTTGGAAACAGGGTAAAGGGGCATTTATTTCAAGGGAACAGAAGAGGTAAGTGCAACTTTTGAGGGGAACAAGCAAACAAAGAAAATGTTGGGGAACATGGAACCCAGGAAAACAATTTTTCGATTTTTGGGGAACAAGCAAGTTTATTTCAGCCTCCCCCCCCTCCCCGTGAGGGCCTCGATGGTTAGTGGATAATTCAGCCAAGGTACAGACAGGGGGGGGGTGAGCTGTTTAATGGTCAATGCATGTGCAGATCCAGATTTTTTTGTCAGAGAGGGGGGGGGGGGGGGTCCAAGCCCAACGGCGAGAAAACAGCCTTGATTTTTTTATGTTTGTTTTGGGGTTTTTTAGTCCAAAATTTTCCGGGAATGCGGGGAGGGGTCCAACTATTTACGAGGGGGGGGGGGGTCCAAATGCTAATGTCTATAGAATTTGATAGAACTTGTGATTTACCAGGGATGGG
This sequence comes from Loripinus fragilis, assembly GCA_964019695.1. Lineage (NCBI taxonomy): Eukaryota > Metazoa > Mollusca > Bivalvia > Lucinida > Lucinidae > Loripinus > Loripinus fragilis. The sequence continues at coordinate 37,366,145 of OZ026520.1, read as the reverse complement.
GTCCGGCCCCCTACCCCCCCCCCCTCCCTCTGGATCTGCACATGCATGACATTTAAAGACTAAAGAATAAGGTCGAAAGGGGAAAAATCGGCAGCCCGGGAAGAAGGGAACATTTAAGATTTTTCATTTCAAAGTAACGGGAAAGCCCATTTTTAGGCGAACGAAACGAATTAAAAATGAAATCTGCATACCTAGGATGCACCTCTGAGGCCCCAGAGATAAGGTATTTGAACATCATAGTTCTTCGCCATTTTACAGAAGAATATGTATTCGCATTATTCCTTTAGAATCACATTTTTATAGATAAAACATATCGATTACAACACGTTTACTCGTAATATTGTGACGTAAATATGGGACAACTTTGAATAGTGACTACGTCATTTTAGAGCTTTGTCCCGCGTTTATACTCAGCTGAAAGATGGACGGGGCAAAGGTGAATATATTTTAATTTATTTCATCAAAATCGGTTCTGGAGACAAAAAACGTTCCATTATATGCCAGAGCTTATATTTCATTTCTGTTTTTAAGCGCCTGACGGTGGTGCATTTCAGAGCTTGATTTTGTTGCAAAGCAATATATCATTAAACACTTTCAAAAAAGGAAATTGGCGATTAAAGGTTGCAGAATCTAAATATATAGCGAGAATACACTGTCATTAATTACAAATTAAGAATAAAGAGCGTTTAAAAAAGGGAATATTTGGCGCCATTTATCGGCCGCCATTTTGAGGGAATATTTTGCGTCGCGCATTTGTACAATTTTAAAATACTTTAACTCAAAATACGCTCATTGCGTTCCTACTGGTAATGACAAATTTGTGACGTTTTTACGGCAGAAATGAGATTTCAAAGTAATCTTAATGTCATATGATAAATAGAATCTAACATTCGTGCTCGTGTATTATTGAATTTATTAAACTCGTTGCGAAAAAGAGATAAAATGCTCGGCAAGCCTCGCATTTTATCTCTTTTTTCCCAACTCGTTTAATAATAAATTCAATAAAACATGAGCACTCATGTAAGGTCCTCCATACCTTGTCTGTTTTCAGTTCAATGTCCATTGTGGAAACCCAAGATATTTGGTTTACTGTTACAGTCTGAGTAATCTTTCACCTGCTTCTGCATTAACTCGTCCAATCTTTGATTTGTCTAAGGTCAAATTTTACCAGTACCATAACTAAACGAGGACACCATATGGGAAAGTGACAAAAACGCAATAAAACCTAACATAAAAGAGAACAAAAAGGCCAGCCCTTTCCCAGCAGATGACCATATGGCTACAATGAACAACCCAGAAAGCATGACAAAAACGAACCATAAGTAACAAAAATGATCCAGTAAAAAGCACCGCCTTGGAATGGCCAATATTTTTTTTACTGGAGGGCTTTAACTAGTTTCACAGTACCAACCTCACCCTTAGTTCGGATGTAGATTAAGACACAAAGATGTTTGATTTGCATAAAAGGTCCCTAGTTTATCTATGAATGATCTCCCAGAACATGTAAATCAAGGTATAAAAAGAAGATAAAGCAAATATAAGAACTCAACAGTACATAAAACTGAATACAGGAGCAAAAGACATCCAAAAAATAAAACCCCAGATGATCTGACAACAGCTAAAGCATCAGGCCCCTACCATCTCATCTATCGATAAGTCTTTAAGTCGGAATCATCATATAGTCTGGAGTCCGACCCGCCGGCGTGCAATTAAAGAGGGAAGCCAAACTGCCAGCCCCGATGGGTAGACCACCAAGCATGCAGTCTGTTGCAATACGTTAATGTTATAGCCAATCTTTTTGTAATGAGATATTATTTTAAAAAACTGCGCTGAAAATTTATTAGAGCCGAATATCTTCAGCTTATACACTAAGTCTCCAAGTTCGATTTTGAGATCATCTGTATAATTTTGACTGAGTTATAGCCCTTTTTTTACTTAGATTTTGGCTAAATTTCGGTTTTCAATCTATAACGTTTGAAGGGATGCATCAATTTAATTCAAAGCTTATAGAAGGGTAAAGCATCTTTAGATACAGGTCAAGCTTGAATTCGGAGATAATTTGCAGAAGTTTGACTGAGCTATGGCCTTTCTTTACTTACGTTATGGGCAATGCAAAAGCTATATAAACTTTTTGTGTAATGAACTTCACATTTTCCCAAAGGTATTATATCTAACAACTTCTCACTATAGACCATGCTTACCCTGTACCTGTAGATTAGCATGACAGTGATAAAAATTTACCCAAACACCACTTAGACATGCAGACAGAGGTACAATAGATATGAAACATATCAATAGAAATTTTAGTTTGAAGGCCTTGATCCAATCCCCTGGGTGGACTTAACGGGCGGAGGAAAGCCAAAATTCAACTTTTTCAGAATATAATCATGTTGCATATCAAATAAATGGGAATGATACGTGAAGCAGCATTGTAGCACATATTTGTCCCTAGCCTTCCCTCGGACCTTGGGGTGGTGTCAAAAGGTCCAAACATTTTTTTTTATCTAAAAGTGGTCAAGCTACATATCAAATCAAAGGAAATGGAATATAGAGCACTACGCAAGCACATATTCTGTCTTTACACATACTCTCGGCATCTGGGTTGGGTAAAAAAGTCAAAACATTTTTTTTTCTGAGAGTAGTAATGCTACATATCCAACCAAAGGGAATGGAACAGAGCATTGTGCGAGCACATATTCTGTCCTTACACATGCTCTCGGCTCCTTGGGTTGGGTCAAACGTTAACCACATCGTTTTTCTCAAAGTAGTCATGTTGCATATCCAATCAAAGGGAATGGAACATAGAGCACTGTGCAAGCACATAGTCTGTCCTTATACACACCCTCGGTCCCTGGGGGAGGTGTCAAAAGGTCAAAAGCTTTTTTTCTAAAAATTGTCATGTTGTATATCAAAATATATCGAATGGAGCCCAGGGCATAATGCAAGCACATATTCTGTCCTTGCACACACCCTCAACCCGTGGGGTCGGGTCAAAAGGTTAGGTCATTTTGATTTCTAATTGTGGTCATGTTGCATATCAAATTAAAGGAAAAGAAATATAGACCAACATTGAAGCAAAAACTTACATACACCTCGACCTCTGGGTCAGGATGAAAAGCCAGATATTGAAATTGTACAGATAAGTACATCTTACATTGTACTAAGCAGTAAGACTTAAGAGTAGTTGACACACTTTCAGTTATAATCTGTATGATATCCAAGTTGAACTAAGGCAGTATGGGATTCGAGAAATGGAAATGATTGTGATTTGCATGTTTCTCTACAATAATACTTTGTCCTGGGATATAAATTCCATGAGCCATGCTCTACTTCTTTTTGCCAGGCGACACATTGGGCTCTCAGATTTCTAATTTTGGTATAACTCTTGTCAAAAAATATATCCTGGATGCTTAAACAATGGTTGTATTTAGCACAATGAGCATGTCATATGATAGGAAATACTGAAGGAAGAAGGCAAAGATCATGAATCAATAGATTCAAACCTGTCCCAGGACACCATAATATGGGCCTCGTCGCGAGAAAACCTGTCTTCGGGGGTTTGCGAACAACACAGGCGCAGACCAGCCTGCGCATCCGCGCAGTCTGATCAGCGCCTTCGTTATTCGTTGTTTTGGAATGTATCATATCTAAACTCGCTGCAAGCGAAATTTCAATTTTCTAGCTAGTCACTGTAGCTGAGGAGACTGGTTTGAAACTCGCTTTGTCAGAAACCCCGAAGACAGGTTTTGTCGCGACGTGGCCCATATGAGAAAGGAAAGAAAGAAAACACACAAGAAAACATCACACAAGTGAGTCGAGAGTTAAGCCCTTTCCCACCAGGTGACCACACGGTTGCGACAAGACAGCATAACAGACATTAAACACAAATAACATAGAGGATCCACGAAAGAAGCAACGCCTTGGAACGGTCAGTATTTATTTTAAAGCTGCATACTCTGTAACTATGAACATTTTTCGAAAAAAAAATATTTTCTTTTTATATCATTTGTAAAAGTAGAATAAAGTTATGTTGTCACAATAAATCTAATTTCTACAGCTGAAAACTGCATGGAAAAGTGAATTATCTTATAAAATCAGGTGTTTTTTCTCTTGTTTGTAATTATTTGCGCCCCTCCAATAATTCTAGACAGTTAATTTTTAACATAAATGCTGTTGTTTTGGCACTAATGATTTGTAAATTATGACGAAAAGGGTAAAATGTATACCTGAATTTTAGTATTTTTACTGTGCTCTTGAAAAATAGAAACATTATTTCTAAAATAAAAAGATCAAAAGTTACAGACTATGCAGCTTTAACTGGAGGGCTTAAACATGTCTGATTGCAACAACCTCACTCTTATTTCTGATGTGGACAGAAAAGTCAAATAATTCAACAACTGTTGTTTTGACAATCAACCAGTGGCTGTCTTTTGATTTATATGCAGAGTTATGACCACTTCTGTAATGCATATGTGATAACTGATTCTCTCAGGCTGGTAAAGGATTGCTAGAGATTCTCCATCAATAATGAAAAAAATCAAAATTGTGTTAAAAAGTTCATATCTAATATAAGAGATATGTCCACGTTTGTAACGATTATGCGTTATTTAATCCTTTCAGCCTGGTAGTGGACTGTCAGATAACCTCCATCAAATATCAAACAATTTAAAATAATTGGTTTGAAAGTACGAAAAACACTTGTCTTTTATTGCATATACAGTAAAACCAGTCTTAAGCGGCCACTCAAAAGGACCAAAAATGGCTTTTAAGACCAACTATTGCTTAATAAAGGTCGAAAGTACTGCAGAATGCTCTAAAGTGGAAAGTATTGCAGAATCTGCAATACTTACGTCCCAAGTCAACAGCTATGATTATGGTGGGACGGTCAGTTCACCTAACCGCACTTTTTCCTGGGCAAGCTTGAACAAGCAGTTAACCAGTACTTCGTGCACATACTTTCGCGTGTAACTGACAACAACCCGTCTTGAATTATTCAGCGGAATGGAGGAGAATGACCGTAGAAATTATTTCATGATCAATCCCCACGAAAGTATGGGACCAGGCCGGGATCGAACTGGCGACCCCTGGATCTGCAGTCAGACTCGCATCTGTTGCCAGACACGTTTACTGACTGCGCTACGCGGCCCGATGCTACCATTTGTCTTTAAGACCTTTTTGTTTTGTCTATTTTCGAGTGGCTGTTTAAGACAGGTTTTATTGTATAGAGTTATGACCGCGTCCAAAACGAATATGTGTTCACTAAACCTCTCAGGCTTGAAATGGACTACCCGACAATCTCTATCAAAACTTTAAATAATTTAAGCTGTTCTTTTGAAATGTCTTTTTGCATATTCAGAATTAGGATACAGAGTTGTTAGCCTTCTGTAACGAATATGTGATAGCTCAACGTCTCAGGCTGGTAATAAATTGCATGAAAACCGCCATAAATAATGAAATTATTCAAAATTGTTGTTGTATTTGCACGAAAATCGCCATGAGTATTGAAATTAATCAAAATTGTTGTTTTAAAAGTTGCATCAAAATCGCCATGAGTATTGAAATTAATCAAAATTGTTGTTTTAAAAGTTGCATGAAAATCGCCATGAGTATTGAAATTAATCAAAATTGTTCTTTTAAAAGTTCATACAGCAGTTGCCTTATATTGCATATAAATGGTTCTGTTTTCAAGTTCTGTACGTATGATATATACTGAGGGACTTTAGAAACGCACCATTTTAAATTCACTGTCTCTTCCACATGGTCAATTTGAGGATTTTTTCTTTATCATGTTTTATCTTCTTGCACAATGGACCATGAGTTACCATGATTTCAATTTGCTTTTGCTGTTTGTTCATTCTAATACAGACGTTAGTGTTTTTCAACAATTGTCGTCTGACAAACGTAAATTTGATTCAATTTAAAAACAAACACTTTGAAGCGGTAGCCAGATATCTTAACTAATGGAAAACACAAATGGTGTCCGAAATAATCGCTTTATTATGCTAGGTTTACACTATATTCCCGACTGCCACGGCAGTCACGGTAGCCAGAAACGTAGCTCGCCGTGGTGTTTTTAGTCAATTTTGTCTTTGTGTTCAAGTTCTGTTAAGTCTTGCTACGTTTTTCACGGTCTGTCAAGGCAGAGGCTGGCCGGCGCGCAAGGGTCTTCACGGATTGTTCTACGTTTCTCCCGGCCTGCTACGTTCTATTGAGACCTATCACGTTTTGTTACGTTGCGATCAAGTTCTGCTACGTCTATCAAGTTTTGTTAGGTTTTCTACGATGAAACGTGGGGGATGAATGGTGTTTGAGCCCCAATATGCCCACTGTGTAAAAATGAGGTCCACGAAGCTGCTGCAATCGTTATATTATGTACCCTTGATCAAAACATCATTAATGAAGAAGCCGATTTCGTATACATATATATAATTGCTGGGAGCGTTCATCTAGCCTTTGCGGCAGCAAGGAGAGCACCGAAGAATGATCGACTAGCAGGAAGGTTAAAGACGGATGCAAAGTGCGGGCATGATTTTAGGAAGAACGCCAATGCAATAGCTGGGATATTTCTCAACTTTTATAGCAAGAGAGCTTCGCACCGAATTTGTTGACGCATTCCAGGCCTCCAAATTTCTTCGAAACTGTTCGATGAGAGTCTTGAAACAATAACACTAAAGTACTGCCGCATTAATAAGAAACGCGAAAAATCGACTTTAAGTGCATCTTTTCACGTTATTTTCTCTTGAACTTTTTGATATGCGTGTAGAAAAAACTGCAGTATTTTTTGACAAAATTTTCAACCTGATGTTTTTGCTGTGTTTTTCTGTAATTAGATGGAATTTTGGCATATTTTTGGTTCTTTTCAACGGGGGAGTATTACTGTTGGTAGAATGGACATAAACTGACCCAGTTTATTAATAATATGCAACGGTTGACTAATCATTCGATGTCGTTTTAGGTCAGTGATCTCCGTGTTGTTATATACACAACAAAAGTGAAAACGCTACACCTGAATTATTTGCCATAATTATGGGAAATGATGCAAGCCAGTATAGCAAATAAAAGTGTATCTGAATGTTCAAAGACTGGTTTATGCATAAAAGTAAAAGGCCGTTTACGGATGTTGTCACGAGGAAACGCATGAAAGCCATTTAAATGTGCCAGGGGTCAAATTTTTCAGGTTACAAATTAGAACAAAAATATCACACAGTTTAGGGCGGTGGTTCTGTTGTTGTTGGCTTTTTGTTTCTTGTTGCTCCCATTGTGGGGGTCTGTGGCTGTTCTGTGTTTTGTTGTGCGTTGCTTTGTGTCCATTCTGGTGTTGCGGTCGTCTTGGCGGGGAAGGGTGGGGGGCTGGTTGCATTGCTTAATTTGTCTTCCTGGTGTCTCGTGATGGTTGAGCGGCTCTTCCTCGCGGTGCCATGGGGTTGTCTGCGGTTTGTGATTGTGGTATTTCCTGATCATACTTACTTACTATTTCTACCAGATCCGACTGAACGAAATGGTATAGTCTTTGACATGTGCCAACCAGAAATTTGAGGGACTTATCAAAAATGTGTTTTGATCGCTAAGAAAGCAACCTTAGTAAACGGGTTTTCATTAAATTGGCCAAGCTTGAAATCTCCATAGGAAAATCAATGTGTTGTTGCATCTTAGCCAGAGCGCATTACTGGTCGAGAAATGGTAGGAACAATGTGCCGATAGGTCTACCTGATTTGGCAAAAGAAAGAAAGTTATCGAAAATCGTGATAAATCGAAGATTACCAAATATTTAATATTCCCTATTTGTTTTTGTCAAAGGGAGACATTTTACATTTATTTACAAATTTGATAAATTCGAAATTGATTGTTGAGCTTGTTTCAAGTCTTGTGTTTTAATGCAACGCAAGTATGACAAATTCTGATATGCATTACAATCTTTTTTACGCATGACCTATTGCAAAATTCAGTGAATAAAGCTTTAAACACAAAAAGGAACAAAACTGACACATCAAAAGAGACAAATTGGTGGAGTTTCGACGAATCGTTTGTTTGGAAAACATTGAGCTTAAGTTAACACGTTTCGTCCAATACTTTCTCACAAAATGTAAATATTGTAGTGAGTGTTTTCACTTTTGTTCAGTATAGCATAAAGTGTATCGTACATATAAAGTACTGTTGCATAAGTTAGAATCGCGAATAAATGACTTTAGATGTACGTTTTCAATTTATATCACATTGAGCATTCAATAATCTTGAATCATTTCAGGCAGTATTTTGACACACGATATTGCCCGGTATTACGGCTAATTTATGCTCTAATAATTCTGATGGTAGCATTTGGGCATTGTATTCCACTTATTTGACACTTGTCAAGTCTTGAGTGTTACCATTGGGAGAATGTATGTAAACAGCTTAAATTAACTAATTGCAGAAAATGAATGGTTGACTATAAAATAACATATGTAGTTGATAATGTTTAGGCCATATACCACTGTAAGAGTTATTTTTTATAAAACTGTCCATTATAGCCACATCACGGCGTTTTAGTAGAAATGTCCTTACAAACATAGCAAACAGTATTAACCCAGATCAAACTGATCGTAATAGATCAGTTGGATCTGTGTCTACGCTGATTGAACCGATACCACCAACGAATGGCAGTGCTTAAAAAATAAAACTGGAATGTACAAATCAATCACGATTTTAAAATGTGTGCTTTTGATACTTACCTGTAGAAATTTAAGTACAGGTATATAGGCCGTCACATGGCTGTTACATCGTTTAAGTTTTCCCCCGCTTTTCAGAAAGCCTAAAAATGTCGAAATTCTCAAGAGATTAGGGGTCAGGGTAGTGGAAGCAGATTCTTCAAACAATTTTCTTCTGACACTGCAGGATATTCTAAATCCAGATTTGAACTTTATGTTCGAAAAATTGAAAGTAATAAAATAATATTCCAGATTTTCGCGTTTCTTATTATTGCGGCAGGACTATAGCCATTTGTATCAGCATTAACCCTTTGTACTCTAGTGACTCATCACAAATGAGTATTTTTTAAAACACTGAAGATTCTAATGAAATGGCGCACAATGCAACATTATATCAATGTCTACACTGACTGATCTTCAGAGAAATAAATGCAATATTATGCCACAGGAAATTATAACCTATGACCCCTGGATAATACAATGAAACTACTCAAGTCTTTATTGTATTAAACCGGAAGAAGAAACAAAAGTACAAAGGGTTAATTTCACACACTAGTGCACGCACGCACACAAATACATTCAGTAATGATTATTTCTATCCTTGCCACTACTTTCCTCCTCAGATGCATCTATCTGAGATTCTTAGACTTCATGTTCAGGTTCGAGCAGTTGGGTCGGGTAAGAGAACGTGGCAGACCGCAACAGAACTTGATAGACCTTGACATACCTTGGCAGACCTTGGGTTGCCATCCCGTAACAAGCCGTCCAGCTACGGACATACTCCAAGTTGTATTAAGGTCTGTTAAGTTCTGTCACGTTTTGTTGCGTTCTCCCCGTTTTATTACGGCACATTTAAGTAGGTCAATACCGCCGTTGCTGCCGTGGCAAATTTTTTGACTGTTTAAAAATCTGTCCCGGCGATCACGGCAACCAAGGCGAGCTAGGTTTGTCGACCACGTTCCACTACGTTGTGTTACGGTCACCCCTTTTCGTCCACGGTGGCCGATATCGTGACTGCCATGGCCGCCGGAGACATAGTGTAAACGTAGCATTATACTCCCACTTGCAGCGTTTCTTTGCTAACGTCAGTCTTAATTTTTTCAAACAGCAATGACAGACGGATGACGTTACCGCATGTCTCGATACTTTTGTCTTTTATGCAATTGATTGAGGAGTATCTGTTGGCTATAACAAGATTTAGATTATTCCTAATCCTCAGGATATAAACGGCCAATTACGTCAAAAAGCAATGAAGTCATGTAGACGTAATGAACGTTGCCAGAGGCCTAAAACTTCGTGATTTGCTTTTGTCTTTCATTTTTTCACATCAGTTCGAAAACTTTTTTTCCTTCATTATGGAAGGCATTGGTACTCTGTGACTTTTTGAATTTGAGTTGCCTCAGAATTATCGCGACGTCACGGCAATCATTAACCACAGCGTTTCGATTTTCTTATTGAATGTAAGCTAAATAACGGAACTTGTCAATATCATTTTTGACATAACGAAAATATTCAATTTTCGACATAAATTAGCGTTTAAACAGGTGGTGCGTTTCTAAAGTCCTTCAGATTATATAAACCTCCAATAATCAAATTATTCCAAATTGTTGTTTTAAAAGTTCGAACAGTAACAGTCTTTTATTGCAATATTTAATAATTTGGGCCACTCAAATGTTATATCTATCCTGCTCATTAACTGAAGGTCATGAGTGAAGAGATCGAAATTAGTTTTCCAAGACCCTTCTAACAAAACAACAGAATTGTGAGAATCGACTGGTCACCGGCGAAAAAGATGAAGAAACGCTTTTAATCCCACCTTTTTAGGTAGTAGATGTTAGCTTATAAAGCAAAACTGCTGTTGAGCAATACATCTATGCTATTATTTTACAGAAACATCATTTCTATTTTTAATATGCCACATTGCTTATTGTTTTCAAAAGGACAAACAAATATACAGGCAATAATACTTGCAAAAGCTTGTTCATTTGCATCTGCTTATCTGCTCATTTTAAATTGATTCCAATATATTGTTAAAGCATAGCATCAAAACAACAATTTTTCATTATTGTTCAAAATGGAAGAAAGATTCCACCTAAAAGGTAGTCCAGGTTTACAATTTTATATGTGTCTGATGGATACAACATGTCATATCCATTCACCAAATTTCATGAAAATAAATTGAGCCGTGGCATGAGATTTCCAACAATTTGACATTTTGACAAGTGTAGACTCAGACGAGCCTCTGCAGCCTCCTGTTAAGCTTAGAAACTCCAAAAGATATTCGGTCAACAGCTTGACACTCATAGAATATAAAAGTGACGAGCAAAGGCTCTGATCAGACTGCGCGTATGCGCAGGCTGATCTGAGCCTTTGCTGGTCGCACATACCACATTGTTGGAAATCTCATGCACTGGCCCAAATTTAATGAAGAATCATGAGAAATATGCTGTTAGCTTGTCATTTAAACAGATTAAAACAACATTATTTGCATGAGAACCGACATCTATTTAAATGCTTTCATTGGAAATTCAGGAAAATATTGTTGTTTGTGTTTGTGTAAAAACGCGTTTATCTAGGTTTTTTATTAACCCATTTAAGCAGATTGGACTTGCCTAACCTTATCAATTGGACCAGTCCATTTCTGTTTTAAGGGTCGTTGGTGCTGTTTTTAACTTTTATTCAAATTTTGATAAAATTTTCTTTAATCAAACTGTGGAGACCCTGGTCATACGCTGCATTCTGCGGCGCAGTGTTTGCTTTTGTCCCACAAAAAGGACGCTATGCTTATATGGGTTTAGACTTCGAGCTAAAAAAGATCCTGCTCCCCCCCCCCCCTAGGGAATTTCGCAGACATATCCTATCTTGAAGAAAATTTCAAGCCGCATCTTTTAAGAGATGTTTGCACTCTGTGCTCCGGGGCGTTAGTCTCTGACAGCCTGTTACATATGTTACTGTAACAAACTAAGGAAAAATTCAAAATGAAAGTTTGAGCTACAGAAAGAAGACATTAAACCTTCTAATTATTCATATTTCTTATGTAGTTTGCAAGCTGGATGCCTAAGCTACATAAAAGCAGCATTTTTTAACAAAATTACAGCCTTCAATGGTGTTATATGCGTTACATAGATTAAATTTCTCTTTAAAAGTTGAAATCGTGACTAACATCATTCATTTTACAGACGATTTGTGCATTTTTACAAGTGTTTTTAATCTTAGTTTACTAAAATACTTATTTGACTAATAGAAAAAACAAAGTTTGCTTTTCTATCTCAAATACATTGTTTTATATGAGCTATTAAACAACCCTACCCCCAATTTTAAGTATCCAATTTTGGTATCTATTATTGAAGAAAAATATATGAAAATATTTCACGCTCGTGGATATCTTACATTTTTGGTACTGTCTTGCTAATGCAATAAAGAATTATACATTTGCAAGTTTGACATCAGGATCAGAGCACTTTTTAAAGTATGTAACGTATGTTACATGGCATAATGAATGAGTTAGGAAATTTTCTTTGGAGTAAGAGATGATATTTCAGAAAAATACCATTTTTCACATGTTTTCCTATTAATCTCTAGCCCCTGGTGCCTTAGTTTTAGTAATTACAGTCATTACTGATAACAAGCCCTTGGAATTGAGTTACCTATGTTATATATAACCTTTTTAATCACATATTTCTTAATGCCTATATATAGACATATAGATAGAAAATAATAGTTCTCATTTAAATGACACAATTTAATAAATATTCCTATTAAATAAAATTATTCAAAAACAATCTTTATTCAAGTCACCCTCACAATGTCTATCATTGTGTCTGCTTCTATTGCAAAATAATCACCCATTTCATCACAACCACTAGAATCATGGCATTGTATTAGGACTGCAAACTGAGTACAACCCTGTTCCTCTCCACCCCTTTGGGAATTGTGCAGACATATCCTACCTTAAAGAACAATTCAAGCTGCATCAAATAAGAGATGTTTGCACTCTATTAACTGGGGGGTTAGCCTGTAATGGTATGATACGTATGTTACCATATCAATTTAAGAACAAATGAATTGACAGTCTGAGAAACAGAAAGAAGACATAAAACTATCTATTTTTATTTGAATTATTCATGTAGTTTGCATGCTGAATACCTTTGATACATAAGAAAATGTTTTTTACAAATATACAGCTTCCTATGGTGTTATATGTGTTACATTAATTAAGATTACTTTTTTAAAATTGGTAATTGTGACAATCATCACTTATTAGCATTTCGTGTGATCCTCCTCTTTAGCCATCAAAAGACTTAATTTTCTTTGTATGTGTGGCCAGTGCCAGTGTCAAACAACTTGACTCAGCCAAACTTGAATCCTTAGCATTCTTCAAAAGCAAATAGCATGTCAGTGTCATGGGATCAAACACCTGATTAAATATGGGTTTAATGCCATTTTACATCTATGCATACAATGGAGTATGACTCTGGTATATATCTCTTCCTGTGAAGTGGCAAGAGCAATCTAACTGCAGCTGCCTCTGCATCCGTGCTAGTCAAATGATAACTTTGCTCTGATTTTGCAAAATCTATGTCTCTACCGTGTACCCCTAAGAATACTTTAAGATTTCTGACATTGGTCAAACAGAAATTTGATAGGCTGCTTTTTTGCATCTTTTGCCATGGAACCTATCCAGTCTTTTGGTGCTTAAGTCCTCAGGTCTTAGATCAATAGTACTTTGCTGCGCCCAAAGAACTTTATAAGTTTTCTTTAGTTACAATGTTGACTCTTGATGGTTTTGGCAGACCGTCTGAAACAATTTCTGTTACACCTTGAAAGTTATCTGGTATAAGAGAAAGAATATGAAGTTGGACATTGCCATCAATTATGTTTGCAGTTGGTTGTTTTTTGATGTCAGTACATTGAAGCATGTCTTAAAATAATGTAAAACCTATGATTTCTCAGTTTTTGCAGTCATATCATTAGCTGTTGCATTTAAAAGAAGGAAAGTGGACTATAGGTAGAATGGAATAACCAGTAGTTCTATATTATGCTCTATGGAAGATTTATACATAGTAAACAAGTTGGTAAGGTGCCTCATGTCATGATCCATTGAAAACACTGAAATTGAAAACACTTGCCTCTGACTGTGTAATCAAAAAGGATGTCACGACAATGCCCTTCCTCATTTATTATGACGAGTTATATATGTTACATCCTTTAATAAGCGCTCTTATCTTAGAAACTTAGTGAATGATTTTGAATTGAAAGGGTCTAATTTGCGCTCTGTTCATCCTGCATTTTATTGCTTTACCTGCTGTTATACATCTAGTTCGTTTATCTGAAGGGAAAGAGTTACCTCGGTTTCAGCACTTCAGAAGTACTAAGACATCAATAAGTTTTTGAATGCTTGGGGAAAGATTATAAAAGCAGAGACATTATTAGATGAAAATGTGTGGGTTTGCATGTATGGAAAGGCTACATTTATAAAAGTTAACCAGCTAAGATATGATTCTTTATCACAGAAATATCAAGGTACATCAGTCCAGGTACTCATTGCTCTTAATGGCATAGTTTTCCTCCTTGTAAAGCTTATGTCTTTCTCCTACTTGCAGGGTATCACTTGAAACATATACTCAAAGAGCCAACTATTAGGAATTCATATCAGTTTCCGAATGTTCCAAGCCATAAATGGCAAAATTGGAAAGTTGATAATGGCTCATCAATTTTGAGAGGACTGGTGGTAAAATTGAATAAAAGTAAATGATTGAAATATTGTGTGATGATTCTACTAGTTGCAAGGAGGCGTGTGATAATAATGATTACCACAGAAACAGACAACGACAAACGTTTAACATGAGTGTTAAATCGATGACGAATAGTTTGGACCATTTCATTTATTGTATTTTCTTGTAAAAATGTAAAACTATCTTTTCTATTTGTGGCTCTATATTTAGCATTATATGCACAATATTAGGAAATGTGTCCAAAAGGTCATTGATAACCTCTGTAACACCAGTCCATGGGCTTGATAATCAGAAATGAATATAATTTCTAGTGTTTTGGCACCAAAGACTTATAAGTACACATTAAATGTCCTGATCTTTAACTTAATGACATCTTGTAGATATATGAGTAAGACAGACTAAGAAAATGAAAAATATCCACACGCTGTAATCGCTTTCATGTGTATTACTTAAACGGTAATAACAAAATTCGCTTCTCTGTAAAACTGGGAGTAGGGCTGTGTATTAGCTCCTATAAGACAATATATTTAAGATAGAAAAGCAAATTTGGTTTTTCTTATTCATCAATTGTGTATATGTTTTTAAAATCTAATAAAACAGTTTGAAACCAAGTCATAGTAGTTTTTTAACTACATGACGATAGCCACGATTATAGCTTTTAAATTATAATTAGGTTCATGTAACGCACATAACACCACAGTTAGCTGTATTAATGTTAAACAGCTTCCATATGTAGTAAAGACATCCAGCATAAAGACTATAAGAATGTCAATTTATTAGATAATTTCAATGTCTTCTTTTGGTAGCTCAAACATTCAAATTTCTTATTCTCAAATTGATAAAGTAACATATGTAACAAGCTGTTACAGGCAAACGCCCCGACTTACAGAGTGCAAACATTTCTTATTAAATGCACCTTGAATGGTTACATAAGATGTAATTTGTCTGCAGAATTCCAAAAGGGATTAGGATTGAGCAGGCCCTTACTTAGCTTGATGTCAAAATACTGTTTGATGATTTTACTTATCACGCTAACATATGTAACACTCTCTGATCTTTAAAACTTGATGACAACTAGCAGATCTATAAGTATTTATCATAGGAGCCAGTTTAAAATCCCTAAACAATGTAAGATATCCAACAGCTGCGAGTTTTTTTCACAATTTTAGCTCAAATTTTCAAACTACATTTCCTTTACTTGATATAGTAACGCATGTAACATGCTGTTTCAGACTAACGCCCCAACATAGAGAGTGCAAACATCCCTTATTCGATGCAGCTTGAGTTGTACTATAAGAAGGAATATGTCTGCAAAATTCCCTCGAGGAGATTAAAACATTTTTAGGCATATCTTACGTAAAGACAATGAGCTTGCCCATTTATTACATCAGGTAACATATGTTACAGCCTCTGATATTAAAATTTTTGCAACAAACTTGCAGATTTATGAGTCTTTTTATATAAGCAAATAAATCCCAAACAATGAAACACATTCATCAACTGCAAATATTTTTTAACTATTTTTACTTTAGTTTCAATACCAAACATTTCACCTTAAAACTGGGTAGGGGTAGGGTTGTTTAATTGCTTATTTCAGAAAAAAATATTTAAGCTAGGGGAACAAAATTTAATTTTTCTGTTAGCCAATTGCATAAGCTAGTCAGACATGGTTAAAAACATTTTGCAAAACACACAGAGAGATTGTGAATGTAAATGATGTTAGCCACACTTGCAAATTTTAATGGGTTATCTGATTTATGTAACGCATATGACACCTTAGGAAGCGGCAATTTTGTTCAAATGGCTGTCATACGTAGTTAAGATATCCAGTATGCAGACTATATGAATGATTTTTAAAACTAAATATTTTAATGTCTTTAATTTGTAGCCCAAACTTTCAATTTACTTTTTCTTACTTTGATTAAGTAACGTATGTTACAGGCTCTTACAGACTAACAGCCCGGAGCACAGAGTGCAAACATCTCTTAAAAGACTCGGCTTTCAATTCCCTACAAGATAGGATATGTCTGCAAAATTCCCTAGGGGGGGGGGGGAGCAAACCCATTCTCAGCCATCCGTCTAGTTAGAATACGTGTTCAAACTTAGAATCTCCAGATCCGACATTAGGTCGCAGGTGGTGGCATATTGCCATAAAAATCATCGTATTTGTATCCTGGTCCCATGTGGCTGACAACGGCGTTATACGACGGAGGAGGCGGTGGTTCCTTTGCTGGCATATACGGCGGTGGCTCTATAGAGTATGGAGGTGGCATTGGCGCTGTTGGTCCAGGCGGCGGTTGCATAGGTGCGGACGGATATATATCACCCGGCGGTCTGTCAGGGGCACTCGGATAATGCTGCATATAGGTAGGATTCATATGTCCATTAGAATGCTGCCCCGAATTGTGCGAATGCGTTGGGTATACATACTGTCTGTTTCCGTTTTGCCGATGGTGACCTGTAAACATAATAGGAGTGCAGATTAAAATTGAAATCATTGATTTTTGAGTTGTGTTTGTATTTTAATGGCGCCCAGCCAGCTTACAGTCTTTGGCCAACATCGGTCCGCCAACGAAACGCCATTTAAATGGCGTTTCGTTGGCGGAGCGGTAGTGTCCCGCTTCCGTGTGCATACTGGGCGGTAATGGGGTTCATTCTCATTGCCATGCCACCTTTATAAAATATTAAAATTCATATGCATTCGACAAGTAGCGTTGCATGTCTTGTATCAGCAACTGTCTTAAGCAAGCAGATTTGTTGTTTGCATGCTTAAATGCATTTATTTTACAGCGATTATGCAAAGTTCCATGGTCAGAATTCTGCCATGATTTTCTTTTGATTTTTTGGTGGTATAAATGAATGCATGAATACCATAATAGTAAAATTGGAAGGGTGTTTTGCTTAGAGATAGTTTTGTTTGATAATTTGGTAATCATTTAAGAAATTAATTCGATTTTTGGAAGGTTGATGGAATCATGAATACTTCGGGTCTCTTGCAAAGTTACCAAAAATTGAATTTATTGCTTATATTTACATTTTATTATAAATAACTAATATAGAGAAATAATTAAAATAATTATATATTTAATCATATAAACGGGTTTGTTTGAGTGCAAAACGGAAAAGCAGAATAGTGAGTGTGAACAGGACAGCCAATGGTGCAAACAAGAAGCTTGTTTTGCACGTGCAACTCAGGTGTGGCTCGCTGTCAATCACAACACCAGTGTCACATCTGGCGAATGAATTCGATGTTCGAAGCGAATTGCACGGGCAAGTGAACTTGGCAGCTGTCAATCAAATTTGTGACCTTCATGAGGCTATGAACGGTTGCAAGATTCTAAAGATTCATTAAAGGCTTGCTTTGAAAATGTAAATATACTTTCATGAACCTCCGTCTCATATTATACTGGGGGACTTTAGGAACGCACCACTTATATTTTATTAAAATTGAGTCTCAATGCGACAAAACCTGTCTTCGGGGTTTCCGACAAAGCGAGATTCAAACCAGTCTCTTCAGCTACAGAGACTAACTATAAAATTGAAATTCACCTGTAGCAAGTTTAGATTGCGCGGATGCGCAGGCTGATCTGCGCTTTTATTATTCGCAAATGCCGAAGACAGAGGGACAATTTACAAACTTCTATAATTAATTTATTCAAACCAACACTTTTCAGTTAATGTTGCCTGGTCATTTGGGGGTATGTTGACAAAAAATCGATAACATCAGATGTAGGGCTAATGGGCGCATGCGCAATGCTTAAAACACCAAACCCTCTTTTTCAAAAGCTCAATACCGCGTATGTCCCACTCGGGCTTTAACAACTTCAGTACATCTTCTCGTCGAATCTATAAGTCTCCTGATGGTAGCCTGAGGTATACGTTGAGTGCTTGACGTAACACATTGACGCTGGTTGGTGGAGGACCCCCGACGTTACACCATACGATTTAGCTCATTCCAAAGATGCTGTATTTGGGAAGACCTATCCAAAATGTCAATATTGTTCATTGCAGATACTGGGTACACAGTCTATCGATATGAGACCCTGGCATTATCCTATTTAAACGCACAATTTGGCAAATGACGTCACATAAACGGGAGGACATACGCGGTATTGTGACTTTTGAAATAGAGGGTATGGTGTTTGCGCCCATTAGACATCTCCTTTATCAATGCTTTGATCAGCACCAGGCAACATTTATAAAAAAAGTGTTGGTTTGAATTAATTATAGAAGTAAAGAAATTTTAATAAAATATAAGTGGTGCGTTTCTAAAGTCTCTCAGTATATATGATTCAGTTCTTTTGAACATTACTGAATCTTTCATCTCTTATAGTTTCATGTACACCCAGCTTAAAGTTTGTAACCTAAGCTGTTCACAAAAGGTGGTGCTTTCTTCATTTAGGAATACATTGTAGCCCATATTGTTCCATGATCAGACACTTTTGAACAAAGTTAAGCTGTACAGTGAAATGCATGTATTGTTCTTTAGTGGTCAACTTTTTCTTCTTTTTTTTCATATAAAATGTGTTTGGTTGAATGGCATACACAATGTAAAGACAACGAGGGGAGTTCAATAAGTTCGTAGAACTCGGGTTTAACTCACAGATTGGAAGATGGTGTCAAGATTATTTTTTAATATAATCCCCCTTTACTCCAATGCATTTGGCCCACCTTTCTTTTAAGCAGTCTATGTCTTACAGATAAAAGTTTGTTTGGTCTCTAAACCAAGCCTCTGTAGCAGCTTTGAGCTCATCATCGTCCCGAAATCTAGGACTTCAAATTTCGAAACAGATAATAATTTGGGGCCAGGTCTGGACTTTATAGCAGGTGATTTAACTGCTCGAACTTGCACTCACGAATAGCCGCTTACGCAGCTCTGGACTGGTGCACAGGGGTATTATCATACAAAAGAATGACACCAGCTGCTGTCTTTCCCCTTCTTTTTTCTTTAATGACAGTCTTTAATTTTTAATGACATTGGCATGGTATTCTCTTATAATTTAAGTATCAGCAGACTTGTAATCTATCATAAAATCCCTTTGGAATTCCAAAAAACCGTGGCAATTAGCTTACCAGTCGATGGTTGGGTACGAAATTTCTAAGGTGGGGTTGAGCTGGAGCGTTTCCATTGCATATACTCTTTTTAAGTATCTGAGTCCCAGTGGTGAAGCCAAGTTTCATCTCCTGTTACAAGACGAGTGTGAAGTCTTCTGAATTGGCATTGTCTAGAATCTTATATAACGGTATATAAGGTCCGTGGCATTGTACACTTTCAGAAGTTCTTGACTTGACTACACCCTTTGCTGACGATCTTGCATGTTCAGGTTTCTAGGTACCCACCTAGCATATTATGTTGCGAGTCTTTAAAAGAACCCGTCTTAGTGTTCTTAGTGACGATTCTCTTAAGTACCCACTATACATTTTGGCGGAGTTCTAAGAAAATCCATTTTTATATACTCAAATATGAAGTAGTTTTTTTTCTATAAATCTAGAGCTATTATTATAATATACTCTTAGCAGCAGATTTTTATTCTCTTTTAAGTATTGCGGAGTGCTAAGAAAATCCATTTTTATACTCAAATACGGAGTAGTTTTCTATAAATCTAGAGCTATTGTTATAATATACTCTTTACAGATTTTTTCTCTCTTAAGTATCCACAATACATTTCGGCGTATTTCTAAGAAAATCCATTTTAAATACTCAAATATGAAGTAGTTTTTCTTTAAATCTAGAGCTATTGTTATAATATACTCTTAGCAGCAGATTTTGTTCTCTTTTAAGTATAGCAGAGTTCTAAGAAAATCCATTTTTATACTCAAATACGTAGTTGTTTTTCTATAAATCTAGAGCTATTGTTATAATATACTCTTAGCAGCAGATTTTTGTTCTCTTTTAAGTATTGCGGAGTTTTAAGAAAATCCATTTTTATACTCAAATACGGAGTAGTTTTTCTATAAATCTAGAGCTATTGTTATAATATTCTTTTTACAGATGTTTTTCTCTCTTAAGTATCCACAATACATTACAGCGGAGCTCTAAGAAAATCCATTTTTATATACTCAAATATGAAGTAGTTTTTTCTATAAATCTAGAGCTATTGTTATAAATCTAGAGCTATTGTTATGATATACTCTTCACAGATTTTTTTCTCTCTTAAGTATCCACAATCTATTTCGGTAGAGTTCTAAGAAAATACATTTTTAAACTGAAATACGACTCAAATATGGAGTAGTTTTTTCTATAAATCTAGAGGGCTATTGTTATAATATACTCTTCACAGATTTTTTTCTCTCTTGAGTATCCACAATACATTTCGGCAGAGTTCTAAGAATATCCATTTTTACACTCAAATACGAAGTGGCATTTCGGCGGAGTTCTAAGAAAATCCACTTTTACACTTAAATACTAAGTGTTTTTTTTTTATATAAATCTTGAGCTAATGTTATATTTTTTTAACAAATTAAGTCCTGTTTACTCAAACTAATGATAACTCAAAGACTTAGTTAAGACTTTGAGTAAATAGCAAACTATACATTGGATACGAAGTCAAATACAAACCATTATGGTCTGGTCTCACACCTGACCTCACTCCCAGACGACCAAAAAGTCCACCTCTCGGTCTAGGTTTGGATTTTTTCCTGTAGCAGTAGTAGGCAACGGCTAGGAGTATGGCCACAACAACAACGCCACCGATCGCACAGCCAACAATCTGTAAGGTGACGTCACAACAGAATTCTTCGTATTTGTTGCCACAGCAACCTTGATCACATTTCCTAACACGAGGATCCTCCTTGTAGTTATAACATTCACGACAAATAACAACTGAAAAAAAATTAAAATAAAAAAAATAAAATGAAAAAAAAAAAAAAGAATAAAAAGAAAGAAAAAAAATGAGTCAGTTAACCCTTAATGCGCCAATCACAACAAAAGTCGTCTGCTTTTCTCGTCTGCTGAAATGTTTAAGAAGCCTCTATGGCAAACAGTGTGGACCCAGATCAGACTGCTCCTGTAGTTTGTTCTGGGCCCACACTGTTTGCTTCTATACTTAATTTGTCAGTAATGTTAGGCAATTATTTGCAGCAGACGACTTCAGCAGACAACATTTTCAGATGCTTTTTTTTCTTGGCGCTTTAAGGGTTAATGATATATTGGTACTTATCGCATATGCAAGCTGTGAAGATTCAGGCGAGCCTGTGCAAACGCGCATACTCGCCAGAGCCTACACTTCTCGGTACTCATAAAGTATGACAGTAGATGAAGATCCAGACCAAACACTAGACATCAAGCTTGTCTATGAACCTCTGGGGAATTATTTTACGCATGTGCGATGAGAAGCAATATACTCGTTATTTAAACCCATTCATGCTCAGTTTCGTTTCGAAATCGTCAGAGCAACGCAAAGCAAACCAAACCTTAGTTTACCGATGATATGCGTTTTTGAAGCATTTTTAAATTCTACCAAGACACCAAGTTATGAAATAATTCAAGTCACTATCTCCGTGGCGGTTGTAATGCTAGCAATTTTTAACCATTGCCATGTTGAATAGGTTTATGTACAGCAATGCTCCCTTTTTTCTGTTGACCTGCAGCATTCGAGTTGTAAGCACGTATTTTCAGTCAGAGTGGAGATCAACGTTGATCCTGATCAGATGTCTTCACGACATCAGAGGCCAGATGATATGCCGGGATGTTCAGTGTTTAAAGGAAGTTGTTTAATTTTCCAGGGAATTTTTCGGGTTGCTTTTTTAATTTTCCTAGGAACTTCTCCGGGTTATCCTAGCTTAGTACTGGCTCAACCTAGGAAGACCCGTCCCTATATGACTGAAAGATTGTTGATGGGATGTTAAGAATCAAATCAAACAAACAAAACTTCTCCGGGTGCGTTTTAATTTTCCCTGGGAACTGGTCCAAACAAAACTTCTCCGGGTGCTTTTTAATTTTCCCTGGGAACTGGTCAGGGTGCTTTTTAATTTCCCTGGGAACCTCTCCTGGTGCTTTTTAATTTTCCCTGGGAACTGGTCGGGGTGCTTTTTGATTTCCCTGGGAACTTCTCCGGTTGCTTTTCAATTTTCCCTGGGATCTGGTCGGGGTGCTTTTTTTTATTTCCCTGGAACGTCTAGGGGTGCTTTTTTATTTTTTCCTGGGAACTGGTCGGGGTGCTTTTTAATTTCTCTGGGAACTTCTAGGGGTGCTTTATAATGTCCCTGGGTACTTCTCGGGGTGCTTTTTAGTTTTTCTGGGAACTTCTAGGGGTGCTTTATAATGTCCCTGGGTACTTCTCGGGGTGCTTTTTTTATTTCCATGGGAACTTCTCAGGGTGCTTTTTTAATTTCCATGGGTACCTCTCGGGGTGCTTTTATATATACGATCTCCCCCGCTTTTATTCTCGTGCATGGCTCAGCAATCGAACGAACGATTATAGGGCCGTCTGAAAGACATGATTAAAATATAAGCGCTAATCTTTGATAACGTAAATTGATTTTCAAAGGATATCTCATCAAGCCATCTTATAAATTCGAGCGAGCTTCAAAAAGAGGAGTACGCCAGGGCGGACCGATGGTGGCCCGATATTGCATTCTGGCTGGATTTAAGGTCATCATTCATGGCATTATTTTTCAACATTGTCTACACGATTTTCGATGCAGTAAGCCCATTGATGCACAAACTATGCAGACCCTTCTTGGCAACAGCATGCGCACACTGATCTGGCAATCAACTTAGGCAGGGAAAACAGCGTTTTAGAATTACATACAATGACAAAAATGGAGGAGTTTTGTCGGTCCTGGTCTGGATCCAATTTTGTTTGCAATGAATCCAAACTGTTTCACACTCTGATGGGAAAGTCCATTCCGCTTAAACGGGTAAAATCAGTGTTGGATGACCTTCTGAAAGTGATGTGCAACATAATCAGTGTAAGTCAACCAGTTTGCCTGTCTGTCCTGGAACAAATACTGAATTTAAGGCACTGCATGAGATTTCCAACAATTTGACATTTTAACAAGTGTAGATTTAGACGAGCCTGTGCAGCCTCCTTTTAAACTTAGAACCTCCAAAATGTGTTCGGTCAGTAGCTTAACACTCATAGAATATTCAAGCGACTAGCAAAGACTCTGATCAGACTGCGCATATGCGCAGGCTGATCTGAGGCTTTGCTGGTCGCACATACCACATTGTTGGAAATCTCATGCACTGGCTCATTTATAACCGTAACTCTTTGAATGTACGAAATTATGTCATGAAAAGTCTCAAAAACGCATATCGACGTCGCGCATTGTCACTATAGCAAAGTGGTATAATAAAGAACAACGTTTCTGGCACTTGTTTCTGGGCTATTTCCCTCTTTCGTTCTGTCCGTGGTCAGTCAGAGATTATCTGTCCATAAATTCGGAACGGTACGGTGAATTAACATGAAGACTTGCCATAATAGGTGTGTCTTCATCATTGGAACAATGTGTTACAACCAAGAATGTCAACGTTTGAATAGAGTAAGCGTAGCTTTTATTTTATCGAAGAATGCCGCTGATAGGACTACGCTCTTGGTTTATAAGAAAGTTTTGTCAGAGGATGTCCATTTGTTTTAGTTTATGAGGGGAAAGAGGGTTCAAATACCACTAAAAGTGGGCCATCATCGACCCACGAGCAAAACGCCATTCATATGGCGTTTCGCTGGCGGACAGATGCTGGCCCAACGTTGAATGCTGGCTTGGTACATGTAGCTTTGTGATTTTTCAGAAGATCTGGACCAGTATTGCTGAGAAACCCTATAGATTTGTTATTTTTAGGGGGGTCGGGAGGGTCCGGACCACCAGTCCCCCCTCTGAATCCGCGCATGACATATCCCCTCTCTTCTTCTTCCCAATCCGAACACAGTTCACTTTAGGACTTGACTCCGATTTATTGTCGTGCCAACCAAGAGTGAAAGTGACGTACGTTCTGTTTGCAATTGTAAAGTAAAGTATTAACTTGTATGTATCACTTGAGCAAACGCAGATCGATAGATCACTTGTGTATTAATCCTACCCTGCGGATAGGATTAATACACAAGTGATCTGTCGATTAGAAGTCCATGATAACCTTGTAAACAAAACATGGCCACCCTGCCACTCTTGGCTAGCAGGACAGTAGTCGGACTGAATCTGTGGCACCGAAGTAAACTTTACAAAACCACAAACTGGACCCTTCCATAATGTAATTAATAATAAAATGTCAATTTGAATAAGTTAGAAAAAACTTTTTTAAGCACTGAAATAACCCTCTCGCTTACCATCAATGAAAGCCAAAAATAAAAATATCACATCCCAGTGGTCCATAACGGTTAACGCACGTTTTGTCATATCTGAAACAATTTCCGTCTTGTTTTGACACAGTGTCGTCTGCGGCCCGCCATGTTTGATATAGAATCTTTCTGAAACAATTTTAAACCGTTTCTCTTTGAGTCTGTCTGATCAATATATTATCAGAATCGATACCTGTCTATTGTACCCAGGTATTTACGCTTAGACTGCCACAAAGGTAAAATGCAGCAGACGACATATTTAACATTTCGAGCTGGTTTAAGAAAGTAAGTAGGGCTTGACATTGATTATCAAACCTTATTTTCAGCGAACTTTGATTAAAGCGCCAATCACGACTGCAGCAGACGACAAATTTTGCAACACCTTTCTTAATTTTCGAAAAAAATAAGGTATGATATTTTATGAGAATCGTCTGCCAGCAGACGATTCTCATGAAATAGTATGCCTTATTTGTTATTTTTGAAAAAAAACAGCAAAATTTGAAATTGTCGTCTGCTGAAAATTAAAGGTGGCGCTGATGGTATCACCAACTTTGTTGTATATTGCAATCATAATTGGCGCTTTAAGGAGCTGTCGTTCTCCTTGCTCAGTTTTCCGATTCGGTCCGCTTAGATTGGCATAGGAATGTAAATTCCCTGTCCAATATCAGAATCTTTTCATCTGTTAATTGATGTTGGCTGGTTCCATGAAAAATGTACCAAAGAACGCGCGACAGAATTGTCTCGGCAAACAGTAACTTGGCACAGTGCGCATGCTCGCGCGAAAAGGTGTTTTGCATGAGCATGCGTATTAGGCTTATAGTTCTTGGACACTTGTTCCTGAACATAATTTTGCTGCCTATGGCCAGAGCGCGTTTTGTCAGCATTGCCAGTTTCTTCCATAAATCTGACAAGAAAACAAGAGGCAACTCAATGGTCGATCACTTCATGTGTTATAAACTTGAATTAAAAAAAGAAAAGCAAACACAACAAAAATAATAACAAACACACCCAACAACAACAAAAAACCAGAGCATCTGCAAAAAAACCTCTTATGTTGAATTTCTAAAAAGGAACCTTCCAGTTGATACACTGGGTTTATTCTTCCTAGTTATCTATTATACCTGTTGTAGATACCAAACAAACAGCGCTTGGGCGATTTAGAAACATATTATTACTCTAGGAGCAGTTTGATCTAAGACTAATTTATTTGCACATACTTGGTTTGTAAAATACAATACCTTCTGCACCAAGGCACATCAGAACCCAATCTTTGAGCCAATCTTACCGTACTTTAAAACGAGATAAACTCTAGATTTTGGTACTTTCAGCGAAGGCTCAGATGAGCATGCGCATACTCACATTTTCGACAATCACCACACTGGATAAGGAAATCAAGAAAGGCTTAGACAAAATACTTGACCTCTTTCTTCTGTGAAGCTTTTGTGAATTTGCGATAAGTATCAAAATTTCATCATAACAAACAAGTGTAAGATTTTTTTTAAAAAAAGCTAGCCATCTTTTAGCACTTAATTAAAGTGGGTTGTCCTCTACTGACTGAAAAAAACAGAGGCCATTTGAAAGGTATTTCAAACGAAAGTGATGATCTATTAAATGACATAGCCACCTGTGTATCGCCATCCCCGCGAGCGGAGATGGCGATTATCTGGGCTTGTCATCTTAATGTTGTGACACCATGAGACAATATACAGAAATAGAGAATACTAGGTGAGTGTCTTTTGATATCAAGTTTACCAGGCAAGGCTCTGAGAACGCTTGTTGACATCGCGAGGCTTGCCGAGCGATTCAACATGCGTGCTCAAAGGTAATAAACTTGATGCATAAAGACGCGAGCCTGGTATTCTATTTATCAGTTGACCTATTGACTAGCGATTATGACGTTATTATCGACTTGTGTGTCGAATCAGCGTCATTGGCGACGTCATTCAAAAAGTGTAACGTCATCATGACCTGATGAAGGCAGATGCCGTGAGATAGACAACGTTTATCAGGCAACGTGCACCAATGCAGTTAATATGAGAGGTAGCTGATAAAGGGCTTCACTTATTAGCCGGTGTTACCATACAGTTTGCAAACTTAGTCAATACAATCTATACATGTGGGAGTCAGGATACGAATTATTTCCCCTGATACATGCATATCAATTTCAATAATTGTAATATCTACTAAGTTTCTATTAGCTTAAATTATATCGAACTGGGAAGCGTTTCTAAGATATACATGATTTAAGAAATGACAGTTTCTACATGAACAGAGAATAAATTAAAATCGATTCATATTGAATAATTCAACCTTAACCAAATCGCCTGCTACGAAAAATGCATATGAAAAGTCGTCTGCTGAAGTCGTCTAATGCATGTAAATGCATACATCAAGGACTAACTTCGGAACAGTGACAAACTGTGTGGAGCTTGATGTGGGTCCACCCTGTTTGCTACAGAGACGTTTTAAAATGATCAGCAGACGACACACAGCAGAATATAGTCGCGACTAGCAGCCAAAGAGCTAAAGAATTGAAGTGACGACGTATTGCAAACAATTGTTGTTTACTCACTAGGGTTAAAGCTTTCAAAACAAAGATTAAGCGACACTTAATGAGCGAATTGTGACGTTTAACCACAGATAACCAAATGGTTTAATAGATCGAAAGACCGTAGTCCCTGGTCAAACTGTTCTTTGGAAGCAGTTTGATATGTGTGTGCAGTGTTGTTTGCGTGCGTTTGTGTGTATGTGCGGGTGTTTATAAAAAAATTTTTGAGTCGACTGATAGAATACTCTAAAAGAATATCATTTTACTAGACCATAATGATTTCCTGTACCCGCACGTAAAGTCAATATTTATATTTTAAAGAGGGTGTATACATTATAGATATAAGCCTTGAATATACATGAGGGTCTGGATGGGGGTGTCTGATATTCACTATTCATTAATATTTTGCCCATTATTCATCTCATTAAAATTTTGGGTTATTCATTAAGATAAGACCATGTATTCATTAAAAGTAAGAAAGGTGGCACAGAAATCTGATTATTCACTATTCATTATTTTTTCTTTAATTCATTAAAAATGTGATTATTCAATATTTTTTAGGCTTTCATTATTCACTATTCATTATTTTTTGGCTCATTATTCACTATTCATTATAAAAATGGACCATTATTCACTAATCATTATTACCCATCCAAACCCTCATACATGCAATTAAACCTGTGTAAAATGTCCACTCAAAAATAGACAAAACACAGGTCTTAATGACAAATGGTAGCTTAATGAAGGTCGAAAGTATTGCAGAATGCTCCCCTTGGAGCATTTTGTAATACTTTTGACCTTCACTAAGCGATCTTGAAACCCAATTTTTGGTATTTTTGAGAGTGGCCGTTTTACACAGATTTTACTGTATATACAAAAAAGAAACAATTACCATTTTATCAAACGGGATTAAAATAAAGCAAATGTCAGCACTGGTGAACAATTTGTATAGAGTGAATATGTCTATTATCACATGACGTTCGCGTCATGAATTAAATTCGACACACCACTAGTAATTTGCGTATTTAGTAACGTTATGTATTTACTATTTAGTAGTTTTTTTTCTGCACAACGGATAAGGATACCTGAGATTTTACCCTGGGATAGAAAATCTTTTCTTGCACACCGGATACGGATATCTGAGATTTTACCCTGAGATAGAAAATCTTTTCTCACATACCAACGCATACAAGATCGAGTTATCCCTATGTAAGCTCGCTGTCGCAAAAATCTGTCCCACATCGCTATCCATGTGACATAAGCGTAACTAATACGAGATAAGCCACACGCGGCCGGCTACTAATGCGAGATAACCCACACGCGACATTTTTGGCGCATGGCTGTATTCCTTCGAAAACGAAAGTTGAATTGTTGACACTTAGGAAAAATGTCATTGTTGAAAGGGGTACTTACATCTGTGTCTACGCATGGATTTTCTTTAAACTTTGCATATTAATGACTCATTATATATTCAAACTATGACAATGTATTTGTCGAATTAGATAGTGACGATTAAGGCCTAGGAAGCAACCCTGACGTACTCCACCTTAGAGGTGGTACCTGTCTCTAAATTTCCATGTCCCAAATCTATAGTTTTATTTATTTCTATAATTTGTCATCTAGATTGAATACAATATACCATAGGTAGTATATTAATACCACGAAACCATTTGGATAAATTATGGTTTACGTTTTCTTAAGAAGTGGTTATAAAATTTCAATATTTTTTCAAAAAATTACAAAACATTCAATATTCAATTTCAAAGAAAGATATGTTTTAGTCTTTGTCAAGATATCATATTATCACAAAAACATGCCATATACATCCTGCTGATCTGAGCCAAATTTCATGAAAATCCAAAACCGGTAACTATGTCATTTCCTACATCTTATGGGTATATGTCAGTTTTAGCAAAATTAATTATTAAGTTGAAATGAATAAATAAAACGACAGAAGGAGGTTGTTTTGAATCTACTTCCACTTTTCTTAAAGAAAGGCATGTTTAGACAATTTCTAATGATTCAATGGCCAGAAATGCCGAAGGTCATAGCCCTATGTCATGGCACTGTGGGGTAAGACAATGTGTTTCACTTCCTAAAGTCCTGCATGATATTGTTTAAGAAACATAATATTCTTACAATAAACGTGTGAAAACAAGAAGACCAAATATTAGCTTTACATCCAAACTGAACTTGAGTAACCACATTTGGTGCTGTGACCAGGATAAAGTGTAACAGAGTCTTATTAAAGGTATCATAGAACAGTGTTCTACATGAATAAGTGAGGTCCAGAAACGAAACTGTATGCCTGGAATATACAGCCAGCTAAAGTATAAATGTTGCTATTTGATGGAAATCAGCATCAGTATTACAAAACAGAATGAACAGAGAAGATTTAAGCATTAAAGGGGTACTTGCATATGTGCCCACGCTTGGATTTTCTTTAAACTTTGCATAATAATGACTCATTATATATATACTATGAAAGTGTATGAATTGAATCAGATAGTTAAGAATAAGGCTTAGGAAGCAACCCTGACGTACTCCATCTTTGAGGTGGCACCTGTCTCTAAATTTCCATGTCATAAATCTATAGTTTTGTTTATTTCTATGATTTGTCATCTAGATTGACTCCAAAATACCATATGCACTATATTAATACCAGGAAACCATTTGGATAAATTATGGTTTACGTTTTCTGAAGAAGTGATTATAAAATTTCAATATTTTTTTTTAAATTACAAAACATTCAACATTAAATTCCAAAGATAGATATGTTCTAGTCTTTGTCAAGATATCATATTATCACAAAAACATGCCATATATATCCTACTGATCTGAGCCTAATTTCATGAAAATCCAAAACCGGTAACTTTGTCATTTCCTACCTCTTATGGGTATAGGTCAGATTTAGCAAAATTAATTATTTAATTGAAATGAATCAATAACTCGACAGAAGGGGGTTGCTTTTAAATCTACTTCCACTTTTCTTAAAGAAAGACATGTCTAGACAATTTCGATGATTCAATGGCTGGAAATGTCAAAGGTCATGGCCCCATGTCATGGCACTATGGGGCCAAGACAATGTGTATCACATCCTCAAGTCCTGCATGAAATTATTTAAGAAACATAATATCCTATCAATAAACGTGTGAAAACAAGAAGACCAAATATTTCTATACATCCCAACTGAACTAGAGTAACCACATTTTGGTGCCGTGACCAGGATTAAGTGTAACAGAGTCATATCAAAGGTATCATAGAACAGTATTCTACATGAGTAAGTTAGGTCCAGAAACGAAACTGTATGCCTGGAATATACAGCCAGCCAAAGAATAAATGTTGCCATTCGATGGAAATCAGCATCAGTTTTACAAAATAGAATAAACAGAGAAGATATAAGCATTAATTTAGCAATACCTTTGAAGCCAAGAGTTCTCTGTGAACAAAATGGTTCATTTTAACCAATAGGTTTGTCAGGGGCTTATTCTTGTGAACCAGGTTTATTAATGAGGCTTACAATTATAAAACCATAGATATAAGGTTCTTCTCCTGTATGAACTGACTTGTCATAAGGTTTCTCTTCTGTATGAATTAAAATTCTAAATAATGTTACATATTAAGTGTAACATTGGTTAGATGTAGTTTTAACGTTCGAAACTAGATGTGGTAAGTCCAGTGTCATCAAACTGTATCGTTTTGGGTAATATCATTGTGTAAGCACTTCATTAAATAAGAATCATGGCACTTAATATCAAAGAATATTTTCTTTTTCTTTTTCCAATCAGTAATAGGGAAAAACACGGAACATATCAACTTCTACGAATAAAAGTACTAGCATGGTGATTCAAACTAAGCAAGTATTCGTGTATGTTTAACACTGAAACATAATTATTGTATTTTTTACATTTCAATGAATTAGGGCCATGTGTTTACATCAAGTTGAAAAAATGTGTTACCGGTCCTTGAATTTCATGGAATTTTGTCTACATATTCTTAACATATATGGAAAGTTTATATGTTGAAATGGTATCTTGACAAAGACCGCAAAGGTGTAAAAATTCTAATTCCAAATTTGACTGAATACAAAATATACAGTTGAAAATTGGGGTACCATCTCATAAAAATGAATGCCCACCCGCTATCCTAATGCATACAAAGCCATTTATAGTATCAACGAACTTATCAATGATATAGTTATTTAATAAAACATTTCTGCGCCCGTAACATGATATGTCAATTACTTAAGAAATGATTATATCTGGATACCCTAAGGTATTGTAGTGATATCATATTTGACGTCATAAATTAGCAATGGAATTTCATAAAAACTGAAATGCACCATAAATATAAAAGTCATACCCCAGACAATTTATAAACACAATATTATCAAATTCCAAGCGTGGGCAGACTCCCACGTTAATTTCCCATACCATGAAAGAGCCCCTTATCAATACTTTGAAGCCAAGAGTTCTCTGTGACCAAAATGGTTAATTTAAACCAATAAGTTTGAGAGAGGGTTATTCTTGTGAACCAGGTTTACTAATGAGGCTTACAATCATAAAACCATAGATATAAGGTTCTTCTCCTGTATGAACTGGCTTGTCATAAGGTTTCTCTTCTGTATGAATTAAAATTCTTAATAATGTTACATATTAAGTGCTACATTGGTTAGATGTAGTTATAACGTTAGAAACTAGATGGGGTAAGTACAGGGTCCCCATTTTGTATCATTTTGGGTAATATTATTGTGTAAGCACTTCATTAAATAAGAATTGTGGCACTTAATATCAAAGAATATTGTTTTTTTGTCTTTTTCCAATCAATAATAGGGTAAAACACTAAACATATCAACTTCTACCAATAAACGTACTCACAGTGTACATCCGATATTGATAATTCGGTGGCAAAACGGTCGGATACGGCGAAAACAGTTGTTTACTGTCGCACGCGACATTTAGCGGGTAATTTGTTTCTGTATTTTATTCATTGAATACCTTGAATTTGAATGCCAGGTTTTAACGGTGAGTTATACTTTGATCGTCGCC
Source organism: Loripinus fragilis (assembly GCA_964019695.1). Taxonomy (NCBI): domain Eukaryota; kingdom Metazoa; phylum Mollusca; class Bivalvia; order Lucinida; family Lucinidae; genus Loripinus; species Loripinus fragilis. Next base: position 37,333,853 of record OZ026520.1, on the reverse strand, counting down.
TTCCAGTTACCCACCTACCAACAGTGTTTTGTACTGTATTTATCATTTTATTTGGTTGCTTGGTGGCACGTGGCATACGGGAGATTTCAGTCGGTGTATTTCAGTTTGATATGGGCAATATCGGACGGTAGATATGGAGAAATCAGTCGTTTTGGCACACTTTTATGAAACGGGTCTGAGGCAGACGTTGCATGTGTAAATTCATAGTCTTGATAGAAGATTGATCAATCTTAGTACTGGTACATGTACATCCCAGGAAACTGGTACTGTTTATCCCGGGAACACGGCTACTTAGTACTGGTTCTACCCAGGATCAGGCTACTTAATTAGTACTGGTACATCGCAGGAAACAGACGCTACTTAGTTCCAGATTAAGCCCAAGAAGCAGGCTTAGGTTCGAGAACGGTGTCGTTTTTTAAAATTAAGCATAGCTGACTTGGGTCTAGCTTGTTGCTGGTGTAATTGAATACAACAATGCAATTGGGGTCTGGTCTGAGAAATGTGATTGGTGTCCGTAAACCATGTCTAAGTGTCGCTAGGAGGTAAATCAAACACATTCAGGCATAGCACAAAACATACGTTCCGGTCCATGCGTATGAGGTGAGGTTTGGGCCAGCCAGCCACCCTCCCCCCATGATTAGCTCCACAAACGAGCCACCAAACGCTCACACTACTAAAACACAAACGCCTCCACTCGGCCATTTCGGTGGGCCATTCTCGCAGCAATAACGTTGACACTGTCCAAGGTCTGAGCTGCGCCTGATGATGTCCTATGATTCCCTCCTCATCCTTCTCGACAACAAATTGATCACCTTGCTCGACGCTCATGGAACAACGATGTGGCTATAGTGGCTCTAGGAAAAAGGGTATATTCAAGTGCACTGCAGACTAGATCTAATCATAGACTGAAGTAAACACTATGAGCTTGCTCTAACCAGACTGCAAGGGAGCAGTCTGATCTGAGTCCATATTGTTCGCCATATCAACTATGTAAAAACAAGCAGATGTTTAAGACGATTCTTCCCTGGTTAAACCAGTACTACTAAAGAGAGGATAAAGTGTCTTACTCAAGGATACAAGGCAGTGCCTCCCAGCAACTTCTTGATCTCGAGTCAAACTCTCTATCACTGAGCCACCTCGATGATGATGATGATGATGATGATGATGATGATGATGATGATGATGATGGTGGTGATGATGATGATGATGATGATGATGATGATGAATGATGATGATGATGATGATGATGATGATGATGATGATAGGAGGAGAGTGATAGTTTAAAAAAGTTAATTCGTTACATCTAGTACAATAGCTACGTTTAAGATTGTCTACACGCATATAAAGCCCTTTGTCATTTGAAATTGAACAATTTGAATAGGCCATCATCCTGGACAGTGTCAGCCAGACTATATAGGGCCTTGAGCTGCTTATAGACCCCCTCCCCACAAGGGGAATTTTGTACACTATTATTTTCTTAAACAACACTATATATGACGCAAAATGACACATATAAGCCCGCTGGCAGCTGGGACGTTACTGTGTTACAGCTTTGTTAACTACGTTACCCTATAACAGCTTCCAATCCTCTTGTGCAAATACAAACCTATACCTAAATCTGATTTATCGACATGATGATGACCTTAAAATCACTAACTTAAACGCAGCAAACAGCTATCATGCATCAAAGTAACGTCAGTCCATTATATTGCAGTTATATACGTTACTTACTTTCAAATATAACACTATTTAATGTTATGCTATCACTAGACCATGAACTGCCAAAATATATCTGAGTGAGAGTTTTATACACTATAATTTTCTAAAACCACATTACATAAGCCACAAGAAAAATCATGCCACCTTTTTTATGGGTTGAGGTGTTACCCTGCAAAAGCAGAGTTTAATACATTACCCGAAAATAATAGGAAATCCTATAGTATATATATCAAACTGTTTTTATCCTTCCATATCAATATTATCCTGTAATTGAAATGAAATGACTAGCAGAATAAGTTTAACATATTTATGCACCTTTTATTACTGTTACATACGTTACATTTCTTTAAATACATTATCAAGTGCAATATTAACATCATATGAGGTTAAACTATTAGATGATATAGATATTTGCCATTTGAGGGCTCAATTAAATGAGAGAAACAATAAATATCGCCTTTTTAACATAAAATATAAGTGGGATTAAACTCTGACAAATGTATGGGTGATGAAAAGGAAGAAACTTGAACTCAACTCACATAAAATTGTTTTGATTATTTCAGTTAATTATACTTAGTTTAACAATGATTTTGTTTTATTCGTATTTAGCATGCCAAATGAAAATATGATCATGGTTACAAAATATCATCCTTTAAATCATTTGCATAATTTGAATCAAGCTTAATAGATTATAACTACTAACGCAAAGAATAAATCAAATGAGCCAGCACATTTGATTTTGGTACTTATCACAGTTTCAAGAAATGAAGGCTCATGTTAGCCTTTGTAAATGTGTAGACTAACCAGAGCCTTTGCTGCCTGCATACACTAAGTATAGATGTAGACCAGAATTAAGACAGCTGGCTCCACTGCGTCAGCATGGACAATAAATGCTGGCTTTTGCATATATGTGATATGCTGAAGATAACAAAGTCCATTTAAAAGCTAAAAATAAAAAAAATGTGTCACCATCTGCATATGCAAATAAGATGTCAATATAACATTTTATTTGACGAGAAGTCCTTTACACAGTTTCTGGTTACATTCACTTATACTGCATAGTATCTTATGTAACACAAATCAAATTTTATTGTACCAACTTATAGATGCTTGATTCTATCTGGATTATTAGCACACACTTTTGTATGCTACCACCTCCAACACAACATTTAGTTAAAAAGCAGTTTTTATTACTGTAGATGAGTATACATATGCAAGGAATACTAGCCTGTATTGTGTTACTGACTAAGTTCATGTAATATATGCAAAAGTTAACTGGAAGCACTAAAATTATTTGGTTGCTATTAAATAAGTAATTGAATTAAACATAGTACCAAAGTCTTCAGATAAGTATTACAGAATCTAAATCCACCTTAAATTGCCATTTCAGACTCAATTTATACTGTCTTTGACATCATTTTGGACACACATAGTACCTTATGATACATTTAATATGGTAATATACGTTACTTTAACAGTTTTTACAAAACGTGGGAATATATTTTTTATTTAGCTATCACTTGCGATCTCTAATATTCTTTGTTAATGAAGTTTAAAAGCTATAACTTTTGCCAAATTGGTAAAATATTTTTTAAAAGTTCAAAAAAATATTATTTCACAAAAGCAAATATGCTTTAACAATTTGATATAGTCTTAATATGAGCTGATAAATTCCATTTCAGACAAATTATTATCTTGATACCTATTAAACACACAAAAAATTTATAAATGAATTAAAATACCCTATGATGTATCATTTTGTGTATTAATCAATATATAGAACGTCCTGAAGTTAATCTTACATACATAACATATTGGCAATCAAACATCAAAATGATAATATACACCAAAAACAATGTTTAATATCCCCTTCACAGTTTTGCTTATCAATAGAAGGCTCATATATTGTGTTTAAAAGCATACAGATAGGATTGCATGCTGTATGTTAAAATGAAAAGATTCTTACCTTACATAATGTTTTCTTCAGAGTTGTCATATTCAACAGCTTATAACTCTTGGAGTTTTTGTGATAGAAGCAAGCTGTTTGCAGTTTTGGAATGGTCAGTATATTGTCTTTCAGAGACGTGGAATTTTAATCTAAAATATTTATGAAAAAATTATCAAATTAAAACTATTTAACAAAATTTTAATTATCTTATAGGGTATGGTTGAAAATGTAACGTAAGTGACACCACCATGTGCCTTAATAACTTTTGACAAATATCAATATCTGCCAGAAACTTACTGTTCTTGTGTATACCATGACTATTTAGCCAATTTGAATTGTTCAAGTACTACCTTAACAACCTTAATTACATTTTTTTAAATGAGGGGTAACGTAATTAACACGCTGTAACACCCAAACGCCCGAGCCACCAGAAGGCTTACATGTTTCAAAGCTCGTTAGATGATACGCTTTATGAAAATATAGTCTACAAAATTTCCCCTGGGGAGGGGAGCAAAACACTTAGCAGCTCATAGTCTAATAATGTTTGTTTGTTTGATTTGATTCTTTACGTCCCATCAACAATCTTTCAGTTATATAGGGACGGATCTTCCTGGGTTGAACCAGTACTAAGCTAGGATAAATGTGTCTTGCTCAAGGACCACAACGCAGTGACGCCGGTGAGGCTCGAACCCACGGCCCTTCGGTCTTGAGTCAATCACTCTACCACTGAGCCACTGCGCTCCCTTATAGTCTAATAATGGGTAGTGTAATTTACTCAATGCTAGTATATGCATTATAAAAGCCAATATTACAAAGAATGTAGCCCTAGACCAGACTGTTTATGGTCTTATAGGGTTCAATAAGGTGTGTCTGCACGCACAGTACTTATTTTACTTAAGGGTTATTCCCTAATCTTCCTCCCTCCACAATGCATTTTATTTTAAATAGGGGGGCCAAGTACATAAATAAGAATTGAATAATATCAATTGTCCTTCTGTATATTACATTGATGTTCAATAAACTGAACCAATACAGTCAATAAGGCCATTGATAAAGTATGTCTTGCTTCGATAGTCTACATCCATGGGTATAGACAATAATTGAGCCAGCCTATTAAAATGGATATTTGTGTGGTCTGACTCATGTTCTTCCTATTTTACACATTTAAGACTACTCAATTACCAGGGAAATAACCATACTCTAACAAAATACCACTTTCCGAACGAAACCATATTCATGGGCAAAAGTTCCCTTGCACAGTACAATAAAAGTCTAGTATCTTTTAGTGTAAACAATATTTTATTAACTTCAATTCAATTACAAGCATACAATAGCATGATAAACAGAGAAAAGATCATCATGATTTGAAAACAAGCATAAATGCTTATACTAATCATCTCCTGCAATAAAATAGCAAGTATCTTTTTACTTCCGGTCATACACAGATAATAAAATAATAGCTCAACAAACATACTGAGGTAACTGGATAAATGTTGTAGAGAGAGAGAGAGAGAGAGAGAGAGAGAGAGAGAGAGAGTGAAGTGCTACTTATGACATGAACCTTTTCGTTTTGCGAATATAAGCATGTACAGCTTTGAAAATTTCTTCATTTATATGAACTGGGAGATCTGTGTTTCCAAACAGTAGAATGTCAACTGTGACGTTTGAGTATCTAATGATAATGTTTAGCATCTCATCTCTGGCATTAACATATCGATGACAATCTAAAAGATAATGTTTATTGTTTTCTATTGCACCACAGACACAGTTTGGACTAGGGACTAAGTTACGTCTATGTAGATAAAAATTTAATGAGCTGCATTCTGTACGAAGCCGTGTATGTAGCATTTGTTCAATACGATTACCACAGTAGTAGTAATATGGTACTTTATTTTTAGTATCAGTGATTAATGCTTTAAACATAGCTTGTGATTCTGCATTCCTATGCTCAGTGGGAGTATCTTTTATGGTATAGTGACTGTAAACAATGGCCAGTCCATTGAACAGTGTGTACGTAAAATATTGGCAAGAATAATCGTCAGCAAGACACTATAGAGGCCCTCTGAGAGGTTTATGAGGAACAAAGGAATAATATATACTGCTAATTCATGGGCGTCAGGGATATAGTTAAAACTAGTGCCCGATGCATCAATGACAGCTTGCTTCTATTGCCATGTCCTAAGGCTGAGGTCAAATCAGTATTGGCAGTCATAGACTTGGAGGGCATAGCTTTGAGTATATGTCCCAAACATACATGGACAAACTGAACACAGATTTCAGAGTTGTCTCTGTACTTGTGGCACCTGCGCAGACAACAAAGCAGCCCCTATACTTCTCGTACCTGCACTTTAGAATAAAAAAAATGTTTAATTGGACATGGTACAACAGAAGCTTACACCTGCTCTATATAACACTTATTCTGCTACAATATCTTCGATTCTGCTATAGCTTTTGTGTAACTGTTCAGCTCGGTATCATAAATATTTCCAACGTCTGTTCAACGCCGTATAGGCCGACTGTCATCATACGTATCCGTGAAATATGCACGTGGTCTTAAACAATTGCAATTTTGACAATTTCAAGCTGTCGTTCAAAAACGTGTTTTTAATCGATGTTTGCACAAGAGACTGGGCTACGATAAGCCAGAAATCATCTTCTGAAACGATGCTTCCTTCAATGTAAAAAGTAGTCACAAATGCAACAGATCCCCAACGAGGTTGTATTTTTAAACATTCTTATCTAGTTCTTCGCCCATCAATAAAGAAACGAAGTAGATTTTATCGTATACCTACGCAGTTAAATGAATCCAGAAGGCATGCTTTGTTCCCTCGCGAAAATGCTATATAAATGCGAGAAAAATAGACAAAAATACTAATCCGCCAAAAGGCACGCGCTCTGGTAAACAACTGTTTTATCCGTATCCGTCTGTTTTCGCTGAATCGTATATACGGTGTGAATATGTCAATCGCAATGCACTCAGCATGTTCAAAGCATTGAATAAATGTTTTACTTTATACCACGTTGTAGGCCGACTTAAATTGCTGAAAGGGGCTCTTACATGGTATGGGAAATTAACATTGGAGTCTGCCCACGCTTAGAATTTGATAATATTATGTTTATTAATTATCTGGGGTATGACTTTTAAATTTATGGTGCATTTGAGTTTTTATACAATTTCATTGCTAATTTATTACGTCATGTATGATATCACTACAATACCTTTGGGTACCCAGTTATAATCATTTCTAAAGTAATTGACATATCATGTAACGGACGCAGAAATGTTTTATTGAATAACTATATCATTGATAAGTTCGTTGATACTATAAACGGCTTTGTATGTATTAGGATAGCGGGTGGGCATTCATTTTTATGACATGGTATCCCAATTTTCAACTGTATATTTTGTATCTAGTCAAATTGAGGGTTATTTTTTTTTACACAGTGCAGTCTTTGTCAAGATACCTTTTTGTTTGTTTTTGTTGCTTTACGTCCCATGTCAACAGCTATGGTCATTGCGGGACGGTCAGTTCACTTATCCACACTTTTTCCTGGGCAGGCTTGAGCAAGTGGTTAACCAGTAATTTGTGCATACCATTTCAACATATAAACTATCTATATATGTTAAGAATATGTAGACCAAATTTCATGAAATTCAAGGACCGGAAACATATTTTTTCAACTTGATGTAAACACGTGGCCCTAATTCATCGAAATGTCAAAAATACAATAATTATGTATCAGTGTAAAACATACTTGAATACTTGCTTAGTTTGAATCACCATGCTAGTACCACACCGTACATACGATTCGGCGAAAACAGACGGATACGGATAAAACAGTTGTTTACCAGAGCGCGTGCCTTTTGGCGGATTAGTATTTTTGTCTATTTTTCTCGCATTTTTATAGCATTTTCGCGAGGGAACACAGCATGCCTTCTGGATTCATTTAACTGCGTAGGTATACGATAAAATCTACTTCGTTTCTTTATTGATGGGCGAAGAACTAGATAAGAATGTTTAAAAATACAACCTCCTTGGGGATCTGTTGCATTTGTGACTACTTTTTACGTTGAAGGAAGCATCGTTTCAGAAGATGATTTTTGGCTTATCGTAGCCCAGTCTCTTGTGCAAACATCGATTAAAAACACGTTTTTGAACGACAGCTTGAAATTGTCAAAATTGCAATTGTTTAAGACCACGTGCATATTTCACGGATACGTATGATGACAGTCTGCCTATACGGCGTTGAACAGACGTTGGAAATATTTATGATACCGGGCTGAACAGTTACACAAAAGCTATAGCAGAATCGAAGATATTGTAGCAGAATAAGTGTTATATAGAGCAGGTGTAAGCTTCTGTTGTACCATGTCCAATTAAACATTTTTTATTCTAAAGTGCAGGTACGAGAAGTATAGGGGCTGCTTTGTTGTCTGCGCAGGTGCCACAAGTACAGAGACAACTCTGAAATCTGTGTTCAGTTTGTCCATGTATGTTTGGGACATATACTCAAAGCTATGCCCTCCAAGTCTATGACTGCCAATACTGATTTGACCTCAGCCTTAGGACATGGCAATAGAAGCAAGCTGTCATTGATGCATCGGGCACTAGTTTTAACTATATCCCTGACGCCCATGAATTAGCAGTATATATTATTCCTCTGTTCCCCATAAACCTCTCATAGGGCCTCTATAGTGTCTTGCTGACGATTATTCTTGCCAATATTTTACGTACACACTGTTCAATGGACTGGCCATTGTTTACAGTCACTATACCATAAAAGATACTCCCACTGAGCATAGGAATGCAGAATCACGTTTAAAGCATTAATCACTGATACTAAAAATAAAGTACCATATTACTACTACTGTGGTAATCGTATTGAACAAATGCTACATACACGGCTTCGTACAGAATGCAGCTCATTAAATTTTTATCTACATAGACGTAACTTAGTCCCTAGTCCAAACTGTGTCTGTGGTGCAATAGAAAACAATAAACATTATCTTTTAGATTGTCATCGATATGTTAATGCCAGAGATGAGATGCTAAACATTATCATTAGATACTCAAACGTCACAGTTGACATTCTACTGTTTGGAAACACGGATCTCCCAGTTCATATAAATGAAGAAATTTTCAAAGCTGTACATGCTTATATGCGCAAAACGAAAAGGTTCATGTCATAAGTAGCACTTCACTCTCTCTCTCTCTCTCTCTCTCTCTCTCTCTCTCTCCAACATTTATCCAGTTACCTCAGTATGTTTGTTGAGCTATTATTTTATTATCTGTGTATGACCGGAAGTAAAAAGATACTTGCTATTTTATTGCAGGAGATGATTAGTATAAGCATTTATGCTTGTTTTCAAATCATGTTGATCTTTTCTCTGTTTATCATGCTATTGTATGCTTGTAATTGAATTGAAGTTAATAAAATATTGTTTACACTAAAAGATACTAGACTTTTATTGTACTGTGCAAGGGAACTTTTGCCCATGAATATGGTTTTGTTCAGAAAGTGGTATTTTGTTAGAGTATGGTTATTTCCCTGGTAATTGAGTAGTCTTAAATGTGTAAAATAAGAAGAACATGAGTCAGACCACACAAATATCCATTTTAATAGGCTGGCTCAATTATTGTCTATACCCATGGATGTAGACTATCGAAGCAAGACATACTTTATCAATGGCCTTATTGACTGTATTGGTTCAGTTTATTGAACATCAATGTAATATACAGAAGGACAATTGATATTATTCAATTCTTATTTATGTACTTGGCCCCCCTATTTAAAATAAAATGCATTGTGGAGGGAGGAAGATTAGGGAATAACCCTTAAGTAAAATAAGTACTGTGCGTGCAGACACACCTTATTGAACCCTATAAGACCATAAACAGTCTGGTCTAGGGCTACATTCTTTGTAATATTGGCTTTTATAATGCATATACTAGCATTGAGTAAATTACACTACCCATTATTAGACTATGAGCTGCTAAGGGTTTTGCTCCCCTCCCCAGGGGAAATTTTGTAGACTATATTTTCATAAAGCGTATCATCTAACGAGCTTTGAAACATGTAAGCCTTCTGGCGGCTGGGGCGTTTGGGTGTTACAGCGTGTTGATTACGTTACCCCTCATTTAAAAAAATGTAATTAAGGTTGGTAAGGTAGTACTTGAACAATTCAAATTGGCTAAATAGTCATGGTATATACAAGAACAGTTAGTTTCTGGCAGATATTGATCTTTGTCAAAAGTTATTAAGGCACATGGTGGTGTCACTTACGTTACATTTTCAACCATACCTTATAAGATAATTAAAATTTTGTTAAATAGTTTTAATTTGATAATTTTTTCATAAACATTTTAGATTAAAATTCCACGTCTCTGAAAGATAATATACTGACCATTCCAAAACTGCAAACAGCTTGCTTCTATCACAAAAACTCCAAGAGTTATAAGCTGTTGAATATGACAACCCTGAAGAAAACATTATGTAAGGTAAGAATCTTTTCATTTTAACATACAGCATGCAATCCTATCTGTATGCTTTTAAACACAATATATGAGCCTTCTATTGATAAGCAAAACTGTGAAGGGGATATTAAACATTGTTTTTGGTGTATATTATCATTTTGATGTTTGATTGCCAATATGTTATGTATGTAAGATTAACTTCAGGACGTTCTATATATTGATTAATACACAAAATGATACATCATAGGGTATTTTAATTCATTTATAAATTTTTTGTGTGTTTAATAGGTATCAAGATAATAATTTGTCTGAAATGGAATTTATCAGCTCATATTAAGACTATATCAAATTGTTAAAGCATATTTGCTTTTGTGAAATAATATGTTTTTGAACTTTTAAAAAATATTTTACCAATTTGGCAAAAGTTATAGCTTATAAACTTCATTAACAAAGAATCTTAGAGATCGCAAGTGATAGCTAAATAAAAAATATATTCCCACGTTTTGTAAAAACTGTTAAAGTAACGTATATTACCATATTAAATGTATCATAAGGTACTATGTGTGTCCAAAATGATGTCAAAGACAGTATAAATTGAGTCTGAAATGGCAATTTAAGGTGGATTTAGATTCTGTAATACTTATCTGAAGACTTTGGTACTATGTTTAATTCAATTACTTATTTAATAGCAACCAAATAATTTTAGTGCTACCAGTTAACTTTTGCATATATTACATGAACTTAGTCAGTAACACAATACAGGCTAGTATTCCTTGTATATGTATACTCATCTACAGTAATAAAAACTGCTTTTTAACTAAATGTTGTGTTGGAGGTGGTAGCATACAAAAGTGTGTGCTAATAATCCAGATAGAATCAAGCATCTATAACTTGGTACAATAAAATTTGATTTGTGTTACATAAGATACTATGCAGTATAAATGAATGTAACCAGAAACTGTTTAAAGGACTTCTCGTCAAATAAAATGTTATATTGACATCTTATTTGCATATGCAGATGGTGACACATTTTTTTATTTTTAGCTTTTAAATGGACTTTGTTATCTTCAGCATATCACATATATGCAAAAGCCAGCATTAATTGTCCATGCTGACGCAGTGGAGCCAGCTGTCTTAATTCTGGTCTACATCTATACTTAGTGTATGCAGGCAGCACAGGCTCTGGTTAGTCTACACATTTACACAGGCTATCATGAGCCTTCATTTCTTGAAACTGTGATAAGTACCAAAATCAAATGTGCTGGCTCATTTGATTTATTCTTTGCGTTAGTAGTTATAATCTATTAAGCTTGATTCAAATTATGCAAATGATTTAAAGGATGATATTTTGTAACCATGATCATATTTTCATTTGGCATGCTAAATACGAATAAAACAAAATCATTGTTAAACTAAGTATAATTAACTGAAATAATCAAAACAATTTTATGTGAGTTGAGTTCAAGTTTCTTCCTTTTCATCACCCATACATTTGTCAGAGTTTAATCCCACTTATATTTTATGTTAAAAAGGCGATATTTATTGTTTCTCTCATTTAATTGAGCCCTCAAATGGCAAATATCTATATCATCTAATAGTTTAACCTCACATGATGTTAATATTGCACTTGATAATGTATTTAAAGAAATGTAACGTATGTAACAGTAATAAAAGGTGCATAAATATGTTAAACTTATTCTGCTAGTCATTTCATTTCAATTACAAGATAATATTGATATGTAAGGATAAAAACAGTTTGATATATATACTATAGGATTTCCTATTATTTTCGGGTAATGTATTAAACTCTGCTTTTGCAGGGTAACACCTCAACCCATAAAAAAGGTGGCATGATTTTTCTTGTGGCTTATGTAATGTGGTTTTAGAAAATTATAGTGTATAAAACTCTCACTCAGATATATTTTGGCAGTTCATGGTCTAGTGATAGCATAACATTAAATAGTAGTATATTTGAAAGTAAGTAACGTATATAACTGCAATATAATGGACTGAAGTTATTTTGATGCATGATAGCTGTTTGCTGCGTTTAAGTAAGTGATTTTAAGGTCATCATCATGTCGATAAATCAGATTTAGGTATAGGTTTGTATTTGCACAAGAGGATTGGAAGCTGTTATAGGGTAACGTAGTTAACAAAGCTGTAACACAGTAACGTCCCAGCTGCCAGCGGGCTTATATGTGTCATTTTGCGTCATATATAGTGTTGTTTAAGAAAATAATAGTGTACAAAATTCCCCTTGTGGGGAGGGGGTCTATAAGCAGCTCAAGGCCCTATATAGTCTGGCTGACACTGTCGAGGATGATGGCCTATTCAAATTATTCAATTTCAAATGACAAAGGGCTTTATATGCGTGTAGACAATCTTAAACGTAGCTATTGTACTAGATGTAACGAATTAACTTTTTTAAACTATCACTCTCCTCCTATCATCATCATCATCATCATCATCATCATCATCATCATCATCATCATCATCATCATCATCATCATCATCATCATCATCATCATCATCACCACCACCACCACCATCATCATCATCATCATCATCATCATCATCATCATCATCATCATCATCGAGGTGGCTCAGTGATAGAGAGTTTGACTCGAGATCAAGAAGTTGCTGGGAGGCACTGCCTTGTATCCTTGAGTAAGACACTTTATCCTCTCTTTAGTAGTACTGGTTTAACCAGGGAAGAATCGTCTTAAACATCTGCTTGTTTTTACATAGTTGATATGGCGAACAATATGGACTCAGATCAGACTGCTCCCTGGCAGTCTGGTTAGAGCAAGTTCATAGTGTTTACTTCAGTCTATGATTAGATCTAGTCTGCAGTGCACTTGGATATACCCTTTTTCCTAGAGCCACTATAGCCACATCGTTGTTCCATGAGCGTCGAGCAAGGTGATCAATTTGTTGTCGAGAAGGATGAGGAGGGAATCATAGGACATCATCAGGCGCAACTCAGACCTTGGACAGTGTCAACGTTATTGCTGCGAGAATGGCCCACCGAAATGGCCGAGTGGAGGCGTTTGTGTTTTAGTAGTGTGAGCGTTTGGTGGCTCGTTTGTGGAGCTAATCATGGGGGGAGGGTGGCTGGCTGGCCCAAACCTCGCCTCATACGCATGGACCGGAACGTATGTTTTGTGCTATGCCTGAATGTGTTTGATTTGCCTCCTAGCGACATTTAGACATGGTTTACGGACACCAATCACATTTCTCAGACCAGACCCTAATTGCATTGTTGTATTCAATTACACCAGCAACAAGCTAGACCCAAGTCTGCTATGCTTAATTTTAAAAAACGACACCGTTCTCGAACCTAAGCCTGCTTCTTGGGCTTAATCTGGAACTAAGTAGCGTCTGTTACCTGCGATGTACCAGTACTAATTAAGTAGCCTGATCCTGGGTAGAACCAGTACTAAGTAGCCGTGTTCCCGGGATATACAGTACCAGTTTCCTGGGATGTACATGTACCAGTACTAAGATTGATCAATCTTCTATCAAGACTATGAATTTACACATGCAACGTCTGCCTCAGACCCGTTTCATAAAAGTGTGCCAAAACGACTGATTTCTCCATACCTACCGTCCGATATTGCCCATATCAAACTGAAATACACCGACTGAAATCTCCCGTATGCCACGTGCCACCAAGCAACCAAATAAAATGATAAATACAGTACAAAACACTGTTGGTACGTGGGTAACTGGAAGGCGACGATCAAAGTATAACTCACCGTTAAAACCTGGCATTCAAATTCAAGGTATTCAATGAATAAAATACAGAAACAAATTACCCGCCAAATGTCGCGTGCGACAGTAAACAACTGTTTTCGCCGTATCCGACCGTTTTGCCACCGAATTATCAATATCGGATGTACACTGTGATATTTGACATGTTGGGCAATGAGTGACTGGATGCACCGCGACGGGAGCCTTGACGATGTAAAGAACACAAACACACATTTTCCTCAGCAAAATCACGTCTTTGGTTACTGTGGCTGATAAGCAAGTTCATGTAAATCCATTTTGATAAAATAACCATTTGTTGATTGTTTAATGCGCTGTTTATTCGCTGATCAAAGTTGATTTGTACAGCGCGCGTCATTGACTGTAAACATCGACCTCAGTGACGTCACCAACAGATATTATACTGTACCGAACTGTACAGTCGCTAGATTTAGAAGTGGTATATGAGAAAAAAATCGACCATGTTTGTTCAGTGGTTCCAGAAAATTCCCAACCCTCAGCTCCACCGTTCAGTGGAACTTGGCAAGCCTCGTTTCCCACTGGAACGCAGGGAGGGCCCTTGGGTTTGGATTTTTCTGTCCCCACTGGACACCAATGATGGATTCTATTTATCTAACCAATGCTATCTTACCCAGGCTGTCACGCGAGGGCTACGTTCATTGGTTGTATTGGAACACATGCACATTGTCGTCAAGTGATTTCATTGTTATGTTAAAATGACGTCATCAAGTGAAATTGTACCTTAGCGTATTCAGCGACTTCTGGAAGCTTATTTTTAAATAAAAAAAACAGTGGTGAGCAAGAAAAAGAATCCATTATTCGTGTGAGGATAGGATAGAAAAATCTGTCCCTTGGGATCACCGTTTGTCATCACTCGGCAAGCCTCGTGATTCCAAAAGGAGATCCTCGGGACAGATTTTTCTATCCTACCCTCACACTCATGATAGATTCTTATAATCGTACCCATAGATTCTTATAAACGTACCCATGCTTTCTTACCCAGGACCACGGCCACCAATCCAGCTCCTTCATCGTAAAATGCAATGATAAAAAATTCATGAGAGGGACTTCCTACAATGCAGAAGCGGGACTCGATTCGTATTAGAACCAGTGTGTTCTCTTGTTTTGTTATCAATTGCTCGCATTTTAAGAGATGTTTCAACAATCTGAGAATGGTATTCGATGGGCCAATGACATAAAAACAAATACCTGCAGCCGATCTGTTGGAAGCATTTGCTGTGCTTTGAAATCAGTGTTGGCGTGTATGCAGTGAGTGTATTTTTTGGCCATGTTGTAAATTTTCAGCCTAACATACCACGTAAAACCGTTTATCAACTTTTTTATAATTTCTATATTAGTTTCTACGACTTTGTTTTGATAGATAATAAATACATGTCACCAATCAATGTTGTTTATCGCCTGTAATTGAGGAATCGATATACTATGAAGAAAGGGGATTAGCTATGCATAAAGGGGACTAGTTATGTAGGGGAGGGATCTTACTATAAAGAAGATGGATCAAGTTGATCGCACAGTTTTGACACTAAAATATATTGCATTTGACTTTAACAATACTGCATTACAACGTTCAACAACTTAAATGTCTCACTTCATGTTCTAATTAGAAAACAAGATCAAGATAGTTTTTCCTTCTTTGGGTTGGGGAAAATATTACAGATAATCCCGTGTGCAGCCCGGTTGGTCCCCGATTCAGATTGGCTCTCCTTTATGAGAAAAAATACGAATGTCCATGTTTTTCTTGTTCATTATGTGAAAAAAAAAACCTTTTCTTGAACAGTGTACAGTACTCTTTTCTTCTCTCAAATTAGTATCGGTATTTACATGATTTTAAGTTGTTTTACCCCCACCCCCGCCCCACCCTGCCCCGCTTCTCCCCCGCTGTGGGGTTTCCAGTATTGATTTTCTCCTGACAATCAAAACCAGCCAGTTGGGGCAGTCGTAAGAAACTCAAAGGCCCCCTGTTCTGTTTTTCTTATCCATCACTAAGGACGCAGTGGCTCAGTTAGTAGAGCTTTACAGTTGCTTGTTAGGGTCTCACTGCCAACGTATGGCCTACATTTGTATTGAGTATAGTTACAGGTGACATAGTTGAAGGCTTCCCTCGAATACAGCTATGAAGCAGCTCTATTCGAATGTTGCTTCATTCGGTACAACAGTGCTATCTTATCATAGGTTAGTGAGTATGGCAGATAACCCCAAAAAGAAAAAAAGTGACCTTTCCTAAAGACGTTGCAGGTATAGGATCGTGTTGGAAGGGCAGACTAAAGAACGAACGGACAAGCCGAAAAAATTCCATGCGCTGATCCAGGAATCGTTAGTGGAAATCCAGACCCAACAGACAGAAAAAGCTCTGACAAATTAGAATCAGGTATTTTACAGTTTTTCAGTGGAGGTCTAATGGTTTTTTTCAAAGAACCCTATTGTTTTCCGAGGCTTCAGAGGGGTTCCATCGTTTTCCAAGGGGTTGAACTTTTTACGGGGGTGGGGGTCAATATGTTAATTTCTATAGAAACCTATAGAACTTATTATTTTCCAGGGGGGTCCTAAACCTATCCCACCTCTGGATCCACGCATGCACTCATTTTTTTTAGAGTTTAAAGCCCCTTTTAACTACGTTGAAACATACTGTGCTTTGTAGCCGCTGCTGAGTAGTGGATAAGACACTTGCCTTATAAACCATGGGTCGTATAATAAAGCGGGACTCGATTCATGTAAGTACGAGGGGGGTTCAATATGTAATGAAAACCCATTCATTACTCATTCAACTAACGCGTTAGGATTTTTTGCCATATGCCAAACGAAAGATCAAAGCGTCGCCGTTATAATGGTGCATAAAACATTATTTTATCTTTCCAAATTTAATAAGTTACAGACTTTTTAAAAAGCACACTAATATACACTGCCTATATTTTCCTCCAAATTGTAAAGACTCATTTTTATCAAAGGTAGAAAGGCATGCTGTGTTTTCTAAAACAGACGTTTAACATGCATGAATCACATATCCATAGTTTTCTGACTCACTTTCCCTAACTGCTATAACGATACAAACTTTGACTGGTACTGATTTCTCGTGCAAACGGTTTTATTACGTTACCCCCTCTTACGTTACGTCGTTTAAAGCAATGGACGTAACACTAAAATACGCATGGATCTTGAAAATCGGAAATGTGGCTTTGTACCAGGAAAGGACAATTTTGATTTTATCGAAGTTTCAATATACACAGTGCAAAGGCAGCAGACCAGTTTAACCGAAACCAATGTCTAGGGATATCTCTTCTGAGTGGTATACCATTTTCGTTTCCTATAATTTTATTGACTGAAATTAGCCAGCCAGATTATGTACATGTAAATACGTGTAAAAATGTCCAAATAATGCATCAGAATGCAAACATCGATGAAACGCGGTATTTTGTCTGATCCATTTTAGTGTAAGCCATAGATGGCATTCTTTTAAGTGATTTTCTTATTTCAAATGACGTACTTGGGGGTACTTTACGAGTGAGATTAAATATGGTAATTTCAAAATCGGCTGTATTACTTGCAAATTAACATCAAAGTGACTGGAAAAAATGTTTCAAATAAGTTTCGTATAAATTTTCGCTATGTATTCCTTCACTGAAAAACGACTCTGTCAATGGAATCCAGAAAATGTAGCATCAAGGAGGATTTTAACCAAAATGGCAGCTTCAGTATTTCATAGATTATAAAGCAATATCAAAAATTTTTGCAGGTATAAATCACCAATATATGGATATTTACCAGACGAAGAAACAGACTGAAAACATCCCGCGTTCATGTAGTTATCTGCTTTTGAAAACATTGTTTTATTTCATACCGCAGTGTACTTCAGTACCCTATTTTGAACGTGGCTTGTGTAAATTAGAAAAGGAGCTAGACAACTGCAATTTTACTATTATTTAGCCTAGAGACAGACCTTTTAACGAAAGTAATTATGAAGTGTGTAAATATAAAACTTTGGGATATACTGGGCTGTTTTCATTACATATTGAACGCCCCTCGTAGCAGCGTATTCTCTTATATTGTTATCAAATATCAGCATTGTAAGAGATGTTTCGAAGATGTAAAAAGCGCACAACGTTTTTAGAACAAAAAATAATTGACAGGATAAAAGTTCATGGACACGGCGAAACTTGATCATCCTTTGGAAATATGATGTTATATATAAAACCTTTTCTTAGATAACGCTCTGACAAAACTGCCAACTTTAGTTATTTTTTTTCAGAACGTGGATTTTTATGTAGTTGAAGATCTCCCAGGGCTGAAGCTTTTACAACGGATTTTACAAAGGGACAAAAACAGGAAAAGATCGGGGTTGATATATATCTAAAAAATCGACTTCATTAATGATCCCACTCCTTCATAGCTGGCCCATCTTCTGCATAATTAGTCTATCTTCTGCATCGTAGACCAATCTCATTCAAAGTATATCTTAGTTTCTAACACAGAGTAAATTAACACTAATATTTTTGTGATATACTTTGATGCATCAACATTTAAAGATGCCCAAGCCCTGTGTTTCAAAAAGAACTCTTGATAGTGGCGAGATTTCAAACAGTTTTGTGTCATAATTTCAATGTTGACATCAAAACACACGTTGCTGCGTCCGCCTTGAACCGAATTTCGGACACACTCATCTGGCTGGTACGACAGCGAAGCCAGATTAATGGCCCGTCGAATAGCATTCTCCGATTTTCGAAACACCTCTTAAAATGCGAGTATTTGATAACAAAATAAGAGAACACTCTGCTACTTACATGAATCGAGTCCCGCTTCTGCATTGTAGGAAGTCCCTCTCATGAATTTATTATCATTGCATTTTACGAAAAAGGAGCTGCATTGGTGGCCGTGAGGATGTCAAGTAACGTCATCATGTGAAATTGCATCTTAGCGTATTCAGCGACTTCTTGAAGCATACATTCACTTCAAAATAAATAAATAAATAAATAAATAAATAAACAAAAAACAGTGGTGAGCAAGCAAAAGAATCCATTATTCGTGTGAGGGTAGGATAGAAAAATCCGTCCCTCTGGATCACCGTTTGTCATCACTCGTCAAGCCTTGTGATGCCAAAAGGCGATCCTCGGGACGGATTATTCTATCCTACCCTCACACTCATGATAGATTCTAATAATATCCATAACAATGTTGTATGCTTAATGGGATAATAGCATTCGTGCTTCTGATATATTGAATTTATTAACATGGAAGCGAAATAGTGATAAAAGGCTCGACATAACCTTGCACTTTGTTCTTTTCCCCAACTCAATAAATTAGATAATACTGACATGAGCACTCATATAAGATCCCCTATTCACCGACGGCGGAGTCACTGTTTTATGTCCTAGAGCACGACACTTTATCCGCTGCTTAGTACTGATCCAACCCTGGAAGACAGGAAATCGTCCCGACATAACTGATAGCCAAACACATGTGCCAATATCATATAGCCATCGTTACATGTGCCAATATCAATTTGATAGTCATATCAGAGAAGTTGTCTACCAAATAAATGTCCCTACATTGGAGTTGACATTTAATTGGTAGAAAACTTCGTTACATGTGCTAATATCATTTCGATAGCCACACCAGAGAAGTTGTCTTGTAGTTGACTTTTAATTGGTAGACACCTTCGTTACATGTGCTAATATCATTTCGATAGCCATACCATAGAATTTATGCAGTGCTTTGTGTTCTTTCTAGTTTTGCAAGCATCTTGGTGGGGAAGAGGTTGGTATCCTGAGCCGTGTGGCTGTTTGTGTTCTGTGGCTCTTCCTAAAAATGCCGTGGGTTGGTCTGCAGTGTATGACTGTGGTATACATGTATCCTGATCAGACTCACTTGCCCTTTTTATCTCGACAGATGGACTGTATACTAGGCCAAATAAAAAAACGCTGCAATGTATTGTAAAAATACATGTATATGCGGTTATTAGAAACGTTATTGTATAATCATGTAGACAATGTTATCGTTACCAGTTCTCCCATTGCGAAGACGGACCAACGTGGGACGCCTGGGTCTT
The DNA here is from genome assembly GCA_964019695.1 of Loripinus fragilis. NCBI lineage: Eukaryota > Metazoa > Mollusca > Bivalvia > Lucinida > Lucinidae > Loripinus > Loripinus fragilis. The sequence continues at coordinate 37,313,878 of OZ026520.1, read as the reverse complement.
GCACCAATCTCTCGCAAACGAATTCTCATCGCTTGTTCTCGGATTATGAGTAGATGAGACATCCGGATGTAACGATCTTGACGTCGTGTCGTAAGACGACGCGGACGGTCTGACGTTTTTCAACTTTGTCGGAAACGACTTTTCAGACGTTGAATTATTCTAAAATGGCATCGAAATTGTTGTGCTATTACCGGTGACGCCACGTTAGCTTATAAAATTCCTGTCACACTTTTACCTTCCACATGTGTCAATATCTTGGCAGCATACGTTGCCAATGGGTATTCTTTTATTCCAAAGTTTAAAAATGTTTTCAAACATTTGGGATGAGCGACAAGAGATTTCAGTAGCTAGTGCATGTGTAAATCTAAATGGAACGGAGTGTACACGTGACAAACTAAAAAAAATCGGTCAGTACACTGGTTATGGTTGAATGAGCTCAATAAGATAACGCATGAAAAATAGCAAAATATAGAGAGCAGATGAAATTTTGTAACTATCAACACGCAATGCTTTTTTATACGCGGCGTTTCTTTTTTGGCTTAGTATATTTGGGCCACAACCAGCAAGAAAATATTTCTTTTCACATATGGACAGCTATCTAGTAGGCTATAGGTTTAACTCAGCAGGCACATGACGTCGAAACAACGTCATACCAACGTCGATGCCGCGTCGACGTTGGTACAACTTTGTTTGCTGGGAAGGTATGATCTTTGGCTTCATCGACTCACATATACTTTGTGCATGCATGGAACAAAGATTTATCGATACTATGCGGATGCAAAGCCTTGGCTAAGTCTGCTTCTTGCCATGCAAATAAGTAACGTAATATCATGTGATGGCCCTTATATTTGTTTAACCTATCAAAGCTACTTGCACAAATATATATATATACTCAACTACAAAAGAAACCCATCAGTCATTTCTCTGGGGAATTATGGAAAATAGAAGTAAGAAACGAAACTATATTTATACCATATTCCTTAAAAATCAGTTCTGCATCAATTCATTGAATAATGCAACCGTTTTACATAAATCCGTTCATGCTGTTCGTCAGTGTTTACACAAGGGGTCATTTTCAAAAATAACAAGTTTCTCACCGGAGAATAAATATCTTGTTCTCGTCTAAATCAGTTCACTTGAGTTAATTTCGTCAAGAACGGACATGGCCCTCTACTGCAGCAATAACTGCATCATAATGAGGTCGAATCGTATGCACGCAATGTCGCACAACGTTCATGTGAATCCGCGCCCAATCTTAAGGGAGAGCAACCTGAAGCTATCGAAGATTCCGACCTTGCACTGAATGATCCCGGATGCGTCGCCAGAGCGCATCCCACAGCTGCTCTATCGGATTGAGAGCCGGGCTTACTAAACTAACGCCGTTTGTTTAGCTTCTGCACACACTCGATGGCCTCGTCAGAGAGGGATATATCAGTTGTCGGACGAAGTGGACTGATTTAGACAAGAACTCGAGGGAAACCAATTGTCTGAAACTTGTCATTTTCAGAAATCACCCCTTATCTATACACTTGCGAACAGCATAATCGGGTTTTAGTAAAACTATTACTTTATTCAGTATTTTGATTTATAATTAATTGTTAAAGAATATGGTATAAAACATGTTTTCATTTCTTAATTATTTTTCAATAATTGCCCCAATAAGTGACTGATGGGTTTCTTTTGTAGTTGAGTATATTCATAGCTCGCATTATTTCAAGACAGTATGCTTATCGAGCAATGAGAACGCAGCCTCTCAATCATATTATAAAGCCTATTGACTAGATTAATGTTTTTGTGGAGAGCGTCTGCAATTATTAACTCTTTCCTTGCTAGCGGCGACTTTTACCTTTGCAAAAAGGTTTGGTTCCAGATCAGGACCGACAAAATGTCGGTCCTGATCTGGACCTAAACCGTTTGACACTTTGGTAGTGTTCCTGAAAGAATTTCTGGAAAAAGTTCATTTTGAAAAAAAAAGCCAACAGACGACAATAAAAGCATGAGCATTTATCCAGCATGCTATGTACAAGTAGCTATAGACTACTCGAGTTTTACTATATTTGGGCCAGAGCACAATATGTTTGTATTTTTGCGCAAACCACTCTTTAACATGCTTGTGCAGCTAGGCAGAGGTCTAAAGTTTGAGCTGAGCCTCCATTTTATGAATGCAAATAATGATGCCTCTGGAGAGACTGTGTAAATGCCCGCCGAGTAGCAAACTCCATCGTTTACAAAAAAGAATGACCTTACAAAAGACCAACTGATTTTTCATAGGCATACGTTGTAGACAAGTTCCAACACAGTATTTATCAAGCGCGCCCAAGAACAAAGCATGGTGTTTCTTTTAAACATTTTGTTGATCAGTTCATAACACTTACGTAAGCTTAATAAGTTGACAAGTTCCAATACACTATTTATCGAAAGCAACATTCAATAAAGCATGGTGCTCCATTGCCTTATCTTGTTGACAAGTTTCAATACACTATTTATCAAAAGCAACCCTTAATAAACATGATGCTACATCGAGTTCCAATACACTGTTTATCGAAAGCTACCCTTAATAAACTCGATGCTCCATTGACTAATCTTGTTTACACGTTCCAATACACTGTTTATCAAAAGCAACCCTTAATAAACATGATGCTCCATTGACTTATCTTGTTGACAAATACCAATATACTGTTAATCAAAAGCAGCCTTCAATAAAGCATGATGCTCTTTTGACTTATCTCGTTGACAAGTTCAAATACACTGTTTACCAATTTATCAAGCAACCCTTAATATAGATGATGCAACATTGACTCATCTTGCTGATAAGTTCCAATACACTATTTATCAAAAGCAACCTTCAATAAAGCATGATGCTCCATTGACTAATCTTGTTGTCACTTTCCAAAACACTGTTTATCAAAAGCAACCTTTAATAAAGCATGCTCTTCCATTGACTAATCTTCCTTTACACATGTGTATATAGTTTAAACACAGTGCGACTATGCTCAAGATTGGGCCCAGCACTTTTTTGGAAGATGAAGATGAAGAAGATACAACATTGACTAATCTTGTTGATAAATTCCAATACACTGTTTATCAAAAGCAACCTCTAATAAACATGATGCTACATTGACTAATCTTGTTTACAAGTTCCAATATACGAGGGGGGTTCAATATGTAATGAAAACCCATTCATAACTCCATTCACTAACGCGTTAGGATTTAATGCCATATGCCAAACGAAAGATCAAAGCGTCGCCGTTATAATGGTACATAAAACATTATTTTATCTTTACAAATGTAATAAGTTACAGACTTTTTAAAAAGTACATTAATATACACTGCATATATTTTCCTCTGAATTGTAAAGACTCATTTTAACAAAGGTATAGTCCGTCCAGTTAAGAAACACTGGGCGGTTCTAAGCAAAGACACACCCTTGGACATTTCCATATAAAAATCGGTAAGACAGAGTGTATTTATTCACCTGTGAAAATACCTGTATACCTGTGGTAGTTCTGAGCCCATTGTGAGAAAAAGGCATCTCGAATTAATTTGGATAACAAGGTGACTGACTACTGTAGTCTAGATATATGCGCTCTGACAATGTTTCAAAATGTTAACTATTCAAATTAAATACTGAAAAAGAATATAAAAGAAATGGTCCGCAATAAAAAATTAATACTATAAATTGGTCAGCACACGAAATGATGGTTCTTATTACATCTGCGTGTGGCGGAGGCTCCGACGAGCCTGCATGTACGCATGACCTCGCCAGGGCTTTCGCATCTCGCATAAACAGAATATGCAAGTTGAAGAAGACTCCATACAACTTTTAGACATCTAGTCGCTCTAGACACGCCAGAATGAGCGACTATTAGAGGCTTTTTCGGATATGCGGTAAGACGAAATCTCGTGTTTGTATGCCCTTTTCTCATGATCCAGATACTTAACCCTTGTCCCGCTGAGTTCTAATTGGTGATTTATTATTATTGTATCAGGCTTAAAAAATCAAACCAGTTTTGCCATACAGACAAAATTTGAAGAAAGTGCAAACCTACCCTCCCCGAAAACTTTTGCAACATATCCATCCCGGAAAATGAAATGCAGCAGGTCCCCAGCAGCATACTAAATATAAACGTCTACCAGGCATGCTAACGTATAAAGTTGGTCTCCCTTGTCGTCTGCGCTTCAGTTGGTTGCACGAGTAAAGCGTTCATAGGCTATTACACCCGATTTACTGTAGACTGGTCTTATTTGACAGTATATGACAGCGCTCTGTCTGACACGCCCAGTCTCTGTTAGCTGGTCGCACTATAGAAAGGCATGCTGTATTTTCGAAAACAAACATTTTACATGCATGAATCACATATACATAGTTTTCTCACTCATTAAACCTTTATCTGCTACAACGATACAAACTTTTGACCGGTACAGATGTCTCGCGCAAACGGTTTTATCACGTTACCCCCTCTTACGTTGACGTCGTTTAAAGCAATGGACGTAACATTAAAATACGCAGGGTTCTTGAAAATCGGAAATGTGGCTTTGTATCAGGAAAGGACAATTTTGATTGTATCGAAGTTTCAATACACACAGTGCATAGGCAGCAGACCAGCTAAACTGAAACTTATATCTAGGAGTGTCTCATCTGAGTGGTATACCATTTTCGTTTCCTATAATTGTATTGTCTGAAATTAGCCAGCCAGATTATGTACATGAAAATACGTGTAGCAATGTCCAAATAATGCATCCAAATGCAAACATCGATGAAACGCGGTATTTTGTCTGATCTATTTCAGTGTAAGCCAATGATGGTATTCTTTGAAGTGGTTTTCTTATTTCAAATGACGTATTTTGGGGTACTTTATGAGTAAGATTAAATATGTAAATTTCAAAATCGGCTGTAAAACTTGCAATTGAACATCGAAGCGACTAGAAAAAATGTTACAAATGACTTTCATATGAGTTTCCGCTAGGTATGTGTTCACGCAAAAACGACTCTGTCAATGGTATGCCAGAAAATGTAGCATCAAGGAGGATTTTAACCAAAATGACAGCCTCAGTATTTCATAGAATATAAAGCAATATCAAATATCTTTGCAGGTATAAATTTCCAATATATAGGTATTTACCACACGAAGAAACAGGCCGAAAACACCTCTCGTTCATGTAGTTATCTGCTTTTGAAAACATTGTTTTATTTCATATCGCAGTGTACTTCAGAACTTGTGGCTTGTGTAAATTCGATAATGAGCTGGACATCTGTAATTTTACATTTATTTAGACAAGAAACAGACCTTTTAATGAAAGTTATTATGACATGTGTAAATGTAAAACCTTGGGATATACTGGGCTGTTTTCATTACATATTGAACGCCCCTCGTACTGTTTATCAAAAGCAACCTTTTAACAACATGATACTATATTGGCTTATCTTGTCGACAAGTTTCAATACACTGTTAATCAAAAGCAACCTTTAATAAACATAATGCTCCATTGACTTATCTTGTTGACAAATTCCATTACGCTGTTTTTTTTAGAGGGATATATCTTTCAAAAGCTCTTACTTGCATGAAAATTTTCCTGTATAAACAAAAATTCCCTTTTTATCATGGAGACGGATACCTTTGGCCACATTGTTGTATGAACAACTTATACATCTCACATAGATCACCTTACGCTCCAACATACATCTTTTGATCAATCCGCAGCATGCTTCTCAGGCATTTTAGAGTTACTTCCTGGTTTGATACCGTTTGCAATATTGTGACACGCTGGGTGAACTTTATTGCATTAGTTAATTGGCCTCCATGCGAGCTGAACATTTCTTGTACTCCAACAACAGCAGAAACTAGGGCGAAGATTTGGTGCCAATAAAATGCATTTAAGCCTCTGGTGGCTGAGGCCATTGTCCGTTCTCAGGCGGTGGTTCTGTTATTGTTGACTTTTCGTTTATTGTTACTCCCATTGTGGGAGTCTGTAATTTTTCTATGTTTTGTTGTACGTTACTTTATGTCCATTCTAGTAATGCAATCATCTTGACGGGGAAGAGATAGCTGGTTGCTTTGATTAATTTGTCTTCCTGGTGTCTCGTGATGCTTGAGCGGCTCTTCCTCGCGGTGCCACGGGGTTGTCTGCGGTTTGTGTTTGTGGTATTTCCTGATCATACTCACTTACTTTTTTTAAAAAAAAAACCAGTTGCATAAACATGAGCTACAATTATCAGACTACAATATTTAGAAGTATTTTCGCCCAAATCTTCAAATTTCTGGTAAAAAATATATACTTACAATTTTTGCTTATGAATTTTTCAAGGTCAAATTGTAAAATTGTAGTTAATACCATAAAAACATACTATTTGGGTCAAAATACTTCTAAATATTGCAGTCAGATAATTGTAGTTCATGTTTATGCAAATGGTTTCTCTAAAGTTAACCCAGCGTGTCACAATATAGCAAACGGTATCAAATCAGGAAGTAACTCTTAAATGACTGATAAGCATGCTGCCGATTGCCCAAAAGCTGTATGTTGGGGTATAAAGTGATCTATGTGAGATATATAAATTGTTCATACAACAATGTGGCCAAAGGTATCCGTCTCCTTGATAAAATAGCAATTTTTGTTTATACAGGAATAATTTCATGCAAGTAAGAGCTTTTGATAATAAACATGATGCTACATTGACTAATCTTGTTGACAAGTTCCAATACACTGTTTATCAACAGCAACCTTTAATAAACATGATGCTACATTGACTCATCTTGTTGACAAGTTCCAATATTTAGCATTCAATAAAGTATAGTATTCCATTGAAACATGTTGTTTACAAGTTCTTATACTGTTTGTCAAACAAAACCTTTAATAAAGTAGGGTGTTCCATAGGTACATGCTGACATTTTTAGTCGAATCTAAGCCAGATTCAGCCCTCTTTATCTAAAACTCTATTGGTTGATATAAAAAAATGGTCCTTCATTGGATAAGGAATTTGCTTAATTAGATTGTGACGCAATCCAATCTTACCTTTTTGATTGGTTCCCCTCGTTTATAACATATGCTATAGGCCTATTTAAGGGAGACAAGTCAAATTTTATATAAGCGACCTACATATAAGTGCAAACAGGCGTTTGTTTGTTTTTAAACAGGATTAATCAATAAATGGCCAACACAACACATTTTATTATCTTTATCATAATGTAGAATGAATGATCATAATAATGAAAATTTCGAGGAAAGTATCGTTTATAAATAGACCGTTTACTTTCATTTTCATGGTTTCGCACTGGAAGCAAAAGCAGGGGATCCAAACGCTACATGTGACTTTGAGCGTAGGCTATCGTAAGAAGTGGTATATCCCCAACTGAATCGCAAATGCTAGGATTTTTCCATTGAGCACAATATCATCGCTGTGACGTCAGACACATTATTTGAACACAATCTATTCACCTGCTAACATACAGAGAAGCAAGCATTTTGATTAAACTTTATACGATGCATTCTCTTTCATTTATCAACACCTTTGCATTGGCCTACTATCTTTTCCGCCTTTGATTTTACTACAAAGGTAAAGTCCAATAAGGAATGAAAGTTGGAGAGCAAGGGAAACCGACCCAAGTGGACTAAGAGTGGACACAAGGATAGAGAAGACCACTGAGATATCACATGCTTGTATAAGGTAAAGATTTGATAATGGCTGATGGCATTCTAATGAATAAATGAAGATGTTAATGAGAGTGAATGTATGGGCTAAATATTTAATGATTAGAAAATACTAGAACACCCCTTCACCACCATAATGTGACCCTCATTCATATACAATGGATACTTAAATATTAGGCAGATCATGTAAGATTCTGCATGGTTTCAATCGAGGATCCAATGTACTGTGATTGCATTGTTTGTTACCCCAAGTTCTTACTGGGAAATTAAGCTTCTAACTCATTGCTGTTATTGTGGTCCAAATTGGCCATAAATTCTACGCGCAGAAAATATAGAGCTTCTGAAAAAGAATTCATCGTGGTTTGCAGGTCATCAAACTCCAATCCGTTTAATATTCGTCGATTATCTTTTTTAAACAAATAGAACTATTGCCCCACTTAACAGGTCAGTTATGGTTCTTGATCACCTAGATAATCGATAAGTCAATTGCCCCCCTTACACCGCGGCGACTATATCGCGAAATCGATTGTATCTCAGTCCAGGTATCGATGGTATTTGTCTGAAGAAAGCGGCCGAAGTATACCATCTCAATGTTTTACCAGAATTGTTGGATAGAATATTTATTGAAGTAAAATAAAATGTGCATTTAAAATTTATTTCAAATAGGAGTATGCATGCATCTGATTGAAATCAAGAAAAATGTTTTTCATATCCAAATGTAAAACATGTTTGTCCACTATTCGCGTGTTCTGAGTTGAGTCTTAAAACAGCACATGAGCACTTGAGTACTTAACCCTTAAAGCGCCTGAAATCGCAACAAAAGACGTCTGCTTTTCTCGTCTGCTGAAATGTTTAAGAAGCCTCTATGACGAACAGTGTGGACCCAGATCAGACTGCTCCTATAGGAGCAGTCTGTTCTGGGTCCACATTGTTTGCTTCTATACTTAAATTCGTCATTAATGGTTGGTAATTATTTGCAGCAGACGACTTCAGCAGACGAATTTTTTCAGATGCAGTATTTCTTGGCGCTTTAAGGGTTAATTTCTAAATGTTGATAAAAAAATTATGTGGGCCACGACGTGAGAAAAACTGTCTTTAGGGGTTTGAGAACAAGAAAGGCGCAGACCAGTCTGCGCTTCCGCAGTGACTTAGAAATAACACAACTTCACCAAACAAGGCCGTCGGCGGCGGTACGGCCATGACCACTTTTTAGGCCAAAACAAGTTTTAGCAGGACCACTATTTTGGGGCCGAATATGCTTATTTGGTCTGGCTATTTTTATCCAGTTTCTTCTAGAGTTTTTAATGCGATGATCTAATGAAGTCAATATTTACCCCAGTAAGTCAAAGATTAAGAAACTGACACCTGTGTTTAATTAAAGATGATCGTTTGGAGCGATCATGCAACAAAGCATTCTTTAATCTGAATTATTTCAGAACAATGAGGCATATCTCTATTATAGACTTCGAAGTAGCTATGCATACAGTGCTTTGAGAAGCTATTCCGTCACCTATCATTAAGTGCTACAGATTTCACTAATAGACCAAACATGGTGGCGGAAGATCCAAACTATCGGGCTTGGTGCTCATTACAAAGACAACCAGAGTGGAACCTAGAGAAGTTGAGGATTGTTTCACTGAGGATATTATGCCGGACTGCCCTGACGACCAGAACTGCAATAAATTTGCAGACTATCTATTGGAGAACTATGTGACATTTGACTCAAAGTTTACTCCAGACACGTGAGCTGGTATTCCCTCAGAAGAGAAGAGAACTAATAATGGCACAGAATCGTTTCACGCTCACTTTAACGAACGGTTCTACTCATCTCATCCAACATTTTCATATTCAACAAGTTGTATCTAGCTGTTACGACTTTCAACTACCTTAATTACCCATTATTAATTTTAATGAGGTGTGAAAAAGGTGCGCTAAGGTGAGATATTTCTTGTTCATGTTATGGTCCCTCGGAAATATTTAGTTCTGGCAGAAAGAACAATACACATTAAGTGGGGCGTGAGTGCTGTTGCATTTCTCAATAATTCTTAAGAACAGACTCAATGGAACAAAGTCTGCTATTTTTAGATTACTGTGAATTCGGAAATTTTTCGCGAGGGTTTTTATTTTCGAGATACTTCGCAAATACGAAGTATCACGAAAATGAAACCCTCGGGAAATGGCGAAATCACTCATTTACTGATGTAGGTAAATCATGCCCTAGTTGCGAATTCTTCACGTCACAAATATGTCTTTTAACGTTATTCCCGAAAATTTGCAGTATGTCGGTTCTCTCTATTCTTATAGATTATGCTAATAAACTGTTTATCATATGACGTCGCGCCTGGGAGTGAAATAACGCCATTCAATAAAATCTGTAAACCACAAGTGGTTTATCGATTTTCGGGAAACGTTATGACGTTCATAACAACGTTGCGAACATAATGACAAAATAATAACGTTTTTACGGCAGAGTAATCTTAATGTCATATGATAAATAGAATCTAACATTCGTGCTCTTGTATTATTGAATTTATTAAACTCGTTGCGAAAAAGAGATTAAATGCTCGGCAAGCCTCGCATTTTATCTCTTTTCCCCAACTCGTTTAATAAATTCAATAAATTCACATTATTACATTAGTAACTTGATCCGATGGGTCGGATCACGTCTCGTGGGTGCGCCAGGAACGACCGGATCACACTCGACTTCGTCTCGTGTGATCCGGTCGTTCCTGGCGCACCCACTCGACGTGATCCGACCCATCGGATCAAGTTACTAAAGTAATGATGTATTTATTATATACCTACAAAAAATAACAAGAACAAGGCTAGAACGACCTAATAAAATACATGCAATTGCACAAATGTAAGGAAATAATACGGCAGATCTATGTGATGTGGCAGGATGACACGTCTTGTTTTTACCCGAGTAGTAATACATCAGCTGCTCCTTGCTGAAATGCCGCCATTTTGAAAATCCTGTTCCTCGACTCCACCTCGGAATTTCAAACGTCTGTAACTTTCTTATAAATGACCAAAAACATGAAGTGTGGGTACTCGTTTTCTTAATTAGACCGTAAGGAACATTTTGGTACCACATTTACTGTGTTTTTCTATAATTTTTCATTTTTGTACCTCTAGCTCCTCCTGCTCCAGTGGTGGAAGACAGAAACGTTATGCAACGTCATCGCTTATATATGACGTCATTTGTGACGTCAAAAGTGCAGACAACCGTTAACGTTGTGTCTTTCTTTCGAACAAGTTTAAAAAGAACAGGGAAAAAAATGACATCGTTAATATTTGATTCACATTCTGGCCCGTTGGTGGGTTTTACCCAAATACAGTACCAGTGTAAGTAGTTCGACGTGGGTAAAATATGGAGGATGGTGATACGGAATCAGAAAACGCTAGTAGGGTGATACAGGATTTTGTATTTTTGTGTAGGAAAGAGGTAGTATCAATGGGTAGTTTTTGTAGGTATAAAATAAAACATGAGCACTCATGTAAGATCCTCTATTTATCAAACGTAACTTTCAATAAAGCATGATGTCCCATTGGCACATGTTGACAAGTTCCAATTCACTGTTTTTCAAAAGTAATGTTCCATATGTTCATGGTGTAGACACATAACTGTACACTGGTAACAAGCAGTGACATTCCGTACAACATGATGGTTCATGGAAGGTTTTGATGAAAACTACTAACATACTGTGTATAAAAAATAAAAAAAAAGTAAAAACGCAATAGACCAGATTTTAGTCATTGTTCGTTGTTGTCCCAATTGTGTGTGTGTGTGTGTGTGTGTGTGTGTGTGTGTGTGTGTGTGTGTGTGTGTGTGTGTGTGTGTGTGTGTATTTTGATCATCAGTTTTGGTCCGTGTTTTTGTGATATTGTTCTCTGTGTTATTTCGAGTTTTGCGACAATCTTGCTGAGAAAGAGAAAAAGAGAGTTTTATGATTTACCTTAGGCCAAATAAAAAAATACTTGTGTTTTGGGTAACGGATCTGAAAATTTTAGTTAGAGTAGGCATGCATTTTTTCTGCACAAAATATAATTATGATGCATTTTGAAAGGCATATTGTCTTTCAAAATGCATATTTTTTTTCTTGAAAACCTGAGAAAATTCTAGGTTATTCCAGTAAATTAAAGTAGCGTCGTGTTACCGTAAACACAGATATTTGTTTTATTTGGCCTTAATTAAGTACTTGCTGTCGTGTGTGTTTCTGTGTTCTGTGTCTCTTCCTTGCAGTATCAATTGGTCTGTGATCTGAGATTGTTGCTTTTCCTGGTCAACTCAAACGTTTTTTTTTAAATTAAAAAAAACCCTTAAAATAACACAAACTATTTCCAAATGATACACATTGATGAACGGAATCAACCTCCTGCATTAGAAAATTATCTTAATATTAAACAAAATAATTAATAGGTCTAAACATTGCTATGTATGGCTGATTTCGTGTGCATTCCTGGGCTAGAAAAAGAGAATTATACGTGTATGTATCTTAAATGTCATTTCTATTAAACAGTATTTAGGCTGTTTTCCATATATGCTCAAAGCAAGCAGGGTTTCAATTTCATCTTGGGCATATTTCAACAAGTTATGTATGTGCTAAGCATTGGGCAGTTTTATCTACAATAGTAGTATGGGCGCCACCATAGCACAAGTTCGAAAAAAAGGTCCCTTATGACCACACAAAATCGAGTAAAAAGGTCCCTTTTTACCACACAAAAGAATGCTGTAGAATTATAGCATCAAGGTCAAGGTCACTCTTGTAATGACGTCATCGGCCATTTTGTTTCATTTTGTGTGTCATAAGGTACCTCAGAATTGGCCAGGTGCATTTTATTGGTTATCTTTTATAGCGGTCATTAAAATTGATTTTCAAGCAAGTCATAATCATTGTCTAAATATAGACAAGCAGGTCTGAACGTGTATGACAACAGTTACTAAAAATAGAAACAAAATGGCCGATGACGTCATTACAAGAAGGTCACGTGGTTTTTTGAAGTGGTTGGCACTCTAAGAAATGCTGTCTTGTCTCCGGGCTCGTTCCATACACTCTGCAGGTAGGGTTCACAGCAAACTAGTTGAATACTGTTCTGTTGCTCTGGAAGGTATATGTACCAGTAATGAGGCGGCATTTAAGCTAGGCTCTTCGGTTGTCATGAATATTATTGTGCACTGATGACCATACAGGGTGCGCAACTCCAACTTTCACACTATCAGGGTTTATGTACTTTTAAAATGAATTTACATTAATGTCCTCCCGCATTTGGGTTTCAATCGCACCGTTTTTTCCATTTATTTTTTGTTGGCACATTTTCTAGAAGTTGAGACGGCAATGGTAGATTTTTTTCAAGAATTCCTTTATTTTTAAACCACGAAAGTTATAATGAAGATTTCATTGCAAGTTGCCTAACAGTGATTTCTTTTTCGATACCATCAGTCCTGATTCAACGACCAAACAAGTTGAGCATGTTCTTATGCATCACCGATTCAACTGGGAGTATTCCTAGTAGAGCAACATATGCGGATCCAGAGGGGGGGGGGGGGGGGGCGGGGGTACCCCCTTGAAAAATCACAAAAATATAGGGCTTCTTAGCAATTCTGGTCCAGATCCCCTGAAAAATTACGAAGCTAACGAGCCAGCATTCAATGTTGGGCCATCATCGGCCTACCAGCGAAACGCCATTTAAATGGCATTGCGCTGGCGGGCCGTTGATGGCCCGCTAATAAATGCATTTGGATCCTTCCTCCCCTCATCAAACAAAAAAAAACTTTGTCAAAGTTGGACCCCTCTGACAAAACGTTTTGGATTCGCGCATGCTGGGAGCATTCCTAGTAGAGCAAGTGCAATTGAATTTTGAACTCTGTCTTGAAGGGACTATATTTGCTTTCGGGATTTTCTCTGGAACTGTTCCAAGGATCTTATGTCACCAACTTTCAAGTCGAGCACTTCAAGACCATAGGTAAAGCGAGGGACGACATATGTTGACCATAGTTTCCCGCTATAAATATTGACCATAGTTTACATTCTGCTTCAAACCATTTCCACTGTGTAGTCCTGCACCCATCAAGGAGTATGCTGTTCTTCTGCCCATCAATATTAACTTTGCTGTTCACTTCTCTATGGATACTTAGACGTCACGTTGGTTTGGTCGACTTGAGACATCTCTTCGCCATTCAAGTAAATGAGACACACTGAGGTTAGCTGGTGGCTTGACCCAGACCAACATTGATCACCTTGGTATGGTACCTGATTTATACGCGTAGATACATTTAGACTATTATGATAAATATGATATTATGAATATATTATAAAGAGATATGATATTATCAATATATTATGATATATATTGGTTCTGCCAATTGGGTCACCCTCGTTAAATAAAAATACTTGCTTACTTGCTTGGTGGACTACAAAAATAAAATGCGTTGCACCTTATGAAAATATGTTTTAAGTCAGTTAACTATTAAGTTCTAATTAATATAAGCCATTAGCGTTACATGTAGCAAAACAATAGAACTAGTCACGTATAGGTTATTCAATGTTTTGTGTTGGTTATGGAATATATACGAGGGAGCGGAGCTCCCGAGTGTATATTTCATAACACAAAACATTGTATAACCGATTTAGCCCTGACCCAGCTGTTTCCTTTGTTAATTTCACATCCTGAAATGTACACATTATGTAGCATTTTGCTGCATTTCGTTTAGGATTCTCATTTCTGCTTTAGCCATGGATGCGTTCACGTGGGACAAACGGATTTTATTAGCAAAATTTTTGTTAGATTTTTTTCAAAAGTATCTTTGATCACACGTTACATATGTATAGGCTGATCAGTCCCCATCAGTTTGTGCATTCTACCCCGATTTTCAAACAGTGGAGACACTCAGATCAGCATGTATATTCATGTGCCGTTTGGTCATGCTGTCTTTATAAAAAAGCATTTCGAGACAAGCAGTGTGATTTCTGATCAGGCCTCAATGTACACGTGCAGCCTGGTCAGTGTTTTCTGCAGTGGCCTCTTTTCTACTTTATAACCTATTTTGCCCTGACCCAGCTGTTTCTTGTGTTTGTTTATATCTGGTTCACACCAACGGCGAATGCCGCGCTTTAAATCAGCGAGCAAAGCGCCGTCATTTTTTGTTTACTTTTCCAAAAATATCACGATCTCCTAAGTAACGTTACGCTCTGATAAGCTCTGATACGCTCTGATACGAATTGGGGGACGAATTATTGCCCGACTTGTTACGTTTCCTCACGATTTGATCCCGCTTTGATGAGGCAATGTACGCTTGAAATCACGCTTTGATAAGCTTTGATAAGCTTTATTACGCTTTGATGCGATTATGACGCTTTAAATCAGGCTCTGATACGATTATCAAGCTCTGTTGTGCATTGTTACGCTCTGTTAAGCTCTGTTACGCATTGGAAAATGTCGAGATCGCCGATTTCATGCCGCTTTTGATCCAGAGCTATAAATAAAGATGCTGCAGATCCACAAAATCATTGCATCTTTGATTCCAGAACACGATGGCAGAACAACAAGATCCAGAAATTCCAGATGTACCAGAGCATGATCTATCTGAAGAAGACATGATGTTTGTCTCCCTGCTGTATAACTTGAGGCGGAGGAGAGCGTGAAAGAGCGTGAGAGAGCGTGAGGAAGCTTGCCAAGCGTAACAAAGCCTAACAAAACGTGTCAATCCTTGATCAAAGCGTCTAGTCGTGGAACCAAGGTAGAAAAAATGCTAACCCTTGCACCCGAAAGGTATACAGTTGGACTTTGTATGGTTGCAAAGGTAATTCTATGATGTATCTGAAACCACTGTATAGCAGACTCGATCGACTTGCATAACGCCAGAGCAGTCATCTTTCTACGGAAGCCCAGCAAGAACATGTCAAAATACTATTTTTCAAAATGTTATATAATTTTATCAAAAAAGTTCAGGATTGAAAACAATATTGAGTTAATGTAAAAGTACAACATCGGCGTAGACCTCAGAAGCAGTGGTGGTCATCTAAGAACACTGCTTATTGATTTTTAAAGTATGTAGATTAGGGCACCCCCATTTTGAAATTAAATTTGTAGATGTATTTTTCTTCAAATCTCATTAAAACTGCATTTATTGCCCCAAAATATATTTGATAATTATTTATATATCGCTTGGAAGCATATCTTGTAAAAAAAATGTGTGCTTACTTATTCACTTTTATCCTCCCGCTGAAGTGGTCTGAATTGCATATTTTTACATAAATAAATAAATTTTAAATTGAATGTGTTTAAACACTGCATACAGTTAGACAGACGTTTGGGACATAATTTAAGACATGTATTTTATTTTCTATGGCAAACAAGAAAAGTTAGCTTAAAAGTAAAATTATGAAACCACGATAATTTGATACTTAATAATTTAGTTTATGCCAGCGGGTGCGTAGTTAAATACCAGGTCAATTTTAAGAGCAGTTTAACACATAAATGTAATTTATCAAGGTTTAAAGCATGTTGATCTTCCATATTTACAGCAGCTTTGAAACAGAGGGCCATTGTAGGGACCAAGGGGATTTTTATCTACTGAAAACACTAATTTCATTTAACAGTGGTAAAATAAGTATAAAAAAACTCGTATAACTATTATCATATCACAATGGAAAACCTGTCTGTCCCCGTGTGAGATGCAGAAAAGTAACCGCATAGTACTTGTAAAGACAAAATGTCCCTAAGAAGATTATTTTGTTGCACAAATGACTTCCCATACTTTTAAATGCATTTGATAGTGTATTATTGCATTATCGAACAGTCAACCCATCCTCCAGATAAGAGTGCGTAATGGAAAATTAGTTTTGTTATTTCTCAACCAAAAAATATGTTGTGGGTACATAAATGGACCGATTAAATGAGACGGTTCTTTTGGAGACAAAAAGCACGCTCTTTAACTTATTGATAAGGGAAACATCACACTTTCTATGCTATGAAAGATCGCTTAACATGACCTATGTGGCATACAAAAAAATGCATTGCTATACAGTGGTTTCATATCAAGCACTATTTAGACTATCAGTATATATAATTCCAGCCGTATACTTTTCGGGTGCAAAAAATGTGTGTTTTTGCACGATACATGACTTTGGTTCCCCGACTAGTCTCAATTCGTGTGAAAGCGTGAGAGTCCTTCGTGAAAGCGTAACAAAGCGTGTCAGATCTTGATGAAAGCGTCTGACCTCGTGTCAGATCTTCATGCCAGATCGTAGCAAATCTTGAGACATCTTAACGAAGCGTGTCAAGTGGTGACAGACCGTGAAGACTGGGGTCCCCGCTTTGAACCAAGCTCTGTTTAGCTTTCCTACGATTTGAGTCAAGCTTTGTTGAGCTTTGTTACGCTTTGTTAAGCTTTGATACGCTCTTGGCGCTTTAATCAATTCGTGACAGAGCGCCCAAAATTTTTAAACAGTTTAAAAAAATTTGGCGCTCTTGCCGAATGTCCCGCTTTACTCCAAGCTTTCCCACGATCTATTACGACCCTGCCGCTTTAATCAAGCTTTGTAACGCTTTGGTGCCGCTTTGCACGCCGCTTTAAAGCGCCATCAAAGCGCCGTTGGTGTGAACTAAGTATTAACATCCTGAAATGTACACATTATGTAGCATTTTGCTGCATTTCGTTAAGGGGTCTCTCATTTCTGTTTTAGCCATGGATGCGTTCACATGGGACAAATGGATTTTATTAGCAGGATTCTTGTTAGATTTTTTTTTCAAAATTATCTGGGAAGCATTTCATAGATCACACGTTACAGCCTGAACAGTCCCCACTGTTTGGGCATTCTACCCTGATTCTCTAACAGTGGAGACAATCAGATCTATCTATCAGCATGTATATTCATGTGACGTTTGGTCATGCTGTCAAAAAGCATTTCGAGACCAGCAGTGTAATTTCTGACCAGGCTTCAATGTACATGTGCAGCCTGGTTAGTGTTTTTTGCAGTCGCCTCTTTTCTGTGAACAGCTAACATTTGAAATTCACATCATTTTGTGTCTAAATTCTTATTACCGTTTTATCTAGGGTTCTAACAATTAAACTAAGTTTGGTGAAATTGACATTTCGGGCTGCAATTTCCTCTCATCAAGTTATGGGAATGAGTCTCACAAAAGTGTGGGTTATCATTAATTATACCACCTTTACCAACTTTAGCATGAAATATTCCATGATGTGCAAGGTCTACACTGATGTAGGTGGTATAAAATAGTTATACCATGTTTGTCCACCTGTACGTAAGATAATCCACTCGCTAAAGCTCGTGGATTATCTCCACGTACAGGCGGACAACCCATGGTATAACTATTACTTATTCATCTGTCTGGAAGTCAATCGGTGTAATATTAAGTAATAGTTATACCATGGGTTGTCCGCCTGTACGTGGAGATAATCCACGAGCTTTAGCGAGTGGATTATCTTACGTACAGGTGGGCAAACATGGTATAACTATTTTATACCACCTACATCAGTGTAGACCTTGCACATCACGAGTTATTTTGTGCTAAAGTTGGTCAGGGTGGTATAATAACCCTTAGCCCGCCACTTCTTTCTTTTGTCCTGAAACTCGTCTGTTTTACGTAAGCAGGCACCATGAACCCTGATCAGACTGCTTCCTTTATTAATTAATTTAATTTTACTGGCTAAACCTCGGGTTGATTCAACCACAAAAATTGTTTAGCTCGCACGTATGCAATGTCTCGTCATGGGGAAACGATGAAGTTAACATTATATTACTGTGATCAAACAAAGAAAACAAAGAAAGGGTTCTTAGTTCACAGACAGTCAGAGCTGAAGAAACCCCCTAGCTTCTTAGTTCACAGACAGTCAGAGCTGAAGAAACCCCCTAGCTTCTTAGTTCACAGACAGTCAGAGCTGAAGAAACCCCCTAGCTTCTTAGTTCACAGACAGTCAGAGCTGAAGAAACCCCCTAGCTTCCTAGTTCACAGACAGTCAGAGCTGAAGAAACCCCCTAGCTTCTTAGTTCACAGACAGTCAGAGCTGAGGAAACCCCCTAGCTTCTTAGTTCACAGACAGTCAGAGCTGAAGAAACCCCCTAGCTGAGCCATCGTGCAATTAAAGAGGAAACCATAGCTACATCCATGAAGGCATGCAGTCTGACGCATACTCAGTATATAACGTTTTCTAACGTTTTCCTCAAACAACATTAACAATGACTGACCAGGCATACAACCCAGGACATCGTACTATCCTTTTGACAGGTAGTCTGAACATGACCTGCGGATGAGCATAATCATGTGCGGATCCAGAGGGGGTGCAGGGGGTCCTGACCCCCCCCCCCCCCCTGAAAAATCACAAAGCTATAGGGTTTCTTAGTAATACTGGTCCAGATCTCCTGAAAAAATCAAAGAGCTACCAAGCCAGCATTCCATGTTGGGCCATTATCGGCCTGCCAATGTAATGCCATTTAAAAATGCGTTTCGCTGGTGGGCCTATGATGGCCCGCTTTTAGTGGTATTTGGATCCTCTTTCCCCTCATCAACTTAAAATAAATTGTCGGAATAAGACCCCTCTGACAAAACTTTCTAGATCCGCGCATGACAATTACCTAGGTAACCACTTCTCAATAAAATACTACTTCTTTTATAGCTTTTTTTAAAAAGCTTTTCGTGTGTGTAAACTACACAGATGTTTGCATATAAGATCCCCCCTCGTATGAACTAGTAATACCTGTATACGAGGTCGGTGAAGCAGTATACATATAAAATATACGTCAATACTAATCCAAATCGAAACATTATATGTTAATGTGGACACACTGTTTTGCATATGGGCGTACTTGATTAACTGTTCGGTGTACACCTTCCAGCAAGTCATAGGCGCAGTGGTCGGTGCAATGCACTTTCCGACCCTCCAAAATAGTAGGTGTGTATGTCCCGGATGAGAGTGCATCACACCAGGTGCATGTTCTCATACCAGCAAAAGATTCGAACAAATCTCTCACCTGCCTGTTTTATAAAATAGTAAGAGTTAAAGAAACGCCAGTGGATGAGAGTGTCTCTCATAAGCTGTAACTCGTTTGTCAGAAGCGTATTTGTTTGGTTAAATTTCAAACAAAAAATCTACACCATACTTGATTGCATATTGGTTCGGGTGTAATGCTCCGAACATGATCCTATATACTTGAATTATGCTGAAAAGTTCTGCTTCGCAATCGTAAAAATGTAGGTCTGTCAGCTGAATTATTTCACCAAAAGGAAACTTATGAATAAACTAGGTAATTTTGGTTTGGTTTTAAATAATAAAATAAAAGCAAACGCATCTATAAATGCAAAATTACATGTGTCTTTGCTAGGTCCGTGTTCTGTACTTGATTCATTGTGGAACGTTTGTGCAGGCTGATCTTTGCTGTCTAAACAGTGAAATGATCGCAAGAAATTTTTCAATATTTAGGTGATTGTAAGCACTTCTTCCTGGTTCCAAGAAATGTTAACTAAGCTTTTCTCCATTCTGATATTATGCAAGAGGCATGGGTTGTGATTCTATATAAGATTTCTCTGGTGTAGGCCCACAGCCCACGAATCTATGCGCCTGAAAACTATGATTGAAAATAATGAACTCATAAAGCCAGTGATCCATGTATTTGGATGATATACACTATTTGGTAGAAACATGTTTTGGTGTACAAGATAGCCGTTCAATAGTTTAATGCCCTTGTGTGTTGTTATACTATATTCTACATGTCAGTATATTACATGTACGGGTGTCGAATTTTTTTCGAGTACCCACAACACTTGAAGAGTAATGAATAAAATAAATACTACATGGTTGTCGACATTTTCTTGGCTCCAGACGACGATGTTCTGGTCTCTGTGCAGAGCAGGACACGCCGTTTTGAGACTGCCAGTAAAAGCTATATAAGGGAGGTAATCATTGCAAGTACATTTTGCAAGGCTATGCTCGGTTATTTACCTTTGTTACATATAGCCTTATTGGGATGTTATAAAACTTTTTTTTTAATCTGCTCCCCAAAAAAGCTTAGGAAAAATTGTACTCGCACTTTTCGTCTCCTTGTTAGTACTCATCAAATGTATAAATTAACACATGAAAATTCTAATAAAATAAAATTCAGAATAAAGTGAAGATAGCCATGACAGTATTTGACATTAAGCAATTACATGTTCCTTTCCCGCTAATTGAGAATTATGATTGTATTTCTATTTCAGTTACCTCATATGTCATGTTGTATGACCTGAGAGTTTAATAAAGTATATGTTCTGTTCTGTTCTGTTCAACAGTGACCACAGAACGTCACGCCACACTCAAAAATCACTTGATTCAGGAACATTACTCGGTGCACACCGAACCGCCGAATCAAGTACGCCCAAAGACTTTACTCAACCTGGTAGTCCGACAATACAGTGTTCGAACTCTGAGCAGCAACAACATGGCAGAAGGCGGTGTACGACAGATAAGTCTTACTGACTCTGACGAAGACAGAGGCTTGCAAGAGTTGGAAAAGGAGCTTGAGAAGATTCGAGACGAGATCAGGGCAGCTCGCAAGAAGCAGGACAGACAGCAAACACTGCGGAGACAAATAGAGGAGGCGAAGAAAGAGTTAGCTGCAATTACTGGGGACACATGCGGTAAAATCACGTTCTTTTCATAAAGTCGAAACCACCCGCGCTACAGAAGTTCCTTTTCTTCACTGATATCATATAAACTAATGTGGCCATTTCCCGAAATTTTCATTTAAGAACAGTTCAAAAATGTCTTATTTAGTGTTATTTGCCAATTACACTTAACATATAAGGAAGTTATATTACCTGGTATTCATTGTGTACTGGCTGAACTGTTTGTATTATAGCGACGATCCAATATTATTATGTTATAAATAAAGTGATTTCGTATTTGCTTAGTTGCAGGTCCGAGGTCAGCTGTATTGGTCAGAGGCCGAAGGCCGAAGAAATCACTTGATTAATGACACTTTTTTTAATCAACGTTCAACTGACAATCAATACAATTTTATTGATTAATTTGTTAATTTCGACTGACAGTCAATATGAGGAAACTTAATTCTGATTTAGGAAATTCTTATTATTAGCTTTGATGGAAACTACTAAAAAGGCATAACAATATTCTTGAGAAAATATTTAACATTCGGGCGGGGTGGGTCTATGGTTTGGGTTGTTTTATGTCCGGGGGCACTCGAAGGCTCAACCGACAGGGGTTCTGGTTCTAAAAACATCTCAGAAGACGGGAGAGCCGGGGATCGAACTCGGACCCCTTGGTACAAGGCGAATAACTTATACACTACACCACGGCGGCTCACGTTTTGTGGCTGCTCCTTGGAAGCCGGTAAGGTTTATGTTTTTGTGGTTTAATGTCCGGGGCACCCGAAGGCTCAATCGGCAGTGCTTCTGGTTTGAAATGTCTCAGAAGACGGGACCACGGCTGAGAGTCCCATCCGAAAGACTGGAAGACTTCGGGCATTGAATAGTTTGAAAGTTATAAATCAGGTTCAATCTCGATCTTGGGCTCATTGTTTGTGGCCGTACACTAGTTGTAACCAGTACTGGACCGGTAGGTTTATGGGTTTTGTACGGGAGCACCCGAAAGGCTCAACTGGCAGTGGATCTGGTTTTAAAGAGTCTCGGAAGACGGGTCATTGTTTAAAGTCTTATCCTACTGGGAGAGCAGGGAATCGAACTCAGGACTCCTGGATACAACGCCAGTGACTTAATATCCACTACATCACGGTGGCCCACTCTTGTGGTTACATTGATTGTAAATTTAAAGCTGCATAGTCTGTAACTTTTTATCTTTTAATTTTTGAGCTAATGTTTCTATTTTTCAAGAACACAACGTAAACACCATATAGTCTAAGGTTAGCCGTATAGATCCGAGGTAAAATCAAGTATAGACTATATGAAAGTAGAAACGTCACAAGTATGACGCCGACGCAATCGCTGTATAAGTGCTATATATTGAGTAGTTAATTAATAAATAATAAGGTAAGTGTTTCCATTATCTTAAGATGACAAAAATAAGCATTATAATCTTAGTGCCTTCATGTTCTTCAGAATAAAAGGTTTATGATACGCACAATCTAATGTCTTCATCTATTTCGATTCAACTACTTCTGTATTCATATTTGAATACTTACAAATAGGTCCATAAGGCCACAATTTGCTTAAATATACAAGTATGTGCACCTATGCAAAAACACTTTTACTTTTGCACTTGGATGTAGGCGAAGTCTAAGTCCAAAATGTACCCATCTAACCTCCTCAATATGTCAGCATGGGCTTTCAGTAAGTTATATCAGAGGGGGCCCAACCTTGACAACGTTTTTATTATTTTTTTGTTGATGAGGGGAGGGAGGATCAGAGTACCACTACAAGCGGGCCATCATCGGCCCGCCAGCGAAACGCCATTTAAATGGCGTTTCCCTGGCGGGTCATTAATGGCCCATCATTGATGCTGGCTTGGTAGCTTTGTGATTTTAAGAGATCCGGACCAGAATTGCTTAGAAACCCTAAATTTTTCAGATTTTTTAGGGGGGGGGGGGTCCGGACCCCCTGCCCCCCCCTCTGGATCCGCCCATGACTTTGCGGAAAAGAAGCAAAATTTCAAAAACTGATCAATATTTTCTCTATTATAGATAAAGAAGAAGAAATAAAGGTAGCGTTTACTGCTGTGGTTAGTCCGCCAGCGATATCTAACCTTGGCGCTGGACAGACCATTGTTTTCGACAAGGTTATTACAAACGTCGGAAATGCATATGACAATATGACTGGAATTTTCACGGCACCAGTAAGAGCTGTCTATGTTTTTGAAATGACTTTGATGACCGACCCTGGCAAGAATCAATTTCTGGAACTCGTGCAGAATGGACAACATATTATCTGGAACTATGGTCAGGCTGCAAACCAGCTAGATTCCAGTAGCAGAACTGTAACGGTAGAACTTGCTAAAGGTGCGAAAGTGTGGATCAGGACAAAGAATAATGCAAGTCATGGAAGTGGAATAGTCCATGGGTATACGTTTTCAACATTTAGTGGTTGGCTGAACACAGTATTGAAATGAAGGATATACAGTAGGCGTTTGTTAATTCTAAGTTCAAGGGACGGACTTTCACGTTGGACTATCAGGGAGTTATTTTCATGTGCGGATCTAGAAAATTTCATAAGGTGTAACACTACCCCTTGAACACTTTTTAGTCATCAACGTTTTCACAGAGGGCCATACGGACCTCCCTCGAGCTTCTCGAGGGGGTCCGTACCAGTATTTCTAAGGTGATGTGAGGTATGGGGATTTATACAGGGAAGGGCAATTGAAAGGGTACTTTTGCAATTTTGTAAACAACTATTAGGGGTTAAAAAACTACACAAAACGATTTTGTTTATGGGGAATTAGGTCGTACAACACTGATTACAAAACGTTACTTAAATATTGTGAAATACTGGTTTAAAATTTTGGCTTCAGAAGATCAAAAATATATTAATATAGTATATAGAATGATATTAAGAGATATGGACCTAAACCGAACTCTGTCAACTGGGTCTCTCTTATTAAACACTTGCTTATGCCGTTAGGCTTTTATGATGTATGGTTAGCTCAAGGGGTAGGGGATTACAATGTTTTTATTTTAACCTTAAAACAACGGCCAGGTGATAATTTCATACAAAATTGGCATCCTAGATTAGAATCTTCTTCAAGAGCAACATTCTATTCATCCGTGGCAATTTTCCAGCTCCAACCATATCTTGAGAAAATTAACGTTGTAAAATTCCAAAAAGCAGTTAGTAGGTTACAAGTTGCATCTCACAGACTAGAGATAGAAGCTGGAAGATGGGCACGGCCGAATTGAATACCCATTAACGATCGGAACTGGAGGGTCTGTAATGTCTTGGAAGTTGAGTACCATTTTGTAATTGAGTGTAGGATATATGAGGAGCTAGGAAACAAACATATTCCTAAGTTAAGACAAAGTATGTTAAAATTTGTCCAGTTAATGAAAAGTGATAAGGTAAAGCTAATACGCAATGTTAGCCAATATATCTTACATGCTTTCAAATTTCGATCAGAAATAATGTAAAGAGCATAGGTCCAAACCAAATTATTGATAGTAGAATTATCACCTACTTAAAACATATATTTTGGGTACCCGAAGGAACGGTCTCATTGAGACGGTTCTTTTGAGTCCCCACAATTGATATAATGTGTACTGGGTATAGAAGGGAATCTTCTCATAAATTGGAATCCTTTGAGTATACACAATGAATATGTTTTGGTTGAGAAACAAGGAACTACATTTGAAATAGCCCCTTTCAATCTAGAAGCTAAATAGTATAATGGCCATTTAGGTTTTGATCGTAAAATTATCAATCTGTGACTACCATTTACTTAAAACATAAATGGGTGCTGAGGGGAACCATCTCGCTGAGATGGCTCTTTTGAGGCCCCAAAACAGGTGGCATGTGTACAAGGTAAACAAAGGAGTGGTCCCATTGAGACGGCTTCTTTGAGTGCCCATAACGCATGTTTCAGCTGAGGAAAATAACCTCATTCAAACTTTAAGCTGAAGAGTATATGTACCAGGCATTAAGGTATTGATATTTAGGTATTGACGGTAAAATTGTCTATTTGATGCAACCAAATACTTTAAGCATAGACTTTGGGTATTCAAAGAAACCGCCTCATTGAGACGGTTCTTTTGAGTCCTCACAACCAGTAGCACGTGTAAGGGTCTGATTGGGTATAATGATTAGTGAATAATGGCCTTTTTTATAATGAATAGTGAATAATTAGCAAAACAAATAATGAATAGTGAATGATGAGGGCTTAAAATTAATGAATAATCCCATTTGTTTAATGAATTAAAGAAAAAATTAATGAATAGTGAATAATCAGATTAATTGCCACCTTTCTTAATTTTAATGAATAATTGGTCTTATTTTAATGAATAATCCAAAATTTTAATGAGATAAATAATGGGCTAAATTTTTAATGAATAGTGAATACCAGGCCCCCCATCCAGATCCTCATGTGTACTGGTAAACAAAGTAATCGTCAAATTGAGATGGCTTCTTTGAGTGCAAACAACATATGTTTGGGCTGAGAAGCAGGTTTTGGGTTGAAAAAAATGAAAAACATTTTAAATATTTACCTGCTGAAGAATGAAATAGACCATAGTCAGAGTATCACAATATCGAATCACTGTGCGCTTGAAATGAGTGAAATCGACTGAATCAGTAGAATCGAGCTTTTGGCCTAAATTTATGAGGAGTGGTTAGTATTTTCGCATGTTTTCTTATAGTTAATATTGATCTTCTGCCGTGGATCTCATTATTATTTCTTTGATATATGCATACATGTCATAATATTGTGCAAAAACACGACAGTGTTTCGTTGGAGCGTTAGAAACGCATTCTTTTAGAGGGATAGTTGTAAAAAAGAGAAATTCCACAGCTTTTTATCTTCCCGTTTCGAATTCGAACAACTTAGCTAAAAATTATTTCCACCAGAAGTTCGAGGGGCTTATGATCCTAAAATACCAGAAATCTCAGACTGATCTGGGTTTTTTTTTTATTTTGAGGTATTAAAGCTATATATGACTGAACCCCCTAATAGCAGTGAACAAGAAACTGTAGCAGTAGAATCGACGTCTATTTATTTAATGTACGAAGTAAAAACTACCGACTGCACGAAGTGAAAGCAAATGTTGGTCATAAAATCTTCGAATTTAGAGCAGAAAGTAGGTTATTTATACCATTGACTTCTAAATGTGTACTTTGGCAGACAGTGAAGACCCAAATATAATGCCGCATCATGTGACATTTCATCTGGGTTTTCACTGTTTATTTATACAAATATGATGTTCAGAGAAAGAAATGCAACTTTTTTAAATAAAAGACTGTGACCAGCAATATATATATATATATGAGACACAATCTGTGAAAACCAGCCTTAATTACGATGTTGTCAAAAATAAGTTTATTACATACACTTAATCTATGAAGTGTTAAGAAGTTATCCTGCAAATTTTATGAAGTTATCTCTGATATTTATGGAAATATGGTCTTTTGAAACTATACACTGTCTAAACTTTAACACACAGCGTTGGAAGCGTCATGGCGTTATTTGCGGGTATGTCGGGTGCATGAAAAACATGCTGTTTCTTGCTAACATATTTATTTATTATCCTTAGCATGTATGCAATGGGATTTGCAGAAAAGTTGACACCGATTCAGTTTTGCCTAAAACTTGCATGATCTGAAAACGACTGACCATACTTTTAAAAGTCTGACAGTTGCTAAGGTAAATTTGTTGCCATGGAAACATATGTCATGATAACGAAGAAGTTTAATCAGAAAAAAAGTGCCAGTTTTATTCTACTATCCACCCAAATAGGTTTTAAGGCAATATATGAACATGTCAAATTTCTTAATTTTTTGTGTTTTTTAAATGATTTTTACACAAAAAGTCCTAAATGTCATTAAGGCAGGTTTTCACAGATCGCGACTCATATATATATATATATATATATATATATATATTGTACCACCCCAGGTTTATTGTATATAACCAGTAGGCAGAATTCAATTTGTACAAAAAGGGTTAACAATACGTCAGTCTGTATTGCTTTTTTCTCTGTTAGAGACTCCCGCAACTGTTGTCTGTGTGTAGGTTTGTAGGCTTACATTTTAATAATTTCATCCTGCTTAAAACAGCTGTATGGTAAGATGAAATGGCAGTGGAAAGTAAATTTCGGCAAAACCTACAATAAGGCTTATGCGCCCAGCGAGCAATCAGATTACATCGAGTGGTCAATTTTTTCTTTTGATATAATTTATACATCTTCTACTGTGGGGCTCACTTTCAGTTTTGAATTTGTTGCATAGAAGTTTACATGTACAGGTAACATGCTAATGTAAACATAGCATTTGTAATCCACCATAGTTTCTAATTGCATGGTGTTATGCTCCACTGCATGGGTAGTATAATATACAGGTAAATTCACCTCGTGCTACATGTATCGCTTTGTTACATGAATGTTTATGAAGGTTGGATGTTTACAAAAATAGGTTTGTGAATTATTTGTTACAACATCTTTACAATAACACAAACGCATGCACACACGCACGCACACACGCTCTTACACGAACATACCATGAACAAACCTATCAACAAACTAGCGAAAAAACATTATCTTTATTGCTTTTGACTTGTCTGTCTGTCCGTCCGTTGTTTTGGTCACTCTAACGTAGTCATTTTTATTCAGATTTCTTCCAAATTTCATATATGGATTGCTTTCATCATACTCTCGTTCAAGTTTTAAAGTGTTTCCTGAATGAGTGTCAATGGAGTGTTTTATGGCTGTATCAATTTCAGAATACAGAGGGCAGTAGTAGTATTTGTATCTAGTATTGAAGTTTGCCTCGCTGGCTTTACCCCCCTCCCTCCCATATTGAAAAGCTTCCTATGCCTATGCTGCGGATGAAAAATAAGAACGTTTGTAAATTTTAGCAGTGTGCATCCGATGCTTGCTACGTCATAAATCTGAAGTTTTACGTCACATGGGATAAATAGACCAATGGCTGTTGTTGTTGATGTGTGTGGGGAAACCCAGAAAAGGCTACAGAAGACAAAAAAATACATGGTTTATTCAATAAAATTAAGACTTTTGGTCAATATTATCGTTTCGGCTATTTCGTTACCACTATCATTAAGCCCGCGATTGCATACAGTAAGTCAAAATGAGAATATATTCATTTCATAAACGCAAAATGTCGATTTGTCTGTCTTTTGGTCTGTTTATTTTGGATAATCACGATAGCCTATCGTTCCCATTACAGTTCACGCGAGCGGCAATCTTGAGTCCTTGAGTACGACTCTGAGACTGCTTCAGTGCTTGCTCAAGAAATCGCTGTTTTATGCTCAACGCCGTACTCAAGCTGAGCATGAAAACGTACTCAAAAGTTTTATAACCTCGGTTTTATGCTCAGACTCAGAGAAGTAGTCCAACTGAGCTTTAGTTTGTGCTCAAGCAGTTTTATAACCTCGGGGCCAGGATTTTCCATTGTGCTATAGAAACTCACAAATGTTGGTTTACTAAAACGAAAATGTATCAGAAGTGAAACTAGATTTAACAAACAATGCTGACATGTGGCTTAGGCGGCTGTGCATTCTAAGGCAGTGACTCTGTTGTTGATTCGTTGTTGATTGTTGCTCCTGTCGTGGGTTCTGTGTTTGTTCTTTGGTTTGTTATGCATTGCTTTGTGTCTTTTCTAGTTTTGCACTCATCTTGATGTTGGCGTATGCTACGAGTATGTGAGAAAGGAGACTTGACTTAAAAGTATAAGTATTTTTACTGACCGTTCCATGGTGGTGCTTCTTTTGTGGATCTTTTTTGTTACTTATGTTTCGTGTTTGTCATGTTATTGCAGTCTTGTGGTCACCTGCTGGGAAAAGGCTGACCTCTTGGCTCTCTTGTGATGTTTAATTGGTTTTTTTATCACTTTCAGATGGGATGTCCTGAGTCAAGTGTGGTACTTGATAGTATCGGTTCCTGATCTTTGACTCCTTTTCTTACTTTAAGGAATTAAAGTAAAATAATTTTGTGTTTCAAATGATGTCTCAATGATTGCTGCTCGGCTCATATGCGTAGGAAGCTTTTCAATATTGGGAGGGGGGGCAAAGCCAGTGATGCCAACTTCAATACTTGTGGAGGGGTATTGAAAAAATGTACATACACGCATGCATGTACACACACATGAATGTACATATAAAACACACGTACATGCTCCTAAATGTTTATACACCCATGCATGCACGCAATAGAAATGTGATTTAAAGTATGCATATAATAAATATGTGCTGAAATTTTTCAAAATAGCATAAACAGCTGGTTGTAAAATAAGGTTTTACAAATGAACGATGGACCATTAAGTGCAATGAAAAACCTCAGTTAATAATTTTCTTCAGACGAAGGGACTTGTAATGAAGAAAAGTGTGTTGGTTGGATCTCGAAAACGATTCTGTTTTATGCTAAAGGTCATTTGTTAGTTCTGTTGCTGACACTACAGTAAGATTTATATTTGAGAGTGGGTTTGAATTGTTATGCTGGTTTGCAAAGACTAAGGGCATTATCCTCAAATCATTTTAAAAGTTGATCAATGGTGCATGGCAAAGTGCTTGGCACTGTAAAGGAGACCAAACTTAGGATTTTTAGTTTTAGTTTGTATTATTCACACATATTGCCTTTCTAAAGCCTTGCGTTGAAGTACAGAGATAATAATTCCGTTCATGTTTGTCATAAAGTAGTGCTCTTTCTTTATAATTAATTTGTTGATAGTTTGCATTTTTGAAGACATTAACATTGAAAGTCATATGGAAACCTTTTTATATCCCTAGGGCTGTATAACAAATCAAAGATAGTAAAAAAATTATATATCGGTATTAAGGGATTGGAATTTAAGTTGCTAATCAATAGATGATTATGATAAACTTGCACCATAGACTCAACCCAAACCAGTCACCTGTCCATTGTAGCTCAATGATCATTGGCTTCTTGAATGTTTTAGAACATAAGATTGTTATATCTACTTCTTAAATTTTCTGAATAGATAACTTTTCACAATTGGCTTAATCAATGAGACCAGTGGTGTGTGTGAGGGATTTATTTTTTGCTTTATTTGGCTAAATGATACTCTTCAGGCCACTGACTTTGATGTCCAACACAACTGCTACTAGAAATGGTTGCTTTGAGCCTGCTCCCACATCACAGAATGTGGATATGTTGCATACCAGATTGAATCAACTGAAGCACAGAAACCCCTTAAATGGTCCATTATTTCCTTCAATGGGGCCAGGATTACAGTTTATCTTATACAGAAAGAGGTCACGATGTTCAAATTAAAAAGATAGAAAATTAGATTAACATGTAAGCAAATAAGAGGCACTTACATTTACGGTAGACTCCTGAGGTGGGGACAGGGGGTGTATTTTTCAGGAAGAAGTCATGGTGTATATCAAATTCGTGGAAAGGAGTTTATATCAATATGCAAGCAATACTAAGCCCTTAGATACCCTGACTCTTTGGAACCTTGCTTTTACCATTGTAACCTCAGCTCTAGAATATGTTTGTCAAACAATAGACAAATCTTCAACTATTGCAAAATTTGTTTTGTCCGCTACGGTTTTTGTATCAATAATAGCCTACCAATGAATAAACAAAATGCAAAAAGGCAAATCTACATTTCTTTGTTTTGCTATGTTAAGTTTAATGCCAAACAAGGAACAAAAATATAGCTCAAATGAAAAATCACCTCATCTCCAACACCTTTTTTATCAGTGCACTAAGTTATATCTCTATAAAAGGCATTTAAAGCTCGATACAAAGATACTTGGACAATTAATCACCTTACAAGAAAGCAGTTAGAATAACACACTGGTTAATACATGCTTATACCTTACTTAACCACTAATAATAGATTGTCATTAATCTTAAAGAAATATCGTTGCGGACACTACAGAATGTTGCGTTTTCTAAGTCAAAAGCAGAAGTGTCCAATATGTTTGCCAGATATTAAGGACAATAAGCAGTCTCCACAGGAAAAGTGATAACATCATCAGCTAAGAGATATCAGAACCAGACAAGCATTGGTATGCATTGCGGACACTACACAAATGCTCGTAGAAATTTTTGGCTTCAATATAAACAGTTTAAGAAACCATAATAGATATAATACTTGTCTAAACTATTGTTATTATTCTTCAATATTACATGCAGGTGCTTACCGATGTTAATTAAGTAATATTCAATGCTATTTTGTACATCTAGAATGTATTCTATAAAAGCTGTTGGACAAAATGTAAAACCTATAACTGAGCATGCCATTTATACAATTTGGCGTAAATCTCTTATTTTCTTTCCGAATCGTAAGCGATAAAAAGTATCTAAAAAACTGAAACATGATTTTGCTATGATATTTAAAATTTATAAAATGATGCTTATAAATATTTGCAATAACCCTGTGAAAACTGGTGGGTTTTTTTCAATGTTACAGCATAATATGGAAAAATGGGATATTTTGGCATCTTTTTGGCTTCTTGTGACAATTGAACATATATAATCAATTCATATACCATTTTGAAGGGTCAAGTTATGACTTGTTGGTGAAACTAAAGTTTATTTTACTGTAAATTATGCACAGATAAAATAGAACAACCACTATAACAAAGACGGCTTCCTAATGTGCGCTTTATTGTGAAACTGCCGACCAGTAAGGAGACGGCATTTAAGCTAGGCTCTTCGGCTGTCATGAATATTATCGTGCACTGATGAACATACATGATGCGCAACTCCAACCTTAACACTATCAGGGTTTATGTACTATTAAAATGATTTTACCTTAACGTCCTCCCGCATTTAGGTTTCAATCGCACCGTTGATAGCGTTGTTTAACGATTTTTTTTTCATTTATTTTTTGTTGGCACATTTTCTAGAAGTTGAGACGGCAATGGTAGTTTTTTTTAAGAATTCCTTAATTTTTTTAAACCACGAAAGCTATGATGAAGATTTCATTGCAAGTTGCCTAACTGTGATTTCTTTTTCGATACCATCACTCCTGATCAAACGACCAAACAATTTGAGCACGTTCTTATGCATCGCCGATTCAACTGGGCATGGGCGGATCCAGAGGAGGACAAGGGGTCCCGACCCCCCTCCCCCCTGGAAAATTACAAAATTATAGGGTTCCTTAGCCATAATGGTCCGGATCCCCTTAAAATCACAAAGTTACCAATCCAGCATCAATGTTGGGCCATCATCGGCCCACCAGCGAAACGCCATTTAAATGGCGTTTCTCTGGCGGGACGTTGATGGCCCACTAATAGTGGTATTTTTATCCTTCCTCCCCTCATCAAACTAAAAAAAATGTTGTCAAAGTTGGACCCCTCTGATACAATTTTCTGGATCCGCGCACGAGCAAGTGCAATTGAATTTTTGAACTCTGTCCTCGGGATTTTCTCTGGAACTGTTCCAAGGATTTTATAACACCAATTTTCAAGTCGAGCTCTTCAAGACCATAGGTAAAGCGAGGGACATCATATGTTGACCATAGTTTTCCGCTATAGCTTATATTGACCATAGTTTACACTCTGCTTCCAATCGTTTCGACTGTGTAGTCCTGCACCCATCAAGGAGTATGCTGTTCTTCTGCCCATCAACATTAACTTTGCTGTTCACTTCTCTATGGCTACCTAAACGTTGGTGTGGTCGACTTGAGACATCTCTTCGCTAGACACACTGAGGTTAGGTGGTGGCTTTACCTAGACCAACATCGATCACCTTGGTATGGTGCCTGATTTATCCGCGAAGATTTTAGGCTATCATAATATACTCTAATAAAGTGGACTACAAAAATAAAATGCGTTGCACCTTATGAAAATATGTTTTAAGTCAGTTCCATTTAAAGTTCTAATCAATAAAAAGCCATTACTGTTACATGTAGCAAAACAATAGATTAAGTCTATAAAAATCGAAATAGTTCAGTTACAAATCATTAGTTCAAAGTTGGTATAGCATAAACATTAAATATTCATATGTGTGGAAGTCAATCGGTGAAATATTAATAACCCTTAACCCGCCACTACTTTTTGTTTTGAAACTCGACAGTTTTACGTCAGCAGGCACCATGAACCTTGATCAGACTGCTTCCTTTATTAATTAATTTAATTTTACTGGCTAAATCTCCGGTTGAATCAACCACAAAAATTGTTTAGCTCGCACGTATGCAATGTCTCGTCACAGGAAAACAATCAAATCAAATTAACATTATAATTGAGCCGAACAATTTGACATTTTGACAAGTGTAGACTCGGACGAGCCTCTGTAGCCTTCTTTTAAGCATAGAAACTCCAAATGGTGTTCAGTCAGAAGCTTAACAAGCATAGAATACACAAGCGACTAGCAAAGGCTCTGATCAGACTGCGCGTATGCGCAGGCTGATCTGAGGCTTTGCTGGTCGCACATACCACATTTTTGGAAATCTCATACGCTGGCTCAATTATTACTGTGATGAACAAAGAAAAAAAGGAAAAGGTTCTTAGTTCACAGACAGTCAGAGCTGAAGAAGAACCCTAGCTGAGCCACGGTAGGCCTGACTCACCGTCGTGCAATTAAAGAGAAAACCATAGCTGAGGCCCCCAGGGGGCTCTGTGCTCCCTTGATCCCTGAAAATAATGCATTGATCTCCCAAAATCCCTGAAAAAAATCCTCAGCTCCCTGAAAGTATTTTTCCTCTGCTCCCCAAATCCATAACAGTAATTCAGCTGGTCCCCAAATCCCCAAAAATATAAGCAAATTCTCTCTAAACTTTATTTTTCTTTCCATAGGATTAAATGCATATGCTTAAAATCTTTGAAGCTATACACAATTCACTTAATATTATACGTAATACATGTAAAGATAGGGCTTTTCCACGGAATACATGATATATAATTATTTGAATGAAATACATGATATGTACGAGGGACGTTTTTTATGTTCGTAGAGGGGTAGATTTAAAGAAAACGGTGAAAGTAAATGCATACATCATGCATATATTTGGAAAGATTGAGCCTTTATCTATACATGCAACCTAAAATTATTTCAAAATGCATTACTTTAATGTCTTCTAAGAGGCAAAGACATAACTATATATCGCACACTGGAAAAATGGTAGAAATATGACATTTATGGATTTAGTCTCTGACAGAACGTTAGAAACAATTGCATGAAAATGGGTCCATATGCCATACACAGCTTTTGAAAATTTGGATGCAGATCAAGGACACCACGTGCTACAATATTATATAAACATTATAGCAAATACGCAGCAATTATTGGATATGGAAGATTTGTTTGGAACCTCAGCAAATTGAACAGTAGGCATATAAACTTTTATTGTAAAAAATTGACACAAGTGGAAGTTGGATACGGGCTTTTGAATGTGGCTTAATATGTTAGCTGTAAAGTAGTATTTTAATTTTTCTTGTTTATATGGTAGATGGAAGTGTTACGGCAACTTTCATTCCAAAACAAAGTTAATGCTTTTGTTTTATTAGAAATTAACTGCAAAATAAATAGCCCAGGGGTTACTAAAATCCCTTATTTTGTACATAAATGACGTCATGGAGCGTTACTATATTTAGAAAATACATTAAAACTGCTTTTGCGCCTCTAAACAGGTGTTGAAATTACTGCAATTAGAAAAATATGCAGATCCGATTGTTATTGTGTTTTCTACGCGGGGTTATTTTACCCCACCCACTTTTTATAACATGGGGGTATGCCAGTACCGGAAGCTGCCAGTTACACACTTAAATCGATACATCAATATAACTGCTGACGAATGATTGAGTATATCATGTGCTATGCAAAACAAGAAGAAATTTTAAAATTTGTTCATAATCGTAATTTTAACAGATTTAATAAATAGCACTTGACTGTGATTATTTTGATATATTGGTGGGTGTTTTAAAATTATTATAGAAGAGCAAACGACATACTTATAGTTTTGCTGCACTTGTCTACGATTAGCGTTTGAATAATTAATTTTGATGGTGCAAAAGTAAAATCGGCTTGAAAAATGCTTATATCACCATAGCGAATGGTACTTAACAGCGTCTAATTTCCTGCTTGCTGCGTGGTTAAAATGACATGGATTTCGACCAGTGTCCTTTTCTATGCCTATTCAAAGCTATATATCTTGATCGAACTAAGCGCTAATGATGTAAAAATTACATCAGTTGATAGACAAAAGCTAGACCTTTCAAAATATATATAGTTATGGTACCGTAAGTCCATACTTGTAGAGATACAGCCCGTTTCTACGAACATAAAAAATGACCCTCGTAGCTCAAAGTGTGAGGCCATTCTTAAAATGCTGTTGCTGTACCTGGTAGAGTAGGTATGAAGGAATGCTCTCTAGATTTGTTTTTATTAGGGGCAGCTAGACTATTTTGTTTTCTGTGGGAGGGGGGGGGGGTGTGGGTTTTTTTCCAAATAGATGAAACTGGATTTACTTAGACAAAGTGAAAGCATTTATTTTTGCAACCATAGAAAGTGTTTTAATAATTGCTATTAGGTCCGGTATGTATTCATTAAAGTTTTAATAAAAAAAATCTAATAATTACACACCAGAAGCGTAGTTAGCCCGGTTATGATGTTGATTGACAAACTGTGCTAGGGGGGTCCGCGGACATGCTCCCCCGGAAAAAATGATGTGATAAGGTGCATTCTGAGGGTTCCAAAGTATGTTATTATCAACCGAAAAATCAACAATTTTTAGGATTCTTAAACAACAACCCAAATTTTGCGTCATATTTTTCTCCAGGATCAATCCAGATGGCCAAGTTAGTACAAAAATAAATACATTCACATTTTATAAGGGGGTCTGGGAGGCAATAGCACCTAAAAGCAGATGAAATGTGAACAAGAAAAGATATGACAGTGAACTGCCATATCAAAGACCCGACCTCATTGAAGTGATGGAAATTGAAATTGATTAGACTACATCAACAAATGTTTATACTAGTTTTTATAAAAGTGTAAGGGAATGCCTGGATTGTTGAAGAAATGACGTAAAAGCTAACACCATTTGTAATTATTGTGTCCCTGTTGTCATAAGCGTCCTATAATTCGAATTTTCGATAACTTGAAATTAAATTTCCAGTACCTTGGACTTTGAATTTACGAGATTCGACTGTATTTATATTTATCAGTCAAGTGTCCATTTTCAATTTTCACCGAACATGGCTGGTTTTCCAGATATTTTGAATTATTTCAGCCATAACGGAGTTTTTGGAACAGGCAAAACTCCAAATTTCTGCGCTCAACGTCATTGCGATAAATGTTTCACGTCTTATAAACGTATAAGTAAACAAAAAGCGTTATTGGGGAAGCAACAAACGGGCAGGTAAATGGGCATCAGAGTGGAAAACAGTTTGGATCAAGATCAGGCCCGACGTTTTGTTAGGGTCTGATCTGGATCTAAACTGTTTGCAAAGGTTATCAGCAGACGACACTTGTAGACACAGCCACTTTTTACTTAGTGCTGGTTCATCCCATCCCAACATAACTGAAAAACTGTTGACTAGGTTTAACGCATTACCACACATTTTTCCGCACTGCAAAATTACCAGCATGCAAAGAGTATTCCACTTTGTGTGTAAAACTAAAAGGTGGTAAGGCCATCATAATAGGGTCGCCGTATCAAATAAATACACTTTATCAGTACCCTTTACCTGGAAAGCTTGTCAGTGTTTTGATAAAGTTGGTTGTAATAAAAGAATTTCGGATTGAATTTTAAAACTCGGACCAATATGATGTCAAAACTATGACGTCGGTATCCCAATAGACAATTGTCGGTTTTCAGTGTTACATGAAATATATGTGGATATATTAAATTTTTAGCCAGGGACCTTTTCCCAAGGCCAGTTAGACTGACAGTCCGTGTAAGTTTAAGAGGAATTATTTGTGTAAGTCTCCTTTACCCTAAAGTAATTACAAATAAAAAATAAATAAATCTAAATAATGATAATAAAATAGATCTTATTATAAATAAAACAATCCGTATAACAAAATGCATTTCGATTGGACCGTCAAAGACATAGTTCCCATGAAATGATTCTGTGTATAGCCCTGAAACTGTGTAACTTTTGGCCAGAACTACTTGTGTAAGTCTCATTTAGGGTAAACCAATAATAGAGACAAATGACTGTTTAGTAACGATTTGGTCGCGTCTCAAAAAATGGAGGCTGTTTCTGGGCTACATCAAATATTACATACCTGAGGTAGGTAACAAGAATAATTTCGTTAGTTATACCTAACGATGGCTTTACGAAGACAATAATGACTGAATAACGATACGACAGGCCTGTAACAATAACGATTCGTTACATCATCTTTAGTAGTTGCTTAGTTAGTTAAGTAACGAAGACGCTGTGTCAGTGTTACTGTGTAGAAGCAGTTTAAAAGGAAAATTCTTGAATTCATGTTGAATTAAAACGTCTAGGTATGGGATGAATCATACTAAAAAAGTAAAAACACCCAAATAACATATAACCGAGTAAGTTGAAGGATCCTTTCTGATGGCGTAGACATCAGATCCCGGGTTCTTTGCATTACCTTTAATGCTGGGGGCGGGGAGGGGGAGCTGAAATTTCCAGCCGTCATTTCTCTTCTGCAGCACTCAGTGACAATAATTTGAAGGTACAAATATTTATCCCCCGCCACCGCCCCCTCCCTCCTCCTCAAAGAAAAAAAAATCAGACAGTCCTACATGGTTTCAGAAACTTTTTAACAGGTGGACTTCTAAGCATTTTTTTCTGTTGAAACACGAGGCATGCCGCTTTAAATTCCAAACGGTAAAACTATATGACTGGACGAATTTGATCTACCCATAAACAAGTACTAGACATTAATTTGTCTGTGACCTTATAGTACTTTTCTCTAAAGCATCGACCAGCTATTCAAGTCTATGCGGAATTCTAAGACATCGTATATTTCGGCACATAAGGCTTTAAATGCCTTGAATGGCTGTAAAACAAAAAACAACAACATCATAGTCTACCCGTTTAATTCCTTAGCTGAATGTGTCTCGAACTGTTTACTGAGTTTCGGGTTTATGGACACAATCCATATTTCTTTTATTCAAAAGCTTGGCAATAAAAAGCTTTGACAAACCACTGCGACTATAAGTCAGGAAATGGCGTGCAAGTTGATAAATGCCTACTTGTAATATTTAAGTTTAATTTTTGTATTTGTAGACATATGTCCTTACATTTGTTTTATTAGTCCCCTTTGGGTCGAAAACCGGTTTTGGGTACTAGATGTTCGCTTGATTTTTTCCGTCCGTCCGTAATGCTGCACTCATGAGTTTTGTGTCCGGGAAGGATGAACCAAATTCAATTTAACTTCGCATGATGATTACCCATAGCATAAAAGTGTGTCAAGGTCACATTCTATAAAGCTGTTACACTCAGAAGTTCATGTCCAGCCGATACATTCTTCAAGGGTGGACCAAACATTACAACTTTACACGATTCTTATCCAAAGCATGGTGATTTTTCATGCATAACCAGCCCTAAAGAAAAATCGGCCGATTTTGGGTTGATAAAATTAAGCATGAGGGTCCCAGTGACTTTTAAGCCGACCACCCGATATTTCCTGGCCCTTTAAGGACCACAATAAAAAGTTACACACCAAAGTTCAAAGCTATATGTGCAATCATTTAAAACAAGACGTTTGCTATATATTTACTCTAAATAAACTCTAATAAACATGTGAACCACAGGGCGGGGCTACTTTCGGCCCCGGGCCCTAATATGAACAAACTTGGAATATTACTGCTATAGGCGATGTTATATACCAAATATCAATTACATAGGCATGGTGGTTTCAAACAAGAATACTTTTTTTATATCTTTCCTCCAATATAATTATTCAGGATCTCGAAGAAACAGAGAGAGCCGTCAATATTTGAAAGCAGCAGCCTCATGAGACTCGGTTTTATTCAGTCTGTTCATGCGAATTAATGGAAAGTGCTAGAATTCTCACCTAGCACCAGCATAAGCGGTATTCTGCTTTCATTCAGAATCAAATATTCCTGAAGGACCGGAATATAACGTGGTCATTTTTGTCCCGTGGGGTGGGGGCATAACTTGAACAAACTTGATGGTGCTACATATATACATATGTACACAATACATTATCATTAAAAAGGGTCATATAAGCATCATTCTTGTCAAGTATGGTAAAAAAAAAATACAGAGAGATGACCATTGAAGCAATAATTGAAGACGCGCGACGTACGACGGACATCCAAGGGTCGCAACAGCTCCCCTTGAGCCTTTGGCTCAGGTTAACTAAAATGGAGGGGCGGCAAGGCTTAAAACTGCAAAACGTACACAGTTAATGTATTGCTGATGCTCTTAAGGTCACCATAATGTTGGTGTTGGATATAACGGCTCTTTGACATATCTCAGGCCATATCCAGCGCTGCCAGTTAGCCGAATGTGTTTGCTAGTGACTGACAACTACACGTATTACATGTATTTCTTTGAATCAGCGTAAAGGGGACTAGATAATATTTTTACGACAAATTGTAATCGAAAGAAGTGTCAGACATCATGGACATGGACCCTACAGGTCGCACGTAGAGTCTAATTGCATTCCCAGCAAGCTCGCTAGCATCCAGCTATCACATCCGGCAAGACTTAAATCGAAAAATAAAACAAAGAGTGCTGTTTCTACTGAGTGCAAAAGCGTCTATAATTTGTCGTACACCGTAGTTGGTAGCGAGTCCCACTGCATATCCAGGGACTGCGAGTTCGATTCAGGGCTGGCCCGGTTCAATACTTTCGCGGAGATTGATCATGGAATAATTTCTACGGCCCCAGCCAGCATTCAATTTCGGGCCACTATAGGCCCGCCAGCGAAACGTGATTCGGATGGTGTAGTGCTGGCGGGCCGATAGTGGCCCAATGTTACGTGCTTACTAGGATATTCTCCTCCTTTCGCTGATTCAAAAAGGGATGTCAGTGTCAGTTACAAGTGAAAGTATAACACAAAGCACTGGTTATCCGCCTTGTGAAGCTTGCCCAGAAAAAAGTGTGGATATGCGAACTGACCGTCTCGGCATGAGAATAGCTGTTGACTGGGACATAAAACCGCAAACAATACAAAAAAACTACCGCATACTCGCTTGCATGCAATGTCACACACACACACGCACACACACACACATACGCACACACGCACGCAGTTTCTGAAATAAACTCTTCCACTTAAACTGTAGAAGAGTCTATGTATAAAAAAGGGGTGTTAGACAAATTCTGATAAAAAAGCAAAATGATTAAGCAAACAAGGTAGACCCAGATGAGGTGGCTTGTGAGCCATCTCATCTAGATCTACACTGTTTTGTTGGACCCTTTTTACAGGTCTGTAGTGTTGTACGGGTTAATGAAGGCTTAACGACAGCCTCTGAGCCGTCGTAGACAGTTTATAACGAAGATGCATCAACTGTTCGTTCGTCTCTCTTACTAAGGCTTTTTTAAAAGCTATTCTTGTGTGTAAACTACATCTATTATTCTGCCAGCCAAGAGTAGAAATGACGTCATGTTTTGTTTACAAAGTTATGGGACTTACCTTTCATGACAGGATTAAAACATAATTGATCTATCGATTCGAGTTAGCTCAAGTGGTAGCGAGGAGGATTACTAAACCATAAAGGTTTTTTTTAGGTTCGAATCTCATTGGCTGCTTTTTTTTTATTCAGTTTTTATTTTTCGGGGGGGGGGGGGGGGGTCTTATTTTATTAATCTCTTCATGTGATATTTTTTTATTTTTATTTTTATTTTTTTTTTTTTTTTTTTTATCCCTTTAATATGTATAAGGCACATAGAAAAACATCTGTAAAAACACAAACTACTGTAAGTTCGGTAATATACGCGAACAGCGTTAAAAGACATATTTGCGACGTCAAAATTTGTGACCAGGGCATGATTAACCTATATATCAGTAAACAACAGAGTGATTTCGCCATTTCGCGAGGATTTTATTTTCACGAAATTTTGCATGGCGAAGTTTCGCGAAACTAAAACCCTCGCGAAAACTTCCGAATTTACAGTAAGCTCAAATAATGCCGTCTGTTCCTTTTGGGCCTAGTGACCAAAGTCTGAATCTGTGTCAGAGTAGTCGTCAGTCTCCGATGCGGTATCGGTGTCCTCGTCACTGGATGTCACTGTTATGATGAGCCTCTCCATTTCCTACTCTATAGCTACATCATTCGTCCAATACTTCTCCTCCACAGAACAGACATGTTCACAGCAACTTTTCCATTGGTCGGAGGTCACAGATTGATGACCGTTTTCGATCAACTGCTTCATGCCGGTGGATTTAAAAGGAGGAGTTTTGCCTGGCCACGCAACCCTTTTCTTGTGCCCACACAAGTTCTATGGCGTTCAGATCCGCATGATAGGCAGGGAGTCTCAGCCAGTCATGCCCATGTTGCCTCAGGATGTTGTCTAAGACATACTCTGGCTGGGGCTTTTGAGTTTTTCAGATCTGAAGAAGCTCAAAATATGAAGAAAAAACAACACACCTCTAAATAGGTTCGATCCTGGTACGCCTGTGTCCAACGCCGTAGACATAACCACTGCACTACAAAATCATCTAGCGTGAAGAACACAAGTTAATATTTTATGGGTAGCATTGTACTATATACTCAGCAATTGTAAACAAAATATCACGTTACTGTACGACAGTAAGTATACACACAATTGTTTGCATATCAGATCGTTTCATATTATCAATAAAAGTTAATCGACAGTCAGTAACAACATGGCAGATAAACCACAAATAAATTCTCCAGGCGAAGAAAAAGGCCTGCAGGAGTTGGAAAAGGAGCTTGAGAAGATTCGAGACGAGATCCGGGCAGCTCACAAGAAGCAGGACAGACCGCAAGCACTGCGGAGACAAATAGAGGAGGCGAAGAAAGAGTTAGCTGCCATTACTGGGGACACATACGGTAAAATTACTTTCTTTTATAAAAGATATTTAGTGAGTATGATCAGGAAATACCACAATCACAAACTGCAGACCAACCCATGGCACCACGAGGAAGTCACACAAAAATCACGAGACACCAGGGGCCACTAACTCGTACACATCTTAAGTTGACCAACTTACGATGGTCTTAAATTGAAGTTAAGTTGACGATCGTAATATTTAAGGTGGCGCTATTCCGATAACATAAAGCCGTCTTAGCGTATTCTTAACTTAAGGTCACCTTATCTTTTAAGATTTACCTATATTTATTCTCTCGTTCAAAGCGTGTTGCTTACAGTATTTAGAGCCGACTCAATAGAAAAGATAAACATATGGGGCGCGAAATCAGCGTACTCAGCAACAGAGAATAGCTACAATATGGAAAAAAAATCACGTTGCAAGTTGTGTTGCCTGTGTTTTGTGTCTCTTCCTCACGGTGCTGTGGGTTTGTCTGGAGTCTGCTATCGAGGTATTTTCTAGCCATTCTCACTTTATGAATACTATACTTTCCAGTTAACAAAAAAAAGGCACTGATCAGACTGCAAGGTTGCGCAGTGTGTTCTGTGCCATCGTTTGTTGCATGTAACTAAGTCAGGTTTCCTCGAGGCGAGGTTCCTTGTTGTTGATATTACCTATTTAAGCGTCGATCTGTTGATATCAGTATTTTATATTTTTATTACCTGTTGTATTCGGGAAACCCCTAAACGAGTACTTATACAAACAGTAAAAGCCAAGATGAAATGCAAACTGCATTTCATTAGGCTCTATACTGCGTGTAAAGATAAAACGATCGTCGGAAAAAAGAATACACTTTGTTTTTCTATTCTTTTTGAAAAATTACAACCTGACACCCTAGATATGTACAATGGACTATCACAAGTTCATTGTATCAAACCAGAAGGAAGAATTCATCAGTATACAAAGGATTAAATTTCGCCTGCCTTAAACGTACACGATGATCAAAGAAAATGCGATTATGTCGCAGTCTGGGCGGCTTATCAAATATGGTTTTCAATGCATTTTAGGTACATGATTATCATGCTGGATTTAAGTTAATTTCAACAGCCCACATTTTACATACAATTAAAAAAGTATTCATCATTATTGTCATAGCTTACTAAATAAAAAAAACTAGAAATTTTAAGCTGAAGCTTACAAAAAGAGGCCTACATCTATGCGACAAATTGAGCAACCTCTAGTCCAAAAATTAATAGCAAAACGTCGAAAATTAATGCCGTATAAAAAGTAGCAGTCGGACTACGCAAGCAGGGGACGTTGAGAGCCAAAAGCTATAACTCATAAGTACGTCGAAAACTCTGATCAGGCTGCAACGTGTTAGGCATCTCTGTAGTCGCCCCGCTCATATGCATTAAAACGAACGCTACCGAGGGCC
Organism: Loripinus fragilis; assembly: GCA_964019695.1. NCBI lineage: Eukaryota > Metazoa > Mollusca > Bivalvia > Lucinida > Lucinidae > Loripinus > Loripinus fragilis. The sequence goes on along the minus strand of OZ026520.1, from coordinate 37,270,246 downwards.
ACCCCAATGGTTTTGGAACAAAGTAAACGGACATTGTATTACCAAGCCCCCCCCCCCCCCAAGGGTTTTGGGAACAGGGGGAAATGACATTTTGTTCTACTTTTGGGATCAAGCCAACAATGAAACAAGTATTCTCTGTGAGGGCATCATACATGTAACTGATCTTCCCAATAGCGTTTAATTATTCTCCATAGGTATTGTATGTTCCTTTGGTCGCACTTTTGGGACTAGCGTTGATACATGTTCTCTGTGCGAACTGCAATATCAACGTGATATGTTCATCAACTCGTATTTTCCTCAGATGTGTTTAGATACGTGATATACATGTATGTACAAATCATTGTTTCCCTTAAAACAATACCCTTGTTCCCATGGTCTTTCACCCCCTAAATCATTTTGACCATTACATAAGATGACCTATAATTACCAAATGCAAACATTCATAAAGCAAAATGCATGTACATACACGTGCGTGTTTATCTGCTTTATGCGTACATGCATGGATTCAGGAATTTTCGCCAGGGTGGTGGGCGGTCCGAGCCCCAACTGGTAGAAAAGAGCCCTGACAACTTTTACGTCCTCAACTTATTTTACAGTGGGGGTTCGATGTTTATTTCAAAGAAACTGTACTTTTTCCAGAGTCCAAGCATGGGGGGGGGGGGGGACAAAAATGTCATGAGGTCCAACCTTTTCAAAGGTGATGGGGCCCAATTGCTTTTTTCTATAGAACTTGTTGTTTTCCAGGGGGTTCCGGACTCCCTGTACCCCCTCTGAATTCGCGCATTGCCTATGTGCACGTGTCCTTGTTTGTGGCCTTTGGGAGTCACCAAAAACGAAGCACGCAGTAAGTTCTTCAAAGGCATAGGCATTTAGGGTAATTAAAAAAAAATTGTCGCCAAAATTATATTTATTTATTACGTTCGTTTTGGGAAGTACCTCTCGTAACCACTAAGACGACGCTAAGGTGACTCTATCGTGACCATAACTTTACGATGATCTTAAGTTATCTCCGTAAATTAAGGTGCGTACGAGTTAGTGGCCATAACCGTTAAGGTGAACGCAAGTTGAACTTAAGGTGATCTTAAGGCTTAAGATGTCTACGAGTTAGTGGCCCCATGAAGACAAGCTAAGCAAAGCAACCAGCTCTGTCTTTCCCATCAAGATGTTTGCTAAACTAGAATAGACATAAATTAACGTACAACAAAACATCCCACAATGGGAGTAACAATAAACAACAAGTCAACAACAACAGAACCCCGCCTTAGAACGGACAGCAGCTTAAGCCACCAGGGTTTTACTGGTATAAAGTCGCAACCATGCGAGCTACAGAAGTTATCCTTTACTTCAGTGATAAACATAGATCCAGATAAGGAAATTTTATCAGCGTAAAATTGTAATTATTTTCTTACCAATCAATTTTAACATGTGCTTTGGGTGTTCAAAAGAACCGTCAGTCGGTTTACCACCGGCATCCAATTTAGGTAACCTTGCATCCCCCCAGGACAATTTTTCATGGGTGCCAAATTGTTCATTGGGACCCCCTGGATGGGAAACGAAGGTGTCCTCAAAAAATTTTTGGTTTGGGCTATGTGAAATTGCATGGTTTCTATGGCAACCAATAGCGAATTTGGGAAGGGGGTCTGCCTACAAAATTACTCATATCTCAGCTGTTACTTATCCTAGATTGCTAAACTTAATACCAAATTAAAGCTTAGACAAAGGCCTATAATCCCCATGTTGCATATGCAAATTATCTAATTTACATATTCATAAATATTTATGAAAACATTAAAAATGTGGTTCACGAATGGGGGTATACGTACAAGATCAATAATATCTCAGCTGCTTTTAGTCCTAGATTACTAAAATTTGTACTTAAATAAAGCTAAGACATATGCCTTTCATTCCATGGTCAAACATGCAACATATCATATTTGCATAATTTGCATATTCATAAATATTAATAAAAACGCTAAAAAATAAGGGAAAATCAATACAAATATAAATAGGCTGATTTCATCCCAATATTGACACTGTTGCATGTTTTAATATAATCAATGTTATAATTGGACAAGTCCAATCATCCAGTGGTCCTATATGTATATTATCTCATTTGAATATTCATGAAAATGCGTGAAAACGTTAAAAAAAACAAGAGAAATCACGTAAAACTATAAGCCATGGGGAGGGGTTAAGGTACGATCTATCCTGCACTCCTAGGGCCTTTTAAATTCATACCAAATTGTTCAGTGGGACAGCAAAATGTGAAACGAAGTTTTCCTCAAAAGAAATTTAGTATGGGCTACGTGAAAATTCATGGTTTCCATGGCAACCTCTTATATGATTCTCGAGATTGGGGGTTAGGCCTACAAATTCAATCATATCTAGGGTTCTACTTATCCTAGAGCACTAAAAATGGTGTCAAATAAAAGCTTAGATACATGTCTTTCTTCCTGTGGTCAAATTTGTAAATAATCTAATTTGCATATTTATGAATATTAATGAAAACCTAAAAAAAGGAAGAAAATCATAGAAAAAAACAACATAAATGAACATATTTCAGCACAAAAACATCATCAAACCCCCATTGTTGCCAGATTTATATCCTCAATGATTCAATTTGATATGTTCTTTCATCCAGGGGTCCTATATGAAAATTATCTTATTTGCATATTCATGAATATTAATGAAAACTTTTGTAATGAAAGAAAAAATCTTAGAAAAATTAAGGGATGTACATATAAAATGACAAATATTTCACCTACCATGTGTTCCAGTGTATCAAACCTAGTGCCAATTCAATGCTTAGACATTGTACGTTTACCATAAGGTTTAATATGAAAAAATATTTATCATGAATATTCGTGAATTTTAATGAAAACAAGAAATGAATGAAAAATTGCGGAAAAATCAAGGGGGTGCACTTCCAAAATTACCCATATCTCAGTAGTTAAGCGCCCAATAGTGCCAAACCTGATTTTAAGTCAATACATAGACACAACATGTTTACCAAAATGATCCAATTCATAACACAACGAATTTAAAATCTCATGAATATTGATGAAAACATGAGAAATTAAGAGAAAAATACAGGAAAATTGAGGGGGGTATACCTACAAAGTGATTCATATCTTAGCTTTCAATTGCCATATAGTAGCATGCTTGGTACCATATCAAACAGCATAACCCTATGTGTTTTTGAGTAAAAGAAAAAAAGTATAAGATTTATAGCAGATGAGATATGAGTAATTTTGTGGGTACACTGCTATCAATTTGTATACATTTTTTCTTGTATTTTAAAAGTTTTTATTAATATTGATGTTAAACAAATTAGTTAATTCTTATATCTTCCCACTAGGCAAAACTGTTATGCATAGACTTAAATTAAGTGTATTGTTTGCTACTCTAGGGCAATTAGCAGCTTACATATTGGTAATTTAGTAGGTATATCCCATTCATTTTTCGGCAATTTTTCTCTTTATTCTAATGTTAATATTAATTTTCATGAATATGTAAATGCAACAACTGGCAAATATTACCATAGAGATAAAGGGCTGTATCATAGCAATAAGTTGGCACCTTGTTTGCTACGTAAGGGCTATAAGCTGCTGAGATATGAGTAATTTTATAGGTATATCCCCTTCATTTTCGAGTACTTTTCTCAAAATGCTCATGGTTTCATCAATATTCATGAATATTATAATATGACCATTTTAAAATTTGATAATTTGTTAAACCGACTATTGTCTAAGCATTAGTTTAAAACAAATTTTGGTACTTTAGGGCACTTAGCAATTGAGATATTATTAGATTTGTAAGTACCCCCCCCCCCTTGATTTTTCCGCAATTTTTCATTTATTTCTTCTGTTTTAATCAAAATTCATAACTATTTATGTTAATTATTTTTCAAAACTGAACTTAAGGTAAAAGTATTATGTCTAAGCATTGATTTGGCACCAAGTTTGATACACTAGGATGCATAGCAGCTGTGATATTGGTAATTTTATATGTACACCCCTTAATTTTTCTGAGATTTTATCTCTCATTTCTAAAGTTTTCACCAATATTCATGAATATGGATATTAGATAATTTGCATGTCTAACTACCAAATTAAACTGCTATGTCCATGGATTAGATTGGTACCATGTTTAGTAATCTAGGATGAGATGTTGTTAAGATTTGAGTATTTTTGTACATATACCTTCATTGTTTACAGTCGGCATAATGGGTTGCCATGGAAATCATGAAATTTCAAAAACCCAAAGAACATTTATTTTTGAGGACAATATTTTTTTGCATTTAAGTGGTCCTATTGGACAAATTTACGCCCATAATGAAATGTCCTACGTGTTCAATTTAGGTCTGATTACCCCGCTGCATACTATAGTTTACCCATGGTTTTTCCCTCATTTTTAAGATTTCATTAATATTCATGAATATGCAAATGAGATAATTTTCATCTAAGACCACTGGGTGAAAGAACTTATCAAATTGAATCACTGAGGATATAAATACTGGCAACAATGGTGGTTTGATGATGTTTTTGTGCTGAAATATGTTCATTTATGTTTTTTTATGATTTTACTTCGTTTTTGTAGGTTTTCATTTATATTCATAAATATGCAAATTAGATTATTTACAAATCTTACCACAGGAAGGAAGACATGTGTCTAAGCTTTTATTTGACACCATTTTTAGTGCTCTAGGATAAGTAGAACCCTAGATATGATAGAATTTGTAGGCCTACCCCCCAATTTCAAGAATCATATAAGAGGTTGCCATGGAAACCATGCATTTTCACGTAGCCCATACTAAATTTCATTTGAGGAGAACTTCGTTTCACATTCTGACGGTCCCACTGAACAATTTGGCATGAATTCAAAAGGCCCTAGGAGTGCAGGATAGATCGTACCTTAACCCCTCCCCATGGCTTATAGTTTTTACGTGATTTTCTCTTGTTTTTTTTAACGTTTTCACGCATTTTCATGAATATTCAAATGAGATAATATACATATAGGACCACTGGATGATTGGACTTGTCCAATTATAACATTGATTATATTAAAACATGCAACAGTGTCAATATTGGGATGAAATCAGCCTATTTATATTTGTACTGATTTTCCCTTATTTTTTAGCGTTTTTATTAATATTTATGAATATGCAAATTATGCAAATATGATATGTTGCATGTTTGACCATGGAATGAAAGGCCTATGTCTTAGCTTTATTTTAGTACAAATTTTAGTAATCTAGGACTAAAAGCAGCTGAGATATTATTGATCTTGTACGTATACCCCCATTCGTGAACCACATTTTTAATGTTTTCATAAATATTTACGAATATGCAAATTAGATAATTTGCATATGCAAAAAAGGGATAATAGGCCTATGTCTAAGCTTTAATTTGGTATTAAGTTAAGCAGTCTAGGATAAGTAACAGCTGAGATATGAGTAATTTTGTAGGCAGACCCCCCTTCTCAAATTCGCTATTGGTTGCCATAGAAACCATGCAATTTCACATAGCCCAAACCAAAATTTTTTTGAGGACACCTTCGTTTCCCATCCAGGGGGTCCCAATAAACAATTTGGCACCCATGAAAATTGTCCTTGGGGGTGCAAGGTAACCTAAATTGGATGCCGGGGTAGTTCTTTTGAGTACCCACAACATATGTTTGGGATGAGAAATATATAAAATAGTTTTACAATACGCACTCTTATCTGGAGGCTTGGATATATACTAAATTTGGAACTCGCAGGGGTTGTGTTTTTATGGCCATTTCCCGAAATTTTCATGTAAGAACAGCTCAAAATTAAAGGTAAGTGTTTCCATTATCTTGAGATTACAAAAATAAGCATTATAATCTAATCTCCACTCTTACATTTTAAGCTAGGGTAAGGGGCAGTCTGCAAGTAGGGTCAGAGGGTTCTTAGAGCTGTGCCGGTTGGGCGATCATACCCAGTGGCAGTTACTGTAGCCGGATTGGTCTTTTTACCCGATGAAGATTCCGAAAAATCAGACTGCAAACTTTTAACTTTTTCTGCCTTTCTATCACCTGACTTCTGCCTTTCCTAAATTTCCCTCTTTCCCTTTTTCTACCGCCACAGGGACATAATAATCAAGTGTGATTGTCGTCTCTTAACGTACAGATACAGATACAGATACATTCTAATTGGCATCTTTATTTATAAATATTTTGATTACTTCTAACATCGTCTATTATTGTTCGTCAAAATTGACCCGAGACATATGAATATTCAATGACCTTTACCTCACTCTTCGTAAATCTTCGTAAAAAGTGCGCTTTAGATTGTTGTACAATTACTAATCTACATGAAATAAATAAAAAAATCCCCGATAGCCTAGTCGAGTGTTTTAGCACTTAAAAGATGTGGGTTCGAGTCCAGTAGCATTGAAGTATTTTTTTCAAGAAAAAAAGTCGATGTACTAGTTTCTTTGTCTTTATTCTTGATTTTGTGCACAACTGGATCTATTTATTTGAATTTGGCATGCGTTTATGTAACAAATACACACGTAGCACCGTGAATAGTTTAAATAAGCCTACATGTGATTAACTCTTTGTGCGCTGAATATTTTTGAGACTTTTGTTATCATCTGCTGACTTTTAATCAAAATTAACTTTTTCAAAAATTCTTACAGGAACACTATCAGAGTGTCAAATGGCCTGTATCCAGATCAAAACCGACGTTCTGTTGGTACTGAACTGGGACCAAACACAAGGAAAGAGAGATGAACTTAGGAACTCAGGGAATAATGAGTACAAAAGCGGCTAAATAGTAATAAAAGATGTAAAGCTCATAATGACGTAAAATATACGAACAATATTTAAAATACTTTAGAAAAAAGCGATTTGAAAATTATATATAAAAAAAGTTCCTCCCAAGTTTCGATCCAGGTATGCTTGGTTTGTAAGTAGTCAACTAACCACTAGGCTATCAGACCGTTTGCATTACTGAATTGACATTATCTTCATAATCTCTGTAAAAGCGTGACAAAGGTCGGAGTACTCCACGAAAACGCACGAATATCACGAAGATTTTGGCGAAAATTAATCAGTCTTAGGTCAATTTTGGCAGACTATACCCAACCGTCTATATACGGAGTAATTGTCTATTTTTTGCTATGTCATGAGTCACTAAACTATTCCACTGGTCAATAAATAGGACTATAGACTGGCACTATACCTTGGGCCTGGTTTCCCGCTTTCCTGTTAAAAACACATAGGCGCTTGTTATCATGCGCGACGACGATGCGCGTACGGTTCGTTTATGAAAGGAGGCGTTATGCAACAATGGTGAAAAATGAGGCATGGTTTCGCAACTTTAAACTTAAATAACTCCGTTGTTTATGGTCAGAAACATAAAGTGTGGGTACTCGTTTTCTTAGTTAGAACGAGCTGAACATTTTGAGACCAAAATTGAGCAGATTTGGTGAAATTTTCCGTTTTGCAACAAAACCGCATCGTCTACAGCAACTCCATTCAAGGAACACTGTAGGGAGCGCAGTGGCTCAGTGGTAGAGTGCTTGACTCGAGACCGAAGGGTAGCGGGTTTGAGCCTCACCGGCGTCACTGCGTTGTGGTCCTTGAGCAAGACACATTTATCCTAGCTTAGTACTGGTTAAACCCAGGAAGAACCGTCCCGCATAAATGAAAGATTGTTGAGTGGACGTAAAGAATCAAATCAAACAAACAAACAAACAAGGAACGCTGTGAAGTATTTCATCAAATGGGTTAGGTAATAAAACAGTTATTTCATGCCTGTTTGTAGTATAGTCAAACTATTATTCCTGTGTACCGTGGACGACCTAATGCACTATTGCACTTGGCCTTCGGCCTCGTGCAATAGTGCATCAGGTCGTCCACGGCACCTCGGGGTAATAGTTTTGACTATACTACAAACAGGCATGAAATAACTGTATACTATTCAACTGCTTTTGTAATTCAGTGATTTATTTGACCAATTTTACGGCCTTATAATCCAAAAATGGGTTTATTTTCCCAATTTCATGTATTTTAGCACTTATTTTCCCTATTGTAATAACATATTTCCCACAAAGTGAAGGAAAAGATAGCTTCCTGAAATCCCAAATAAAACTGTATATTCATATTGCACATTTGCAAATAGGTTCCTGGGGCCACAATTTGCCTTCTTGCAAATATATGGACATATACAAAACACTTTTACTTTTGCATTTGGATGGAGACGAAGGCTTAGTCCAAAATATATCCCTCTAACCCCCTCAATATGTCAGCATGGACTTTTAGAGATGGTCTTTGCGGAAAAGTAGCAACACCTCAAGAACTGGTCAATATTTTCTCTATTATAGATAAAGAAGAAGAAATAAAGGTAGCGTTTACTGCTGTGGTTGGTTCGCCAGAGATAACTAGCCTTGGCGCTGGACAGACCATTGTTTTTGACAAGGTAATAACAAACGTCGGAAACGCATATGACAATGTTACTGGAGTTTTCACGGCACCAGTAAGAGCTGTCTATGTTTTTGAAATGACTTTGATGACCGACCCTGGCAAGTACCAATATCTGGAACTCGTGCAGAATGGACAACACATTCTCTTTAACTATGGTCAAGGCGCGGCAGGTCAGTTAGATTCTACTAGCAGAACTGTAACGGTAGAACTTGCTAAAGGCGTTAAAGTGTGGATCAGGACACGGAAAACTGCAAGTCATGGAAGTGGAATAGTCCATGGACATACGTTTTCAACATTTAGTGGTTGGCTGTACACGGTATTGAAATGAAGGGTTTACAGTCGACACTTGTTTATTCTAAGTAAAGGGGATGGACTTCGATCATGTCGGACTATCAAGAGTAGATCTATATGGAGTTATTTTCATGTGCGGATCTAGAAAATTCAGTTCTAAAAGGTTTAAAACTTTTTTCAGTCATCAACGTTTTCACAGAGCGCCATACGGATCTCTCTCGAGAAACAATTGGACCGAACGGTCCAATTGTTTCTCGAGGGGGGTCCGTACCGGTATTTCTAAGGTAACATACAATGGATAGCAACTTGTGATTTTTCAGGGTGGTCCCGACCCTCTGTTCCATCTTCTGGATCCGCCAATGATTTGTTAATGGGCCTTGTCGCCGAAACCTGTTTTCTGTGTTAGCGACCAGGTAAGGCTCTAACCAGCCTACCCAGCTACACAAACTAGCAAGAACATTAAAATTTTGCAAGACGCAAGTTAAGTTATAGTATTTTACAGATAGAAAATAACGAAAACCATTGATAAGACTGTGTGAGTACCCAGGCTGGTCTGCACCGTTGTTGTTCATATTCACCAAAATCATGTTTTGCGGCAAGATCCAACTAGGATTTTACAACCGTCTGGGCCGTGACGCGAGAAAACCCGTCTTCGAGGGGTTGCGAACAACAAAGGTATAGAACAGCCTGCGCATCCGCGCAGTCTGATCAGCGCTTTTGTTATTGGCTTATTTGAAAGTATCATACTAAATTTTTCTACAAGCGAACTTTCAATTTTCTAGCTAGTCTCTGTAGCTGAGTAGGCTTGTTTGAGCATGAACTGGTTAGAAACCACGAAGTCAGATTTCTCACGTCGTGGCCCTTCTTATATCCGGCCAAAATAAACATTAAGTATTAAAAGACTCACTGGTTGATAGGGCTCTTAAAGTACTGTAGATTCGGAAATTTTCGCGAGAATTTATTTTCGCGAATAGCATCAAAAGACATATTAGTGATGTGAAAAACTCGCGACTAAGGCAAGATTTACCTATATCAATAAACGGCAGAGTGATTTTGCCATTTCGCGAGGGTTTTATTTTCACGAAACTTCGCATATGCGAAGTTTCGCGAAAATAAAGTCCTCGCGAAAATTTCCGAATTTACAGTACCCACAGTGTACAAACAACAACGAAAAACAAACCAAAAATACAATTGGAAAACTTAGGCTCAATTCTATAATCAAGGCTTAGTATTATGTATAGCCTGGGTTCCAGTCTGATCATTTTTCTTCTCTTTTTATTTTTTCAATGGCAATGTAATACTGTTTCTTCGCGTTGTGTTCTTCTTTTTTTCAAGTCAAAAAAATAAAAACCTCAATTTTGACAATTTATTTTACAAGTCCTAAACTGGAGCGATAATTTATTTAATTTAATAATAATTTTTAAAACCCGATGCCGAAACCCTTTGCCAAATTCACTCTCTAAATCAAGCCGAAAACTGCCCAAGAGAGGCGAGATCTTCAGTTTAAAGTTCTCGCCTTCCCAGCATGCAATATTGCTGATAAGTAATTTCAACCAATCCATTTGGTTCGGGTTGTGAAATCAGGCAAAAGGAATCATTCCATTGGTCCAAGTGATGTCTGTTCCTTCCGGTCACTCAGACAACGGAGGCATGAACATCTCCCAAACATATTTCAACCATTGCCATGCCGAATAACCTCAACTAATTCAAATTCTACCCAATTGTTGTTCTTTTAAAACCAAAAAAACAGTATAAGCTTCGAATTGAAATATAAACAGTGCAGACCTGATCAGACGACCTCACTAGAAGCCAGCTGATCTGAATCCGCAGTGTCTAGAAATATTGTTCGGCCTTGCAAGGTTTTATTAAGACCACCACCCCAGGTCATTATATTAATTAAATCTCCAGGTTTCCATATTAAGTGCTGGTATCAGGACATTATAAGGTCAATAGATGAAACTAATCCATATATGTCCAAGTATCGTGATGTTTGGAGTGGTTCTTCCTGATATACGAACTTTATTTTAAAGGGAATATTCCGACCCTTTTAATATTTATCTTGATCAAAAATAAATTCCTCATTAATTACTAATTTATTTTTACCACTCTGCTTCTTCATCAGCTAAGGTGATTAAAAGCAAGTTTATTGCCCATAAAACCAATAACTGGCTGCTGACATGTTTTCCCTCATGGTTGCCAAATAGCTTTAAATCAAGCATTTGGTCGCCTCAGCTGTGAGTTAATGGCACCACATCTCAGAGGAGAGAGCTCATAGTAAGGCTGTGCTTCCATTCAATTATTTCATTGAGTAATAATGGCTTCAAGTGATAAGAGTGAGAATTACTTTAGACAGGGCCTACCTTACATGTTTGCACTACAGAAATAAGCAGTCTGGTTCAGGGCCCCTAAGTAAGTAATAGTTAATAGCATTAATTGAAATTGTAACATTTAGCTCTGTGCATGATATCTTCTGCTTTGCAAACATTTTGAACCCAGACCAGGCCCACCAAAATAAGGGACCTGATCAGGATCCAAACTGTTTGGTGCTTTGATCGCATTCCTGAAAAAAGTTTTTTTGGAAAAGTGATTTCTTAAAAAAAATGGCAGACAATTAAAACATCCAAAATAATCCTGTATTCGCAAAGAGTACATGTATTTGCATTGTTTAATGTCATAATTTTTATCATTCCTATTTTCATTTCCATAAATCTGAGCAAATTCTTGAAAATTCAAACCAAGTCCAGGTTTTTAGGTCCAATCCAACAAAATGGCTTGCAGGTCTAACAGACTCTGATCATCCTGCGCATTGATCCATGCAGACAGCAAAGACTCTGACCATACAGTGTCTATATCCAGGCTGATCTGAGTCTTGCCTGTTTGTTCGTGAATCTGCCAATTCTAGCCAGAGTTCTTGAAGCTTGGATACTTTAGCTACCCATTATGTTGCTGTGAAAACACTGATCAGACTATAATCAAACGCAGATGCGGTGCTTGATGCTCATACCATTTTACTTTAAACCTGTTTGTGTCGTCTGCTGATAAGCTTTACAAAAAAAATTGATGAGGTGTGACATGTTGTCAGGCCTGATCTGGATCCAAACTGTTTGACACTCTTTGATAAGCTTTCCAAACAGTTTAGAAATAGATCAGACCGAACATTATACACTGACTGTAATTAACCTGCTTGACCTGATAAGTGATGCCTGAGGAATTCTTCTTGGAGTATTCTAGTGATTAATGGCGATCCCCTGTGGCATGTGAGTGCAATTAAATTATGGGCTAATTGGAGCAGTTTCAACAAAATAAATGGTCATATGGTTCCCAGTATACTGTTATCTCTTTAATAATTGCATATGAAAAAAAGTCGGAATTATCACTTTAAAAGTGTCACTTAAATGTTTCATAACCTTTAAAATTGGTCCACATATACTTTCATAAGGTACCGTAATGCACCCAATGAAAGTGCTACATTCCTCCCGATGATGCCAGACAATGGCCATGAGGCATAAGATTTAAGCCTCATGTGATTGTCTATGAATGCATAACATAGGAAGGCATGTAACATAAAAAAAAGTCTTGATTATACACATCTTTCAATAAAAGTTTATATTAGGAGTTCCTCTAGTCCTTATCTTCGTCACACTGCTGGTCATCCATAGATAAAGAGTTCGTTGATATAGGGTTCGTCTCTGCGTCCGTCCGTGTCTTCCATAAACAAAGAGAGGAGATTAAATTAAGTTCCCTCTCATCTTGAAGCATTGTTTGTTCCGTGAATTCTGCAATAAGGTGAACACCAAGGATACACTTCCGAAGTGGTAACAAATCGATGTCATAGAGCTTGTACATTTCCTCCAGGAGTTCTTTCACCCGTGAAGGATCAGTGGGTACGCTTGATCTGGCTATCCCTTGAGACATGGCTTCTGAAAGAAATATAGTCATTGTTCAGCATCATAGGTTGTCCATAGAATTGAGATACTTAATGGTTCCCATAAATAGCTTGGAATGCCATAGACCACCTAACACGAGTCTCAATATATTTTGGGTCTATATAGGAAAGGTATCGGTATTCCACATCTGAATACAATTGTATTCCTAAATGATAGCATATCAACATGTAGACATGCCCTGGGTAGGTTCTTTGAGTCTTCAAGAAAGGCGTACATCGTATAACTAAAACTCTGGCCTCAAAACACATTTTGAGAAGGGTTTCTACGTTACAGGTTTCACTTTCTTTATTGTTTCCTGACGTAATCTTGTCTATGGCTAAATCTACAACCACCTGTTCTGTGACACTCATTAGGGGTTGATAATGATTGTCTACAAAATTTGGAATGTTCATCCTCAGCCAACATTCATGCTCTGATTCTTCATCTTCTAGTTCCAACAGGTTATAAAAACTGTCCTTGCAGAGGACGTATCCATTGTCACTCTCCATTATCTGAAACGAAGTGGAGGTCTATTCAATAATTATAAAAATGTTGTTGTCTATTTTTTGTCCAGCACCACAAACTTTTCCTTGATGAATTGGTTGGATGTAGTCAGTCGTTCTCTGTCTGTCAGTAGCGAGGTGGCAACTTCTACCATGTTGTCATCACCTTCCGTCACGCTTGATTTCGTCTTATGACCTTCCCTTATTTTGGGCTTTCTCATGACAAGGCAGGGCATGTTTTTTAGAATTTTGAACTTACATTTCAGTAAGCATGTGGCCAAAACACAAAGAATAATGATAACAGACATAACAATTATTAAGTAACCCCATAGTGGGAAATGTTCTGTTGCCATGGGCTCAATCTGCCATTTATTTTGTAAGTCTTCAACCAAATTACCCAATGGAAAATCTTCTAAGTTAGCCCATTTAGGTGGAATTTTAATAGTATCATTGCTAAAAGGAACAATTTGATTTATGTCATCCCAAACCCTTAAGTCTGAAATATTATAGTCCTTCAACATATTACTTGCAAAGCTTTCGATGTTCTCTGTTAAATGACCCTCAAAATACCCTAACAATGAAAAATGATTTGACGTAGCCTGACACAACTTATGTAATGTCAAAAAACAAATGGTGGATCAACTTGCTGTTTTCCACTTTCTTCTTTCTTACATGACAAGTGAAATACTGTTGGCTTATCCAAAATAACCAAATAAACATCATTAGACAAATAAAACGCAGTTGATAAAGTGGTTTGATGTATCCATACATTGCAAAATTTCTTGGCATGAACCTTATCCTGATTGAAGTTACTTAAAAGATAATTAAGCCCTACATTAGCATTTCTTATAGGACTTTTTACATTACAGATTTGCAAGCCTGATTGAACACAATCTTTAACTTGAGTTTCTGTTAATAAAATATATTGTGATCTATCTGAGTTGATTGCCAAATAATTAGATTCTAGTTTATAGTATGCTAAAAAATTTTTTATCATCCTTATCAACCCTTGCCCTGCCTAACAATGACACAGGTAAAGAATAAGCACGGAAAATATCAAATTGTTGTGAATATTCCACCAAGGGAATCCTTATTGAAATAATAATGTGTTTACCATCAAAAATAGGTATACACTATAAAAGTTTATAGTAATCAAATAAATGTGCACATGGATCACGTGGCAAATCAACTGTCTTTGGCAACTTGTCCTTAATTTCGAGTAACATATTGCGTAATCGCTCTGCAGGAATTGTCGTTGGTGACAGTTTCTGCATAGCTACTGCTTGTATTTGTATTTGGAAATGTACATAGAAGTACATTGATCTTGATAAGGCAAGTTTTAGTTCCCCTATTAACGTATTAAGCCTTGAAAACAATACCACGATAGTCCTGGCTTCTCTTATTTCTTGCTCTAAATGATAAGACATATTAATAACCTTATCCTCAACTGACCCAATTAGCATTAACAAGTCATTAATTCTTTGCCTGTTTTCCTTTATTTCCATTCTGGATACATTAAGTATAGATAGGGACTCTTCCATGACATGCATCAAAGTGTCTTGATTAGCGGCCAATTTATACACGTTCCTTTGAATGCTAGAAATTTCAGCATTCATAGCAATATCAAACACGCCACTCATTAGGTCACCAAGCCAGCCAAACACCTTACGCTTGTGTCTGCCCTGTCCGTCCGTCTCTTTAATAGTCTATAGTCATTGAAACTTTCTACAATGTCAGCGTGGACTCCCTTAATGACAGAAATCTCTCCCCCCAACCCTCAAGGACGGCCTTATATTCATTTCTCAGCCTTGAATGCTCAGGTGTATCTGCAGTATTCAACACCTTATCAGTCATAATGGCTACCTTATTTATGTCACCTGTTAAACGCTCCAGGAAACGCTCATATGTACTAAGGTCTATTACAAAGGAAATACGCCATTTTGATCTTCACATTGAGAAACCCCCAATCTTATGAAAGAATACATTTTCGTGCATTAATGCGCCTGCACTTGTCAATAAGAAGAGCATCAAAATGTTAGTCCTTAACATCCTGCTCAACCTGCAATACAATATATAATATAACTCATTAGGACCCAAATGGGCGGTCGTTAACATCAACCTTTACTTTTAAGCAAAACCCATGTCCTTACGCAAGACCTTACAGTAAGTAGACGTCAACTACCGTCTAACACAAAATATGTCATTATGCTTGTTCTTTAACAACTTACAAGTCTCTTTCTCAATAACCCCATTGACCTATTCAAGTAGCTTGACCATAACAATGTCAAAATGCTTAAACAATAGCACCAGAATAATATCCAACTACTAAGTCAATAAATGTGCCTGTTATAACAGCACACTACTAAGTGCCAAGATATACCACTGCTTTCCACAAATCTTACCAATTTAAACTTCTATATACACAAAAACAAACTACACTCTTCTAACACACCATTCATACTCGTTTCAACCTGTGATAAAATACAAGGACTACAAGGGTCGTCGCTAACTTGCAACTTCTCATGTATGAACAAACCCTAATCCTTACTCAGAGACTCCAGTAAGAAAGCGTCAACTACCGCTTTACACGAAATATGGCATCATGCTTGCTATATAGCAACTTACAATCTCAATATAAACATTGACCTTCAAAATGGCTGATCATACTTGATCAATACAAAACAGTTGTACCAAATATAATATCTGACCACTTAAGTCAAAACGCAAGCTTGCGCAAAATCAGCATCACAGATTCACAAGGTTAACAAGGTATACAACACCTTCAAATTACTTTGGACAAAAAGTAAACAACCATTCTACCTCTCACAGAATATCGATTACATACTGTTATCTACAAATTTCTTAAGAAGGCAAATAATTCTTTTAATGTCTACCTGATCATGATCTACCCAGCTGTATATCCTAAAACAAACTTGATCAACATTCAAACACCAAAACTGACTGAAGCCTTTCATAGTTTACATGCTTTTATTTCCCATAAATAAAATTTCCAACTAATTATGTCCAAAAAAAATATCCATCTCATTTTATATTTAATATCAACCCTATCAATTTACTTATTTATAGGCCCTCAAAACTGGCTTTAGTATATTAAATATTTTATAATTAGCCCTAGTGTCTGTCTGTATTCTGCCCCTATCATTTGGTCTATACTTATTACTAAAATCTTTGCCCTTATTTTCATCACTGGCTATTACTACATTATTACTCGAAAATGCTATTCTTTCAATGTCCTTAACCAGATCTTTATCCAAATAACCATCGAAGACCTTAATATGTTTACACTCTTCTGGTTTATCTTTATTTCCTATCCATGTTAAAATAACAGTTAGAAAATTAAGCATTGGGATTTTTCATTACTAGCTTCCACTACTTCTCGAAATTCTGCCATTTTCTCCTTAATTCAAAGGTAACCTAATTATTAATTATTATTTTTCAAACGAACAAAATAATCTATTTCTTAACACCTTGTAAAAACAGAAAAAAAAAATAATAATTTGATAAGGTACCATTTATCAAGTAGCAGATTAAACCTATATATGACAACTGATATGATAACTCAAATATTTTAATTTTGTTCAATAAATAAGAAACCCCACATAAGTAGAGTCAAAAGACTTACCAATGCAACTTTCAGCGACGTCTGTATGGTTCCAAAGTTCGATCCTGGTCACGGCACCAAAATAACAAGTGTAATTCTAATACTGTTTCTTCGCGCTGTGTTCTTCTTTTTTTTCAAGTCAATAAAATAAAAACCTCAATTTTGACAATTTATTTTACAAGTCCTAAACTGGAGCGATCATTTATTTAATTTAATAATAATTTTTAAAACCCGGTGCCGAAACCCTTTGCCAAATTCACTCTCTAAGTCAAGCCGAAAACTGCCCAAGAGAGGCGAGATCTTCAGTTTTAAAGTTCTCGCCTTCCCAGCATGCAATATTGCTGATAAGTAATTTCAACCAATCCATTTGGTTCGGGTTGTGAAATCAGGCAAAAGGAATCATTCCATTGGTCCAAGTGATGTCTGTTCCTTCCAGTCACTCAGACAACGGAGGCATGAACATCTCCCAAACATATTTCAACCATTGCCAGGCAGAATAACCTCAACTAATTCAAATTCTACCCAATTGTTGTTCTTTTAAAACCAAAAAACAGTATAAGCTTCGAATTGAAATATAAACAGTGCAGACCTGATCAGACGACCTCACTAGAAGCCAGCTGATCTGAATCCGCAGTGTCTAGAAATATTGTTCGGCCTTGCAAGGTTTTATGAAGACCACCACCCCAGGTAATTATATTAATTAAATCTCCAGGTTTCCATATTAAGTGCTGGTATCAGGACATTATAAGGTCAATAGATGAAACTAATCCATATATGTCCAAGTATCGTGATGTTTGGAGTGGTTCTTCCTGATATACGAACTTTAATTAAAAGTGTCACTTAAATGTTTCATAACCGTTAAAATTGGTCCACCTATACTTTCATAAGGTACCGTAATGCACCCAATGAAAGTGCTACAGCAATAATAATCGAAATCAATAACCGATACCTTTGATGTGGTATAATTTTATTCTCTTATTTTTTAGAATATTAGCATTAGAAAATATTGCCAAAATATTGACGACTGGACCCAGGCTATATTATGTATGAAAAAGCTGCATTTTTTTAGCCGGAACTAGTGTAAGGAAAAATAGTACTGTAGCATTGGGTTCAGTCCTTATGAAATCCATTATTTTGATTACCAGAAACGTTTTATCAACATAATAAATATAGTTACTGTGTTTTCAATAAAATATCGCAATTGTTCATTTATAACCGTTTTATTTTTCGCTGCTATCACACTTGTTATTGTGTTCACAGTTGGCATGGTTTCTGTGGCGTCAGCGTCACGTTATCAAAGTAGATCCTCGATGAACATCTGAGGTCTGGATTCCACGGAATTGGCCGAGGCAGATCCGATTGACCAAAAATACTGAATCTGAATCGTATGTGTTAAGTCGAAATTTAAACGTAACACATACGATTCAGATTCAGTATTTTGGGTCATTTGGATCTGCCTCGGCCAATTCCGTGGAATTAGACAAATATTGAAGTTATACTGACACCAATAACCTATAACTTCAATACTTGTTACCGTATTTACCTGAAACTTACATAGTGGGACAAATGGACTTTGTATGCCAGACGCATTTATAATGCATTAAACTATCAACATATTTACGTAAGAGTTATTGTCCCCGTTTATTATTTTACTATTATTTAGTATGGGAAAACTACAGTAAAGAGAGTAAAAGCTCTATACCATGCAAAACGTATTAGCTAAAATGGATGAAACATATTCTGAATCATTACTGTTTCAAACTGTAGGTCAAAAGTTGTTTATGTCATATTTTCATTTTTTCAAACATGAGATGTTCCCCTAAATGCTAACTTTTACATAGAAAATGGGTCGAAAATCATATTTTCTCCAACAACTTGCTTACCAAGGATCAGATTTCAGTAAAAGCGTATACAAGATATTTGGTTTGATACATCTAGTAGTGAAACCCATGGCTTCAGGTAGTGACATTCCATATATATCTATGTGTAGCGACCATCTTTGATTTGGTGGAGACGATTGGAACAAGAAAAGATATGACAGTCAACTGCCATGTCAAAGACCCGACCTCATTGAAATGATGGAAATTAAAATTGAATTGAAATGTACATACATACTTTTTTATAAAAGTGTAAGGAAATGCCAGGATTGTTGAAGAAATGACGTAAAAGCTAACACCATTTGTAATTATTGTGTCCCTGTCGTCACAAGCGTCCTATAATTTGAATTTTCGATAATTTGAAATTAAATTTCCAGTACCTGGGACTTCGAATTTACAAG
Organism: Loripinus fragilis; assembly: GCA_964019695.1. NCBI lineage: Eukaryota > Metazoa > Mollusca > Bivalvia > Lucinida > Lucinidae > Loripinus > Loripinus fragilis. Next base: position 37,251,175 of record OZ026520.1, on the reverse strand, counting down.
ATTCGACTGCATTTATATTTTATATTTATCAGTCAAGTGTTCGTTTTCAATTTTCACCAAACATGGCTGGTTTTCCAGATATTTTGAATTCTTTCAGACATAATGGAGGTTTTGGAACAGGCAAAACTCCAAATTTCCGCGTTCAACGTCATTGCGATAAATGTTTCACGTCATATAAACGTATAAGTAAACAAAAAGCATTATTGGAGAAGCACCAAACGGGCGTGCAAACGGGCATCAGTGTATAACAGTATGGATCAAGATCAGATCCGACGTTTTGTTAGGGTCTGATCTGGATCTAATCTGTTTACAAAGGTTATCAGCAGACGACACTAGTAGGCAAAGCCACTTTTTACTTAGTGCTGGTTCAACCCATCCTAACATAACTAAAAAACTGTTGACTAGGCTTAACTCATTACCACACATTTTTCCGCACTGCGATATTACCAGCATGCAATGAGTATTCCACTTTGTGTGTAAAACTAAAAGGTGGTAAGGCCATCATAATTGGGTAACAGTATCAAATGAATATGCTTTATCAGTACCCTTTACCTGGAAAGCTTATCTGTGTTTTGATAAAGTTGGATGTAATTGAATTTTAAAACTCGGACAAATATGATGTCCAAACTATGACGTCTGTGTCTCAATAGACAATTGTCGGTTTTCAGTGTTACATGTAATATATGTGGATATATTAAATGTTTAGCCAGGGACCTTTTCCCAAGGCCAGTTAGACGGACAGTCCATGTAATTGTTTTAGTCTGGTTTCTTCCCCTAGATCTACCTATCTATTGAGTTGTAACAGGGCACCAGTTTAGAATTATTCGTATAAGTCTCCTTAACCCTAAAGTAATTACAAATAAAAAATAAATAGATCTAAATAATAATAATAAAATAGATCTTATTATAAATAAAACAGATCGTATAATAAAATGCATTTCGATTCGACCGTCAAAGACACAGTTCCCATGAAATGATTCTGTGTATAGCCCTGAGACTGTGTGTAACTTTCGACGGGAACTACTTGTGTAAGTCTCATTTAGGGTAATTGAAGGTGATTTGATCCGGTCTCAAAAATCGATACTCAATAGCATTGAATAGCTAGCCATACTCAACCTAAGCGATATTTCAAACAGAAACGTACGTCATATCAAGGTCATTTAACAGTCCACAATAAGGTAAAGTTATAAATTGTAAAGAGATTCGTTCTAAATTTCTCTTAAATACTTGTGGTCATCAAGGAGGGGCTATTTTCACGCGTATATAGACAGATCATAAGTACAACGTATTATCCATTACCTACTGTTCATTCACGATATCTTGGCTCAAAGAAACCGTTAGGAGGATTTGACCATTACATCGATAAAGGGGTACTACGTCTTAGATGAATATAGTATAAAAAGATATACGTGAAGTTTTTTCAGCCAGCCCGAGTGGTCTAGAGGATAGCTTCGAAATCTCTCATTCAGGCCACCATGTAGGCCATACCTGTATAGTGTTCGAGTCCTCACCGCGTATGATTTGAATTACCCGCGTTATATCAGTATATATTGTTTGACACTCAGATAAGGGTCTGGGGCCACTAACTCGTACACATCTTAAGTTGACCAACTTACGATGGTCTTAAATTGAAGTTAAGTTGACGATCGTAACATTTAAGGTGGCGCTATTCCGGTAACATAAAGCCGTCTTAGCGTATTCTTAACTTAAGGTCACCTTATCTTTTAAGATTTACCTGTGTTATATTTAGTCCATTCTTTACTCTAACAAAGAAAACAAACACAGTTTGCATGTTGGCGCGCTTTAATGTGAGCAAATGAGCAGCGTGACATGGAAGGACGTTGTAGACCTTGATGAGATCTATTTAAGAAGTGCTTGTAAAAGCCCTGCCAGAAACACAGCTTACTTAACCCTTAGATCTTCTCATTGCCGAAGTACCTGCCGTCCAGCCCACATAACACCAAACTTTCTATTTTTTGTTTGGCGAAAACTTGCTGTGATTTTAACAGTGCAGTATACCACATAGCAATGACGACGTGCAAATCAACACGGCAAGATCTCTTGCTCGAATCTATACAAAATTTTGTGTGTTGCTCACGTCTGTGAAGCCGCCTTAGAACTGATTTTTCACGACACTTCGTTCACAAATACCTGATTATTCTCAGTCCGTGCATGACGACTGAGTAATAATATACTGCACAACCTTTGTTAATGCTAGTACCGACTAGACAAATATTCTGCTCTATTCGATGAAACGAGCAGAATGTTAAGTCCATTCTTTACTCTAACAAAGAAAACAAACACAGTTTGCATGTTGGCGCGCTTAGAAAATACAAATGTTAGAAAGAGAGCGACAAAATTTTGTATAGATTCTAATAAGTCACATCACAATGCCTCACATAGACATCACCTCTGTCATTTTTAACAGTTTGTCTCCAAAATCTTTAACGTACTTATTTTACTGTCAGGTGACTTCCAGCGGACAGTGCTTAACCACGTGGTATACGTGTACTTATCTGTACTTCCGCTTGCTTCAGGACACAATGTGTTGAGATTTGCTCAGAAAGCCCCTTCTAAATCCCTTTGTCAAAACAGATGATGTTGTATGTTTCTGATTGAGCCAATACCTGCAACAAATGAAAACAAATAGCCATATACAAATAGCCGTATTGTCAAAACATATTATTCTTATTTTCATTGCAATCATGCTGGAATCTAAAATTTATTTTCCAAAAATATCATTGTTTTCATGCCCATTTGCATATAATACTTTGTCTGATTAAAATGGCTGTATCTGGTACTCATTTTAGTTACTTATTTATTTACTTTTGTTTTGCTAAATGTATCGCCTGTTAAAATTAGATAATCAGGTGCAAACGGCTGGTCTGAAACTCTTAAAGTACAACAAACTGCCATATCTATTATACTCAACAGTTCCCCTCTGCTAACTCTGATACTGAGCTAATAATCGGGCAACTTCTATACTGGGAACTCATCTGGAATTAACTTATTTGTATCTACGTTATAATAAACACTGAACTTGTCATTTGTTTGTGATCCCATATATCAGTCAATTTAATTTTCTTCTTTCTCTGACATAAATAAACGCATTGCTTATTAGAAATATACCATATCCATTTTACTGACATTTTAATTTTGATATTTCACGTAACTTACCATCATGGCAATATTTTGAAAATCACCTTTTCTACTCTTGATTTTTTATGAGTGAATACATTTTTTTTATCTTCTAAATACTGCTCTATACAACCATATTTACTCCTCCATCTTTGTTCATATGGAGGACATTTTCTCTCTCAAAACCATACTAAAACCAAATACTTCGTTGTTTGAAAGTCTACCCCTATTTTCATCTGAGATTTTTATTTTATTTTTTTTTTTTTTTTTATTTGTTCATTGATTTTGCTCTAAGGGACTTTTGCATCTTTAGAAAATCAAGACCTTCAGTCTGCATTTTCAACCTGACTTCCGCGTCCGGGGAAATCTCAGTTATTATCTGTTAACAGGTAAATAACTTTTTCCGCTTCCGAGGAACTCGTTTCCACTTCCTGGGAAATCTCAATTATTACCTTCTACCAGGTAAACCACGTTCCACTTCCGGGGAACTTGTTTCCACTCCTGGGAAATCTCAATTGTTACCAGGTAAATGCCATTTTCCACTTCCGGGGAACTCGTTTCCACTTCCTGGGAAGTTTCAAATATTACCTTCTACCAGGTAAATACCACGTTCCACTTCCAGGGAACTCGTTTCCACTTCCTGGGAAATCTCAATTGTTACCAGGTAAATGCCATTTTCCACTTCCGGGGAACTCGTTTCCACTTCCTGGGAAGTTTCAAATATTACCTTCTACCAGGTAAATACCACGTTCCACTTCCAGGGAACTCGTTTCCACTTCCTGGGAAATCTCAAATTGTTACCTTTTACCAGATAAATACACTTTTCCCATTTCTGGGGATCTCGCTTCCCCTTCCTGAGAAATCTCAATTAGTACCATATACCAGATAAATACCTTTTTCCACTTCTGGGGAACTTCATATTTCCACTTCTGTGGGATGGACATGTGACCTAGTCACCAACAAATTTTAAGCTCTCTTATGAGGATAGTTTGCTTTTCCCACATAAATCTACTGCTCCTATGTTATGTTTTCTTACCTTTGGAATTAACCTTCTACCAGGTAAATACCTTTTTCCCACTTCTGGGAGAACTCGTTTCTACTTCCTGGGCAATCTCAATTATAACCTGATACCAGATGAATACCTTTTTCCACTTCAAGGGAACTTCATGTTTCCCCTTCTTGGGAAATGACATGTGACTTAGTCACCAATCGAATTTTGAGCTCTCTTATGAGGAAAGTTTGCTCTTCCAACATGAATCTACAGCTCCTATGATATATATTCTTACCTTTGAAAATAACCTTCTACCAGTTAAATACCATTTCCAATTCCCGGGAACTCGTTTCCACTTCCTGGGAAATCTGAAAGTGTTACCTTTTACCAGATAAATACACTTTTCCCATTTCTGGTAAACTCGCTTCCCCTTCCTGGGAAATCTCAATTAGTACCATATACCAGATAAATACCTTTTTCCACTTCTGGGGAACTTCATATTTCCACTTCTGGGGAACGGTCATGTGACCTAGTCACCAACCGATTTTTGAGCTCTCTAATGAGGAAAGTTTGCTCTTCCAACATAAATCTACAGCTCCTATGATATATATTCTTACCTTTGAAAATAACCTTCTACCAGGTAAATACTTTTCCCACTTCTGGGAAAATCGTTTCCACCTCCTGGGCAATCTCAAAATTACCTTATACCAGATAAATACCTTTTTCCACTTCTGGGGAACTTCTTGTTTCCTCTTCTGGGAAATGACATGTGACCTAATCACCAACCGATTTTTAGAGCTCTCTTATGAGGAAAGTTTGCTCTTCTCACATAAATCTACTGCTCCTATGATATATATTATTACCTTGGGAAATAACCTTTGAAATTCCACTTCTGGGAAAATCAATTACACTGCAAGTGTATTTGGATTTTTTCATTATGTCTCACTATTTATAACATTGTCCATATCTGCATAGCCAACATATATCACCGTTTTTCGTTTGCAAAAAATTCAGAATCGAATGCAGTATTCTCTTTCAATACTCTGACGTTAGCTTTTAACGACTACGCCTTTAAAACAACTGACCCCTTTTCAAAGGTGAATGACTCATTCTTATTCTAACAAGCGTACCTTTAACTGACATGTCTCTAACATATATTCTACTGTGGATGCAGCGATTTCTGCTCGTAAACTCTGATAACTTTATGTTTCTAATTGAAATCTCCTTTCTTTGATTATCTTTTACACTTTCTCCATCTTCCAACATACATAAACCTACCCATTTTTCAAGCAGAAGAAATGTAAGAATCGTTTAACATGCATAAACGGTTCAATTGATAATTTTCTTCAAACAGAAGACATCCAAATTTCATTAAATAAAGAAAAAATCAATATCAGGAATAAGGGCTGCCTATGAGCAAAATTTAAATACATACTGCGATATAGCTTTGATTCCACACAAACAGTCTTTTACAAATGCAGTTATTCTTTGACCGTTTACCACCATAATAACATCACTGTTAAAACTTTCCACAATATTTGACCAATGCTCGCCAATTCCAGTAAAGAATTCTGTATGTAAAATGCTTCCTTACCTGCGTCTGACCATGAGAAAGCTGAAACCGTTCCATTTGACTGAGCTTTATCAATGTAATTAATATAAGCCTCACCATTTTCAAATTAGCTCATGAAATATCGTTTTGAAGTTGTTGTCATGTTATCTTGCGACTTTTTTGTATTTCAAACTTAGATTTATGCAATTTATTGCTTATGCTATTACAATCCAGTACTAATATATGCTTTGTGCCGTGTTATTTTTACAGTAGAGTATTAATAGCACGAGGCTACGTTTCAATTTTGAGAATACATTTCTAAGATAGTAATGAGTGGATCTCTTGGTTGTCTTATTACTGTTAGACCTCTTTACATGCCAGAAATTTCCATCTTTTTTAAGATAAACACTCTCTGGCAAAAAATCAACAACAGTATTTGTCGCGATCAGTACAGCAAATAGATAGATAAAGTGTAATCCTCTTCTATAGCCAACGTAAAGTACTAATATGACCATGCATCTATTTATATTAATATTTAGCCTATTTCATGGGGATTCATCTGTACTTACTCTCTGCAAATCCACCCACCTTTGTTATCGTCTCTCATGATCTAACTGATCTGTACTACCAACCTATGTATAGCGCCAAGATTCGCATCTTAAAAAATTCTTTATATCTGAAATGTCTGTCTGATGAAAACAAGAAAAACTGCTGTCTGTACTTATCTTTACAATGTGCTTTAAATATGGACTTTCAAATTTCCAATGCCAACTTGGATTGAGCTCTTCAAATGTGTTTCTGATCCTCCTCATCACTGGCGACCTCCAGATGTAAATAATCGTCAACTACTTTCTAGCCAATGTGGGTTCTAATAACCTGTCGTTGTTCCAAATATTGGAAACTGAAATGTAAGAACGTTATATGTAAAACTGTGATTGATTCCATCGTTCACTTAACAATTTTATTTTATTATTATTATAACTATTATTATTATTATTAATGTATCTTCTTTGCAAAACCAGGAAATGACCCCCAATTCATGAGGATATATAGCCTACTCTGGACGCCTAAATTAGTGACTGTGTTTGAAACTATGATCGTGATATCCCTGGTATATTCTTTCATAATGTGTATGTAGTGTGTTGCGTTAATTTTTATTTGCTCTATATTTTACAACATTCTCCGCATTTGAGCGTTTCCGATACGTGTATAGCCTGCTCTTGACGTCTATATACGTGAACATGTTTGAAACTATGACCGTGATATCCTTGGTATATTCTTTCATAATGCGTATAAAGTGTGTTGCGTTATTTTTTATTTGCTCTATATTATACACCATACTCCGCTTTTGAGCGTTTCAGATAAACTTTTATAGCCTGCTCTCGACATCTTTATACATGAACGTGTTTGAAAATATGATCGGGTTATCCCTGGTATATTCTTTCATAATATATATGTAGTGTGTTGCGTTACTTTTATTTGCTCTATAGTATACAACATTCTCCGCTTAAAGGCGTTTCAGATAAAAATGTACCTTTCGCTAAATTCTTCATCTTCATATACCGTTTAATAATAGTTTAGATTTCTGTCACAATCATCTATTTTTTGAACATGCCATCTTCTACACATTGAACGCATTTACCTTTTGCGTTATAATCTGCAGATGCGACAGACGCACTTTTGCTACCTAAAATTCACAAAATAAGTTTTAGAGTTTCACTTATCTTTTTAATTCTGTAGAAACCAACTTGTTCATCTCGTTCTGTCTGCTGTTAATACCCTAGGTCGGTGCCATGTTATCTTCTTACTCCAGAAATATAGACCAACGTCCTTCGCTTTTTTGTGTGTTGCTCACGTCTGTGAAGCCGCCTTAGAACTGATTTTTCACGACACTTCGTTCACAAATACCTGATTATTCTCAGTCCGTGCATGACGACTGAGTAATAATATACTGCACAACCTTTGTTAATGCTAGTACCGACTAGACAAATATTCTGCTCTATTCGATGAAACGAGCAGAATGTTAATTCTCTCGTGCAAAGTGTGTTGTTTACAGTATTAAAACCGACTCAGTAGAAAAGATAAATATATGGGTCACGACGCTTCGGGTAGGCTGAAATCAGTATGCTCAGCTAAAGAGAATAGCTACAATATTGAAAAAATCGTGTTGCAAGTTGTGTTGCCTGTGTTTTGTGTCTCTTCCTCACGGTGCCGTGGGTTTGTCTGGAGTCTGCCATCGTGGTATTTTCAAGCCATACTCACTTTCTGATTACTATGCTTTCCAGTTTACAAAATAAAAGGCACTGATCAGACTGCATGACTGCGCAGGATGTTCTGTGCCATCGTTTACGCATGTAACTGAGTCAGGTTTCCTCGAGGCGAGGTCCCTTATTGTTGATATTACCTATTTAAGCGTCTTGTATATTTTTATTACCTATTGCATTCGGGGAAACCTCTAAACGGGTACTTATGCAAACAGTAAAAGCCAAGATGAAATGCAGCATAATAAGCTGCGTTTCATTAAGCTCTATACTGTGCGTAAAGATAAAACGATTGTCGGAAAAAGAATACACTCTGTGTTTGCTTTTTCTTTTTGAAAAATTACAACCTGACTCCCTAGATATCTTGAATGGACTATCCCAAGTTCATTGTATCAAACCAGAAGGACGATTTCATTAGTCTACAAAGGATTAAATTACGCCTGGTTCCATTACAAGTCTTAAACGTACACGATGATTAAAGAAAATGCGATTATCTCGCAGTCTGGGCGGCTTTAAGTTATTAAAGATGGTTTTCAATGCGTTTTATGAACATGATTATCATACTGGATTAGTTAATTTCAACAGTCCACATTTTACATACAATTAAAAAGTATTCATCATAATTGTCATAGCTTACTGAATAAAAACAACTAGAAATTTTAAGCAAAAGCTTACAAAAAGAAACCTCAGTCTATGCGACAATTTGAGCAACCTCTTGTCCAAAAAATAATAGCAAAACGTCCAAAATTAATGCCGTATAAAAAGTAGCAGTCGGACTACGCAAGCAGGGGACGTTGAGAGCCAAGAGCTATAACTCATAAGTACGTCGAAAACTCCGATCAGGCTGCGGAGTGTTAGGCATCTCAGTAGTCGCCCCGCTCATTTACATTAAAGTGAACACTACCGAGGGTCCTCCCAATGGTTTTGGAACAAAGTCAGGGCATTGTATTGCCGAGCCTCCCCCCAATGGTTTTGGGAACAGGGATAATGACATTTTGCTCTATTTACGGGATCAAGCCAACAAGTATTCCCTGTGAGGGGACCATTTTTAGGGCCAACGTTGATACATGTTCTCTGGGCGAACTTCAATATCAACGTGATATGTTCATCAACTCGTAATTTCCTCGTATGTGTTTAGCTACATGATATACATGTATGTACAAATGTACCCTTGTTTCCCTTAGTACAATACCCTTATTCCCATTGTCTTCCACCCCCTAATCATTTTGACCATAGCATAAGATGACCTGTAATTACCAAATACAAAACATACATAAAGCAAAATGCATATACATACACGTGCGTGTTTATCTGCTACATGCGTACATGCATGGATCCAGGAATTTTCGCCAGGGAGGTGGCGGTCCGAGCCCAACTGGTAGAAAAGAGCCCTGACAACTTTTTAATCCTCAACTTATTTTACAGTGGGGGCCTAATGTTTACTTCAAAGAAAATATAATTTTTCCAGAGTCCAAGCAGGGGGGGTCAAAAATGTCAGGGGGTCCAACCTTTTCCAAGGTGATGGGGCCCAATTGCTTTTTTCTATAGAACGTTTCGTTTTCCAGGGGGTTCCCGACTCCCTGTACCCCCACCTCTGGATTCGCGCATCGCCTATGTGCACGTGTCAATTTTTGTGGCCTTTAAAAGTCACCAAAAACGAAACATGCAGTAAATTCTTCAAAGGCATAGGCGTTTAGGGTAATTAAAAAAAATTGTCACCAAAATCATATTTTATTTATTGCGTTCGTTCTGGGAATTACCTCTCGTAACCACAAAGACGACGCTAAGGTGACTCTATCGTGACCATAACTTTACGATGATCTTAAGTTGTCTCCGTAAATTAAGGTGCGTACGAGTTAGTGGCCATAACCGTTAAGGTGAACTTAAGTTGAACTTACGGTGATCTTAAGGCTTAAGATGTCTACGAGTTAGTGGCCCCAGGATGGGGTTTAATGATTATAGTACAGTGGCCTTATTTTATATTCTAATGCACTTACTTTTGTAACGCGACTTCTGATTGGATGACGTCAAAAATTTGCGACAGTATATCCTGCGATATACTGCAGTAAACATTTTGACGTCATTAGTTACGTCATATTTCGTTGGATGACGTGCGGCATTATGCGGCTTGCAGCGCTCAAATTTGAGACGAAACTGCGGAAGTGCATTAGAATGGGGATAACCGTATTCAACATTTTCATTTGGGGAGATATATCGTCGGATATACGTTCGGAAATCACGTTTTACGGCTCTGCTCGCGCGTCGCCGTTAAACTAAATTTCCGACCGTACATCCGACGATATACCTCCCCAAATGAAAATATTGAATACAGTTATCCCCTTAATGATTAGCGAATAAAGAGCATAAAATGATTGGAGAATAATGAGGCCCCCAAAATAAAGAATACTTGTCTTTTTTAAAGAAAAGTAGAAAAAGGAATGCTGAATAATAAGTTTTAAGAGAATAGAGAATAAATCAAATTTGACTAAACAATTAAAGAGCATTCTAATGCACTTGCTTTTGTAACGCGACTTCTGATTGGATGACGTCAAAAATTTGCGACAGTATATCCTGCGATATACTGCAGGAAACATTTTGAAGACATTAATTACGTCACATTTGGTTGGATGACGTGCGGCAGTATACGGCTTGCGACGCTCAAATTTGAGACGAAACTGAAGAAGTGCATTAGAATGGGGATAACCATATTCAAATTTTTCATTTGGGGAGATATATCGTCGGATATACGTTCGGAAATCACGTTTTACGGCTCCTCTCGCGCGTCGCCGTAAAACTAAATTTCCGACCGTATATCCGACGATATACCTCCCCAAACGAAAAATTTGAATACGGTTATCCCCTAATTATAATGTACTTGAGTTCGTAACGCGACGTCTGATTGGATAACGTCAAAAATTTGCGACAGTATATCCTGCGATATACTGTCGGAAACTCAACGTCATTACGTAACGTCGCTTTTCATTGGTTGACAAGTGAATATATGCAGCTGGCAAGCGGTTTTATGCAGCTGGCAGTCGTTGTATGTAGGCGCAACATAGTACATTTTAACTGTCTTTTTGAAGGAAAAATGTTAATAGTGCATTAGAATGGGGATAACCATATTCAAAATTTTCATTTGGGGAGGTATATCGTCGGATGTACGTTCGGAAATCACGTTTTACGGCTCCGCTTACGCGTCGCCGTAAAACTAAATTTCCGACCGTATATCCGACGATATACCTCGCCAAATGAAAATTTTGAATACAGTTATCCCCTTACTGAGAACAGAACCAACCCTGGTGGCCTGAGATGGAAAACATGGGTAGCGAAACCCTGAGATATAAAAATTGATAATAAGACGTAATTATATAATAAATCATTTTTTAAAGAATAATGGAATTTGTTTTAATAAATAAGCGAACCTTTTGAAGAGACAGAACAATGTGCTAAATCTTGATTGATAAAAGAATACTAGACTCCCACGCCTCCCCATCCAGAACCTCATGTTTCTCAAATGTCTAGTGATTTTCATGCTTAAATATGCTTTCACACTCACATTTTTACTGCACAAGCGTCTCTGAATTTTAGAAATGTCTGATTTGTAAAGGCCATTCGATCGCAAGCCATACGAATTGCTGCACATAAAAGTATACGAAGAAGAGGCCATGAATGTTGTATACTAGTTCAGCACTATTACCCCAATAAAGAGCGACATCAAGCTGAATGGCATATCAACAAAACATTATCACGCAACATCATTTCACATATATTTACATTTCCACTGCGAGTCTTTAAATGAACCTTTACATTTGAGATGTGGTTCATACCTTCATGAACAAATCGATTTAAGCCACACCCACATAGATCTACGCGCCATTTGAATGGGCTAACTTCAAGTCCATCCAATAACGTTGCTTGTTCACTGACGTTTGCGTGACGTTGAACACATATCGCCGTGACGTTAAGCGCGGAAATTTGGCGTTTTGGCTGTTCCAAACCCTACGTTTTGCCTGAATTAATTCAAAATATCTGGAAAACCAGCCAAGTAAGGTGAGAATTGAAAATTGATACTTGACTGATAATATAAAATGTAAATGTAATCAATTAATTTAATTTTTGGAAGTTTCATGGAATCATGAATACTTCGGGTCTCTTGCAAAGTTAACGTGAAGCCCTTCGGGATTCACTTACTTTGCAAGAGACCCGAAGTATTCATGATTCCATGAACCTTCCAAATATCGAATTCATTTCTTAAAACATACCAGCTGCCACTATGATATTGGGATCTACGGAAATAGCAAGTGAATGGGTTCGAATACTTTCTCAACACAGACAGCTAACGAGACTGAAATGCTTTTATAAATTCTGTGTTGTAAGATAAAGAATATTGGGATATAGCCTGAGTAGATTGTAACCCTAAAACACATACCACAAACAAAACAACATATAATAAAACTAGAAATTGCGTTTATGAAACACTATGCGCCCAAACATTAGCTGTCCACCATCCTGTTCACCAGGTAATCTATTCACCATCCTCCTTCAGCTGACCAAATCTGAGGCCACTACCTGTAATAGTTTTTGAGATATCTTTATTGGAAGTTTTCGATGTCCAAATTTGCAAAGGACATTTACTAAAAAAAAGGAAATGCCATATTAACTAGAAAAATAAATAACTTTATTTAATTTTCACAGGGGAATCCACTCATTACCCTCTATCAGCTGTCCAACTTTGGAGCTCCTAGCTGTTACGGTTTTTGAGATATCAGATATCAAGTTTTCAGTCGAAATTTGCAAAGGGCAATAACTGAAAAAATTTCACCAAGTAGTCTACTCATTATCTTCTATAAGCTGACCAGATTTGAAGCTCCTAGCTAAAACGGTTTTTGAGATATCAAGTTTTCAATGTCCAAATTTGCAAAGGGCAATAACTCAAAAAATAAAATGATTTTTTTTTAATTTTCACCAAGTAGTCTACTTATTAACCTCTATAAGCTGACCAAATTTGAAGCTCCTAACTGTAACGGTTTTTGAGAAATCAAGTTTTCTATGTCCAAATTTGCAAAGGGCAATAACTCAAAAAAATAAAATGATTTTTTTAATTCTCACCAAGTAGTCTACTCGTCATCCTCTATAAGCTGAACAAGTATGAAGCTCCTAGCTGTTATAGTTTTTGAAATATCCTGATTATAATATTTCATTATGACCCTTTAAAAGGGACATAACTCCACAAAGGGAGATAATTCAGATTAAAAACAATACGGGTCAGTTGTTTTTTGATGCTGAGTCCATCTATGAAATTTCAAAACCCTATCTGAAATTTGTAACGGACGGACTCACGCACGGACTCAAGGACGGACAAGCCCAAAGCAATATGCTCCTTCAACTTTTTCAAAGTTGGGGGCATAATTTAAAAAAATATATAATATACTTTGGGTGTCGAACCCACTATCTTTTTATTACTCTTTAAATCTTTAAAAGGATATAACCAACGTATATATGCGCTTTAACGACTGAGCCAAGTAGCTATATATAATTACAATGTGATATAAGCCTTGTTAAGTGTTTGTTCTACGGTAAATGAACATAAACCCCATGTTCCCTTATTTCTATAGTTTGGTCCGCAGCTAACGGTATCATAAGGCCAAGGTATCGTTGATGAACAGTACATTGCATGTGTGGATCCAGAGGGGGGGACAGGGGGTCCGGACCTCCTCTGCAAAATCACAAAAATATAGGGTTTCTAAGCAATACTGGTCCGGATCTCCTGTTAAACCACAAAAGCTACCAAGCATGCATTAAATGTTGGGCCACCATCGGCCCGACAGCGAAACACCATTTAAATGGCGTTTCGCTGGCGGGCCGATGATGGCCCGCTTATGGTGGTATTTGAGTCCTATATGCCCTCGTCAACTAAAAAAAGAAACGTCGAAGTTGGACCCCCTCTGACAAAACTTTCTGGATCCGCGCATGTATTGAGAACATTTAAAAAGCGACCTTCGCTTTAAATAGGTAATTATACTCAACTTATTCACCATATCTTCATTAATTGCTGGTTCCCAGTCTACAGGTGGTTAGTAATGTAAATACAGGTTACCAGAACCCCCCACCCCCATTTCAAGGTATTGTGGGTGGGGGTGCTGGTTACCTGTAAACCGGTAACCAGCAATTAATGTAAATATGGTGGTGTGGTCAAACCGCTATTATACTTTGTTGTGGCAACAAAGAGCAGGTAATTGACCAATCAAATATCACGCATCAATAAAATTGGTATAAAAACCGATTTTCCAATATTCATTTTGTGAACTATATATTTGTATTACAGACTATTTGATCTACGACAGGTATTACTTGCCGTTTTCGCTTACTGTAAAGGCGGCAACTTTAATATTCATATCTGGGTGTGGTTCGGCTATTTCATCTACTAAGGAAGGGAAATCAAGTTTTATTTATAATTTGGTAAAGAGTTAATAAGCTTTTTGAGCCGCGCAAACGTGCGTGCATTTCATGAAAATCCTAACCGTATACACACTGAACTCACTTTTATTAACCCTTAAAGCGCATAATCACAAAATGTATGTTTTTGTCGTCCACTAAACAATTGAAGCCTCATAGATAAACAGTGCGGACCCAGATCAGACTGCTCCTGTAGGAGCAGTCTGATCTGGGCCGCAATGTTTGCCTCCCTGCTTATGCTAAATAGACATTTTCAGATGCAGTTATTTTGCTGGCGTTTTAAGGACTAAGTAATGACTGAGGTTGTGGCACAAGATGATACAGTTACTTTTGAATACAACAACGCCCCCTTTTCAGCTTTTACCTATGCCTAAGGTTGACTAGTCCTAATTACGCATTCATGAGGCGCCGCCTTTACAGTAAGCGAAAAGTCAAGTAATAATTTATTTGTTCTCAAAGACGTCGCGATTCACATACTAACACGACCGAACTGTTTCCTTATAAATGAAAATAGCTATTATAAACGTACACCTCCATTTGTATTATAGCCTATCGTTGACCACGATAGCCCAAAATACGTATACCTTAAGCATTCTAATAAACGCGCAGATTCTTAAGCGCGAGTTCCATGATTTAGACCTTTGGAAGTCTCCTCTTAACACTGTAACATCCTAATAAACGCCCTAGGTGTTGAAAAGTCATGTACCATAATTATTCTAATTATCGTGCACTCTTTAAAGCGCATCTCATTATTTGGACATCATATACTATCGTAAGCATAGAAATAAACACCCGTATGCGCTGATAATTGAGGTATCATAATTCTAATTAACGCACACTCTTAAGTGCGCATCTCATAATTTGGACATTTAAATAGCCCACATATACCATCATAAAATCATAATAAATGCCTTAGGTGCTGATAATTCATACACCATTCTGATAAACGCACACTCTTAAATGCGCATCGCATAATTTGTACATCAGTGTTATGATGTATATCTTGTTTTAAATGTTTTGTACGTCTGTATTGAGTTACTTTCTTGGGTGGCTTGAATGATTATGGTCTGGGATTGTGGCTATTCCTGTGTAACATTTTAAGCAAGAAAAAACGAAGTTTATAGATTGATATGAAAATTTTATTTACAAGTTGTATACGCATGGTTACAGATATTCATATTTCATCAAATTTTAAAAGCACAACAAGGAATACGATATCAAAACATTGTTTTAATCTAAGTCAGTGGCTTTAACCCAACTATTAAACTTTTTAGGGCAATGTTTCCACTGTACCAAATGTTGCCTAGCTTTTCATTTCCCTCTCGTTTTTATTATTTTATCAATTTTAAATGGCTGGTCTGGATCATAGTCAACTTTCTGAAGTTCACTCTCGTAGAATGTTCCTTTGATTTCCTTTTGTTGTAAATCTTGAAGACGGTAAATTGGTAAAGTCCCTCTGTGATAACGTTTGTAGATCCGAAAAACTTCCCCTGAGTATGTCTCATCATAGGCACGAGTAAACACTGTTTTCAAATGACTGATTCTCACGTAATCATCAATTTTGTATTTGAATGGCCTGAGTTGCTTCTGGGGTTTTGTGCAAGGTATGTAGATAATCTCGCTTCCACCTCGTTGTTGTCTTTGACATTGGCAGGCGTCATATCAATGGTTTTGTGGTATGTATGGTTATAACTATATGCTATGGATTGGAGAATGGGTAGATAGCAGTACTCATCTTTATGAGTAAAATATCGGTACAGTTTAGTCTTGATAGTCTTGATTGCCCTTTCTGATACGTAAGCTTTAGTCTCATTCTGAGTAGGAAAATATATAATGTCTCGTTTTGCCATCAACGTCTGTTCCACTTTGGCATTGAACTCCTGACCTTTATCTGATACTATTCTCGATGGTGTTCAATTTGATGTCTCAAATATGTCCTGGAAAGCCATTGCTACACTAGGTCCACTTTTGTTCTTTAGCGAGCGCAACCAGACAAACTTGGAAAATACATTAAACACTAGCAAAATGTACTTGTTGCCATCGTTCCATTTTTCAAATTTCACCACATCTATCAGATCACACATCCATAAGTCATCTTTACCAGCAGTGTTAATGTGATTTCGTCTGAAACGTCTTCTAACGGGTAAGGGTCCTGTTTATGTAAAAACTTTCTGATGTTGTGCAAGCCAATCTTTTATTTGTCTTCTCTATGTACAACTTTCTGCAACTTCTGTGGTCCAGCGAAACATGCAGGATGTGCTGGATCATAATAGATTTTATTTAAATATTCTTCCCAAAGTTTCGTGTCCATACTATCCTCTTTCTTCACTGGAACTTAGAGGCTCTCATAAGTGTACTTATTTTTATTCTCATACGCATTATTATTCTTCATCAGACTCATTTTCACTGGTCTGATCTTCGTCCCCAGAAACTTCTGTTTCAAAAAGGTCTTCGAATTTTCCTTTGTTTTTATTCAATAAACCACGTACTGGGGAGGAAGGGCTCACTCCTTTGCTATTCAATGTCTTTATGCTTTCAACGATACTAGTATGCCTCGCTTTATTCAGTAATGGAAGCCAATAAAATTCATGAACCTGGCTGTACTTTTGAAGAAAAAAATCGCTTTTCAAATGGTTTGATGCGATCTTCTGTCATTTCAGTAGCATCATCTTCATCTTCACCATCATCTATATATTTTTGATAGATCTTGTCAAACTTGTCCTTGCAGTTAGATATGACTTCTTTCCACAACCGCAGAAAAGCTTCATTATCTTCTATATTGTCATTGGGAAGTATGTCAGACTCAATAGATTCTTCTGTTTTCATTGTTTTGCAAGAGGTTCCCTATTTTCTGGACACCAGCCATTTTTATATGCCTCTGAACATCTTGCACAGAATCAAATAGTGAACCACAATCGTCACAAGCCTGTCCGTTATCTGCCATCATATTTTCCTGATCGATGTGTACATGTTTTTGTGGCTGTGTTCCTTGGCTGTACCAGTACTGGCCGGGTGGGGTTATGCTTTTTGTGGTTCTTTGTCCAGGAACTCCCGAAGGCTCAACCGGCAGTGGTTCTGGCTTTAAAGCGTCTCAGAAGACGGGGCAACGGCTTAAAGTCTCATCCGACAGACTGTACAGTTTGAACTCCAACTGAGCAATGGTCAATTACACGCAAGTTTGTCTCTTTTATAGTTGGCTGCAATTTGATTGGTCAATACACTAACGTTTACGTCTTTACTTTCCTCTTGCCAGTCTATGGCATTTTTCAATCGATCCCCTTCAGCTGTAAAGGGTTTTAAATCTACGATCAAATATCCATAAGGATTCTTTGTAGCTTTTGCGAAGACTTTCTCAAATTTGCTCGTATTGCCAGGATACATCTGTCTAGCTAGGGTCATAATAGACTGTTTGTCAACAGGGTTGTTAAACAAACTAAATAGTGACAGTTTCGTCTCTGTGTAGGGTCTTTGCTAGCATACATACTTAACACCAGTAAAAACGCAACTTTTGCAATATAACCCTACCCTAGATTAAATGCTCTAATATCATTCTCATCAAATAAAAAACATAAATATATGGTCTCGATATCAAGGCAATGTCCTGTTGGTGCTGATAAAGCAGTGCAGATAAGCTGGGCGGGTTTTTTTTATAAAGGGACACAACCAGAACTTCGCCACAAAAAAACACAATCTCCCTATAAATCAGGATGTCAGATCTTCATTATGCCTGGCTTTTTTGAGTTCTAACTTTCTGAAAATTGCAAAATTTCTCTATGTGCTATGCACACGCAACGGGAATAATGTGTCTTGAAGTTTTGACCTTCAAAATGACCATCAAAGTTTCAGCATTAAAACCGGTATTCGAAGAAAATGCGACACTTTCGACGGCAAATATCCCGATAAATGATTACCACAGGTTATGACCTTACAAAATTACGTTTGCAAATTTTTGAAATGATTCAGTTTAATTGAAGGTTTAGTAAATTCTAAAATTTAGCAAATTTTTGGCTAAAAACTGAAATTTCAAAATTAATTTAAGGTCCTTCTCGCAAAGCCAATTTTGTGTTGCATCCCATATTTTTGTTTACTTAGGTAAATCGCATTACTTGCACACTGAAGTTGTATAGAATTTCAAGATTAAAGATGGTTACAAAATTTTCTGATGAATTTGTCATTTTTCGCTAAAAATTTAGCAGAAGTGTGCAAGCGAGTCCAATTTTTGCAATAACGTTCTCGTACGAAAGGCAAGCTTGTTGGTACAAAGTCAAAGTGTATTACACTCATATTTATAAGAAAAACAGCACTTGCACCAGTAGTTGCGTATTTATATTCTGGTTGATGGTTATGATGGACAGAGATCTGTGATGTGATCCTTCCGTGAACAGATCTGTTATGCGCCTATCTTTTCCTGTCGTTGAATGCAAATCGTCCAAAATGAGTAGATTGTTCAGTTTAGGGTCAAAGAACTAGTCATCATCCAAATCCAAAGAAATTCCCTGATGAAATTCGACTCTTCGTGTCACAGTCCTTTGAATGATGGTATATATGGGCTGCCGCCGTCTATAAAGCCACATGATTCTATCTATAGTTTGTAGCACTCGACTTGACAAATGGCCTACAAGATCCTTCACAAAAAAGTTTTTCCGCATGCTGAAATAACAGAGGAGCAATAATTATTACCTATGACATAACAGTTTTATCAAAGTACCTTTAAAATACTTCAACTTTGTTGTTAAAAAGCATACTAACACGTTGGCCCTGACACCATCATGGTAAATGGATGCTGAAAACTGTTGATTTTTCTGATGAACTGTCCTTGGTGCATGTTTTGCTGTGGTTTGTAAATGTTGGCATGCCTCCCTGTGGCGGCGGTGGTGTTGGTATACCTCCCTGTGGCGGCGGCAGTGTTTGTATATCTCCCTTTGGTGGGGGCAGGGGCGGCGTTGTTATACCTCCCCGTGGCGGCGGTGGCAGCAGCGGAGGTGGCGTTGTTATACCTCCCTGAGTTGGCGGGGATATACCTCGTTGTGGCGGCGGTGGTGGATAGGCTTCACTGCACAGCGGATATGCCTGATTGATTTTCCCGTGTTTATGGCGTCTGTGCCTTAACATCACGTCTCATCTTGAAAATATTTCCAAACACTCTGGACATTTTGTAGTGAACATGTTGACTCTATGACTGTCTCATATAAAATGAGAATCTTTCAGTTAGGGTACTATTTAACCTCCAAATGTTTTCTAATCCAAAGAGGTTCCTGATTAGCTTATTTTTATCCAATCAAACTGATGTATTTCGTTTTAACCAATCAAAAGTCTATGTCTCTTTGGGACTTATCTTATTTGACTCAGTATTTTAAAATGAATTTTCATTTCTCTTCATGCTATCAAACAGAAAAGACATGGCATTCAAGTGTCCCGAATGTGAATTTATAGCTGACAACAAGAGTCAGTTGCTGCAACATCAGCGATCTGCCAACCATTGGCGAAGCTTTAATTGTGAGGTATGTGGTGCTCAGTTTAGGAGGAAGGCCAATTTGGATAGGCACATGGTGAAACATAAAGATAATAACAACGTCCATTGTCAAACATGTGGTCGTGCGTTTAGTCGTCCTGACGCTCTAGAAAGACATTTACGAGAGAAACATCAGATCCGTGGTGGGACAAAACGACGCCTCAATGAGATTGATAGTAACCAAACAGCAAAACGATTACGTAAAGCTGATGATCAAAAAGTATTTACACAATTTCAAAGGTTAAGGATCAGCGAATGCCTGAATTTAGGACAACTGCTTCTGTATAAAAAGTCAATTTTAAAGACATAGAAGTGACGGATGATGTTTTGTTTGCACAAAAAGTATTGTTTTCATCCTTGTTTGACGAAATGACTAAAGGTTCGAAATCAAACGACCTAGTTATGATGACTATTCAAGGCCAATCATTGGATTGTCCTATTGTTATATAAATGGACAAACTGTCAACATTGACCACAGATAGATTTATGGCTGAACTTGAAAGAGTGCTACAGTCAAATGAAGAGTTTGTAATTGATGAGTCCTTGATTTTCGAGGTCATTTTCGTTGATATGCCAGAAGGTCGAACTGTTAAATGGTGTAAATATCTAAATACAGAAAAATTCCTGGAGGATAAAAAAATGCATTATAAGGATACAAAACAAGGATGAACTTTGCTGCACAAGAGCCATTATAACGGCTAAGGCACGATTAGAAAAACAACAGAAATGGAAAAGCATTAGGAAACGTTATGAACCACAAGGGCAGTTGGCAAAACAACTCCATGCAGAAGCTAGTGTACCATTGAAAAAATGTGGTGTTGAAGAGATAAAACAATTCCAAGAGGTTCTGCCTGTTTATCAAATTAATGTGCTGTCCAAAGAGCATTTTTATGGAATAATCTATAGAGGTCCAGAGTGAAATAATAAGATTTATCTGTTATATCACGATAATCTTTATGAAGTGATTAGCAGCATGACTGCATTTCTATCTAGAAATGACTACTGTACAAAATGCCAAAAAGGATATGATCATAAAGAAAACCATAAATGCAACAATAAATGATACGCTTGTCGTAAAGTTCATGATAAGAGTGAGGATGGATGGATAGAGTGTGACAAATGCCATAGGCTTTTCAATGGTCAAATGTGTTTTGACTTTCACAAGAAAATGACTGTCAATGGGAGTTCAACGTGTCATTCAATGTACAGATGCAAAGGTTGTGAAACAACCATAAATAAGAAACTGAGCTCAAAGGTGCACAAGTGTGGGGACAAGTATTGCAACGTTTGCAAAGACTTCTTCTCTGAGGAACACCAATGCTACATGATGCCTGTCCAGAATGAAGACATTGCTGACAAACTGGCGATGAAGAAGATACTAAAACATTCATGTTCTTTGATTTTGAGTGTACGCAGGACGATTTGCTGCAGTGTGAAAAAGGCTATATGCCGGACATCTATGGAAAATGTCAAAACTGTTTAAAGTCTTCTTGCGGTACATTTGAACATAAGCCAAACGTCTGTCTTGCTTAAAAAGTATGTACAGAGTGTATGAAACACAAAGCCTCTTGCATCGAATGGGGCAAGCGTGAACACGTATTTCATGTAGACTCTATACTGAATGACTTCTGTAATTAACTGTTTTTGGAAGAAAACTACAATAGTATAGTTCTTTGCCATAATTTTCAGGGATACGATTCATACCCAATACTACAGTATTTATACAGACAAAGAATATTGCCAAACATAGCATCGAATGGTGCTATGATTATGTGTTTGTCAGTACCATCCTGTCAAATAAAAATGATTGACTCCATCAACTTTCTACCCATGGCTTTGGTTAAGTTACCAGCTATGTTCGGTTTAGAAGAGATGTCCAAGGGTATTTTTCCACATCTGTACAACCAGTCAGCTATATTAGACTCGTTACCAGATATGTCTTACTACAACCCTGATAGTATGAAAGTAGACGACAAACGCACATTCTTGAAATGGTATGGAGAACATAAAAATGACAAATTTGACTTTCAGCAAGAGTTATTGGCTTATTGTAGGTCAAATGTTGACATTCTCAGAAGATGTTGTTTAAAGTTTAGAGATGACTTCATGAACATTACAGATATAGATCCATTTCAAAGATGTATTACCATAGCTTCGGCGTGCAATCTTGTGTTTCGCATAAAATACTTAGAAGTGGACACAATTGGTCTTATTCCTGCTCATGGCTATAGACCAGAACAAAAGCAGTCCATAAAAGCGTTACAATGGGTCAAATATGTAGCCCACAGTGAAGGAATAGCTATACTGCATGCCAGAAATGGGGGCGAAAAGGCAATATGATGGGTATTACGAAACTGAAGATAAAATGAAAGTTGTGCTAGAGTTTAATGGAAAGTTTTGGCACGAAAACCCTTAGAAATACTCAAGGTCTACAATTAATCCTGTTAACGAGCTGTCGATGGGTGAGCTATATGATAAGACATTGGAGAAAAGAACGTACTTGGAAAATCTCGGATATACCAATTGATCAATTTGGGAGTCTGAATTCGACCAACAATGTCAACAATGTGAGGACATGAACTGCTTCATCCAAATGCACAAAGTCATGACACCCTTACAGCCACGTGATGCCTTTTACGGTGGTAGAACCGAGGCCTATACATTGTTTAAGGAAGCTTCTATGGAAGAGGAAATCAACTACTATGACGTGACCTCACTCTATCCATTTATCAACAAAACAGGCAAGATACCCTTAGGACATCCAGATATCGTCAAAGAACAGTTTCTCCCAATAGACAACTATGAAGATCTGATTAAATGTAAGGTCTTACCTCTGAAGGGTCTATTTCATCCTGTTCTGTCATACAGAGTCAATGGAAAACAGATGTTCCCTCTCTGTGAAACATGTGCTACTACCAATCAACAAACACCATGCTGTCACAATGCTAACGACAGAGCTTTCGTGGGTACGTGGGTCACGGATGAAGTAAAAAAAAGCTATTGACAAAGGATACAAGGTTTTAGATGTCTATAAGGTGTGGCATTTCAACGGAATATCAAGATACAACCCAACAACCATGAGGGGTGGTCTTTTTACAGAGTATGTCAACATATTCCTGAAATTAAAGCAATATGATGGTGAGTGGATGGTCAGAGTGGGTTAAATGTGAAGTGGACAAATTTCAATATATAGAGTCCTATTACCAAAATGAAGGCATCCGTCTCATTTACAACAACATTCAAAAGAATCCTGGAATGAGAGCACTAGCCAAACTTATGCTTTACTCTTTCTGGGGTAAATTTGGCCAACGTTCAAACATGGGTCAGGTTGATATGGCGGATGACCCTAGCATCTATTTCCAGAAGCTGACTTGTGATAGTATAAATGTGACAACGAAAAACTTTACTTCCAAAGAATTTGTAGAACTGCGATGGAAATATAAAGACGAATTTGTAGACACAAATCCAAAAACAAATGTAGACATCGCCGCATATACTACAAGTCAGGCCAAGTCAAAGCTCTATACGTACTTGGAGAAATTAGGGAAACGGGCAGTTTACGCTGATACAGATTCAGTTGTATTCTCAACAAAATACGATGAAGAAACGCCTCTGCTTTGTGATTTTCTCACTGACCTTACAGATGAGATCCCTGGCAACAGCATCAAAACATTTGTTACGGGTGGTCCTAAAATTATGGATACAAACTGGTTCATCCTGATGCATATGGCAAACGTTCATACTGTAAGATCAGAGGAATAACTCTTCATCACAGAAACCTGTTGAGTGTCAACTTTGATACCATTAAACGTTTCGTAACAAATGACTAAGATGAAAAAGTGAAAATTGTAGATGCTAACAAAATTTCTAGGGAAAGAAACAATGCTAAATTAATTACTATGTCGCAAAATAAAGACTATCGCCTTGTTTTGGACAATAGTCATACCAGAAACCTTTCTGTCGTTCCCCTATGGTTACTAGTATAGTCAGTGTTTTCTTGAACAGATATTCTTCTCAACCTAATTAGTAAATTTTGCTATTTAATAAACTAAATATCTTATTACAAAATGATTGTCAATATTGTCAAATGTACATGATTGTGTTATATTTATACTTAATTACACACATGTATATATTTAAAGTGAACAAAAGGCTATATACCATAGAATTGTACAATAATAAAGTGGTTTGGTCATTAATACATCTAAACTGATTAGAAGTTTTATCGTTATTCCTATAAAAAGTAAACACAGCCCCTAATTATATGTAAATCAAAAGACATAAACTGGGCATTTCTTTAGTATAACCCGGTCCCTATTCATAGGGTATTTGTCTGCTATCGAGTATCCATTTTTCCAATCATCTCCACCAAATCCAAGATGGCCGCTATACACAGATATATAGGGAATGTCACTATCTGAAGCCATAGGTTTCTCTACATATTTACATCTGTTAACTTAAGTAATATATAAAAAAAGCCTCAAACATGAGTTAATGTCCTTGATTTTGCATTTGAAGAGAAAAAACTCATGAAAATAGGCCTTATGAATGCATCAATGTCCCCAAAATATTGACCAAATACTGAATAACACTACTTTTTGATATATTTCGATGACCTGCAATTTTCTTTATATATCAACAACTGAATTGTATGTTTTTCAATTGTTTGAGCCATTTTAGCTCTTTCATTGCGCCAGAGTAGATAATGTTGAAAAAAGTGGGTGAGTTCAAAATATATTCATTTCTTAAGATATACTTTCTTTTATTAGTCAATCTTCTCAAAAATAGTTTCAACACATACAGATAACATCAATGCATAATTAAAAAAAGCTTTCGGTCCGTTGAAAGTAAATTTATTCCTTGAAAAATTACAAAATTGAAATTGTGCATTACATGGGGTAGGGGTAGTAATAAAGAAATAGCTCTTATTCTAGACGGTGAAACATGCTCAAATTTCACACTGATTCGCCTTATGTAATGATAATTATATATAATCTATTTTTAGGAATTGCCTACAATATTTGAATATTTAGTTGTCGAATGTAAAAATGGCAATAATTTTGACTATTCTTTTTAATGATATAGTTGGTTGGTACATATACAATGGCTAGATTCACTTCAATTAACCATCCTTGTATTTCAAGTAATCTTAAGCTGCTCTGGTGCAATATTTCACAATATGCCATTATCATCAGCTACCATATCATAGACCTGTTTATCTCTTACTTCATCCCTGAACAATTTTGGAGAAAAGGACGTATTATGCATGTCTTTGAAGAACCGTAGCTGAAATACTAAACGGTGACATGGATTTTTTATTGTTTTATATAATCATTAAAAAATGAACCATCAAATTACAGAAAATGAAGAAATTTTATTTTTATAAAAAAAATGCCCAGGTGTCAGTAGTGACCTTAAGCGACTTCTTCAAACCTTCAGGGTTTTTTGTTATAAAAAGGTTATTTTAACCAAGTAGAGAAACATATTACCCTTACGAAGGTACCTAACACAAAACCCTGCTAAAGAGATCAAATAAATATACCTACCCAATGGTATCGAACATACAAGCCACCATAGGGGGCGGGGGTAAATTTATTATAGCCAAATCTTCGCACTATATTCTGTTGTTGTAAAAACCACACAAATGAGTTTAGTACGCATGGATGCTTCCTAAAATTAATGTATGCAATGCAAAATCACACAGAAACTATCAGACTGTCAGAGCTAAAGACACCCCCAGTTGAACCTCTGAGGGGCCAGCCTTAGACAAAATCAGGTACTGACCCACCTTACGTTTCTTAAATTAATAACAAACTCCTATCAAAAATAACTTTGCGATATAATCAGGAAAATATCTGATAAGACAAAGTCACCAAGCTACACCAATTTAAATCATACCAGTGCAGAAACAACATCAACAAGTATATTTGATATAGCAGAAACCTTGGGAGAAACATTTCTAAACAACTCATGTTCAAAAAATTACTCTGAAAAATTTCAAAAAGTAAAAGAAGAACAAGAAAAAGTTAAACTCAATTTCAAGTTGACAAACAATGAGGAATAAAAAAGTCTTTTTATTTCATTTTTTTTTTTTGAACTTTTGGAAGCAATAAATCAATCACATGATTCTGGAACTGGACCTGATGAAATACACTATCAGATGCTCAAACATCTGCCTGAGACTTCCCTTCAGGCCCTCCTAAGTATATCTAAGATTATTTGGACCACTGGTGGTTTTCCTGAAGACTGGCGATTAGCCACTGTAATACCCATTCCCAAACCAACATATTATAGACATATAGCTCTTACAAGTTGTCTTTGTAAAACTTTTAAAAGAATTATGAACAAAATGTTGATATGTTATTTAAAATCCAACAATCTTTTATCACAGTATCAGTCGGGTTTCCTAGCTGGCCGTAGTACAAAAGATAATTTAGCTAGATTGGAAACTTTTATACGTGACGCGTTTGTTAAATAGGAACACGTCGTAGCTGTCTTTTTTATTGGAAAAAGTATATGATACGACATGGAGATATGGCATTAAGATATTCATAAACTAGAAGTTAGAGGTAGACTACCTACTTTTATAGAAAGCTTCCTTGCTGATCGCACAATGCAAGTGAGAGTGGGGTCCTCTCTTTCTGATAAGTATGATCAGGAGAAGGGGGTCCCACAGGGCGGTGTACTTTCTACAACTCTTTTCAATATAAAAATCAATAATATTGTTTAATGTCTAGATAATGTAACACACTGCTTTCTCTCTATGTTTGTGATTTTTGTATTTGCTTTCGTTCAAAGAGTATGCGAACAATTGAAATACATTTACAGCAAAACTTAAATAAGATAGAACATTGGGCCACAAGCAATGATTTTAAGTTTTGAAGTCAAAAAGACTGTTGGTACATTTCTGCCAGTTAAGAAAGCAACATGATGATTTGGTTCCTACATTGTATGGATCACCGTTTCCTGTTTTTCAGAAATACAAATATCTTCGTCTCTGAGATCTTGGTACTTCTTTTGTGGATCTTTTATGCATTTTTTCTGTCTTGTGTTTGCTATGTCTTTGTGCACGTCTGTTTATATGTGCTTTGTGGTCACCTGCTTGGAAAGGGCTGACCTCTTGGCTCTCTTCTGTGGTGTCTATCTGTGAGTTTGTCACTTTCCAGTTGGTATCCTGGGTCAGGTGTGGTACTTGATTTATCGATTCCTGATCTTTGCACCCTGACTTACTTTGATATTTGACAAACAACTTAGTTTTATCCTGCATATTAAATACTTGAAGGCAAGGTGCCTTAAAGCTTTGAATATATTTAAAGGTTTTATCTCACACTACATCGGGTGCGAATCGAACAACCCTTTTACAATAATTATCATATTGATCTTTGATTGGTTCTAAATTAGATTATGGATCCATTGTTTATGGATCGGCAAGAAAATCTTATTTAGCTATGATTGACCCTATCCATCATCAAGGTCTAAGATAAGCCTTAGGAGCATCTTGAACATCCCCTACTGCTAGTGCTAGGGCTATGTTGAGGCGGATGAGCTGTCTTTAAATACAGTTAGAGAAAAACTTTCTTTGTAATGTGCTATTAGACTTGCTGAAAACCAATCAAATCCAGCTCATGAAGTGACCTTTTAACCAAAATATATAGATCTTTATGAAATTAAACCAAATTTTATCAAATCTATTGGTGTTAGAATTTTAGTCCTAGAGTCTGCAAAAATAATTTTTATAATATAGATAAAAACCTCAAACCAGACGTACCAGCCTGGTGTATAAATAAACCAAAACTTCTCTTCGGTTTACACTGTGGTAAAAAAAACAGAAATAAGTCCAATTATCATGAAATCTAATTTCCAAGAACTAAAATCGCATTACACAGACTATAAGCATATTTATGCAGATGGTTTTAAAGATGATATAAAAGTTGGATGAGCAGTAGCATCTGACGACTTCTCTGAAACTATGTGTATTTCAGGTGGGTCCTCAATTTTTACAGCAAACACAAAAGCTATTGATTTAGTATTAGATCTTTGTGCCCACTATGAAACTTCTAACAAATTTGTTATATTTTCAGACTCCGTTTCGGTATTGAAATTTTTAGATCAAATGTCTTCAAAAGATCCAAAAAATTCAAAAACTAACATCATG
Source organism: Loripinus fragilis (assembly GCA_964019695.1). Classification (NCBI taxonomy): domain Eukaryota; kingdom Metazoa; phylum Mollusca; class Bivalvia; order Lucinida; family Lucinidae; genus Loripinus; species Loripinus fragilis. Next base: position 37,223,110 of record OZ026520.1, on the reverse strand, counting down.
ATTTAGCAGAATGTAATGAAATAATTAACTGTTGGATTACTAGCAACATTGACATTGCTGGCAATGAAAATATGGACCAAAAAGCAAAAAAATTAATTAACACCCTACAAACTTTCCATTACCTTATTCAAATTTTAAACCTTTTATCATTAGGTACATTGTTAAAAAGTGGCAAATATTATGGAATAACAGTGTTGGTAATACACCCTTTGAGATTAAACCTGTGTTTTGACGATCTCAACCAGTAGTAAGATATGTCAGATTAGAAGAAGTTGTGCTTGCTCGATTGCGTATTGGTCACACAAGGATCACGCACTCATACAATTAAAAACGAGAAGAACAGCCATATTTTTGTGTGTGTGATGCACCCTTTACAATCCGCCATATTCTACTTGAATGTGTTGATTTTCTCACATAAGAAACAAATACTTTCATGTTGATACAATCAAACAATTGTTCAGTGATGTACATATCGATAATGTATTCTCATTCTTAAAAGAGATTAATCTTTCTAGCAAATTGTAACCTTATTCCTATGGCTTATAAATATTTTACTTGCTTTCATCATACCAATTGCTTTCCAGGCAAAGAATATTTTAATAATATATATAAAACTTTACCTCAAATGGGATGGGCTGATAATATGTGTTGTCGAAGTGCGCATGCGCCAACGTTTGGCGGTTCTGTTTTTCCAGGGACATTTTTAGGACATTTTTGGAATTAAAACCTACTTTCTGGCTGGCTTTTTACTATTTTTTACACTGTCTAATATTGTTCTTGCATTGTTGGTTGTCATTTTCAAAATTGATTCTTAAATTAGGTATTTTTAATGTGTATCAATTCGCGCCAATTTTTGACCTCCCACTTCATGTCTATTTATCAACAAACAAACATGGCCGACTGCACATCCGGTAAGGAAAAAAAAGAAAAACTATTTGACAAATTAAAGTTTATACTCATAGGTGAGTTGTCCGTTGCACTTGAGAATTCAAATTATTGTTACTGAAGCCCTATTGCTCTATACACCAAAATACTGAATCAAAACTGTAGTCTCGTGATGGTTGAGCGGCTCTTCCTCGCGATGCCACGGGGTTGTCTGCAGTTTGTGATTGTGGTATTTCCTGATCATACTCACTTACTATTTTTCAAGTAACTAGAAAACGAGTCATTTTAAGTTTGACATGATGCAGATGCTATTAGCAACATGCTTAGTGACTTTTTAGCAGCATAGTGGTTTACACCATATTGACATTCCTGTCGACTTCTTTTCTGTTTACTCGACCTCAACCTTGATCACCTCAAATCAAATTAACCTTTGTTCAAACATCTCTCACCTTTGTATTATCTCCAGCCTAAAAAGAACAACTCAGTTAAATGATTTTCATGGCCTCAATTGTCTGGCCTCTTATTTATATATTTGTTATCCTGTGTGGCAATTCTTGGGACATCGAATCAAATCTAGGTCCCAAATCCCTTAATATCACATCACACTTCCCATGTGGGATGTGTGATGCTGACGTTGGATGGGAGGACCCAGGGGTTGGTTGCGATACTTGCTATATCTGGAATCATATAGACTGTCAGTGTTTGTCATCAACTATGTATAGTATTCTTAATAAATCCTCAGGTAGGAACATTGTATGGGAATGTTTGAAATGTGAAACGCAAAAGTTTTCTAAATCACCGATTGATACCACAGCTTTTCTGGAAACCCATAACCGATTTGACTCGCTTTCTTCCCTATCGATCCTGAGAGTCCAATACCAGCTCACTGCAGTCTCCTCTCCTATAGTACAGGAGCCTAAGGAAGCTAAAGGGAAGAAAACCAAGGCTGCCTTAAACCATCCCCTCTGAATTCGGATTATGTATTGTCAGTCAAAGAATAAGAAGGCTGAACTTCATACAATTATCGACTCAGCAAATCCAGACATCATCTTGGTGAATTAGTCCTGGTTAACCCCTGATATTAATCACCTACTCCTTTGATGCAGTTCGGAAACACAGAGCAAGTGATGCCCATGGTGGTGTCTTTATTGCTTTTAAGCGTTACTTGCTCGGTACTGGAACTCCGGAACTGGACATCAACTGCGAAATAGTTTTGTGTAAGTTGAACATTATTGGATGTAGGACACTGTACCTTGATTCTTTTTATCGCCCCCTGACAGAATTGATAATGTTTATCTTGAGGGGTTTAACTCATTAATATCTCGGATTATGTCGAATCAAAACGCCCATGTTCTGATTGGAGGAGATTTCAATTACCGCGATATAGAGTGGCGTCACATGCAAGTACCTCGTGGGGTACAAAAAAGACAGTCTCAGCAGCAACGTTTGATATTATAGGAGATCACTGTCTATATCAAGTTGTAGACATACCAAGGCGCAATGATAAAACTCTTGACCTGCTTTTTACTAATATCCCATCCCCTGTGAATAGAGTCAATGGCATGCACCCGATCGGCAAAGCTGATTACGACATTGTATATGTTGAATATGACATTTAGGCTAAAAGAATAAAACAGGCATCACGCACGATCTATCTTTATAAACGTACATACTTGGCCAGCCTTAAAGACCACATGACCCAATTTAAGGACACGTGCCTTTCTGAAGACCACAGTCACATGTCAGTTAGTGACATGTTGGTCAAACTTAAAACAGGCTTTGTAGAGGCTGTAGATAGAGAATACTAGGTGAGTGTCTTTTGATATCAAGTTTACCAGGCAAGGCTTTGAGAACGCTTGTTGACATCGCGAGGCTTGCCGAGCGATTCATCAAGCGTTCTCAAAGCCGAGCCTGGTAAACTTGATATCAAAAGACGCGAACCTGGTATTCTATTTATCAGTTTACCCATTGTTGAACACTCTTCAAACTAGCGAATATGACGTAATTTTTGATTTTTGTGTTGATTCAGCGTCATTAGCGACGTCATTCAAAAAGTGCAACGTCATCATGACCTGATAAAGGTAACATGCCGTGAGATAGGAAACGTTTATTAGGTCATGTTGAAACAATTCAGTTAATATAAGGGGTGACTGATAATAAGATTTATCACATCAATAATGACCAAAACCAAATACTGCTGGGCCCCAGGAAGCTGAAAATGTAAAAAAAATATCTCTTATATCTCCACTCTATAGTATCGTTCTGATGCCAACCACGTGTCCATTATCTTATATATTTTTTCTTTTATAAAATATTCCTGGAAGGCAGTGGCTTAACGGGTCAATTGCGCAGATTTTATTTGTGCAAGTATAACTTCTATGTAACCCTAGCACTGAAGATCGATAAACCACTCCATTAAAGTGCTCCCTTGTTGGACTCCACGGTGGGAGGGGAGCATGGAGGCTGAATCTTAAAACCAAACACACATGGCTTCAAAATCTAGAAAACGCCATGCACCGATTACAGACACAGATTCTGATGAATCATTAACAGCTTCTCAATCTCAATCCAAGTCTTCTGTAACACCAAAAAAACCTTATGTACCTAGATTTCTAATAATCCATTCAGGAGTAGAAGGAAAGGATATTTCTCTTCTTTCTCCTTTTCTGATATACAAAACAATAATGAGTATGGCAGGTGAGCCAAAAAGCATTAAGAATCTTAGATCAGGTGACCTATTAATACAATGTGCCAAAGAACCTCACGAAAAAAGCCTTCTAAAAATGAAAACTTTTTGTGGACTGAAATGCTCCGTAACTCCTGATAAATCCTTGAATCCATCCAAAGGTATTGTTCGCTGTCCTGCCTTAATCAGGCACAGCAACGAACATATCTTGGAGTTCATGGAGGAATAGGGTGTTACGGATGTCGGTAGAATCAATGTTCATCGTGATGGTCTTCTGAAACCAACTAATACATTTGTATTTACATTTAATACACCAGAACTACCTACGGTTGTCAAAATAGGTTTCATTCAAGCGAAGGTTGATGTATATGTTCCCAATCCGCTTAGATGCTATCAATGTCAAGTGTTTGGCCACCATGAAAATAAATGAAGCAGGCAGGCTTTATGTATCAACTGTGGTATGCCTGAACATTGCGCATCTGGCCAGTGTCAAAGACCTGCCAAATGTGTAAACTGTTCTGATGACCACCCTGCCAACTCCAAAGAGTGTCCACAATGGGAGAAAGAAAAGAAAATCTTAAAAATCAAATGTGAACAAAATATAACATTTCCGGAAGCTTGTAAACAATACGAGCAATTCTATCAAGCTAGGACATATGCAAGTGCTGTGAAACCAGGCACTTGCAACAAATCTACAGAAACTGGCAACAAGAGCACACAGACGGACTACAGCTTTACAGAATACTTAAAACAACAGACACAAGAAAAACAACAAAGATCCCCTAAAGAAAAAAACCAAGAAAAAGGTAATCCATCTCGTCCAGGGCAAACTCTTAAGCCAGCAACCCTGGAGATGATGAGGAAAGAAGGAGAGAAGAAGAAAAAAGAAGAGAAAGACAAACTCAAAAAACAACAAAAAGATGATAGACGGCAACAATATCACAAAGAAAAAGCACAGAAAGATAAAGAAGAAGCTGAAAAAGCAATACTAGCTCAGAAGAATCCATTTTCTGTGTTTAAAAAGAATGATGAGGAAGATGACATGGAGGATGATTCTGTGGTTTTCACAGACTCTTCCTCCAGTGATCATCTCCCTAAAGGCACACTTTCACGATTACCAACAACTTTAACAATGGAAGTTGTCAATCTAACCATTATTTTAGTACCTCTTTTAATATTATCTTCAAGTATGGATTTTAAACATAAAATTATTCAATGGAATTGTCGAGGTTTGAAACCTAATTATAATGAAGTATCTCTATTGATTTCGGAATATAATCCATCTGTATTTTGTTTTCAAGCGACATTTCTTAAACCAGATGATAACATCTTATTAAAAGGTTTTAATATATATAACTATGTTCATACTGATTGTCTGAGGCCCTCTGGTGGTGCCTCAATATTGTAAAATCATCTTTCCCACAAAGAAAGATTGATTTACAAACAGAACTACAAGCAATCGCTATTTCTTTCACTCTTGACAGAGAAATAACTATATGTTCTGTATATATTCCTCCATCCTTTTCTCTCAACTCCCAACACTTGGACAATTTACTGCAACAACTTCCTTCTCCGTATATATTATTAGGCGACTTCAATGGTCACAATATCCTCTTGGGTGGTCAATAAACAATGTTTCCAGAGGTGAACTTATCGAAAATTTCATTACAAAGAATGACATATGTATCATGAATGATAAGTCTTACACTTATCATTCTCCAAGTACAAAGTCTTTTACATCTATTGATCTTTCCTTCTGTCATCCATCACTGTATCTTGATTATAATTGGTCTGTATGTGAAGACCAACACAATAGTGATCACTTCCCTATCATCATTGAACTGAACACTTTTTCCACTGAGGATCACATTCCAAATTGGAAATTAAATAGAGCCAACTGGGATCTATTTAATACTCTTTGCACTGGTAAATTGGTACCAGAAAACTTCAAAGAATCTTCTGATCCTATAGCTGATTTTACCTCTTCTCTTAATGAATTATCTAAAGAATGTATTCCTCAAACTTCAACAAATCCAACTAAAAGTAATCCATGGTACCATGACGACTGTAAAGAAGCATTTACACAGCGCAAACAAGCTCTATCTAAATTCAAAAGATCTCCAAATACCAACAATTTTAATGACATCAAAGTATTTAGAGCTAAAGCCGGTAGAACAATTAAACTTTCGAAGCGTAAGTCATGGAGATCTTAGGTTTCGAAAATCAATCATAAAACACCTATTAAAAAGGTTTGGGATATGATAAGAAATTTCTCTGGAAAAAAACAAATCCCCCAGTTACACACATTTAAACATGGTGGGTACTGACAGCAAAGCAACTTCAAAAACAGACATTGCTGACACTTTAGGAGAAACTTTTTGTCACAATTCATCATCATTCAATTACTCTGAATCCTTCAGAAAGATTAAAACAGAACAAGAGAAAGTTAAATTGAACTTTAAATAACAAAATAATGAAATTTACAACAAAGATTTTAATTTAGATGAATTAGTTGAAGCTATTCAACTATCAAATGACTCAGCCACAGGTCCTGATGAGATCCACTATCAAATGCTTAAACATCACCCAGATACTTCTCTTGAAACTCTTTTGAATATATTTAATTACATTTGGACTACTTGTAAATTTCCAGATGGTTGGCAATATGCAACAATTAGTCTCATCCCAAACCTGGTAAAGACCCTGCGGAACCAAATAATTATAGACCTATAGCTTTAACAAGTTGTCTATGTAAAACACTTGAAAGAATGATAAATAAAAGACTTACTTGGTTTTTAGAATCTAATAATCATATAACGCGGTTCCAGTCTGGTTTCAGATCTGATCGTAGTAAAACTGATAATTTAGTTAGATTGGAAACTTTCATACGCGATGCCTTTAGTAAAAAGGAACATGTAGTCGCTGTGTTTTTTGATTTGGAAAAAGCTTATGATACCACATGGAGATATGGCATTTTAAAAGATATCCACAAGCTTGGATTAAGAGGTAGACTTCCTACATTCATTGAAAACTTCCTTGCAGACCGCGCCATGCAAGTCCGAGTTGGCTGCTCTCTGTCTGACTATTATGACCAGGAGCAGGATGTACCTCAAGGGGGTGTTTTGTCTACAACACTTTTTAGTATCAAAATTAATGATATTGTGAAATGTTTAGGTAATCTTACTGATTGCTCATTATACGTTGACGACTTCTGTATCTGTTATCGCTCAAAAAGCATGGCGACAATTGAACGTCAACTACAACAAAATTTGAATAAGATTGAAAATTGGGCAACAAGCAATGGCTTTAAGTTTTCCAAATCAAAAACACAGTGTGTACATTTCTTTTAGTTGCGCAAGCAACAATATGATCCAGTTTTACATTTATATGGATCACCAATCTCAGTTGTTGAGGAATCTAAATTTCTTGGCATTTTATTTGATAAAAAACTCAGTTTTATACCCCATATTAAATATCTCAAAGCTAAATGTTTAAAAGCATTGAATCTTTTAAAAGTGCTTTCCCATACTTCTTGGGGTGCAGACCGAACTACACTTCTCAAGCTGCATCGGTCTCTAGTCTGGTGAAAATTAGACTATGGCTGTATTATATATGGCTCTGCACGAAAATCATATCTTCACATGCTCGATCCTATACATAACCAAGGACTTAGATTAGCTTTAGGGGCTTTTAGAACTTCTCCTGTTGCTAGTCTCTATGTGGAAGCAGATGAACCATCACTATACTCACGAAGAGAGAAACTCTCTTTGCATTATGCTATAAGACTTGCTGCTAACCCATCAAATCCTGCTCATGAAGTTACATTCCCACCAAATTATGTTGATTTATATGAACAAAAACCTAAAGCTATTAAATCATTTGGCATCAGAATTTCACCACTCTTAGAATCTGCCAATATCAAACCACAAAATATTGAAAAACATTTTACACCAAATATTCCAGCTTGGTGTATGAAACCACCTGAAATACTTTTTGATTACATTCCGGGAAAAATCTGAACCAAATCCACACATATTAAAAGATGATTTCAGAAAAATGCAAAGTCGTTATAAGAATTACCAACAAATTTATACTGATGGGTCAAAGGAAGACTCAAAGGTTGTTTGTGCTGTTATATCAGACAAACATAGTAATATGCAACGTATACCTGACGATTCATCAATTTTCACTGCTGAAGCCAAAGCAGTCGATCTAGCTTTAGATTTCATTAGCACTTGTGATGTTAACAATAAATTTATTATATTTTCTGATTCGCTTTCTGTATTGAAAGCTATGATCCATACCGGTTCAAAGAATCCACAGATTCAGAAACTTTTAGAAAAATGTCATGAGCTTTTAGCTAATAAAGAAATTGTTCTCTGTTGGATTCCTAGTCATATAGGTATCCAAGGGAATGAGATGGTAGATCAGCAAGCAAAAGCATCGCTTTCATTAGAACCAACTTCTTTAAAGATTCCATTTTCTAATTTTAAGTCATCTATCAATAAATATATCTTGGAAGAATGGCAAACTTCATGGAATAACAGCATTGGAAATAAACTTCTTGACATAAAACCAACTATTGGTGAATATCAATCAGATGTTCGAAACATTAGAAGAGAAGAAGTCGTTTTAGCTCGCCTCCGTTTATGTCATACAAGAGTCACTCATTCATACTTACTACAAGGTGAAGAGCCGCCACAATGTGTTGGTTGCAACGCACCATTCACTGTACGTCACTTCCTTTTGTAATGTGTCGACTTTGCACAAGTAAGAAATAATTGCTTCCATGTTGCCAACATGAAGCAGTTATTTCAAGATATACATATTGATAGTATTATGACATTTTTAAGACAAATAAATCTTTTTAACAGGATCTAATTGCTATTTTTAAAATCATGTTTTGTTTTACATTTGTATCAGACCATAATGCAGATTCCTTAATGTTGTATTCTGTTCAGTTAGAGAACATGTGCAGTTATCTGAATAGCTCTTTGAAACTGTCAGATATTGTACATTGTCTCTCCTGTTAACAATCGTATTGCAACTTGTTATCATTATACAAACTCATAATCATCATTCATAATATTTTTATCTTATAAATTTTTACTTTTTCCATCCACATCATGTTTAGTTTAATACCGTTTGACGCTAATGACCCACAAAGGTTGATGCGTCGTTAAGCATCAAACAAACAAACAAACGAATTAAAGTTATAATTATACAGATTGATCCTTACGACAAAACAGGAGACGCTACCAAAGGGGGTAGGAGTTGCAAAATTTGACTTCACCAAAACAATTAGAAATCAATTATTTTTACGTGTAAGGGTATTATATCATCTATACTCGATTACAAATCACAGTGTAAGTATTTAAGTCAAAAAATCATGATTCTTTTTGTTATTGCTTTTTTTTATCTGATTTGTTAAGAAATACTTTAAAGTACAACTGTAGTACATATTCAACCTTATTGAAAATGTATTTACCTGGTGCAATATTATGCTGCAATGTATTATGGCCATTCATACATGCGTATAGTACACCTAGTCAATGGCCATATAGTTTATGTGTATTGGATAGATACAGTATATGTGCAAAATAATCTACCAACTGAATAAAGTAACAGGACAATTGTCATAATCTAAAGAAAAATATGCTTAAACGTTTTAATATTACATGACAAATGGGTTATGAAAAAGAAGTTTGCTTGTACTAATTATTTCATTATACTGGAAAAAAGATTTTCAAGAGAGCACACCAAAGATCCAAATGCAAATGTTTGGGCTCGCCCAGACATCACATTTTGGGCTCGGGATTTCATTCCCCCCTTCCCGAGTCCCAACTAGCTTTTCACATATATTATGTAAACTATGAGAGCACACTTACGAGAAAAAGGATATGTTGGGACTCGGGCGGGGGGGATGATGTTTTAAAATATTTTTCTGTTTCCTATATGTGCAATACAAAAAGTGACAATTTTAGCCCCAAAATAAAGCGGTATATTTATGGATATAGGATACCAAATGCAAAATCATAAAATAGAAACCAACAGCGAGCTTATATATGACGATGGAAGCATTTGATTGACTTTAATTTTCATCAAAATTATAGGCAGCGATATACTGTGATTCCCATTACCACCGTCAGATGTCCTTGGAGTATATTGGGATTCAAGAATCCACCAACAAGTGGATCAACTCGTGGCTTTCTGGGCGCATTAAACAAATTGTTTAAGATGGCCAAGCCTCAGATCCAGTCCCAGTGCTATCCGTTGTGCCCAAGGTATCAGTCCTAGGTCCGGTCCTGTTCCTCATCTTCATAAATGATCTGCGGGATAACATCAGGTCTTTCGTTTGCCTGTTCGTAGACGATTGTGTCCTGTATATGAATATACATTCACTTCAAGATTGTTCGATTTTTCAAGAAGACCTCACCAGCTTAGGACAGTTGTAAGCCAATTGGCAAATGAAATTTAATGTAGCCAAATGTCACTCAATGAGAGTGACCCGGCATCACAAATAAATTCTTTTTGACTATTCAATACACAACCAATCTTTTGAAAATGTTCAGTCGGCAAAATACCTTGGTATCACCATCACTGATAGAATGGATTTGGGCCAGCATGTTTCCAAAGCAACTAATCACTTGGTTTCCTTCGCAGGAACTTGGCTTTTGCACCTAGGAGTTTTAAGGAAGTTGCATACAAAACTTTGGTTTGGCCTAAACTAGAGTATGCAGCACCCATTTGGAGTTCTCACTCGAAACTTCAGATTAATCCAATTGAGAAAGTTCAGAGGACAGCAGCCCGCTGGTCCTGCAAGAGATGGCAAAATACGAGTAGTGTCGCATAAATGCTTGATGAGCTTGTAGGACCATCTCTTGAGGCCCAGAGTGACCAGTCCTCCTTGCTTCTATCACAAGATTCATTTTGGAGCAGTGTCTATTGAAAAAGACAAGTATATGACCCCTGTTGACAGTTGGAAAACTACCAGGTCATCACATAGTGCTCAATACCGCAGATACCAGACATACAGTGATGCTCTGAAGATCTCCTCCCCCCCCGAACTAAGTTTGTCTCCCTCTGTGGCCAATACCCAGTCCACTGAGGAGTTGAGGCACTCCTTATTTAAACAAAAAATCAGCTAAAAGGATTTTTTTAATTTCAAAAGGAGCACTCCCCAGCGTAATGTTCACGTATGAACGAGACCAGAAAAGATAGAAAGAAAGAAAGAACATGTTTAGTCATCTGATTAGCCCTTTGTAGTTGTCAGATATTGTACATGATCTTCCCTGTAAAAGATCATATAACAATTTTAAAGTATTTGATATAATATTATGTTTATTGTTTTAAATTGTTCATATTTTGGCCAACTTATTATATTTTAATGTTCAGTAATACTTCTCTAACCTAAGCTTGATGACGCTCATGACCCAAAAGGGTTGATAAGTCGTTAAACTTCAATTCATCATCATCATCATCATCATCAACATCATCATCATCATCAATGAAGATTATGTTTATTCAATAAAAATATTGCTATATTGACATTTCATCGAAAAAACATAAACTTCAGTTATTCTGCTGATTAAACGTTTTGGGTAATCAGACAAATGGAATTTACTAGGGCTGAACTCACAGACTTAAAACTAATATTCCTTACACCTTTTCAAGCTAACAAAATGGAGCTTTTTTGTATTTAGTACCAAGCTTAATGCACCTTACATACACCCGAGGCTAGATTCAATTCTCTAATTGTGCAGGACTTTCCCAAGTGGAAGGGATCGTTGATCACTTTACTTTGATCCTTTGTACTCGGGAAACCCCTAAACAAGTACTTTTGCAAACAGTGAAGACCCTACACCGTTTGTAAAGGTAAATAGATCTTTACACAAAATAATACACTATTTTTTTTAAAATTATAACCTGACACCCCTAGATAAGTACAGTAGACTATCCAAAGTTTATTGTATCAAACCAGAAGAAAGAATACTAAGGGTTTATAGTATTCTTGCTCCCATGTGTATACCTTTTATATGTCTGTTTTAATTTTCCTTTCTCATAATCTCTGATTGTGACATTCCCAGTTATGCCCCCATGGGGTACTGTCAATTTTTCTTCATACTTAGGCTCGGACCACGCATCTACCCTTCACCCCAAAAAATATCAGAAATTTCAAGCACCCCAAAAAATATTTGAACTTTTAGCAACCCCAAAAAATATCCCCATTCTGTACAATGACCTTATAAAAAGATCCTAAAATGCATAGAAATAACCCATAAATATAATCCAATTTTGTGGTGACCCCCAAAAAATATCCACAAAATATTCACACCCAAAAAAGTATTTTGAAACCAAAAATAATAATTTGTCTGTTTTAATGTTTCTTAAAGTAATTTTCTGTTTCTGTAATTCACCGAGGTAAATATCACTTTTAAGGATGGATAAATCCTTATGTCTACCGAAATTGAAGTCAATAACTGTTTTGTTATAAGACTTTTCATTTAGAATGAAATTTTTTGCTACTTTCAGTTTTCTTGTTAAAGACATGTTTAGTTTAAGACATATTCAACCTTCAATCTAAGACATCTTAGGACTTTCTCACAAGTTTTAGCAACTGTCATTAACATATTTTAATGTATAGTATTTTGCATTTTCAAATATATATATTTTCTCTTAATGGGGAATATAAAATGTTTTTATAAAACTGTTTTTAAATTTGTTTATTCAAACAAAGATAAATAAGCAAACAAAACAAAACAAAACTGTTGTAAAAATTCATGAAAGTTTGGGAGGTAAAACAGCAAAGCATGTCAATTTCATGCAGCACACGCTAGTTTCAAACTCATCATGCTGTTTTAGCTCTCTAGAGGGTAATATTGCAGAAGTGTCAAAAGTATTAACTTCTGGAAACTAGTTCGAGCTAATTTCATGCATTATTAACTTGTGGACCGGTTTAGACCAGTTTCCAGATAGACATAGAGACTTATAAAGGCAAATTGCGCAAATCTGGAGACAGGATTCTCTCCGATCATATAAGTGTACAATGTACAGTGTACAATTATTGACTTAAGTGAGGTAGACATAAGGATTTATTACCCAACTTTCTATATACGGAGTAAATGTCTATTTTTTGCTATGTCATGAGTCACTGAACTATTCCACCGGTCAATAAATTTGACTATTGACTGGCACTATACCATGGCCTGGTTACCCGCTTCTCTGTTAAAAACACACAGGCGCTTATCGACATGCGCGACAACGATGCGCGTACGGTTCGTTTATGAAAGGAGACGTTATGCAACAATGGTGAAAACAAGGCATGGTTTGGCAACTTTAAACTCCGTTGTTTTTGGTCAGAAACATAAAGAGTGTGTACTCGTTTTTTAGTTAGAACAAGCGGAACATTTTGAGACCAAAATTAAGCAGATTTGGTGAAATTTTCTGTTTTGCAACAAAACCGCATCGTCTACAGCAACTACAGTATTTCATCAAATGGGTTGGGTAATAAAACAGTTATTTCACGCCAGCTGTTTGTAGTATAGTCAAAACGATTTCCCCTTGGTACTTCGGACGACCTGATGCACTAATGCACTTGGCCTTCGGCCTCGTGCAAAAGTGCATCAGGTCGTCCATGGCACCTCGGGGTAATAGTTTTGACTATACTACAAACAGACATGAAATAACTGTACAGCTGCTTTCCAAAATTTTTATAGATAGCGATTTTTGTCATAATTATTTACATTCCCTATACTTGTTTGAGAGCTTGTAATGTCAATTTCATGAAGGTGATATAAGTAAGTGTCAAGAAATATTAACTTATTGAGACAAGTTTGAGCTGGTTTTCTTCAGGCCAGTTTAGAGCAGTTTTCAGGTAGACATAAAGATCTATAAAGACAAATTGGGCCAATCAGGGGACAGGATCTCTCCAGCCTTATAACAATAAAGTTTATTATTAGTGTTTATTTATATTCAAAAGTAGGCTAAAATCCAATGTCAACATTTTTGGTATCTGTGAAAAACCCTTTCCACAAGGTAAACATATAAGAAATATCAAATCTCTAGATATAGTAGTTAAAAATAATTATTGTCAATAGTAAAGTTTGTCACACTAACACACACACGCACACACACGCACGCACGCACACACACACACAGGGACCAAAACATTGCACCCTCTAGATCTTGGATACTGGAGGCATAAATCAAAAGGCGACCTTTTTCTAAAAGAATTCCCAAGTGACAATAAAAGGGCGTTTTACTGTTATCTGTTTTCAAAAGTATGTCAAAGATCAAGGGTATATTTGAAAATCCATTTCGTCAAGGAGTACAAATATAAGAAGGGCCTCAAAGCGAGAAACCCTGTCTTCGGGGGTTTGTGAAACTAGCATGTGCTGCATGAAATTGGCATACTTTGCTGTTTTACCTACCAAACTTTCATGAATTTTTACAACAGTTTTGCTTTGTTTTGTTTCACATCCGCGCAATCTGATCAGCGCCTTTGTTATTCACTTTTCGTAAAGTATCATGTAAAACTTGCTTCTGGTGAAGTTTCAATTTTCTAGCTAGTCGGTGTAGCTGAGGAGCTGGTTTGAAACTTGTTTTGTCGGATACCCCGAAGACAGGTTTTCTCACGACGAGGACCAAATAGCAAAGCTCTAAGTCCATTAGTTCAAAAGTTATGGCAAATGTTAACGTTTGTCCTACACACTCACAGATGGCAAAAAAGCAATCGAGTATGATCAGGAAATACCACAATCACACACTGCATATAACCCTGAAGCCACAAAGAAGACACTTTATATGTGTATGTACATAGCAGCTCACACATATTTAATGTGCAGGTTGTTCAAGACAAGGCAATGGTCCAGAAAGACAGATCCTTAGGTTCTCACTGCACGAGTCACCATTGTATTAGGGAGAGTCATATGTCACCCTTTGACAAAACCAGGTTGAAAAGTTGAAGAGAGTGGTCCAGGAATTCTATAGAAAGCTGTTTTGCGCCTGCAGATAAGGCTGCTAACAATGTTGTGGTCGTTTGAAAAATATACTACATTAACACCCTAAAGCCATCTTCACCAGCGAAGGTCTCGTCGTATCTACCTTTCGACAAACCCTTCGCCTCACGACCCTCAAAATTTATTATTAGCGCAGACTAACCGACCAATTGAAACGCCAGGAAGGATTTTTTCGATAATCCCTTCCTGCCAATCAGATTAAATGTAGCAGTTTATCGGCATCTAATGGGCACCGCCTGCTAAGTCTCCATAAGTCCAGATAAGCAAAGATTTTGGTCGTAAAATAATTTATTTTTCTTCTATGATTAAGTTCAAAATTATGTTATGGGTGCACAAAATAACCATCTTAATGTGACAGTTTTTTAGCACCTTAAACGTTTATTTTAGTTGTTAAATAAGAAAACTGAGTGTAAATTAATCACGCCGTCTTATCTGGATGCCTGGTGTTTATCGATTTTTTGCCCTGCTTTGTGATTGATCATATTAATTGTTACTATTTTCGGCGTATGACGTATTCAATCGGAGAAAATCAAAGCTGTGAGGCCAAGGGTTAGATTAGACAATCGCAACCCTTGGTAGGACAAGATGCCCTAAAGCAAGAACTTCGCACAGCTTTTATAAGTTTAACAGAGAGGGCTCACTTTTTTGGCTAATTATGAGAACCAGACTTTTTTCACTTCTGAATAACCTAAAAGATATAATTTGTGGTCATGATGGAAAATATGTGATGCTCTCCATTATCTTTTGGACAATTTATTTATGACAGTTGGCTTGAAATTACATAGACAAATTCCAATGGTAAATTATTGTGTTCCTCTTGTTGCAGATTTGTTTTTGCTTCGCTATAATAGAGACTTCATGCTGCCTCTTTCTGACAATAATCAAGCTGTTGTTATTGAAGCTTTTAACTCTACCTCAATAAATCTAGATGACTTGTTTAATATTGATAATCCTTATTTCGAACAAATGGAAGGTCAGATATATCCAACTGAAATTCAGTTAAATAATGCAGATTCCTTTGATACTGAAGCACCCTTTTTGACTTTGACATGTCCATAACGAATGGCATAATTTCATCTTAAATGTATGATAAACGGGATGAATTTTATTTTGAAATAGTTAATTTCCTATTTCTTGATGAAGATGTTCCTCGCTCCCCTTCCTATGGTGTATATATTTCGCAGCCTATTCGTTTTGCGAGAGTATGCTCTAATGTTAGTGACTTCAACAAAAGAAACCTATTTTTAACTGCTAAGTCATAAAAAAGGATATCGAAATCATAAAGCTTATCATTTTCTAAGTTCTACTCCAGATACTCAGCGTTGATTGTTGAATACAATATAATGGTTTAAAGAGACTAAGTCTGCAACTATGAACATTTTTTTCGCAATTTTTTATTTTATTTTTAAATCATTTGTAAAAGTAGAATTAAGTTATGTTTTCACAATAAATATGTTCAATATAGCTGAAAACTGTACGGGAAAGTAAATTATCTTATAAAAAAAGGTGTGTTGGTAATTATTTGCGTCCCTCCAATAATTATAGACAATTAATTTTAACATAAATGCTGTTGTTTTGATACTGATAATTTGTTTAGATTTACGAAATTGGTAAAATGTATACCAGAATTTTAGTTTTTTTACTGTGTTCTTGAAAAATAGAAACATTAGTTCAAAAATTAAAAGGTCAAAAGTTACAGGCTATGCAGCTTTAATACTCTTCTGCAACAGGTCATATCAGGGCAGGTATTATATGGTGATCTGGTTTACAAATTCGATATTGACAAGTTCAAGTCCAAAAAGGGCTTCGGTGTCAGAAGAATTCGCCTTATCCAACTGAAGTTCAGAACCCCCACAATGGGAGCAACAATAAACAACGAATCAACAACAACAGAACCACCGCCTTAGTACGGACAACAGCCTCAGGCACTGGGGGGGTTAAATACATTTTACTGGTACCAAAATTTTGCCCTAGAATCCGTTGTGTTTATACATAGAAACTGCTTAGCTCGCATGGAGCTTCCGAACTATTGTAATTTATCATCACAGAGAAAAAAAATCTAATAAAGTTCAGAAGAAAAAAAACTCATACGTACACCAGGCAAGACATACCTGATCTGCTACAAAGACTAGATTGAGCATTGGGAATTGAGTTATAAGAATATGCTCAGTGATAATAAACTGTTTCCTCCTTGGAGTTGGGCAGGACTTGGGTTAAGTTTTGATATTTCAACATGGTATATTGGGTGCAAAATGGATTGCCTGGATCGATGCGGTATTTGCGGTCGGGGATTCAGAAGGGTTGAATCTATTTAGATTCTGGTGAGTGTTAAACGTTTCTTCGCGTCCTGGGGGATCGATGCTTAACTTGACTCTAGGGAGGCATTGTAACTCCGGGCCCTGGTGATTATCTTCTTATCTGTGTGCGTGTATGGTTGTGTCAGCATTGCTAACTTTGTTAATCAAAGCACTGAGAGTACTGATGGAGACGGCTGCATTAAAGCGTTCAAATAGGGAGGTTGTTAGTTAGACACCATTTCTAAAACATGCAAATGGAAACGGGAAGTCTCTGGTGTAGGGTCAAACATATTGCCACAAAGTGAAATGGGAAAGCAATCTTTCTGACGACATTGTCATTTGTTCATTGGACAAAACCAGCCTTTAATAAATGTAATCAATATATGTACAGTGCAAGAAATCAGTTGATTAATAACTAACCTAAGAAGTAAATAATCAAACTTTATCTTCAAATGCTTTTAGTGCTTACAGTGTTAAAAATAATCCCTCAATAAATGTTTGTGAAGCTCTTCAGGCAGGTAAGCGGTAACAATTTTCTCTTAACTTTCTTTGACACAACCCCAACTAAACATGTGTAATTTGATCCCAAATACGGTGGCATGTTTTTTTTTCCTTCAGAATTTCTTTTGATTTCTGTTGGTTAAAGATCTTATGAGGATTAGGGAAAATGTTCCTAGTATCTTACCTAAGACAAATCCACCCACATATTCAAAGAAATTAATGATGATCAAGAACTGATTTGATAAAGTTCTGTCCAATTTTGTATATGTTTTTCCTACTTTTACTTAA
Source organism: Loripinus fragilis (assembly GCA_964019695.1). NCBI lineage: Eukaryota > Metazoa > Mollusca > Bivalvia > Lucinida > Lucinidae > Loripinus > Loripinus fragilis. Next base: position 37,205,435 of record OZ026520.1, on the reverse strand, counting down.
TCGCAACCAGAGACATTATGCGCAAGCTTGAATAAAGTCTCTTAATGGCAGAGCCAAACCAATTGTATAATTTCGGTAGAGTGCATCGTTAGGGACAATTCTGTGAAATTATTGTAAATTTTGGACCATTGGTTTAGGAGGAGAAGTCATTGAAAGACATTTCTTATCTGGAGCTTTGGCAGATCCATTGTTTAGTGGCGTGGAACATTTTTGTGCAAAATTGGTAGAAAACACCATTGGCTACAAATCTGTGGCATTAACTTGCTTTTGGATCAGTGGTTCAGGAGGAAATTCTGTTAAAAGAAGTTTCTTAGCTAGAGCTCTGGCAGTCTTTTGCTCAAAGGTCCTGAACCAAAGACCTGAAGTCACAGAAAGTCAGAAAATGAAATAGTATATGTTCCTCAAATACAAATGGTTCTTTAAAAGAAAAAAGATGTCCTAGATTTTTACCTCTAGCCCCACCCTGGTGTATGGACACAAGGCTCTGAAGCTGATGATTGGAAGCCTTCCATGAATATGATACCAAATGCCTAAATATGGATGTTTTCTTATAAATGTTTGGAAAGATATCTGCATAGGTTGGAAAAACAGAATAGCTCTTTTGAAAGGTTTCCTATATTATGACCTCTAGGCCCACCGTAGGGGAATGAACCCTCAGGTTAAAAGTGACAGAGACATGGCGAGTTCAACAATGCGAGCACTCTTGTTGTAATTGATGCCAGACTTTACACATTACTAATAAAGTTCATGAAAGTGTGCCCACAAACGCTCACATTGTTGAACTCACCACTGTTGTTCAAATACAAATGATTCTAAAAAAGAAAACAAGATGTCCTAGATTTTGACCTCTAGCCCAAGAAACATGAATATTTTTGGGGATATGATGCATTTTAGGGTATTTTCTTTAGGTCAAGGATATTTTTGGTTGCTAAAAGGGGTACGTGCATTAATGGGCTATTTTGGCCCCCTCTATAGCCAAAAAATGAAAGTTGCTTTTCACCAATTTCATCTTATTGATTTGTTAGAAGAATAGCCCAAGTGTAAAATTCTGGCATTTATTTTACTTTAACCGGTTGCTATTGTAACCAAAATGGCTGACAAAATAGGGTTAAAATAGAGAAATTGCCATTTTTGGTCAAATTTGAGGCTTTTGGAGACCGATTTTTTAAAAATTAGATATCAGCACAAGCAAATACCAAAAAAAAACTTTTAGTATATTGTGTGCCATGATAATTCTCATCATATGTTGTGGCAAAATAGCCTCTTAATGCACCTACCCCTTTCAAATATTTTTGGGGTCCTTGAATTTCCGTATATGTTTCGGGGGTGAACGGTAGATGCTCTGCCAGACCCTACGTATGAAGAACAAAAATAGGACATGCAAATACTTTTATGTAACAAGAATACGTTTTTACAAAGAAGCTCTGTCTACACTAAGAAATCGAAGCAGTTGGTCGGGCTGGCTGGCTGACTGGTTGATTGACTGAGAAACAAGCAGACAGACAGCTATATTTTGCTGCATACTGCTCTGAAACACTGGCCAGCTTTCTTGGGCGAGGGGTGGGGTGGTACTTTGATATAATAATATATAAGTAGGTTTGGTCCATTTTTGAAGGTTCAAAATTTTGAATTGCATTTTTGGAGGGAGGGAGGGGTCAGGAAGGTCAGATAAATAAATATGTTTGGGGGTATGATGAAATTACGATTTTTTTACGTTTTGTGGAGTCATTTCTATCAATTTGACGCTTTTTTATGGTCAAGGTAAAGATTTGGAAAATATTTTTGGGGTTGCTAAATTTCAAATATTTTTGGGGTGTGCCTGATATTCCTGATATTTTTGGGGATAAAGAGTAGATGCTGGGTCCAAGCCTACGTATTAAGAAAAATTAAAAGTAACCCCAATGGGGCCAGGCACCTTTAACTCCTGAACTACTAGGTAATCTAGCAAAACAGGCCTACAAAAAATCAAAAGAGCAAAGAACCGATACAGGGAGACAGACAGCCAGTGGCAAGTAGACAGACAAGTATGCAGGCAGGCAGAAGGCTAGATTATGCTGCTCACAGCCTTCAGAACATTGGACAGGCGCTGCAATCACCTGAGCTACTAGACACATGTTAGCTGGTTTAACGAGCATATAAGTAAAAGAACGAAGAACCAATGCAGACAGACAGACGGACGGACAGATTAACGGGCAGACAGACAAACAGCTAGATTTTGCTGTTCACAACCTTGGTACTTTGGTCAGGCGATCTTACTACCGCAGAACTAGATAATTTGGCTAAATCAGCATACAGAGAAATAAAAAGAGCGAAAACCCAATGGCTACATTCTGATCTAACCGTAATTGACCCAGTGGTTTCAGCATACCACCTACCTATCTTTTGTCATAGATGATTCTGATGTTTTGAGTTTTAGGATTTCCATGGGCAGGAAAGCATATTGCAGAACCCCGCGGCCATGAATAACGACGACAATGGTTACATTAGCGGTAAGATTAGGAGCATGCTCTCACCCTGTGGTACAGATTCGCGTCAAACTCGCAATAGAACCAGTATCGGCTGCCCCTGCTGGTAGAAACTAACAGGCTATCAAAGTGTTAGTGCCTTTGAGCCCATAGTTAGTTCCTGTCGCTTTAATTAATATGTGAAAAAAACGGTTCTAAAAAGCCCTGCCCCGCGGCCAGATAACAAAACCCCGTGGATGCTATAGTATTTTGTCACACACCTCCGCGGTTAAGACCTGCAACCGTTGAAGGGGTAGGGGCAGAAATCCCTTTCTCATATAAACAATCGACGCTTATTTAATCCACATCATTAACATACAGGTGAAAAAAGTACATGTCGTTTCACCAAAAACGAAAAATATAGAAACCATTTCTGTAAATATGTGTAATTATCAATCAATCCCAAAGTATCCCGATTTCAAGTAATCGTTCATTTTTCTCGCATATTTTAAGTACTGTAATGCCTTAGCCATGATCTGGTGTTAGAGTGACTATTCAAGAAAGTATATATGCCTTTAATCGACCCTGACAAGTGTTCGTAAATAAGCTTTTATTATTTCAAATGAGATCCCTCCGCGAAAAGACTAGTCGAAGAATATCAGCGGCCAAGAATTCGGTATGATACCTGTGGTGAAGCCTGCAAAAATAATAATTGGACCCAGATCATACTAAACAAAACGTCGAGCCTGATCTGGATCCCAAATGTTTGACACTGTAACGATAGAACTCCAGGGCGGACCAGGATTCCATGTTGGGGACGCAATATTTAAAACATAAAGTATTTTCATTTGAGCGCAGAAGGTGCGAAGCCATGCTAGAGGGGGGGGGGGGGGGGGGGGTCCGGGGCATGCTCCCCGGAAAATGTTTTGGAAAAAAATTGTACAATTTGGTGCATTTAAGGGCCCATTTTAGCCTTTAAAATTTTGCTGTTTTTGCTGTTTTTTGGGGTTTTTTCATTTGTTTTTTTTAATGTTGCCTTTGTAGACAAGTCTGAAAACAAGGAAAAGGAAAAACCTTAAATGTGACTTAATGGTTTTAAAAGCGGCACTGACTTCAGATGGGATAGTCCTTATACCGTTCTGGCTCCAGAGAAAAAAGTTCCAGCTTGACTTGAATTTCGGACCTCGAAGAAGTAGACATGGCGTGCTACCGGCACATGTCTACTGCAATGTATGATAAATGTTCTAAAATTTCGAACACTCTAAAATTACGAACACCTAAAATTATCGCCGAAGATAATTTTCAAAACATTCTAAAAAATCGAACACTGACCTTTTTTGGAAAAATGAATTTCTAAAATTACGAACACGAGTTATTTTCGGCGGAAATTCGACGTCCGTTTATGCTCGGTTGACTCATACCGTACAGCGCGTGAGCGGTAGCGACATTTGGAAGTTTCCTTTCTACTTAAATGGGTAATCTGGCACGTGACGTTCTTTTCCGCATGCCAAGCGCAAGACTATACTTTTTGTCTGCTAATTGTGTGATTCATGCTTTCAGATAAGATCAAAGGCAAGAGCGCATTAAAAGCACGGACTTTTCTACACGAACGTGACAAAGTTCATGTATGTTATTGGTAGACTGTCTATGCATCTATCGATGGAAAACAGTGCAGGCTACCTGCAGCGTGTTCAAATATTTTTAAAACCCTTCATAGGCGAATTGTTTAAATCAAATCAAATCAAATCAATTTTATTGGTATAAAGTCCAGTCACAGGACTGTCACCAGTCACATGTATACAGTTACACAAGAACAATCACAGACATAATACAAGTTCAAATCATGCATCGATGAGACTATGAAATTTGAAAAATATGGAAATTAATGTGTGTGTGTTTAATAGAACAGACTATTAAAATTGGCAATTCTCAACATCGAGACCGTCCCAGGTTTCATGTAGAGCACTCAGGCACGCTTTAAATAAGCGTACCTGAGTGCTCCGCTGAACCTTTCTTTCACAAATTAAAACGGTGTCATCATCAAAAAGTGTCAATATCTATCACAACATGCATTAATAACCATCAAAACATGCATTATAAGCATATGTTTTAAAGGGGCACTTATGGATTTAACCAATTCTTCTCTGCCTGTGAACATTATACAGATATTTGTTATGCATACACAGGAAATGTCATAATCTTTACATTCCATTATAAAAGAGAATTTCTCATCTACATTTTTACTGGAAAAAGAAGGTACAATTTCTTCTAAATCATCAAAAAAGTATTTCTATGAGTTGAAAGTGAGTCACATTCCATAACAAAATGTTTCTTATCTTCAACAGCCATGCCACATAAAAAGCATTTTCTTTCACTAAGTATGGTCTTTCTATGCCTACCCTTTTCAATATGGAAGTCATGGGAGTTTATTCTAAGCTTGGCAAACGTGGAAATTTCACTTTTAGATAACTCATTAACAAACAAATAGGTTTCCCTTTCATAGCATTTTTTAAATATCCTGTAAGTTCTCAACTTGTTTCCATTAGGCTGATTTTTACTATCATCATGGATATTATCTTTCCAGATATTAATGTAAGAGTTTTTCAGTTTATTTACTACAGAATGCAAAAATCTCTTTTTAGAAAAAGTGTTCTGATAATTCCAGAGATGGGAGAAGTTAATATTATGCAAAAATGTCTTAAATTTTCGGGCAAAGCCTTTAGGACAATTCATGCTGTCTTGATATGCTTGATAGGCTAAAGAACTCATGTTTGAGTTTACAAGGTGCACCCAAAAGTTTGCAGATGCTTGGAGACCTGAAATTGCTAAAGGAAAAATACCAAAATCTGCTCTGACAGCATCGTTAACCGAATATTTATGGACACCCATCACATTCTTAAAGAATTTTAGCTGAGTTTTTTCAGGAATAAAAAGATCATATCTATTTTCCATCTGAGTCAATTCAGGTTTATTTATTAGAAAATCGATGACCATACCTCACTTCCATATAGGAGAATAGGCTTTACACAATGATTATATAAAGTAACATATAAACCTATGTTCATACAGTCTGAAATAACAGCTTTCTTAATACAGAAGATGGCGTTTAGTGCTTTGTTATAAAGGTACTTGATACCTTGCGTGAAAATACCAGATGACCTAAAATATATACCTAAGTACTTATACTCATTTACATGTTCCAACAAGATATTTCCATAGGTGAAATTGTAACCCTTCAGGACTCTGCCTGCTTTATTGAAAATTATGATTTTTGTTTTGTTTATATTAACTTTCAAATTCCATTTATTACAAAAGTCTTCTAATCTACAAAGAAGAGTTTGCAACCCTTTGGCTGATTTAGATAAAAGTACAATGTCATCTGCATACATCAGGCAAGATATATGTAAGCCACAGTTGCCTAGTGGTACTGGGTCACACTGATCATCAAAGCATTTTGACAAATCATTTAGGTACAATGAAAAAAAAGTAGTGCTCAAAACACAACCCTGTTTGACCCCTATCTTAGTTTCAAAAGAATTACTTAAAACATTTTCTGTTTTTATGGAATATATTAATTTTTGGTACATGTCTTTAACAATATTCAAAAATGGGCCTTTGATATTGTATTTACTCATTTTATGAAAGAGAGCCTGTCTATTGATTGTATCAAATGCCTTACTTAGGTCTACAAAACAAGTATATAAACGAGAGGATGATTTGAAAGCCGTGTCAATAAGTGTTTTTAGGGTTTAAGATATGGTCAGTCGTGCGACAGTGTTTTCGAAAACCAATCTGTTCTGAACCAATTATGCTGTTTTCCTCTAAATATTTATCCAGTCTGTTAAAAAGTATTTTACAAAATAGCTTACTAAAGCAACTAGAAATTGCTATACCTCTATAATTATTGGTATCCATAGTATCACCTCCTTTATAAATGGGCTTTATCATATTTTCACGCCACATAGACGGGTATATACCATTTCTAAGTATATGTGAAAATATATATGCATATGCATTAGCTTAAACTGGGACTGATAACTGCAGCATTTCATTAGATATACCATCAGTTCCACATGACTTTCCATTTTTCAACCCCTTAACACTGTTCAAGACCTCCTCAGGAGAAATGTCCCCATTAAGAATTGTATTGTCTAGACCTTCAATAAAGTACTCTTCATTTGAAGAGCCATTAAAATTGTCTGAGTATTCAATGTTCATTATGGATTTGAAATGTTCTACCCACTTCTCAGAGGAGATTTCAGCTGAGGGGTCTGTTTTTGTTTCTCCATCAATTCATTTACACAGTTCCAAAATTCTTTAGGATTTCTTATTTCACTTTCCAGCAAGCTGCTTAACATTTTGTTTTTAAATTGTCTGTGCTTTTTCCTTATAAGTTATGATATATTTTACGGGTAGAGTACACTTTTTTCCGTAAATTCATGTTATAAGGTTCACTGCTTAATAATCTACAAAGGTGCGTTATTTCCGTGTACAGTGAATCACAATCCCTGTCATACCAGGTTTTCTTACGTTTACGCCTTTTTTGTGAAAGTCTCGCTGAATTATGGGTTTTATTAAAATGAGCAGCTCGCTGTAAAGTCAAAGAAAAATAAGTCACCATTTCATTTATATTGTTACACATATTTGACTCTTGATTCGATAATTCAGATAAATGATCCATAAACTGGTGTTTATTTATTGTATTAATGTGATTTTGAAAACTCATTCTCTTATTATCATCCCATTTATTTTTGGGTGACTTTCTATGAGATGTGTTTGTTTCATCATGGCAGTACAGTGACTGGACACCAACTAAAATTGGACAATGATCTGAGAAAGCAGCATCAAAGTCAAGAACTTTCAAATACCTAATCGAGCCCATGAAGTCTGCACTACAAATGCAGTAGTCATCTATGGATGATCCGTTATAACCATGTTATGTGGGTTTACCACTAATATCCCCAATCGTACGACCATTCTTTATTCTTAGTTGTGACCCAAATCAGTTATCTAGCAGATTTTTGCCATATTCATTTGTTAACTGATGGATAGCTGTGTTCAGCAGCAAGTGCTTGTTGTCAATCAGATAACTAGCAGGTAATGAGTCCTCAATAACATCAGATTCCTCATTAATAATGAAATTAAGGTCATTACAATTGACATGAGCATCAATATCACCCATAATCATGACATAATTGTCTGGAGTAAATTTGACAATGTCAGATTCTAGTTTTTGAAATAATATTTTATCAACACCTGTTCTTTTAGTAAAGCCAGAAGAAGCTGGTGAGATGTAAAGTCCGCAAATAAATAAATCTTTTTTAAATTTGAAGAAATTCTTGCAAAGTTTGATCCATATCATATCTTCCTGGGAGTTGTCAATAATTTTAATTCCTGCTTTTATATTCCTTTTCATAAAAAATGCTACTCCTCCTATTAGCCTACTAGGCTGCTCTGAGCGACAATTTGAGATGCAAAAGTGTCCATCAATTGTTAATATGTCATTCTTAAAGGCATGTGTTTCTGTCAAAATTATTATTTCAGAATTTAAGCTCTGTAAGAAGAGAGGGTCATCTAATTTGTTAGTGCGTACTCCATTGACTCGATTAAATGAACTGTTAGCATTCCAACAACAAACATTGAATGATTTGGAAACCATTCTATTAACAACTATATATGCACGAGTATTATTCAGCAACAGCAATATTTTACCTTCTAAGGGAAATAACCACAGTATTAACTTCAGTGTTCTCCATCAGTGATTATCTCCCTTTGTTCATGCTCTTGTGAGTTCCACCAGTACAAGAGTCAATGAAGATCCAGAACTGACTGTTTCAGAAAGAAGCACTCATTGGAGGATCCCAACTGCTCATCTGGTTGATAACCTCTACCCAAGCATCTGCATGTTGAATCTTATAACTGGATAAACCTTAAGTTACTTTTACCCATCTTTACCTGGCAACCCTAACTTTATAGTTTTATTAGAGGTTCTGTCATGGAGAAATACCTCTGAAACAGTTACACAGACGGCTAAGAGGTTCTGTCATAGAGAAATGCCACTTAGATTTTCAGACAAAATGGTAAACAAAGGGGGCATAGATTTGCCCACTATTAACGGCAACCTTCTCCATTTGTCTGGATGTATCCTCACAAATTAGTATGAAGATTTGAAGACTATGTCAATGCCTCAAAAAGGCAGAATTAGGTTACAAGAGGCTCTATCATATTAAACATACGGTGGTAGAATAACAGACCCTTACCCGACTGCTTTCTCCTTGGGCAGTCAAATGAGGGTCGGGACTTCTCACCACCATGTGTCGACCGAAAATCCAGGAACAATCCAACATGCAGAGTACTAATCTCAAGTATTTACATAATTAATATAACGAACATTAAACAAATGGAGCAGATTTATATAGCAAAGCAAATCATTAGACCAAGACCAGACGGCTTCATGAGGAGCAGTCTGATCAGGGTCTACAATGTCAACTTGGACAATATAGCAAAGCAAATCAGCAGACCGAGACCAGACGGCTTCATGAGGAGCAGTCTGATCAGGGTCTACAGTGTCAACTTCGACACCTCGGTCTGGAGAGTTTATGCGGGCTAATAACATCCCATATTTGACTAGCATAAAATCAGTTACCATATCTACCAAGTCTTACTGTTCTTATGACTCCTTATATACATTTATTATACATGAACCCTTAAAGTCCCCAGGGTGCAAAAAAAGTGTAGCGTGTGTCTACTGTTGATCCTAACTAGACAGATCTTTATGAGTAACAGTGCCCTTTTTAGTTTTTACTTATTCAGCAATTGTTTTTGGCATCCTTGGGGTTATTGGGGAAAGTGAGGCTGTTTATTTGAAACAAACACCATAATTGACCAGTAAAAGAGAAGAGACTCTTTAAGAGTATGATTTTAAACTAACATCTCATAACCATGGTTCTACAGTATTGACCTGTAACCATTGTAAAGTGACAGCTGTCTCTGGACAGATAAACACTTTTTTCATAGCGTAAAATGTGAACGTTTTCTAGCCCATCACTTTTAACATATGTTTTAAGTGCTCAAAAGAACCATCTCAATGAGACAGTCCTTTTGAGCACCCACAACATACGCTTTAGTTGAGGAATCAGAATTGTTTTTTTGTTTTTTTTATGTAAACAGATAATGTAGTTTCAAATCAAACAGCTACTCTTCTATGAATAACAGGGACCAGAATAGAAGGTCCCCAAACTTAATCAAAAGTGCCTGACGGAATTCAATTTTAATTGGGGACCCGTTTACGTAACGACATCGTTTCTTATGTTCACCATGAAGGACTTAGGTCATACGCTGCCTGGTCGTCAAAATTGAACATTTGCAAGTAACAGTAGATATTATTACTTTTAAAAAAGCCATGTAAACCACAGCGTTAAACAACTGAGTAAATTTATTAAGTTAGTTTGCTTATACAAACTTATATAGAAAAGGGCCCTTTTCCCAGTTGTGGTTTGAGTCGTGAGACACAAAATTAATCCGTTTTGATGCTTGACATACCGTAGCCATCAATGCTGAATTGAGAATGCACCATTGCGCAGGCTAGTCTGAGTCTTTGTCGCACGTTGTAAGTACCAAAATATCATGAAATTATGTCCGTCGACAGTTTAATTTCAATCGAGCCGTTTCACACGCACTGTATGCATGCGCGGATCCAGAACATTTTGTCAGAGAGGACCGAAATGCCACTTAAAATTGACCACAATCCGCCCATCAGCGAAACGCCTTTGAAATGGCGTTTTGCTGGCGTGTCAATGGCCCACCATTGAATGCTGGCTTGGTAGCTTTGTGATTTTTAGGGGATCCGGATCACTATTACTAGGAAACCCTATATTTTGTGATTTTTTAGGCCCCCCTCTGGATTCGCCCATGGCATGCATCTGAAAGAAGGTACTTGTCTGAAATGTTCCGTGATCACCGGACGCAAAGTCGGACTAGATTATAACTCTTGGTATGCTTTTTTGCCCCTGATCAGGCACATCGGACGATCTTCAGGATCTAAACTGTTTGCAAACTTTGATAGCAGGTCGTAAAAGGAGAGAGAGAGAGAGAGAGAGAGAGAGAGAGAGAGAGAGAGAGAGAGAGAGAGAGAGAGAGAGAGAGAGAGAGAGAAGACTGCACGGTGTTTGCATACGAATCTTTTGTTTTGGCGTGTTTTCTTAGAATATCGAAACACAATGTTTGGGTCAGCCAATCAGCTTCCGATGAGGACCCAAAATCCAAATCGGCTTTTGTACAGCAAAGTCGGACATTCCACAGTATTAACGCGCGTTGCGTACTTTCTATCGCATGCGCACATTTTTAAATTGACGAAGCATTCTATCCTGAATACCATTCGGGTCTGATCTGGATCCAAACCGTGTTTGCAAATGTAAGGAGAGAGAGAGAGAGAGAGAGAGAGAGAGAGAGAGAGAGAGAGAGAGAGACTGGTGCAGGCACGTCAAAGTAAACATTGCATCGGCGGATCGACAAGTAGAGAGAGAGAGAGAGAGAGAGAGAGGGGTGTTCTTTTTGATTTTCGTCAGTTATTTTTTTACTCTGGGAAGTAAGTAAATTGAGTGACATAATATGCACGTGCCTGGCTCTCGACTTGGCGAATACCGCATGCGCTGGACATTTTACTGACTCAGTCCGCATGAATTTAGCGACGGTTTTAATAAGATTAAAGAAAAGAAAAAGAGGAGATAGCACAGAATCATATCGCCGTGTTTTCAAAACGTTTCTTCCACATTTTGACATGCATATATCCTTTATTATAGGGATCACACATGTGTCTCTATCCATTAACATCTGCTGGGCGCAGAAATCATATAAGCCGATTTTTAGATTCATAATCCCTATTTACTGTACTCTGCCAGACCATTTAACGTCCTTGTTGCAAACATTGCGGGCCCAGATCAGACTGCTCTGATCCGAGGACTCTAGTAGACGTCATTCTCAAAACCGAACCGAAAGATATGGTAGGCTACAGTTTAACAGGGCGCCGCCGATGTGACATCTTTGAATTTAGATGCAAGAAAAATCCCAGACTATTTGAAATTGAAAACAATCAGCAACAAAAAAACAATAGCTGCTGCTAAAATCATATCAAAACTTTGATTTGGCGATCATAGGGGAGGGGGGGGGGCGCCCGCCCCCTCCCCCTTGAATCCGTCAATGAAACCGTCATCCGCGGATTGTGGTTCGTTTGAGGGTTCGTCGGCAGGCCGATAGTGGCTCATGACGGGCCTGGTAGCAAATGCCCTTTAATTTAATACCGCGGATGGACTCAAAATTCCAATCCTGCGCCAGAGTGTATGCTATAAATAGACGCAATACTATTAAAGGGAGACCAGTCTAACAGATAGCGTCCTTTCGCAAATGTATATATCACGTGATCGTTTTGGTGGGATAGGCATAAAGTAAAACTTCAAATGATCTCATGCAAGTAAGATTATTAATCCCCAATAACCAAGCGACCTTCTGGGGTCAACTGAGATAATTTTTGATTCATATGAATGTTATATTATTTACATACATAGCCGCGTAAAAAAAAACACGCCGACTTGTTTGTTTGTTGTCAATGAAAGCAGACTACAATAGCAAGTCCACTATGTCTTTTACGATGTGCCGATCATTTTTATATAGCTGCGCAAGGTATTATTTTTTTTTAAATATATTTGTATTTGAATTAGCAATTGGCAATAAATCATTGCTCCAATACCCAAACTGAAGTTTCTAAACTGCAAAGCATAACAAACAATAATAAAAAAAAGAACTACTTTTTACGCGTAATATTTTCCAGAAGTTGTTCGGTTCGTATTAAGCCTTTATCCTGCGGAATCCGGATATACCCCGTTCTGGAAAACATTGTAGATCCGGATCAGTTGGCTTCTCAGGAACAAACTAATCAAGATCTTTATGACTGTTTATCATGCATCTAATTAAATTGTTAATATTGAAACCATGCAACTTATATGTCTGAAAATTTGCAAGGAGTATAGCATATATTTAATGTATGGCCTGGCAAGGGTGAAAAATTGACGTGACTGAAAAACTGCAAGTGTTAAAATTGAGTCCTTAAAAAACGCGTTATTGGCACTATTGGGGCAACGTACGATTACGCACATTGGTTCTTTTATTTACTGCTTCAACATGGGGTGGCTGCTCTTTTTTCCTTTCCCTACACTTTTACTTTCTCTTGTTTGTATATGTGTGTTTGTCTGTCCATCTGTTTGTCTGTGTGTGTCTGTCCGTCTGTCTCTCTGCCTGTCTGTCGGTCTGTCTATCTATGTGTCTGTCTGTCTATGTGTCTCTGTGTTTGTATGTCTGTCTGTGCGAGTGTCTGTCTGTATGTCATTATGCATTATGTATATATGTATGTTGTCTTTATTGTCATAAATGTTTGTAAATTGTTACATGTAAGGAGACCAACTAGTAGCCCCAGGGCTGTTTGGAATCCTTGTAAAATAAATAAAGCATTAAATTAAAATAAAACTGTTTTCATGCTCAACTCAACTGAGCATGGAATTTATTCTGCTCAGTAATGTTAAAATGCCTACAATTACATTTATTAGCAGAATAATTACAACATGTGAGTGTTTTAAAGCAAAGTATGAGCATTCGAAATTTCCTGCACAGTTGAGCTAAGCACGAATTTTTTATAATCTCTCGAGGCCTGGCTTCATACTTCTTAGAGGAAGTAAAAAAAATCCCTCACATCTGCATGCGCGAATGCACAACCTGGTATGCACCTTTTTGGTTCGACCATAACAAAACAGTTTTCAAGGGCATTTCTCGTGTAATCAGAAATAGTCGTGATTTCCAGTGAAACAGGTGCAAGATAGTGATCTGTTTATTTACATACAAATCTGTTCATAAACCACCATTGCCTATACCTACCTGCAAAATGTGTTCACCACGTCAGATCGATAATCAGATCAGGCAAACTTTTGAAGGCGTATGAGCCTATGGGACGCACAAGCTGGACTGCGCCTTTGCCGTTCATAAACGTCCGAAGACAGATTTTCTATTATCGAGGCCTTATTATTTTATGTGGCTAAATTTCAGCGTCAGTAAAATGGGCAATCGCTCAAGAATGTTTACTCCTCCCATCGTTCTACCATTTTATAATACGGATTAATATAGGCCCTGAGGTTATAAAGCTTTCTTCATGGTCAACTCAACTGAACATGAAATTTCAGCTGCTCATAAAAACTAAAATACCAACAAATTAAGAAGCTTCTTGCTTTAAGTCTCTCAAAAGTCGTACAGTATTCATCATGCTTATAAATGTTAAAATGCCAACAATTGTTGGCATTTTAACATTTATGAGCAGGATAAAGTTCGTGCTCAGTTGAGTTGAGCATGAAAAATATATATCCTAGGGCCCAGGTTTTAGATTCTCTTATGACAGATCGACGTTCCTAAATTTGCTTGACAAAGCAAAATAATTAAATCTGTTCGTAATATCTACTGATCTTTCATCAAAACTGATCGTATCTGTACTAGGAGACAGACAGAAAGATGTAAAAAATCTGAAAGAGGAGTTGCCATTACAAGCCTTTAATCTAATTTTAAGTTTATTTGACCGTGACCTTTGACCCGACGGTCATGCTGGCAAACAAAAAAATGTAATTTACGTACCATAGGCAATCACTTTGCCAATTATGAACACCTTCTGTCAAAAATGAAATATTAGTTCATGTTATTAGCGGTATTGCAGATATGTTAGTCAACTTGACCTTGACCTTTGACTACAAGGTCATATTGATGGTTTGAAACACTTCATGTTATCGACACGCCATAGGCAATAAAATGTGAACACCCTTGGTAAAAAATAGAAGAGGAACTCTGGGTTGTTAGGCATAGAACATAGTTTAAGTATATTTGACCTTGACCTTTGACTCGAAGTTTGTATCGCTGATCTGAAACCTTCGTTGTAATCTACATTATGATAAACATGAGCTATAAGACATACTTTTAAACATCACCTTGATCTTTGCTCTAATGTCATAACAGTGATTAGGAACTTCGGTTAGTAATCTACACCCCATAGCCAATCATTGTGCCAAATATGAACTCCTTGATAAAAAGTAAAAAAGTTCGCATTATAAATAGTAGACATGCTCTAAGTATATGTGACTGACTACAACAAAGGTTTCAGATCAACAGTAAGACCTTGGAGTCAAAGGTTTAGCAGTAATCTGGAACCTTTGCTGTAATCTCCAATGCCATAGCAGTGATCTGAAACCTTTGCTGTAATCTCCAATGCCATTGCAGTGATCTGGAACCTTTGCTGTAATCTCCAATGCCATAGCAGTAATCTGGAACCTTTGCTGTAATCTACAATGCCATAGCAGTAATCTGGAACCTTTGCTGTAATCTACAATGCCATAGCAGTAATCTGGAACCTTTGCTGTAATCTACAATGCCATAGCAGTAATCTGGAACCTTTGCTGTAATCTACAATGCCATAGCAGTAATCTGGAACCTTTGCTGTAATCTACAATGCCATAGCAGTAATCTGAAATCTTTGCTGTAATCTACAATGCCATAGCAGTAATCTGGAACCTTTGCTGTAATCTACAATGCCATAGCAGTAATCTGAAACCTTTGCTGTGATCTACAATGCCATAGCAGTAATCTGGAACTTTTGCTGTAATCTCCAATGCCATAGCAGTGATCTGGAACCTTTGCTGTAATCTACAATGCCATAGCAGTAATCTGGAACCTTTGCTGTAATCTACAATGCTATAGCAGTAATCTGGAACCTTTGCTGTAAACTACAATGCCATAGCAGTAATCTGGAACCTTTGCTGTAATCTACAATGCCATAGCAGTAATCTGGAACCTTTGCTGTAATCTACAATGCCATAGCAGTAATATGGAACCTTGTTGTAATCTACAATGCCATAGCAGTGATCTGGAACCTTTGCTGTAATCTACAATGCCATAGCAGTAATCTGGAACCTTTGTCGTAATCTCGAATGCCATAGCAGTGATCTGGAACTTTTGCTGTAATCTCCAATGCCATAGCAGTGATCTGGAACCTTTGTCGTAATCTTCAATGCCATAGCAGTAATCTGGAACCTTTGCTGTAATCTCCAATGCCATAGCAGTAATCTGGAACCTTTGCTGTAATCTTCAATGCCATGGCAGTAATCTGGAACCTTTGCTGTAATCTTCAATGCCATAGCGGTAATATGGAACCTTTGTTGTAATCTCCAATGTCATTGCAGTGATCTGAAACCTTTGCTGTAGTCTCCAATGCCATAGCAGTGATCTGGAACCTTTGCTGTACCCTACAACGCCATAGCAGTGATCTGGAACCTTTGTTGTAATCTCGAATACCATATAATGATCTGGAACCTTTGTTGTAATGTACACATGATAGGCATTCATTGTTCCAAATATGACACCATCGGTCAAAATATGATAGAGGAGTTCGCATTACGAGCTGATATGCGTGTCCAAGGTTATATACGATCTGAAACCGACGTTTAGATTTACACACCATAAAATCATTGTATGAGATATGAACACTATCCATCAAAACACGTAAAAAAATGTATGCGTCTGAGTTTTTTGGCAATTCCTCGTTAAAATTATATTTAAAAGTTAATCATATATTTAAAAATTTGACGTTGAAAATACCAATGATTATATACGCACTTTTGAGGAAAAAACGGGTAATATACGAGGCCCTCGTATTGTAAGTTTAAGGAATGTTTTGACATTGACATTTGATCCTAAAGCCATATCTGTATTCTGAGTCCCGCTTGTTGTAACTTACACACCATATGCATTCATTTGCCAACTATGAACACACTCGGTCTAAAAATGAAAGTTCGCGCTACGAGCCATAGACATTTTTAAGTATACTGAACAAAAGTGAAAAGGCTACACTGCAATATTTTATATTTTGTGAGAAAGTATTGGACAAAAAGTGTTTACTAAAGCTTAAAAGTGTTTTCAAGGCATCAAAAAAGATTCGACGAAACTCCATCAATTTGTCTCTTTTGGTGTCTGAGTTATGTTCCGTTTTGTGTTTTGAGCTTTATTCACTGAATTTTACAGTTGCGCATACGCAAAAACAGATTGTTATGCTTATCAGAATTGGTCATAAATTGTGTTGCATTAAAACACAATAAAACTGACTTACTGATAAGTCAATTTCGATTTCATCAAATTTGTAAAAAAATTGTCTCCCTTTGACAAAACAAATAGGGAAAAAAATGTTTGGTAATCTTCGATTTATCATGATTTTCGATATCTTTCTTTTGCCAAATTAGGTAGACATATCAGCACATTGTTCCTACCATTTCTCGACTAGTAATGTCCTCAGACTAAGATGCAACAACACATTGATATTCCTATGGAAATTTCAGTGATAAAATTTCAAGCTTGGCCAATTTGATGAAAAATCAGCTTTTTAAGATTGCTTTTCTAAACGATCAAAACACACTTGTGATTAGTATTTCATATTTCTGGTCATGTCTAAGACTTCCATTTTGTTCAGTGGGATCTGGTTGGTAAGGGATTTCTGAAGGCCTTAACTGTGTGAGTTTTCTGTTCAAATTTGTAACCTGAAAAAATTGGAAATCTTTTACATGGCGTTCATGTGTTTCCTCGTGACACCATCCGTAAAGCTTTTACTGTTATGCATAAACTAGTCTTTGAAAATTCAGATACATTTTCATTTGCTTTACTAGCTTGCATCATTTTGTATATAAATGGCAAACAATTTCACTTATGTTCAGTATGTATGTGACTGTGACCTTTGACTTCAGTCATATCGGTGATTTGAACCTTTGTTGGTGTACATGTTATATACACACTTTCAGCAATCATTGTCCTAAATATAGACATTCACCATAAAAAATTAAAGAGGAATTCGCGTTACGATCAGAAAGACAGATTTTGAACATATTTTACCTTGACATTGACTTTTGTCTCCAAGGTCATGGCGCTGACAGTTAGCATTTAAAGCTGTAGCATGGTTTTAAATATATGTGACCTTGACCCTCGATTCTAGTGACATGTTGGTAAACGAAACCTTTGTTGTGTCTTCGGTAGAATGTAGAAAATGTTTTACTGAGTTTATGATATCAATAGAAACTAAGCAGTCGAAATTTGTTTCTGTTGTTGAAGTTACTTACATTGAACATACCCTTGCAAAACGAAATAGCTGCGACATATATACACCGTAAGAAAGAGAACGAGGCACATCTCCATATGCGGATACAGAGGGGGGGGGGACAGGGGGTCCGGACCTCACCCCTGCAAAAATTCAAAAATATAGGTATCTTAGCAATACTGGTCGGGATCATCTGAAAAATCACAAAGCTAAGAGCCAGCATTCCATGTTGGGCCATCATCATTAAATGGCGTCTCGCTGGCGGCCGTTGATCCTTCCTCCCCTCATAAAAAAAAAAAAATAAAATAAAAATAAAAAAAAAACGCTTTCAAAGTTGGACCCCCTCTGACAAAACTTTCTGGATCCGAGCATGCATCTTCATCCAGAAATTGGAAATTAACTTTTCCAAAATTAAAAACATCTCGTTTATTGTAATTTTAGTAGATGAAACTTAAATGTATGTCATTAGCTATGGATAAGTCCAAGTCCAAAAGGGGGCTTCGGTATTAAACGAAGTTGCTTTATTTAACTGAGGTTCTGTTTGATATATCTTACTTACCACTTGTTCAAAAATTCAGCAAGTTGTGTACATAAGTTAATAAGAACACTGGTCGGGCGGGCAACGATGGAACAGGCTGCATTAAGTGTGAAGCTTTCATTTTAAACTGAGCAGTGATGTAGATGGGAATCTTTGCTGCTTAATGTCGATTGTTTTTGCACCTTTTCATTCAGAAACAGGGCGGTGCGAGTTGTGAAAACGCATATTTTGCCTTTTACAGGTAGAAAATGAAAAGCGTGTTCCTGTTAAATGTGAACAGTATCCTGTATGTATTGATTCGCCAAGAGTTTTAATGTTATGTACCAGACAATGCATTAGTAACGCTTAGTCTTATTTTCCAACCAGAATATAGTTCACGCGTGTGCCATAGCATGCAGGCTGATTTTACGGGATCGTTTAATGTTGCCATGTAAGGAAGCTTTATAGAGTTAAATTGACATTTATATCATATATTTAAGCTAAGCCGTATTTTTATCTATTTTTCTTGATAATTTGTTAGTTCGAGTAGGTTTTTTTTTCTTTTCGAGTACGGGTATTACGTTCTTGAAATATAAAAATATTATATGACTTTTTGGTTACTCTAAAGGCGGCACCTCATGAATGTGTAATTAGGACTGGTGAACCTTAGACATAGGTAAAAGCTGAAAATGAGGCGTGGTTTTATTCAAAAGTAACTCATTACCTCAGTATAGACGCAAAACACATTATTTATTCCTTAAAACGCCAGCAAAATAACTGCATCTGAAAATGTCTATTTTACATAAGCATTGAGGCAAACATTGTGGACCCATCTCAGACTGCTCCTACTGATCTGGGTTCACACTGCTTGTCTATGAGTCTTCAAATATTTAAGTGGACTACAAAACTATATACATTTTGTGATTATGCTCTTTAAGGGTTAATAAATGTGAGTTCAGTGTGTATACGGTTAAGTTTTTCATGAAATGCAATCACGTTTGCGCGGCACAAACAACTTATTAAAGGAAAGCGCAATACACCGTAACCGCTGATATAATTTAAAGGACTATATCTTGGAAAGTATTTGTAAGCAAAGTAATTGCTTAAAAAGTATAAATTCAATCAACTATCGCTATTTCAAATTTACGAAATTCGCGTTGGAATCCGCCTGAGGTAGCCGCCATGTTTTTAAACCAGTGACGTCACTTACTCACATCGATTTTCTGGTCGGTTTACAATGCGCAAGGAGCGCTTGTGTCTTAACAAAATTAGCTGTCCATTTGTATTGAAACTTTGATTTAATTAGCGAGAAAAACAGCTCAAGCGTGTGATAATGTGTAGTCAAAATAGTTATGGACTAATTGGATATAATTTTGAGAAGCTAATTGGATGAACTGGAATTCAAAGTAAAAGTTACGATATCAGTCTAACGGCCTTTTATCTATCTATCACAGTGTTAAGGTGTTAAATCAATCACTTTTAAATCCACACCCCTTCATCAAATTTGCTTCGTTTTTACTCGAGGTTTTATTAATGTCTTTTATATCGAAATATTTAACGCATTCACGCTTCCTATTCAATTGTTTGTTAAATTTTAACAAAGTCAGAACTGTAAGAAATATAAACGCATTTCCTTACACATCTGCAAAATAATGTACACGCCATCCGACCCCACCGCAACATGATTTTTGCTGACATTGCGAGGGTAGATCTACTCCTTTTAAATATGAAACTCATAATGAATAAGCCAATAAAGCATTTACAAATAGTCTGGGCCTCAATCACACAGAAAAAAACATATATGATAACCGATACTTTTTAAGTTCAAACGGACGGTACCTCGTCGAAAGACCGGCCATCTTTGAGAAGTTTTCTCTGGATATTTAATAGAGCACTCATAAGCACTGGTCCCAGCCTATTCTGGAAGGCTTATCCAACAGAATAAACATACATTTACTCATCTTAACATTTACACTTTTTATGCAAACGATATTTATTTCAGTTGTACGACGAAAGTTCGTCTAACCATTTTGGCAAAACGGCCAAAATTTGCGAGAATGTGTAGAGATATGATACCCAATCTATGCCACGGACCCTGTGTAATCTAGTACCTGTGTTCACACGTGATTTGAACGAAGTTTAAGGATATTCATGTGGCCAATATGGCGTGGTGACTAAAATCTGCGGGTGCTTTGAATTTTGAGCTGTAACAAGACCAGTGTGCTCTTTTGCTCTGAATTTCAGAAATAATCATGAGAGTTACATAATATAGTTTATATTTTTGTTGCTGAATGAAATAAAAACAAGAAATAAATAAGTCAAATATTACCTTGAAGTTAGCCAATTTTTGCCTACCCGCTCTCCAATTTATCTCCATCGTAAATAAAAGTTTTTTACACGAACATGTAGTGTGATATGTAATCCAGCAAA
This sequence comes from Loripinus fragilis, assembly GCA_964019695.1. Classification (NCBI taxonomy): domain Eukaryota; kingdom Metazoa; phylum Mollusca; class Bivalvia; order Lucinida; family Lucinidae; genus Loripinus; species Loripinus fragilis. The sequence goes on along the minus strand of OZ026520.1, from coordinate 37,184,884 downwards.
ACGAGTCCATAAAATTTCCAAAATTTATTTCACAAGGTCACTAATCCTGCTTATTCGATAGCACCTAACACTCATAAAATAGCCGGCTAGGCGTAATGGACATGTATATCAACACCTGTGAACAGGGCTACCAATCAACTTCTTTCATAGGAAAATACAAAAATACCTTTGTTCTCCAAATAATATTTGCTTCGAGATAATTATGAGCAGAAATTCCTATGATGAACAAGCACAAGCCGATTCGTATAGGTTACATTGGGTTCTGTCTTATTGGAGGAAGTCGTTATAATTCCATGGTCGCGAAAAGCTAGCATGACCTCTGCATGGGGACAAAGCTTTTTAGTTGCTGGATGACAATGAAGTAATACAAAAATCATGACCAGTAACGAGCAAACCACCAACATACAGCCAATCCCCATAGTGCAACACACTGAAAAATGTATGAGTAATTACTGCCATACACTGAAAACACTAGAGTAATGGTCATTTCACATATACACCGAAACCGAAAAGAAACCGAACCGAAAAAAAATGCCTTAAACCCTATGAGAGCTTTCACATATGCACCGAAACCGAACCGAAGCCGAACGCCAAACCGAAAATGTGCACAATTTTGATTTTTTTTTCGGTTTCGGTGGCCGAATTTCAGCAAACACGACAGGTAATTTGAATAAAATCTGCACATACACAACCACGTGCGTTGTATATAACTTAGTAATCATGAAAGCCATTTATTATTTGTCCACCGAGACAACTGTGCGATTATTTTACAAGCACAATACTATTGACTACAGACTTTTGTGGGACAGTACCCAGAGCGACTATAAAGACCACGAACTTAATGCAGTGACATGGAACAATTTGTATTGTAAAGTTATTTCTGCTATCTGAGAGGGAAATTAGTCCAAATTATACAGGCATTTTCTTAGATTTCGTCCACGGATTCGGTTCATATGTGAAAGGTCTGCCGAAAACAAAACAATGCAATTCGGTGGCCGTTACGGTTTTGGTTAGGATTCGGTGTAAATGTGAAACAGCCCTAAAAATTGAGCTGATACTTGTAATCCATTAAGTTTAATTAATTTTTTACTATGAATAGAACATAAAGATAATTTTTTTTTTAAAAAATGAGAGTGATGTTTAATAAAAAGAGGTGGCAGCTCAGCTGTCATCTCTTTTGATACCAGCATGAGGCATTTTTATAGAATATGCACTCTAGATTGGGGTCAGGGGGCAAAGCCCTGGTTTAGAGCATTCACATGGCTTAAACTAGCCCCCAAGACACGCAATTATTTCATTACCTTCTGAGTATCATCTGCTGATAACCTTTGCAAACAGATTGGACCCAGATCAGGTCAAATAATATGTTGGGCCTAATCTGGATCCAATCTGTTTGACACTCAAATGGTATTCCTAAAAGAATTATTTTGAAAAAGATGATTTTGAAAACAAAAACAAAAAACAACAACAACAGCAAAAGCAGCAGACGACAAAAGAGTATCATAACATTTCCAGGGGGGGGGGGGGCAAAGATTTAATACAATATTTCCAGTTTATTCTTCAGAAAATCAAAGTTAGTGGATTAAGAAACTATACTGGTTGCGCCGAGTGGTACGCGCATGCATTTTTTGCGTACACGTAGGCACTCCCTTGCCAGCTCACACTACCCATTTACTGTATTGGTGCGCAGGCTGATTTTGGACTAAGAACAAGCAGATTAATAGAAGCACACAACGCATCGTGACAGTGGTTGAATAGTGGAAATATAATAATACAGAAACATGGTTACAAGCAGCTCACACAAATGAAAAAAGAGCTATAATAGCAGAACTTTTATTGCCGATGATGCAACCAGCAATGACCCAATGTGTCCAGCCTGATAGAGTCTCTGTCGACATTTGAAGTAAAATAAGACCTAAGACACAAAAATAAGGTCCTTGTTCTGTAATACACTATACACTTTTGCAATCATCAGAGCTGCTTATCTCTAATTGTGCAATTGCTGTCGTGTGGCAGCTATTGTTTTGTGCCTCTGGTGAATTGGTCTGTAATTGTGGTATTTACTGGTCATCCTCACTTGCATTCTGATAAGACTGTGAGGATGTACAGGTAAGTAAGAATCAAATCAGGGAATGCAGACTCACATTGAGCAGGCCTCCAAATAATAATGCAATTCTTGCGCGGATCCAGGGATTATTGCCAGGGGGTCCAGGTCCACTTGCCAGAAAATAGCTCTGACAACGTTGGGTTTTTTTAGTCCTCAGCTTATTTTACAGTTTTACAGAGGGTGTCCAATGGTTATTTCAAAGAAAACTATTATTTTTAAAGGTTTCCTGAGGGGGTCCAACTTTTTCAAGGGGGGAGGGCAACTTTTTCCGGGGGGGGGGGGGGGGGGGGGGTGGGGGGGGGGGGGTCCAATGGGTAATTTCTATAGAAACCCATATAACTTGTGATTTTCCAGGGGGGGGGGGCGGACCCCATATCACCCTTCTGGATCCGCACATGCGATTTCACAACTTATTTTTCTTATTTCAAAAGGAAACATTAGCTGTGGCTTCCCAAAAGATCCCTCTCAAGAAGACGATTCATTTGGGCACCAAAACAAATGTTTGGACTTATAGATAAGAAAATATTCACAGTTCTACGCTGAAAAAATTGCCTATCTGGACCTATTTTATGTGATGTAACAGGGCCTCAAAACTTGATTTTAACCAGCACTATAAAAGCACTGTAAAACTCACAAGCTATAAATGAGTCAGCACACGAGCTTATGGAACCTATCGCATTATCGAGCAACGAAAGCTCAGCCAAGCCTGTGCATCTCTACCAAATTGCTATGATATAGATAGTGGCACGAGAATACGATGATACATGCACGAATCGAGACCCGCTTAGCCCTCACACGGTTTTTGTATTTCGCTATGAAGTAGAAAGATTAGCAGACGTGTGTGTGAGTAAACTTATCTGTATAACTGACATGTATATTATTGCCAATGGCTATCGTATGAGGATTAGGTGCTATTGAATCAGCAAGAATAGTGACATTGTCAAATGAATTTTGGAAATTTTATATTCCGTGTTTGCTAGATCACATATTACACTACATGTTCGTGCAAAAAGCTTAAATTTATGATGAAGACAAATGAAGAGTGGATAGACAAAAATTGGCTAACTTCAAGGTAATATTTGACTTATTTATTTTTTGCTTTTATTTCATTCAGTAACAAAAATATAAACTATATTATGCAACTCTTATGATTATTTCTGAAATTCGGAGCAAAAGAGCACACTGGTCTTGTTACAGCTCAAAATTCAAAGCACCCGCAGATTTTAGTCACCATGCCATATTGGCCACATGAATATCCTTAACCGTTAGAATAAGAAATAAATTTCATCATTTGTCCAATCTTGTTAACACAATGTGACCCGCAACTTATTTCACCAGCTGATCTATTTTTGACAAGAAATAAAAAATGGGGAATAAGCGCATGAAAAAGTTACACAAGTAGGGTATCTTTTTCATTTCTTTATTACAGAGTTTAATAATTAAAGCTCCAGTTTTTAGGTCTTTCATTCCAGTCGATCTTTATTCAATATATAAACCAATGATACTCACAAAATAATAATAAAGTGTACACTCCAATATAATCCGACTCACATAAACAATGCGTCACACACATTCTCAATACACACAGAATGAGCGTAAATGACGTCACGTCCGGGATCCTGGCTCCTGCGCTCCAGGTAAAGCGCTTACAAAAACGGGAACCAAACCAAAAACTATGGCGGCGCTCTCAAGCAAACAAAAATCGCTGTGTTGGTATATTTAAACAGCGAGATATCATATTCAATCGTCTCCATTTTCCTATTCTCATCAAATTTATGTTGTGTGACACATCTTGAACAAATACAGTTCACGTTTTTTCATTTGTTGCGCTTTCCTTTAATTCTTGACCACCTGATTTACCTTGTTTAGCAGACACGCCCAGATATGAATATTAAAGTTGACGCCTCTACAGTAAGCGTAAAGTTATATTATACCAAGAACAAATCATTCAGAAATAATGTTTGTTTGTTTGATTTGATTCTTAAACGTCCCAGTCAACAATCTTCCAGCTACATCGGGACGGTCCTTCCTAGGTTGAACCAATACTAGCTAGGATTAATGCGTCTTGTGCATGGACACAACGCAGTGACGCTAGCATTGGTGAGGCTCGAACCCGCGGCCCTTCGGTTTCGAGTCAAACACTCTACCACTGAGCCACTGCGCTCCCATTTCTTTTTTTTTTTCAGAATGGATAATCTGAAAAATTACAGTATCCGTATCAGACATTTACGGAGAGGATTCTTGTTCGTGTTTCTTCTGCTGATAGTAGCCACGGTGGTCATGTACATGTATGGCACGACCGAAGATACAGTTTTGCCGAGAACTATGAGTGTAACAACATTATTTGAGCCTCGACATGAGATTTCCAACAATGTGGTATGTGCGACCAGCAAAGGCTCAGACCAGCCTGCGCATACGCGCAGTCTGATTAGAGCATTTGCTAGTCGCTTGCATATTCTATGAAAGTTAAGCTACTGACTGAACACCATTTGGAGTTTCTAAGCTTAAAAGGAGGCTGCACATGCTCGTCTGAGTCTACACTTGTCAAAATGCCACATTGTTGGAAATCACATGTCACGGCTCATTTAACTTGACAGCAGCTGGTGGTCTCAGGAGACTCTCACGTGACCGTGGACAAAATACTAAACAGGGAAGTCTCGCCTTTAGACGTGATTAAATATGAGGGGTCACGGGAAACAAAAGCAATTGTGGACTCGAGTGGTAACCATACGATGTCTCTGGAGTATCCAGGAATGCCTGATCCATGTTCGAGCCCCAGGAGGAATACTGGTGTTGAAGACATTTTATGTATGGTATGTTTTTACAGAAATACAGTCAACTCTGGTTCGCGCGGGAGCCAGATTTTTCCCTTTCTTTGAAAAGCTTTTAAGTCATATTGGGACGTGTCCTGGATTGAACCAGTATTAACCCTTAATGCGCCAAACGCAACAAAAGTCGTCTGCTTTTCTCGTCTGCTGAAATGTTTAAGAAGCCTCTATGGCAAACAGTGTGGACCCAGAACGGACTGCTCAAATAGGAGCTGTCTGTTCTGTGTCCACGCTGTTTGCTTCTATACTCAATTCGTCAGTAATGCTAGGCAATTATTTGCAGCAGACAACTTCAGCAGACGACATTTTCAGATGCATTTTTTTCTTGGCGCTTTAAGGGTTAAGTAGAGGATAAAGTGCCTTTCTGAAGGATATGGTCTTGTCATGGTATTGTATAAAATTTCTAGAAGGTTTGAGGTCATGATCAAAGAAGCTGGCTGAAAAATACAACTATTTTAGCTTGAAATTTATTCTCTTATCTGTTTAGAAAATTGGTCTGATGCTAAAAACCCTCATGAGCCGAGGCACGAGATTTCCAACAATTTGACATTTTGACATGTGTAGACTCAAACGAGCCTCTGCAGCCTCTTTTTAAGCTTAGAAACTCCAAATGGTGTTCAGCCAGTAGCTTTACAATCATAGAATACTCAAGCGACTAGCAAAGGCTTTGATCAGACTGCGCGCATGCGCAGGCTGATCTGAGGCTTTGCTGGTCGCACATACCACTTTGTTGGAAATCTCATGCACTGGCTCATATTATGAAATTTTGAAAATAAGCATGATAACATATCCTTGATAGCACATGCACAAAACAAACTGTATGCAAAGTATTGAACATATTTTAACATACAGAAAGTATTTAGTAGCATATGTAAATAAAGGAGTATTGAAATATCCCCATTAGGTTTTGCTTTGTACAAGTATATTATTGTGAAATATTGGTTCTAGTGATGTGTTTTGGAAAACACGGTTAGATTTACTTTCAGATGAGTTTTCATTAATATGACAGCGCCAGTTAAGAAAAAAATAATTGCGTAAAATGTGATTATTTTCTTATCCATTAGTTTAATCATGTGTTTTGGATGCTCAAAAGAACCGTCTCATCGAGACGGTTCTTTTGAGTACCCACAACATATGTTTTGGTTGAGAAATAAGAAAAATAATTTTCAGTTACGCACTCTTACCTTGGGGCTGAATTATGATATACTAAATTTGGTTGTTGAGTGGTTGTATCTCATGGGCTAGCATATTTTCTTTAAATTATTTCAGAAGCGACCAAACTACTTGAAGAATTACAAGAACCCTTGTTGGAAAGAGAAGAATACGTTGAAGTGTATCGATTATTTTTATTTGTTTGGAATTTCTAAGAGCGGTACTTCAGACTTCTTTATGCGTCTCTATCTACACCCAGATATTGTTCCTAACACGGGAGTTTTTGGCAAGGAAGTATATTACTGGTCTGGAAAACGCTTAAAACCCAGTATGTATACCCAGTATGTATACTGACGCGAGGCCTTAGTGAATAGACACACCGTCCAACCCGATTCGTTTAGCACAGATGATGCGTTCAGCACATATGGCGCGGATCGAGGGCGTTTTTTTTTGAAGAGTGCAATTATTGACCTAATTTAGACAGTTTCCGCAGAATTTGATCCAAACCAATGGTAAATTCCAATTAGGTATTGATTAGTCTACCACCATACGAAGTTGGGCTCTGGTCAATTTCTGGTAGGCCTTTTGATGTATGAAAAATAAAAAAATTGAAATTGGTGCATTTTCCAAGAAAAAAAATACATGTATTTTTTTTTAAAAAAAAGCTTTAAAACATCATTTTTCAGAAATGTACCTATTGCATGAGAAAGCTCAACCCCTTTCCTTCCATCATTCCCATCGACAGCCCTAATTATCCTTGATTTACCGATTTATTAAAGACAGAAGATGACATATAAGTAAAAATATGATAACATTGAGCAGATACCAATCCGAAAATGATACCTTTATCGCAGTTTATATAAAAGACATGGTAACGTTAAGCACAGTTATATCTTATTTCCATATCGGCAGTTTGAAAATCTTTTTGCTTATGGCCCATGCTTTTTGCAACAAAAATCAAATGTTTAAATTCTCTTGCACGTCTCATAATGATTAGATCTATGTACATTTGTTTAACAGATGCAATGCGTTCAATAGTGCAATGGAATCAATTATTTCCAGCACCAATGCTTAAAGAAGTAAGTGAGTATGATCTGGAAATAGCACAACCACACACTGTGGACCATCCCATGGCACCACGAGGAAGAGCAATAGAACATTAACCGTAACAAGACATCAGAAATGGTAGACTCACTATCATAAATACCACACATTATAACCACCATGTAACAATACACCACGTTTTGAATCTCTTGATGGATATGCATTCTATGGTGTTCACCCAGCACCTTCTTATCTACACTGGTAAATGTATACGTCAATTTGGTAGTATTTACGCGTATTGCCGGTACTTCATAGACCGGAAGTGGTAGATATTGGTGTTAATACTATATAGAAAAACATGTCAAATGCCCAAAGGACTATAGAATTAGATCATTTTTAAGTATTCGGCATGCACATGGCGATTTATGTAAGCATTTAGGATTAGATTCGAGTACCGATCTGGATGATCGGTAATCGAATCTATTCTTAAATGCTTACACAAATCGCCGTGCACATACTAAATACTTAAAAATGATCTAATTCTATACTCCTTTAGGCATATGGCATGTTTTTCTATATAGTATTAACACCAATATCTACCACTTCCGGTCTATGAAGTACTGACAATACGCGTAAATACCACCAAATCGTCGTAAACATTTACCAGTGTGTTATCGGTGTATTTGATCTAATAAACTTTCGTGAAATGGTTATGGGCCAAATTTTTTCATGGGCCGAAATGGATTATTTGTAGAAATGATCCTCAATCTGGAGATTTTGGTGCTGGTTTCCTAATTTATAAAGGTAATATGATCCAAATGCGTGTAATTTCTGGTACCATGACTATTGTCATAGATAAAATATATATCTTATAAGCGTCTGGCTGATTGCATCGAATTATCCATCCAATTTCATGAAAACTAACCAACCAGGTTTGTGCTAAACAACAGGATCAACATTCTGGGAATTTATTGCATCAATCTATACAAAATTCCAAACCAACTGACTCATATATCACAAAAGTACCAGGCCACGAAGAGCAGTCAGTAACGTGTCTGACTGAAGATCCGGGGTACTTGAGTTCGATCCCAGCCCAGTCTAATACTTTTTCAGAGATTGATCATGAAATAATTTCTACAGCCATTCACCTCTCTTTCGCTGATCCAAGAAGGGTTGTTGTCAGTTATAAGCGAAAGTATATGCACGAGGTTCTGGTTAACCGCTTAATCAAGCTTGCCCAGGTAAAAAGTGGTTAGCTGAACTTTCTTTTCTTTCTCATGATACTGGTTCAATCGAATTTTGAATATGACCGTCCCAACATGACCATATCTGTTGACTGGGATGTAAAGGATTAAACCAAACCAAGAAGTATGGACAGTATAAAGTGTGATCAAAGACGGAGCTGTCTTACTTCTCAGACGCATGCAAAATAGGTTTCCTTTCTCATGGTCGTTTTGTTCCCGAAAGGAGCACCACGTCATTTCATTATAGATATATAAAGAACTACGCGCATTAAATGGCCTATAGGGCTAAAAAAAAATTTTTTTTTTCACCAATTTTTCCTTACTAGTTTATTATAACAATTGTCCATGTCCAAGTGTAAAATGCTGGTATTATTTTGACTATTGTCGCGGATTTCCGCGATTTTAACATTTTTGTACATTGGTTTGTATACTAGGCGAACCAAACACAGTAAGTAATAACGTCACGTCATATAACTATCGCGAACGTAGTAACGGTGTGTTACTATGGACAATACTGCGCTGAAAACACACACACACACACACACACACACACACACACACACACACACACACACACACATACTACAGGACTTTAAAAACGCAAAAATTGAAAACTATTATTTTTTGCATCCATTACAGTTTTAGCCTTCTTTAATAAATAAAAACGGATGGTAACGACACTCTGCTTCTATCAGTACTCAGTGGCGGTGTTTTAAAAGATACTGGCCACCACCAGCTACGAATCGCTGGTTTACTAAGTTTTGCACGTGGCGTCGCCACGAATTAATGAAGCAAAATATTTTATCATATCACATGTAGCTTGTAAGGCGTATAAAAAACACAGCAGCTTTAGTTTTATAGCTTTTTTATTCATGCGACGTTTGTCGGAACATGGATGATTTGGCGCAATTGGAATGTTAAAAGCTTGGGTGCGTGATTCTGACATTGCCAGATATAATAATTGCCATCTGTAAACTATACAGCGCCTCATAGATCGTTACCAGGCTACTGGGACAGTTTAAGATCGATGCAGGTCTGGTCAACTAAGAATGGCAACTGGCGTTAAGGCGGCAACTTACGTTGTTTGTGTATCTACGATATTTACATCGACGATATCCGTCCCCGCTGGCTACTGTTAGTGCCAGACAAATTGTAGGGCACCAAGGGTAGTTTGTTTCTGAATTTTTAATAAAAAATATTTTCATAATTACTAAAACTCGTGTCCAATTTCTAGACAAATTTCAAATTGCAACTTCAGAATCTGGGGGTATTGCTGTTCGATTGACTATTGCTCTAACATTATCTATTATTTTGGCATAGAATTTAAAAAATGTTTTGCTGACATATTGATGATCATTTTTGCCAAATCTCAATAAAATTGATACATTAAAAGTTAATAGACATTACGAAATTCGATTTTTGCGTTTTTAAAGTCCCTCAGTCCACACAATAGAAGTGGAGCAACACAGCTGTAATAAACAGGGTGTTGGTGGACTATTTAAGGACCTCTGACACTTTGATAGGGTATCTGCCTATTTTTCAGATGCTACACAAAATTTTCCTATGCATAAGATATCACTGTTATCCTTCTGAATAGGACGCTTGATGTATTAGGAACGAATTAAGATTATAATTATACAGGCAGACCCCTACGACAAAACGGGAAACGCTACAAAAGGGGGTAAGGGTTGTAGAATTTGACTTCACCAAAACATTTAGAAATCAATTATTTTCACATGTAAGGGTATTATATCATCAATACTCTATTACAAATCACAGTGAAAGTATTTTAAAGTCCAAAATCATGAGCATTATAATGATTATTTTTGTTGTTGTTTTTTCTATCTGATTTGTTAAGAAATATTTTGAAGTGCAACTGTAGTCCGAATTCAACCATGATGACAATGTATTTACCTAGTGCAATATTATGAAGCAATGAACTATAACCATTCATCCATGCGTAAAGTACACCTAGTCAAGTATGTGTATTGGATAGATACAGTATATGTGTAAAATAATCTACCAACTGAATTTAGTAAAAGGACAATTTTCATAATCTAAAGAAAAATATGCTAAAAACGTTGTAATATTTCACGCTAATGGGTTATGAAAAGGAAGCTTACTTGTACTAATTATTTTATTATACTGGGAAAAAAAAGATCTTCAAGAGAGTACACCAAAAATCCAAATGCTAATGTTTCGGCTCGCCCAGATGTCACATTTTGGGCTGTGGGATATCATCCCCCCCGAGTCCCAACTAGCTTTACACATATATTATGTAAAATATTAGAACACAGTTGCGTGCAAAAGGATTAGTTGGGACTCGGGGGGGGATGATGTTTTAAAAAATATGTTTCTATTTCCTATATGTTTAATACAAAAAGTGACCATTTTAGCCCCAAATAAAGCCATTCATTCATGAAAATAGGAAATCAAACGCAAAAGCATAATATAGAGACCAACAGCGAGCTTATATATGAAGATGGAAGACTTTGATCGACTTTAATTTTTTATAAAAATTATATACTTAAAGCCATTAAAAACGCAACTGGTGCAAGTGTTATTTTTCCCATAAATATCAGCTTGATACACTTTGTCTTTGTACTAACAAGCGCCCCTAAGTAGGAGAACGTTTTACCAAAACTTGAGCTCCATTGCACACTTATGTCAAAAACTTTACTAAAAAATGGCTAATTCATCAAATATTTTGTTAATCATATTAAATCTTGAAATTTTATTCAATTTGAGCGTACAAGTACTGCGTTTCACTCAAACAAACAGAAAAACGGTTAGCAACATAAAATTCACTTTGTTAGAAGGACCTAAAATTTATGTTTTTAACTTCAATTTTCGTGAAATTTCCCCAAAATTTGAGAAATCACTAAAGCTTCAATTCAACTGAATCATTTAAAAATTGGCATACGTAAGTTGTAAGGTCATAACCGATGGTTATCATTCATTGCAAAATTTACCGTCGAAAGTGTCACATTTTCGTTAACTTCCGGTTTTCATGCTGAAACTTTGGTGACCATTTTGAAGGTCAAAACTTCAAGACAAAAAAATCAGTTGCGTGTGCATAGAAAGTAGAGCAATTATGATTTTTTTCGAAAGTTTGAGTCCAAAAGAGCCATTCATAATGATATCCAGATTAATAAGGTGATTTTGCAGTTTTTGTGTCGAAGTTTGGATTGTGTCCCTTTATCAAAAAATACAGCCTGGCTTATCTGGACTGCTTTATCTGCACCAAAAGAGTATTGGCTTGATATCGCGACCATAGGCTTATGCTTTTATCTTATTAGAATGATAAAATAGCATTTAATCTCGAGTAAGGTTGTACCATAAAAGTTGCGTTTTTACTGGCGTTAAGTATGGGTTGCGATACACTGTGATATTACCACAGCCAGGGGTCCTTTACTGACTGGAAGCAGTCATCTAGAATACAGTAACCAGTTTTAAAGTAATGTTTTAGGGCAACGGGACGTTATGGATTGTATTATTTAAGGTATAAAATAACCGTAAAGTTTATCTTCTGTGGTGAATTAAATCATACTGTCTTATCATGAAAAAGTTCTATGTTATTTCACCACATTTGGCGCCGAAACCCGGGGACATTGAAAAATAGGGACCTGTCATACATTTAAGTTTATACAAATTATCATAAACAACAACAGAGCTAATAATGACACTCAAAACTCTTCAGGATTAACATGAGAAAATTAGAAAAGATCTAGAAAAGGAAATGGTGAAAGCTAGAAATGTATTATATGAAAGATTGGAGAAAACCGTCTAAATGAATATTCAAACATGGGCAGTTATCGTATATCACGCATGAAGATTTTATCTGATTCTCTGGAAACAGCTCTTGCAAATTTAGCACTCGAAGTGGAAGGAAGAGAAGTAGAAAATGAAATTGCCTGTGAGACGAGCAAAGATTCTGCTTTAATGGATACTGTGATGGAAATCAGAGATAAACTCATCTGTTTGAAAAGTCATTTGATGGACAAAATGAAACAAAATAAAATTTGTGTAAAGTAAAGTTAGATGAGGATTGGTTTGCTGAGATAATTAATGAACAGTATGATCAACTAAAACAACTAATAGCTATTACATCATCACAGATTTAGACCTATAACACGAAGGTGATCTTTTCGTGCATTTGGAGTAAACTAAACCCATCGAAACAGATCCTGAACAATCAAAGCATGATCATTAGGAAACCTGCACGCAGATTTTGGTAACCAGATTGTTTAACATGAAGCCAAAACCATACCAAAAAATCATTATAAACAGGCTGTGGATATATCAAAAGATCATAGCAGTGAAAATCAAGAAAAGAGACACGCTTATAAGATGAGGAAGCAAATGAAAAGAAAAAGAAATGGTAAAAATTTGGATGATTTAGCAAATTTAAAACATGTGCTCAAAAGCCTATAACGCAGGCAGCAACGGAATAAGAAGAAAAGAGGGGGGGCCTAAAGCCGGACTCTCAAGTTGGTGTGGAGCAACCACTGAAACAGAAGAATTGGAGAATAGAAACCCAGAATGGGGCGGATATGCGTCAAATAAGAGCTTATGAAAGCGTGGTAGCTCAGTGGTTAGGCACTTGCCTCTGGTGCTAGAGGTCCCAGGTACAATCCCTGCTTGCGATGAAGAAAAATTTCGGTGTCCGAACACGCTTTCTCTAGTGCCATTTGCAGGGATGACACTAGATAAGTGCAACGTCCTTCGGATCGGGACGTTAACTGGATGTCCTCTGTGCAGGGAAAGTCACTCCCTGTGCAGGTTAAAAAACATATGGTAATTTAGATATGGTTACTTGTAGGCTTTCATCCTGCAACCCGGAATGTACAAAGTACACCTGCCAATTATACTCGAAAGAGGGTCCTGCAGTATGTAGAGAAAGAAAAAAATATCAGTAGAAAAACCCTTCAGAATGGAAGGAGACCAATGAAACTGAGAAAACAGGGAAATACAAATGAACGGAAAACCTTCAAAATGGAGGAAAACCGAAAAAAGAAGAGAAAACCGGCCAGCCCTAGCAGAACAAACGCATAGGTATAGAGCCTGGTGTGAAATAGCATTGAAAGTAAGTAATGGTGCAAAGATCAGGAATCGATACAATCAAGTACCACACCTGACCCAGGATACCAATGGGAAAGTGACAAACTCACAGAAGACACCACAAACGAGAGCCAAGAGGTCAGCCCTTTCCCAGCAGGTGACCAAAAAGCACATATAAACAGACGCGCACAAAACATAGCAAACACAAGACAGAACAAAAACATAAAAGATCCACAAAAGAAGTACCGCCTTGGAACGGTCAGTAAAATATTTTACTGGAGGGCTTAAACCGGTTAAACGGCGCCAACCTCACCCTTAATTCAGATGTGGATCAAGACACATAGATATTTGGTTTGCATGAAAGACCCCTAACTTATCAATGCATCATCTCCTAAAACATATAAATCAAGATATAACAAGGAGATAAAGCAAGGATAAGGACTCAACAGTAAATTAAACTGAATACCAGAGCAAAAGAAATCCAACAGGTAAACCCCGGTGGGCCCGACAAACAGCCAAAGCATCAGGCCCCTACCATCTCATCAATAAGTCAGTGTCAACGCCAAAATGGATGAAGGCATGCTACAGGGACCGTTACTACTTGTGTTGGTGAATAGATAGATAATATGGGGATGTGATTGTGATAAAGACAGTAACAGTTATCTAAACAAACCATGTTTATGTACAAATATAAATTTCAATATACCTATTCAAAATAAAACAGACATATCTCTGGCGGCGAGAGCGTTGTCACTTATCGATATTAAAAAAATAATGTGACGTTGTTGTGTTTATCAGCCATTTGTTACATGATTTTGAAGATAAACATTCCGTGTTTGGAGTGTCTCAGAGTTCCATGATTTAAATAACTTACTACAGTGTAGCGCAACATAATATAAAATTTACAACTGTCAGTAAAGGATGTGACGTCAGCTAACGTAACGTCGCGAGGTTAGTAACGTCAGTAACCGAGGACATAATAAAAAGATGCACTAATCAGAGCTGCAGGACAAAACAGAGAACGTAGAAACGTTGCAATGGTCAGGACAGCGGCTGAGAATGGATAACTTTGAATATTGTTATGGTAATTAAAGGCCGCCAAAATAGGCTGAACATTGGAAAGTGGCCATTTTCCTGATGCGTATCCGTAATTGGCCAACCGTGGCTTAACTTGAGGTTTTCTTTAGCTCAGTCTATCTGTGAGTCGCGAGCCCTTTACTTTGTTTCATCATAGTGTGATAATTTGATTTGATTGTTTCTCCATAATGATACATTGCAATAGTTAGGAAGCCTCCATGCCAGTTTAACATTTTGTTTTTGTGATTCAACAACAGTAGAATCTAGGGCAAAGATTTGGTACCAGTAAAATGCATTTAAGCCCACTGTAGGGTGGTTCTGTTGTTGTCGATTCGTTGTTTATTGTTACTCCTATTGTGGGATTCTGTAATTGTTCTATGTTTTATTGTGCGGTACATTGTGTCTATTCTAGTTTTGCAATCATCTTGATTGGAAAGAGAGAGATGGTTGCTAAACCAGGTTTGTCTTCCTGGCGTCTGGTGATTGATGTGTGGCTCTTCCTTACGGTGCATGTGGCTGTGTTTGTAGTCTGTGATTGTGCTATTACCTGATTATACTCACTTACTATTCTTGGCACTTTGAGACATTTGACAGAGAACTAAACATGGAGCACTTGCAAATACCAAAAAGAAATTTGATAGATGAGAATTATCACGACACACAACATATTGAAAGGGTTGTTTTTTGTATTTTGCTGTGCTGTTTTATAATTCTTTAAAAATTGGTCGTCCAGAGCCTTAAATTTGGTCCAAAATGACTAAATCTCTATTCCAAGCCGATTTTGTCGGCCATTTTTGTTACCATAGCAACAGTCAAAGTTAAATAAATGCCAGATTTTTACACTTGTATTATGACAGTAGTCACTGATACCAGCGTTTGGATCATAAGGACTTTATAAAGCAGGGAACAAGCAACAAAATCTCCAGAGTGTGGGTCATTTCTGCAATTAACCATTTTGGCCCATGACAAAATCGGCCATAACCATTTCGGCCAACGAAAGTTAATTAAATCAAATACACCCATAAGAAGGTACCAGATGAACCCCTTACATTGCATATGCATCAAGAGAACATGATTCTATCAAAATGTGGGAAAGTGTTACATGGTGATGATGATGTGAGGCGTTTATGATAGTGAATCTACCATGGCTGATATCTTGTTACTGTTAATGAATTGTGGCTCTTCCTCGCGATGCTATGGGTTGGCCTGCAGTGTGTGATTGTGCTAATTCCTGACCATACTCAATTAAATTTTTAGAAGCAATGATGAAGAAAATAATCGATTCTATTGCGCTATTTGGAACGTATTGCAGCTGTTTGGTTTAAACATATTATATTCAAATTAAATTGTACATTAGTAAATACAACTTTAAACAATAAGATGTGGATAAGAAGGGAAGCGTGTAGCTTATATAGTTCTTCTCCAATGCGAATTAAGATGTAAGTGGAAGGCAGATAATATCGAACATTGTACATTATAATTAAGAAATCACTCAGTACTAACAAATATTTTAACAAATGTACATAGAACTTATCGTTATGAGGCATGCAATAGATTTTAAACAATGGAAAAAATCAAATTGACGATATGGAAATAAGATGTAACTATGCTATACGTTACCATGTTTTTGTATACAAACTGCACTAAAGGTATCATTTTCGATATGGTACATTGTATATGTGCTTAACCTTATCATATTTTTATGCCAAATTCTTTCTTTAAAAACTCGTTAATTCAAGGGAAATGAGGGCTGTCGTTGGGTATAACGGAATGAAGGGGTTGAGCGTTCTCATGTAATAGGTATATTTCTGATAAATGATGTTTAAATGTGATTTTGGAAGAGGTTTTAACAAAAATCCTTGAAAAAATGCACCAACTTCAATTGAATGTGCATACATCAACAGGCCGACCAAAGCCCAATTTCGCATGGTGGTAGACTAATCAATACCTATTTTGGATCGGTTTAAATCAGGTCAATTCTAACACTCTTCAAAATGCACTAGACCCGCGCCATCTGCGCTAAACGCATCATCTGTGCTAAGCGAATCGGGTTGGACGGTGTGATAGATATATGTGCTGATCCAGAACATTCCGTCAGGTGGTGGGGTTGGGGTCCTGACACAGGTTTTTTTCTCCTCTTTTTTCAGTCATCAACGTATTTCACAAAATGTCGTAATAACACCATTGAGAAGCATTCGGGAAAAACAGCACAATTCGAGAATCGAATCAAGCCTTGGGTGTATATATATATACTACTCAGTATGGAACGCCAAAACTTCTATTGATGTGAAAACTTTATTATATTATGTGTCAACTTTATTATATTATGTATCAACTTTATTATATGATGTGTCATTTTTATTATATGATGTGTCAACTTTATAATATGATGTGTCAACTTAATTATATTATGTGTCATCTTTATCATATGATGTGTCATCTTTATTATATGATGTGTCAACTTTATTACATGATGCGTCAACTTAATTATATGATTTGTCAACTTTATTATATGATGTGTCAACTTTATTATATGATGTGCCAACCTTATTATATGATGTGTCAACTTTATTATATGATGTGTCAATTTTAATGTATGATGTGTCAACTTAATTATATGATGTGTCAACTTTATGATGTGTAAATTTTATTATATAATGTGTCAACTTCATTATATGGTGTGTCAACTTTATTATGATATGACAACTTTCTTAAGATGTGGTTGAAAACAGTGGTATCAGTTGATCTTAACACCGGCACTATATGTGGTATAAGAATTCCGCCACTGACTTATTGGGCACACCCCTTCAAGCCCCAAGACAGGAAGGGTAGTTTCCAATATGGCAGAGCATATGAAAGCTAGGATGAAAGAAATTCTAGTAAATCTTGGCTTGAGCGAGCTAGTTTGAGGTAGAAAACATTTTACACGATATCGTTATTCATTTATTTATCATTGTAAGAAATGAAACTCTTAGGCATGACAGATAGAGTAGTCATTATGAAAGGTAGAACAAAGTGTTCAGTGCGGAAATGCAAAGTTACGACACAACAAAAAGGAGTCACACAAAACTGTACACAATTTGCAGCTCGTATCAGCTTTGATTAGACATTGAAAGACCAGAGCGGAGCACTACATTCTCCTTTTTCTGTTAATTAACACGATAAAGGCACTAACGGAAAACTTAGTTTAAGGCGATTTTTTCAGCCTCCACATATACAGAACCTGCGGTTCTGTTTATGAAGTTTCCAACCCGTGTCAGTAGCAACATGGGAAGTTTGTGCAGACAAAAGTGGCCGGATACGTAAACCAGTGGCGGATCAAGAGAGGGTTCAGGGGTTCACTCGAATCCCCTTTCCCCGCCCCCGTTTTTAAATATCCAATGAAAACGAAATAATTATAATAAAGTTGACACTTCATATAATAAGGTTGGCACATCATATAATAAAGTTGACACATCATATGATAAAGTTGACACATGATATAATAAATTGACACATGATATAATAAAGTTGACACATCATATAATAAAGTTGGCACATCATATAATAAAGTTGACATATAATATAATAAAGTTGACACATAATATAATAAAGTTGACACATCATATAATAAAGTTGACACATGATATAATAAATTGACACATAATATAATAAAGTTGACATATAATATAATAAAGTTGGCACATCATAAAATAAAGTTGACACATCATATAATAAAGTTGCTGCATCATATAATGAAGTTGACACATCATATAATAAAGTTGACACATGATATAATAAAGTGACACATTATATAATAAAGTTGACACATCATATAATAAAGTTGGCACATCATATAATAAAGTTGACATATAATATAATAAAGTTGACACATCATATAATAAAGTTGACACATGATATAATAAATTGACACACGATATAATAAAGTTGACATATAATATAATAAAGTTGGCACATCATAAAATAAAGTTGACACATCATATAATAAAGTTGCTGCATCATATAATAAAGTTGACACATGATATAATAAAGTTGACACATGATATAATAAATTGACACATGATATAATTAAGTTGACACATCATATAATAAAGTTGGCACATCATATAATAAAGTTGACATATAATATAATAAAGTTGACACATAATATAATAAAGTTGACACATCATATAATTAAGTTGACACATGATATAATAAATTGACACATGATATAATAAAGTTGACATATAATATAATAAAGTTGACACATAATATAATAAAGTTGTCACACCATCAGACAACTTTGGCGTTCCTGCTGTTTTGTGTAAAGCTTAACAAAATTCTAAGAAACCATTTATGTTTATACTATGGCAAGTCATTTTTACTACTTATAATGGGATGTAGATATCTTCTTTAGAATATAAGATATCTTATAAAGGATATAAGAGATCTTATATTGCATATAAGATATCTGATAAAGGATTGAGATATCTTATATCCGAAATAAGATCCACTGCTCAAAATATTTAAAGGAACACCTGATTATTTTCCATAGTTGATAATGCTAACCCCTGTCCAAAAGACAAATAATGTATTTCACTAGACTATAAGGCAGAAACCCAGTTTCTTTTGCCATTTGTGCTGTGATAGTTAAAGGTTTGGATCAGAAAAAGTTTTTGATGAAACAATTGCTGCCTAAGTTCAAGGCTCACACTTTGTAATTTCTAATTTTCATGAAAATGACGATTTTTTCTGGAACTCTGTCGAATCTTCCGAATTTGTTAATAGCGTAGCCTAATGAGTTCTGCAACATTGAAAGGCTATTGACTGTGCAGAAATGATGCTGCTGTGGTGCTTGATTGAAACATCCTCTTAAAATTTGGTTTTGAAAAAAGGGGTATTTTAACAAAATTCCATTTTTACATCAAGCCTACCATGGAGATTTCTGTAAGGGGATTACTTCATTTTTAATCACAAGCATCATCTTTGATGGGTAACTAAACTAATCACAGGATAAACATGTTTTTGCCTTGCTAATCCAACTCTCGTTATGAATCACACTATGAGTGACTTTGTATTGTGATCAATGGCAAAATACGCAGTGTTCCTTGAAATATTTTGAGCAGTGTATATTATATCCTAAAGAAGATATCTTACATAAGATATCTTATTTAATTCTGCAATTAAGATATCTAATATGATATATAAGATATAATATTCAGTCGAATCTTGATAATTCGAAGTTCTAGGGACTAGAGATTTTTTCAATATTGCCTAGTGTGGACAATAAATTAATAAAAGCAAACTTTAAAAACTTAGTCACTTTCAGAATTAACATCAATTTTATTCAGATGTTTGAGATTAACATGCATTATAAAATTAAAATAATTTTTTTAATGCTTCAATAGATGTTGTAACATGGTATAAGGTACATTTTTCTGCTAAAATTGACTCTGACAGTATTTTTATATCTCCTTTCATTTGCCAGCTAAGCTGATTTCACAGGTAAATTCTCAAATCCAGACCATAAAAAGAAGACATCTCAAAGGTGTTAAAGTCTTTTGTTATAGAATATGGCCAGCACATGTGAAATAGGACTTATGACCCTATGAATAGCTACCAGTATTATATGTACAAGCTGGATTAAGATAGGACACAAAAATACATTTTTAGTCGAATGGCTAAATAATAATGAGTTGCAAATGATTTTTTTAATCAGATCACTAAAATTTCTAAATCAATGTTTGTGCAACTGTAGCACAATTTTTAAGCCATTTTGAATTACATTCTCTCAGAGATGACACTTTTGAAAAAAACTTATGATGATTAAAAGTAATCATCACAGTAAATCTGTTAACAATTTAATAATAGCTGACCAACTGAGCAAAATATTGAAGTACCAGACAATTTCCATTTTACTTTATCTTACTATGTGGCATACCCATCATCTATAAAGTATGCAGGCAGATCTGATGTATGATGAATCAAAAATTTACAATCACATTAGTTTGAACTGTGCATTATGTACTATTTTTTTTAACTTTTATAAGAATGTGAATAAAACTTCATAGCTGGTTATTTTTCATTTATTTAAGAAACAGCAGTATAGGACATTGCATTATATATGTATAAAACTGCAAAGACCCTACTTGCTTTATAACTTTACAAGTGAGTACTATAATTTTATACGAAAACTTCAAAGTAATCAGTAATTATTTGATTACATTTCTAAAGTAATTGTAAGTGTAATCTTTAAATTTCTACAGGTCCTGTAATTGTAATGTAATTGTAATCATTGATCAGTGAAAGTAATTGTAATGTATTTGAATACTTTTCAATGTATTTGGCCCAAGGTCTGATGGAGACGAGAGAGCTGGTTGCTTTGCTTTGTTTGTCTTCCTGGTGCCTCGTTATTATTGTGTGGCTCTTCCTCGCGATGCCACGGGTTGGGCTGCAGTTTGTGAGTGTGGTATTTCCTGACATACTCACCTACAATTTCTGCCCATGAAAATGGCCAGATAAAAGTTTCAAAAAATGATATTGCTTTCGCGGTAAAAGTAGTTCGTTCAGCACTCGATTTATCCAAAGAAAAAGGTTTTTCACATTGAACAAGTATGGGTTGATCTTTGTCGCCTTTCTTACTTTGAAAATTCTGTTTCTGCATATAAGAAATAGAATAAAATTAAGATGCTTTCAACCCATTGACCAAGCTAATGAAGTTGTAGTTTTACATTACACAGATTATATACGTAAAATGGCATACTTGGTCAAAAGGGAGAAGGCCGTCAAAATGCTCATTTTTATATAAAAGCCCATAAATCACTAATTTTGCACAAATCTGTAGTTAAATGTCCAGTATGTAGTGTGATTAAACTATACTGACCCGGTTATAACGCAACATTGTTTTATTTTGATATATTTGTCCAAACGCATACACTGGGCCAATTGGTTCGCATAAACAGAACTTCATTCAATTAGGCATCGAAACTTACTTTGGTCTTATCAATTAATATGTCTCGGACTGCATTCCATTGACGAAGGGGGGGGGGGGGGGGGTGGGGGGATGAAATACACGGTAATGTTCCAATATTCGATATATGACATGTATATCGGCACCATGAAAGCTGGGCTGATACCTAGGATTTCTGTTGGAAGTCTTTAAATTTTAGTGACAGATTATTCTTCAATTTGGCAAAGCGTCAAGTCCGGCTGTTCGCCAACAAAATGAAGGATTTAGCCAGATTTCAGCTTACGGTTATGTTTAGGAAGTTGCAACTATTGTCACAGTGAACATAGAGCCATTCAGTATATTTTTATCTCTAAGCAGCGGAGAGAACACATGTTCATAATTCTTTGAATGCTGTCAATAAACGCTCAAATCTAAATCAACTGAAATTCGACGTTTAATTTTGTGAAATTCAACAGAACAATTTTTAAGTAATGTCCCTCATCTTTTATTTTATGTTTATCTTCAGAGTCCAGAGGTGGCTTACTAAAGCAGGGAATGACGTTTGATGAATTCAGCAAACAGTTTCAAGCCCAGTCAATAAACGGGAAAACAATTGGCAGTGATTATCATCCTCTTATAACTGGTAAGACAATGACGTAGCTATAACGATAAAAAAAGGAGACTACTGGATCAAGCAGTGAGTCTCTTCAATTGCGCCCCCTTTTCAAAAGGGAACTTCTCTTAAAGAGAATACAGTAAAAAATACTAAAATTTAGGTATACATTTTATCTTTTTCGTAATAATTAACAAATTATTAGTGCCAAAACAACAGCTTTTATGTTAAAAATTAACTGTCTCGAATTATTGGAGGGACGCAAATAATTACAAACAAGAGAAAAAAAACACCTGTTTTTATAAGATAATTCACTTTTCCATGCAATTTTCAGCTGTAGAAAATAGATTTATTGTGACAACATAACTTTATTCTACTTTTACAAATGATTTAAAAAGAAAATATTTTTTTCGAAAAATGTTCATAGTTACAGAGTATGCAGCTTTAAAGGAAATAATTTGCTCCCAGCGGGAGCGGGAGCTTTCCATTAAGAGCAGTTTCTTATGGTATGTACAATCACGTTTACCACATAAGGTGGCTTCTCTTGAATGTTACTATTATTATCACGCACTTGCGTTACTGAGTAATGGGACCTACACCAATATAAGCCAAGTGGTGATGACTTACATGATATTTGGATCTGTCAGTGCGAAACATCGAGCCTATCGCAAGCACAAAAGCATACATAACTTAAAGGTGGTCAATGAGGGGTGTGTGTGTGTGGGGGGGGGGGGGGTTGGGCATTCGCAAATATCTGTGCTTACATTGAAAACCGTGCATAGTATGACATTTTTCGGCCTTGAACTTTACCTCCAATGTCATACTGCCAATCCAAATCCTTTGGCCTCAAGCAAACAT
Organism: Loripinus fragilis; assembly: GCA_964019695.1. Classification (NCBI taxonomy): domain Eukaryota; kingdom Metazoa; phylum Mollusca; class Bivalvia; order Lucinida; family Lucinidae; genus Loripinus; species Loripinus fragilis. Next base: position 37,161,972 of record OZ026520.1, on the reverse strand, counting down.
TGTGTCAAATATGAATAACCGCATTCATAAACGTAAGAGCGGTTTGCATTCCAAGCCAAACAGTCAGATTTTATACATATATGACCTCAACTTTGGACTCAAATATAATATTTTTTTCTTTGAATTTAAATGATTTCTATCTATACTTGTTTACATGCATACAACGGTACATATACAATACAACATTTAATGAAATAGGAATTTACCTTATGAGATTATAGGCAAGGCTTTGACATAGACTTTTGTCTCTTGTCTCCGTGATTACAGCAGTGATCAAGAATACGTTTTTTTAATCGGCACATCATAGACAATTGTGGTGCCAAACATGAACAGACCCGGTCGAAAATGAAAGAGGAATTTTCATTATGAGATGTAGATAATTTCTAAGTATACTAGAGGACTTTGAAAACGCATCACCATATTTTTGCACTTTTCTTGCAAACCGTATATGCGATTGAAAAGTTACTCGCGGGTTAAATTTGTAACCCATAATTGGTATGAATCAGTCGTTTATTTGACTGCAATATCACGCGACGCTGCTGATGACGTTACATTGGTACACACAGCATCCAGCACCTTTCTGCACAGTTAGATGAAGCTTTTTGATTACTCTTATGTTTAAACTGTGGCGTGTATAATACCATATCACCAAAAGAGTTTATAGACTGTTTCTAATTAAAAGTAATTGATAACTTTCGAAAATAAACGTCAAATTTGAACATCAACTTATAGCTCCTTTTTAGAAACATCTCCATAAGTTAACTTTATGCACGCTTTCATTACTGATATTGACTACATACACTGGCAGTCATGTGGGGAAGACGTTTTGATGTAAATCATGGCAGGAGATCTGTAGTCATGTGATTTAGAACGTCTTAAAAATTTACGTTAACGTCCCTTGCACAATACAAAAAGACACGTGATACAAGCGTAATTTATGCATAATCTGTCATTTGTGTATGCCCTAAGCCTCTTCCAATAAAACCGAACGTAAAAATATCGAAACTTTGAAAGGCCCAAGACGTTGAATTTTATTACTAGACTATAGTAATCAGGGTGGGTGGGGTATGTCGGTATTTTTAAAGGGGTCTAATTTTAAGCATACCGAACCGTCAATTCATTTCTAATCGTTCAATGATGAATATTCAATCGTGAAAGAAGCAAATGACGCAAATCTATTAAGCCAGAAATCAAAACTAACGCGTGGTAACTTGTGGCTGATTTTGTGTCCTTCAAAATCGACCACCCCTGTCTTAAAACCGATACTTTTTCAATAGCTAAAAGTAAATTTACAGCCATGAATTTTCTAGGCCACACTACAAGCTGGTCAGACTATGATATGCAATAACAGTTATCTAGCTGACATTCACAGGCTTTGTGAAATTTAGGATTTAATCTGGGTGATGCGTTTTCAAATTCCTTCAGTATATGATCTCCCTCCATAATGAAAAAGGAAGTTGCGTTACGAGCCGTAGACAGATTTTGAGTACATAGGTTTTTGATCTTTGGTCTCAACGTTCATAGCACTGATCTTGAACTTTCGTTGTAATCTTCATACAAAAGAAAAGCATTGTATCAAATATGAACACCCTAGGTAAAAAAATAAAAGAGGAGTTTGAGTCTGAAGCCAAAGACAGGCTTAAAGTATATGACCTTGCCCTTCATTCAAGGTCATAGTAGTGTATTGAAAACTTTACTGTAATCTTCCGACCATTAGCAATCATTAAGCTAAATATGAACAGCCTCCATCACATATAGAAAAGGTATTCACGTTTGGAGCAATTAGACAGATTTTGATAATAGTTGACCTCGTTTTCCAAAAGCCGCATATATGCACTCTCAAATTACTTCTCTATGAGCAAAGTGAACCAAAACACCATATAAAACACCAAAAACAATTATCTCGATGACATTCTCAGGGTATGTGAAATAAAGGGTTTAATCTGGGCGATGCGTTTTCAAAGTCCTTAAAGTGTATATTGTTGACTTTTAACATTTTACTTGAATCAAAAATACATATTTCATCATGTACTGATTTAATTTTCACAGATCATTTATGCACCTGCTAAGTTAATTAATGGACTATTAATCAGCTTTATGCAAACATCTGGGAGCAGCTATCTTACAGCAACAGACAAACATTAACCTGAGATAACCTCTTTATGCAGGTCAGCTAAATGATTGAAGCAGCATCTTCAGTCAATTTCTTCATTTCAATATTGGATAATGGATATTCCATTTTAATTACAAGCAACGTTCAGGTCAATGCAAATTAGAATGTTACAACTGTCAAAAGAAAAGAATTTTATTTTTCAATAAGTTTCATTTGATTTTAATTCATCTTTTTGTACCCAAAATGAAGAAAATTGTTGCAAAATATGTCATCTGCTATAGTAATAATTAGTGCTTTTTAGAAATAAAAAAAATGATATTGGCCAAGTCTCAAAATATACTTATCAATGGACCCACTGCTAAAAATAGTACTCTAAACATTGTTATTTTTGACATTATCAAGGATATATAACTTTGCTTGTGTTGTGTGTAAGCAGATGGTAGGTTTTCCAGTTTTCTTGTGTGGGGCTGATTGACCCGAAAATAGCCAGACCACGTGAACAAGCAAAAGTATTTAATCACAGGCTAATTAAAGAGCATTCACAAACATTTAATGAGGGATTATTCCTGCCATTCTGTAAGCTTTATAATAAATGCATTAGAAAAAAAATGTGAATTATCCCTTTAAATATATTTGTAGTGTACAGTCAGCAAAAATTAAGGTAACCTTCCGAACAAAAGTTGCTTACTTTAAGAATCCATCATGAGTGTGAGGGAAGGATAGAAAAATCCGTCCCGAGGAACACTGTATGGCATCACGAGGCTTGCCAAGTGATTACAAATGGTAATCCCGAGGGCCAGATTTTTCTATCCTGCCCTTACTCGAATAAAGGATGCCTTTTCTTGCTCACCACTGTTTTATTACAAAATAAGCTTCCAGAAGTCGCTGAATGCAATTTCACATGATGACGTGACTTTAACATACCAAAGACGTCACTTGACGACCATGCGCATGAGTTCCAATGCAACCAAAGAAAGTAGCACTCACGTGACATCCTGGGTAAGATAGCATTGGTAAGATAAGATTTTTATCCCAGTGTCAAATCTCAGATATCCTTATCAGGTATGCAAGAAAAATAGATCTATACCAAATATGAATTTTTGTTTCTGGGTTTATCAAATTTCGGTCTTCATTGCCTGAAGCTAAGCAGAGGAAGAATGAGAAATCTGATTTGCCATTAGTCTTAATGTGATTATTCAGATCTTTTGAAAGTTTATTTTGAACAAAAATAATTTCCTCAGTAATTACTAATTTGTTTTCACTGCACTGATTCTTCATTAGCTAAGGTGATTAAAGCCCTGTTTATTGCTCTGAAAACCAATAACTGTCTGCAGACATCTTTTTCATCTGGTACATTTAACAGCTTGAGATCAGGGGTCTGTTTACCTCAGCTGTGACTAAATGGAATCAACTCCCAGAAGAGGGGCCTATAATTCATTATGATTCCGTTCATTTATTTCATTGAGTAATGATGGCTTCAAGTGATAATGAGAATTGGTTTAGACACAGCCCATGCTACATTTTTGCACTGCATAATTAAGCAGTCTGATTAAGAGCCCCTAAGTAAGTAATAGTTTATAGTATTAATTGAAATTGTAACATTTAGCACTGTACATGATGTATTCTGCTTTGCAAACATTTTGGGCCGAGACCAGGTCCGACAAAATAAAGGACCTGATCAGGATCCAAACCGTTTGGTGCTCTGATCGCATTCCCGAAAAGTGTTTTTGAAAACGTGATTTCTGAAAGAAATAGGCAAACAATTAAAACATTCAAAATAATTCTGTATTCACAAAGAGCATTATTTAATGTCATAATTTTTATCATTCCTATTATAATTTCCATAAATCTGAGCAAATGCTTGAAAATTCAAACCAATTAAATGGCTTGCAAGCCAAACAGACTCAGATCAGCCTGCACATTGGTCCATGCAGACAGCAAAGACTCTGACCAAACAATGTCAATATTCAGGCTGATCGGAGTCTCGGCTGTTTGTTCATGCATCTGCCAATTCTAGTCAGTCCTCAAAGCTTGGCATTACGAGGGATGATCCTAAAGTTCTGATCCTGGCGTGATATCTCTGTAACCAGTAATGCAACATGCCTGAAAATTGCACCAAATACAAGTTAATTCTTTGTCTATACACCCCTTTGACAAGTTTTGTGTAACCCGAAGGAGCAACCGGAAATCTACCCCAAAACAACCATACCCTCAATGTACTGACCTATCAAGCAGACTGTGCATATTGGAGACCTCACAATTCAGACAAGAACAGTCCCAGCAATTCGTTTTCATGGCTGCTCAATGTTCATCCGTTAGCTAATATGTCCTGTAAATATGGCGAACTTTCTATATGATCTGTGTTTCCTAGGACCTTGAATGTATGGCTATGCAACTGTCAGCTATAATCAAGTTTTGGACCACTTGTAGTTTTGACCGGCCCATTCTGCCGTAACAACAGCTGTATTAAAGAAAAAAATATTTGTAGGCAAACTTAGATGAACTGACTTTTGTCTGAAGCAATTATAAATAGTCGGTATCGTCGGAGACTGATAGTAACCCACATTAGAAAAATTCAAACGAGTCCACAAATTAGGTTAATATTCGGTGGTACACAAATTTGCATGTGTATATCTAAAAAATTAAACCCAATCAATTGTCCAAAGGTGCACTATATCGTAAAATGATGCAATATAGGTTTAAATTGAGCACACAACATCCGTCTGAAACCAATACCAATTTTGAAAATTCTTATTTAAAATCAACCATTTTTTTGGAAAAAATAAAACTTTTTACAATATTCTAATTAAGATTAAGATATTTTGTAATAAAAATAATATTGGTCTTAATTATTTTGCCGATATTAGGTTCGGCATGATTTTAGTACAAATTGATAGACAAAAATAGCATTTTCGCCGAAATGAAAATTCTGCAATGTATTCAAAATGACGTAGATGACCATTTCAATGACGTCATAAGAATTGCGTGTTTTGCTTTAAATATTTAATCGACGCAACCTGTCACCATTCTAACATTTGAATGGACATTATAAGTAACAAAAAGTTAAAATACAATGCAATTTTATTTTAAGGTTTTAAAGATGCTGGGCTTGAAAGATTAAGATTCAAATAGTATTATACGTGCGTCCAAGCACGCTTATACACTGAGCTTAGGATCCAAAAACTTTGTGACAGCTTTTATCCTGCTTTCGAGACGCTGTCCGTAAGGCTTTCATTGAAAAGCGGGAACCAGTCCCATTTCCCCATGAGCAATGATTTAATAGGCGCTTGTTCACAGTGGGCATTTCAACGCTTCAGTTTCTTGCGAACGCCTTAGCACCCGAGAGAAGGTCTTTTTGGAATAGCTCGGCGTTATTCGACCTATTTTTGTTCCCGGGCGTACAGGCTGTAGGTGCTAAAAGCAGGGGACCAAACAACCAAAATGCAAGTTGTACGCACCGTGCACGTGAGGTTGCTCGATATTTAGCCAATCGCGGCCATATTGGAATCTGCAGTACAATGAACAACAACTTCGGCTTAACGCCATTGCACGCTCCGTTTGACATTAACCGTAACGGTAAATCCCAACATCACCATCATTTGCGGTTACAGCTGTCTTCTGACTCTTCAATTGCTGTTACAAATATTGCCTCAAGTTGCTAGATTTATCCTCCTTGGTCAGAATTGATTTTTTCAGTTGAACGAGACACGTGGAACACAGTGCAGTCAATGATACATACACGGATGCGTAAGTAAATAAAATTCGTTACGATTCGTCGAAGTTTGCGAATGCAGAAATTGAGGTTAGGGGCGCTGATAATGAAACCAAAATTGCTGTAACCGGAATTCGTGGTAGCGAAAGTGACCGGAGCCTGCAGCTTGCCTTTAGATTCTATGAGGTTTGACCTCAAAAGGGGCTATTGGTCACAGTGTACAGAATACAGTGTGGTCAATACTTTCAATATCAATACCCAACCCTTCTCCAGCGGATCTCAGTGGCTCAGTTGATGGAGTGTTAGACTGGGGATCAAACGGTTGCTAGTTCGAGACTCACTGCCTTTGTGTCCTTTGAAAGGACAGGACATTTTTCACCTGCTGCCTTAGTACTGGTTCAACCTATGAAGACAGGAAATCATCCCAATATAACTGAAAAAAGTTGATTGTGACATAATTAAAGCATCAAAATAAACAAACCAAAACTTCTCAATCCATTGTCTGCACAGGTGCGATACTCAAAGGATCGGCCTATCTGCTTAGGCACATCACCACTGAAAAATGGGTTTTGTGTTAATATGCAGTATGCATTACTCAAAACACTATGTAAAAAAAGTAGCAAGCAGCACTGAATGGCTATAAATAATCTGTTTGTGGAGACGTCAAGTACCCTTTGGTAGCTAAACACTAACAATTTGTATTAGTTTACAAATGTACAGTGTTTAGCGACAGAGTGATAAGATTTTTCTACACTAAAACATTTTTGAAAACACATCTCACATGGCAAGGTCAAAAAGCGGTTTCAGTGACACTTAATGATGCAGTTTTTGGTTTAGGCCTACGCATGCATTGACCACGAGACAGATGTCAGAAGTGTGTGAGGCATGTTCAGGTTTGACTCCATCCGCTACAGAATTGTGTGATGTTATACATGGACGACACGAGTCAATGACTTTAAGCGGGAGGTGACGTTCCAACGCCAGACAAAAATTTTCACCAGCAATTTTTTTTTCGCCCATAGTTGTCGCCAAATTAATATTTTTGCGCCAAATTTATTATTTCTTTGCATTTTGCAACAATGGCAACCACTAGCGCGAACCCTGGCAGATTGATGACAAGTTTGAACCAACCAATCAGGCGAATCACATAATTTGGTGACACATTTTGTAAACCAATATGTCACATGTACCCACAATGTTCAAATCGAATAGGTCAGTATGCGATAGTCAAACCACCTATTGTTAGATATTGCTTCTCTATCTTTTAGTTAAGGCCACAACAGTCTAGATAAGCAGCGTATTTGCGTAATTACACAATTAAAATCATCAAAAAAGCAATTAAAATTAACTGTGTGCGTACCGAAAAGCAATTCCGTTGATCGGGATGCAATTACATGCGATGTCATTGCATACCATTTGGTCCATTTTGTTTCCATTTGTGTAGTATACAAATGCCAGTCGGGTATTGATTTTTTTTACTAGCGAGCGCACATTATAATTCCAATTTTAGTCAAGTATTTTAGCGGATAATGAAACTTTGCAAAATAGATGCCAGCAACTAATGTCAACAAGGCGATGAGATTTGCTTCAGGTACAATAAAAATCCGCTAGTTTGATATTCAGAAAGGCAGACGATGAGAGTAAATATGTATGCACATTCGTGATGGCTTCATTCAATAAGAAAACGTATGTAATCACTGCCAAAAACGTGGCGTATTTTTTAAACTTTTTTTTTAAAAAAATACGCAATTGTTTTTGCAAGTACGCAATTGAGGATAACCAGGTTGCGTAAATACCCAATTGACCCAAAAGCTTATCTAGGGCGCTGGGCCAAAACTAACTTGGTCAGTGGTCACAGTACACTGAAAATTGGTTCAATCATGCTTCGATGCACAGAACTCATCTTGCTGCTATATTGTTTCTGCTGGGAGGTACTTAACTTGTATCTCCTTGCTCTTTATCATCATGATTTAATCATTTTTAGAAAAAAAATGATTGACAAAAAATAAAAAACCAGGTGAGAAAAATCACGAACCATTCACCATATCTACATTACATGCTGCAGGCCTCCAGATAAGAGTGCGTATTGGAAAATTATTTTCTTAATTTCTCATCCAAAACATATGTTGCGGGTACTAAAAAAAAACGTCTCAATTAGACGGTTCTTTTGAGCACGCAAAACTCGTGTTTAAATTAATGGGTAAGAAAATAATTAAAATTTTACGCAAATGAAATACCCTTATCTGGACCTATGATGCTGGTTCTGACCATCTGTAAACCGAGAACCAGCAATGAATGTAGGTATGATGAATGGAATTCTGCTGAACTTCATGAAAACAGCCTTTCCTAAAAGGCTTTTATTTGGTTTATGTGAGAAAATACTTTATCAAATTATCACGGTAATATTTGAGCTGCAAGTTGGCATCTTTTCAATAATAATTTAACTTTTAAAAGGCTGAAGCTAGCACTTCCAACTTAAAGCACGAGCTGGGGCCTAAAGTAACTGTTTGTGGTTTCTTTAGCCAGGAGAGTTCCTACACTATGATTATGGCTCCTACAATGCCTTTGAATGTATATTGCATGGCACTACTGACATGTATATGAGAGACCATAGAATGCAGCTGCTGAAATACATTATACAGTTCAACATAATATCATTAACTCATTGGCTGTATGTTATATTTATATATTATAGACAAGATCTATATAAATTCTGTTGATGAGGAAAATGTCACAAATCAGACATGTATAGCCACAGATTACAGATCATCCTATCATGGTAACAGGAAAAGAGACACTAGTCTTAGAATGATCGATTTTGCCAGAACAGTTCAGAACTTTGGGTCGTCATGTGTCTGAAAGTCCAGCCCAGCCATCGATCCATTTTTGCCGACCCCAAGATTCAAGTCATTGACCATTTTGATGGATGATTTAATTAATTAGGACATTGATAAGTTCATATGCAAATTTGGCACAAAAAGAACGAAAATAAATTTTATGGAGCTTACTCAATAATGCGATAATTTTACAAAATGTTCATTTTCCATCTAAATTTGTGTAATGTCCATCAATATATAGAAACTTAACTACATTTGTATATTCATGTGTATAATAGCAACGACCAGAAACGGCCAATCCGAAATACCGAATGCTGAACAAATATCGTCTGCCTTGAAAAAAAGGCTGAATCAGTTTAGTTATTTAACCAGTGGTGTATCCAGATGGGGTTCACTTGAACCCTCTTTTGAGCCCAAATTATTTCATTTTCATTGGGATATTTTTTATTATTTTCGAAAAATAAGGCCATCCTTTAAAAAAATGTTTGTGGTCACCTAGGCCTACTTAAAATTTTCTAGGTTGGAAGGTATTTTAATTTATTTTTCACTGATTTATTTAAAAGACATTAAAATTGTAAGAAAAATGTCTAAAATTATAATAAAATATTTCTCTGAAATGTGGCGAAACAGACATACTTTTTTTGGTACGTGGCATTTTGAGTGAGTCTCACACTCTGTCGTGTGACAGCAAACAAACATTGATGATTGTTTTAAGGATGGCCTGAGTTAAAATCATCAAATTGATTCCCCCCTTTACATCTGAATCCCTTTCCAGAGGAAACTCTTTGCCTAGTGGGTAAGGTTATCAGCAGACAACATTGATATGCTAAACAGTTAACCCATAAAGAGTCAATCACAACAAATTTTGTTTTGTCATCTGCTAAGTGCTGAAATGTTCATTAGCTCCTCAACCACTAGTCCAATTTTAAAATTATTTCACAGAATGGTTCTTCATGATGCCTTCTTATAAAATTGCACATAAGGTTCTGCTCCACCGAACAGAGGGGCTGCCAGAGCACTAGATATTTAAAGAAATGTCTTTTAATGACATTTCCTCCTGAACCACTGGTCCAAATTTAAAACAATTTCACAGAATTGTTTCTCATAATGCCCTTAACTAGAATTGCAAAAATATTTTTGCTCCACTGAACAAAATGGCTGCCAGAGCTCCAGATAAGAAATATCTTTAAACGACATCTCCTCCTGACCCACTGGTCCGAATTCAAAATAATTTCACTGATTTGTTCCTCATGATGCCTTTTACCAAAATTGCACAAACAGTTTCGCTCGACTAAATACAGGGAAGATTAACTGAAGTCTAAAATTTCGGCATTTATTTAAATTTTACTGTTGCTATGGTAACAAAAATGACCCACAAAGTAGGCTTAAAATAGAAAAAATACCATTTTGGACCAAAATTAAGGCATTTGGAGACCTTTTTTTAAAAATTCGATATCAGCACAGCTAAATACCAAAATATCCTTTTAATATGTTGTGTCAGATGATAATCTCATCAGCTGTTAAAACATGACTTTAGTTAAGAGTGTGTAGCGAAAATTTAATTTTCTTATTTCTCAACCAAAACATATTTTGTGGGTACTCAAAAGAACCATCTCAATGAGACGGTTCTTTTGAGCACCCAAAACACATGTATATAATGATGGGTAAGAAAATATTTACATTTTTACGCTGAAAATATTTGTTTATCTAAACCTGTGTAAAATATCTTTTTGATAGTTGCTTGTGCCCTATGTTAATTGGTCTGTCAAACATCTCAAATTTGCTCCAAAGTGGTCAATTTCCTGTTTTCAGCCTATTTTGGTGGCCATATTTGTTACCATAGCAACCGTTAAAGTCAAATTAATTCGAGACTTTTACACTTTGGTTATTGTTCTAATAAACCAATAAGAACATATTAGTTAAAACCATTTTTATGTTTTAGCCTCATAGGGGGGCCAAAAAAGCCCGTTAATGCACATCATATTTTGAACATTCACAATATGTACAGAACCGGGCCGCATAGCGCAGCAGGTAACATGTCTGGCTACAGATGCGTGTCTGACTGCAGATCAATGAGGTCGCAAGTTTGATCCCGGCCCGGTACCATACTTTCGTGGAGATTGATCATGAAATAATTTCTACGGTCATTCTCCTCCCTTCCGCTGATTTATTCAAGAAGGGTTGTTTTCAGTTACAAGCGAAAGTATGTGCCCAAATTACTGGTTAACCGCTTGCTCAAGCCTGCCCAGGAAAAAGTGTGGTTAAGTGAACTGACCGTCCCGCAATGACCATAGCTGTTGACATGGGACGTAAAGCAACAAAAACAAACAAAAACAAACAACAACAAGGGAGCGCAGTGGTTCAGTGGTAGAGTGCTTGACTCGAGACCGAAGGGCCGCGGGTTCGAGCCTCACCGGCGTCACTGCGTTGTGTCCTTGAGCAAGACACATTTATCCTAGCTTAGTACTGGTTCAACCCAGGAAGACCCGTCCCGCATAACTGAAAGATTGTTGAGTGGACGTAAAGAATTAAATCAAACAAACAAAAACAAACAATATGTACAGTAAATTTTCTGAAATTTAGAACATTTCTCTTTTGTTCTCAGATTACATGTGGGTTAATAACTTATCATGGCTGGAATACATCAGTGCTTGTCAGAATAGCAAACAGGGAAGACCTTGATCAGACTGCTACATCAGAAGCATTCTGATCTGGGTCTGCACTGTATGTCTACTGTCTAGTAAGAAAGGCCTTTTTACAGACAACTAGTGTTCAGAGTTTTAGAGCATCTACTATATATAGGCTAAATTTAGAGGCATATACATGTTTGTTTCAGGTGACTCTAGCTAAGAAGTCTGACTAAGGAAAGAACAGCTGTAAGGTGATCAACAAAGAATGAATTTATATCGCAAGTTCAGATTTCCTTGTTAAAGGTAATTACATTGACTTAATAAATCTTGCATTCTGTGTTGTTATTAGTACTGGGAACTACATAGGTTTGCTTGATTCCTGATGATACCCTCTACCAGAATTGCACAAGTGGTTCCTCTCCGATGCACAAAAGGGGCACCAGAGCTCTAGATAAGAAATGACTTCTCTTCCTGAACCAATGGTCCAAATTCGAAATTATTTCACAGAATGGTTCCTCATGATGCCTTCTTATAAAATTGCACATATGGTTCTGCTCTACCGAACAGAGGGGCTGCCAGAGCACTAGATATTTAAAGAAATGTCTTTTGATGACATTTCCTCCTGAACCACTGGTCCAAATTTAAAACAATTTCACAGAATTGTTTCTCATACTGCCCTTAACTAGAATTGCACAAATGTTTTTGCTCCACTGAACAAAAGGGCTGCCAGAGCTCCAGATAAGAAATATCTTTAAACGACATCTCCTCCTGACCCACTGGTCCAAATTCAAAATAATTTCACCGATTTGTTCCTCATGATGCCTTTTACCAAAATTGCACAAACAGTTTCGCTCGACTAAATACAGGGAAGATTAACTGAAGTCTAAAATTTCGGCATTTATTTAAATTTTACTGTTGCTATGGTAACAAAAATGACCCACAAAGTAGGCTTAAAATAGAAAAAATACCATTTTGGACCAAAATTAAGGCATTTGGAGACCTTTTTTTAAAAATTCGATATCAGCACAGCTAAATACCAAAATATCCTTTTAATATGTTGTGTCAGATGATAATCTCATCAGCAGTTGAAACATGACTTTAGTTAAGAGTTTGTAGCGAAAATTTAATTTTCTTATTTCTCAACCAAAACATATTTTGTGGGTACTCAAAAGAACCATCTCAATGAGACGGTTCTTTTGAGCACCCAAAACACATGTATATAATGATGGGTAAGAAAATATTTACATTTTTACGCTGAAAATATTTGTTTATCTAAACCTGTGTAAAATATCTTTTTGATAGTTGCTTGTGCCCTATGTTAATTGGTCTGTCAAACATCTCAAATTTGCTCCAAAGTGGTCAATTTCCTGTTTTCAGCCTATTTTGGTGGCCATATTTGTTACCATAGCAACGGTTAAAGTCAAATTAATTCGAAACTTTTACACTTTGGTTATTGTTCTAATAAACCAATAAGAACAAATTTGTCAAAACCATTTTTATGTTTTAGCCTCATAGGGGGGCCAAAAAAGCCCGTTAATGCACATCATATTTTGAACATTCACAATATGTACAGTAAATTTTCTGAAATTTAGAACATTTCTCTTTTGTTCTCAGATTACATGTGGGTTAATAACTTATCAAGGCTGGAATACATCAGTGCTGGTCAGAATAGCAAACAGGGAAGACCTTGATCAGACTGCTACATCAGAAGCAGTCTGATCTGGGTCTGCACTGTATGTCTACTGTCTAGTAAGAAAGGCCTTTTTACAGACAACTAGTGTTCAGAGTTTTAGAGCATCTACTATATATAGGCTAAATTTAGAGGCATATACATGTTTGTTTCAGGTGACTCTAGCTAAGAAGTCTGACTAAGGAAAGAACAGCTGTGAGGTGATCAACAAAGAATGAATTTATATCGCAAGTTCAGATGTCCTTGTTAAAGGTAAATCACATTGACTTAATAAATCTTGCATTTTGTGTTGTTATTAGTTCTGGGAACTACATAGGTTTGCTTGATTCCTGATGATACCCTCTACCAGAATTGCACAAATGGTTCCTCTCCGATGCACAAAAGGGCCACCAGAGCTCTAGATAAGAAATATTTTAAATGACTTCTCTTCCTGAACCACTGGTCCAAATTCAAAATAATTTCATAGAATTGTTTCTCATGATGCCTTCTACCAAAGTTGCACAAAGGTTCTGCTCGGCTGAACAAAAGGGCCATGAGAGGCCTAGATAAGAATTGTCTTTAAATGACATCTCATGAACCACTGGTCCAAAATAAAAATAATTTCACAGAATTGTTCCTGGTGATGACCTCTACTAAAATTGCATAAATGGTTCCGCTCCGCCAAACAATAAAGGCGGCTAAAAGTTCTAGATAAGAAATATCTTTAAATGGTATCTCCTCAAGGCTCCTAAACCACAGATCCCAATTCGAAATAGTTTCACAGATCTGTTACTCATAATGCCCTCTAATTGAACTACATGGTTCTGCTCCATCGCACAAAGGGCCACCAGGGTTCTAGATGAGAAATGTCTTTAAATGACATCTCCTTAACCAATGGTTCAATGAAAATAATTTTACAGAAATGTTCCTCATGACACCCTCTACCAAAACTCATTAACAGCATGGCCACCAGAGCTAAAAATAAAAATATCTTTGAAAGATATCTCTATAGCCACTGGCCAATACATTATCTTCTCATGAATGAAGATTCAGATGAGCGATCCAGGGCCCTAGGGCCCTCTTGTTAGCTCACCTGAGCCAAAGGCTTATGGGGGAGCTTATTGTATACCAGTCACTCCGGCGTCTGTCCGTTGTCCGGCGTCCGTCGTCCGTCCGTCCACAATTTCAAACATCTTCTCTGAAACCACTAGGCCAATTAAATTCAAATTTCATATGGAGACTTCTTAGGACGCAGGAAAGAAGTTTGTTCAAATGGTCCTGGTCACATGAGCAAGATGGCCACAACAGACATATATGGTAAAAATCCCTTTAAAAATCTGCTTCACCAGAACCAAAGCCGATGACCTTGGGACTTGGTATGTAGCATTTGGGTTATGGGGCCTACTAAGTTTGTGCAAATGATGATCCTAGGCTGAACTTGACCTACTTAACGTCAAGGTCAAATTTGCTTCCTAATGGGAAAATTTCTGAAAAGTTGATTTTTTTTAAAACTGTGGAAGCCTTAGTATCATTCTCACTTGATATGTTTAACCTAATGAGACAATGGCTAAGTTCCAAAGGTCAAGGTAAAGGTCAAGGTTGACCTTTGACCTTTCAGCTTAGGTCGCTCATATCGGAGTCCCATCAATATATTAAGACAAATTTCAAGTGAAGACTCCTTATGATAAATTAGTCGAAATGTATGCAAAATATTTTGGTCACATGACACAGATGCCGCCATGCCCATATATGGTTAAAACCATTTAAAAATCTTCTTCTCCAGAACCAGAAAGCATGTGATATTTGGACTTGGTATGTAGCATTGGGGATGTAGGGCCTTCCAAGTTTGTTCAAATGATGATCCTTAGTTGACCTTGACCTACTTAAGCTCAAGGTCAAATTTGCTTCCTATTATATTTAAATGTGAATTTTTTTGAAATGTTGATTTTGTGAATACTGTTGAAGCCAAAGTCATTATTCTCACTTGTTATGTTGAACCTAATGTGACAATTGCTATAAATAAGTTTCAAAGGTCAAGGCCACCACATCCATATATGGTAAAAACCCATTAAATGTCTTATTCTCTGGAACATAAGGACAATGGCCTTGGTATGTAGCTTGTCGATGTGGTCTCTACTAGGTTTGCACAAATGACGAATCTAGCTTGACCTACTTTATGGCAAGGTCAAATTTGATTCCTAATGCATTTATATTGGTAAAATATTGAAAAGTTCATTTTTCTATATCTGTTTAAGCCAAAATCATACTTTCGAGAAATTTAAAACCTTGTTTTTTATAAGCTGTAGTTGACCTTGACCTATTTTAACATCATTAAAGTGGTTAGGTGAGCGCCTCAGAACCTTCAGGTCCTCTAGTTTTTTTTTTATTGTTATCAGTTTTCGTCTGGCATGTGTCGTTCGTCAATCGTCCTCTCAATAAACTTTTCCTTTAGATAGCATCTACTACTGAACCACTTGTCCAAATTTAAAATAATTTCACAGGAATGCTCCCCATAATGCCCTCTACCAAAAGTGTATGAATTGCTCTAGATTTGAAGTGTTTAAACGATATCTCCTGAACCACTGGTCCAAATTCAAATAATTTGACAGAATTGTTCCTCGTGATTCCCTCTACCAAAATTGCACAAATGATTCCGCTCAATGGTTCCGCTCAAATGGACAAAAGGATTGCCAGAGCTCTAGATAAGAAATATATTTTAACTACATCTTCTCCTGAACCACTGGTCCATATTCAAAATAATTTCACAGAATTTTTCCTCGTGATGCCTTCTACCAAATTGCACAAATGGTTGCACTCTGCTGAACAAAAGGACCACCAGAGCTCTAGATAAGAACTATCTTTAAGCAGTATCTTCTCCTGACCAATTGGTTTAAATTCAAAATAATTTCATAGAACTGTTCCTCATGATGCCTTATACTTAAATTGCACAAATGGTTATGCTCTGATTCTTAGAATCTAGTTCAAGCATTAAGAGAGTGAATATTTGATGAAAAATTCTTAGCCATCAGTTTAAACATAAAATTCATTTGGGATCTCAAAAGAACTGTTTGATTGAGAGGGTTCCTTTGAGTACACACAAGAAAAATTTTGGTTGATAATAAGGGCAGGAATTTTTATGTACTCTAATCAAGAGGCGTGTAGAGGAGTTTATACTGTTTTCAGCCTTTCCTGGTTTATGTTATATACACTAGTTATAAATGTATTAATGTTGCCTGGCATTTACAAGTTAATAATGTAGATAAATGTTCATTCATACTGGAGAGAACTCTTATATGAATGTTTATTCATACTAGAGAGAACCCTTACATGAATGTTACTACACCTTGAGCTGGTGAGAACTCTAAATATACTGAGGGAAAAAAGTTTAGCAATTACTTTGGGGATTCACAGTTAAGAAGAAATGGGATTTTTAATTTCATAATATCAAAATTTTATGTTGACAAACCTTTACAAGTACAATGAAATTAACTGGCTGGTTGGCATTTCACATAATATAACGTCTGATTTTAAGTCCCCTTGCTAAAACAGCTTATCTGGCAATTACACAAATATGTTTTTGTGCTAAAAGTTTCATTTTCCATTAAATGTTTAGATCTAAAAGCTAAAAAGTGAAAACAGTATAAAACTGAAAGTTTTGGTCACAATTTTTGTACAGTTTTAAGTTAAAAATCGTATTTTTTCAAATTACCTCTTTCAATTGAATAGTGTTGAAATTAAAATGCTCAGCAGATCTAATCCTCGCTATGAAATCATAATTTGTTTCTTTTTACCTCTTGAGGATTGACATTAGCTCATTTTCAACAATTGACTTATTTGTGCACTTGCTAATAAATTAGATCTTATGCTACAAAAATAGCCTATGGGAAAACCCATTATAACTAATTGCGAAACTTTTTTACTGCAGTTTAGTTATTTATACTGGAAAAAGCCTTACATGTATATCATATGGTAGATACACTATATGTTCAAGAACTGTTCTATAATGATTTTTTGAATCCTTATCAATAATGGGAGGGGACAAAAGGAATAGTTATCAAAGCATAGGCATGTATTTATATATCACACTTGTTGCCGTAGCATCAGAATATTTTGGCAGGGATTATTATTGTTTAGATCATATCGGAGCCAAAAGCATTCCATTCATAAAGTTACATTTTTTCTATATTTAACAAATTTCAGCTGAATAGATTTTTCAATTCTAATCATTTGAATGAGTCTGTCTTAAAGTTTAAGGTTGTTTGAGGGTATTTATCATTCATTTGAATTCAAAGTGAAGTAGAACATTATTTAAGATAGGAGTGAAGACCCTGATCAGAGGTTGCACAACATCTGATCTGGGGCTGCATAGTTTGTCTACTCTATGTCCCTTAAAAAGGAGCTAGGCTTAAATGAGTTAATAATCTTGTGTAATATTACTTTTTATGTTAACACTATTTTTTACTTATAATCTTAGTCTGTCAAAATTTACTTTCAGATATGATTCAGAGATGTTCTCTATACAGAAAGGA